>CADWAE010000462.1:4906116-7359174 GCA_902982915.1 Phalloptychus januarius
CATTGTTAGTGAAATAAGTGCTTTTTCCATGGATTTGAGTTTTTTTCTTTGAATTGACGGCAACAAGTTTATGCAGCATATTTCTGTTTAGAATGGAGTTTGAAGTTTTCATTATATCAAAGTCGAAAGCTGATCTGTTTTTTAAATAAATTCTTCCTTTCTAATTAAAATATTACGTGGCTCTCAAGGTCACACAATATGTTGACCTTTGAGAAGAAATACATACAAGTTCGGTATTTGGACAAAAATACACTTTCTCACCTGATTGCTTTCTAAACAAAGGCAAAAACTATTCAAACTTTTACAATATATGATGGATGGATCCAACATTTAGACCGCTGGACAGAGAATGAGCTCTGGAAATGTGAATGTTTTCCTCCCTCTTGTTGTTCATGCTTATCCAGATCTGGAAAATACTTAGATCAAATCCCAAACTTGTCCAAACTGCTAAAAAGCCCTGAACACATTTATTTTTCTTCCAACATTTTTCTTTTTACAGTTGGCATACACACCCTCCATTTTAATTCCAATTTTTAGATATTTATGGAGATCTTAATTCAAAAAAATCTCATGAGAGACCAGACTGGGTCTTTGTCTCAGTCCGCCCCTTCCTGTCTGTTGAAAGCGTGTGGAAAAACACTTACATGTCTTCGCTTTGATTTGCAGTGTGTACAGAGGGGTTTCCGTTGGAGACTCTCATGTGGTCCTGGGTTCTCGGCTCCTGTCTGCACATTGAAACTGTCTCACCATGGGGCTTCATGACAAGACAGTGCCTTGAGTTTATCAAAGGGATTCTTTCCCCCCAAGGTTGCACACCCAAATGTTCCAGTCAGGAGAAAGTCTGTTAATGTAGTAAAAGAGGTACAAATTGACTCTTAATATGCCTTTATCAAAGAGCCACTGTGAGGGAAGCATTACGCACCAATCAGGGAAAATACAACCGTTGGAAGGCAAAACAGCACGTAGATAAAGTAGTGTGAGTAAACAGACTCTAAAAGCTAATTATGCAATTGTATGCGAGATTAGATGAGTCATGAGAAGGCAAGTAATTTTTAGCACATGTTGGGATGGTGTTTACCTCTTTTTAACAAGCCTTGCAGAAGTATTCATACCCTTTAACTTTTCCACTTTTGTCACATTCCAACCACAAACATGTAGCGTCCTTTTAAAAGATTTTATGTGATAGACTGACACAAAGTTGGTGCAGAACTGAGAAGTGGAAGACAAGTAATTCATGTTTTTCAACCTTTTCCACAAGTAAGGATCTTGAAAGAGTGATCCGTATTGGCCCCGTTTCCCCAACTTATTAACTTTAATAAGTTGGCTGCTATTACAGCTGCATTTACCTTGGGGTATACCTCCACCAGCTTTGCCAGTATAGCAACTGAGATGGTTTACTTTTTGCAAAACACTCCAAATTTGGGGGTATTTTGACCATCCACTTGAAAATAGAGGATCATTTTCAAGTCTCAGCACAGATCCTTAAAAAGATTTGGGTCTAGACTTTGACTGGGACATTCTAACACAAGAAGATTGCAAAAGATTGAGTATTTTATTGGCATACTAGGTGTGCACCAGCCGTACCAATGCCTGTCTGTATGCAGAGGCGTCTCGGTCCTTGATCAGACCAATAAAACAGTGGCATCATCTGCAAACTTAATGAGTTTCACAGACAGGTCCACTGAAGTGCAGTTATTTGTCAAGAGACGGAGAAGAAGGAGTTGAGAGAGAACCCACCTTGGGATGCATTGGTGCTCCTTGAAATATAGCAGAAAAACAATTCTTTCATTTTAAATAATTCTTTGCTGTGTAAACTTTTTTTAATATTATGATAAAGCCGCAATATATTATGCAGCCAAGGATTGCAGTTCTGCCCAGCTCTTTCTGTGTTTGGATGATTAATTTGTTAGAACTTAGTCATATTTTTAAATATATTGTTTTCCAACTTAATTAAGCTTTAAACGTCTCAACAACTTCTTGATGCTGTTTGTTCTTTAATAAACTTCTGGGGCTTTCTCAGGACAGCCGGAATTACATTTAGATGAAATTACACAAAAGTGGAGTCTATTTGTTCATTAGTTAACTTCTGAAGGCAATTAGCTGTATTTACTTTATAGGACTAAATACAAATGCGCAGCACTCCTCAGATGCATGGTTTAACAAAGAAAAGTGGCAACTTTGCATAATTTCCCTTCTTATTAGCAATTATTCTTTGCTGGTCGTTCAGATAAACGGCCAATAAAAGGCATTAACGGTTGAAAAGAAAGGTGACAATGTTAAAACGACATAAATATTTATTTTAAAGAAACTACATTTCAAGCATTCCCTGGCACAAGATGCAAATAAAACCATGATTAAGGTTTGGTAATAGCAGGACCCAAACAAAGCAATTCCTCTGTCTCTTGAAGTATCCTTTTATAGCCGCTTTCCTTCCTCCCCACACTCTCATCTTCTAAGAGGTCTTGCAGTCACGCCAGGGAGTGAGGAAGTCAGCGTGCTTCATTAAGTGAATGTGGCACACCACGCAATGTCACTGAAAATAACAGAGCCTCTGTTTAGGAGTGAAATGACACTTGGAAATAATAGTGAGCCAGAAGAGGCCCTTTAGGCACGACTGATTGTTACAAGACGTCCTGCTGTGGTTCTTAGATTTTTTTTGATTTTTTTTACAAGTGAGCTGGCTGTGTTGGAATAGGTGAGAATGTTTCATTACACCAGTTTGGTAACTGCAACTTTAAAGCATCGCTTGGCTGCAATATATCTGTAGTTTCATAATCTTACTGTGACATGAAGCATATTTATTCTTTATTTATTCAGTGCTCCAACCCAAGTTTTCTAATGGCTTTGGAGTATATAATTTCCTGAATTAGGTTGTCAGACACTCAAATTTGATTACCTAATAGGCATTTAGTTAATTTATGTGGAGTCCCATTTAAAGACGGTGTCTTAGGTTAAGCATGGGCTAATATTTAAACAAGGATTTGAGAGCTCCCAGAGGAAAAAGTCAAACTAGTGTATAACATGTCTAGTACAGCTGCCAAAATGGGAGAATTTGCGCCTTTCTGTTAAATTATTTGCTGGTACAGATGGATTTCCAGTGTCAATGAGCCAGACTCTGTATATGGGTAAGAGTATCCTCATCCTTTGTGTAATGAAAACAAACCACATGGATAAAAATTTCAAGAGATTTATCAAATAAGTTGTTATTGCAAATTAAATCTTTCATGGTTTTAAAATATTGATGGAATGAATCTTGGACTTTAAAGATGTGAGGTTCTTTTTTTGTTACCCAAGATTTACAGTGCACTCACTTTTATGTGTTCGAACATTTACTGAAAAATTACAAGCTATGGAAGGGATAATAATGAGACTCTCATGGCATGGTAACCTTATGTAAAAATAGCTAAAGTATTAACATTAAAATTAAAAGCTTAAATACGTAACATGATTTAAAACCCTTTAATGTAAAACAGAAAAGCATTAAATATTCCTACTGCTACCAATATAACATTATATCTATTATGAAAGTTAGATTAAATCCAATAATACCGTTAGTAATTCTCCCTATTATATAAACCTGGCTATTAAGAAGAATATGAACCCCTATTGTCTGTCCTGCTCTTCATAAAGTAACACAAGTGTGTAAATTACTTGGACTATCTGCGAGCATATAGGCAGCTGGTTAACAGATACGTTGCTTGTAGCTCATTGTCCAACATTGTTACTTTAACAAGATGAATAAGTGGCCCTCCTTTAACATTGACACGAATATTTAAAGACTTGCAGTATTTCCAAACACTCAGATCTGTCCATCCTCTAAGACAGGTGACGTGTCAGTGGCTTCTTTCAGCCAGCTGACCAGCGGCAATGAAAGGAAGGCAGTTATATAAAACAGCATTCAAAATTTTATTTTGTAGCCCTTTTTTTTCCAGGATCAGCCCTGAACTCGCACTGTAAAATGGTGTTTTACTATTTAAAAAGGACAAAGCAATACAGAATTTTTTTTCAAAAGGCTGAATCCAGCACAACCGAGGGAGTTTGAAAGGTCAAAATGATAAAACAGAGCACTTCTCTTTCACACAGTTTAAATAAACTACACAGCTGTATTAACACATTGTAGAAAAACAAACAAACAAACAAACAAACAAACAAAAAACTTTTTAAAATAGCTTATTTCTTCTCCATGCTTTCTCACTGAAACACTTCACCAAAATTCAAAATTGCTAACCCTGGGCTTCCCCTTCCACAAGTCATATTCTCCACATGTTCTGTTACATAAACCTGGTACAGCTCATATATTTTGTTTTCAGATCAAAAAAAGGATTGGATTCGTGAGTTTTCAGAAGGTCATCGGTCAGTTCTGCTTCAGCTGAATTTCACCGGATTCCTCAGTCGGCAGCAGATTTTTCCCGTGTAGCTTTAGGAAGGACTCGACAACCGTGGGAATGTAATTTTCTTACAGATACAGAAATCATAACTGGTGAAAAGCTAAGCGTGCCTTTATACCACAGAGAAACAAGTCACATTCACACTGGCCAGAATTACTATATCTGTGTCTTGTGAAACTACTATGTCAGCAGGACTGGGTATGCTCAGTGATCTTTGCGGATACACATTTTGGGGTCTGGTGTAACATGCGGATAAGTCTTTATGAATCCCTACAGACAGGTGGATGTCTGCTGCACCTCCGGGTTGCTGTGGTGGGGGGGTGGATTATAGAAGGTGATAGTGGTGGGAGCAGTGCCACAAGGCCGGTCCCGGCTGCTGCTGTGCAGCCAAGCCAGCGCCTGAGAAACAGAAAACAGATGACAGAAGGAGGGGAGCCAGGGAGGCTGAACGGCCGACTCGTGCTCTCCTTCTGTTCTGTGTCTGTGTTTACCCTTGAGGAGTGTCAATAGGATATGGCTACCATATTGCACATGATATAAGCCATGCTGCAGCGTGGCATGGTGCCTCCATTTGCCCTGTTTTTGCTGGTCTTTGTATCTTTGGTGTACATGCTGTAAAATACAATAATGACTCATCCCTCTGTTGGTGTCAGAACTGCCTTTGCAGCTCAAGGCTGCCCAAATCAACATTAAATCTGTGGTGATCGTATTAGTTTGGTGTATTTTTTCTATCAGATGCTCAGAATCGACACAGAAAAGCTTGTAAAATTATCCAAAAGCATTTTTTTTGTTGCCTGTCTTGTGTCAAAAGTGAGACTGTTCTCTAATTTAACAATAATTACTGTGTTTTGCTCAGTCACTTTTAACGTTGCGTATGTAAAGAGCTTCGAATCATAGGGGATTGCTTATATGAACTGGTGATCCACTTAGAAATGATGAACTTTTATGTTTCTAACCAGGTCTTCTTAAGCCTCTCCATTTTTTATCACAAATCAAGTTACTCTGTGGCTCAGTCATACAATGCCCTCTGTGTTTTCTGAAAGTTTTGTCATTTTTGTGGCTTGAACATCTACCCCCTTAGCGCCACATCCTTCATGGTTCTACCCCACTGGCTACAAGAACCATGCAGGGATGTATTTCTTTCACCAACTTGAATCAGCTCGAGGATATTAATGCCCAGGTTTCTCAAACTTTTTTGTGAGCTTTGGCAGCTGGTGTGGAGTCTGACCAAAGAAGGTACTGCTCCGTTACGTATGCTGGATGTTCTACCTTGCTGTGTGTGTCATCCACTATTAATCATGCAAAACCTTATTAATAATATGGGCATTTACTTGGAAAACAGAAAAGGCAGAAGGAAATATGCTGAAGATGACAATGCGAGAGTTTTTGCATGGTATGCAAATTGTATGGATTTTTTTTGTTTAGCAATGCAAGAGACTCAAGACTGAAGGGTCTGTGATGTTATGGCTTAGTCTTGGGTGCAGCTGACCTTTAAGTCGTCATGCTCTTGTGGGTAACGCTGTGACATAGCAGCAGTCTCTCTCAGTGCTGACTGGCTTTGCCACATCCTGGACATTGCAGGCGGGGTGACTGGGCAGACAGACCGACTCTACTGTCTGGCACAGACGGGACTCTGAGAGGGGCAGCTGAGCCCGTGTTTGATGTCTCCCTGAGCTCATCTATCAATCGGCACCTTTCTGGGCGTTCAAGGCTGCTTGGAGATGCCACAGATACCACACTCTGACGTCAGCATTGGCAAACGGAAAGAGGGCAGGAAAATGGGAAATGGGTACTTGCTTGTTTATGGTCTGGTGCCTTCAGAGTGGACATGGCTTCTGACCTGAGAGAGCTTTCATCAGAGCAGTGAGGGCAGGCAGGGGAACAACAACTTGAGACCGAAATAGTCGGTGGAGAGAAACCTGAGATTTCCAGCCATCTGTTGTGATGTTTAAATCCCAAAGATATGGCGCTGAAAGAACTTTTAACAATACTATTTTGAGTATCTGTATTGTAATTCACATGAAAGACGATGCGTCTGGTGTAATTAATCAGCCCATTGAGCTTGGATCCTTCAGTCACTAACAGCGAATGATGAATAAAAAGAGAAAGAACTCTGCACGCCGGGTGATTTCTATAAACACCCGTGTCAGATTTGTACCTCTACAACTCTGCTGATTGACCCGACTGTTCTGGTACACACATATATAATTTCTCCAAACGACTTTCAATAAACAAACTTGTACAAAATGTCTAGGTTATGACCTGCCGAGAGACAGAATTGTCAGTGCATATTTAGAAGATGAAGTATTATTTAAACTTTTTTTGCCCAAAACCAAAATAAAGTGTTCCTCTTCTTTGAGCATATTTTTCTTTTGTGTATGTGGTAAAGCTTTGGCCAACAGCTCATTTTGTAAATCTTGTGGAACCAGTTCATGCATTGAGCTTTGGAGCTGTAGGGACACAGATTCTCCTCCTTGTCAGCAGTCCAGCATTTTTTCTTTCCTTGCTCTTCAGTTACCAGTGCCATCAGGCTGAGACCCGTTCTTACACTGCACCATGGGGATTGATGGGTGCCAGTGGCTATCCTTTCTTCTGGGAAACATTTTCTTGAATGAAGGCTTGTGGCGAAATGTTTACAATGTGGGAACTATTAGCAGCCTTCAAGGAGAAACAGCCCAATGTGGTGTAATCAATTCTCCTTTTGTTTGTTGAACCCACACTCCTAAACCCCAGGATCTTTGGTGTCCCGGCTGAATGGTTCGTGGCGTATTTCTTAGACGGGCAGCTGCTTTTTGAATCTATTTGAGATGTAATGGTTGAGATTTTAGGAACATGTAAATGTGTTTTCTGATGAGGCCTTGCTTAGCAGTGCAGACATGACTCACTGGAATGCACAAATCAGGTTCTTGTTGCCATCACTAATGCTGAGGTCCAACATGAAAGACATATTGAAACATGTCTGGTGTTTCCATTTTGATTTCTGCTCCAAATGATCAAACAAAAACCCCATTAAATGCTGATTTTTATGAAAGTGCATATTCCACTTCCAATATGACTTGAGATTCAGGAAATCCAGATGGAGAACTTTAACTTTTTTTTTTATTATCTTCGCATTGTTTGTAACAAAAGAACATTAACACAGAGACTCTACTGGGCATTTAGGATCTGGTCTGCCTGTAGGAGGAACCCACTTTCTCTTTAATATGTAACTTAATCTAAAAATCCAGGGTTCTTGTGGCAAACCATTGCATAACGAGGGCTATGTAAAAATGCTGAAACATTGAAATCTTTTAAATCAAGGTTAAAACCGATCTGATCAGAGTTTCATGGACTTTTCTGTGGAATCTAATTCCTAATTATTCTATATTTTTTGTAGAGCACATTGAAATATTCAAAGGAAAGTTTGGGAAGCTGAAGTATCTAGGTGCAAGGCTACTTGCTGAGGTTTGCAAAAGCAGCCAATCAAGGAGTTCCATTCATTTTGCTTGGTGCTGATTGGCTCCACCTCCAAGAGTGGAGATAAAGAAGATTGTAGTTTCTGTTATAATGCTTTGATGTTTGGTCTCTAAAGTTTCTGACCTGTCTAACAGAGAAATCTACAATTAAAATTTTAAACATAGATTCAATACCACAAATGCAGTTTTTTCACCTCATTTATCAACATTCACAATGAAAGCTTCCAGTGTGATAGCTGAAGAAGTCAATCAGAAAAAGGTTGTGTAAGTTGTCTGCTTTGTTAACCTATATAAAGCATTGGTATTTCTGCAGCTATCCCTCTACACAACAGCTGTACCTGTTTACAACATGCTCATTTCCGTGCTGAGACGTATGCATGCAAGTCATGTAACGAAGACCCACAAAAACCCCAAGATGCAATAAGGGAACAGGCTGATTCTGCAGCACCTGCTTTTGGAATCTGAGGATCAACACTAACAGGAGCAGCTGATTCCTCTTTTTTCTCCTTCTCAAATCCCAAAAGAGCTGAGATGATTGACGAGTTGGACAAATGCATCGTAGCTGGTTATCTCAGGCACCCTCTCACACTTCCTTCAGAATCAGTCTCCTTGGTACCTTTGTTGTACTTTGTCTGAAGCTTCCTGTCGTCCACAGTAAAATTTGGCATGCACCTGTTTCTGCTTTGGCTTACTAGAAGGCCCACACCACTCAAGCTTAATAATGCAAGTTTTTTTATTGCTAAACTGAGATTGGTAGTAAGCACCATATATATAGTTGGAGCACTATAGCCCACAGCATAGTTTATCTTCTTTTTTATCAATGTTTCTGTGGCAGGGTCAAATTCCACTTTTATGCAGCACTGTATTTCAACTTCTTAAATGGACAAAACAGACTGTTTTGCAAGCTGCAGCTAAGTTTCCTCCTTAAGGCACCTGGGAATGCAGTGAAATCTCAGGGAAGGAGGGGGAAGTCGTATGTTGAAGTCTGGCAAGTAGGCACACATCAACATGCAATGGTATGTAAACTGAAGGAATGTTTAATGTGCATATTTGCTTATATAGCACAGGTTTCTCTTACTTGTTGGTCAAAATCTTAACTGGATAAAGACAAGGAAGCCGATATATTCCTTGGCATTTTGAAAGTAATGTGCATTTAACTCCTTTTCATGGTTTGGCATTGGCGGATTCACCTGCAAGATAAATGTAACTCATAAAATAATATACCACTTTTAATTAGCAGCACTTTTGGTGAAGCTTTTATGTCCTTGGAATTGAAGTATGATAGACTACATTGGTCTTTTTCTCCGTAAAACATGCCATCGGAGTAAAGCAGTTTTTATTTTCAACCGTATCTATAGTCAAAGTATTTGCTGAAAAGGCTAAAACAACTAGAACTCTGTTACAAACGCTTGATGGGGATTCATGCTTCACTTGCTACCACAAACATCGAGTAGAATAGTAGGAAAGGTAAAAATGTCTCTAAAGAGGATCACCAATCTCTGTAACGACAAATTTGTATCTAACAACAAAATTGTGTAATTCACTTGTTTTATTTTACTCAATAGTGCTGCTCTTTCTCTGTAATGTTTGTATATTTATTTGCATCACTGATAATAGGTTGCACAGCAGCCGTCCTGCTCTGTCATTTTATTTTGCAAGTATAGGAACTGTGACTTAACAGAGTATTGCATATAAAAAGGTAGCATTCTATACACATATAATACCAAAACACACAAGAAATCATGTTTAGTGAACCACCAAAAATACATCCTTAATGATGTCTATTTCAAATGCTGCTGTGAAATCCTTGCACTTCACATTTTAGTGTTGTTCAAATGTTCATATTGCTGTAATGGAATTAAAGGTTTATCCTAAATAGATGCTTAGAAAACTGTAAACACAGATGAATTAGGCAAGCTAGACATCAACACCGTCTCTGCCTTACGTTATTATGGCATAAGATTGACGCCAGGAGTCTAAATTAGTCCTGTCTGTAAATATTGCTGGGCTGATTCTGGATGAAGCTACAGTTTGACTCCTTAACCAACTCAGTGTTGTGCTTGGATATGAAGGTATATACAAAAGGCAACTGTTGGTACACTGATGACCACCTCCACCCATCCCCAGAACACTACCTCATATTGTACAGGGCTGCCAACAAGGGCTGGTCCTCTGCTGTACATGCAGCCTTCTGGTTTCTTTATCTGCCCAAAATGCTGACATACGAATTGCAAATTCCTTTTTAGACATTTTCCCATGAAACATAAAGCTACAGCTGGGAATTGGTTAACATGCCTTGAAAAAATAATAGTAAAAAAAGCCCTACCTCAGTAGAAACATGTTTATTTGTGAGTAATAAAGGTTTTTTTCTAGTAAGGCATCTGGAATCTCAATTCAGATCACAAGACTAATTGAATTCCCAGGCTTCAAACTAAATAAGTATATTTTTAAAAAAAATTGTATTACACATTCTAAAAGCAAAGTTCTGAAATGGCTTATAGAAAATGAAAGCACCTAAAGGTACACTCAAGCAACTCTACAAAAAAATACTAAAAAGAAACAAAGAATAGCTGACCAGTGAGGTTCCTGCAGCAGGTGAGTCAAACAAAAAAACTTTTTGAAAAGAGGGAGGTCTTCCGCTGTGATTCAAAGCACTCAAGAGAGCTTTCCATCCTGACTTTGAAAGGAAGACTGCTCCACAATCTGGGGTCCAACACAGCAATTTTGCAGACCCTTCAGTTTTTGTTTTTTTCTAGTCCACAGCAAGGAGCAGAGGGATCTGAAGGGAGTAAAGGGAGTTAAAGGTTTACTGATAGGAGTTTTATTGTTCATATTTTTAGAAAAAAATGTGATTGGAATCCTCAATGTCATGGGAAGAAGGTGTAGAAACATTAAAACTGTGTTGAAATTTTAGTGAAACTGGGTTCTTGGTTGCGGAAAAGTTTATATTGAGTGAACACTAAGAAAATTAGCATGCTACAAGCAAAACACTGCAAAAACAAAAAAATTAACATTTCTAACTGCTGATAAGATAACAAAAGGAATACTTGAATAATACTTGAGCATCTTGGATCAGGTGCACTGATCCAAAATTTTGAAATAAAAATACTTCCCTTATAGTTTATGAATAAAACAAAATGGAACTGTCTTAAAGAAATGTTTACTATAAAATAAGAGAAGGATTTTTCAAAAACCTTGAAAAAAACTCATGCCCGTCCTGTGAATGGCCAAAAGTTACAGCTAAGAGATTCCTTTCTGAACACCCCAGAAAATCTACGGAGTAAAGAAATAACTTGGATACTTGACAGAGGTTTATAAAATAATGCAACTTCCACACTGAGGAGTGTTGTTACCCCAACTAGCTTGAAGAAGATTTCAGCAGATACTTGAGTGCAAACGGCTGTTGGAAACTTGTTCTGGGGCAAATATTAAAAGATTGGATATATTTACATTTAGGTCGAAAAAAAATTAGAAGATTTTGAGTTAAATATTACATCAGTAGCTGTAATCAATATACTGCATATATTTATGAGATCACCTGTTTCTGCTCAATACCTAAAACTTAAATCATGATGGATAAGTAGATGTAACAACAGCCAGCAAAGATCTCCATAAATGACTGGGTGGATCCTCCACAGGGGAATGTTTTGTGCTGAAATGGTTTCTGTTATATTGCTGAAGAGTATGACAAAAGATTTCAGAGTCAAAAGGACAGACTTTTAAAATCTCCCTCTGGATGAAAAATCCTCATTTGAGAAGCTCATATTACGATATTTATTGTTGGTGATGATCCAGTGTCGATAAATCAGAAACTGTTGGCGGGCTTGTAACAGACGTCAGCTTAGAACATTATTTTTATGCTTCTTAAAGAAATGTGTCAAAAAATAAGAAGAATTGAGAAATGCATCCGCATTGTAGTTATTTTCATATATGTTCAGAAGAAAGGGCTATAATACCAAAGAAAATACAAAGAACACCATTAGAGGGCTTGTTATGCAAGTAAGAAAAGCCTTTATTGTATAATTGCAAGCACATTTCATACCTTCCCGCATCCAGCACTGCCTCTAAAATTTCTCTATTTGGAGGAACACATAGCACCACCTTTTCACACTTCTGAAGCATCTCAAAACATTAAGAGGAAACCATCACCCGCCTGATGCGAACATGCAAATAAGGCAACAGAGAGAAGGGAGGGCAGAATTATGATTTGGTCAAAAATATTTATTAGAGAAAAAAGCAACAAAGTCAGAAACTGTCTTGTGTTTTATTTCAGAAACTGAATCCCAATGTTACTTATGTGTTTTCTGCACCTGAAAGGGAATGAATGAAAAGCCTGGTAATGACTAAAACACTAGCTGGAACAGCTATGGTCCAGCGCTCACCAAGCCTCCAAGCCTCAATAGAAAATCCAGCATATGTAGGCAAAGTTACATCACATGAGATTGATGGTGAGAGTAACATGTCTGTCTTAATAAAACATCTTAAGTACTTGCAATCCTTCTGTGGAGAGACAAAGCTAATGCTGCGGAGAAATGTCCAGGACACACTTGACTTAACCCGATGTCACGATGAGTGTCTGCTTTAGCAACTCTGTAGGATTTAATTTCTTAACTCGTAAATGATTTGGCATGTTTGAACACCAAAAACAAGGATGTACTTTTTTTGGTTTTACAACTTTGCTTTATAGCTTTGTATGGCGGTTAAAGACAGCCAGGGTGCAGCCGGGCACAAGGCTGTAGGGGTAAAAAAGTACCCCAGGGACAGCACCGAGTTAGAACTTGGCGATGAGCTGATGGAGCTCAGGTTACTACCAGCTGCCCACCCAGATTCGCTGGCAGGTTAAAGTGTCCAAAACCCAATCCCTGCCAACAGTGAGCTCAAACTCCAGGCCCTGCAGAGAGTACTGTGTCTTTGGCACGGCCCGATGTTCAGTCGCAGCAAGAGCCATGTGGAGAGGAGCTGAACACCGATACTTAGGAAAACCGCTAATCAAAGGTGCTCCACCCGCACGGAAAGGGATGCTCCATAAATGCTGGAAAATATATGTATCCAAAGTTAATGGGAACCATGAATTACTTGGAAACATCACTGAAGACAGGCAGCAAATGTTGCTAACATCTGAGTCTTTGCTTCCTGCTTTACAATCTCGTGCAAAAATATTCAAACCCGTTAAACTTTTTCACATTTGTCAAGTTATAAGTTATAAGTATCAGTTTTATTCTCAACTTTTATTAACAGCCACCTCAGGTTTAAGACCACCTGTGAGGCTTTCTGCAGTAATTTATTTTAAATGTTGGAGCTGTCTCACTCAAATATATTGACACTCTTTTTTTTAATCACGCTTTTATTTTAGCCTATTTATCATCTTTTCTTTTTGGAATTGATTAACTTTTAACAACCAGACCAAAGTTGACCAAATTATAAAGCAATCCACTCCCTAATGGGAGAGTTGCTGACAAGTACGACGGATATCCAGCCTCAATATAAATGATGCTTTCTAAGGAATTTCTTTACCTCCCATCTGATCAGATGATTCCAAGTTTAGTTTGGTTGAATAAACTATTGCAAGAAGCATTTTATTCTATCTACAACTTAAAACGAACCCAAAACTTTCAAAATACCTGCTGACATTTTAAGATGTTATTTCTAGAGAAGTCAGACATTTTCTAGCCAGGTGAAGATAGTTTCTCTTTGTTTTTGACTTCGGTCACTTGCATCTGTAAACCAAGACCACCTCATTACAAATAAAACGACCATAAATTATGAATTATAGGAGTCTCCACGTGGGTTAAGTATTTCAAATTTGCTCTCATCTGACCAGAACACCTTCACCTACTTGAGCTGTTGCACTCTGCAGCTCCTCTAGAGTAGTCATGGGCCTCTTGGCTGACCCTCAGATTCTTTCTCACCTTACCTGACCTGTTAGTTCAGGTATATTCAGGTAAGTTTGCAGTTTTAGTAAGTAAAGGACTTCGAAAGCAAATTGGTTGCACTGGATTTTATCACGGAGTATCAGAGTAAAGAGGGTTAAACACAAATGCATGTCACACCTTATAGGTTTTTAATTTTAAAACCATTCAAAGGCCATCTGTCGTTTCTGTTCCACTTCGCACTTATCCATTACTGTCTGTTTTCACATGAATCCCATTAAAGTAGTAAAGTGACACAAGCTGAAAAGTTCAATGCGGTGGAAATACTTTTGCTAGGCACTGCAGATGGTGATGTATTAGTCCTCTTGTGCAGCGTCTTCACCAAACATGTGTAGCAGTAGTGCAGCAGGCTGAAAGCTTTATTGTTCATGGAGAGTAATGGAGTTTCACAGCGAACACTGTGATGTGTTAACCTTGCTTTCATGAAAACTAATAACCTGCTGGAAAACACGGTTGATGGACCAAGACATAAACCTTTTGTGCTTTTGGAACTGCTGTTTGTGTCTTCTATTATCCTGTAGTTAATAGAGCTTGAAATTAAACAGCAAAACTTCCAGCAAATTCTTTCAATGATTTTTTTTAAAGATCTTTTCCTGAAGCAGAGATAAGCATTTACCCTCTATCTCCAACTTAATCAGATCTAATCTAGCAAGTTTGTACATTGTTTCAAAAGCTGCTGATCTTTTGATGGTGCTGGCCATTGCTCAGTTTGTTTATTTTTAGTCATGGGAATGCACTGAGGCTCAGGGTCCGGTGGGGGCTCTGCGGTGGGTGGACTTTTGAAGAACCCTATGCCCGTCCAGTGAATGGCCAACATTGTCAGCATCCCAAAGATCCCCTTTGTTTGTAGATGTGTTTGATGGGGTCCTTGTCATCTTCATGAGACAGCATGTTTGACTCACGATAGGAGGCCTTTCAATACAAACAGCTCTTTGCTCCGATGCCAGCTCTTCTTCCCTCCATGTCATTCTACTGAAAGCATCACATTTTCAGATACTGTTGGCAGAAAAGATTAAAATATTCGTCCAGTTCTAAATAAATATCACAAATTGCTCATTAAATTCCTGCAAGATATGTGTTTGCTTATCCCCAAGCCTTTATTTTACTATTTAAAGTTAGCCGTTTCCTTTTTGCTATATGGCTCTTTTGCATTCTGGCCTTTTTTGCCGGATTGTTGCTACTCAACCCAATTATTCAGATTTTTAAAACACAGCAGCGTATGCAAACTTTCAATTGTCACATCACATCAATACTTCTGCACAACCGGTGGCACAAGGCCAGTTGTTAACTGGGCAGCAGAGGCCCACTAGGAACCACAAGGGGTTCAGCAGCTGAAAAACACAAAGTATCATGTGGCACTATAGGTCCTTTTATAGATGGAAGAATGTGTGGAGATTAATTGAAGGGTTTTTTAAAGAAGACAGTGGGTGACCTTGCAACCAGATACAACAGATGTATATTTTACCCAGCTTATGGGACTTATCAAAGGGTAGACATAATTCTCTGGTTCTGAAATGCTTCCGGTAATTTATAAAGAAAACAGCAAAGCCTTTTGAGATCTAATGTATCCATACCCAGTTGAGTTAGATGTATATAGCTTTCAAATGGTGTTTATTTTGGCAGCACATTTGAATTTAGTTTTCGCTAAACCGATTTGCCTAAAATGTGATTTACTTTCTTGATGATATACAAGCAATAAACCTAAATGTGGTAATCTTGATTGGCCAAGATTACCATATCATAATGTATAACATTTACCATCTAAGATATGCAGTTTTGCCCACAGCGACTGCTTGGTATATTTGTGCACAGCATGCATTAACAGGTAGCTGAAGAAGCCAAAACATTCTCATAAATTTACCTATTATGCAAAATTTAAATTTTGTTTGTTTCCATTTGGGTTTCAACTGCTTCTAAAAACAAGTGCTTAAAAAAACTACCCAGGCATTTTTTGACAACAAGTTAATGTTTTTGGCATCTGTAAAATACGCCAGTTCAAAAACGTCCTGCTTGTGAAGTCACATTCTGCACTGCACTGGTCTATAGTAACCCCAGCCAAGACTTAGCATCATTAATTGGTGTAAAAGACGGTAACTGATGGAAAAGACTAGTGTTGTTGACTAGCCATTCAGAAACCATTTGCTGCATCCTTATTGGTTGTGTAGGAGGCTCTATTTCTGCTTTTTAAAGATGAATGGTTGCATAATTGTGGATTTGTTTGATGCTATTTTCACATGCGAGTGTAAATATTGAGTTGGGGGTCATAGCAGAAGTGATTGAATGTGACAAAAGGCCATAAAATAGCTCATCCAGAAAGTAGCTTGTAAAACTGACCAGACCAAAAACTCATTATCTAAGAATGATTATGCAAAATAAATATTTTCTATAGTCCAGGCCTATCCTAAGCAACCATAATAGGTCACCTTTAAGATGAACAGCATTGTAAATATTGAAAAGCACCTTGATTGCAAACCTACATTTGTTTAGTTAACAAATTAATGTGCACCGTCTGGAATACAATTTTGTTATGGAAAATACACCATCATTTCTGGTTCTCAGGAGGCAGTGTTCTGTGTGCTTTAGATGTGTCCATGATTCAATACAGCTGAATCAAATGGTTGAATTCTCCAAGGCTGTTAATGAACCATTCCCTTGAATGAGCTGTGTTAGAGCTGTAACAAATCTAAAACATCCTGGACACCGGCTCTTGAGGACTTGAGTTAAACCCATCGGGTATCTAATATCTGGGCTTCTCTAAGACATAAGTCATTTAAATACTTAATCAAAAATATCAAACAAATTGTTCTACAACTGTTGTGCCTCAGTATTTTGTCCTGTTTATCTACAGTTAAACAAAATCAAGATGCAATGATATCCATGTAAGGCTACATTTAAATCACAAATTACTGGCTATGATGACATATTGTCAGACTGTAAGGGGATCTAGAGCTTTACAACCTTTGTAAGACACTCTAGCCTGAAATTCTGTCATCTGGAGCTGCTGTGAGCTAACAAGTGGCCACTGTGGAAGAAAGGGTCCGCAGGAATCCCTTTAAAACTTTCAGAGAGTTATTTGTGTCTGTCCTGATCCACTTCATTTGTAGAGGATCGAGTGTTGTGTGTGTAAGGGGTGGATTTAATAGGGAAGCTGAGATTTGGTGCATGTCTCTGCTGAGGGAGTTACTGCTGAAGTGTGAGAGCAGCTGGTAACTCCATGCTCTGTTGGAAATGTCTGGCGCTTAAACCTCCAGTTAAGAGTCTAGCCATTCATTTCCAGGGAGAGCGAACCGGGCCAAATCTGGTTGTGCCATCGTGGCCACTACACTCTTCTAGATCACTGCTTATTAGGGAGGGAGTTTCGGGATGTCTGCCTTGGCAGTACAGCATTCTGTGAAAGCCCAAGTCTGCTCAGAGAATGACTTGTGGGCCAAAATTGGCCTCGAGCTTGAGTTTTTATTGGCACACAAAAAAGTTTTTTAAAAGAATGATCTTTGTATGGTCTACTTAAATGTAATTTAGCAATATCTGAGGTGTGTTTTGATTTCCACTGACACATTAACAAGCGGGCTGCACAGTGGCGCAGCTGGTAGAGCTGTTGCCTTGCAGCAAGAAGGTTCTGGGTTCGATTCCCAGCCCCAGTCTTTCTGCATGGAGTTTGCATGTTCTCCCTGTGCATGCGTGGGTTCTTTCCGGGTACTCCAGCTTCCTCCCAGACCTACAGTCCAAAAACATGACTGTCAGGTTAATTGGCCTTTCCAAATTGTCCCTAGGTGTGAGTGGGTGTGTGCTTGGTTGTTTGTCTTGTGTGGCTCTGTGTTGCCCTGCGACAGACTGGCGACCTGTCCATGGCTAACCTCTTCCCCGGAACGTCAGCTGGGGATAGGCACCAGCACCTCCCGACCACACAAAGGGAAAAGGGAGTATAGAAAATGGATGGATGGATTAACAATAATTCTTGTATCACAAGAAATGCATTATTACTAACTTTTGCATTTCAGGATGATCAGTGAGTGGCTAATTTCTAGAAATTGTAAGGGTTATATATAGTACTTTGTAAAAGTATTCATACCCCTTCAAGTTCTTAATATTCAATAACATCACAACTGTTCGTAACATCAATGGTATATGTGTTGATTTGAAACATTAGCATAGATTTTATTTAGAGGTGCACTGATTGACGTTTTCTGGTCCTGCATAGATCTGATCTGACTGATTAAATACACAACTGACACTGTCAAATGTCTTTAGGTCACAATATACCTTCAATTTTCCAATCATTTTATTTAAAAATATTGAACACTACCAGTGAAACAATGCAAACTTGTTTTGGCTGCAATAGTATTCTCAAATATAAATGAAGAGTTTAAGCTACTAAACTATGTATACAAAAAATAAAACTCTCTTTTTTAATGCATTTTAAAGACAACCAAACTTGCACAACAGATTAGACATACTGCAGATATATTTTGAGCTTCTTACAAAAATAATGGGCACAGCAGTATTTGCTTTTACAAAATCACAGTTTGTGGTCAGTTGAGGAGAAATTAACGTTTGGGTGTTGTTGACGAATCGCTGTCCATCTCTAGTCTCCAACAGAAAAAAGTCACTAAAATAGTGACAAAGTTGCTAATTTAGCAAAAATGGGGTAACTATTGTTAACGTGCAGATGTGAGATGGTGACTGATGCATCCTATTTTTGATGGTGCATGCTTTTTAAAAAAATCTGCAAATAAAATTCTGAAACATTTGATGCACATTAATCCTACTGAGCCAATATGTAAAGCCAGCTTTGAACATAGTGACAGACTTTGTCATATTGGCTTTGTCAGAATAATTGCTGAGCATCATTTTTAAAGCTCTATCACCCTTCTCAATTGGACTTGGGTCTGGACATTTGCTGGTCCTGCTGAAAAAAGCATGGTCACATCATGTTGCGACAGTAATGTAGACAGAGAAGGTGTAGTCATGGTGATGAGCACCGTTAGCTTTCAGAAGCACACGACATCTGGCTGATATACTTTAGACTTAAAGCTTGATTTTGAGGTACATTTAGATATAAAGTATTTTTATAGTTCAGCTTGAAATGCATCTTGGGATACATAGGCAGTCACGCAAATTTTCATGATCTGTAGAAATCTTCCCATCTGTCTGTGCTGAGCTCCTATGCGACTGAGCCCTCAAAAAACAAATTCACGGCTGCAAAGAAGGCTTTGAACTGTGTCGCACTTTAAATGCGGCAACATATTTGAAATCTACCGAAATGGAACTGTTTTTCTTTGCTGTACTTTTCTCAACACTCTCTTTGACACAGACTGTGCAGATCATTAGCTGAGGTGATGTTCAGTACAGTATTTGAACATGTGGAGTTATTCCTCCTGATATATATATATTTTTACATGATGCTCATTGTTGAAAGATCTGGTTAGGGCACTCCTAGTGTCACAGGTCAGTGCTCAGGTAAGAGTTTTAAATTATTTTCTCAATTTACATAACTCCCTGACTGAGATTGGAAAGAAGTTCACAGGCAACATGTGAAAGTGACTGAATGTTCAATGCTGGGAAACTTCAGTGATGCATGAGTTTCCCTAACCTAAACAACTTATAGGTCCACTTACAACCACACAGCCTTCTCCAGGGAAGAGTTGTGGGTAAGCTTAACACAATGTTATGCAAAATAAACACAAGCATATATATATAAAAATATGATCACCCAGCAGGAGCTTTTTTGCATGTGCAATCTATTAGCCTGCTCTGAATGCAGACTGGTAGGACTTCTTTATGAGAACTGGACCTCTGTCTGAAGCCCGTGGCATAACTCACTGTTTGTTGAGAAGAATACAAGCGATACAGGCTTCCGTTTCAAAGTCTCCATTCACTCCAGAAAAAGTCACTGAATGGGTCTGAAGTCACTAAATGCAGTGCCGAAGTTGCAATGGTGGCGTCACTGTGTTCAAAGAATTTCTATAGAGTTAAGCTGCTATGTGCTTTACCATCGTAATGGGGCGAACTTTCAAAAGAAGAGAAAAAAAAAAGAAACAAAAGAGGACGAGTCCCATTGGGCACCAAAGTGTTTTTTGGAATTCTTTTTCTACCTCTTTAGCTTCAGATTTTGTTGGCTTCTATATATCATCCACGGAGCAAGATGCTGTCATCTGATACTGAAGTCTGTCAAAGTGAAACGCCAAAGGCTCCTCATATGTCCATATGAGTACAAGACTTTGGAGTGAGTCGTTTTATGTTGTAAAACGGCCTTCCGACAGGCAAAGAAAACCCTGACATCCTTTGTTCAGCGAGTGTATTCAGGGAAAAAAGGGTAATTTTGAAAAGAAAATACACCAACAAGCCTTCCACCACTTCCCGTCATAGCCCCCTGGGCCAAGTAGGAGGCTGACTGACAAGGTTTTCGGTTTCAAACCCCTCAAAGCTGTCAACATTAGACCTCAACTGCCAGTTGCTTACCACATTTTCTGACCCCCTTTTGTTGCCCAAACCACTCCTCGTATGGGACTCGGGGGCTCAGCCCACAATGCGTTTAGTCTGACACAGTGGAAGAAGTTTCAGAGGATCCAGGCAAATGTACCGAAAACACAAACAAGAGCCATCTTCTTCTGCATATGTAGCAGCTACAGAAAATGTGCAGGACAGGACCGTAGCGCACAAATGTCACAACCAGGCCCGGGCCACAAATGTGTCAAGTGAACACGACATTCAGTCCGGCATCAGGACACCAGAGCTCCTGAAGTTTTTCATCACTGCCACTGCTGACACTAACGACTGTGTGTCCTCAGAAGAACACCGTGTTTGATTTATGAAGGAGTGATTGTGTTACATAGACTATGTTTGCAGCATGTATTTACTCTTCAAGTGCTGTTGCTGGAGCTACATCAGAGGGTCCAGAATGGGAATAGATAGGGGAGGATGCTTCAGAGGCTGAGTCAGCCAGCATTTACACCTGTTATTTAGTGCCATGTTAGACTCTTGTTCCTGTGGACCAGCGGTGAAAAATATACTGAAGTAAATCTGTAAATAGTTTGCTGGTCCTCTTATCTGAAGGACACGTTACATACAGATCGTATGCGATTTTTCCACATAAATACAGCCATGCCGTTTCAGACTAAATCTCTAATCTTCAGGCCCAAATATATTTCCGTTTTGGAACAAAGGTGTGTGGACTGAAGGTGTACAGTGACACATAGAAGACAAATGGTGACTGGTCAAGGCTCTGATGTCAGTCCGAGACAAGAGGATGCCGCATTTCTTCTTTTTATAGTATCTCTTATGTTGGAAACAACAGCTGGCCAAGCCCTCTTGTTTTTGTGAAGGGTGTGAGCGTAATGTCTGCTGCGTAAAGAATACCTGGTAAATATACTCACACAATAGTATGAACGCTTTTTGTATTGGATCAGTCTCATTAGAATAAACCTGGTTTCTTTTTCTGTCTGTGATGATCAGTTTTCACTGATGTAACCTTTTTTTTTTTTTGATAGTTTTTGGTGGATTACTCTCTCACTTAACGACATGCAAAAAGAATTTGAGGCCTGAAAATTTTGAATTTAAAAATATCCAATTCTTCCCTAAACACACACAAACATCACCCAGTTTTCACAGCTTGAATACATGCAGATAAACTAGTGTTTCCTTTATGTTTTTACAAAACATTTCCAGAACAGCCCAGCATGACCTCATTTTATTTCTGTTTTTGCATCTCAGATGCGTTTAATTTATTTCTTTCTTTTGAAAAGTAATTTGGCAAAGCTGAGTCAAAAGATGCCGTGTGTTACTTTGCACGTAAGGAGCATAAATAACTCATCAGGTCTGTGACAATTTCCTCTTCAATTACCTTTATTCCTTGCCCACTGCCTGCCATCTTCGCAGCTCAACAACAATGAAGTCGATTTCAGCGGATGTTGCCCTTTATAGAGTGCATAATGTACCTGGCTTTATTACTCTTCCTCCCGAATTCCTGCTTATTTCCAGTGTCTTGGCAGTACGTTACAGTATGTCTCTTTTCCACAGTTTTAAAGCAATGTTTTATGCGATGCTCTTTATTCATTTAAAGTCAAAGAAAATAGTCTGAAGTCAGAGTCTGCAGACTGTGTCCTTGAATTCCCCGTTCTCACAGTTTTCCACAAGCCTAGGTTGCAGCTTGCCTCCTCTCATTAACAATGATGATTTGATGTTACCAGCTAACCGTCCAAGTGAAATAAAATGGATGCTCTTATTTAGGTTCATTGAAGACAGGGGATAACTTATAAATGCTGTAAAGGCATATTCTTATTTTGCTGCATATGAGGGAACTAATGTGGAAGAGAAGGATAGTTTCAATGCTATTGTATTCAGAAGTTTTTTTTTTGGCAGATGTTAGATGTTTCAGATCATCAAGCAAATAGTAATATCAGACAAAATCAACTGGGGGGAAATGTGAATAAAATGTAATTCTTATTAAAACAAATCTGGCTAAGAACGTCATTCATTAGCAACACATTCTCTTATTTAACGAGAGCTAATTTGTGAGCTGGTAGGCAGAAGTGAAAGACTTCCTTGCTTGCAGAAGGTTTCTTTTAAAAGTTTTAAACATCATTCTGCAGCGCTCTATTCAGAAGATTACAGTTCCATCATATCAAGGTTATATTTCATGCATTTGTTCACGTTGACAAAATCAGAAGGCTCTTAGCAACAGATTCTGATAATTCAGAAGAATTTTAAAGTGGGAAAATACTTTACTCTGTTCTGAAAAGTTGCAAAACTCTTAGGTCGTTGTACAAGAGTCATTGATGGATCCATTTTCAACATTTGCATTGGAGAAAAAAACATTTCAAAGCCAGCAAGGGAAATGTATTCCTCTTAAATGCTCACACCTCCCAAAACTTGTCCCAATTGTCACATTGTCTTGGCAAAAGAGTATTTCTGTTTTGTGCTTTAGCTTGGTAAAAAGTCAGGAGGACAGGATGTGCTAGGATTCATCCTCAAAGACAAAATATATACCATATGGCTTTGCTTCTTCTCTTTAAATTCATTGTACCAGCCAGAATTTATATGGTTCGGTTTCCTGGGGATGAATGTGGTTTTTGTGTGAAATGCAGAACGAAAGCACAGTGAAATGAGTCGTGTGACATGGGGTGAAAGGCCAATCAAAGAGGAGGAGGCCATTATTCGAAAGGCACCATAAGAAGCCAGATTCCAGTTTGTAAACGCATACAAGGACACTGACCTTAAATTTGAGAGCCATCGATCAACCCACACAACATTACTCCAGAAATGACGTGTTTGGAAATAATGACTGTTTTTACAGTTGAAGGACAAAGGGAGAAGCTTGTAAATCTGAGCTGCCACTCTCAGCTGTGCAGTACGGGAGTGGCAGCACCATGTTGTCTTGGTATTTGCTACAGGGAGAATTGGTGGACTTCACAAAATAAAAAACATCACGAGGAAAGCACATAACATTGGAATCTTAAAGCATTTCAATCCTAAAGTTCCTAAAAGTGATTCTTCTTTAACTGATCCCACTCACATTGATTGGTTCAGTCCAAGTAATTTCTCTGCTGATCTTTAGTCTCCTCTTTATGCACCCGGTTTGAGTTGTAAAATATGTTTATGCCTATTCTCTGTGCACTCATTACATCTCCTGTACGCACTTCCTGGAGTTTCTTCCTCATCAGAGATGCATGAGGCCTTTGTGCGCGCCATGCAGATGAAAGATCTGCGGTAAAGTAGCGAACCGCACAGAAACAAAGGAATTCTTTCTCCTGCATGCACTCGCACATTGGAGCAATCTCAAAGACAGCTGTTCTGCTCCTGGGTGTCCCAAAGCCTCTGACTTGATCTTTATCCCTCCTACTATCCAATCCATCTTTCTTGGTATCGATTCATGGAAATATCAAAAGGGTAAACGACAGGGGCCCACCGGCATGGTACAGAGAATGGAAGACATGTTTGACACGGCCCATTATCCTGTTTATGCTGCCCTTAAATGCTCAAATACTTGCCTGTCACAAGTTCCACGACTGATTAAGCAAGATGACTTTTCAGTGGCTGCAAAATGTAGAGGGGGCCTGTCCATAATTAAGGGATGTAAATGTAAAGCTCTGTAGCGCTTAAAAGCAGAAGGTTTTCCAATCATCTGCTTAGTCACCAAAGCACAGTGAAACTCCTAGCAAGCAGAGCCAGTTAATCAAAGATGGGACTCATGCCATTTAAATCTTGTTTTATAATATGTTCAAGAAGAGGACTGGTACTGGGAGAGTTAAATGTAGATTTTTTTACGTAGATCTTTGTTTTTTTTATAATTTTTTTTATTTATTTCCACGTCAGGAAGCCTGTGGATAAAAATACTGCTGACAGCCATGATCAAATCCACAAAATCAGACCCAACTGGCACTCATCAAATCAGACTCTTAGGTTGTTTGCGCTCATCACCTTCTTGCAAACATGGAAAAATGCTTGTTCGTGTATATTGAGGTCCCTTTTAAGTGATGCCCTCAAATGAAATCCAGGCCATCCTCGAGAAGTCGGTAATAAATGGAGTTTACCTCTGTATAATTTCACCCTAGTACAGTGAACGTCTGCCAGATTTAACTGTTTATGTATTTTTGTTTCCGTGGAATGCAACTCAAAGTTATTCATGGAAAACCCACCTACTTGTGGGATATTTTTAAGGAGCATGTGTCAAGTATTACGAAAAAGATAACAGGCTGTAGCTGCAAGAGCAGTGAAAAGGAAGTCAGTAGATGTTAGCTCCTCCCGTGTGCATGAATGCATTTTAAGGTTCATTTGGTGTTTGAAAAAGATGCTTATAACTACATAGTTATAAGCATCTTTAGAGGATTTCTCAAGTATTTGCAAACGTAAGCTATTCACAAGCGATTGTGGTTCCTAAACTCAATGAGTATCTGGGGGTCCTCTGTATAAATCCAGCTGTTCTGCGAAGGTTGTAGGATTTTTAGAGAACAGGAGGGAAAGAGCTCAGCATTTTGAATTGCTTTTCTTGACCAATTAGGAAAGGTGAACTTTAATCAGAGAATAAGTCACGAGTCCCACATGCAGCTAACATGAGGAGCTGCAGGAATTGATGGGAAGTCCTTCAGCAAGGACTTCCCATCCTACCCATCCAGCCTGTTCTTAGCACAGGTTGGTTGCTCAAAGCAGTGCACCTCAAGAAGGAGATTGTAAGCAGCAGTGGATCGTGCAAACCCCTCAGAGATGGTAAAAGAATGTTTTTTTTTTGTCTTTTGGTTCATTTCTGATCCTCCTTTTCAAAAGAGTCTCAAAACTACAAACATCTGGTTTTCCAAAACACTGGCACAACATCAGCACCACAGTAGCTGCTGAGTAACTATGAGAGAAATGTAGAGAGAGATGGGACGGGTTATTTGGACAATTTGAAAGGTACTTCAAATACAAATTGGACAGACCCTTAATCGGTTTAAAAATTTGCAAACTGCTGTTTTGTAAGGTTAGAAGTCTGATAATAAGAGGTTAGAACCACAGAAAAGAGCTGAGTTTGGAGCTGAACTGGGAAACACTGTGCTCCCTCAACATTTATGTCTGGCACTCATCAAATCAGATTGTTGGGTTGTTTGTAAATGGTCAATATCCGATGTATTTACGTATGCTGTCAGCAGCACAGCCACAAGGGTTTTGCCAGCAAGTGAGAAAAAAAAAGTGTCAACTAATCCATCTGGATGGTTTTTTCCGTCAGGTAATATATCCTGAATTTGACACCCTCTCCGCCTTCTCCTCATCTCCCCGGACTGTTTGCATATGTAAACAGCTGCCATGATTGAACCAGATATTTAACTTGGACGACCCGGGGTCTTCATGTGTTATGATGACAGCGTTTAGAAAATGTCAGAGATGTGATAAACTGAAGGAAAACAAAGAAACAAGAGCACACAGTTGGTCAAAGATGAGGCCATGTTTTTCTCATTAGCGTTGGACATGCATCTGAAGCCATGCAGCTCCAGCATCTTTAGACCAGCCTTCAGATATCATTCAGTGGGAGACCAATGAGTTCCGGCTGCCATATTGTGTATGTGTGCAGATAATGATTAGAAGGGGGGTTTTGCATTAAATGGATGTCAGAGTTGCTTTACCATAAAATAAAAATGTATGCAGGCTTCTGAAAAGTGCTAACACTGCTCTTTTTCTCTTTTTTCTCCCTCTTTATCTCTCTGCTGGAAAATCCACTGCTTGCTCGGATTGTCATCAATAACTTCAGGTATGTCTAATCACTTTGTTCTCTCCCTCCTTTCAACAACATTTTTACAAGAAATCAGTAACATACAAACAACTGCGCTGAAGTTCTGGTCTTCATTAGGAAGAACGGCATCTTACCACAAGTAATATAAGCAACCAGAACGCAGGGCGACTCTGGCAGTTCATACATACAGATTGCAAAAAGTAGTAAGCTTTTGTCACAGTCTAACACTGATCTAACTAATCTAACACTGAAAAAGATGTTGAAAACTCCAACCTTTAGTTTCTGTACATTTAAAAGTGAGGAAAAATAAATCCAAGATGAGGAAAAAAATAGTTTCAGGGAACGGTATCATTTTGTAGAGCTGTACTTTACCCTTATCCATTCTCTCTGCAACTTCAAGAAATTTACCGCAGAAAAAGACACTTGGTTGGTGCAATTCCCGCTTGTTTTAGTTACCCCTTTCAACAAAGTTTGGAAAGGCTTTATACAAGTTAAAAAGCATAATTGCTTTGCCATCAGTTATTAGTGAAAATAAATATATTTTATTTTCACAAAGTCCACAAAAACCATTGGATGCACACATGCCAACTGGTTGTTCTGACCCTTTTTTTCTACTATCCGAAATGTAAACATGTAGATTTTGTTCATCTCTAACGAGAGTTTCACTAGAACCACATGCGGCGGCCACATTAGACTAAGATTAAGCCTTTCAACAACGAATACTCCAGTTGTGGGAACTGTTGAAAAGCGCCTCACGTCCACTTTTGTACAAGTGTGATGGAGGATCTAGGTTGCTGTGGGGCTATTCCTCTTCCAGAGGTCCTGGGAACCTTGTTGTGTTTCTCATTACTGCCTTGAAATACTAAAACACTAAAATTCTACTTTGTGGATTCTACCAGTAAACAGAAAGTGTTTTTATTAGATTTTTTTGCCACAAGATAATGACCTAATTCTTCTTTAAAGTGGAATATTTCCCCCGCGAATGAATGAGCTCAAATTAAGATATTTGACAGTGTGATATGATGCTTCTGCAATAAAAGGTCTCCGTTATGCAAATTTTCTGTGACACAAATGAAAGTGATCAGTCAGATCAAAGGTCACCAAACCCTGAACGAGGATGTTAAATGAGGCTTTGAAGTGCTCAGAGTACCACACAGATCTTTGATGTTTTCCCTCACATCAGTGTAAAATACCCCATGCTCTTTCAGCCATCATGTTTTCACTGCACCGTTCTCTCGTGATCTTCTGATTTCTCCATATTGTGTAACCAGGCAATTTCCACCCCACTTTTACGGGCCAAGAACAAACGAGCGGCGCAAGTGTGCAACCACAGACTCTTTGTGCACAATTCATCCCCAGCAGTGCAGGAATGTTTTTAGTTTTATATAAGGGATCAGATTTATGCAACAATTTTGGGATGTCATGTGGAGACGGCCTCGGTTGGATTGCATTCCTCTCTAAAATTTAAGTGTATTTTGCTTTAATAATTTCACTTCGGGAGGTGATAAGTACCTGTTTTCGTAGTTTAGCAATATCAGGCAGTAAAAAGAAAAATGTTGGCTTCAAAGTAATATTGAGAAACACCAAAGCGGATAATATAATGAAAGGTTTTAGCTTTAGTGATTACAGAAGAGATGAAGGGATCGGTTTAAATGAGTTTTAATCCAGTGAACCCAACCACTCCTCTCTGAGGCTGAAGCCTGGAGCAACCAGGGCAATAAAAGTTTAATCCCTTCTATCTGCTTGATATGGTCATTACACTGTGGATCAGAGTAAAGAGTATTATCCCTGCTTAACGTAGGATATCTGTGTGACACTGTTTGTATACCTGACCGATTTAGCTTAAAATTTCAATAACAGGAAAATAATAATAGAAAAAAAATTTGAAAAGTTTATAGTTTTATCCAAAAACAGTGTTGATTCTCAAATGGATTTGACTAGGCCATTTTACTAAACTAATATTCTTTGACTGGACATTGCTCTGTAAAGTTTTTGATAATGTTTTATAGCTTTAAATTGATTTCCAAAACTTTCTCCTTGATTTGTCTGCTGTGTTCATCAGTTTTTATGATGTTTGTTCACTAATGAAAGGCCTTCACAGAAAAACTGAATCTATACTGAAATTAAATTGCAAACAGCTGAACTATTTCATAATTAGGCAGCTTCTGATGGAAGTTGGTTGCATTGTGCTGGTTACAATATTCTATTAAAATACATTAATGTTGGAGCTGCAATGTGGTAAAGTTAAAAAGGTCAAATTTCCCTGCATTTTTCATCTAATATTCCCTCTTAAATCACGTTTTCCACTTCCTGTGATGTTTCCTGCCAGAATATTTGTTTATTCCCTGTTCCTATTTTCCCTTCTTTTCTGCTGGACCTCTTCCTCATCTGTGTACAGCTTCACTATAAATAATGCCACCTGTTGGTCTGTGGCCTTCATTACACTCACAAAGCTGTAAATCAGCAAGAAAGGCCAATGAGGGTGCCTGGCACAGGGTAAGCCAGTCATACCACTGGCACAGAGAGTTATGTCTGGCACTCACTGACTAATGCATTTGCTTGTGAGGCCAGAAGGGAGAAAACATGGGAGCAATGAGGCCAAGGTTAAAAGGACCTCTAATTCTGTGCAAAGCAGGCATTCAAGGAATAAATTGAAGAATTTATGGCGATAGTGACAATGAAATAAAGCTGGATTTTAAAACTATAGCAAAAATGCCATAAAACAGCTTTTATCCAAAATTGTGTCTTTGTGGGGGGAAGAAGTGTTATCCAGATGATGAACCGGGTAATCAATACATGCCTTGCTCTTTAAAGCCAAAGAGTTAGAGGTGTTGAGGACTTGAAAGCATGCACAGCGGGACGTGATCAGGGTGTGGGTGATAGGGTCAGGAGTCAACTCTCAAATAGCCCCGGTGAGTACAACCATCCATCGGCTCCTTTGGCTTTGAAATGGGAAGCCGCCCTGGCTGCTCTCGAATGCTGGAGCAGCTTTCGACATTCCTCGGCCTGCCATCAGACACAGTTGTCGTTGTCAGGTGCCTTCATGGGATTGGCTATTTTTAAGATGATGAAGCAAGGTTTGAGTGGTGTATTTGATAACACGCTGCTGTTTTTGAAGTGTAATCTACCAATCATTGAGCCATTAAAGTATATCAACACACCAGAGCTTACATTTATTGATATTTTTATTCATACTCTGACGAGAATGCCACAACCACACATATAAAGGTTGTATTATTTTTTTTTTAAACTCAGGTATTCTGAATTTCTGGGTAAATTTTTGCTTTTGTTCAGCTGAAGATTATTCCTTATCTAACAGCAGTTGTTTCCATAAGAGTCTCTTTTAAGATTTTTAAGATGATTTATTAAGCCTAAAACCTATATGAGCTTTTACTGTATTTTGATTTTAATCAAATCGTCATGGGAACTAGACCACACGAGACTTTGATCTTAAACTGTCATGTTTTGGAAATGGCAATTTGAGAAAGTCTTTTGGTCCTCTTAGACCTGAATACTGCCTTTTGATTGTTATAATGGTCTCATAGGATCATCTTTCACAGTTCTAAATGAATATTTGGTATTTGGAAACTTTTTCAGTAGTTCTAGTCATAGACAAGTGGATAAATGTAAGCAGTGCTTACCTTTGAGGCTCCTTAAGGCTCCATTCTTGGTTTAGTGCTGCATTCGTTGTATAAATTTCCGTCCGTCCGTGGGGCGTCAGGAGGTGCCGGTGTCTATCTCCAGCTAACGTTCCGGGCGAGAGGCGGTTTCACCCTGGACAGGTCGCCAGTCTGTCGCAGGGCATGTATAAATTGCCCTAGTGTTCAATTTTAAGTTTTAATATCGTATTTCACTGCCACTACACAACAACCAGAGACACTGGTTGCATGAATCTCTACTTTCCAAAGTTACTTTGTATTGTAGTATTTTGAGGAATGACAGAAATCCCTCACATCTCATCTGATGTTTCCAGATCTGTGTGTGACTGTCTAGATTAGACTATTGTGTTGGGCAGCATAATGGTGCTGGTAATTGGTTATTTTCTCTTTATAGAATGTGGCTTCTTTTCTTTTTTGTCATTCAGAGCACATTAAGATCCTGTTTACTGAATTAAAATTTAAGATGTATGGGTAAATTCATGCATGTTTATGAACCTCCTTTTCATTCATTTGTTGAAAGATGGTTTTAGGGTTTCCTCACTTTGGAAAGTGAAATCTGTTGTGAATCTTTTTTTCTTCTACCTTTTACTTTTTCTAAGGTAAAAGTCTACCTTTTCTTGCTGCTGTTCTCTAAACTTTGTAAACTTTGTGGAGCTAAAGTTACAATCCGTAGCAATGAACATAAGATAAATGTGACAGAAAAGCTGAAACTGATGGTTGAAAAATGAATGTATTGGGAAAATCACATATATAACTTTTTTCTTTTTCTCTCTTTTCTCTTATTTCACAAATCTATTACAATCCAGCAATGTCTATTCATTGAGTTTCTGGTGATTATAAGGGGCACTATTAATCTGGCAATGAAGGAGGCTGACTTTATAATGGAGACTTTATTAATTGTCATAATATCCATATGTTAAACATTTTAATCACATAAACGTGCCATAACAGAATACCTTTTGACTTTTAACAGCATGTTAAGGGTGATCATGTAACGACTGCTTATCCCACTCCATGGGCTTCCAATCTGTTTCTGGATTTAATTTAAATTTTTATGGTTGACTTAAAAGGCCCAATCTTGTCCCATCTTATCTGCAGGATCTGTTTGTATTAAAATAAATCAGATGGGCTATCAAGTTGCGACTCTCAGTTTGGAAAATAATTCATCTTTCCATTTAGAGAAAGCTAGGAGATTAGATGACTTCAATATACTGGTAAAGACGCCCATCTTCTCATCGGCATTAGTTTTGTGTCCTCTTGGATTATGTGATTTTGTTCATTGTGTTTCACAGAATGACTTTTCGTTTTGCTTTGTCGTTTTTTCTTTGCTGTGCAGCATGCTCTCTCTCTCTGTATTTTTTTTTCAAACAATGGCTTTAGAAAGAAAATGAAATCCATTAATTTAGATAAAAATGGTTGGCAAGCACAAATATGACTTTACCGTCTTGTACATTCTTTGTATTAGAATCTTGGAGGAAAATATGCAGCTGGTTAATTAGATTCTACTACCTATTCATAAAGGATAAAATGATGCCTAGCTCCAAAGGACAGAAAAGTATTTGCAGTTAATTACTGTTACTTCCTCAAGAAACAAAGCAATTTCCTTTTTTTGCACTCGAAGCAGCGCAACTTCTCAGCCTGTTCTGTATTCTGAATCAATTAGTCATCAAAAGTCCCTCACAGGAGAACATTTAACCTTTATATCCATCAATGTTTCATGTGCTTTTACCCCTCAGCTCGCTTCACATTTTCTTCCTGCTGAACTGAGGGCAAACATAAGCTGGATCTGAAATCTATCTATACCGTGTTCCAAATTATTATGCAAATTGGATTTAAGTGTCATAAAGCTGTGGCTGATTCAGAACAAAGATGGCAGCCGGTTACGCCACCGGCTGTCAGATGAAGGCATAATGAAGATTTCTGTTAGACAAATTAATCAGATTAAGAGAGCAGCTGCTAAAATATCCTTACAAAGCGGCAAACAGTTATGTGTGTTATTGAGTTTTTTATTTTTATTTAAAAAAATTGATTTATACTGTAATAGTTCATGCCTTGAAAATTATACTGCCATCATTTGCATTGACCATTTAGGAAAATCTGAGGAAATATCACTTGCATAATAATTTGGAACAAGTTGTAGCCAACAAATGAGTTGTTTCATAGAAGGTTTTTAATGATTTTAAAGCTAAATGCTACCTAGAAATAAATATTACAGGGATTCTATTTAATCCATTGTCCCTGTACCCCACCATAAAAGAATAAAGGTATGCTGCTTTTGGTTTTTCTCCTGAAAAAATGACTTTGGAAACAAACATTTGGATATCTGAATCTTGTCTATTTGTGTAAAATCAGAGCCAGGCATTTTGAACCAGAACAAGCAGACGTAACAGCTTCTAAGGTTTCATATTTACTTGATTCATGTCCAGTAAGGAGGGTTTTTGTCCTGTACTTTTGCCTTAAATTTATCTTGCAAATTCACATTTTATCTCTTCCCAGTTGAGATGTGGTGGTCTGCAGTAACACTGTTTGACAAGCAAATAATAAAATGGGTGTAACAGAAAGTGCTTTGCATGGGTTAAGAGCAGGTCATTGTCAAGCAAAGTATCAAAAAACCCAAATAAGACATTAAGAATGATTTGAGAAATGAATAAAAGAACATCTGAAGTACATGGTAAAGAGTTTTATTCCAGTTCAAGTTGGTGGGAACTTGATGATCATTTGTTCAAATCGTAAACCATTATTTAAATAGCAGTTTGAGATGCAAGACATTATTCTTTCTGTGATGATCGCAAAATATTTTCAGCATTTTCGGCATCAAGACAACTTTAAATTAAGAAAAACGCAAAACCCCACAATTTGTAAGTAGGGTCAAGTTGGACTGAAGTATTTTACAATGATTACAGATTCTTCAAGACTTGCCCATGCTCATGCAAGAGCCGCCGCCGTTCCTGACAAACTTCTACCGCACACAGTAAGGTTGAATTTGTGCTCACAAACAACCTTTGGGATCATAGTAATACAGCTTTGTATAAACCCAGTGGGGGATGTTTTTTTCTCTCACTCTGTAATCTTGTAATTGGATTCCCTGGGAGGGTGACTGCCTGGTGGAAACTCCTGCTGGTCATATTTCCCCCCCGACTTGCGGGGACCAATCTACAAGGTCTCACCGGCTGTTACACCACCGGCTGTCAGAAAAGCGCTGACAACAGGTGTAAGCGACAGGAGGAGGAGAGGAGTAGCTGCCCTCCTTCATCCAGCCTCGCTGTCTGGCACACACCTGAAGAGACTGAGGTGGCAGCCAGATGCTGCAGAACGCTTTGCCTCTGTTTATCTCGTCACATCACACATTTCTCATTGGGGTTGCTTGGAGTCTGAAAGTGACTATGGCTGACTTATGACAGAATAATGTGGGGGAAGCTGGAGTCATTAACTCTGGCACTGTCAGCACCTCTGTAACAAGCTGAACCCGGTAAAAGCTGTGGAAGAGTGGTACCAACGAGGCATAAAAATAAAAAAAAATCTGCCACCAGAAATTGCTCATTCCTGCCTTAAAAATAACTCCCAACCTTAAAAACCACCGAGAAGACTTGCTTTCACAGGTATTATAATTTGAAGATGTAAAACACGCAAAAGTATTAATTAGCATCTTATATTTCAATCGATCTAAAAATTAGTTCAGTGGATTTATAGTCAGTAATTTAACAACTTCCTGCTACCTGATTGATAAACTGTATTAAAGTCACGATTTCTTTACTTGATTGGCATCTTAATAAGCTGTTAACCCTGCATCCTGGTTGCCATAGAAACAAAAAATGAGTTTAGCACGTAAAGCTGAGTGTGCAATATGTTATGTCTCAAATAAAATGCTTCAGTGAAGCTGAGTTGTTCTGCTGGCCTTGTGATGTGGAGGAAACGTTTTTCCACAAATACTGAGTCCTGACTGCAGCTAACAGCAACACATTTAGGCTGAGAAACCTGAAATGAACTTAGTCTTCCTCTCGGTGCTGTTGAGATGATTTGACTGTAACCTCATTCACACGGCAATGTTCCCCTTCCAACAATCTAACGTCAGCTAGATAGCTAAACAAACTCTTATGTTTAATAAAAAAAAGAAAGACCTTTAATGTTTGTCTTTACTTATTCTCCTTCCTAATGGCATATTTCTTTTGTAGCGCCTTCAATTTCATCTAGGGCTTAACATTTCTTAAAAACAGAAATTGATTTGTGTTTTTAACTATGTCTCTTCCTGAGTTTTCTCTCTCTTTGCGTCTGTTGAACCAGTTCTGTGTTGATTTGGCCACATGTCTTTGGTCAGAAGCAGATCGCTCAACAAGTTTCATTTCCCTTGTCCACCAGAGAGTTCACGTTGCACTTTGTCAAGGTTTCCAGTGCATTTGGAAAAGAAACAGGCCCAAACCGTCACAGATCTCCTTGACAGAGAGCATGTGGCGCACAATTATCGATACCCCTGACATTTCCTTAGTTTATACATTGAGTTAAGTAGTAATCCATGACAGCATAAAGTATGAATGTGCCCTGACAGAGAGGCCGCTACCTCTGACAGTCTTAAGAATGGGGAAGACAACAGTACATCAGACTTACTGAATGTTTTGCTTCATAATTCAGCAAATGGTTACAGGAAAATGGATCACCAGCTGAAAAACATAAAATCTTATTTCTTTAGTCAAGTTTCCAGTTCAAATATCTTAGTACACTTAAAATGAGGCAAAATTAACTTACAAAGGTCTTCAGAAAAATATAGGAGGCGGGTTTTAAGGCAGTAATTCTTGAATATTGATAAAAAGTATTTCTTCCACTGGCAGATTTTTTTTATTCATAAAATGTCAAATGTGTGAAAAAGCCCTGCCAGTGGAACTAGTACTAGAACTAGTTCTCCTACAAATCACCTGTAGTATATTTTTCAGTGGAATTTGATCCGTCTCACAGAAAACAATTTATTTTAAAGCATTTTAATCATCTTTAGCATGGGACCAATAACCCAGAGTTGTGTTTGTGTTCATGCATTTACCTTATTTGTTAGGAATTTGCTTTTTGCATATGGAAATGCCTTTAATATGCTTTTCAAAACATAGCCTGAGCTACATAATTGGAAGTTGTGTTGATGTTACAGCACACAGAAGTTCAAATAAAACATGTTGTTGTTTTTTTTCCCCATTTGAGCACATGTGTTTTGCTTTCAACTCATAAATTACCCTGACCACTCCCTCCACCCACTTTACTTTAACAACCTTTGGTGCAGGTGCATGTTGTATTTCGAAAACCTCGGATTTCGTTTGATCTTCATTTTCGGTCCAGCTCGGACTCATTAGCAGCCACACAATTTGCCAAACGTAGGCAGTCATGCGAACGGGCAAGGGTTCAAACTGATTGGGCTTTGTCGGCTCAAATTAATCCAGGCGAGGCTGATCAGAAAGAATCCGTTGTGGTGAAATTCCCAATGACTGGAATGCTCGCCCTGATGTTAGGAGCCACCGTCTATTGTCCTGCTCACTTCCTCTTTGATGCATTCGAATTGTCTTCAAAGAGAAAAGAAAAACTGTTATGCATTAATAACATGCTGATGGTGTAGCATGGAGGGCAGGAGGGGTGGGTGGGGGCAGTGAAGCACAACTGTAGGCATGGACTTGACAAGATTAATGAATTAGACCCCACAGCGAGTAGACAGTTTGACACAACAATGATTGCACGCTGAATCATTTGTCTGAACTGTTGGTTCTCACTGTCTACAAAAAAATTGCCTCGTATGCAAATGATGTCAGAGATCCGATTATTAGATAATTGCAATCGTTTTTGGTTTTTTTTACATTTTTTTTCATGCCACATGCAGGTATTCGTCTGTCAGATTTCTGAAGTGCTGTTTCGTTGCTGTCGTTAAGGAAGCACATTTTGTTCCCGTTTGCCCCTGCCATTGCAGCTTTCAAATGCCTTCAAATAAAAAGTAAAGATCTGTGTTGTTCTGGAAGAGTGGATGTCTCATTTCTCACTGTCAGCAAACTGGCCACTTTCAGAGCAGAACCCCATCAATTTTTAATGTCATTTTATTCATGTGAGCTGCTGCAGAAAGCAAAGGCTTCTTCTGGAGGATTATTTCTTTTTCTTGGACTTTTTGCAAATCGCTCGCAGTTTTTCTTTGGGAACGAATCCCAAAAAGTCTAAAGCATTTGTTTTATAGATAGAGGGCATGGTTGAGTGATTTGTTTTATTGAATAGAAGTTGTTGTCACCTCTTGTGCACAGTTAATTGCATTTTGAATAAACTGCTCATTACGAGGAGTTGTCACGGTCCCGTTGGCAGAGGGATGCTTTGATATTAATTGTCTCCTCTGTCTGTGGTTTCTGTCGAACACTTCTTCCTAACAGACTTGTCAGTATTTTTAATGGAGCAGTGAAGCACAACATTTTCATCTCTTGGTAGGTGATTTATGATATGCATTTTTGGCACTGAGCAAATAGGTAAAGCAGGGTTACCTTACCTAAGATTTATCCCGACCTTTTGAACTTTTTCACATTTTGTTGCATTAAACACAAACATGTTTTGTTGGGATTTACTCTAGTAGGGCAACATCTTGTGTATAATTGTGAAAGGGTTACCAGGTTATGAATTGGTTTCATTTTTTTCCTTCAAGTAATAGTGTAGAGTGACACTAACTCGTGTTTTCTCCATCTTTATGCTGCCCTGATTTTTTTGCAAAACAACCGCAGACTAATATATTTAGCAGACTTTTATCTAGATTTCAGCTCCATTATATGAATTCTTATGTTTTTTCTTTTGTTCTCTGATGTCATATCTTTACTTTTGTTCCTTTCTGTTTTATCTTTGTGTTTATTTAAATGGTTTCACTGTTGACTTGGAACACGTTGTTCACAGACGGTCTCCATCCAGTCTGTAGATTTACTACTATAGATTACAAGCTACTTTATTAATATAACTAAATGTGGATAAGTTTAATACGTGTGGATAGATTTGCCAGTGGTTTTATGTTCATAGCAGAGTTTGAGCGAAGATAACTGGATAGACAGAGGTTGTTCAGTGGTTATGGGAAGAATTGGGAAGAACTGACAGCCTCTCATTTGGGGTTTATGACTGCAGCGTGGTGTATGATCAGCGGTGGGGAGCCACTTCTGTGGGGTGCCATCAAGGGCTCATCTGCTCTTTTTTTGAAACCAACCCAAAGGGATTCACTGGATGATACTTGTGTGACCTAACAAAGTTTTAGCGAAGGAAGCCAAAACCGCAGGCATTCCCAGCACCCCCTGTTCTCTCGAGACATGAGAAAGTCATCTTGCTGGTGACACGCTTTACTGGCTTTCCTTAATTTACTTTCTTTCTGTGTGCTGAAACTGTGTGACAATACATTGCAAAATGACACCACATCCTAAAAATGCACAATACTGAGCGAAGAAGTTCCAAACCAGCCCTAATTTCTTTGCATGCTGTGTTCTAAGCAGTTGCACTTTAATCATGTAAACAAGTCTCAGTAAATGTTCAGACTTTCTGAAGACATTTCTGAGTTTTTCCTCTTTTTTTTCGACAAATTTTTCTTGCTTTTTCAGAGGGATGCCTTTAAGGAGCAGGGAAAAAAATCTAACAAGGAATGAAACAATGGCATGCTGGATGCATCATCTTTAATCTGAAAATCCACTCTAGCCAAATTTTCAGCTAATAGCTCTAGTAGCGCTTGCTTGTGCTAAAATACAATTAAAAATCGGTCAAATTGTGTTGTCTCTTTTTAATGGATTCCACATTGTTTCTGCCTTTTTTTGCCTTTGTGGTATAGGTCACAATAAAGTACACTTAGTAAGTGAACTATTTAAAATAAATGGACGCTGGGTATATAATTAGTACCGACATGTTTGTCTATTTTTCTTTTCCCATTTCATACCTGAAAACAAACCATTTGACACCCACTGACCTAACCGCTGTGTCGCTTATTTTGAAACTTGGATAAACTTTGAAGATGAATTGTCATATAAAAGCTCAAACCCTGAAATGTGGTTTTTATCCCTATTTGAACCATTCGACTCTTATGACTGATTGCGACCTCTAATGAAACCAAAATAACTTCCTGCTGGTAGATATTTATTGAAGCCACAGAACCACATTTCCTTACAGCAGACCATGAACAAATTATAGAAACTTGCTTTAGATGATAAGCTGTCAAAGTGAGGATGAAAAGCTGCAATGGCAGCTGCAGACTGATGGTTCATTCCTAAAAAATTTTCCATGACACCAGAATTAGCCAGGTAAAAAAAAAAGGTAATATGTGAAATTACCCTCTGCAAATAAAAACTTTCAATCTGTAAAGAAACAGCCAAAATCTGAAAGAAAATATTGAATGACCTTGTGGAGAACTATTAATCAAAACTACTTGGCTTTATTTAACCAGAAAAAAAAACAACTAATTGTGACTTAAAATCTTTCTTTTTTAAAGTATCCAGGCCAAGTTATGTCTAACAAAGCATATAAATACAAACACAGACAACATTTTTGTTAAAATAACTCGTCACACGGATAACCTTTCCCTAAATGTGCCTCAGCCTACAAGTAGATCACTAGACCATCTAAGACGAGCTCATACCAGTAATTCATGTGTGAGTCTCCATGATAATCAGCATCCTGAACATGTGCGCTTTGAAAGGAAGTGTGCACTTCACCATAATGCGATACAGATATGCTTAACGTAGCAGCAACAAAGAATTTTTTGTGTATCAAAAGAGAAACAAAAAAAATAATCAGCTTTTAGTCTTTCACCAACATGTCAGTATAAGAAACAAAAGAAATCGAGAAGAAAGTTCAGATATTTGTGCTAACTGACACCCTTTCTGTGAACTTAGAACCTTAGACTAATCTTTAGACTTTGATTTTAGTTTTGAGTTCAAAGCAAATTTTAGGACATTCCATGCAAGTTATTTGCATGTTTTTAATAGTGACAGCGAGGTTGGATGTGGATGCTTAACTATACATTCCAACATCATCAGAGAAAAAAATACATATTTTGCTGTCAAAAGTAACTATATGGAGAATGATTAGAAGTGGTCCTAGGACAGACCCCGGAGGGACACCGCAGCTGAATTATTATGGCGACGAACATTGTTCACATTGACAGGCATGAGAGGGTTTGTTTCTGTTTCAGCAATGTATCGATAAAACTTGCTGTGCAGTGCCGCTTGTTATTTAGCCCGTTTAAGGCTAAAGAGAGACACAAAACTATTAGTATAAAGAATTTCTTAAAGTTGTAAATAGGCTGTAATTTAGAGCAACAGATTCTTCACCTGCAATGCAAAATATGAAGAAATGAGCAGTGACAAAACACTTTTGAAAAGCCACAGATTCCTTTTCGTGTTGCTAATAAGCTTGTGTAAGTTATCCTTTTGCTCCTTTCTCAGGGATTAGTTTGTGTTTTTCTTCTTCCCCCGCAAGAAAACACCTATTAAAAATCCCTCCAGCCAAGTAGCAACGCCGCTACCAGTCCAAGACTCTAATCTGTTCGTAACCCAATCCCTGCCCGGTGCCTTTTGTGTCCAAACGAGCCTCAGTCACTTCGGGCCTGGAGCTTGTGGTCTGCATTCCTCCTGTCGCAGACGCAAGCTGTCTAAATAAATGCTCGCTCTTGCCTCTTTTTCTCTGGTGGCAGCCTGCGCTCAGGGGGCCTCTTGGTGCTTTTAAGCCAACATCCATGCTTCACACATGGCCGTGAACATCCGCAGACCAAACCATTGGCATGCTAGCACATACAGCACGCTGCAGACGCCAGCTGGGGACCTGTTAACAGCCAAATAACATGGGTTTGTTGGAGAACAGCCTGGCGCTGAGGCTGCCTGTTCATTCTTGAGCTGAGATCGCACCGCCTGCATGTTTTGGCACTCATGATTGGCATCACATGTGCTCGGTGTCAGATGCATACTCTGCTGCAGCATTCTGCTTGGCCTAAAACAATTAGCCTGAAAGGACCTGCCTATTAGCTTTGCAGCATCTGCTTGATACCAGAAAATCTAAAGCTGTTGATTATTTTAGATCTGTGATGGCTCGGATACTGCGGGCCCTTCCTGCTTACTTTGTTCCCGCCAAATCAATCCTTTTGTTCCTGTTATTCACACTTTCCGGTGAGATTTGTGGGCATCTTTGCGGAGAGTTTGCCCGTTTTCCTGAAAGCCAAACATGTCAGAGATGTAAGAGGCATGTGAATGGAAAGCGTTTCATTTTCATCAGCTGTAATTACAGCGTCTTCAGGAGGATGAGAGTCCTTCATCCCTTCCATAATGGAATAATGATGGGAAAAGAAATGAACAAAGTGAGCCCTCCAAACTCTGATTTCCAACAGATGTTCAGGTTTTAACGGAGAGTGCAAGATAATTTTCTCCAAATGCATTTGAGCAAATAAAGGAAACTGGTTTGTTAGGAAACATGTACTGTAAAATCACATTTTTGTTAAGGACAGAGATAAATTCCTTTTAAAATAGACTTTTCTCAACAGGTAGTCATTCTTGAGCATGTCTGAGTGAATAATCTTTTTCTACGTGTTTTTGCATTTGTCTTGAAATTTGCAGAAATTAAAAAATGTCTTGGCTTTGGCAACAACTTTGACTCGATACAAGACTGTTGGTGCATTTTAAACTCTAATGACTGTGGTGTATCTGTGACGTTTCGAGCTCAATCTCCTAAGGTTAAAAGTTGATATCGAATCTCTCCGACTTAACATAAATATATGTTATGGAAGAAGGGCCTTTATGTGGAAAATTAAACCCATGCTTCTTAAGGAGCCCCAGAAAGTTTGTTAACTGATTTGTCCCCATTTCTGTTCCTGTGTGCGACCACAGAAAGAACCAAAGCTCTGCAGAAACAAATTGACTGTTTTCCAACTCCTGTCATTAAGTCTCATTAAAGGCTTGGGTTTTTCTAGCCGCAAAGCATCTGGGTTTAAAAATAGGGACACCAGTTTGGATCTTTGTATTCTTGTTTGGCTTGTTTATTTATATGATGCTGGCTGTTTATCGGTCCTTCTTGCCATTACAGTTGTTTGCACACTGAAGCAAATGCTTTGATGAAACTAGCCCAGATGTTGACCTGGACAAAATAATGCTTTGGATATGAAGGAGTATTTACAACACCCTCCACTGTCATTTCCTCCACCCGCTGTTAATACTTTGTATGGCTCTTTCACTAAGATGACAGCACTTCTTGTATAATGTTCCACAAACTTGGAGCACACCAGGACTGACATCTTTGACTATTGTTCTTGGCATGATCTTTCTCGATCGTCCTGGGACCTCACACATGTGCCGTGAGAAGGTTTTATGTCTGCTGAACCACTTCTGTTTTAACTTTGCCGTATGTTTTGAGTCAAACTGCCAAAAGATGACCCTTGATCAGTTTTTAGGTGGAACCTAGCAGATCTTTATTTAAAATATCCTCAATTGAGGATGCATTGCACTCTAGCCATAGGCTTTGAAAGACACACAGACCCACAGAATCATGGATACCCCACCTTACTTAACATTGGACATGAAGATTTTCCCAGATTTCTTACTTAGTTATACTCCAAGTCCACAGAAAGCTAAAAGTTTGTCCTATATGAGAAAAGCACAAAGTTCCCGTGAAGTTGAGCCCTACCATCACATCTACATTTGTGATGGTAGGGCTGGAAAAAGCTTTTTTCCAGAATGCTTCCCATCTTGAATTGTTTAAAACCACATAGTTACTGCTCTTACTGTTGATATGCCAGGTTTCCTGTCTTACCAATTTTTTAAAAAATGACCTTAAGAAATGAGTGTCCATGTCATATTTATACCCCTGGCTAACTGGAAGCCATTAATAAATGGATGTTCTTACAAGCTTGGGTCAACTTAGAGTAAGGTAGAAATAATGCGTCATTTAGGTTTAATTTATCGGAATCGTAAGGGATGTTAATCGTCGTTGGACTGTTTTTTCTTTTGGTTTGAAGCAATTATGTCTTGACATGGATGTATTTTTCCTTGCTTTTTTCAGTTCGAGTTTATTCCACCGTTACACAAGATGGCTGTATTTCAAGGCTTCCAACATGTTTTCACCAGAGGGGCCAGTAGAGGTGGAGGCCCGGTGCTGTGAACTTTAGGCACGTCACCGAAACCCTCTCTCTCAAGCCACTGTCAACAGTCATAAAGCTAACTATAGAGCAATTATACATCTCAAAATTAATTTGGTTACAAAACTTGACAGGGAAAATAAAGCAGCAAAAGTGCTGTCTTTTTACAGATGCTTCTAATGATTTGCACCAGACGCAGTTTCAAAAAACTGTCCTGACATTTCAGCAGGCAGTTTCAGAGGTGCCAATTAAAATTCAGTAGATTTTTTTTTAAAAAGACAATTATTAATGTGGAGTTGCAGTGAGATCCAGAAAGCTTCGGCGGTGCTGTCGTGTTGGCGACGGAAACTTGGAACTGCTTCTTTCTTCTTTGCACAAAAAGCTAATATGTTTGGCTCGTACACAACTCAGCGGGTAACGAGGCTGACGTGTAACGGTAAGATAGTAATGAATACTTTTTATTTTTCTTTTGGTCATAAGTTGAGTGTAGTAAAAGTGCTGGTCTGTATTAGTAAGATTGTTCTTTTGAATACATCTACCTACATATTTGGAGTCTCTTTTCTTCACTAGAATACACTTAAATAGTTCCTGGTGGTTTTTGTCCTTTCATCAATCACTTTATTTTCAGCAGTGCATCATAAAGTCTAAAAGCCTTTTCAGCTTGCAGGAATTAAATGTGACTTTTTATCCATTGGGGGAATATTAGTTCACTTAGTACCGATGAAGTTGCATGCAAATCATTTCTAAGCCGTCACACGAGACAGGATCCAGTTTTGCAAACCGTACAGTAGGAGTCCAGAGTTATAAATCGCCAATGTGCCGCCACCACTCAGTGGATATCTTTTCATGCATCAGCAGCCTGCTTTAAAAAGGGTCGGAGTGTACTCGCCTCCTGTGTCGAACACATTTTACCAACCCCGCTCCGCTATCCGATCTCTTCTGCATTTTATTCAGCTCAGCGTCTCCTCCTTCTCCGGCTGTTCTTATTAATGTTCGACCGGGCATTTAGCAGTTGGACATTAATGCAAGATGGACATTAATGCATGCAGCCTGATTCCTAACATTCAGCTTCATGGATAAATCCTATAAAAGCAGGCACCATCAGGCGCTTTGATGCGCTGTTTGCATTTCTCTCCAGTTTGCTCGTTGTATAAATGGTTGAATGCTGGACTTCCTGTTGCAGCCTGTCTAAGGGGTCACCACAGAGTTATTTTCTAGGTTACATACCTGCTTTGAGTCCCTGCTGTTTGTGTCAGTCAAGCTAACAATGGTCCACTTATTGGTTAAATGTAGACAGTGACAGGTTTAGAAAGGGCAACTCCTCTCTGTGGCCATTCGCTGCTGTATCTGATTAGCAGAAAAAAAAGGTATGAAGGTTTTAAAGTCATTGTCTTTCATTTACACTGAAATAGTAAAAACAAAACAAAAAATTATTACAGAATTGACACTTTAAACTACCTTTAGCACCTAATGCTAGTAATAGTGCGTGGTGGCAGAGACTGCTTGAACGTTCATCATATAACATGGTGATAATAGTCTCTCTGGTTTTGTTTGGTGCATACACTTGTCTCAGTTTGTTGTTCACCCACATATTTATGCAAATTCACTTTAGTGATTTACTTTTGAAAAATGCTTTTCTTTGGATTTGTCTTTCAGTACTAGTGTCTCTTTTTTTTAGTGTGTCAAACTTGCTTTCATTTTTTGATGGTTCTTTAACAGACTCTCTCACAAAGATAAAGCCAGTAGACGATGAGCCAAAAGATGCAGCTATCAGGTGTTGGACAGATTTCTGAACCAGAAAGTGAGAAAAAGCAGAAGATTTGTGACAAAATTCTTTGACTCCCTTCAGACAGGCTGAGGCTATAGTTGCTGCTCAGATCTACTCTGAAAGTCAGTGTTGTTGGAGACAAACCTATGAAGTAACTCAGTATATTTAATACCTTCTTAATGTGACTTGACCCTTTCAATTAATTTAGAATAAAATTCAATATTTAATATATTTTTCATTTGAAAACCAAAAACAAAGCAATCTATTTCATTAAAGCTATCTGGATCTTTCCCCTTCTTATGGTATTTGTGTTTTTATATGCATATCTGTGCTGATTGGCCTCAGTACTTAATATTTAAACTTTTTTAGCAGCACTTAAACATTTAGGTATATTCCGGTTTCCTTCCTGCTCTCAGGATGATTAATGGTTGCTCAACCACTGCCCTAATTATGTGCAAACTACTCTGAATTTAAAGTAGACACCCGTGTTGGTCCCTGGGCCAGCAGCTGGGTGCTTGAGGGCAGACTGCACTCCAGCAGACCTGTCTGTCGATAATTTCCCCAACCTCCTTCTCACTTTGCAGAGTAAACACACGTCTGTTCTCCAATTAACCACTACACTTCCTTTGAGCGTTATTGGTGTGTGATTGGGTGAGTAAGGGAGCGGGGCCTACGATTATTCAGTGCTCTCTCCTGTCTCATCACAGCCTTGCAGTCCAATAACATTTTTCTTCGCTGTAATTATCACATAAGAACAGCGGGGCAAATTTCAACCCTTTTTTTTATTCTTAAATAAAAACAAGGCTTATGCTTCCAAATGTATTTATGTTTTGCTCTGTCACCGGTTGTCTTTTCTTGATTGTGTAAAACAGCTCGTAATAAAATGTTTCTATTTAGCACTGTAACACCGTTTCTCAAAGCTGCGGCGTGTTTTTCTCTGCTTTCTGTGAAGTAGATGTGGCGGCATTTGAGGGGGATTTAAATGGAAGACACTGAAAAAGCACTCCAGGAAAAGGAAAAGCAGTAAGCAGCAGGAGGTTGTAATTAACAAATTAGTTAACATTTCATAAGGAAGTGGTCATTAATGCGGTGCTCTATCAGAACTACTTCCTCTACAGACTGCTCAAGGCAGATTTATGGCCTTGCTGTTTGTTTGTTTTCCCCTGCCCCCTTGCAGAGACAAGAGCACAAAAGTTAGCTGCATTGCTGTGCTACTTGCACCATCACCATGGTGCAGTTGGTCGTCTTGTTCTTTGAAATCATTAAAATAATAGAAAATAAATGCTTTAAATATGGTTTTGGATTCCATGGAAGTTTTTCTGCCCCCTTCAGTCAAGTATTTGCATCTCTTCAACATCTTTTGTTTGGAATTTATTTTCTACACCAACATAAAGCAGGATGTAGTAAAGTGAGTCCACCTGCTACTCAGAGGTTTGTTAGAAAACATTCGTACAAAAAACAAAAAAGTATCATAAAAGTAAGAAACGCAGCAGAGAGCTCAGGATAAAGATCTGGAGGAGTTTAGGTCAGGGTTAGAGAGAAGCTGGTCAAAGTTGATGAAAAGGTGAAAAAAGATAAATACATGCAACAGAAATACAATTCTGCAAACATCTAGAGCTACAATGGGTTTGATGAAAACAAATTAATGTATTAGAATGGTAAATTGATTGATAAACATAGATTAGACAGCGAGAAATGCTCTATGTCCAATCTAAATATGGGCTACTTGGCAAAGAATAGAAGGCATAAGCCAGTTTCCCCCTTCATAAAATATGTGCAGTAACCTGCCGCTTAAATAAAAAATACAAGACGGTCCGTGGTTGTGAAGTGACAAAATGTGAAAAAGTTCACATTTGAATGACAAAATGTGTCCCTTTGAGTCGATCAGCATCTCTGCTCTGCTCTAACCTTCCTGTTTGCAGCTCCAACCCTTTTTAGAGGCTGACATGGGGTCGTAATGATTTTTTTCCCCCTCCCTTACCAGACTTCCTCATATAAATTCCAAGTGTCCTATTTGTTCTGGGTGACAGACTCAGAGAGTGCAGAGGCTCTTCTATTGTGTAAACAAACAAACAGTTACTCCACCAAAGATGATTTGTTTAACAGTTTGTGGGATTACATCACATTCAGCATGTTCCATCGTCTTTTTTTAATTTTTTTATTGTTTGTTTGAAGCGTAGGCTTTATGATGCAAAAATCTTCTACAAACAATATATTTTATTATCCAGAAATAACAGTTGAAGCTTGAAAAATATTAGTGGTAATTCAAAACACATGCACGGCCGCGGACAAAGACAAGCCTTGTTCTCTTCGGCTGCAATGGCTTCCCAATCATCACTGCTAAGGGGCACTCCAGTCTTGATGAAAGGCAGGAGCTGCTCCTCCAAATGTGAGAAAACGTCTTTGGTGGTTTTCCCTGTTTTAGTAATTGATTCGCATTCCTGGATTTAATCAAGCCTATAATATTGGTGTTAAAGCAGTAACTCTATCTGGGTTCCTGTCAAAAAGGCACAGTCATAATCTTTATTGGCAATCACAGTTTTATTGAAGTCATTCCTGATATACAGTTTCACTTAAGATCAACTAACAACCCTGTCAGACTGATTTCCTTCCTTACTTTATTTTTAAGCTCATTCAAGACAATCTGGTTGTTGTTTTATTGCCTAAAGTGAAAAAGTTCAGCTATCATACTGTTTCTTTTTATACTAATTGATTAGCAAAGTCGTAGTTGATTTTGATGATACATGCATGCAATAAATCATTGTCTTCCTTTCTGTTCTCAGTAATGAGTCCTTTTCTCCAAGGTATTGCTATCATGCTAATCAGACTTTGACATTTCTAAAGTTGGCTGCTCTGCAAACTATTTACAACCATACTGACCCTCATTCGCCCTTTTAGGATAATTTCCTCCATTACAAGCCATAGGTTGTTTCTTTTTAGAGAGAACTGGAAGAAAATGGAGACACTATGTTCAGGAAATCGTTTCGGCTGCTGTTCTTTTAATGCTTTAGCCACTATTAGCTGTTTTAAAAAAGCTGTTTAAGACTCGCGGTCTATTTGCTATTTCATGCGTTGAGTTTGATGACATTTAATGACCTAACATTTTTTTTTTCAAACAGAGCTCTAAAATATACATACATAATTAGTGTAAAAAAATCAGGTTATATTTGGAAAATAATTAAGAAATTAATGCTGGGGGAAAATATGGAGTTGAAAATCTTTGGACTTCAATGTTTTTGGGATAAATTGTCTTTTGGATGGAGATTTAGACTAGTGTTTGCTGAGTCATCAAGTTTATATCTTTCTTGTCGTAAGAACTGTTTGAACAAATCTTACTGAATAGCCTGAATAATAGCTTTATCATCTGTAAACTTAGAGAAGAGAGTTGAATACTTGTGTAAACATCCACTGCTGCTTTATCTGACCTGCAGCCCCACATCAATAATGTCTGTGGAAGTTGCCTCCAGACAGTTGTCTATGAATGTTTCATTGAAATTGCCTCAAAAAAAAAACAATTCAACCATCACCTTTCTGGCCAAAGGTGCTTTGGGATTTGCCACTCAATACAACTTTTATCCAATCACCCACAGCATCCATGATTTCTTCTCCTTAGCCTATTGAAACAATCTCCTGTATTTGGCATTACTGCATGTGAACAATGCAGCTGCTTTCATACAAACTGGTCAAACATTCAACCTTGCTTCTGCCTTTCACACCCTTTTTCTATTTTAGTTTTTTAAGAGATAACACTTTGGTTGTCTGGTGTAATGGTGGGCCAGTGGTTGTTTTCCTTTTTCTATCTGTGTTTGATTCTTTTTCACCTCCTCCAAAGTTTCTACAAGGCTGATTTGAAACATTCGCCTTTTTCCCTACTCTAGAGCATTTCATAATCTGTTCCATCATTTCATCTGAAAGCTCTCCTGTTGGTGCCATGTTCCCTGTTAGATAAACAGTACCTTGCTGCAGAGCTGCAGACTTCTTTGCATAATTATGTTTCCACAGGTTGTTTCAGAAATCCACATCACTGATTTGCTCCATACATTTTTTTCTCAACATTCAGTTAGTGTATAATTTTTTCCTATACTTTATGCCCAAACTATCAAAAATAGTCTAGGTCATTGTTTGTTCTTTAAGGATGAGCTCTGTGCATCCTCACCTTCAAAAAATATATTTAAGTTTATCTGCCTGAGCTGAACATCTGATATTTTGTGAATAAAATGTTCCTTCCTCTTGGAGTTCTGGAGAGTGTTTTTAGAGTGCCTTCACTATATTAATGATGGTTACACTAAAACCTTGGTGTAATATGATTTTACCTTTTGTCCTGGTTATTGGATAGGATTGGACAGATGAAACGGTATGTCCTTAGCACTATCTGCCAGGAACTATCATGACTTATCTCTGCAAAAGCATGAGACAAAATGCAGTAATTACCATGAAGGATTGAAACGTCAGGACAGGTTTGGTGCTTCCAGCAATGGAAATGGGATTTCAGTCATACTTACTAACAAACGTGGATATGGTATGGAACTGAAGTCTGTTTTCCCCAGGATGTGTGTAGGATGTGACTGTCTCTGCAAGTCTGGAAATTGCTCATTTCAGACGAATTATAGGTCTGTCTATAGTCAATGTGAAGTTATATTTCCCACAGCTTATTTGACTTACTGCTGTTTGTGATTTGTGTGTTTTAAATGGGCAACATCCCTTATCAATCATGTGTGGCCTGCCGTTAGGGGAGAGGAGGGCCAGATGAATAGAGTTTAATTAATTTGTAAGGGATTTTGCTTCAGAGAACTTTTCCAACTATTATTACCGTATTAAGAGAGAGAAATGATTTCATTTTGTTCATGCTTCAGGAACTGTGAGAACAAAAGCTTAAAACAGTGAAAAGCAGACCTGTTTGTAAATTTATGCTGAAAATGAACACATTGGTTTTAAACCTCTCTCTGTGTCCTTAAAATGCCTTCGATCGACTTTTGGGAATATCCACAACAGCTTATTTTTCCACAAAATTATCTTTGAACCCAGATGTATTATGCTCAAAATATTCTGATCTGAATGCCTGCTAATATATGTCAGAAACTCGTATCTGAAAGATTGTATTTTAAAATCCAGTAAGCCTTTATACCCAATGAGTCCTAACCACGGTGTTTTCCCTGGTCCTCTTTTGATAGGTTAAATAAGAACTTGTGGCGTCTCCTTCACCAATTGCTCCAGCTCCCATATAAAGTTTCCAGTTTTTCATAATTTTGCCCTTGTCCTTAACAAAATATACAACCTGGTTTTTAAATCTAATGTGACAAAACTACCAATGTTTGGTTGGTTTGAGGGAAGTATGACCAAACCTACTGGCCACAGTCCGCCTGCCATGACTTCACGCTTCTCTGAATCAATGCTTTTAAATGAGACAAACTGATGTTTAATTTGGAAAGACGACTCCCATACCAAACTCACTGTGTTTGGTATGGGAGTGTTTGGCATGATACAAATCCCACTTACAAGTGGCAAGGCAGAACCTACAGATCTGTGCAGACAAGGCAGACCTATTCTACAATTTAAAGTGTGGTTTGATAAACAATCACACATGCATAACTACGGACTGGACCCTTAAAACCCTTTTCTCTAAACTCATTCACCTCTTTCAACCTTAGGATAATTTATTTTATTCTTAAAACAGGCCTTTTTTGCTATTGTAGTAGCTTGTAGGGGACTTTCAGAAATTAAATTATTAGTAATTTGATTACACTTCAAGACATTTGAGAATTTGTGTGAAGTAGTTGAATTAAAAACAAGCAAAAATGCAGTTTTAGAATACACAACTAGACTTTATTCATGATTTACCAGTTGAAGATGCAAAACCAAACAGAAACCCCCCTTACACAAGCAGCTGTCGCCACCTGCCAAAGCATTCAGAAAAGTCGAGTGGTGAAGTCAAAACAGCTAGTGACCTCGTCTGGAGCATCTAACCCCTCTTGAGTCTCTAGTGCCCTGTTTTTTTTTCTCTCTTTAACATGGGAAGCACCTGTCTATTTGGCTTCCTCTAAATGCACTCAGGATGTCACCCATCACTGCTCTCTTACCTTTAAAAGAAGTCTTTAAAGCAATCCAAAAGCTGAGAACTTGTAGAGACGGGAACAAGCGGATTTTCAAGGGCAAACATGAAGATGATTAATAAAACTATATCTTGCCATGTCAGATGTCTTAACACAGTTTCATGAATTATTGGCTTGATGTGCTTTAAAGTTGAACAAGAGGAGCACTGGATTAACATCACATTTGTGGAGTAAAAGCAGTGTTAATGTTATATAGCCTAGTGATTTAAGTAGACAGTTTTCTACAAAACAGAAGTCAAACATTTCAATGCTTGCTTAAATTACCAGAAGTATTAAACAAGGTTGAAAATGTACACTTGAACAATGGTGTTAAGGTGTAATGTGGATCCCCAGCAATTCATGGTTCAGTGCTAAAATAGGCAGTTGTTGGTGTTTTTAGAGGGGATCTCAAGAATTCACCATGTTTAACTACGCACTTTTAACCACCAATAATGCTGTCAGTTCCAATGTAGTAAAAAAATGCAGTGATATCTAAGCAATCAGTGATTGTGTAGCATAAGTGTTAGTTAGTGAACTGGTATGATAACTTACGTTTATGGTAACATAAGTTTATGGTAACATTAGTTTATGTTAGCAGAAGTGTTGGCAAGTGTACCTGTTCGCTAGCCTAAGTTTAAATGGTAACATTTATACTCATCATACCATACTCATCGTATCATACCAGTTTGCTACCTAAGATGGGGTAGCGAACTGGTATGGTACTATGATCTTACACACAACAGCTAAAAGTAATATGTTAGCTATGAACAGAAAACATCTACTACATATCATTCTGGCATTAGCTAAAATTAGCTACAGTATAGGATCAATATCAGATGTGGTAATAAGGAATTACAAGTCCATTCAAGCAGTCAAATATGTAATGTAATATGTACATGTAATATGTAATAAAACTAGCAAGTAGTTAATACGTGGTGTGCGTCCAAATATTATTGTTTGTAAATCTTACATCCATTCAGTTGCTATAATGCACACAATGAAATTGGATTGACAATTGCTATTACATTTATAACAAAAAGTGTGTGTGACAACAAAAGCGACCTTTATATTGAATAATAAAGATAAGCTGGACTCTTTACATCTTTCACACAATTATTAGGTATAAAGTAAGGAATTCCTTAATGCAGATTTCTGTTTTAAAGTAACCTATCCAACTGTGAAATAAATCTATTAGTAGAATTAAGTTGGAAGTCTTAAAGATTGTCTCTTCTGCTATAAAAGAGGAATTTCCCCAGAGGTTGCCACTGTGCAGTGATTAAAGACAGATCCACTTCCATCCCCTTCCATCTCTCAGAGGCTCTGTCTGTGTCACCGGGGTGAACGTTGAGTAAAGACAGGTTGCTGAGGTTCGACGCTCCTGTGCAGCTTCAAATTCCCACACCCATCTTCTGGCCGCACCTCTTTTTCCTTTGCATCATCTGGCTAGCAGCTTAACAAATTTAGCATGGCCAGTGATGTAACTCCAGCTACCTACCAGACAAATCGCACAAAACAATAGTCAAAAGGGGGTTTTATGTGTGGGGATTTGGGGGACCGTTGCCCTCTGTGGTAACGTTTCACATGCATAATGTCTTCTGGCTCGGTCACTCTCATGTCCTTCATCTTATTGTCTGACAGGGTAAAAACTGAGCTGTTTACAGTTTGTACAGAAGCTGAACAATTGGCCTTTTGTCCATGCTTTGAGACAGCAATTTACAGTTCCAGGGAACAGACCAGTTAGGTTCTAGGTTTTCTGGACCATAGAGCTGTGCTGCTGTCTGTATTATCCATCAGGCTTACTGGAAGTAAGCCAGTAATTCAAAGAGGAAATTCGTAGAGATTAAACGTTCTGGGAAAATACACTCACACTAGTATTTCCTTGCTGATAGTTAGATAAAATACTGAAACGTCGTATGTAAAAATAACGCTATAGCTCATTGCTTATAATCCAGTTCTAGTGAATACAATAACAACTTTTTGGCTCAACCCAAGACAAATTTTAAATTTAGGCGAGTCTTACAATAGATGATAAATTGAGGAACAGACATAAAGTAAATGCAAGTCAATGTAAAACCATAAACTTGCATCTTTCAAAGATATTCACACCATTTTTTAACTATTATCTTCTTGTCTTACAGTGAAAATTTATATGTATTTTATTGGATTTTATTTTATGAATTCCACCTGTATGCAATTTAATCTTAGTAGAAATCCAGATGTTACATGAAGACCTCAGAGGTTTTTTGGTGTACATTTTCATATTTTTTAAAATATTATGCTCCTTCTATCTGTGTTATGCACAACCTTGTGATATATTCCAGTAAATCCCCAATTAAATACATTGACGTTTATGGCTATGCAATGGAAAAAATATGAAAAAGCTGGACTGTATCTGTTCATTCATTCACCTCTGTATCTGTAGGGTTGAATGGCGATCCTGAAATGATCTGGTTTTGCCAATGCCAGACAATAGCCTATCAAATAGTTTTGCACACGTATTTAAGTTTCCAAAGCAGGACCTTCTTTTCAATATTTCAGACACAAATAGGCGAATCTGCACCTATTTGTGCAAGTACAGGAGCCCCAGGAGGCTCCTGTACTTGCAGATTCACCTATACAACTACCTTCTGTTGTACATTTATAGGTCTGTGAATTTTGTTTTTGGGAGTTTGTTACTGTGAGGGTTTTTTTTCACATTATTTTTTCCTTTTTTGCTCCTCTTTCCTCACAACTGGCTGCAATCTGTCAGTTTTCTTTTTCTACTTGCGTAAACCAAGCTAAGTGTTACTACCTTCATGTTTTTCACACATAAATGATCACAATAAACCAACTAAGCCTAATTAAAATTGGTCAAATGTACAATGTTCTCAAATTTAATGGACACAGTCCTATTGAGCTTCTGGTTAACGTTCTTAAACAAAGCAAAAGTCATTTACCTTAGTTTTGCATGGTCAGTAAAAAAGTTATGTGGAAACCATTGTTGCGGGTGTCTTGTAGTGTGGCTGCAAATGCAATTTAAAATTCATTATTGCATTGGCCACCTGGACAATGTGTTGGCATGGGGAAACAAAAAGAAAGTTTCGCCACCTTTTAAATGATGTATATTTGGAAAGAAAACGTATTCTTCCACTGTGTACATGCCGGTGAGCACTTTAGCTTTGGGTTGAGGCCACAGCAACTAACAGCAACAGTTTCTTAAGTGTTATTAGGAATGGTAGTAGTGTTGATTGTGGAAAGAAGTGAAACTGGCCATTACAAAACTTAGTGAGGCATAGAGCACAGTGCTGGTGGTGAGATGAAGAATCCAGTTTTCCACAGTGAAGCACCATTTTTCTGCTATGGCAAATTGGGTAACTTTATTGGCTGTGGGAAGCAGGAGTTTCAGTTACAACATGCACTTCAAAAATAGTAAAAACAAATTTAGGTTATTAAATTCAAATTCTGCTTAGAAGCAGTGTTGCTACTCGGTATGTCCATACTTTTTTTTTTTTTTCTCTTGTAATCTTTCTTTCTCGCCTTGTTCATCTTTGCCGTAGATTTTTAGCTAACTGTGGTATATTATTTATTTGACATGAAGCTGAAGGTCTGGGGACTCTGGAAAGTTGAGTCTGGAAAAGTCTTACAAGAAAAATCTGTAGGCACCCTGGAAATGTTTATTAATGATTTCTGACACAGTCGCTGCATTGAAGCTTAGGACGGTACTCCCTCATGTTTACTGCAGGTGGAAATGGAAATTAGGTTCTCTGAAGGACTTTTATCTGGGATATGTTTCTCAAAGTTTTCAAACTCTGTGTGAGGACCTCAGGGTCTTACTTTGCATTTGTTTTTTAATGTCCAAGTTTTTGATTTAAGTCGCAGCCAAATGTTTCTGTTGAGATGATTATAGAAAATCTAACAAAAGCACTGACAAACCTTTAGTGACTAGGAGCCTGGAAATCCATTTTAAATCTTTATTTTCAAATAATTAGTATTGTTTATGTACAAGTAAAGACCTATAACAATGGCCAACAATTCACCAATCAAAATTAAAAAGAAAACTACATTCCAAAACACAAGAAACTTCTGACTAAACATAAATACAGGAAACCATATATAGCAGATGTTTTCTACTAGAAAAATGCGTGAGATGGTAATTTATGGGTGTTGGATTTAACCTTTAAATTTAAAAAATAAATGATTTAAGTCTATCCATTTCAAGTAGTCTCCATAGCTGTCGCGATTATGACAACTGCTATGACATTTGACCTCAGCTTACTTATGTCACCACAGGGGTAGAGTCTACACAAAACAGGGGATTTCTCTAGATGGATTTATTTTTAAATAATTTAGTATTTTCTTAACCTTTCCATGCTTTCTTTTATTCACACCAACTTTTACAGCCTTTACAACCATCACAATTGCAACAATTAGTGTGGATGATGATTAAACTCCAAGTCCTAGGAGTAACCAATAAAGAGGAATAGTCAAACAAGCCTGAAAAAAACATCACTGTTAGTGAGAGAAGAAAAGTGTCCCAAGAAAAGTTCAGGGGGAGAATGAAGGTTTTCATCCAGCCTGGGTTTACTGACTATTTCTATGCCCACCCGCGAGTAGACTGTAGAGGTGATGACTTATATTCCCGCTGGTCTGCTACCTGATATAAAATCCTATGTCATCAGCATCTGTGGAAATGTACTTATCGTTTCCAGGCTCATCTCTGTGTATTTTTATTGGACCTGCTCTAAACAGAAGTTCCAACTTCATCTCTTTGTACGTCTGAGTATTACATTCAAGCTTGGACAGTCATCTGCTGTCCATGCTTCTCGTAGGCCTGCTGGAAATGTCTTTTAATGTCTTCCAGTTTAACTTTTTATCTTTAACCTTGCTGTTTGCAAAGCCACATTTTATTCTGCAATCACTTTTTGTTTGCTTATCAACACGGATCATTGTTTCTATCCATTTGTTGTAACTACTTTTCATTTTCTTCTAATTTTTTTGGGAGTTTCTTTCTTTCTTTCTTTCTTTCTCACTTAAATTACCTTCTGGATAGAGTTTTATAATCGTTTGAATTCTTTTCATTTGACAGCTTCTTTATCTAAGCCATGTTTCCTCTTAGTCAACTGGAGAGAAAACCTTTGAAGGCTTGACCACTGTTTAATTGCTAAATAATTTGCATAATTAGACATGCACGTTTTAGAAATGCAAATTTCAAAGTGATTTAATACATAAAAACATTTCCTCTTTAAAAATGAAGTCACAGGACAGCAAAACGTGCAAGATGTTTTGAAATACCTTGCTGATATTTTAAAATGACTAACAATGAATCTGCTTCCATCTGTAACAACTTCCTCACCGAAAAGTGTTCAGTCATGTTTATTTGTTTAGTACATTTCAGCAATAAGGCAGCTCAAAGTGCTTTACATCATAAAAAATATAGCAAATCATACAGTAATCAACACACATCAAATATGTTGGTCAATGTTACATTTATTATGTAACATAATAAATTTTACATAATAGATGTATGTACATCACCTGTTTAGATTTCAAATGCAAATCTAAACAGGTGGGCTTATGGTATTGTATTGTTAGTGTTGTAGTTAGCAGAACATGGTAGAGTCATGATCTCTGGTTGTTTGAATTTCTTGGGTTTGTCTTTGTGTTTTCACTTTTGATTATTTAATTGATTATGCATTATTTAATGCTTATTAAATTCCTCATACTTAGCGGAGTTATTTTTGTTTTTCCTTGAGATTATTATTTTTTTTTTGTTGTTGTGCGTTTCCCCTTCTGCTCATTTCTGGTTCTATAATCTCCTTCCCTCAGCCAGCCTGCATGGTCTCCCCTCACAGCTGCACCTGGTTTCTAATCAGCCTCCTATTAAGTAATTAAGCTCCTCCGTAAATAAGCTCCTCATTTTCTGTCACTCTCTGCTGGATTCTCTCCAGCTTCCTGTCACTCTGTCGCCGCCCCCTGTAGTCTCCATCATGTTCATTACCTTCTTGCAAGTTCTTGCTTGTGAGTTACCTACATTATGACAAGTAGTGCTTATGAATTCTGCATTTACTGAACAGTTTGCATGTTTCAACTGGTCAGGGCCAGTCAAGATAAAAATCACTCAAATAGTTTTTGGGTGCCTTTGTGGCATTTTTTTATTGGTTTAATTTAGTAAATATGATCAAATTGTCTTTGTGAACAGTTGCTAACGAAGTGCCCAAAGATCCAGTTTAGAATAGATTATTTGCCAAGTTGTCTGATATGTGCAGACAGATGCACAGTAGCATTTTTTGGCCTGAAAGCTTTATAGGTCAGAGAAATGTTTGGCTTCGAATTCAACACGATTCAGGGCACCATTCCCAACAAATAATATATTTATTTCATAACAATCTCATCATCCAACTAGTAGTAAAAAACAAGCCTCTTGTCATTATGTCACAATAGAGTTAAAAACGTACTAAAATATTATTTGGTGGGTAAATTTTATTCCATAATTAAATGAGATTAATACTGTATGGTAGAAAATCTTTTGAAGATTAAAATATTCATGGCCTGCTTTCAATGACGCACATCTGTAAATGCTCAATGTTTACGTAAATCACAACCACTTTAGCATGCATCCTTTAAAACGCAGCTCAGGGGCTCTACTCTGACTTTTTTCCCCTCTGTAATGATTGATAAAGTGGAGTCTGTGGAAAAACACAGGCTGCCAGAGTAGGTGTTACACGTACAACATCACACAGAGTTAACCAAGCAGCACATGCGGACGACAACACGCTGTACGCCAGAGCGACACAGCTTCACGTGGTCTCAGAGGTTTGATATATTTCGCAGAAAATTGTCAGAGATGGCTCTCCGCTCAATGTGCAACAGAGCGTCTTCACACGCAGGCTTCAAATGCAAGTAATTGCGCTCCTCTTTAGGAGTACGGTAATTCGCCGGAATTCCTTTCATCTGCGTCCAAAAAGCACAAGTTCTCATGGAATATAGGCAGCAATAAATGGCGCAACATGGAGATTATAATGCGAACAGTATGCTGCCACTCAAACGAATAATTGACTTCAGCAGAGTTACAATCAGTGTCCTGTCGGAGAGGCTGAGCCCACTCCATTCCCAGAACGGAGTCTAATTGAGGGAGGACAATTGGATTGTCTTAAGACATGAAATCTCCATAAAGGTGGCGCAGTTTGCTTTCAGTCAAACTTTACTATATTTGTAGACAGATAATTAAAGCAGTCAAACCGTGAAACAATGGAAATTTTACTTAATTAGTAGCACTGTCTATTATCATCTCTGACAATAACTCACGACAAATAGGCTTTTACTTTCAGTGGTAGGAAAGTGGCCCAGCTAAAGCTCCAGCGGTCTCCAACTGTAAATAAGGAAACATTCATATGCCATAAAATGTCTGATCCTATTTTCATTAGCATTTGTAAAGTGAAAGAGCAGGAGGCCCAAAGTGACAATAGTTACAGTATTTGGTCAGAGGAGCGAATATGATCTCCATCCAAAAAAAAAAGAGGAGTTTCCTCAGTTCAGCTCAATTCTGTCTTTTTTTCTTTTTAATGAAGTGACCAACGCTTTGTAGTTTGTAGATTAAACAAGAGTTTTTCGACAAACATCCAGTGGTTTGTAGACATGAAAGACCCATTGTAGAGAAAAAAAATGACATGGCACACTAATTCTCTATGTGTAGCTTTTTTCTTTTCCTGTTTGGTGTAAATGTGCGATAATTGGGGGCATTTTTTGAATCACTTTAATCATCCAGAAAGTCACCTGTCACGTTGCATCAAATTACCTTTTGCTGGACAAAGTGGAAGCCTGGAAATAGCATGCTGGTTTCTTGCAAACTTTTTAATTAAAACAGCCAGTTCTGCACTGCTGGTCTTGTTTATCCAAAGCCAATCTTGACCGCATTCTTTGTGTTAGACATGGTTATTATTTTCCTTGCCATTGTTTGCCTCGCTTCTTGAATGTCTTATGTAAATTATTGTCATTATGCACTCGAGGTTTCCTCATTTGGTGTGCAATTTCCGTGTTACGGAGGCTAGAGGAGCAGGACTAATTGAATCTTGCGTGTGTTCTTATGATTATGGGAGAGACTGAATGGATTCAGAGGCCTGATCTCCTGTAATCTCACTCATTGTATTACAAGCTACGTAAGAGTGGATTATTGTCCAGCTTCATTAAAAACATCTGTAAATTTCTCATAACCTTCTTTTGTTGGCTCTAAATCTTCAAACAGCCCAATTTCCATTGCCAAAAAAAAGGTGCTTACACCCTGAACTTTATTTCTGCTTCATTCACAAGCTTATTAAAACTGCACTACCTTGCGGTGTGGGGGGAAAAAAAGAAGTAACTCAAGAATATTCACTTTTTTCCATTATTCTGAAGCTCAGCTCTGCTTCTCAGAGCATGAATACTTTTAAACTACCCGCAGGCGTGTTTCTGTGACCTTTACCTCACGGTGCTGGATCTGTTTTGTTGCTCAAACACATGAAGACAAAGAAAACAGTTTGATGATAGCATAAGATTAATAGCACAGTTGTGATAGATGATTTTGGCCAAGACAAACGGTGTTTCTAACACCACCTATGGGGTTGATGAGAATTAGGTGAGAGCAGCTCACTGTTTTTGTGTGGCCAAGATTGGAACGGGCCTTTTAAATATTGATAATTGGCGATTGTTTGCCTAGAGAAACAAGGTGGGCAATTTGGAAACTTTTAGGAGTCCTGCTGGTCCATCTGAGCTACATCTTGAAGGGGTGATTAGAAACAAAGGGGACGAGGGAGCAGTGGGTACATGTGTCTCTGCTGACAGTTGTTAATCTCACTAATTTGAATTTAATAAAAATGGAACCATGGGACAGGTAGGTGGTTCTCCCCACAGTATATTGATGTACCAGAAATCAAGAGAGGACTTGAGGATGCAAAGGTTTTAAGGTATTTTGGTAGCCAGGAAGCAAAGAGACGTGAGAAAAGTTCAGGAAGTCTCTAGGAGAATAGTAGGTATACAGGTTTGATTATTGCAACTATGCTGCAGTCATCAGTGCTGATAAGTTATGCTAGTCCTTTAGAGATGTGGTCTGATGAAACAGGTATATATCTGCTTGAGGAGAATGAGCAGACTGAGGGAGCGAGGAAAGAAGAGATGTCGGCACAGTAAAGACATACAACTCTGAGTTAGTTTCTCTGTTTACCAGCTGTAGCCCAACTTTCCTGCTAATGTTATATTCTGTTTAAACATCCTGTACTGGTGGAAATGTGTTGGTATCGAAGTTCAACATTTGTTAATGTAATTTTGCGTCCTCTTCAATGGTTTCTTTGCCTCTCAAGCACAGAAGCCCTGGGAGTCCGTAAGATGCTTGTAACACATCTGTATTCTTAGTAGCCTTGTGTTTTTGGAAATGTGACTTACTTTTCTCGCCAAGTCTTAGGCGAGGAGATTGACAGCTCTCCCATCTGTGCTGTAAAAAAAAGTGCTTCCAGCCATTTTTGTAAGCTTTGCTGTAATATTTTAAAACAGTAGTTTGCCGGTCTTGGGCTTATTCGTCTGAGGTATTTACTGAGGTATTTGAGGCACAAATGGCGCTTGAATCTTGACATAGCTTAAGAATTACACTTTGAAGGTACAGGGGACACCACTTTAAATGCTTTGAGTCGGTTGCATAGGTTCAGAAAGGAAAATCACCACTGACTCTCTGTTAGCAGCCGCCTGCTTTGTAGTCTCACCCGCAAGCTGCCCCAGGAAACCGCAGCACTTTATTCGGCTGCTTGGATGCTACAGCGGCGCAGTTGGGGGTTAAGTTGGTCGCTCAGGGGAACTTTGAAATTAAAGTGGAGAAAAAGGGGATAGGGTAATGGTTTGATGCATTTAACTTTCTCAGCACAGGGTTTATTTTCACAGACTATCAGGGGATTTAAACTCTCAGCCTTCTGGTCACGAGATTGAATTTTATCGCCTTTCTGCAAATGTTCGGGAATACTCATAAGGATATTGATAGATTCTGGTTGTTAAATTCTCCATTTAACATGCATGTTACATCACTACAATACAAGTAAAGGAAGAAATGTAACTTTGTCCAAAAACCTTTGGAAATTTAGGATTTAATGTCTGAAAACAATGCTCTCTAATTAACATCTGGGGCCGCTCTGCCAGCTTTACTGTGGCCCTCTGACCACCTGAAACTACAGGTCGGGATTACAATTCATCCCCAGAGGATGAGCTCCCCTTCATCTCCTTCTGCAACCTTTGACTTGGTCAGTTTGACTGACATATACGAAGGAAATATGATGCGGAGGGAAAAGTCGACTTCACACTTTCAAAACGCTTTGATTGCTTTTTCTGTGAAACCTCAAGAGAAAAGAAAATCTGTTATTTATCCTGTGGTATTTTGTTCAGGATGTCTAGCATTTCTAATTTGGTTGTAGAAAACTCCGCCTGCATGCCCGCAGACGTAGCATGTTCTACTTTTATCCACCAGAAAAAAATGAGCTAGTCACTTTGATAACTAAAAGTCCTGTTGGGTACAAAGTGTTTTCATATTTGCATGTTGGCATGTGCCGTACATCTTTGCACTTAAAGTTCTTTGCTCCTCCAGTGATGAAAGATTCACAACTGGGAAGGAGAAAAAAGCGTACTCTGTGGTTTTCCTGAAACTTATTCAGAGTTTGAGTGTAAAATAAGTAATAATGATTTTTATCAAAGTCCCGGATGAGGGTGCTGGGTGGCTCAGTTGTGCACCATGTGCAGAAGCTGTAGTAATCGACACAGTTCTCCTATGTTTGATTCCTGGTCTCGGTCCATTTGCTGCATGTCTTCCCCTTCTATGTCCTCCAAATATACTGTTCAATAAAGGCCACTAGAGCCAAGATAAAATCTTTAAAAAAGAAGAAAGAAAAGGATTCCCTGACGAAGCTCAACTCCTGAAACATGTTGTTGGGAGAGTGTCTGTAATTTCAATCAGCTCTACAAATGGTGTGAGTCAGTGAGCCGTGCAGCTTGTTTTCATGAGCACAGCTTAGAAGACTGTATTCTGCGGTCTGTTATTTTTTTTGTTCTAGTTTGTTGATTACTCTTTACAATCTAAGTGCTTTTTGTATTGATGGCTGCAGCTTCCTGTGTGTAATGTCACTCCCTTTGCCTTTGATTAGAGGATGTAGCTCTACAGTTTTCCCACTCTGTAACACAAAATGGCAATTTAAAAACCATTTGAAAGGTAGACCAATAGGTATCAGTAGGACTCCTTTCTTTAATAACTTTATTAAAAACAACAAAAAATCAATTGTAAATTATCTTAAAATAAGATTTCATGAAAGTACCTGGACAGAATGAGCTTTAAAGCTGATGGTTCACAGCTGTTACTAAACTCCAAAAGAAGCTCCTGTTCGAAACTTTGGCTTATTTTTGAAAATATTCACATAAGTTAGTAAAAATATCAGCTTCTCGCATCCAATGTTCACAGTTAATGTTTCTAGAATCGCTTTTCCAAGCTAGATTTATACCTCAGCTGCCTGCCTGGAGTTCTAGATATATTATTCAACCAAGCACTGATTTTGGAATAGATCTGAAAGCGTTGCTGGATTTATGCCTGAAATGAACAGTTTTATTGATTCAAGGTTGCCTCCTGAAGAATTGCAGCTCATCACTATGTGTGTGGAAAGGAATTCCTGGGATTATAAAAATAAACAGAGCTGGCTGACACTTCGGTCGACATCTTGATGATGACACTTTGTTTTTGTTTCCACCAGGGCTTCCGAGACTGAGACACTTAAAGCTTTCAGCATCCTCCCAAAACTTGGCTCTGCTTTTTTTTTTTTTTCATAGTGGTTATGAGAGCTTTGAAGTTGTGTGATTTGATTGTTTTCAATAGTCTCCACAAACTATTTCCGACTTAATGATTTAAAGGTTTGAAGTTCCCCATCTATAGAGCTTCGAAATAGTATTACCCCTGGAGCCCTTCCCACATTTTTGTTGTGTTATGTTGAGATTTTATTGGTGATACTTCAACAAAATAGTGAAAAATTGTGACACATAGGGAAAAGATGTATGTGGGATATTGTTTCATAACTGTTTGAATTTCACTACAACTTTAACCCTGGCCTGCCTGGTCATTTTCATGGTTTTCATGATCTCTGAAGGCCTTCAGAGATCCACTGTATTTGTACTGAGATTGCATTAAGATTTTCCTTCCACTTCACGACTATTTGCCAGTTTGGGTTGCTTTATCGCATTAACTCCCAACGTAATAAGCTAAAGTTTGTGTTTTTAATGTGAGAACATGTGAACAAGGGAATGCAGGTTACAGTTATGGTTAAAATGTTTGATGTTTAAATGTTGCTACTTTTAGCTTCACAGTTCCAGCAGAACAAGTGAGTCTTTTGAGAGATTAAGCACTGCTGAAAGGACATACTGTGCTATGATTTTATGATTCAGCGAATATCTGAATGGGGGAAAAAAATGGATTGAGCTTTTTTGCTGCCAGAAGCCAGTAGAGAGCTAAATTGACTCTCATCTTTAGTGAGGGCATTTTCTGAGCACTCGGTGGAGATTTTTAAGTCGAGATAAAATCCAAGTTTTCTAAACTGCTGTAAGTCTCAGTAAAACCTTGCCTCAAACAATATGCTATAAAGTTTAGACTCCAGATTTTACTTTTATTGCAGCAAGAAGGTCTATGGTTCAAATCCTTGCCTATGGAGTTTGCACGATTTACCTTTGTGTGGCTTCTCTCCGGGTACTCTGACTACTTCCCACTGTCCAAGAAAATATGACTGTTTGAAGGCTCTCTTGTCTTTTGGTAAGTGTGTATGTGCATGGGTTTTATGTCTTGTGCCTCTATAATGAATTGGAGACCTGTCCAAACTGAACCCCACGTCCCACCCAATGGACTCTGGGGAAAGGCGCTGGCTTCCCTGCGACCGTGCAAGGATAACGGGGTGGAGAACATAGTTGGATGATTTCCAGTCACATTTGACCATACTATCAGCCATGTCTTTTTTTTTTTCTTTTGACAAGCCTGTGTGTCTTTGACATGAGCTCTCATCTCTGGATGTTCAAACTGTGGAAAACATAATCCATCATAGATCAGTCAAAATACAAGTAAAGCTCATTTACAGCGGCAGACATGAACCTGATTTTCAGTTCGAGCTCTTAATGATGTACTTGAATCTTTCAGTTTCTGGTTTAACAGATTAGAAAAGATACAACTAATGAAAGTGAAAAATAAGAAATTGGGTGCACCTTTCATTGATTTTCACTAATTCACTGAAACCTTGTACATACAGAGTCAAATATGTGCAACACCCCTGACATTTGGTTAAATAGTATTTACAAAGTTGCACCTGTTGCTATAAATAAACTTCTGATATAATTCTAGTTGGATATTTGATGACTTTTATAGATTTTTTTTTAATTGCTTGGCTTCTTGACATGTACCTGGTATTTAAACATAGTCAGTATTTCTCATTAGGGTTGAGATTCAGGGAGGCCATTCCAGATATTTGACATTTTTCTACCTATCATAACATAAACATGACTGAAACGAGCAGCTCCCCATGTAGACAACCCAAATTACTTCTGGAGAAAGTTTCATTTTCAAACAGTAATTTGACTACAATGAGAACATTGTACCATCTGTCTCGCACGGTGGTGGTAGCATCAAGGTGACGGTCTGCTATGCTGTCAGATGTACTGATGAATTGCAAGTGATGGGACTAATGAAATATGAGAATAGCCTCCTTATTGCTAAAACCACCATCTAAACTTACAGTTCAATGTCTGAGCTTTGGAGAAAATTTGGTTTTCAGGACAAAAAATGTTTTTGGAATCAAAAACAATGACTTTAATGACAAAAGACATAGTTTTCTGGAATCATCGGCTTTACTCATATTTTGACTGATTGTTGTTTTTTGGTATAACTAAACCTATACGAGATTGAATTGAAAAATTGTAGGTTTTACTGAAAAGCCAGGTATGCGTGAGAAACACAGCCCTATCAATTCCAAATGAGTTTCAGAAATTACAAATTTTGTTGATGTCTTTAGAAAGCCTGTTAAAGTTGCTAAGGCAGTATTTAACCAAAACAATAGTGCGCTTGTACAATTTTGATTTCATATATGTAATTTGGACCCAAAAGCTTCTGAAAGGCACTGCAGAAACCATCACCATTAAACTAAGTAAAACATAGGTAAGGATACAGAGAACCCTGAGCTGAGAAACTGCAAATTAACAGATTAGTGTGGGAAATAATTTATTAACTAAACAGCATTAGTGTGGTTGGTGACTTCACTTGCCATGGAACTAGGACTTGGCGCAGTCTATCAGGACACACAGACTTACTGTGGTAGTTTTTCCAGCTGCAGGATTGGATGCAGGATGTATCAAGCAGTCAGAGGAAATGCTCTGACATTACTCTTACTGATTGGAAGGAGCAGATGAGCAGCAGCTAGCAGACTGTGGGTTCATGGTTTCTTCAGGGCAGGACAGGGGTTAAGAGACTATTTGACTTGTACAGATGCTGTACCCCTCACAGTTACCACTTCCAGGTCTGTCGCAGGAGGCTGTGGGGGCAATTTGACAGGCTTTTAGGAAAAGATTGTCACGGTTGTTGGAAACACCTGACCTCATGAAATATAAATGCACCATTTCTTACCCTCAAAAAGTGCCAGCTTGCGCGGCACTTCTTACCGTACAAGAAGTGGCGGTTTTGTTTAATTTCACTCACCTTAATGTGTTAAAACTGAAAATATCACATGGAAGTCCAGTAATATAGTTTTGAATCCTAATAACATGTTTCACTTGACTGCAGCTATTATTTTTTTGTAGTGATTTCATCTGTGTTGAACTCCGGCGATTGTCCTTGACCAGTTTGAGGTCTTGTGGTCCATACTAAACAGCTCTGCTTCTTTAAACCCGCCGCCTCTCGCACCGCAGACACACATGCATGTTTTGCATATTGGCTCACACATTCCTGGTGTTGATAAGGTCAGCCAGCAGTCATGTCAGCAGGTATAGGACTGTGTGTGATTCTAACACACAACACACTTTACAGTGCCTTGCAAAAACATTTAGACGCCTTGCACTTTTAAACATTTTGCAACCACAAGCTTGTGTTATATTGTAATACAAGCTTGATTCACACAACATTAGGAAACTATGTTCAATGTTTTTTTTGTTTTTTTTTTAAATGTGGGCATTTGCGTTCACCTTCCTTTAGACTAATGACCACCAGAATGCAGCTAATTAGTAAATACAGTTTGTCTGTGTGTAATCTAATCTCAGTATAATGTCCTTCAAAGTTCATACACAATCCAAGTATAAACTTTGTCAGGTGATGATGCTGGTAGAAAGACACATCTCCTTTGAGCAACTTGAGCTCATTATTTAGTACATTTTGATATTAAATCTGGTGAAGTAAAAGGTCCAATCATGTATATATGCATCACAAATATGGTCAATTACATATTGTGGTAAGAACTATCACTAAGCAGTCAGTTCATTAACCGGGTCAGGAAAGCGAAGTAGGGAAGAAGTGCCATAATGCTGGTTATTTGGCAATATTTTTCCTCATTATTTTATTCAATTAAATGATGAATGGCTCATAGATATTCCACCCTTTCTGTTTATCATAGCCTAATCAGCAGCAGTCAGCGAAGTCTAAGACAGAAGAGGAGCATAGGATGGAAGAGCAGGGCCAAATCACACAACTCAGCCATTTCAGTCAAATTCAAAACAAATAGCAGTTCACAAAACCTTCCAAACAAATCTCTACATTTTCAAGAGAAACAGTTTAAAGAATTCCCTTCGACTCACTGCTGTCACAGTGTCTATATTTAAAAGCATCTAGGTTGCAGATTTAAATGCAATTTGAACTTAATATTGTTTTTATAAGGTAGATATCATTGCACTGTTCAAGCTATTCAAGTCCCTAAGCAACAAGCCCAACGTACAACCAGAGGTTCAGTGGAAAAGTTTAGATCAAATTATAATCATGGGTTGCTGTGAACCAATCAGAATACAGATCTAAACCCAATTGAGAATCTGTGACAGACACTCATTCTAATCTGACTGAGTTAGATTTATTTTTCAAAGAATATAAAGAACATAAAGAAGCTGTTAATAGGCTGCAGCTGTAACAGCAGCTCAGTTTTAAGTTAGGTGAGTTGAATTTTTAATGCATGCCACACTTTTCAGATCAGATTTTTGTAAAACAACAACAAAAAAACAATAAAAACAACAATTATGCAGTGTTTTGCATAAAATATCAATACAGCAAACTTCCAAGGCTTTCTATGAACAATTGAAGACATTCCTTTGCAGATATACAAATAACACAACGTATTATTTTCTATTCTCTACTTATTAAAAGACAAATGAGGTTTGATGTTTCAGCCTTCTTGTTTAGCAGCTCTGACATCTATGAGCATTTTATAGTCGAGTGAGGAAAGGAGATTAGTTTCAACACTACTAAATCAGAGGTCTTAACCATTGATTAAATGCGGGAATTCAATGCTCCTGAGGGACAGCTATAAGGTTTGCTGTTTGCTCAAAGAGAATATTCCACTTGATGAATTATATTAATTTTAAGAGCATTTTGTATTGGTTGTACAAATCACAAAATCAGATTTAAGATCTTTGGACTTTAGGTTGGCTGTTTGCTATGATTTTATGACTCTGGTAATTGGTAGAAAGGCACAGGAGGAAGGTGATAGTTTTGTTCAAGATCAGACTTTAGATTACTTCTAAATCATGGCAAGTGTTTTAGTGGGTTCTTAAGAGGTTCTGGAATCCATTGTGAAGGAATGCCAAGATATAACTGGGTTAACACTCAAAAGAAACCATTAATTTCCATTGTGGATTACACCTTAGCCTGGCCAAGCCAAGCCTGTCTCGTCTCTTTCATTTTAAGAACAGTGCATTTTGAAATTTAACAGCTAATAATTTTAAGCCTCCCCAAAAGTCACACTCCATCACATGCAACTGCAGTTTGAGCTGCTGGATGTGCTAAGGACATAGCGGAGGTTTCTGACAGAGCTGTTGGGATAGCCACCAGTGCCAGTTTAGCTCCCAGAATAAAGCGACGCGACTTGGCTGATCGATCGGCTTATTACCGACCTCGCCTCATCAGGGAGTGTGTTCTGCCTCCATCACGACCGCAGTCAGCGCTGCGGGAAGAATAATTGCAGTGTGCAGCTAACAGGGTGGGTTTCAAGTATCCTCGCGCTCAGCCTCTTGCCAGAGGAAAACACATTGATCTCTGAAGGTGATGAAAAGGCTCCCTTAAAGGATACCGGGTCCTCCCGGAGTCTTCCAGCCTGAACACTGAACTGGAGCAAAAACGGAGATGATCCATGCATCCCTTCCAGGCATGGTCGAATTCGAGTCATTTCTCTTCTCTGAGAAAGAGTTTTGTTTCGGGAAGGAACTGCTTGCTTGAGTCCCTAAATGTTAACAAAAAAAAAAAGTCTAGTCTAATACAGAGCGTGGAAACAGCTTGACGGCAATTACTCTGTAAGGATAATCTAAGTGTTGAGGCTGGTTAATTCATGTAGCGCAGCAGAAGAGGGATGCGTTTTTAATGCTAACTTCAATCAGAGCCTGCTGCACCAGACAATTCCTCACATCTTAATGGATCGACTTGCTGGTTAATGAACTCATAACTGGCATCTGGACAAACATGGGCAGAATCCAACCAACACACACTCGACCAGGCACAAAATTGCTATATTCCTGAGGGATGACTTGAGAAATGAATTCATTTCAAGCTATCTGACCACTCCTAAGCGTTCACGCAGATATACTCACAGGGGGAAACAAAAGCATCATTAAGTTAAAACAGAAACCAGCTTCTGTTTTCTCCAGTTGCGGTGGTCGTTGCCTCGTGCAATCACTTTCATATTCCTGTTGGGAATCTTAACAGTTCCTAACATGAACAAAAACCGTTGCTCCAGAGATATAATTTTAATGTTGGCGACATGATGACATTTCTGTCATGTTGCCGCATTTAAATTGTCAAGAAAGTGGTGGAATAGAGCAAAGAAGGCATTCATTACAGCCTGTAAGTGTTTATTAGATCCAAATTACAAAGTAATCAGGGAGATTTCTTGCTTTACTGTAAATTCCCCCAAACTAATCCTTCTTTCTGAGCTATGTAAACACAACTCCTGCAGCTCATAACAGAAGGTTTATAACGGAGAACAAATTTGATTGGACGGGAAGTAGTGGTTTGTCAGCATTATATTGATTTAAGTGGGGATAAATGTGTGTCTGTGAGAACCGTAAAGAATTTATGTTAGCGCACAAAAAAAGGGAAAATGAGTAAATGTAAAAATCAGACACAATGGTCTCTTTTTCTGGGGAAGGAATTAAATATAATTGCAAATACGTATTTAGGAAATGGATGTAATCATTATATTTACTCAGGAAATTGTTGCATCGGAGTTAAGTATAGTTGAAAATAGGGATAATGAAGACCTATGCCGCAAAATCGGAGAGTGATGTTAAATATCCTTCTGGACATTGTTTTTCTAGGTCAGGTTGGGATTCAAATGTGGGTCTTGGGGAAAATTAAAGTTGAGATCCAAATTCTTCCTGAAATGTCTGTTTATATTACTTTGCCAAACAGATCTTTACAGTCTGCTATAGCAAAGGATAAAGGAGTTTCCATACTTACTATTAGCCTAGCACTACATAAAACTCCTACCTGTTTGTATTTCTGGCTATTTTTGCCAAAGCACCATTAAAACAAGGGGTTTCCTCTTTTAAAAGACATTATGTAATGCCTTTCAAAAGTATCCACACATTTTGTCACATTACACCACAAACCTCTATGCATTTTATTAAGATTTTATATAACAGATAAAAACTCAGGGGCACACAGTTCTGAAGTGAAAGGTAAAGGAACAATGTCTTCCATTGTTCCTTTTGTGTGCACTGCTGGACAATATCTCCGTACCCATGGATGAACCTTTAAATTGAAATTAAAAAAAGAGTTATGTTCATTTTTATATAGCCCCTGACTCAGCTTTTTGGAAAACTGATTTTCTTTTGGTTAAACCGATGAGCTGATGGTGGCACAGACCTACCAGTCATTAAACCGACTTGGAGATGGTAAATTCCTCCTAGACAATAAACTAGACTAGAGTCACAACACTGATGCCCTTTTCAAGAAAGGTCAGAGCAGACTATGCTCTGACCAAGAGAGCTCTTGGAGTGCAGGGGATGCTCCTGAAGACTAGCAATAGCAAATTTGCAGCTGAGAGGAACTGGTTAAATAAGCTCATCAGGAAGGCTAGCTATATGCTCAGATGCTAGTGATGAGAAATGCAAGGACTCCAGCTAGAATAACATCACTGCTGGCCAATATCTCCTGACCCGAGTACGAACCTGCTGTTGAAATGGGGAGTGCTTTCAGTTACTGTATCCTAGGTGCACAAAGAAGCGTGAACTCAAGTCCTTTCTCTCAGTAGCCATAAGAATTTACAACCATCACTGTTTCCAAAAAACTCAATCTCAATAGGTGTTTACGTCACAGTTATTTTACATTTTAAGAATTTGAAATATCGTCCTTGCAGAGATTTGTACAGTCTTTTTTTGCCAGGCCTTTAATAGAGCTCTTATGTGAAATGACATAGCTTTGTATCTATTTTAAGACTACAGTAATATGAAGTCTTGTTTTCCAGAAGCTGAACTCAAATGTCTCAAGCAAGCGTAACCGTTCTTATAAAAAGTTGTTTTAAAAAAAAAAAGATTTTATTGGTGCAGAAACTGGTTGTGCCTCTGGCTTGTCGTCTCTCTTAAGGTGGTTGAGGAAGTTGAGGGATTAGCACAAGAAGTCCAGGTCAACGAGAGTACAAGTGCTCTTCTTCCGGATCCAGCTCAGTTGGTCGCAAGACTAATGGGACATTTAACGTTTCCTTCGACAATACCAATGACTGATGACGACATGGACATTCTGGAAGTGATGGAGACACAGTCCAGGTTTTCATCTGGTTGGATTGACTTCCGTAAGAAAGAACTGGATGTTCGTGTCAAAAAGTGATGGATATGTTCAGACAGAATTCTGGGTCTGTGTAACCTCACGGACAAATATATTGTCCCCACTCTTGTCTGTCGGTTTTTTCTATTGAACTTGCTTATAATGCTGTGTGCAGGTGCTTCAGGGGTCCTTTTTCCAGAAAATGCACTTATTACATAATGAATCTGCTTGTTAGGCATTCTTTGCTTGCTTTTGGAGTCTGCAGTTTCTATTCCTGACAACAGCTCACATTTGTCAGAAGAGAATGAGGAAAGCAGTGACCTTCACAGACCAGACTTATTTTAAAATATTGTTAAATTTCCATAGTTTCCCTCTGACACCGGATTCAGCGGCCCATGAATTAGCATTTCATGTATTGATTTATTCGTTGTCATGCAAAGAATAATGATCCTGGATTGAAGGGGTGCCTTTTTGCCAGACGTTTCCACAAAAATGTACTTGTAAAGTAACAAATGATTGTACTGTGCAGAAGAAAGTCAGCTTTTGTGCAGTTTTGGTTCTGTTGACCTGGATACCCAAGTGTTGTGAGGTTTAATAAACTCATCCATCCTTGTTGCGGTATTAAATGGGGTATATTAAAGTCTGTTTTGACTACTTCTTCATAAGTCCTAGGAATGCTTCAAAAGACATTGATCAGCAGAGGTTTTTCGTCTTACATATTCTCAACATTTTAAGGAAACGCTGAGATTCATGTTCTGACGGCGGTTGGAGCCATCTTGAGACTATCAGAGCTGACCATATCATGATTTAGTTCAACTAAGCCAAATGATGCAAAGCAGCTTTATGCTTGTTCAAAGCCATTGTTTTTAAAAGTATATTAACCAAGTGACATTTTGCCAAATATTTGTACAGAATGTTCCATTAAGCATTGTATGAAAGCGGAATCCCATTTCCTGCGTTTACATACCTACTGCCCCTGGGATTTAAATGTCCTTTTGGGCCTTAGTCATGAGGAGTAGTGGTTAAAATATTCCACCACAAATTTGGACAGCTGTTCAAGAATTCCCAGTTAAATAAATGGAACAATGGATAAATGGACTTTAAATATCATGTAAAAAGATAAATTAAGTCCACTGTGAGAAACACTTTTCATTTGTGGCGTTTCAATATGAAAAAAATGCCTTCTAAGTACAATCTTACGCAGTATTTTCAGCTTTCATTAACTATTGAGGATAGTCACATTTCCTCTCCAGTTATATAGCTTGCAAGAAACGTAGATCGAGATGTCTAAGTTAAGTTCAGCTTCGACCTGTCAATGCCAAATTTGAACTGATTCAGATTTCTCTTAAAGATTTATAATACAAGAAGATATAAGAAGAAATCTTTTATTAGTATTCCTGATTTGTAGTTGGGAATCGTTTATATTTGGAAGGATCCTTGAAAAAGCACTAGCTGTTAAAATACGTCCATTGATTGATTTGGCGATTAGACTGGTGAAATGTCCAGTGTGTACTGTACTTCTCGCTCATTGACTGTGGAACAGACCCGAACCCTTCCTGAACTCTTAACAGCATTAAGTGGGTGCAAAACGTTAAATTCTTCTGCACTTCATTTGACTTGGACCTCTGAAATATCCAAATTTGAATTGCAAGACACCCTTAATCATATAACCAAATGTTGAAACTCCTACACCATGGCACAAAGATCCCAGTTGTAGAAAGAGCAAAAAGGCAAATGTCAATAAAGACTTTTTAAAATATGTCTGAGCATATTCCAAATCTGTCCTTCACCTCAATATGTTTATTTGTATTGCAGAAACTGTAGCGAAACCTTTTGCCTTTAAAGAAGTGAGATTTAGATTTGGTTCTGCTTCATTGGAAAATCATGGCATGTTTGAGAAAACTGTATTTTTTTTATTTTTTTATTTTTTTGATTGCATTGAGCATTAACCCATCTTGTGGCACGGTTAAGTAATAAATTTTAGGGTTCATGTATGATGACTAAAACATTGTGTAATAAAAACTGAAACAGATTATATTCTGCAGATAAGTGGATCTGTGCTCACAGAGAGATCTGAAGCCAATTCTCCTTAAACCTGATTTGCTTGGAGGTTACAACTGGTACACTGTTTGCTGTTTTTGGCAAAAGTTTGACTTTCATTCTGAAGAATGGCTCCGTTACATTGTGAGAGAGAGTTTTAAGCAGTCTGATTATGTACGTTGCTCTCTGGGACATGGCTGGTAGTGTAAATTGCTCCACCCAGTGCTGGCTTGCTTCAGACTGATTGATTTGGAGGAAAATGAGAAGTGAAAAGAGGGCCACTGCTCAGGGCCAATCAATACTTCATGGATGATGGACAATGCTAAAAGGCAGTTGTGTCTCAGTTGCATGAAGCATAAACAGGACGTTTATCATGTCAAACAGTCCATAACTTTAAAATAATGTTGTGATGAACAATATTTGCAGAAAATCTTAAAACAATGGATTAAAGCTGCATGTTTTGTAGTGCTTCCAAATGCTTTGTGTGAAATGGTTTTCAAATGACTTCTAGTAGAGTTTAGCAGAGAGTGCATGATTTAAAACTTTAATCGTGTCTGATTCTTGAAAGGGAAAAGGAGGTTATGTTATGCACTTCTTTTTGTTCTCAGGGTTTGATGTTTCTCCTTGAGAAGCTTTGACATAAAAGAGTCATATTGTCACAATTATGTGAAAAGAAGACTGTGTATTATCTAAGCAGTTTCTTTTTAGTTTATGCAGTGATTTAGTATAATAGAGGAAGATACAGTCATGGTTAAAAAAATGGAGTACAACTGCATTTTACTCTAACATTTCAAATACAATATGCATTAATTAATTAGATTGTTTTGAAGCTGTGTGTAGTTTTCATTGTCATTATTGGTGTTGCATTTACATTCTGTGGCATAACTTGCTAGCACCAAGTTAGACCTACCTTGCATATGCAGCTATTGTATTTCTTAGTGATACAAGGTGCGCAAGATTTTTTTTTTTTTTTACATCCTGGCATCATTCAGTTGCTGTTCAATTATCTGTGTTTCCAATGGCTATTTAGGCTTTTATCATCTCAAACTTCCCTCTATATGTTTTTATTTCTGACATTCATCACCTGACCTGTGGAAAGAACCGTCCACCTGTAAATTGGACATCGCTTTAAGCAGAAACAGATTCAAGATGTTTATTAACATGTTCTATCTCAATGGGAATCTGAGTATTGACTTGCTTTGTTCTCTGTAACATGTTAGCATGCTAACAGAAAAGTCTTGCACAGCTAGCTGAAAGGTTTTTGACAGGCATGAAGAAATAATCCTCTCTGGTTAAATTGAAAGCTTAGGCATCAGCAGATATATGATTAATCCCGTGATAGAAATGACCATGTGTTCTTACGGTATTTTGCTTAAACAGGAAACTGTCAACCTCGAGACGTTGCCACAGAAAATGTTGGACCACCACTTAAGCCATTAAACTGTCAAGCAACCTCGACTGTCTGAAGACAATTCCTGGACAGTTCATTTGATAGTTGTAGAGAGATTTTAACCTGGCACAAAGCAGACTGATTGACAAGGCTTTCCAGTCCACCACCCTGCTAGCATAGCTAAACATGAAGCCAAACCATCATACCTCGACTGACACTTTCCTCTTTCTGGTTCGGCATGAGAGAAAATATTATCTGCTGCATCACTTTCTAAAATGCAAACACCACCAAATGTGGAACACAATGTGAAACACACAAAACCACAGCATCCATTTTGTTATGTCTGACCATACATCTGAAAGAATATTAAATTTACTTTGATTTATTTCAGTGACAGGCAAACGAAAAAAAAAAGTGCTGAAAAGGTTTTAACAGATTGTTCATAGTTGCTGACCCTCATCGTAAAATTCCCAGCCGCACTTTATTTATTTTTTTCTCCAAAAACCATTGTTCCGTGACAGCATTTGGGAATCTGTGAGAAAACTAAAGCCAGAATGCTTTTTCACCAAGTCTTATTTCATTTACGGCCAGAGCCCTTGATCAGTTTTTTAAATATATCTGAAAACCTGTTTTGACTATTTTTGCTAACATACAGTAAATCTTTTTTTCTTTCTGAAGTCGAAATATTATTGTTGGCACACACGAGTCTCAGCGAAGGTTTTTTATCTTAATATCTCTCTGAAATTTTAACTGGTTTTCCTGAAAGTCTAAAATTAGAATGAAAAATAAAGTGAGGAATATTATAAACCACGGTGATATTTGCAAATAACGTACTGTATTTTGCCTGGAACAGCAGCCACCATATGGCAAATGTTTTCTTAGCAGCTGTCATACCACAGAAATCAGAAGGATGTCATAATGTCGTACGAAATATTCCTTTCAGAGGTGTCAAGTGTCATTACAAAGTGAGTTAAAGTGAAGTGAGTGCCAAGTGCAGTAAACCGCCTTCTGTTTCTTACAAAACCTCAAAAAACAAACCTGTGGAAGCAAACGGGGCTCATGTTGTAAAGTGGGAGTCAAACTCCACCTGTGGTTACATTGAACTGAGCCCGGACTCTTCACTGGCAGCGCCTGACATTATCTTGGAGGCTGCTCAAAAGGAGCAGAGTTGGAGGTCGAAGCTGAGCCAAACGCCGGGATCAGATTCAGGGCTTAGTATCATACAAGGAGGTTTCAATATAGTCCTGCGTTTTGCACCCAAGTAACACTTGTAGACTGCAAGGAAGGGGGAAAAAGTGAGCCACATTCTTCTTCTCATTTTATTTGGGTTTTTTTTCATGCTGTTATATAAGTCGTAAACACAGAAATAAGTTTACATGGAAAGTGATATGAACACAAAGGTTATCTATGAGCAGATCTTTAACAATCCAGTTGATGTAGAGTCAAACACTGATCAAACATGGCAACCCAAAGTGTACATTGGAGTGAATGATTCCCAATGGTTTGAGGAACTATGTGTTTATGATCAATAACTTGACAAAAACCGACAAGAAAAACCCAGAAACATGATTCACGTACAAAATTTTAAAAACAATGGCATCCCTCTTGAAAATAAAACATCGTGATAGGACCTTGATGTTTGCTGCCTTTTTGTGTGGTCCATCAGTGTAAATATCTAAATGTGGCTGTTGATGTGAATTTGATGTCCAAATTCTAGTGGTGCCTTTTCAAGTTCACAAAGAGCAATTTGAATATCAAAGTGTAACATATTTAAGGCAATCAAGTTTTAGACCTGAATGTATTTTGTTTCTTTTTGTTCCAGGACCTCCTGGTAAGAGAGGAAGGAGAGGCCGCGACGGAGAACCTGGTATGTACATTTATAAATTGGATCAGAGATCAGAATTGTCTTGTTCTGTAAATTTAGAAAAGAAATAATTCAATTGGACACCAGCAGATTTTGCTACAGTCATTAAAATGCACAATGTATATTTTAGAGGCTAAAATGTGTAAGAGAGGTTATAGTTCAGGGCATTTTGTGATTGATTCCTGTCCCACAGAAGCGCTTCATTTTTAAACTAAAGAAAGGAGGTGATGTAGTTTAAAAAGAAAATAAGGCCTCGTCTTAACGCTGTTATCTCTTGTTCGATTCATGACACTTTGCACATAACTAGTTTTTGTTTGGATTTTCGTCATATACTCTCTTGGAGAAAATAAGAAAATCCCTGCTTCAATTCTAGTTTTTTGTTGATCATGAAAAAGTAGAAAACATATTTTAATTTGCTTATAAACCAGCAATTCTAATGTTTTTTATTTTGTTTTGCTGAACTTTATTTTAAAAAGAAGTATTTATAAATGCATGGTCAACATGGACAGATTGACATACAATAGTTATAGGACACTGTACTTGAGTTTAGTTTATTAGGCTAATTGAACAAATATTTTTCTTGCTGAGAAAACCCAGCAAATTGCACCATGGCATTACCTTTGCAGCAATCCCTCTTACTGTACAAGCATGTGGTGACAGTGGAGAGGAGAATGTAACTCCAAACCCAGCCAAATAAAATTCTGGAAGCTTTTCTGAGATTATATCTGGGATAAAATGCAGTGCAGTACCACAAAAATCACATACTATGGTCAACTTATTGTCAGCAGCGAACAGACAATGCCTTCTCAAAACATGGTAGCAGCAGCTCCTCATTGGGTGCACATGCACAAAAGCAATAGGAAACTTGTAGTTAAGTTACAGGGAAGAAAATTTCTCTGTATCACTATGGAAATGCAGCTTTACATTCTTTGTCGACCGATTTATTGAAAAGAGTCTATGTTAGACCATTTATAAGGCAGCTGAAGTTTGGTACAAACTGGATGCTAAAGGAAGAGGTGACAGCCAAAAGCCAGATCAAAACGCATACATCAAAGAAATGCTGCAAACCTCACTAAAATTAAACCCCTAAAGAAGACTGGATTTCTTTTGTTTTACCAAAACACTGTAAAATACGGATTAGATCATTGTAACCTCCTGCGTTCCTTCTCCGACTTACTTCTGGTTAAGGCAACTGTACGTGTAATTGAAAGCCCTGATATATCAAACCTCAGGAATAAAAAATCGGGTACATTCCTTCTGCCGTGGCTGTAATTAATATGTCCAATCTTACCCTTTCTCTGATCGGAATCAAGATTCCTGGCCCAGCTGAGCTCTCGAATACCAGGGGGAATGAGATTTTGTACACTGACACCTCCACAGCCAAAGAGTGTCGCCACAAATTGAATTTGCAGCAAGAACATGCGCTTGGCGGAGAGCTGCATCCACACTCCCTTCACCTGATAGAAAAGTGATAATGGGCTCTCGAGTGTGCTGGCTTTCTACACTTGAGCACATTGCAACAGAGCACAGCGAAAAGGCTTGGAAACCAAAGTATTGCCCTTGTAAAAAAAGGGATTATACAGGCAGGGTAAAGCAAAGGGAGCATGTCTGGATTCACAAGCTGGGAATCCAACAGTCTTTGAGGGAAAATGTAAATAATAAAAAGCTGTTTAAAGTTGAGAGAAATGAAATCTAATCAACCAAGGTTTGCTGTTTGAGTAATAAAGATCGAATTAATTTAACTTTACTTTGATTTTTCTCTAACAAAGTTATGATCCTTTTCAAGGTCACTTTATACATCTTGTAAATTAGTGTGGCGAGGCTCGGTTTTCCCAATCTTTCTGTTCATGCAATGCAAAAAGTGTTGCAGTGTACCACTTCAGAGCCTCAAGATGAAAACTGGGAAATGAAATGACAGAAAAAAACTGCAATGCTACAGCTGGCTGTGAATCTGAAACACCACTGGGCTTTGTTTATTCTCAACCTAACTTCCAAATAAACATCAACCCTGTCATCAGATTTCTAAAGGCACCATTGTATAGAGACATGTTCTTCCCTGGTAAACCAGAGGACATGTGGAGAATGTGAATAGTTTCCTCTTGACAAATCAATTGGAAATAAGCAAACCCACTCATTGTGTTTTGGACAAAGTGATCAGTTAGACAATAGGAACGAGAAGCTTCAATAGTCTGTGCAACATCAAAATTGTATTTAAATTTTGGATGATGTTTGTTGACAAAATATTGAGGTTTAGTAGATGCCAGCGAGGAACATGAACTTTGTCCAGTTTTACCACAAATTTCTGTGTAAATTAGTGGGATTTTTAATGACCAGACCAACCAATAGTGACAAATACTGTTATGGTGAGATGGAAGGAAAAAGTTCAACGGTTTGGAAACTTCTTATAAATAAACATCTTAAACGAATAACATGCATTTTAAGCCCTTTTTGCAGACATTAACAAGTTTTCTTCCTGGATTTTCCTGTTAGTAACCTCATTCTTCTTCCCATAAACTGAGCAGCTTCCTGCTAAACAAGAACATGCCCTCATGATGATGTTGCCGCCAACATGTTTCTCTGAGGGGATGAGATGCAGTGTTAAGGAATTGTCCTGTCAGCTGATTCTCATCAAATTAAAATCAAATCAAATTTTATTTGTATAGCATATTTCAGCAGCAAGGCATTTCAAAGTGCTTTACATCATAACAAACACAACAACACAAAGTAATGCGACATATAATCAACAATCAGAACATTGCATTAAGTCATACCTCAAGTGTGGATTTCTGCAGGTTCTCTGTTTGTTTCCTGCCTCATTGGCAGTTTGTTCAGGGGTGTTTTCAAGAAACTCAGTCATTTCCCAGGGTTGTGTTTCCATCCATAAATAGATGCCGCAAAGCTGGGCTTCTTGGTACCTCGTTTTCTGATCCTTTATTAGTAGGTTTGCAGTTGGGCCATATTTCATTTTAAAATTGGGATTTAAACTTATTCACTTATTAAACTTATAAACTTATTCAGTTACCTGCTGTCTGCTGTGTTCCTTGATCTTCTTGACGCAGTTTATTCACTCATACTTTCGGTAATTACCCCATTTATACATAAATGATATTAGACATAGAAAGATTATGGGCTTGATTGAATAAAAACATGATTTCAGAAGCTGTACTGGATTATTTGTTTTAGTATCACAGTAAAGGAGGCAGAAAACAAGTTAGTTCCAGATGTTTCTGATTTTTATTTATAACATACCTTTAAACAGTTCATCTTTTTCCTTCTACTTTACAGTAGTACACCACTTTGTGCTGGTCAATTATGTAAAATCCCAATAAAATACATACATTTGAATCTGGAAGTGTTCAGGTTGTATTCATATTTTCACAGGAGACTGTGGCTCAGTTATAGTTTCAGATTGCTGTTGTCTAAAAGTTAATATTTCCTTCAGGTCAGATTTTGCTTGGTTAAAAATTGGAGTACTTGGAGTTCTAGATTTAACAATTTGAACCACAATTTTAAATATCAGATCTGCTTTCTTGTATTTCAAAAAGGACTAAAAGCTGAAAGTTTGTATTTCTCTGATAATAAAAAAAAGTTACTGATGGACACATGTAATGAATTCTTCACCATAAGCCATTTGCTAATATCCCAGAAGTTCTCATGTCTCTGTTTTTACGCTAAAGCGAGTCATATGTTTTTCATGATTCACTCTAACCAGAAATATTCTTTCTAAAGGCAGAAGGAAGCTTTCAGGCCTCACTGGAACTGACAGGAAGAAAAATTGGAAAAGGGACATAGTGATATTTTCCAGTGTTAAATATGAATGAAATACTTCATTAGGATTACTGTGCCGCTTACTGCGGACGTATGGAAAAGAAAAGAAAAAAAAAAGTGGGATGAATAAGGTTTTTGCCCAAGGAAACGCCATAGTGTCAAAATGTTCTAACAGGTAGTCATTGCTGGAAAGGTTTGGTTAAATATTTTCCTTCCCTCGGAACAATCAAGACTTGTTAGTTCGGTACCAGCACCCATGAAAGGAGCGACTGATCCTAGAACTGACAAGCTTCAGCACCCGAGTTTGACAGTGGAACAAACGGGTCAAGAATGGACTTTTAATGTCACCAACAGGATATTAAAAAATCACAGCACAATGCTTGATCCTTTGAGATTTACACACACACAAAAAAACAAATTATGTGACTAAAACACAGGTGACATTTGTCATGCCATCATATTTCTAAAAGCAGCATTGCGTAGACTTTTTTTTTTTTTGCTTTTTAACCAGAGCAGATGTGGAGAATGTGAATAGTTTCCTCTTGACAAAAGCAATTGGAAATAAGCAAACCCACTAATTGGGTTTAGCACACAGTGGTTTGTTAGACAATAGGAACAAAAAGCTTCAACATTCTGTGTAATGCCACAAATTATATTTAAATGTTGGATTACTTATGTTGACTAAAACACAGGTGACAATGTGCATTCATTAAAATATAGCTGCAAAATGCATTTAAACGTTAGTTTTTTTTTTAAACAAATAGAACAAAAAACACCAATGCTGTATAATTTGGTGTTTAAACTGCAGTCTCCTTCCTTCCTGGCAAGAGTATAAAAAGCCTTTGAACTGGATTTCAATCAGATTTTATTTGACAGGCCAAAATAAGTGGAAGTTAAATTTTTTTATGGATTGAAACCTAAACTGTTTGGTTTAAATATATTTTCAGCCCCATTTTACTTTTGATTCCTTATCCCGCCACAAATCAGTTTCAGCCCATTACCTTCTGAAATCGTCTGTTTTCTAAACAGAGCCCACCTGTGTGCGGTTTAATCTCACTGTAAATCCAGCTGTTCTGTGAAGGACTCACGTGTTTTGTTAGCGAACATTAGTTAACAAACAGCATCATGAAGATTGAGGAACACAGCAGACACAGCAGAGAGAAAGCTGTGCTGTTTGGTGATGAAACGGCATCCCAAGCTTTCGACATTTCACTGAGCTTCTGGTTCAAACTGGTCGGATTTAAACAGTTGACCTTCCAGCAGGACAATGACTGTAAACATCCAGCTACAGCTACAAAGGAATGGCTCAAAAATGTATTCATTGGTTAGAGTGACCCAGTCAAAGTCCAGATTTGTTTATTATTGCAAATTTTAGGCAAGAGAAATAAAAAAAATGCTTTTCATAACTGGTTTTATGCCCATTTTCTACATTTGTGCTGTTTTGAAAGGATGTGCAAACCTGGTAGATCAGGGCAATGAATATAAACATGTCAAACTTTTCAGGTTTTTGTTTTAAAATAAATAAATAAAACTTCAAATGATTTTATTTTCATTTCACAATCACTTTAATTTAATCTACTTCATAAAATCCCACTGAAATACGGTAAAGTTTAATAGTTTAATGTACTTTTGCAAGATAGTATTCATGCATACTTTTCTACTTACTTTCCTTTTGATACCTTTCTACTTTCCAACCTTTTCTTCATTTCTCCCTACAAAGCTTCACTCTGACCTAAATTTTTTTCTTTGTGTTTTTCTTTCGTAGTTCCTTTCGTCCTACTTTTTTCTTTTTTTCTTCCCACTTGCCTTTACTCCTACCTAATTTTCCTCTATCCTGCCTGCGTCTCTTACTTACTTCTGTTCTACCCATCTTTTCTTTATACCTATTTTCAATACTTCTTTCTTTCCATTCTTCTTCCTTCCTTTCCTCTGTGCTATCCTGAACTTTGATAACCTTTACCTCAATGTAGGCAATGCTGCGGTCCACGAAAACTATTTTTCCAATAACTTTGGCCAACAAGTGAGACTGACTGGTGTCAGTGGAAGAATGTGACACCAGCTGATTACAAATACAGCTCTCAGTACAAAGCTGTGTGTTTATAATGAATTATTTGAACCTGTTTTGAATTAGATCCTCAAGATTTAATCATTGTAACTTCCCAAACAACTGATTTGTTATTGCGTTGAATCAAATTATGCATGTTTATCACATTTTCTCATTGGTTTTGTTAGTTTATTCCAGACCTCTGGGTGAAAAAGCGTTTGATCACAACCAAATGTGTCAAAAAACACGTATTGGAGCAGATGTATGAAAACCAAAGTGGTCCCCTTTAATTCAGTCGTCCATTAAAGAGCTCGGCCCACTGAGCCTTGATCCCATGACTCCTTATGGGCCCCAGCTGTCAGAGCGATTTGGGCAAGTCATGAAGAAGAGCGGATTGGTGGGATGTAGAGATCGCATAGAAATAAAATCCTTTTTCTCAGGGCTGAAGCAGCTGGGAACCTTTTTAATAAAAGCCTAATATTTGCTTGGTTCTGGGGAGTGCAGCATTTTTCCTCTCACAGAGTCCTTTGAGCTCCAGTAATTGGGGAAAAAGTGTCACCTCACAAAAATCGTTGGAGATTTTTAACAAGCACACAACCCCTTGTATAATAAAATCAGAGCCACTTACAAATTTAAAATGTGATTGCCAGGCCTGGTGGCATTTTCCCCCAGCTAAATGGAAAACAAAGTTTTAGTTCCATACTTAGGAGCATTTTTGGTGAAATAATTTCTCTCCAAGATACTATTGTCTTCTTTGACATTGTGAAGGAAGAGTTTAATGTCTAATGTTTTAGTGCTTGTTTTATTCTGTTTGAAATAACACTAACTGTTGTTTTCGTCTCTCTTTTAGGACCTCCTGTAAGTATCCCTGCTTTGTTTCTCCACTTGACAGATCGATGTGAAGGTAAAAACCTAGCAAATATTGATAAATGCATAATGAAATGAAATCAAAGGCCACAGAAGAGAAAAGGGTCCATGTCTCTTGCTTGGTTTTGAAGAGGATGCACGAGCGCCCACCTGTTTTTTGTGCTTAATTCACCTTGAGTTCATTTGTTTTCCTTGTGAAGTTGCCAGGCAACACGCCGACAAGCCAAAAATACACAAAACAGCCTTGCTTAAAGGGATTCTTTAAGCAAGAATCCCTTTAAGCAAGAAGAAGAAGCTTAGGAATAATGCAGATTATTCCTAAGAGACAAATATATGCCTGAACAAGCCTGAGTGGCTACCAAAGATCAATCTGTCCATCTGACTGTCTGGGACAAAAGCCATTTTACAGAGAAGAAACATTGAAATTGTATTTGGAGAAGTCCAGATTTGTTTTAAAAAGTCACTACTTCCATTAGGAATGTCATATCAGACTTTTTTTTTGACTGATTCATTTACTGTGTAACAGTCCAATTAAACATTTAAGTTCTTAAAATCAATATCATGTTGAAGCTAAGAGAAACCAGCAAAACACTTTTTCAGATTTCAGAGCAGGTAATGTGAAACAGGCTGGAGCAGGTAAGAGTTTATGACACTTGGATTTTTGGGAAGATCTCATTAGATCAACAAAAATATGCACAACCTACAATTTTGCAAGCTCCAGTTTAAAGAATGGACAGGTAAAATATAACTGTACAACTTTCAGATGTTGCAGCTAATCTAAAGTTAGCAGATTAACGGGAGGCTTCAGGATTGCAGCTTAGGCTAAACCTTTGGTCCAGATTGTTCAAATATTGGCTCAGGACAATTCTGGTGTTAATTATTCCTTTTTCTTTGAGAATTAAGTTTGTTGTTTCCCTTTTGCAGCCTGCTTAACTTTAACATTGTTGACATGTTTCCTTACATCCACTTACAGAACCAATTAGCACCTTTCTTCCCCACAAAGGCTAATATTTTGAGTCAGCGGCTTCCTAGAAAATACTCCTGATGAACTAATTTATCAAGTCAGTGGTCCTTGTTGTTTTCGATCTTCTCCTTGTTATTTGGTCAAATGTTTTCGTAAAACAGGATGTTTTCCTGGGCATGGCTTTTGTGAAAAGTCTGTAGAGTCACAAAAATCTATGCTTCACATGGTTGCATGTAGAAGAAGCTGAAGGAATCTCATTGATTAGTTAATTTGATAAAATTCTGATAACACTGCTTTTTTTTTCTTTTTTGAACAGTCAAGGGGATGCAGGATTAAGCTCAGGTCTGAACCAAAATCACAGAGAAGATTATCCAACTAATTAAGTCGTATTTAAGTTTGCATAAGTCCATTGAAATAAATGTTATAGAAAACATTATGTAAGCAATAGTAATACATGCTGCTTTTCTGTTGGAGACAAAAATTTGTTAATTATCCCCATCCATCCATCCATCCATCCATCCATCCATCCATCCATCCATCCATCCATCCATCCATCCATCCATCCATCCATCCATCCATCCGTTTTCCTACACCCTTGTCCCTTACTGGGGTCAGGAGGTGCTGGTGCCTAACTCCAGCTAACGTTCTGGGTGAGAGGCGGGGTCACCCTGGACAGGTCTCCAGTCTGTCGCAGGGCAACACAGAGACACACAGGACAAACAACCATGCACACACACTCACACCTAGGGAGAATTTAGAGAGGCCAATTAACCTGACAGTCATATTTTAGGACTGTGGGAGGAAGCCGGAGTACCCAGAGAGAACCCACGCATGCACAGGGAGAACATGCAAACAACATGCAGAAAGACCGGGGCCGGGAATCGAACCCAGAACCTTCTTGCTGCAAGGCTACAGCTCTACCAACTGCACCACTGGGCAGCCCCTGTTAGATTATGTTGCATTTTCTTTTATTTAAGATGTTTAACTCTAAATCTGTACCTTACTGGTGATAAACCTTATGTAGTAAAGGGGCAATCCAGTTGTTTTAGTAGCAGCACAAAAATACATGTGATGGCCAGCTGGCAGGAGTGAGTAGTCACAATACATAATCAAATTTACTTCTTCATCACTGCCTTCCTCTAATAGGGACCCTTGTTGCTGTCATCTGGGCAGTCTGTTTTATAACATTCCTGCTACCATCATCCATCCCTGGCAGCTCCCAGAACCTGCAGAGATTATCTCACCTCATTACGCAGGCTGCGGATCGCAGATTCACTCCTCAGAACAGATGGAAAACTTCAGAGTTTCCCCTAAAGATGAAGAAAAACACATACATGCACACATAAGCAGCAGGGTTGTGACAGCTTGCTTTATAACCAGGTCAAGCGGGCACTGTGGGTGTACATATGTGTGCGTGCCGCTGCTTTCTTTCTTTTTTTTTTTTTGTACATAGCCCAGAGGCAAGTGTGGCTGAAAAGGTATAATAGCGTGTGCCGACTGAGCTGTAAAAGTTGTAAGTTAATCCTCTGAGCCTTCTCAGACACTCGCTCGTGGGGCTCAGGGATATAAGTAAGTGCAGGTGGTCTTGCTTTTCAGCTTCTCTCGCCAGGCCTTATGGCTGACAAATGAAATCATTCTGTGAGATGTCTCGAAGTAGAACAGAAGTCCCGAAATTGTCTGACCTTGTGATTCAAGTAGTTTACTGCCATGCATTTAATCTATTTATTAAAACAAATAGAATGTGTTCATTGTGTGAGATTATGCATTTAAACCACTTGAGTATCTTGCAGGACAATAGGTGTGACCAGCTGGTTGCTCTCTGATATTTTCATCGAAGAGCAAAATATAGCAGTAAATATATAAAGTGACATAAAGTGCCAATGACATCAGCATGTTTTGAAACAATAACATGAAACAATAATGTTCTGGAGCTCTTAGCTCATTGGGATTTGATTCTTATTCAATCAGTAACAATAGGCTATAGGCCATCAATGCTAAATTAATTTGAAGTCATAGCTAGCAGGTTTGCTTTCTAAATAGTGACACATTCCGGATATTATTTTGGCTTTCTATGCTTTGTTGAATTTATGAATTAGTTTCTTTTGATGTATTTGCATTATGTTAATTACTTGGGTAATTAACATACTGACGTTTAGAATGTTTTTTTGTTTTTTTACGTGTTCAATTCTTGCTTTCCTGTGATAGCCCACTAAGCTAAATTTAGCCGGAATAGAAATAATCACAAGGATGTCATGGTTACGTATTTTTAGAGTTGGTTTTCAAGTAATTCTGAACTCTGGCAGCGGCTCACCCAGCGCTAACCAAATCTAAGTGACAGCATTGTGTGTGATCGCATGTGGTTTCTCATTTCGCATGCCCACCCGTGGATTGCAGGGGACACATTGCTATAAATATTCAACAGCTCCAACTTTGACTCAGGAGCACTACGAAAATTGTACACAGTCCTCTGGTCCCTCCAAACAAACCAGCCGCTGTATAAGACGTCATCACAGATCTGTATGACCTAATTGTTGTTCTTTGAAACTGATAAATGGACAAGAATGCACGGTTGTTAACTTCAGTAGGTCTGAACGTCCTTAGAAGCTTGAGTTTCCAGTTACACATGGAGAAGTAATTTGCTTTTGTTTTGATTTTCATTTTATTCCCACAGTTTGAGCACTTCTGTCAGTTTTACAGCAGTTGTTGGATGATGCTTTGCTTCATTCCTGTTCAGATTCTCTGCTTAGTATGGAAAAACAAATTAATCTGACAAACAGATATTGGTTAAAAGTACAGTCACATAAATTGCACATCTTTTGTCTACTACTAAAACAATGTTGCTTATTAATCTTTCAAATAGAAGTGCAGTCTAAAGTATTTAAGAACAACTTAACAGAAAAAATCTAAAGTGAAACAATGTTTTGGGTTTTAAACAGTACTGCTAATAGGAGACATTTGCAAAGTTATATAAAGTAAAGTCACAGTTAAAAAACAAGAAATAACAAAACAATATAAAAAAAACATTTTAAAATTAATTTATCACGTATTAATATTATTATCTATAATATTTACATTATAGATACGTTTTAAAGATTTACATACAAATGTGGAAGAGAGATCTTGCACCCAGGAAGCACTCAAGACCAGAGGAACTGAGAAACTTTCCTTTTCTGAAAAGCTTGACAAAAACAAATAATACTCTTGGAAAAATGTTCTTTTGGGTCGATAGGAAAAATAATCTATTTTAAATTTTGCGAGGCTAGGTCAGTGAGGGCTTTCTGTGTTATTATAGGAATCTGAAATGTATTTTAAATTTATCAGGGAGCCTGTGCGGAGATGTCAAAACTTGAGAAATGTGATCTTTGTTGGCAGAACTTGCTGGAGCTGCGGCTGCAGGGTTCTCAATCAACTGTAGGATGTCAAAGGTCAGCTAGGAGAAAGCCTCGGGAGGAAATGCGAGCTAACAGCTCGGATAAGAAGCAGATTCAAGAGCTAATTTCTCTTACCTAAAATGACCTCAACTATTCTCTCTCTTTCAAACAGTTTCACAGAGGATGAGAAAATAACCTAATTATGTTATTGCTAACGGCCTGCCCAGTGGTGCAGCTGGTAGAGCTGTTGCCTTGCAGCAAGAAGGTTCTGGGTTTGATTCCCGGCCCCGGTCTTTCTGCATGGAGTTTGCATGTTCTCCCTGTGCATGCGTGGGTTCTCTCCGGGTACTCCAGCTTCCTCCCACAGTCCTAAAACATGACTGTCAGGTTAATTGGCCTCTCCAAATTCTCCCTAGGTGTGAGTGCGTGTGTATGGTTGTGTTGCCCTGCGACAGACTGGCGACCTGTCCAGGGAGACCTCTCGCCTGGAACATTTGCTGGAGATAGGCACCAGCACCTCCCGACCCCACTAAGGGAAAAAGGGAGTATAGAAAATGGATGGATGGATCTTACTACCTGACAAGCAGGTGCTCCTCTACTTTTCCTCCTTTGTCTTTTACTCTCTTGCTCCTTCATCATGCACTTTAGGTTCACAGCGCATTCTTTTGGCAACCCTTTACTATGGGTAAAGTAAAGGGTTGCATCATGCACGTTAGCATGATGCTACTGCCTCAGCATCATGCTGCTCTACAGCTTCAATCCTAGATAACCAAGTAACAACTAATGGACCCTAAAACAGTGCAGAGCTTCAAGTTGGAATAAATTTACTTGAAACTTGTAAGATAACTTGTATTTTCTTTATGCGAGGCACCCATAGTGCAACACTCGAGGGTACTCTGTAATTCCGACTTAAGGGAACATTGTTCTTGTTTTTCCAACTAGAAACTTGGAAAGTCTGAGTTTACAAAAAAAGTACAACAAAAATATCACTGTACTAGTTAAACTTGAGCCTTTGTGAGGCCAGATGCTTCTGATCTTATTGAAATTGTTCACATAATTAAATATAAACAATGACATATCTGAGGTGCAGTTATCAGGGTCCTTTTCTCATCTTTCTGGGAATATGAGAATGGTTCATATGAAAAAATAAACCTCACTGCTGAATGTGCACACCATTTAGCACCAATCAGGCATAAAACACTGCCCGAGAGACTGCACTCAACTACTCGCTTACACTGACGTGTTTTCTCTTCTTTTTTTTTTCCAAGCACACACTGAACTGTCACATCAAATGAACATTAAACCGAGAAACTAGTATACCTTGAAATCTGATTAAAATGGAGAGACTTTTGAAATTGTGACGATGCCAAAATGGAAAAGATAAACAAATACTCGTGCCATTTACACCGGCTTCTCAGTTACAATGGAACACAAGCCGTCTCTAAAGTTCAGTCATGTTCGCAGTCAGGTAAATAAAGCCGGATATTTCTGCATCTGTATTTGACAAGTAGTTTCCACCTCCCTGCTTCATCAGCTGAGTTTCCTGGGATGCAGTTAGAGGATGATCTGTCACGACGCATGAATTATGCATCTGCAATACAGCGATTAGAGGAAGTGTGGTGGTGAAGCAGAGGAGCCCAGGCACCCTCAACCCTTCATTCCTCATCTGATATTTACCGCAGCTCCATACCTGTTAATAAAACATCTTTCCAGCAGGACTTTGATCAGTTCTGCTCATCTGCTACTTTACTAAACTTAGCTAAAGTCAAGGGAGCATCTGCAAACTCTCAAGTTTTGTTGATTTTAGTTTTTTGCTGCAGAAAGAGCATGTGTAGATGCAGTTCCTTGAAAAAGTATTTTTTTTCCTCTTGAACCTTTTTACTCGGCTTTTTAAATTTTATTTTATGAGACACACTGACTTAGAAATAAAGCATAATTTGTGAAACTGAGTGGGAAAAGGATTCTTTCTTTTAGATCTAGAAAGCAACCATAATTTTTGAAACCAGGTCCCAGGGTAGAAAACTTTCAAAGTGACACTTTCATGTCTCAATGTGATCATTGATGATGTCAAACCTCCTTCTCTCTCTGTAACCTGTAAGCATCTCCCACTCACAAACAACAAACATGGCGATGTTCGGTGTTGTGTTTATGCTGCGACCAGTATATTCTTTGCTGTGACTGATTCAGCTCAACCTACTGCTCCTCTTCAACTCTAAGCTCCAACTTCCTAAGGAGAACCACATGTTCACCATTTGCCATTTACTTCAGGAGTTCTTTATACACGCCGGATGTTTTGTGTTCTGTGGCATTGTTGTGCTGCCACCAATTTGCCTGGCATACCTACTATGGTGTTTTCTGTGGTGTTGCATCCCGTCGTTGCTATGCACGTTTTTCTTAATTGTTTACAAAGATTTCCAATGTTTGAATCCATGTAGACTTACGCACAGGGTGACTGTTTGCTAATTAACTCACTTTTTGAGGCAATACGTATCACATTGCACTTGTGCATCTTTTAAAATTGCAATAAAATCCGCGCTTTGCAAGCCATTGTACATAATGTTAAATAAAGAAGAACAGAAAGACGCAGAGGAGACCCCGCTCAAAGCTGAGAGTGAATCTATCTGACGTGACAGCATGTATCTGGGCTTGTAAGGGCAGCGGTGCCTGAGGAAGCTGGCTCGCACTCGGTGTGACCACATTAATAGCTTGACCTTTTTAGCTATGAGTTGCCTGCTCAGTCAGTGCCCATCAGCTGCAGCTGTTTTCAGCAAATGATGCTCAGGGTAGTGGTTCACTCACCGGGATGTGAGGCAATCAGCAGGATACTTTTGCTGAGTGGGCTAAATACTCACAGGAGAACTTGCACAGTTTAAATTTTATGCTCATTGTTTTTTAAAAAAAAGTTTCACATTCTTTGAATTTACATAAACTTTCCTCCAGCTCACAACATCTAATGATGAGAAATGTAGAGCACTGAGTGTGGTGCTTTAATAGAATGAACAGAAGACCTGGGCAGGAGTAAAGCACTTTTGCACCTGGAACATTGTACATTCTTCTGAATTTCATTTCCACAACACGAACTTTCTGGGTCAGACATTTGCTCGCGTATGACACGGGAACAATTTGAACTTTTTTCTGTTTATAGCGTGTTTAAATGTCTCCCCTTTGAGGGGAGAAGTGACACTTCCCGACAGAAAAACCATCCAGGCTTGATTTACGTTCTGACGTCCGCTCACACTAGACACGCACACGTAGAATCGGTTGCGCTATCGGTTTCATTTTGCTTAGTTCACATATTCCCCTCTCCCACAGTGATATCCAGCACATAACAACAAACAGACACGCAGACATGCTCACAAACACACACACATTAAAGATATTTTATGCCGGCTAATTGTGATACACTGTCAATATTTGAACCAGATGCCATTCCCAAGACAGTTTTCCAGTGTGGTTTTCCTATCCCTGCCTAACCTCTGCGTCCAGATTCCCGCGACGAGCTCCAGCCACTTGTGGTCGTCCCCTCCTGCCCATTCTGCTCTGATTACTCACATCCCTGTCCTCCATTAGTTTCCTGCCTTGAAGAGAAAAGTTCCCTCAGGGCCCACGCTAATATGACCGAGAGTTCCCATGCAGAACTAACAGATGGAGGTCTACTTAAAGATATGAGGATATCTTTCAGTCTGTTGCAAGTTTACGTGTCTTTGCTTAGATGTGTGTGTTGGAGTGACTTTTCCCAGCTCATATGTTGAAGTAATCATGGAGCTTAAAGAAATGTGCCAAGGTTTCACACTGTGTGCACTGAAATTATGCAACCATTCAGGTGCAAAAACAGAGGAGGATCCTGGCCTCAGGTTCAACAACATAGGAGGTTCAGAGCAATACAATCAGTGGTGAACTCGTACTGTGGGTCATGAGGTTGCGTACTTTGAATTCTTTGGCTCATTCGCGTGTCAAGTAGGGATGCAGAAGTTGCTTGGTAGGTTTCCAGAGCTGGTTGATTTTATAGCTTCACTTGTGATTGGCTGATCTGGTTTTCTGATTTTAGTTTTAGCTATGATGCACCAAAGCTAAGGGCTTTGGTGCATCAAAGCCTTCTGTTAATTTCTTTCTCGTGTGGGTGTACCTTCTGCTGTCCGCGTGGGGATGAAGTTTGTGACTTTCACCCTAATACCTCTAGATTGTTGCATAACTTGCTAAGGTAAATTAAGGGGATTGAGGGAATGACACCTGGCTATGAAAACTGTTTTTCTTATCTTTAAAACAGTTACAGATCAGTCTCACCCTGAACTCAATTATTCTTCACTGACTACAGTTTTAGCTTTGTAGATATTTTTACATTGTCAAAAAAACGGCAGTAATTTGCATGTTGATCATTTTCGATTGGATGAAGCATGGAAGCTGCAGTAAGACTGGATTGGGTAATTCTACACTGGGCAGAAAATCATGGAAACATAATACACCCACTTTGCCTTTTTGTGCACTTGCACATCTGACTACCAGCTAAGGTGTCAAAGATTTGACAAGTCAAAAAATATGAGCACTGCAGCTCTCACACATCATATATAATGTGCATATGCACAGTTAACTGCAAAATCAATGCAATGACCATGACATCACACCATTTAGTTTTGTCCAGATCAGATAATGAGGTTAACTTGTAATGTTGTTTTTAGCCAGTGATAACTCCAAGCTAACCAAAACATGTCACTACAAACCACATGAGAACATTCAGACTGTTTATTGCTTAAAAGTGTCCTGAGCTTAAATGCCATATGTGATGCTTTTGTTCTCTTATCCTGGAACTTGCTACAGAAAACTTTCAAATTGACTGAGTTTAATTCCAAACAAAAATTTCTTGAGGCTGATTCAGCAGCATGTACCTGTTTATCATTAGTTCTCATTTTCCTTTAACCGTGTAACTATTTGTGTTGCTGCTGCCTCTTGGTCAGGGCTCCCTTGAAAAAGAGTTTTTCTGAACTAGTGTAAAACAGAGAATTTATTAATATGGAGGGAGTTTGGCTCAAGTTTGCAGCATATAAAATGTTCTGGTGTTTATTTAGAACAGTACCAAGACCACCTTCTTGGTCTCTAGTGCTTTTAAAACAGCTCAGATGTTAAAAATCCCCTTAATTTAACTTTACAACAGCCAGAGAAGTTGAGTCACTTCAGGATGGGTCAATTTTGAAACTTATGGAGCTTTGAGATTGAATTCCCAGGTGGTCAATTGATTGGTTATTTTTTTTAAATTGATCAATGTGGTGACTTCACAGAAAAGTAACACACCAAGTCATGACATAGCAGAACACTGTGAATCTACCCCATTGATTTCATAATACAATTCAGAATAGAAAATTGATACTTCACTTCACTTCATTTTATTTTATTTTGGTACATTGTCAACATTAAGCACAGGAAACAAAAAATAACAATAAACAAACCTATAATTTACCAAAAAAAGGAATAGACTGAAGGCAAAGCTTATACTTGCCGACCCTGTTCGTATACTTAATATTCTACCATCATACATACACACTTGACAGGATTAGATTTCCCTCAAAATGCAATTCATTTGATGATGTTTAGTCTCCTGTACTGCAGTTATAAGAACAGCATACATGGCAGGAAAGGAACCAGAGCAGGAGCTTTTTAAAGATTTTTTTAAGATGGTTAAGGTGAGAGACTTACTGTGCTCCTCCACATCATTCAGCTCCTGCATTGGCCTACACCCTTAGAAATGCCCATTCTGTGTGAATATTGCCTTTCTGCTTGATGAGGATAACAACTGAGCTTTCAGTGCTGTGAATCTGAAATTACAATAACAGTATAAGTTAATAAGCTACTTTCAGTTCTTTCAGAAAAGATGTAACAGCATAGTTATGAAAACACTGCCAAGTTAAGTCATTCTCCAGACTCTTGTAAAATCTGAGCCCATCTTTTCAATTCACTGTATAATAAACACAATGTATAGCTCAACTGCATAAAGTATGTCAATCATAGGTCACCTCTTCCAGATCTTTGCTGTGTCGCTTTTTCCTCTTAAGGATGGGGCGCACCCCTCACCTGCCGCCTCTTCATTTATTTGTTTCTTGTCAACACTCAATGCTGAAAGATTACTCAGCTTAACTTCCAGTGTATGGGTATATTTATTGATATTGCATAGCCGTGTGAGAGAGAGCAGTAAAGGTTCTAAAAGCGGTCGTTTTTTGGGCCGGAGCCTTTAGAGATGCCAGTGCCTCGGGGTGAGATGATTGGATCCATGTGGCCAGCAGTTTGGGCTTCAGCAACGGGAGCCTGCCCATTTGGCCCAGGTTCTACACAGAGGATGTGAGCTCTGTTTGATGGACTGCTGTTCTGGACCTCGAAATGTTTAACTGGTCACTATGATGAAAACTAAGACGACTGCACCCAGACAGAGGTTACATGCTGATCCCCTTGTTACTGACATTTTGTATCTCGTCGTATTATGTGGATTGCCTCACAAAAAAATGTTCAAGCAGCTTTCAGCCAAACCCGAGAGAAATTACTTTGCTCATGTCAACAACAGCTAAAGATGTGGATACCAGCCAGCCCCTCGCCTCCTGTTGAGCTTTCATCCATTATGTTTGCAGTACATTACAGTAGGAGAGGAATGTGAGACAATTTTGATCTGCACTGACTGAAATGGGTTGTTTTGTAACTTGTAATTTGGTATGAATGGTTTCTGAAATTACAGTCCAACAACACCAATGTTGCTAAATACAAATATGTTGGAAATAAGAAATACGGGAAACAGAGCAAATAAAAAAAAACCTTATTGGAGAAACAGAAATTTCATGACATTTTCCACCATTGCTTTAAATACCTTTAAACAGCCACTCAATGACTTTGTGGTTGCTATTTTGGGGAGCTAGGCATCTGACAGTAAAAGCTATGGGTGGGTTTTTGGTTTGACTCTAATCAATGTTCTCTCCAAAAAAGCATCACAAATAATTAGCAGCGCTCACTCGACTGAACAAAATATGGCATTTTAAATTTCTTACCAGCACAAAAGAGGGCTTTCAAATATTTCTACAACAAAAGTTCCACTTTAGCTCCACAGCGGTAGAAAACCGAATTGTATTTCCTGCAGATAGAAGTATTGATACGCAGGCAAAACATGACTTAATGGAAAAACCTTCAATGAAAAGCAGCACACTGCAGCATTTTCTGCAGCTCTTTGCCACATATACACCTATGGTAGCAGGGATTTCCATTTGTTTTTCTGCACAGAAACTTATCCTCTAGATTTCTTGGCTGCCCTTGAGCAACCAGAAGCTTCTGCTCACCCTAACTGGTTTATCTAAAGGATTACGGTATAGACACAGGCTGAGCCAGTGATTCTTTATTACTCCGCTTCTTTGGTACCTTGGCAGGTTGTCTGATTTTTTATGCTGGATGACCCATCCAGAAGCCATCTTCTGTGTTCTGGTTTAGGTCAAAGTTTTCTTGCCCAGGATTTTACTGTGCATGGTGGTCCTGTTCGATGGGAAATCAGTTCACCCTTTGCTTCTGCGTAAACCTTGTACCTTAGCAGAAAACCAGCGTAAAAGCATAGTGCTGCCTCTCCATTTTTAGCTGTTGATGTTCTCTTTGGGTGATATTTCCTTTCTAGCATCTGGGGTTGATCCAAGAGAACTTAATTTTGATCTTATCTGAGAACAACACTGTCTCTAAACCTGTTTCGAATAATTTAGTTTAGGGGCCTCAAACTCCAATCCAGTGTTCAACTTTTAAATGTTTTCCTGGACAATCTCAACTGATTGAAAGGACAGAATTGCATTCTTGTCATGCATTAAGATGTTCTCTGGCAAACCTGAGTTGCGTTGTTACATTGCATGTCATGTTTCCTATTCTTATTATCACCCTCAACCCCAGTGGATAATATCTTGCAGGAGGCTCCAGATGTAGCACTGTTGTCACTAAGTTTCTTGCTGATGGTCTTGGAGCCCATTCTAGCTTGGAGCAGATCTACAATCCTGTCCCATATTTGTCCTCTCATATGGTTTTACTCTTGTCCGTCGTTGCTGAAAGGTTGGGAAAGAAGAAATGTGTGTATCATACACTAACAATCTGGAATCATGAGTGCGATAATTGATTAACTGATTCGACTAAAAAGGGACACAGACACAATCATTTTGTGGGAATCAAAATCCTTCTTTGTGGTTCACCCTATTTTATTTTCCTTTGTATTTCATTCCCTGGATTTTTGGGGAGGATATCTGTCATTGTTACAATGAAGCTACAATTGTGTTTGTAAGTTGACAAACATTCATCAGCTTTGTAAAACAGGCTTGAGGCTGGATATTGTGTGAAAATTAAAAATCCAGGGGCAATAACAGAAAAAATTAAGTTATTACTTCATTTAACTGTGAAGTAATATTAAAAGGGGGTATTGTAGAAATGTTTCTTCTTTATATCATGCTATACTGTTATTCTCTCATCCAAAACTTACTTGGAGGGTTGCTTTGACTTATTCATGAATGTTTGAAAAATCCTTAAGTCCTCTGTGGCAATCATTTGGGGGTTCCCAAACAAATGCCCATATAATTAATCCCCTAATAACCCAAAGATCCAGTTTAGAGAATCAGGCCTCATATATTACCCCACCTATAAAACTCTAAAGTTTGTACTATTATAGCAAAATCATATCATGACATCAGAAACCGTCATACTAAGGATGAAAGACTATAGTTATAAATACGGTCTTCTCTTGAGTTTAGTATTGAGAGCAATTAGTAACCTGTTGATCAAACTTGGTGAAGTAAGTCTGTGAAGGTCAATAATTTAAATAACATACAATGTAGTTTATGGAGACTTGTGAAAATGACTAAATCAATTATTATTTTTATAGATGAATGGTAACATATAACTAGGTAACTAGGAAAGTACAATAAAATATACAATTTTAGAAAATGACAGTGCTATACTTTAGAACAGCAGTGAAAAACAATACTTTACTGTTATTCTACAATAACTGTGTTGCCAGTGTAACAAGCTTTTCAAAAGGTACAGCAGAAACAGATCTCCATGCCAGAGTCCATTCACCGAACATCATTTACTCTTGATTTTAATATAAAGTGATGTAAGTGACATTGTCAGATTTGTAGGACACTGTTCTCTGCATTATTTGAGGTTTTGGCTGATGTTCCCTTTGCCTTTCCCATGGTTTTCCCACAGACCCTTCCATATTTCTCCCCCGCTCAGTTTGAAAGGGTGGCAGAGGTTTCCTTCTGTTTTTCATACCCAGAGCCAATTCAAGACTTCCACAGGAGACCGTGGTCATGGTTTGGCTTCTAAGGAGAAGCTACCCATGTGTCTGCGAAAAGAAAAAAAACTAAAAAGGTTCTTAGTCTGGTCCAGTGGTCCACAATAAATCCAATCTCACTATTAATCAGCTTGTTGAATATCAGTAATTGGACATAAGGCTGTACCTTTGCACCAAATAGCCTCTTGATTATACGAATATAAAAACAAAGATAGTGCTCAAACAGTTTCAAGTTTAAAGCTTCTCAGAAAAATGCCCCAAACTTTAAAATTGATTTTTAAATAGTTTACACCAAATCTTCCAGTAAACACAAAGTAAATATAGACTTACATGTTTAGTTCCTTTAAAAAGCATTGCGGGAATCTAAAACAGTAACATGCTCAGTATTAAATAAAGATATTGATATTGTTAGTAAAAACAACATATGGTATTCAGATTAATAGGTATTAAGCTCACCGGTTATATTGTTTAATGAAAGCTGGGTAACTCAAATTTAGAGAAACAATTTGGTGTCCAGGGCTCCTGTTTACCAAGAGTTGGGAAGACAGTTAAAAAAGTATTTAGTCAGTCACCAATTGTGCAAGTTCTCCCACTTAAAAAGATGAGAGAGGCCTGTAATTGATATCATAGGTAGACCTCAACTATGAGAGACAAAATGAGAAAAATTAATTCAGAAAATCACATTGTCTGATTTTTAAATAATTTATTTGCGAAAATCTAATTTTGTCTCTCATAGTTGAGGTCTACCTATGATGTCAGTTACAGACTTCTCTCATCTTTTTCAGTGGGAGAATTTGCACAATTGGTGACTGACCAAATACGTTTTTCCCACTGTAGTTTATTCCTGGGATGGCCTTGAATTTCCCTGGAAGAGAAACTGGCCCAAGTGGAAGATAATGTGCAGATGTTTCCTACAAAGTAAAACTTTGAAGAAAAAAATGAAATGATTAGCTAAGGTTTTTGTGCCAAATGTCTAGAAATACCCATACCTGGATGGGTCATGTAAGGGATTTCATTTTTGTTGATATCCAGACCACAATGGACTATTTAGAGACTCTTGGTACAAGAGCATTTCAGTAAGTCACTATTCAATAGATCCGTATGAATTAAACTTAAAGACTTGTATTCTTTAAGTGATTTCCATAAATGCAAAGAAACGATTACCCACAAAGAACTAATGGTTTACATACTATGCTAATTAAGAGTTAAACTCTTTTGATGAAGTAAATTTCAAATGCAAAACAAGCAGATTTGATCATACAGAAAAAGCAGTTTGAGGTTTGGAGGATCTGCTAGCAGGATTCTTATGAAGAGGAGTCAGAGTTGAATCTGTAATAAGTTGTGAAGCGCATACACAGGTGCTGATTAGCAACCCTTTGGGGAGTTAGACTAAAACCAAGAAGGGAAAGTGATGGTATGACAAGTAGAAATTCCTCTGAAGTACAGTTGGTTCCTTTGAAATAATCTCCCAGGAGAGTTACTTAATACGCTCAATAAAAGGCTTTGATTGTACCTGCTTAAAGCTTTTCCGGTGGGTGTTGTCTCCAAACAATGTGCAAACGATGAGTTGTGTAATGATCGGGTGAACACTGTATTGAAAGAAACATTTGATCATAAAGCAGGATGAGCCAAATGAACTTCTGCCAGTGATTGTCAGTGCTTTGTTGACTGATTAAAATGTTCTGGTTGCAATTATGAAAATAAGTGTCCAGGTAGTAACAGATCTTAAAAGCCACATCTACTCTCAGTCGTAACGTTTACAATTTTGGACAGTAGCAGGAGAATTTTGAGGCTGGTTGTGAGGTTAGCAGTTAATATTAAAGTTAGATTAGACTGATGGTGACTGTAAAACCCATAGTCAAAGAGATTAGCATTTAATCTCCATTTTTTAAACCAATTTGTCAGAAAATTACTCTCAGGTTTGAAATGCCTTCATATTTTCCTACTATAATTCATAAATGATACAAAGAAGAAATCTGGAGTAATTTCAGTAAAACCCAAGCTTGGCACCTGCACTATCCACTTCCTCACATGGCTCTGCATCAAAAAAGCACCATCTATCAAATGTAACAAGAGTTACATCCACAAATGCAGTTAAACACAGTGCTGGCCAAAATACAAGGTTCATGTTCATCAGGCAGAGGAGACTTCTCAGGACTCCGAGGCGTCTGCGATGGACCATTGAGAAGTGGAAACATGCACTGTCTGGGAGAAATGAATACCTAGTGCTACAGACCAAAACAGAAAAGGAACATCCAGGCTGTCATCAGCCAACTGTCCGAAATCCAGGGTCTGTAAAATCAAGCTGTCAATTTGAACATGAGTCCTGGGTTCATGCTGCTTTAAGTAAAGTCAAAGTGAACAGGATTGCTTTTTTTTCCTTCTCTCTCTATACTTTTATTGCACCTATTTGTACTGTATTGCCCCATCTTCTCCTTCTTTTTTTTAGTTCACAATCCAAACATTCTACATAGTAAATTCATTAGAAAAATAAAACTCAATATGCTCATATTGTGTTAAAAGCCAACAAAAGGATTTTTTTAATATAGTGATGGAATTGTATATCTCTCTTCTAAATGTTTGTATAATCTAAAACAAAGTTCTCATTGGTTTAACTTCATTTTATGACTGATTTGAGTGGATTTACACAATACGGGTCAAAATGACCCGCAACATGATTAAAGTATTTTTTCCTCAACATAATACAAGGGTTAAGTCTAATAAATTGAAGTTTCATGTCTCACATTTGAAGGCAACTGGATCATGCAGCTGGGAAGTTGGTCATTTGATCTTGGCATCTCTGAGGAAACATGAAGGAAAGACAGAGATTCTGGAAACTAAGCCATTCAGAAATTTGCAAGTCAGCAAATCTGTTCTCTGACATCTCGGTGAGGTTTGCACTCTAGTAAGACGATGGACATCTTTAGAATCTTCCTAAGGGAGGGCCAGTACATGTGAGGTTTCAATGTGCTGCATTGAAACTGGTGGTGTTGGAAAATGCTAAGAGTTTTTTCTTGTTTGTCAAACAACAGGCGCTGACTCAGTTCGTAGGTATTTCCTTATTTTCTTATGAAAAAGACAAAGCACAGTCTGCAAGCCATTTGTGGCCCTCCGAATAATTGTGTTCAAGAATGCTTCAAGGAGCAGTTTTTAAAAAAAAAACTAAATTTTTTAGGGTGAGACTGTTGGATACAACATAAAGCACATCTCTTTTAATAACCATGTTTCTGCCTTCATTTTAATTAGAACCCTGAACATCCCCTTAACACAACATCCAATGATTAAATACAGCGAGCGTTACCAATGTCCCAATCTTGTATAAAAAATTTTAGCCCAAAATCAAAATCAATGAACCCGCACAATTTTGAAAAACAGTCTTGGATTAGAGAAAATATGCCTGCTTTGTTTGTTCCATTAAAATGTTGAATTTTTTGTAAATTGAGCAGAAAAAGATGGTCACAAAATTATCATTCAAAAAAAGGAAGAAAAATAAATTTTTGTGGCCCACAAATGTTTTAAACTTGACAATTTGGATGCCACTTTCTTACAAAGATCAATGCACATCTGAAATACCTGCATATCGGTATTTAGGCCACTGATGGGGTGTGTGTGGGGTTGGGGGTGCTCGTGTGTGTGTGTTTGTACTTCTTTGCAGCTGAAATCCACAAGTTTGCAGTAACAGCCTGTTTACTGTCTTGTATTGTTTCATAGCCAGTTTCCATGCACAGCTAAAAGCTTAGTCTTCATTCCACGTTGAGGAAAAAACACTGGAAACTCTTTTGGCTCTTTTTTTTTTTTGGAATGCCCCAACATCAGTATAAATGTAAATTGTTCAATATACTTCAACATGTTGGCTCTGTTAATCCTGCCCAGGGAAACCACGATCGGAAACGTTGTTTTTTTACAATAACACATTTCATCTTTACAAGGGTTGCTGCAGCTCTTTTAAATAGCTAGTCAAGTACCAAGGAGCAGGACCACCTCATGGAAAGCACTTGCGTTTAAGCTGCATTTAAAACCAGCTTGTTTAAATGTGAACACTTTAATTTATGTACTGATGCACCGCTGAGTTGCGCTGCAGGTTCATAACCTTATGATGAAGTGGGGGGGGGGAGAAATATCCCAGGCACATTGAGTTGATATTGCATGCACTTCTATATATAAGCAGAAAGTTAGATAGTTAGCTAAGCATAAAAATAATTTGCAGTGGCAGAGTGCAGGCAGAAACCTGGCTATGAATGTGTCTTCCCCTGAGCAGTGTGTTGGAAACTGGTGGAGAGAAACTTCTAGCCTACCTCTGCATTTCACTTTTAGACTGTAAATGTGCAGCAGGGCATTTCAAGCCTGTCTGCATCCACAAACCTGCAATTCTGGGTCACTAGTCTGTTGATTCTAAGGAGCATCGTCCAAGGAAATTAATTATACTAATACCAATGTATACTGTTAACTAGATTAGTGTTTATTTAGTAAATAAATGGATTGATAGTAACTGTATTACTCCCACTTTTTTTCATTTCTTTACCTATTCAAATAAAGATGGAACAATAACTTTTCATTGCTGAGTGGTTGGTTGAGAGGTTTCTGGTACATCGCTGTCTAAAGAAATGAAAAGTGAAAAAAGTCAAAGTCAGCATTTTCTCCCCCCCAAATGTCCAACCTCAGAGCGAGGAAAGAGCCCATGCGGGCTTCACCTTTCTGCTTGACTGCTAAAGTTACTGTTTTTAAGCACACATCCATATGGATGCCCAGCTCATTGTCAAATTGTATCTCTCGACCCTCAGTGTTTGCAGAGGCCACCCTGGAGCTGCTGTCGTCTGACTGACAAGCTGGATGCAAAGCTGCTTCATCCGGGAAAAAAAAAACAAAACAAAGAAAACTAAAAAAAAAAGAAAGCTTTGTGCAAAAAGAAGGCTGTATTCCTCCTTTACATGCTGCATTTTAACTCATGCTTGCCAGTATTTGGTTAGTGATTGTTGGATTTAATCCTCTAAGTAAACATTGACTTGATTTCGGTCTGTTTTATGTTTTAATTGTATGTTTTTATAAGTCCTGCTGTCTACAGTGCGCAAGGTACTGCTTGCCAGTCGGTGACACAGGATTTTAATCAAATCCTTAAAAACGATGTCTGAAAGTACACATGGCTGATTTCAGCTAAACTCAGTCTCTGTTTATCATTAAAAAGACATGGAGACCACATTGCTCTGGCCTTTAGAGATAATGCGCTGCAGCGCCTTACTGGAGTCCTCCAACCTTTTCAACTTTTTTGCATTTTATGGCCACAGACCTTGAAGTATTTTATTGCGATTTTATGTAATAGAACAACATGGAGTGGTGCGTAATTATGAAGTGTAAATGTTGTATGGTTTTTCTTTCTTTTTCCCCCCTTTTTTGACAAATAAAAGTTACAGGGTATGCGTAGCAGTTGTCAACCAGCAACTAGATAATTCAATTTTGACTCATTCTTCTCTTGCAAAATGGCTCAGTTTAAGCCAGACTGGAAAAAGACTTCCTGGATGTTATATTTCAAGTCTTTCCACAGATTCCTAATTAGATTTAAGTCTGGACTTTGACCGGGCCATTCTAACCAATGATTATGCTGATCTAAACCATCCCATTGTAGTCCGTCTGTAAGTTTAGTCCGTCTGTAAAGTTTAGGGTTGTTGTCCTGCTGGAGGGCGAACCAGTTCTTAATCATTTTGCAGTTCTCTTCCTGGATTATTCTGAACTTTACTCCAATCCTTTTCCCATTAACTCTGACCAGCATCCCTGTTCCTGCTGAAAAGAAACATTTCTACATTATGAGTTTGCTACCACAATGTTTTATGGTGCAGATGGTGTGCTCAGATTAATATGCAACTAATCTGCTTCACGTAGCATTTTGTAAGTAAGCCAAAAAGTTTAATTTTGGCCTCATCTGGCCAAAGTACATTTTCCCACATGTTTACTGGGTCTCCCACGTGGATGTACGGGACGCAGCAATCAACCACCAGGGATTCTTGTTTGTGTTCAACAGCAGTTTCTTTTCACTCCTCTATTAGGGTCATATTTATGGAGTTCACAACTAATAGTTGTTCTTTAGACTCGCCAACATGAGCCACAGATTTCTGCAGAACTGCAGTGGCACCGCTTCAATGCTTCCCTGATTAATTCTCTCCTTGGCTATTAGTTTAGGTGGACAGTCTTGTCTTGTCAGGCCATGCTCTTTACTTCTTCTGATGTTTTAATCAGAGCTTATGGGATGTTCAAAGCTTGAAATATTGTTTTATAGCTCAGCCCTGCTTTGAGCTTCCTGGCCCTCGTATCGTGTTCTCTGGTCTTCATGATGCTGTTTGTTCTTTAATGTTCATTAACAAACATCTGACGCCTTCATAGAGCAGCTGCATTTAGACACATTAAATTACACACAGATGGATGCTGTTTGTACTGATTAGATGGTTTCTGATAGCAATTATTTGCATTAGGTTTTATGAACAGCTATCAGAATTAAAGGGTTCTGAATGTAAAATGCCCACGTTTCCTTTTAGTTCTTTCCTGTCTATAAAACACTTTGAAAACCATTCATCACTTTGGATTCAGTAATGAAATTCATTGACTGGTATGGCTGGAACCTGACAAATTGAAAAGTTTCATGTTATAGCTTTTGCATACGATTACATTTCTCACATTTTGCTACATTTCTAAGTTTGGATCTTTTTGGGATATTAAAAACAAAACTTGTAATGAGCGGTGTTCGTTTTCTAATTTGGTAAAATAACTTTTCTTTTCTGTCTCCTTTTAGGGCCCTCCAGGTCCACGGGGAGAAAAGGTGAGTAATTATTCATGCTTCTGTTGACTTGTTAACTATTTATTTTACGTGGAATGAAGTTTGATGATTTTAAGAATCCATGTTTTTACTGTTTGTCGATGCCTGTCCTGTTGCTGAAAACATGTGACTTCCTCTAAATAAAAACTATTATCAATGTCAGTTCTTAAAGGTCGACACGGTTTATTTGACTGAGACTCTTATTTCGAAGTATTAAAGATGTTAAGTTATCCTCTCGTATTGACGTGGTTTCTTAATGAAGACTTTGTGCGGTTCGCTTATTACACTCAGTTACACTAGCATAGCTGAAGTTACTGTTTTTAAGTTGAAGTAAATCAGTGACAGACTGAAAAATTGTAAACCTTGAAAATACCTCCAACGGCTAACTATGAGCAACAAGAAATGCACAACTTGGCATCTGCTTCCTAAAAGAACTAAACCAACGGGCTGTTTTGCTGCTTTTCAATCAGCCTGAACAGTATTTCAGAAAATCTAGTAAAAAAATCTAAATATTTTGACTGAGAACATTCATTTTTGAAAGAATTCTTTTGAGGTTTATAAAACATTTATTCCACCCACAAAAACCAGAAAAATGGGTCACTGCTGCTGCGGCATTAGGGCAACCTTAGATTTAAGGCGGATTAAAGAGTGTCTTAATGGCCATATAACAGAAACGTTTCAGAAAACACGATCATCTTCCTCTGATCTTTCGGACATGTTGGTCTACAAGCTGCTTGTAGCTGCAAGTTCATATATATTCATGCTTTTCCTTCATCTACTTGTTTTTCTTAGAGTCTTAATGCAACAGTCATAGCATGTTTTTTATTTTTTTCAAGATCTTTTCATTGCCAATCAAACCAGTGAAACTGTATTATCTCTCTAAGCAAAGTTTTATTAAATAGACATAGTTTTTCATGACCCTTTTTTCTTTTCTTACTACATAAACTTGATTTAAAAGCTTTGCCCTGACCTGAAATAGCCGTAACAAACGTGTGTAAGGACCTCCAGTATTTAGAGGTTGCAGTTCATTTGGCCACAGAGAGTGTAATTTGGTATCTGCTCCCATTTTATGTGAATGTAAGTCAACCTGACCTTAGGTTTCAATTCTAACATTCCTTTCTCAGGCTCACACATCCACAGCACAGAGTGTTAAAAGCCACAGTCCCATGCAGGCTGAAACCCTAAATGCCTCGCTGTGCAATGCTCCATAAAACAACAATGATGCGTGCAAAATAACCACACAGCTTCTTCACAACCCTGAAGTTCTGTGGACAAAGAGCATGCCTGTGGAATAACACCAACATTGATCAAACCCCTGAATTTGTTCATTATATCCACTGGGTTTGTGTTTGAATCTAAAATGAAAACACTCTTGAAGGCATCAGTATTGAAACTTAGCAGTATTGAAACTTAGAATTAAAGCATTTAAAAGAAATTTAATGATAATTTAGTAGCCATAGTTTTTTAAAAAATTATTTATATGCTACTTTTCACATTTCCAGTTGCTACAAACTTCAGTGTATTTTTTGGGGGACAGGAATATGGAGACGAAGGAACACAGCAGACAGGGCAAAGGGTAAAGTTGTGGTAAAGTTTCTCAAAATCCATCTGTAGATATACAAAGAGATTTATTCTTTAGTGAAACTAAAGCCACATTTTTCAGATTTGGATTTGTACAAACACTTTCATCATTCCTTTCCTTCACCCAATTACTTATTGCTTTGTACTGGTCTATTGCATCAAATCCTAATAAAATAGGATTTGACAACTTACAAACATTTTGTAAGTTTGTCACAGTTCAAAATGTGCAGAAGTCCAAGGGGCATTGACACTTTTTCAAGAACTGTGAAATAGTCACTGGGATTTTCTGTGCGTTTACTGATGATAAATGTTAACACCGTTCCTATTGTGTGAAACAGCAGGAAATAGCGTGCATACAGTCAAAAACATTGAGCGCGATAACAGTCGTCATCTCAGCCAATCTGCACTCATTTGGAAACGGATATTTGTTGCATGTTGTTTCCACCGACCAGCATCGTAAATCTACTCAGTAATTTCTTTCTTCTTTTTATTAACAAAGTGTCCTGATTCTCACTACCAGATTTACACGACTGTCGAACATTTGTTTTGAAAGCCGTGAACTGCAGGGCCCTGTTGGATGAACTGGTGTCCACTCTTCTCGTATAAACCACTTCAGCTGCAGTTTAATGAAATCCAAAACAACTTTGCGCTCCCTTTCCCACCCAGGATGAACAAAGGGTTTGTCGGCGTGGCCGCTCGCAACTGTTTTTCCATTTAATTTGGTTCTGGCAAAACGGCTTGATGAAAAATGACAAAAATTCCAAGAACTGTTGTTATTTAAAATTACACATTGACGCTTGTTTTGATGAAACTTCCCTTCCGTGCGTGAGAAGTTGCTCGAGTTATTTTGCTACCGCACATCGAAAACTCAATCAAACAAGACAAGGTTTGAATATTCTCATTTATCCGACTTCAGACCCGTTAAGGTCATAATTCACCTTCCAACATTTACTCTCTCTTTGCTTATTTTAAACAACAGTGTGCTTTTGTTTGGGGTTAACTCTAATGTGATAAAGCCACAGTCTTTGGCATGCGGACTGACTGGAAACCAAATGTTTTAACCTTCAGAGTCGGCCTCCGTCCACAGACATACACCCCCAGAAAAGGCAGACGGCCAGAAGATCTCTGGGGCAAATAAATCTGGCATAAATGCGGTTCCCACCCGCCCCCTCACCAAAACCTCACACCACCACTCTCCTTCTTCTCTCCTTCTCACATACCCAATTCATGTCATTCCATGTTATCATAAGTGATTTTACTTTCAACCACAATGAATAGTTGAGGGTTCCTGTATTATTTCACATTATCAATATGTTCTGCATTACGCCTGAGTGATTTTGGTGTGAGCCTTGGCTTATTGCTGCTTTACTGTATTTATGCATGTGTTCCTGAATATTTTGCCCTCTGATCCTGAGACGAGTTTTCTTTTTTTCTTCTCTTTTGTAGGGAGATCAAGGTGACCAGGGACCACGGGTATGCGGTTTCCTTTGACTTCTTTGTGATTAGTAGATGAATGTAACTGTGTCTCCCCTCCCCGCCATCCCCTAGCAGAATTGTGGGCAAAAGGTTTGAAATGCATGAAATTCCTGGGATAGAGTTCTTCCAATGTGGCCAAACACAACAAGCATCCCAGTGCTGCTTATTTCCACATCGGCAGCGGGTAGGCGGACTTGTGAGAAACTTTGGGAGATTTTCAGTGGAGTCCCCCTGCACCAGTTGAAAAATGCTCATTTTTACTTCATCATTGGATTTAATTTGCAGTTTGTTCCCACCAGCAGAAGAGCTCTGCTCAGTCTCAACAACAACCAAATACCAGTTCTTTCTTCACACTCAGTCGAGCCGTGATTAACCTCAGTTCTAGATGTGATGTGGCATATTCACCGCTTTAATCATTTCCAGCTCTATAAGTCTGACATTTCTATAAAAGTGCAGCATCTAAACGATGCTAATGTAAGTGCTTTTCCATGCTTGACGCTCTCCGAAACGAATTAGTCTATGTCCGCTTAGCAGTCAGTGCAGCTCCTCCCCGCCCTCCAATAATGGTTAAAAAAATGAGCCGTCCTTCTGAGAAACAGGCTGCACAGGTTTGTTTAAAGTAGACTGCATTAAGAGGGGTCACATGTGCTCTTGCATGCGCACACTTTCACTTCCTCTGTCTCTGCTGTTGTTCATCAAGGGCGGATTGTATGCTAGTCAGAGTCACTTTGAACGCCTGTAATTGATTTATAATGGGCCAGAGAGCACACAGAGGTTGGCACAACACGAAAAGAGAATTCAGCAGCACTGTTCGTCTTGTCAGGAGAACTCCAGCCGTCTCTCAGGCAGATCTGATCCCAATTCAGAGCTGGCGCCCACCCAGACGTCAGTAGTTCGCCGGGGAACTTTTGTCGGCTCTTCTGGGCAAGTTTCACCCGGTTTTCTTTATGATTTGAGAGTTAATACAAATTACCCTTTCTGTAAAATTCAATTAGTGGTCTTCAAGTGACAATCTAACGTTTCTTATAAGCATCCACTCATTTGCAACCAACTTTAGGACTCTAAAAGTGTAGTTAGAGCTGCATTGATTAAGGAAGTAAAGGTAGAAACAGTTTTAATTAAATGTATCATTTTTACTCTTTCATTTTGGATCATTTTTGACCAGCATTTAAGAGTATACTGAACTGTGGGAGGAAGCCGGAGTACCAGGAGAGAACCCACCTATGTACAGGGGCCTTTTTGCTGCAATTTGACCCAGTTTGATGCATTTTAATGAATATTTATGCAATACACTACCTCAAAGTAGAAAATTTACAAAAAGTATGTATATATTTTTCATATATATTTAAATATTATATATTTTGGGATTGTTTTTTACAAGTTTTGCCCAGATGGAAATTTGCCTTAAGTCAAGTTGGATGGGGAGTATCTGTGAGAACAAACCTTTTGTTTATTTTGACTAAATACAAATGATTTAAACTATTTCATTATAGTTTTCACTTTTTGTTCTTGCCTTACTGGAAGGTAACCCTAACCATCCACCGCTATTTAATCTGGTATCATTGCCCATTTCCCAATTAAATTATTTATATTATAGAGATATATAAATTATAGAGAAAAAGCATCATGTTTGTAGAGCTAGCAAAGTGCAATTTGTCTTCTAGAATAAATAAACAGAGCATTTTTAAGACACCATTTAAGCGTCTTTCAGTGTTGTCCCTTTAATAGTTACAAATTAATGCACAGTCGCATTCAAAGCAGTACAGGGCGGAAAGTCGAGTAGGTCAGTCCCCAAAAATATATTATTTACTTTCTCAAAGCAGCATATTGACGTTTTATATTAGATTAGTGAGTAAATGTAGTGGAACAGCGTTTGAAAGATTGTTCTTAATAAATGAAGGCATAGCTGGACAAGAGCTGGCTGACCTTCGTTCTATCTATCCGGGTGGAAATGAACCTCATTTCATGGCTCATATTGAGCCTGTGCACAGAGTTGATTAGACCCATATGAAAGAAGACATAAACAACAGAGCATGTCAAGATAATGTCCTCTACTTGTAGCAGAGATTACGCTCCTGCCTGGTTGCATCTAAATCAGCCGTCCCTCAGAATACAACAAAAGACAGACTCCTACTTTTACAGCTGAAGAGTGTGAGAACTGTCCCACGGCACACTTCCTCTGCTTTCTGCCCACATTTCAGGGTCAGCCATTTGTCTGCCCAGAAAGGTCACAGGTCATATCCAAATATGAGAGGTTAACCAAGCAGCAAATAATGAATTGACCAGTTTTGACAAACAAATACACGACCACCTCTGAAGCCGCACTTGTGGATGTAATTAGCGTGAGTTGCTGGCTGTGTGCATTGCGCTGTAAGGTGTGTGGTCCTTTTTGATCATTAGCAGTAACTGCAGCTGTCATGCAAAGGTTGGAGAACTCATGGGTTACTTTGAACAAATCTTTCAAAAGCTTACTTTCAAAAATTTTACTTTTTTGTCCAGGAATAGTAATAACAATTCACCAGGCTTTGTGAAATACTTAAAACAAAAGATCCTAACATCGTAAAAAAGTATTTAACACATCCATTTTTATCCCAGGAAATAGATTTATAATGACATGTCATTTATCCCAGGTCTTGGTGACAACCCAAGTAATCCATAATTACAAAGAAGGTCTTTGTGATGAAGACAAATGAGATTCAGAAAGATTGAAAATTATCTGTTGCATTTTTTTAACAAATGAAATAGTAAGCTGCAGCAGTCTCTAGGCACAGACACTTCATAAGACTTTACTGCTGAAGAAAACACATGTTGAAGCCTCGTTGATGTTTGGAGATTTGAGCAAGCCAATGAGACACTGGTTTGGGGTTTGGATGTCATTGATAAAACCCACTATTTGTTAGTAAGCGATTGCATGGCAGATCATTCCAAAATCCACTAACTTTACTTTTGTAAAGTTAGGAGAGCATATCCTGGTGTGGGTCTGTGTTTCATTATGTGGCACTGATAGAAACTTACTAAGACATCTTTGATAAGAAGCTGCGGCCAAGACAATTTCAGATATTTCTACGATAAAAAAAAACAACAACCTGTCAACTGGTTTCAGAGAAAGAAAATAAAGCAGCTTGAATCACCTGACTTGTATCCAGTTGAAAATCTTTTGGAAAGATTAAAATACTTTATTAAACTTGTTGAATTCTTATTCCTGTGTCATTTCACTTCTTTATATAATACTGACTGATTTCAAAACTAATTTGATGATTTGGTGTATGGGTTACTTGGTTTGTTATGAACATCAAGATGTAACTTAATTACTTGTTAAAAACTTGATGTATTTAATATTTATTTTGTCCCCTGTAATTTCCAGGACTTACAATATTTCACCCTAGAATCTTTAAAACATTTAAGCACAGTATTGCAACACTAATGTAAATATTCAAAAAATGCAACTGCCTGGTATTGCTAAGGGTTTTTTGGTGGGCATGACTACTTCCAGGAGATTCTGGCCTGGTCTGGCCTCATATCTTACTTTTTGTTTACAATAGATCAATTCCCTTTGCTGCAGGCACATATGCAGCAACAGAGCTCCCCACCTAATAACTAACATCCGTTTTGAGAGTAAAGCAAACAAAAGCAGTCTGTAAATGGTTAGGATTTTCTGTCAGCCACTATGTTATTATCATTCTTACACATGGACATCAGCTTTGAAGCAGTATGGAGATGGAGCTCCATACTGCAATGTGGGAAAAAATATTCTTTTTTCCACATTTCAAACACACCGGTCAGCGAGGAAGTCAACATCGTGTTGACCTGCCCGCAGCTTTCCACCAAAATGTTCTGCATGCATATGACTCTGAATGTCTGGAAAAGCACAATGTGTATCATCTTGCATATGCCCAACACTGGATCTCATGCCTGGAGTAAGTGTATTGTCTGTTCCCCATGACCATAATCCACTGCTTGTTTTTCCCCTTCTTTGCCTTCAAAATGTTTGAGGTCGTAAATAACTTGAGAAATACTTGTGTTTCGATTCCAGTCGCACACAGCAAGGCTATTGTATCCCCTACTCATTTATGCTGCAGGCATGAATCAAAACAGCTTGCCTTGAAAGCCATATTCCTAATGAGCCATGCTTTTTGAATTATCTTTGGAAAACCAGAGGGATGGCACAAAAGCCATGTTTGGATAAGCCAGATTTTTATCTCAAGCTTGACTACAGATGAAGATTGATCCTTCACAGGACATGTTTATGATTATCTGCCAGTCTTTTAAGAAATACTTTCATCTGTTTAGTTATGGTGGGTATTTGTGGTGAGGCACAACCTGCAGCATAAAGATCACGAACACAATATGTAATCATTGCAGAACCAGCATGACACACTCTTTGCCGTGCAACTAGAACTTGGCTAAAAGTGCGCTTCAACTTTTGTTGTTCAAACTCAATCAATCATTATTCCGCAGAATACGCAGTTTTGTCTTTAAAAAACAATACAGTGCAAAAGTTTTGGGTCATCCATCATTTCTTTTTCTATTTTACTTTCAAAGAGGCAGACATTCATTTAATGTAAATTGACTTGAGCAGTATTTTTTGTTTTTTCCCTAAGGTTTTTCTAAAATGTTCTTTACTTCGACTGCTTTTCCACTCATTTTCAATCTAATAATGGATCATTTCCAAAGAGAAGTGGGCTTTTTGTTTGTTGAGCGTATTAGCTCTCCCTTGTAAATGATTTTATACATAAAAAACCTCTAAACTTTACAAATAAATTGATCAAAAATGAAGGTGATCTGTAGTTTTAAAGAACAAATCCTTAACTTTGCAATGTGGAACTAACTAAAATATCCGGTTTTTTCACTTTAGTATATTTAACTTACCACAATAAATTAAAATATCTTCACAGCACCAGAAACACATCCCAAGTCCTCTAAAAAGAGAATCATGTAGTTGCTTTTGAAACAAATCTGAGAGCTTGTTATCATGTAACATAGTAACAAACTCCAGCACAATATAAGCTTGATGAGCGTTTGGTAAAAACATGAGGAAGGGAACAAAAGGAATACTGCTAGTTAGCATGACTTTGTGTTTTGCCTCAGAGATGAGGATATAAAAGTGCTAAAAATCAAAACAGAGCTATGAACACTATCTCTCAAAATGATCTAAAACACTATGGATCACTTATTTCACTGAGATTTAAAAACCATGTTTAGTGGACTAAAAATCCCAGAGTCTGGATCCAGATCAGTTATTATGCAGCTGTAAATCATTGCTTCCTTCCAACACAGAGAAGTCCCAATGCTTTCTCATTTTATTCATTTTTCATGGCCAGATTACAGCTGTCATGAAGTTTGTGGAAAACAAAAGAGAACTATTTTACTGACTTCCCAATAAACGTCTCAATCTCTTATTTTTTGAAGCACAATAGGGAACAACACATGGGCTCACCAGTATGTAGAAATTTAGACATTTTACAATAAAATATTGACATATTCTTTGTCTCTGACTTTGAGTAACCAAGTACTATACTTGACATTTTTTTCCATGTGTTAAAGTCTGAATACTTTTATCACGTGGAAAAGTACGTTTATATTTCAAACAGAACCACCCAGCCTTCATCAGTATGTGGCACCCATATGTGTTTTGTTTCGGCTGGAAGGGAAATTGCTTTGGATCCTGTTTAGTTGACGACATACAAACCATAGCAGTAAAGCTGAACCTGTTATGCTGAGTCTTATGTAGAAAATTAGTTCAAATTGAGCAACAAAACATTTCCTCACATTTTTATGGGACACTTAGTGTGTTTTTTGCTAAGGTTTGTACTGCTTTAGTGTTTTTCTTTGTAAAAAAATAACATATAAAGGCTCCTGTCCTGCTCCAGACTCAACAGCTCAGGAACAAAACAAATTGTTGTTAGATTAGAAACCCACAACTTACCAGAAAACGCCTATAGCTCTGTTGAAGTTGCTTCATGGCTTTTCATCAGTTTTAAAAAAGACACCCAGTACTTTGTACATTCATTATTGCGCCATATTTTCTCTCATTGAGAGAAAAAACTTCCACGTAATGCCTTGGAGACGTTCTACAAAGTTGTCCTGACTGAGACTTTTTAATGCTTGGAATACCTAGCAGACCTTGGCTGGTTTACCATGAGAAGCAAAAAATGAAATGTCAGAAAAAGATCAAGGATGGCTGAACTTCATTTGGGTTTCATCAAAGGCACTTTAAACAATGAACTCCTATGAATTTGAATGTGGTGTTTAATTGTGAACACAACCACACCCCCAGCTTTAAGTGGGTTGCGGCTTTATTACATTATTTTATCTTTCCTCAACGATTTCAGTTTGCTTTTCAAGTGAAGTTCAAATATGGTTTTAGGTCATATAAAATATTAATATTATCTAATATTTTATTAGAATTCCACCATGGCACTGGTGGAATTGTTGTAAAGACTTCATAGTTAGGTAACATAACCCACACACTACCCACATGGGCTTTTATGTAAATCAACTCACTCATCAAGATTTGTGCACATTACTGTCAGAGTTTTCCCCACATTCCACAGTTTGTGGTAGAAGTGTCAGAATACAAGCTGGATTGTTGTCTTCTTCCGCCTTTTACTGTTTTTGTTCATCCAGTGTTTGAGTGTCATGTGTGTGTTGTGCCATGTTCTGCTGTTTGTCCCTTTAGGGATTGCCTGGTCTCCCTACGCTGGCTGCTTTGCACAGCAATCAGATCCTGACTGTCAAGGTTTGTCTGTGGTGGTGCTGCCTTGCTGCTGGGTCCGACCCCCTCTGAAGCACACACTGGCCGCTTCCCTTAAAGCGTGATGATTGAGTATTTACCGGAAAACCCCGGTCAATTGTTTCCTCTCTGCTCTCGCTTAACAGATTTCTGCTCCATTTTACATCCCAGATCCTCCACTGAGAGCAAAGGTGGCCTTTTACACCCTTGTAATATGTAGTTAACTGGAACATACTCTGTATCCTGAAACCAAGACATGGTTTGGCTCATGTCCATTGACACTGAAATGAATGGAAGGAGCTCTAAAGGAATACTCAATTATGACCAAAAGTGGCTAAATGTTTTTTTATAGCTCATGCTCATGGTTCACCACACAGCCTCCTAACAACCAATTTGGCCTTTATAATTGTTTCATCGATTTCAAAGCCAATGGGCGCAAGCAGAATAATGCATGCATTGACAGACGGAAATCAACCTCAGTAGGTTGACCCATGCTGGTTTCAGTGTGTGCAGCTCCCCGGGTTTGACTTGGCAACAGGCACGATGATGATGGCGGTACTTTCACAGACAAGGAGCGATTCCCATTTTTCCAAGGGGTGGGGAGACTGTGAACCCACTTCACACTCCAGAGGTGGTAATTAGGGGCTCCAGCTCCAAAATGCAACCCCAGACTTCCTGAGCAAGTCAGTGTTGGAAAAGTGTGGATTCACCTCCATCTGTGAAGGCGCTGTTTGGGGGGGTTTCATGAACATGGGACTCCCTAACAAAATCTGTTTCTCTTTGCATTTGGCTTCTCATCCTCCTCCTCTCCTCCTGCTGCTTCTTCTTCTGGGACCTTCTCCTTCTTCAACCTTCTCTCACCTCTGAACTCCGACTTCTTGACCTCACACACCTGCTCAGATGGTCTTCCCAAAGATCAATCATGGCTTTCTTTCCGCTGACCAGCAGCTCATAAAGCGTCGGCTCATTAAGGTAGTGGGTGTGTCCTCTTTCTTGTCTCTTTGTCCACTGTGCCAAGTGTCACCAATTCTCTTCTCTCTGTCTAGAGCATGCCAGCCTATAGATTCTGTCATATGCACCCTCATGCTCCCTTCTGTTATTGCATAAGCAAATTAGAAAATGTCCTATTAGATGCTTGGTGAAGTAAAATGAATTACTGTCTTGGCATTAATAAAAAGAATTTTCCCGCAAGTTAAATTGCTGGATATTTTCTCAGAATTTCAACTAATTGAGTAAAATTATGGACCACACATTTTCAGTATTTCTCTCTTGATTATTGAAACCCTTCGCTGACAAATGTGACCTTTTTCAGACTGTGCTTAATGCATAGTCCACTTAAGATTGCATGCATCTCAAGTAAGTTATGCAAACTTTAGACCATTACGTTAAATGTCCTCGTTGTTGTTTTATGCTAGCTCCAAATTGCAATCTTTCCTCCTAATTATGAATGGAGGTAGGCCATAGCCACCCACGAGATCATTACACCATTTCCTTTGTCAGTATTTAACTGCAGTTGCTTCTGTCTTGGTTGATCCAATAATATCACATAGAACTGATGTGGAAATGTATTCTTTTTGTCATACAGGGAGATCAAGGCCAGGCAGGACCACCCGGGCCTCCAGGCCCACCTGGCCCTCCAGGACCAAGGGGCCCTCCAGGGGACACTGGAAAGGATGGACCCAGAGGTTTGCCAGGTCTACCAGTGAGTATTGGGTTTTGAAGAGAAGCTTGACAAACTTGAACTAAATACAGTTTTGCAACCCCAACTGACCCCCTTTTTAATTATTTATGTTGGAGGACAAGATTCTCCAAGATGTAAAAGGTGGAGATGGCAACACTTTTTTTAGGATAAACTTGTAATTTGAGCACTATTGAGAACTTTCCCCATTAAAGTACTTTTATAAATTCAACATCCACTATAAACTCTAGTAATATTTACTCCAATTTATTACTTTTGCTGTGATAAAAGCAAAAGTGATAAACTCAATAAGTTTAAAGTTTATAACTGTCATAATGGCAAAAATGCACTTGGAATGTCTGGTATGATTTCTGCTTCCACGACAAAGGTGAAGACAATTGGCGCTGCATTCCTTGTCATACACACAAGGAATGAGTTATGGGTCTTCTTGAAGGAACTGCTAGAATTTGGTCACTGGTCTCTGACAAGACCAGTGTCTTGGTTCTGTTATTTCTGGAATTACATTGTTACTTCATCTCCCTCCATTCTGAATTTCAACACCTGTTAACAATGTATGAAAAGCTTTAAAATACATGTCTTTTTTATTGCGGTATCATAATCTCAGAGTGAAAATATTGAGGAAAAAAAACTAAATATACTTTTTTAGTGTGAGAAGAAAACAGATGTTGATAAACATTCACTATCTGCGCTGGGGACTGAGATGGCCTTGAAAACATTGATTTTGTGTCTAGTGAACAGTTTTTGTGTTGATTTGGACAGATGCTTGTTATTATTTATTTGTTCTGTGTTTTTTGGTAGAGGTCTCCTAGTATTTAAAGAGAACAAAGTTCCCAGGACTTTTGGAACAACCCACAGTATCTCATTTTCACCACCTAATTTAAGAGTGGGCATGAGGCCCACTTTTTCTTTTTTCACCAGTTCATCCCTTCGTTTCACACCTGACCCACAAGGAGTGTATATTAGAGGAAAGGACAATCTTAGGCCCAGTTTACACTGAATTGGTTTCTTTTGAAGCCAAAACATTTTTGTTGTGATCCAACTTTTCATTTGCACCTCACCAGTGATTGGAGTCTCTGACACTGGCAGTTTTGCACAGACAGATATCAGTAAAAATAAAACAAAAAAAGCAACCTATTTATAAATATATGTTTTAGATGAGCACTGAAATCCCAGCGCCACATTGTGCCCCAGCATGACGACTACAGTGGACTCCAGGTGTCCTGGTACCCTCATCTAAACAGTGATGTCTAAACATGGAACTTTTCCCCAATCAACATCCGAAAATACTAGCAGTTTCCAGACAGCGGTCTCAAATAAACAAAGCCTTAGTCTCATCTAATCATAGGACTTGGTTCCAATTAAAACTCCAGCAGAGATTAGCAAATTACACATGTTTAAGTTTTTATGGAAACTCTCTTTTGTGGAATGCTTTTGAAACGAGTGGTTGGCATTAAGATAACATCTAAATGAACGGTATCTGACCTCGTGAACCACTCTGCTGCAGCTTTATAACAGTCAGAGTTTGAGATTTTCTTTTCTACTCCTATCTGTGCATATTGGTAAAATAAGTTTGGGACCTCGTCTAACCTTATTGGTCAAAGTTCAATCCATCCATCTATCTTCTGTACATGCTTATCCTTGCAGGGTCAAGGGGGTGCTTGTGCAGAGGTCATTGGGCAAGAGCCAAGACACACACTGCACAGGCCACAAGTCCAACACAGGGCAATACAGAGACACAGTACAAGCAACCATCGCACACACATAAGAACAATTTAGAGAGACCAGTGAACCTAGCAGTCATGTTTTTAGGTTGTGGGAGAAGCCATAGTAACAATTGAGGATCCACGAATAATCTCCATGCAGAAAGACCTAAGTGTGCCAGAATGCAACCCCCGATCAATGTTCTAGTTCTGCTGTTGCAGTTTGATTGTTGCTTTGACTGTAGATATGGGCAAATTGAGGCAAGCAGCTTTTTTTCTGTAGCTGTTTCCTGACTTATCGAGATGAACACACATCTGCCTTTCTTGAATGGAATGCACTCTGCTCTTTCCCATTTGGAAGAGCGACTATGAGAAATCAGCCCTTCGCTCATGTCATATTTATAACCTTTGTGCAGTGAAATAGGCTAACAATTTTCTATAAATTTAGTTAATGTTAATAGAAGTAATGTAAAAAAAGGCTTTAAATCCTTCTGTTATATTTATTTTATGGCAAATAAATTAGTCATGTAGCAATAATTTTTAAGCAATTATTTCATAATATTTAATATTAAATAAATGCATTAAAATTCAAGGTTGGATTGTTTTAAATTGTTCAGTGTGAGATGATGTTGCTGCACTACATTATGAATTTACTCATTATCAAGGCTTCTTGCACATCTTTTTTTTAAAGCATGGAAGGTAATTATATGTTATTTTGCAACAGCTTCCAAACTACCAAATTATTTATGCTTCTTTAAAGTGAACGATGGTCCTGAATAATTGAGACAGCCTCATATTTGTGCACGAACACACACCTTAGTGTCAGAGTAGGAATAGATGAATTGGTAAAGGCAAAGGCCAAAAGAGGGTTTCACAGTCACTAAAATGTCTGTGGGTCTACAAAATGTTCTCAACTTTACTTTGAAAATGCCACATTTTTTCCTCTTGTAGTCGCATCTAATTTGACTTGACATAGTATTCAGAGGAAAAAATGTCAGTGGAAACCTTTTTAAATGAAGAATGGAAAAACTGTTTGGCCTCTTTTTTCCTCAAATATTTATAGGTAAAAATAAATCCCCCAGGGGGAATAGTTTTATTATTACATGGATTTATGTTGGCTCAAATGTGTCTGTTTGCAACATAACGTTTTTCATTTCTTCGTGCCCGCCACTGGCTTTTTGCTAATTTACGTGAACTGGGAGAGAAAAAAGAAACAAGAAAAAGCTTGTCAGTTATTTTCAGCCATAAAACCTTCTGCAGGCTCCAGCTGATCTTTATTGTGTTGGCAGGAATCTCAGTAGGAGCTCAAATATATTAAGAATTGTTTATGAGGTTATTTCCAACTTTTTTATGGTGATTGTTTTCAGTTCTTCCTGTAGAAGTTGCTAAACTTGTTAAAGTTTTTTTTATTTCCAAGAAGTTACACTTCTCCTTCTGTAGTTTTCTTTACTTTTGACTGTTGTGAGTAACTTAGAAGAAAGGCAATAAATGCTCTGTATATAAAATTGAAATGATATGTTAGTGATGTACTGAAATCTGAAGGAGGTTTGGACCAAAAGCAGAACCCAGAATGAGGTTGTCGGATAGAGACATGATACAGGACGGGTGGTAGAGCAAAAATAAAATCCTCCCAGGCGACATAAATTCTGCATATTTACAATCATCATTTGCATTCACAAACCTATTCAAATAAAACTAAAACTTAATTGATATTGTTTGGACATTTTTAAACAAGCCCACTCTTATATTAACTGCCTTTATTTTTTATTTTGTCTAGGGTGATCCAGGCCATCCAGGAGAAACTGGACTCATGGTGAGAAACCTTCTAAATTGACATTTGTTTTCAGACAATTGGTTCAGCATCCTATCTTGGTTAATTTAGGAAAGTAGCGTCAGAAATTAGTTTGAAATTTATTTATTGTGGCAATGTTGTAATTAGCCATTACAGCTCATCCAGGAAGGAGTCATGATAAACAACTGATGGGATTGTTGCATTAACTTTACTAGTGAAGATGAGGAAGCCACTTATTTATCTCAATATTGTATCAAGGGCTGCACAAAATTTTCATCATGGCGTTTTTGAATGGATGCGCCATGACAACCAATTTCAGGTTTAAGTATTATAATCAGGGAAGGTTTGATCTGTTGGATATCCATGTGTTCTGAAAAGTCTGATTTTAACATGAGGATGACACTCAACATCTTTGCTTGTAATTCAAGCACAGAGTGTATTTTTGGTATTTAGTAGTTTTCATAGTGGCATCACATGGGTTTGATGTCGATTTTGATTGTAATGTTTTTATGCAGGGACTTAATGTTAAGGATACATTTTATGATGACTGATAAAACATTTTCTCTCACAAACCCAAACATATGGGATAATCCTCTAGCTGGCGGACAGCAGGTGGACGCAGCTTGCAGCTAATAAAGCTTTTGATTAAAGTCTCCTCTTAAAAGCTGGACTGAAAAGGTCAAAGCAAGCTCTGGAAAAAAAATCAAAGGAGACCAATTGGCTAAAATCACATGCTGCTGTCGGGGTTTTACAGAAGCAGAAACGGGAAACGATCTGGGAGAAAGAGCCTTTTTATCTAGAAACACATTACCAATGACCTTTCGCTGCACTCGACAATGACTCTTCAGTGTTTTTTTTGCTCCCAAATGTTTTGTTCACATCGCCGCTCATACAGTAGCTGTGAAGGTAGCAAAGTTTTTGTGAGTCATGAGAGTAAAACAGCAAAGTGGAGGGTCCCAGGTGTTCTTCCATAAGCCTCAAGTGCTTTTACAGCTGTTTATGACAGCAACAGCTGGAGTTCCTCTCCAAAATGTCCTCTCTTAGAGCTCTGCGTAGAAGTAATCACTTCTCGCTGTGACTCTTTAAATAAAGTACAGCATTTCATGAGTAAATACGCTGCATGACACTGATATACTTTTAACAAGGGATAAAGTCATCATCTGGAAACAAGCCCCCTTGATCTAAATCAGCAGGAGATCAGCACGAACCAGCTGTTGTTGAGGGGGGGAGAATAGATGCGACAGTACATTTACGATGTCAGAAGCTCTGTTTTTTTTTTTGTTTTTTTTAAGCCCAATAGTGATTGATTGCTACTCTGTTAGGTCTATTAGTAAAGATGAGATTTTTGATTGGTGGATATATTCCTGTTGTAGGTTGTGCGCGTTTTGACTCAAGAGAGAACATAAAAGCTGACTTGTCACTCAGGAACAAACCTCGCATCCATCCTTAAATCTGAGGAATTATATGTTCTCAAGCACTTGGAGCTGAGGTTTAAAAGGATCCTCTCCCATTCCTCCCCAGGTTCAAGATTCCATAAACATTTTGCCTCCCCCGCAGTGTACTAGGAGCAAGACACTTAATTTGATATGGCAAACCGTTTTTAATGTAGATGCCCTTGTTAAAGAGGCAAAAGTAGAATCCAGAGTTTTCCAGCAGCCTTTTACGACATGTGGTGCTGGTTAGGGGGATTAAACTCTTGTGGTGCAACAAGGAGGAAGAGGGAGAGGAGGAGGAGGAGGGGAGAAGGCAAGACGACAAAGAAGAAAAAATATTTTTAGAACTCAAAAGTTGGAAATGATCAGTGCCACAAACCTTTTCTGGAGTAAATTAAAAAAGGTGTTCTGCTCTCCATGAAAGTGGCTTTCAGTCTTTGCACAAAGTATTTATTTGGATCATGACTTTGCTTGGAAAAGATTAAATGAGACTGTAGAGACTCCATCCATAACTGGAAAATACCCCCCCCCATTCTCATTGTGGTGTTATTTCCAGTTTATTTCCCCTCTTCATCCTGTATCTTTTCAAAGTTTACTTTTCCAATATGCCTTTTCTTTTTTTAAGTATGGACACACTCATTATTTGTTGATGACTTTAACTACTTTTTTATTTAATGTTCATCCACAGCAAGAGCTGAGATGTTTTGGAATTGCTTGGAAACAAACCAGTGCATCTGGCAAATATTCAGTCAACCACTTTCGGATGTTTGCACAGCACAGCCATGTTTAAACTATTCATCTGTGTTTTTATTAACTTGAACCTCCAAAAACACAATATTAGTTTTTGAAGCAGATTGCCTTGCATTTATTGAAACTATAACAACGTATTTAAAAAAGCATTAAAGTAGCTGATTTTATTGTAAGTTATCCCTACGTTTAAAAACAAAACAGAATAATTCGCATGTCTTTAAAATTTAAACTTGTGGCTTGCAAGTTACGCACATACATTATCGGGTCATAATTAGTTACAAAATGTAAAATCTGTTGAAATAAACATCTGCTGGATGTCATTTACCACAGTTACTAGCAAAATGTGTCTGGAGATGGAAATGTGAGTTATGAACTATTAAATATCCAGAAATTAGTTGAAACTGCCATTTCATGCTTGTTTGAATTTTAAATGGCCTATTAGCACCGTTTGTTTTTTTCCACCCATTCGGACCACAACTTCCTGTCCGTGTTATTTTATTAACTTGAAGCTGAAAACTTTAGGAACAACCAATTTAACATCTTGGACTAACCAAAATATACAGAGTAAATGGCCTTGCAGCCCTTGGAGAAATCGCAGTCTACTGGGTTAACCTAACATTGTACCCAGGCCTGTCATCACATCATCAAGCTCTGCAAACTGGAGTCTAATGAAACTTAAAATTTTTAATCTTTACCGCAGATTCGGTTGTTTTTTCTTAAAACAGTAATCTATTTAACAGTGATTACACAATCAGGTCATTACTTAAACTTTCAGTGTTGGTTGACCAACTAGACTATATGATTCTTTTAGTTAGTCGTCGAGTGTTACTGAGAAGCCTGAGAAAATAAACACCTTGCAGACAGGAGAAGTAATAAAAAACACAGGTTTTAAGTTTCCGTTTTAATATATCACAGTAGTATATAAACCCAAATTCATGACCATTTTATTGGCTACATCCATTGTGATTGATTAAGACAGAAGACAGCTTTCTGAAGTTCAAACCAAGCATCAAAACTGGTAGGAAATGGGATTTAAGTGGCATGAAATATGGCATGCTTGTTGGTGCTAAGCAGGTTGGTATAATTATGGTAGAAACTCCTGATCTGCTTTGTATTTGTACTCACATCAACTGCCTAGTTTACAGAGAATGAACAGAGAAAGATAATATATCCAGTGTTCAATGAATGAATGAAAATGTCCAACAATCATATAAGAACAAACAGACCAGACAGGTTTGGGGTGACAGACATCCAGACTCCTTGTTAAAACCAAGATATGCAGAATACCAAATCTGAACACACAGATGAGATACAGCAACAGAATATCATACCTGGTGTCATTCCTTTCTGATAGGAAGGATCAAATTCACAGTCTCATCAATGTTGGTCAATGACAGATTGTAAAAAAATATCGTCTGGTCTAACCAGGCAATATTTTAGGTGGTAGAGTCAGAATTTGGCAGTAACAACTTAAAAGCAAAAGTCCTGCCTTTTCTCAGCCAATTAAGTTGTTTTTGGTGGTGGAGGAGTTTGGTGGAGGTTTGCTTGGCAGACTATAGGATTTGTGGAATTGGGCCTGTTTGTACAAGCTGAACACTATTTAAACCACAATTTAACTGAGTACTATGACTAACCTCCATGCCCATCTTTTGATGGCTATTTCTAGCAGGATAAGTCACCATGTTATTTCACTTAAATCATTTCAAACTGCTGTCTTGGACATATTAATGGGTTTACCCACTTTCACCAGATCGCAATCCAGTAAAGCTCCTTGGGATGTGGTTGAACATGTTGCATTAAATATGTGTAGCCAAAAAATCAGATGCAGAAGATGATGTCACAAATCTTCAAGAAATGTTTCAGACACCTTACTGAATGTAATCCACAAAAAATTTAAGTAGTTCTATATGCAAAAACAATTTAGTACTAACAAGGAGTACAAAATACAAGTTCATTTCAAAAGCACATTAAGAATGACTGAGCCATGCTTTCAATAGGACCTCTGAGGTGATCAGTCTAGATTTGCTTTCCAATGCTGCTGGAGTTGAGTGTGGGAAATGACCTGGGAACTCTTCCTTATTGTTGGTCAATTCCAAACCCATGAATGGACATTCAGTGATTTGTATGTGTTCTCAGATACTCAACAACAATAACCATCCTGTTGATTGTCCAATGCTGGACGCTAAGGTGTAAACGTTGAGCATACACAATGAAAACGTATTCTGTCACACAAAGTTTCATTTACTTTAGATTACTGCCACTACTTATCGATGTTTGAGCTTTAGTTTGATTTGAAAAGAGTCCGGACTTCCTTGAGGGCACTTGACTTTCTGCAAAAAGTCTTTCCTGCTTCTAACTTTTGAGTGCTCTCAGATGTAGCCAAGTTAATTAGCACTCAGGCAAGCGGCACATGCTCTCACATTCCTATTGGGTAATAAAGATGTTTACCAAACCCTTCTGAGGTTAGCAAACAAAGGCATTTAAAGGCAAGTATGAGGAAAACCTTTTTTCTCTTGGCTGATAGAATAATGAAAGTTCTTTACTGAGGTTTTTGTTATAGGTGTAGATGGAATGCACAATAAAAGACCTGCCACTGAGCAGCCCTTCCTTGTGTATGTGAGAACTTGCTGCTAACAAGACTTTAAAGAGCAAATGTTGGGGAAAATGTAAATGGGAAAATGGAATACCTTGAGCTATGTGATGAACACTTTGCTTCATCAACAAAAACTTAACAAGAAGTGATCCAACAAGCAGCTCCTTCCCAGAAAGCCAATCATTATTAAGTCATATCTTGGCGCCAACGAAACCATGCTTGATTTGCACAGACATTTGCACTGACAGACAAACTTTTCAACTTTAATATGACCTCATTGGGAACTTTTACTCGTAATGCAGGCACACCAGAGTTTTAAGCTCAACAGGGGACCATATTTTTTGACATTTTTACATCATCAATGCAAACAAGAGCTGAAAAGTCAGCGGAGGGCTCGTAGGGCAGAGGGTCTGTCTGGCCACAAACAAAGCGCCAAATGGCACAGTTTCTCAAGCTCAAAGCAAGCAGAAAACTGGCTGATAAGGCGTGCCATAGCAGCCAGAACTAAAAGGTGTTAATGAACTGCTTTCATACGGCAAGTATTCAGTCTTCTTTTCACAACATTTTGTCCACGGAACTAAGAAGAAGGCTGACGATCTAGCGTGGTTTCCAGTTTAATTGCAATGAAAGGCACTATTCCAGATTCATCCATCACCTCTTTGAAACTCAGATACGAGGCGCCTTTTCTTTTTTGCGCTCTCTAACTTTTTATCTTTCTAAAGCTTTCCAAATATTGGCCCATTTAGGTAATGAACTTTTCCCTTGTCTTGGACTGCGCTGGGAACGTGGGGTGGCCAAGATGAGGCACGTTTTTCTTGTTACTAAAATGAACAAAGATGGAGATTGTCATAAAAGATAAAACCTTAAGCGTTTTTAGTTATCCGGTGTCTCATTTGGGATTCACATTTAGGGTGCAGTTCAATGGCAAGAAAGGCTCAGAGTGAGCCGATTTTCAGTTCTTGCCGGAGAAATTAAACAAGGGGCTGATTGTGATTCAGTTCTGCCTGAAGGGCGTATGCGCACTGCATGAAATCCTCCCATGAGTTTGCCAGGCTCACTGCTGGCTTCGAGGATTGCATTATTTCATCTGACCAGGACTTTTTATTTCTTTGCTGTATTTTTCTCTTACTCAATCTCTCTCTGTATGTCTCATCTTTTACAGGGAGTTGAGGGGCCTCAAGGGCCAAAGGTGAGTTATAGAAAATCACTAACTTTTATTTTAAATCTTGCTTTTTTTCTTTCATAGTTTAATTGAATGGGTTCAACTGACTTATTTGCAGTGCTTTGCAAATGTACTATTATCCTTTAAACTTTTCTTGCATTTTTGCCCATTGCAACCACAAACTTTATTGGGAATCCTGGTAGAAGAGAATAATTATAAAGCTTAAATGATGCATCCTTTAGATAAGAATAAGAGGCGCCCACACTATATATCATATTTGAGACTGTATTTTTTAGACATACCTGTTTTTTGCTGGCAAAAGCATTATAGCAGGAAGGTTCTGAGTTTCTGAGCCCTGCCAGAGAAGGCCCTGCATCATATGGGTCTTCTCTGGATATTGCGGCTTTATGCCGCAGTCCAAAAACATGATAGGTCTGTAGCTTGTCCTTAAGTATTCCTGTGTGCATGTGTTGTTTGTCCTGTGTGTTTCTGTATTATCCTGTGACGGACGAACAACCTGACCCAGGGATGTAATTAATTAAATTAATGACTGATGGAGAAGGGCACAGCCATGCGGCAGACTGGTGACCTATCCAGTGTGTACCCCGCCTCTCGCCCGGAACGTTAGCTGGAGATAGGCACCAGCAACCCTCTCGACCCCATTAAGGGACAAGAGTGTTAGAAAATGGATGGATGGAGATGGGCACAAGGCTCCCTGTAACCATGCAAGGATAATTGGGTGTAGACGATGGATGGATGGAAAAAAGTTTATCTGCGGCATCAGCCTCGACCACCATCTTGTACATGCCTTGTGACAAACTTCTCCTGGCTCTATTAAAAAAAACTACATTCTTCTATAATTGTAGTAATTACATTTGTTGAGAGCATGTCAATAAACTCTCCCACCTGAACTTTGGGTCTCTGCAGATTGAGCCTCTTGGCTGTTTCTCTAATTAATGCTGTACTTGCCTAGCTTTTTGGTTTAGGTGGACGGCCATGTGTTGGTAGGTTTGCTGTTGAGCAACAATAGTTTCATAGCCAGATGATTAATTGAACATTTCTCCGTGAGATGTTCAAAGCTAGTGATATTGTTTAATGATCGAACTCCGCTTTGATCGTCTCCAAGTCGTTCTCCTTAATCTGTCTAAGGTGTTCCTTGGTCTTCATTATGCTGTTTGTTCCTTTATCTTCTCCAACAAATCTCTAAAGAGCTTCACAGAACAGCCAATGTGATTAAATGACACACAGGTGGTCCATTTACTAATCAGGTGTTGGAAAGTAGTTGGATGCACTATATATTTTTAAGTGGGAACATAGTGGAAGGGCTAAATCCCAGTAAAATTCCAAATAAATTAAAGTCTGTGGTTGTAACATGTTAAATAGTTCAACAATTTTGAATGGCACTGAGAGTACTTTTTACTTTGAGCCTATTTCGCACGGCACGATTTTAGAATAGTCGGACAATTTTCAAAACCTGAGACCACACACGATTCAAAACACTTTAGACGTGACGGGTTGATGTCCAGCCACGTGGCAAGAGTAACACACCGCACACGAACAAACATTCAGATTCCAGACAGAAAGTCCCATAAAACTCCACCACAAGATACATGAATATAAGGTAAACAAACATGGCTGACAGTAAAAAGTGACAGTAAAAAGTAAAAAGTGTAGAAGCAATAGCAATAGTTTGTGAATTTATTTTAAGCCATAAAAGATATACCAAAAAGAAAAGGCGTTGGATAAAATAGTGGCGACAGCGCGAGCATCGGCTCTATTTGGTGCATTAAGATATGGAGGTGAATTGTTCTGTTTCTCGTCGTTAACATTTGCTACACTGTTTAGGCTGTTTTCTGTTCTGTCATTTCATTTGGCGTCACCGGTTAATTATATGATTACGTTTTTGCTGTTTTGATGTTTACATTGAAAACAATGGGTTAGTCAGTCCACCAATTTTAAAATCTTGCTTTGTGAACCAGTCAGTAGTAAATGTTTTACTAGTCACAACTACAATCTACCTGCAACACATTTAGAAAGTGTCAGTGTCAAGCCCTGACTGAATGAATAAACTTATTGTTGTAACCAAATTTTGTAAAGTTAATGATGCATAGCTGAAATTACCAGATACATCAACACCGGTAGCATTTTATCTCCAACTCCTCTCTGTCATTTCTCTTGTTTACCGGACTATTAGTTTCGACATGTCAGCAGTTTGGGATTCCCCTCCGTGCTTACGTCATCGCGCTTTCTGATTGGCTACCTGTCATATTAGGCCAAGACAATCCAACATGTTGAATATCCCTGAATTTATATCAGAGCGACCCGGTGTTCTACTGACTGAAACCGATTAGTCTTGACACGCCACACATGCCACATGATCTGTTACGATTATCGTAAGCGATAATCTTAGAATGCTGAACGTTCTAAGATTGTCAAAAGGGGAAAATCAGGGCAAAAAATCGTGCCTTGTGAACTAGGCTTTAGGAAACCCGAATTCTTGCATAAACCAAAAGGTATTATCTTCTGGCTTAAGAATATTATTTTTGATTTGTTAGTAACTAGATACAAGTCATACAAGTGACAGTAAAATATGTAGGGTGTTTAACATATTTACCTGGAGATTAGAGACAGAGCCACAGTCAGGTCAAGTAAACAGAAGGAGAAGAGGGCAAGAGAAACAAATGAGAGACGGAGAACAGAGAACCTGGAGTTAAGTGCTGCGATACAGACTGATGTGGGAAACAGATGGAGGCCGAATCCAGCCATCAGGTAGCTGCCAGTGTTTGTTCAGTGTAACCCAATCAGACATTTCCTGTCTGCGCCGTCATCTGTCGACGAGGCGGTAGTGTGTACGTGAAGGGGTCAAAGATGATCCACTGCCGCGTTAATGACTCATAATCCAGCCCCGAGGCTGCTCAATTAGATCTTCTGCTGTTTGGCAAAGAGGCCACATGGAGACCCCGATCAAGTTTCATCACCTCAGTGGCTGTTTGGTTGCCGTTAAATGATAAAACACCCGGCATGAGTCACGTTTACTCAGTATTTTTTAAGGGGGCGGGGGAAAAGGGGAAAAAAATTCAAAGACTCCGTTTTATTGTTCCTTCTCTCCAAAATCTACAACTAGAATAACAATAAGGCATTTTTAGCAGAAAATTGCTAATATAAAACCAAGTTAGATGGGAGAGGGACATCATAAAGAAATAAATAACATTTTAGTAAGTAAAAGCACAGATGTACCGACTTTCCTCACAGCCAGAACTGCAGACAAGATCGATCTAACAAAGCTAATAACCCACAAACATTTGTACTTTTCATGTCTTTATTAAAACAAATTGAGTAATCACTCAAACAGACAGCAGGCTGGAAAACGTATTTGACTTTATTGGAAACTCCCTCAGACGTTTCCTGTTACAGCTGATGAGGCTTTCTCAGTCAGGGGGAGACATTTTAGAGGATTCCTCCTGACAAAGCTGTTTGAGTTCATTCATTCTTCAGAAAGGGTTTCGATTTGAAAGAAGCCTCTCCTCTGAACACTAGGCCACCATCTAAATTAGGAAGTCTGACTTGGCAGCTTTATATCATTGTTTGAAGTTTTACTGTGTAGGAGTGAAATGAGTCTAAGGGTATGTTTTATTTGTGACCTACAGGTCAACTAGTTGAAGTTAGTTTGAACCTTTCTTGCATCCTTAAACTGAAACATGTTTAGAGGATCCCAAATTTTATTAAGCCTCTTGCTTTTGTTGCTTTGGTATTGTAGCCTCTACAGATGCTTTTAGCTTGCAGAATACATCCTCTTTCCGCTTTGGCTATCATCATGAAGTAGTAATAAACTCATAAAAACCAATCTATCTGGGGATGAACATCTCAGCATCCAGCACTTAACACCTGAGTGCAAGCAGCTGTTGAAGATGTCCGCTTAGAGGTTCTGTTATTATTCTGGCATTGCCTGTAGACAATAAAAAAAAAGGAAAATACAACTGGCTGTACATTATTGGATTTATTTTTGACTAAAACAAACCTGATTAGTATCAGAAGGATGCAAAGATCTTTAGAGAATTTGGATTTACTGATTAAAAATCTGTCTATATAAACATTTAAGCATTTGTTTTTATTTGCCAGGGTTCACTGGGGCCTCCGGGTATCCCTGGAACTGACGGACTGAAGGTAAGCACTTTATTATAAAGAAACAGTACACCCTGATTAACTAAAGTATTTTTTCTTGTTTTAATTTCTATACTCTCATTACACTACTGCTTATCTGCCTTACGGTTTAGAAAAGTACACAATACTAAGTTCTGCTATAAGCTTTCTGCACTTTCTAAATGGGTCACAACTTACACAAATGTTCATATTGTGTACACGCTCCCTGTCCAATAGCAAGCAGTTTTTGGTGCGTAGACAAGTAGAAAGATACTTTGCTCATGTCCATTATTTCTTTCTGTGATATAGCTCAGGCCTTATAGGTTACAGAAATGCATGGGCTCTACTGCAATAAAAAAAACTTTTCTAAAAATTTGTTGGAAAATACATATTGATGAGACAATAATAACAATAATGCATATCATCTAACAATAAATTTTCAGCCACTTTTGGGTACTCTTAGACTTTGTTCAATGCTTCAAACTTTGAGTCCAAGATGGTCAGAAAAGAATTAAGTATATAAAACAAAACAAGATGATTATGTCACTTCAGAAATAACATTGTGCCACATATATGTAGATAATAAGTGTGTATTTTAACAACACTCAGATGTTTTACAAAGTGCAAAGTGACATGTTACATGGTAAGACAAGATCTAGTCTTCCTTCTTATTTACCGTCAATCCTGCAGTGATGTTCTGCCTTTGTTAACGGCTTTTTAAAATTACTCTTTTTGCTTTCATAATGTGTAAACAATTTTGGATCCTACTTTTTTATTGTTTTAAGTTATTTTCCAAGTGTACAAATCAGCCCTAGCAAGTAAGACCATAATTACACAGGTTATGGAAGGCCAAGGTCATAATCAGTTCCTCAACACTAGATGGTTTGGTTTTTCTTTTCTACTTGGTTTGAAAACAGAAAATCTGGCAAAATGTTTTTTTTCAACGTGTGTTATAACGGCTCAGCTGTTAAATCAAACAATCTTGTTACATTTATTCTTGTTTTACAACTGACTGACAATATTAACAAAAAAAACTGCTGCATACTCAGCCACATGGAGCTCTGCAGTATTCATGTTAGATCGGCTCTGACATGCATTTTGACAATTTCAAACCATTTTTCTATTTAGGAGAATACCCCTGGGCTGCATCTACAGGTCCTGACCACAGAGTACGGTTTTGGAAGCATGTGTATCTGTTCACACACTGAGCTAATTTCTGAAATTTACTTTCAAGTAAAGCAGACACAATGCAGGTGTTCTGGAAATCAGGGCAAAATGTAAAAATAAGAAAAGCCGATTTATTTTTACTCCAGAATAATCACTTAATGAATGACGTGACTTGCGCCATCTTTTTAATTTCAAGCACACATTGGTAAAGAGCAGAGGCCTGTGTGGCTATAATAGGAACCAGAGTAAAGAAGCTTCATTTCAGTGTGAAAGCCATACAAACCCTGGAAACAGCTAAAGCTGGAGGCTTAATTCCACACTTGTGAAATGAGTTGGGTTTGCCAGCAGCCATGAAATAGAACTCCAGAGCTGTGCAATCCATCTATAAAACAGTCTGTTATGGTATGTAAGTCTCATTCATGCAGAAAGTTGAACTCGGAGGCAGTCAAAGCCTGATCCTTCTGCAGTGGCAGGTTGGCTGTCAGACATTGTATTGATCTGACAGCAATGCTCACCAAGAAAGGTGGACAACTGGTATGGCAAACCTTATCAGCATTAGTTTTTAATCCAACTCCATCACAGTCGAGGTTGTACAGCATCTTCATTATGTCAATGACTCCCATATGTGGTCTGATGAATGATGCAGAGTCCCAGCGCTCATGAAGTATCATCACCGCTGTGGTGGTGGTGGGGCAAAAGGGGGAGTTCACACATGGATCATACACACTGATCTTTTACCACAAGGCGTCATTAAATCAAGGCATTGGGTTAAAAATGAAAACAAGGATGAGAAACAGAGGAATAACATCAACGACCGTTTTATTTATGGTGATGAAATAAAATAGCTTCCTGCTACATATATATTTTCTTGCAGTTTGATTAATTCTGAGCTACTTACTGACTGTAGTTTTAATCAAAACATTGAACTCTTGTGCTTACCATCTGAGCAGCATTAAGCGACCTCGTCTGGTTAGAGCAGCCCGTCTGCCTTTGGAAGTAGTTACTTCTTTAGAAAAGGTAACGATGTGGTAGGTTTGAAAAGGTCAGGAGGTTAATTATTTTTGGCAACAAATGCACGGAGGCCGGTTTCACTGCTTTGAGCTGCAGAGAGATTAAAGTTTAAGACCAGATGGACTTGGCTTTCCTCTTTTTCTGATATGTAAGAAACAAAACAATTTTTTGTCAGCTCTGCTAATATTTATTCTTTCATTTTTGAGTAATATTTTCTTGTACCAAGCAGATTTAGTATATTTAGAGTTTCACTGGTTGAGCACCAAACGTACATGTTTACCAGTTTAGTAAAAGAGAAGAGCAGATGAGAAAATTGAGCTCTGTGGTAGCTTCATGGTTATTATTTTAAAAGTCGCAAACCGAATGTAGGAGTTCTTCTCAATAATCTAACAAACTCATTAGCTAGGATTGACTGATTTAAAGTTATTTTCCCTCTAAACAGTGAGTCTGCCTCGTTATTATAGTATAAACAAGCCAACAACAGCCGCTGCACCTAATACAGAGCACTGAAAGATCAAGGTGGTTGTAGAAAAATAAAAGATTAGAACTTTATTGTTTCAGAAATGACGAATTTGTCATTTTCTTTTGGGTCTTCCTATGCATGTACAAACATAGATTTTTATAAATCTACACGTATAAGTGTGTTTGCATGGGAAAGTGCATAATAGTGCAGATGAGCTCAAAAGGCTGGGAGTGTTCTCTCCTTTTATGTGGCTCTTCTGAGAGAAAGTTGGAAACTAGCTCTAGAGTACATCTGTGGAGAAAAGGATGCTATAAATTACTGACTTTAATTAACTAGAGCTATATGACTAAGAGAGTTGTCAAGGTGATAAGGAGGATGAGCGGGAGAAAGAGAGGTCGTAAAAGTGAATGGGAAGCAAGCTGTTAAGTTAGAAATGTTAAAGAGAAACTTTTGTTTCTTTATGCAGAAAAAACGTACAAAATTCCTTTTCGAAGGCAAGAGGTCAAGTTAGGGTGTGTGTGCAAAGATATGATTGTTGTTGTGGACCTTTGTAAAGATTAACTTTGAGTAATATATATGACTCTCAATGAACTTAGTCCTATTGATTAAAACAGACTATGTGGAGTTGTTTCTGCAGCATGGTTCTGTTTTTATAGTCAGGGATTCTGCTGCAGGCAGGGTGTGAGGCCAGAGGGGTGAGCAGGCTCGAGCCAATAAAGAAACAAAGCTGCACTTTAATGCATGATGTCAATTCCAGCAGTTGTCTCCAACCATCTTACAAGTAGCCAGAGTTAAAGTACAAATCCTGTCTCTTTTTTCAACAGTTTTGTGAATTTAAATTTCCAAATATTTCCAAAATTACTTCCAAATTTTCCATAGACAGGCCTTTTTTTCCAGCGTTAGTCTAGCTTTTTATTTACTTCTTGTGTTGTGACTCCCACTCTGTTTTAGTCGCATCCTTTCGTGCAACCCTTTGAATGAAGGTGTTGTTAAAAAGCGTGCATTCTCAGCCAACACAGAGCCTTGGTAATACAACATGACCCAGAGCCAAGAGTGCTAGTAGACTCTTGGGAGCATGAAGCAGTTAGCAGTAGACTCTAGTATGTCTTCAGACTTTATTTTGATTATAAGGATGGAGGAAGTAGAACGCACCCTGCATATATGGAGTTTTGTATGTCCAGATCTGGCATTGGAGTTCAAACTTTGATAAAACGCCCACTGAATCCAGCTGCTGTGTGTTGTGCTGTCAATAGGGAGATGTTGGAATCCCAGGACAGGACGGGATCCCAGGGGCCAAGGTCTGGTGCACACGCTTTCTGTGTGCTCTTATTCTTTTCAAGTCATCTTTCATTTCTGCTTGAAGTATTGCTCTACCTTTTGCTCATTGTCTGTGGCATCTGTGCTGTGTTGCCATTTGTTTGGTCAAATATCCATTTATAATGATTATTTTTCCATCTTTAAGCATGAAGACATCAATGTGGCCCAAGTTAATTGTAAATATTTCTATGTATTTTTGGAATTTTTGAAACTACAGTTTGCTTAGTTTCACACATGGAAGGTTTTCTTAGAGGATATTTATAAAAATTGGCACTTTCATGTGTGACCAGGGAACAAGAAACTGTTCTATTTCTGTAATCTAGCACAAATTTAACCCCAGCCACAATCCACACTTGCATAACTGCAGCCCAGTCCAACTCCCCCGTACACCATCCAACCTGTCCTGTGTCTAATTCTCTTTTTTCTTTTCCAACAGGGTGAAAAGGGAGAACAGGGTGAAAAGGTAAAGTAATAACTCAGATCCCCACACATCCTTCTAAGTATCCCACCATGTGTTTGAATAGCCTTTGTGGTAAAATGATGGCAGCTCTGCTATTATGCCTCACAACTCCAGCTTGTATTTTCAAAGGTGACTCCCATCGAAGATCTGGCCATCAGTTAGCCAGTGATTAAATGAGTCATAAAACTGCACCCAGTTTCTTCAGTTCTGGGCAATGGCCTTTACAGGTTCAAAAAAATAGCCTCCCAGAGGAAAAACCGCTTTACTTTCTCCATTCCATAATTCTAATAGTGTCATAACTTGGTCTTGTTGGAGTGAGAGGTGTAAACACTGACCAAGTCAACAGCGATCAGGAAGGAACTGATGATTCAGGATACTTTATCGACCACAAAATCGGCCCTCGGGCTCTTCTTTTTAGTTGAATCAGACTTATTCTCCGCCGCCAACATACCTGGTTCACTGTAATAATGAGGCTTTGTGGAAACAATCTCGTAGCAACCGCTGCTCTCGCGCATTACGGGTGTCCTGTGGAGAATTAGCTGGATGCAAATAACAGCTCAATGTGCAGTTGCTGAAACTGCACCCAGCAGATTCTAATGATGCAGGATCACGTCAATTCAAAAAGTCATAAGCATAAATCAGTGGTGTGAGAAGGTAGATTGGTTTCCAATGTTTCAGTTTAAAATGGTATAAAACCGACTTCCAGGCCTCCCCACACACAATACGCTGCTCTTGAAATATTCACTTCATACCAGGAGTTTCCACACCTTTTTATGAGCCTGTCTAAACAGGCTTCATCTTCTCAAGATAGCTTTACTACCATAGACTCGACTAGTTTTACAACAGACTGCTACTTTAGTCCTAATAGCTGTTTATTATTAACAGAAAAGCAAAGAAGAAAACATCCTTACAAGTGAAGTCTTATAAATTAATGTATTTGTTCAGCAGAATGTAATTTTAGTTAATTTCCAGAGCTGTCAGAGTGTCTGAACCTCCAAACTGAGAATTGCCTTTCTGAAGTAAAGCCAGTGTTGTCAATATAAATTGTAGTCTTTGGCTTTGTTCTCCCGTTCAGGAGCCAGCAAGCAAACTCAGGAAACTAAATTGTTATGATACTGACTCCACGCTCGTAGTCATTTTACTTTCCAACATATTGATTTCTTGATGGAAAAACACACATGTCAAGCAGAGGAGCTGTGAGAGTAAGCTTTTTTCTTTAGGTTATCCCTCAGTAATTTACACAAGGAAACAAGCTTTGATGTCATACCCACAGACCTCCTAAGTCAGTGCATGATTTGTAGTCTAGTGGATTTATGGAAAGTGAAATGACCAGTTCCCTGCCAGACAGAAAGCTTGGAGCAAATACCAGAGCCTTTCATGTTTTAGAGGAACCTAATATGTCAACATAAACTGTTGTTTTAGGGCTTTGACTATAAACCAATTAAGCAGCAGAGAAAATGTTCAACATTGTCAACATTTACTTGTGATTTATTGATTCTGTGTTGCAATACTATATTCCTGAATTTCCTATTTTCTGTCCGCAACTTTTGAAATATTCTAGCTAAAACCTCTTTTGTATTAGTAAAATTCATTGTGTCTTTAGATAGGATTAGCTGTTCAAGATGACCTTTCATAACTTCAGGTTTTAGCATACTAGCTAAATAACATAGCATTCTAGCATCGGATTTTAGCTGACATGTTAGTGAGATAAAATGTTAAATGGAATGCTTGGCAAGCTTTTATGTTTGGCCAAAACAAAACAATCTCAAACTCAGGGGAAAATCCTGAGTAGCAAGCTCACAGATCAGTGTTAAGCAATTGCCAGTTGTTTCTGGCATTTGGCTTTAAACATCTTGGTTTTGTGGATATTTTCAGAATACTTGCTGGAGGAATGACATTTTAACCATAAACTTTATGCAATAATGTTTTTTGTTAGGCCGTGCTTGGATTTTTACGCATACTTTGGCTATTGATACGTAAATCATCCAATAAAGCTCCAGTCTATTGAACACATTGGTTTATTCATTTCATTTTTTAGTGAATATTACAAAACAAAATAGACAGTTTATTAATATTATTTTGATATTAAATCAAACGCACACAGTAAACATTGTGTACATTGTTTACTTGCCTATTGCTCAGGCGATATGCACTGAAAAGCAGGAAACACAATGGCAACATGGCAGCAAAGTCCATTAAAGGATGAAAATCACTGACAATTTCTCCTACTGCTGGAAGTTGAGTAGTTGGGGCTGCTTTCTGCATAAACAAACACATGTACAAAAATCTAGCTGGTCATGCAATAGTTCTGCCTGCAAAGGGAGACGAAAGGTTCAGACGGTTTGACAAGAAGGGGGGGACAACATGGGACTGAGAACAAAATTATGCTCAATTTGTCACGCAGCTGCGACAATGAGAACTGATTTCGGCACGTCGGCTCTACCATCCAGGCCCCATAAATTGGCCTAATTGAGAAGCTTGGTCAACTGAACAGTAATTTATTAGGTAGGCGCTGAGACTGCAGCATGACACCACCACTCTGGGTTGTTATAGTTGAAATTATTACATCGTTCTCTCATGCATGGTAGTCTACTAATGTGTTTTGACCATAAGTCAGGTACACAGTTGCCCACTGCATGGAAGAGTACTTAATTCTCCTTTCAGACTCAGATGACACGTCAGCCTTTTTCATACAGCCATAACTCTTTACTAAGATATCAGACTTTTGGCGGCTCTCATAGAGGCCTATTCATAAAATGTGATTCTAGTGTTTATGTTTTAGTCCAATGTACAGATGAAAATAAGAGAAAAAGTTAAACACCATTGCTAGTCGTTTAGCTATGCATCAGGCATGGATAGAAAACAGCACTGGCATTCAGAGCCAAGTTTGTGAATTTAGTTATCCGTGGCGCAGTTGTCAATGCCAAGAGTTTTGGACCCCCACAGCCACTCTTACATCACCTGAAATCAGCCATACTTGAAACACATGTGGTGACTCAGTGACCAAAGTGAAGATAAAGGGCCATTACCATGCATTTGTATGGTAATGATACTTAATTTTGGCTCCAGTGTTCTTGGCCTTTTCCTCAAGCGTCCATTACACTGTTTAACATGGCAGCCAGTCACAGATAGAGCATCGGTCCTACTGTGTGCAGTCGTGTTTAAACATCCAGCTTTTCATCCCTGATTCATTCCCGCGTTGCAAAAATGGCTGAATATGATTTCATGTGATCTCATCGCAGGGCGATATGGGTGAAGACGGACCGAAAGGTGACATGGGCGAGAAGGTATGTAAATTATTTAATTTCTTCTCTTTGTTTATATTTTGGAACCTGCTCAGAGAAACGGTAGATGGTCTGGCTTTGGCCAAAAAACATTACTCAAAGTTAATGCTAGCCATCTGAGATGAGATATATGGAAATCGCCAGAGGCAACTGAGGTCATGTGCCATCACTAAAACAGTTGTGATGGCTGAATAAAAGCAATCATCCAAGCACTTGATTTGTCATTGGATTATATGTGAACTTAATTTCAACAATACGCTGGTGCTGTTTTCTTTTTCTTTTTTCATTTTTCTGGAGGGACCATTTATCATAAAGACAGCTTGTCAAACTGAGATCCATTTTGAACAATAGGCAGAACTGAGTTTCGTTGAAAAGATGGATGTTTTTGTCCAAAAAACTTTTGTTTTCTGTAAAGGCTCGACTTATATGGGGACTGACATCATGTTCAGAGTTATTATTCTTTCTATCTAAAATTCACCATGTCGCCTTTGCTGTTTTTATCATGTTAAAACAGCAGTCATGGAAACAGACTGCAGCCTTATTTCAATTTTATGAGCTCACAACAGAAGTTGGACCCCTTTTCTATGCAAATCTGTTTTCAAGCATTTCAGAAAGCCATTATCAATTTGAATAAACCATTACATAAAAAATGTTGATTCAGCTCCTCACATTTCTCGGAAAGAATAAAGATTCTTCAAAGATTGCCAAAAAGTGGTAACACAATTGCTGCTCCAAGACAGCCAGCCCTAAACACTTTGATGTATTATGCACCGGAGTTGCTTCCTTTTTTTGCTCTGAATACTGCTAGGTATGAAAACAAAGTGTAACTCACAGACCGGCAGCCGTGTGGAAGCAGTGTACTCAAAACGTCACTGCCAATTTATTGCTGTTCAGCGGAGAACAACTTTGATAACCTCTCGCTTTATGGGCGCTGCGGTTTTTAAAAGGCTGCCGAACTCGGCAGCCGAGAAGGATACAATTCGGGGGGGAAACAGATGAAAGATATCATCTGTGGAAAATGAATGAACAAAACGGAAAGGTAGGCGTAGGGTGATAAAACTTTGTAGCTCATGCGACGCTTTGATCCAGTAGACCTTAGAGCAAAACAAGGGGGGAAAGTGATAGTTTTTTTTTTTTCCTGGAGGAGTTGAAGGTACCACTCATCCTTCAAGTGCATACTGCAGGGAGAGTTATTGTAAAGACTTAGAAATATAGTTGACATAAAAAGTATACAGGCAGCTGTAAAAAATATGACTATGGTGAAGTAAAAAAACTGCATTATCCACCTATATAGTGACTGAGTAATTCAGCAGAAAAGCAAGTTTGATGTGGGGGACAAAATTAACATAAGGAAGGAATAATAACTTGGTTGCATAAATGTGCACATGTTAATCTGTTATTGAAGTGCCTTCTGCCTTAATCTCAGAATTTAGTTTTTTTGTTTAAATATATGTTGCTACAGCTGCATTTGTTAGTTCATTATTTGCCAAAGTTCTCTAAATCTACATGGCTATGATGACCTGTCTTGTCACAGATTTTTTATTGGACTTTGTTCTGGATTCTAGCTTGAATTTAGCCTTAATTTTAAATCTTTGAAGCCATTTTTGATGATTTGGATGTGTATTTGGACTCAAAACTGACTTTGGGATTTGGAATTTGAACTCCAGAAAACCCAAAGATCTACTTGTAGAAAAGTATTAATATACATGAAGCTGCTACCACCATGTATCTCTTCAGGTATGGTGTTGTTTTGATGATGCACAGTAATGTTTTTATGCAAAGTGGACGTTTAGGAATCCACCCCTAAATGTTCAACTTTGGTTTCAGCTAAAGGATACTAATCAGCTAATTTTAGGAAAATCCTTCAAGACCAGATACATTTTTTTTTATTAGCGTTGTCAGATTTACGATAAATGATAGCAAGTATAAACTCAAGAAGACTAAATGCTAAATATAACCAGATAATTTTTTGTATTTTCCTCTGATTTCAGTTGAATTTTACAGTGAACAGATCACATTAAAGTTTGAACATATTTTAAACCAAGCTTATTTTTTTTTCACACCATAAAACTCTGAATTTCTTACACACTTTTTAGGACCACTGTAGTAGAGTGTTTAGGTTAAGATGGATAAGATTACCTCATCTCAATCTGTCAACATCAGGTTAGATGTTTTATTTAACGCAGCGCACAACATATGGAAAGAATAGCCTCAATCAAGATACTTTCAGATGAGTTTAACATATGTCAGATTGAAATTCAGCGCAGGAGAAGAAAATGTATGCTCAAGCAGGGCCCCTGTCATCAGAGTTTTTTGTCTGATCAATTGCTCCTCTACCGTGGTATTGTTGTAGCACCGCTGGTTGGAGAAACCAGAGAACAGAGAGACATGAGAGGGGTGGAGGGCATCCTCACTCCTCTAGACTAAGCATGCCAAAGTTAACAATATGCAGCACACACTGCAGGAAAAAATGTGGAAACACTAAGTGAGAGGTGAGACAGCATACGCTTTGTTATGTTGAGCTTTGAAACCTCAGGGAGCAGAGAGCGGTGAGGAAAACGACAGCGTAAGCAGTCAGGCCACAGTTTTCCTCAGACAAGGGGAGACTGGTTAGATGGTGGGGGGTCTGTTGAACAAGGCAGCGCAAGAAGTGACAGGACAGGTCAGCTACATATGAGTTAGTTTTTGGAGGTAAAACTAAATATATTAAATATGTCATTTTGTATGGAAAAAGATTAGAAAAGACCGGAACAGCAACAATAAGCTAGATGATGATCAGTGAACACAAACTAAGCATGGACTTAAAGAGATTCATGCTAGTTGCTAAGCAGCTCTTATTTGTTCCTTGTTAACAAAGTTAAAATGCAAAGATATGAATACACTTTGAATATTTATCACTTCACTAAGACAAAGTCAGGTCAAAACTCCTTCGTGTATCATTATGCGCTGGAAAGAAAATTTATTCTCTTAGTAAAATACATGTGGTTCACATTTGCATTCAGCCCACTGAGTCAATGTTTCGTTAAATCACAGATTTAACTTTAATTTTCAATTAAAGTTTCTTCTGGACTTTGACTTGTCCGCCTGTAGGAGGAGAACCTCCTTTTGGTCTACCCATCAACTTTGACCAGGTTTAATGTCAGAGTTGATGGGGGGAAACAGCAGAAGCCCAGCATGATGCATCCACTACCGTGTTTCACAATGGGTTGATGTGTTCAGGGTTACCAAACGTCTTCAAATCACCAGACAAGTGACTTTCTTTGATTAATAGAAATATCCAGGTTCTAAAGTAACTCAGGACTCAATGCTCACTATTGCTGTCCATTAGTTTTAACTACTGATAAAAACTACTGCTTTTATCAGTAGTTACCGGTATCATATGGTATTTATTAAAGTTAAGGCGATTACACCACCTACATTGCTTCTCTGCTTCAGTTAAAAACCTCACAATTTGGTGCTGCATCACTATCATTGTTGCATGACCAAATATATCCAACTTGGTGGTAAACTTAAAAGAGTCTCCTTTGTGAAACCCGTACATACTTCAACTAGATGGAAATGAACAGCCCATGTTTATTTCCATCTAGCTTTACTAGTTTTACTCATCAGACCAATACAGATATGTTAAGAAAAAGACTAACATCGCCCCATACCAATGTCAATATATCATACTTCCTTGATTTCCTTGATTCTAACTACATACAGAAGTTTCAATATGTTCATATCAAAAGTAAAAAATATTTTGTATGATTGGTGTTTTTCAGGACAGGGCCAGGTGTCCTTGTTTTTGGAAATCAAAAAATGGCCACCATAGCATAACAGGCCAAAAAGGTTATACGTTGGTCTCTAATGAGCAGAGCACCATCTTCTACATGTTTGCTGTCACTTCATGGCTTGTGGTAAACTTAAAACAAATCTAGTCAGGTTTATTTGTCTAGCACCTCTCAGCAACAAGGCTGAACAAAGACCTCTTAATAGCTTTCTTCCAAGTGGACAGTCAAATAATCCAAATAAAAGATATTTAAGTTGATTCGTATAACGTACCAAAATGTAAAGAAGTTCAAAATGAAGGAATGCTTTTTCAAGAAAAATCATTGTAGGGGTACTTGCTGTTGTCTTCCACTACTGTTAATCTTGTACATAGACAGGACAATACATGCTGTGTTGCCATCATCAGTGGAGAAAATAGGTGTTTTCAACTGTGTCTGTGTTTTTTCTGGCCTCATTTAAAACAAATCATTACCCCAGTTAAAAGCTTTAGTTCTGAGCCATTTACTGTCTAAGTATTTAACTAGGTGTGAAATTAACTGTGGCTCATCTTGTTTGAAAAGTTGCAGATAAAAAAAAAAACATTTAGGGTTTTCAGAACTAAATGAACCCTGTGAAAGTGCTGCCTTGTTTTTTTTTGGGAAGTTTCAGTCTCTGAGCAGTGTGGCAAAATAATTTTTACATCCTAAACGTCTTGAGAACTGGCCCACATCTAACGTTTTGGCAGACTCCTTCTGCCCTCCTAAACCTCACATATATTCCTGTTCAGTGACTGAGGCTGATATTTAGCTGAGGCCAGTGGATTTGGTCATCTCTTCTAATGGCCTTAACGTTGAATAAGAGCCATGTGTGAGGGTTGCAGTGGCATGACTTGCGTCGCAACTCAGTTCTGGCTTCACTGCCCCCAAATTAATTCCCTCCATCTCATTTGCTCATCTCGCCATCCAAGCAAACAGCTGCTAAATGGCCTGATTTACCAAGCGTGCATTATGAGACCTTTGGGCTATTATCTATAAATGCCAGTGTGCGGCGACAGGTCTGGGTGCCCATAATGAAGGAGTTGCGGTGACAGCTCTCCGTCTCACTCAGCCCTGTGGTTAAATCGCAGTTCTGCAGCCTCCACTTGGTAATTGGCCCAGATGGGACATTTCAGCACTCTCTCTCCGCCACACCTCAGCTCACCTCCCAGCTCCACCGCTTTTTCCATCCCATACGGCGGACATTTGGAAGGGATTAAAGTACGGTCATAACTCTCTCGCGCTCGGTGTCGTCTGTGTTGGATGTGTCGTGAAAGAAGCGGCAGGGGGAGCAAAGTGTTAATCGCCTGCGTAGAATCCTCTGGTACCGCCACAAGAGAAATGCCGGCTTCTTATGTAAAAAGTTCCCTTTAGATCCATTCCCATACAATAGCATGGTCCTTCCTGCTGTGATAAATTGTGGGAAAAGCATTGTTTATACTGCGAACATGTTTTGCTTATGAACTTTACGAGTTAAGGTCTTTTCTTGTTTCTGAGATGTCACAATGGAATACAGATGTGAATATTTCTGCCAACTAATAACAGGTGAAAACCAACTCTGATGCGTACGTTTGTTTTACATTTGATAACGCCTTTCCATAAAGTTTACAAGTTTTATTAGTTTTTGGTCAACCACAGCATGAAATCCACCCCTTCAGCAAAAGTGGGGGGAGAATTTCAGCTTGATAATGTATGAATTCCTTTTTTTCCACATAGCATCACAGTGAACAGGATTTTGCTGCAAAATGTAAAAATGCATTCACTTAGATTTACTTACACGCCCAAATTCAATGTAAAATAAAGGCTCTTAGACTGGAATAGCATGTTTTGAGATGTTCACACAGGCATCCCGGAGTGTGCAAAAAGAAGCACCGCTGCAAATAGTAGCGCAGTTTGTTGTGAAGAGGAGGGAGGGGAAAAAAAGGAAAATGAGCTTCAATTAAACACTGACTTGTGTGCTGTGCATCATAATGATTCCCATAAAAAGCTGAGGGCGAGATGCATTCCTGCTGTGACTTCTGAGCGTGAGGCGTATGTGTAGTGAAACCGCAGAGTCCGCACCAGAGCTGAAGGCACCAAGTCTCCTCCTCCCTGCTCCGTTTTCCCACCAACCGCCCATAATTATACTTATTGGCCCCTTGTTTTATGTCTGCTTTAACTGTACACTCCAGCAGTAATGCGATGCGTAGCCGAGAGCCTCGCTTCTGGATGTCTGGACGACGTTGTTGGAAGGAAAAAAAAAACGCAACATAAGTAGCTCTGTCTCCATCCAGTTCAATGCATTACCTGGAGAAATGTACACTTTGAATCGTTACAGTACATCTATCAAGCCTCTAACCTCCTTTACTGTGGATTTTTCTATTATAGTGTCAGATTTCACCTCTCATGTCACGATTGTGAAGCAGCTGCGCTCTGACATTTTAAACACTGAAATGATTTCCAGCTCTGAAGCCTCTTTAAATTCTGTATCAGAGGTCTGTGGGAAGGTAAATGCTGCTTTCATTGTTTAAAACAGCAAACAGCCTTCTTTCTAATTGGATTTCCTTGGAGTTTTCACCACAGAAATGCAGCCATTTTGTAATTTTATTCGGCATTGTTCAGTGAATTAGCCTTTTTGAAATCACTTTACAAACCATTTCACTGATACAAACATTCCTGTGTTTTAACTTTACTGAAAGTGATGCATAGAAAAAAACTTGCATCTGGGTTTCTGTTATGTCTTCATATATTCATTTGCATTTTTTACCTTAGGGTGATGCAGGCTCCTCTGCAGCAGGCATCAAGGTAAGTAATAAATAATTTCTTCTTTCGTTGTTTTTGTTAGTGTTTTTCCTATTAGTGATTTCAGTTGCTTTTTAAGAACACTTCACTCCAGACTAAGACCTCTGCACAACATAAAGTCACAAAGTGAAAGATAACTCTGTGGATTGTTACATCATCATCAGTACTACATCAGTGCTGTACTACATTATGACTAGGGTGGCATATCTGAGTCATGGGTGCCTCACAACAGCCATCGTACTATATTCACACACCTTCACAGTTTGGTCATGGGATAACTTGAAGGAAGAGTGTCCTTATTGCAACACTTTGAAATATATTGTATTGGCTCCATGGCTGCTACACTATAGCAACCAATCAGGCAAAGATCCCACCAAGTAGCCATTGGTCCAGTCAGATACATACAGTGACACTGAAAAATGTGAAAATGTGCTGCCAGTCTGGGAAGAAGCACGCACGCCTTCAAAATATACATAAACATGTTGCCGGGAGACAAAAAGGAAGTTATTGGTCTTTCTGGCTGGAATTCGAAGGTGCAATATATTTGTCAGGAAATATGTGAGGCCAGTGGTACTATAACAAGAACAAACAGTGAGCTAGCATCATGTTTGCCTTGCGACTGAAATGAGAATTTCCTAACTTTTCTCAATCCAGCAATGTTCGATGAGTCAAAGAGACCCTGGAGAAATTTATGTGAAATTTGAAAAGAAGAGAACTGTGCAGAAGTGAAATTGCTCAAACTAAGCTGTTCTTGGCATTAAATCTTAGTTAATAAACAAGTTGCTTCGTGAAATATCTTGTCTTATTGTGACAGAAGCTAAAAGTTAATTTAAAAGTTTGGATTTTGTTCAACCAAATTATAAACAGTAAATGCTTAGATCAATTAAGGTGACTGTTTAAAGGATTACGAAATGTAATCCCTAATTTATTCAGCAGACATTTGAAAGCAAACATGTCAAGGTGAAATTAAACCACTTTGATCAACAGGCTTTCTACATGTTTAGCAAAGTTTTTGTCTGAAATTTATCTGCCCTTCACTCATTTTCAGTTCAGATATTCCTTTAAAGAACCTGAATAATCTTAAACGTTTTGTGTGTAAAGGATACAAACGTCACTGTCATATTCTTACGACAGTTCTAACAACCCCTTGACAGATTGCTGCCCTGGATGAAAAGCCTTATATCCCACATTAAAAACATTGATTTATCTCTCGGGTTTAGGAGACTTTTATGTCTGAATGACTCATAATTTGGTGTGTTAGTTGAAAGGTTGTCAGTTCGAATCTAGCTCTTCACGTTTCTCTTGGACAAAACACTGAACCTCAAGAGGCCCAGATCTGTGGATCTGCGAGTAATTGTTTATATGAATATGGTCTTTTGTCTAAATCCACTTTTATTGGTCAGAAACACTAGAAAGGTTCTGGATAAATGCCGTGCAGTTCTGGTTAAGATGGTCCGTAAATGAAGCAGCTGAGAAGAACACAGTTTTATGTCTTACAGGGCGAACCCGGAGAACCTGGACGGAGTGGACAGAAGGTAATCATTATTATTTCTTTTAAATTAAATATTTTCACGAATGAACAGAAACTTGCAATGGACAAGTTCTGTTTGTGCATACTGATATGTCTGTTCACAGTGTCAATGCCCATACCTAGACGTACTCAATAGGAGGGGAAGCTTTTATTCCAAGATATTTCAATTAAAGGTTGGTTATCTCAAAGGCTAGTGGAGTCTGTTGTGCAAAATATGTTTTCTACATTATAAAGGCTCGGTTAAATCTGACATCTAAAGCTGATTGACTACTGTAGAGCTGTAATTTAGTTTTCAGGCATTACAACCTCTCAGAAGCCATACTAACATTTGTGGGACTGTTTCCCTTCTTATATAGGACTTATTTAGGTTTGTCTAACTTTTTGCAGACTCTCGCATTTAATAGCTTTGCTTCAGTGCAACTGAAAAGCATTGGCAACTTGTCTACATGTTTATTGCCTTCAGAGGCAACAAACTAAGGTGCTTTGCAAAACTTTGGCTAATCGCATCACCCTAAGCCTTAATGTATTTTAATGCCATTTTATTTGCACCCTTTAATTTTTCCACATGATATTATGTGGGGGAAAAAAAGGTTTTTGGTGGGTTTTATAGACCAGCACAAAGTTTTGCATGACTGTGATGTCGAAGGTAAAGAAATCCAGGACAACCAATTACCTGGAGTGTGCATATCTTTAATGGAAGTGGGCTTCACCCTGTAAAGGGAACCAATCAATTAAAGGGTAGCATAGAGACAAACAGGAAGCTGGAATACCCAGAAAGAACCCTTTTATGCACAGGAAGAAAGTGCAAACTGCATGCCTGGATTTAAACCTGGGAACTTCTTCCTGCAAGACAACTGAAACATTTGTTAGAGAACATTAGTGAACGATCAACCCTCCTTGGAGAAGTAATAATCAAATTTAGGTAATGAAGACTATCCCAAGCTTTGAACATCTCATGAAGCATTGTTTTGTAAACCTACCAAAACATGGTCATCCATCTAAAGATTCATTGCTGAGGAAGGAGGATCTGCTACCAGGTTACTTCACAAGTCTGGCCTTTATTAAAAAGCAGCAAAAAGAATACCATGAGGAATCTTTGATGTTTGCCCAAGACCAGGTTAGTGGTTCCCAACCCTGGTCCTGCAGATTTTAGATGGGTCTCTATTCAAGCAAACCTCATTCAAATGATTGCATTTGAAGCCTGTTAATCACCCATTCATTTAGATGCCTTTTTGCACTACAGGATCCATCCTGGACCTGTCTGACATTCTGTTGTCCCAATCCAGTTTGTGTTTGCATTGAGCAGAGTGCCAGTGCAGACTGCTCATGGTTTTCCTCAGCGGGTAAGCTGGTCAGAGTTGATGGCAAGATAGATGAATTACAGGGCAATCCTTGAGGAACACCTCAAAATAATTGACACTGTGGTGGAAGTTCACCTTTCAGGAGGAAACAACCCTAAACATTTAACCAGAGCTAAAACGGAGAATAATGTGATGCGATAGGAAGACTACATGTGAAAAGCTGGAAGAGGAGAAAGCCACCCTCACAGGCGATAAATACAAATATATTCCACACAATGTTTCTGTTTACTTAAGAATGCTCCACTACTTTGAAGTGGAGCATTCAAAGCAGTGGAGAACGCTCCACTACTTTTTGTTGGTCTATCACATAAAGTCCCAATTAAGTGCATCCAAGTTTGCGGTTGTAATGTGACGAATTGTTGAATGGGTTTAGCTGAAGGGCAAAGCACTGTATGAACATTTCTACAAGGCATTGTAAGTCATTGTGATTAAAATGGTCGCAAAGCAGAAAGACCTGACTGCAAATGCAATTCTGTCACTTTTTACATCCTGCGTGTGGCACTTATGTCATTTGTAATATTTTTCCATTATCTTGCAAGCCAGTTTGATATTTGATGCTGCTGACGAGACGCAGACTGTCTTATTTTCTCAAATATTTCATACTCAACCAGTTTTTGCAGAAACATCAAAAACTATCTCCTTTAGAAATCCAGGAATAGAGAAATTTCTCATTGGATGATTGCCAATAACTGCTGGTAAAGTGTTTGTCCACAAGAAAGACTTTTATTCACTAATTTACAGTCCCTTTCATAAGCCACAAAGTAACTTTACAGCCTTCTCTCTGATCCCGCAAGTGTCGTTAAAGTTGATCATTCTCGTGCAGCACTAATCATTTCTTTTTCAGAAGCCATAAATACAAGGGGCCTAATTGAGCATTAAATTATTCCCAGTCCAAATTTTTATCTTTGAAGTCTCGCAGATGCCTCAGAAAGGACATGACCTCTGAATTTTGGGGGTCTTTTTTTTTACTACCTAAAGTTGGATCTCATACTGGGTTCGCTGCTCAAACTTCTGGAGTTTTTGACTTTTTTTGTAACAGAAAAGTTGGGTAAAATGGGAGCTTCCCACACTGCCAAACTCTAATGACCCACAAGTCATTGCAGCTCTCCCAAACAGCTTCTGCAACCATAACCCAACATATCTGACAGTTTTTCCTTTTTAGAAACCAGGACTTTTCACACCTGTCCGAACCAATAAAATCTTCAAACTGAAACTCTGCTGCTCCTTGTGAAGGGTTGAGTGTTATAACAAGCACTAATCAGACTGTCAAGCTACAGCTGCATGAGCTAGTATTTAAAAAAAGATGCATGTGCCTTCTGTTCTGCTAATGCTCCCATCCCCATTCAAGCAAATGACAGTCAGCTCAGGCCAGGAGACTGCTTTCCAGAGCTGCGGCAACTCAATAGCCAGCGAAAACAAAAACAGGAAATAACGTGTAGAGCTAATAAAAACCCCAATGAGCCTACAAATGAGGCTTGACTCAGCTTAGCTTGGCTTGGCTGTAACATGTCGCACTCTTCCTGTGTAGGGAGAGCCAGGACTTCCAGGGCTGCCTGGACTCCCAGGGATAAAGGTAATTGCTTCGCTGTTTTCATCCCCCTCTCAGTCATGTCCACCCGGTGTTGTCCGTGTCCATCCGCTTCTGACCATCTGAGAGGGCTCAGAGCAACTCAGCTCACCCATTGTCATGGCACTGAGGTCTGATGGTCTTGCTTTTTCCATCCTTTGAGGGATTTACTTGAGTGCTCCATCTGCAGGAGCTAAGAACCACCTTCAAGTGCAGTAAAAACTTTGGATTTTAGGGCTAAATTTGTGCAGGATAATTGTGTCATTACGAATTTGTGAATAGCATCCGTTTAAAGAGCTTTAACCCACTTCCTGAAAATGTGGAGAGTTTGTTCAGATGCTTTCAATTTGAGCCCGAAGGTTAGGTTTTATGTAGTTAGCAACTTATCTAAAGTGGATAACTCTGAATGTCTTTGGCAGGAGTGAAAATTTGGCCATTAAAGAAGTTTCACAAACGGATGTTTGTTTCAGACAGACTTTTGTGTCATACTAGTTATAGTTTATTTTAAAAAAATGTTCTAAAAATGTATATGATTATTTTTATTTATGCAAAAATACAGTGTGTGTAGCACACAAAATGAAGATGGCTTGAGTGTGCTGTCCTACAGTTCACACTCATGTACTTTACCATGACATATCTGCTTATTTTCTAGTTAATTGAGTATTTTCAAAAGCAAAACAACACTAAATTACCTTCTGCTGACAGACATTACTGAAGTCATGTGACATTCAATAAATGAAGTTATCGGCTTCAGAAAAACGTATTGGAATTGTTGGTCGTCTGGCCCAAAAAAAGACAATATGAACAAGACATTGACTCATCTTACTAAAGATCAGTCGATTAAATCAATCCGGTGAGTCACTTTCCTGTTTTCTATTCCTCCGTTAAATTGTCAGATCACCAGCTCTTGAGAAATTTTGTTGGTTTCTGTCCACCGATTTCCATCAACAATATCTTGCTGCCAGCTACACCTGGCTGCTCAGGTCAGTTGTAGAAACTGGACATTGTTCTTTGGCAATAAAAGAAAACCGCTTTGTTTCCTACTTCAATTTCTCCCTCATTTTCAAGAAAAAGGCTCAATGCGATGGCGTGCCATGAGCTCTCGTTACACTCCTACTCATCAGTGTAAATGTCTATGTAAGGCAAATATGGCAGCAGTTTAAAGGCCTATAAAATAGAGGGTTCTCATTCACAGCTGTGAAATATTTGAGATTTGAATAATTTGAAATTGTTTCCAGATTCTATGGTTTTGACCGCCCCTCCATTCAGCTTCCTCCTTTGAGGAACACTGCTTAATTAAATTTAGACCTTCAGAAAGTTATCTGGATTTTGAGACATTAGGTTCTCATAAACTGTCCACAGAACCCCAGTATAATCCATGTCGTTTAGGGGAGGAAGTTTGATTAGTCACATCTTTAGAATCTTTTTCTTTATGGTTTGGAAAGCAATAGCACAGAAGCTAAACACGCAACAAGCACGTAATGACCTTCTCATGTTAGTGTAGTCACATTAACGTATCTCAGGACCATTGGCTTGAAAAATAACGTGTTAAAGCTGTGAATGCTGACACAGGCATGATGCTGATGCTTGTTACTGTTTTTGGTTCGTGTTTCTGTCTCTCCTTTTCTTTATATGCCTGCAAGATGTTTGCCTTGTTAAAAAAAAACAAAAAACTTTCATTTTGCATTTCGTACACTCCTGTTTTTACTTAGCAGGCCTGCATGTTTGATGTGATTCTAAAAAGTTCTGCTAGCGTGGCACTTTAACAGGTTCTGAGCTCGCTTTGCCCTTTATTTGCCCTTTATTCTTCCTCCGCATACTTTACTGTTTGGTTTAACACTTAGAGGACTACATGCCCATCACTTCATCGAGGCTTCCTGAGCACCTGAGGCACTCCAGAAGGGACTTTGGTTGTTGCTTTAGAACCAGATGCGGTACAATCCAGTGCAGCATCACACCTCATTCTGGAAGCTGGGCAAAAACGTGAAGTGCCTTTTTTTGTGCACACTCTACCTCATTTCTTAGGTTCTTGATGACTTTCTGTTAAGGCCAGTCGTATCATATGTTCAGGCTCATGAGAAAGAAAAATGTTAGTATATGTGAAACCAAAGGAGCAATTAACAAATTGCCTGTCGTTGTGATTAATGCATGCGATCCTCTGCCTGCTTGCGTGCACGTGGGAGTGTGCGAGCAGCAGTAAGTGCATGCCTGTCCTTATGAATGTATTCGGTCACTCATCTTGCGTGTGCTGTTTAGCGCTCATTAGAAACGCCCGGTGGAAAAGTGAGTAATAGCTGTTTTTTTTTCTTTTGTTTTTTTCTTTTGGGTGTTTTTCAGGGTGAGCCAGGATTCCTCGGCCCCCAGGGAGAACCAGGACTTCCAGGACTCCCAGGAACTAAAGTGAGTGACACCAGTTTTCCTGACTGATCCTCTTCGTGTTGCCACAGTGATCGACGGCCAATCAGTTGCGACGTGTTTGACAGATTTTAATGAAACTGTGCTAACAGAGCAGCGGATAGAGTATTGTCATGTCACCCATGTTATTAAAACTCTGTCTCCACTAAATGTCAGAGTGAAGCCGTCAGAATGAGCTAATTCTCTGCTGCTTCCTTTGAGTCATGACATTATCCTACTGTGGGGCCAGGGGTGATGATCCAAACATCAGGCAGCTTGCAGGGCTTTGATAATCAGAATGTATTCTCTTTGCATCACCCTCTATTGCTTTGAGCAACATTTTGTTAGCTTTATGGGGAATTAAAGGCAGAACTGTACTGGGACACTCATAACTCGGTTTTATTACAATTACATTACATATAAATAAGAGCTTTGCAAGTTCTGTTCTGTAGCTGCTGACTTTACTCTCTTGGAAGATGATCTGGTGCAGAGAGGTTTCCCCTTTTTTGCCAACAACAACTGTGCCACAAGGTTTTACTTTATGCTGTGTGTTGGACAACTAGTGCAATGTTTCAATGGGACCAAAAAAAACTTTGCAGAACTTATTTATCCTCATCAACTTCAACTTGGGTTGGTACCTCATTTTTAAGGGTGCAATAGTTTTCCAAAAATATCTATGATGTAAAAGTCATGAGTCATCCTTTAGTTCTCTTTAGTTTGATCCTTTTAACAATTTGCACAGGTTTTGCAAAGTTGTAGAAAGTTTCAGTTCCACAGCTGCCTTTTTTGCTGCAGAAAAAACATATTAATTCAAAAGGCTCTAGCTCCATATGCGAGGATTCTGTTTGGTTTTTTATTTTAGTTTTTGTGGAGTTGAGGATTCAATGATGTATGGATGATAATAGTCGATTTGTCTTGGAGGGGATATGCTCCCAATTTCTGAGGATGCACGGAATGCGTTGCGTTTGGGAACAAAATGGATAACAAATAGATTTGACCTTCAGTAACAGGTACATGCCGCTGGAGCTAGCATCAGTTTCACATACATAAACGTAATCCTGACGCTGCATATCTAAGTTAAAACTGTAGGTGGAGACTTACACCACCCATTGGCCAAAACTACAATATCAGTATTTGTTCAGTCTATGCACATTTTTATTATGTATGATGAGAAATATAACAAATATGCTGGAAACAGTGAAGGTTGTGTTTTTAGTCTCAAAACAAGAGTTTATTAGTCACCATCTCTATGTAGTCATTTTGTTTTGTCCAGTGTCAAGACGCCTTTAGCTGAAGAGCAGTGAGGTTACTTTGTAGCTGCCACTGTGATGAAAAGTTACCATAATTATCAGTTTCTCTTGAAGTCGCATGGCTCGTAAAGGCGAGTTACCAGACCAATTTTGGTTTCCAGAAAAAACTTGCAAAAGTATAAAACACAATTTACACATTTGTGACATAGTGAGTGGTGAAAACAATCCACGGTTTTACCGCTTCTGGTGATGGCTATGTTGGTTATTGAGGTCACTAGTCAAGGATGATTCCTGGTTTTTAACAGACCCAATAAGTGATGATTACCATGTAATACCAGTGATGGCTGTATGCGAGATGCGGAGCTGGTGGTTGATTGTTGAAGATGTTTCACTTTTCCTTTAAATAACATTGTTTAGTTAGTTCTAATCTAAGTTCTGAGGAAATTTATTATTTGGAAAATTAGCTGCTGGCAGTCTTTGTGATTATAATGCATGCAAAGACAGAATTTTGTGTTTCTTAAGTTAAATCTATTGAAAATCCTAAAGATAAAATGAACAGAGAATAGTACTTTAGCACCAATGTGCTATATATACATAGTAAAAAGAAAAAACAAAAAGAGCCAAAATTCAAAGAATATTGAAAGAAATTCAGAAAGTCTGGAGAATTATTCATCAAGACCAAGATTTCAGAAAAGTCTGGCTGCTTGAAAGGAAAGTTTAAAAAAAGCAAAATTTTGTGTGGTTGTAAACGAACATACAATCAAACAAAACAAAACAAATTATCGTTGCTGCATAACGGTCCTCAAAGTCCAGGACTCTCCATGTTTCTGGTGTCTTCCTGACTCAACAAAACTAAATCAAGTGAACAGTTCCTAAGCATTAGGTCAGGAACTGTGCTGAAGTAGGTCAGCAGTAATTTATCCATTTGAAGATGAAGCAATTTGTCCATTTGATGCAGCTGTGTTGGAGCATATCTGAGACATGTAGGGCGCCGTCCCATGATACATATCCTCTAAAGCTGTTCTCCCACCTATAAAGCACATCTGTGTTTTGTTCAATCGCTCTTTGTTGTTCTACCAGTGAACGTCTTATGAACAGCATGTGTTTTGGTCTCAACAGGGCGAGAAAGGTGACCACGGACCAGCAGGAAAGGGTGATCGAGGAGAAATCGGACCTGCTGGGCCAAAGGTGAGGATGTGAAGCACACATCCACAATCCCGTCCATCTGACCAACGAGGCTCGTATTTGCGACTCTGCTGCCATCTAGCGTATTCCAGCTGAAAGCAGCATTTATCCTATTTCAAATCCTGAAAAGTGGAACTTATTATTTATCAACATACTAAGAAATTCACTTCTTTTTTCCAAAGAAGAAAGCTGTTTTAACGATCATTACCATTACGTTCTAGGACCCCTAAGGTGTTGGAGTCACTTAAACCGACTCTAAATGAGTTTCCCATTTTGTTTATGTCTGCCAATGACCCTGCTGGTAGCGTAAGCTGCAGTCTAAACTTAGAGGACTCAGATGACTCTGGTACATATCCTGTTAGATGCCCGAAGTTAAACCCAGGATTAGTTAGGGAGAGTGTTCAAATAAACACATCCTCTGTTGCTCAGCAGTAACATCATATTAAGAGATGTTTGTTTTTAAGCTTTGTTTTTAACCTAGGTGTTGGTTCCCCAGGAGGAGTCTGGGAGGTTGATGATATTTCCACATTGAAATGTGCATCAGATGTCCACTTCAAGTAATTTAATACCTGAGGTGTATACTTTAATTTATTTTACTACCCTTGGCAGGGTTCACAAGGAGAGTCTGGTATGCCTGGACCTAAAGGGTCAAAGGTGAGTATGGCTCAGATGCTTTCTTTGATTTCGTGAATAGAAGACATTCACAGCTTTTGGTGCGCCTGGTAGCAATGTGGAAACGAGGTTGAATATTATCAAATGCTGACAATTTTAAAAACCAAACTCTTAAAACGTGTATACTTGTGATTGCTGTGACTTTATATATGGGTAAGTTTGGTTGAGTAGCTATTTTTAAAGTTATTTCCTGTTATACAAATTACAAATATGTTAAAAGTTTTATTTGTAATAGTTTTTTTGTCTGTTTATTTTCGTGAGACGATGGTATTTGTTATGACGATAAATATTTATTCTAAGCCTATTACACATCTTTACCAGTATCATTACATATGGAATGCAGAAAAGACAGTTTTAGAAAATGTAAATGTATGTATAAATGTAAAAATCATTGCATTTTCACTTATGTGCTGTTGCTTTTTAATTCCACTCTTGTGATCATTTGTAAACTTATACCATGATTCATTCCATAAATAGTCTTATTTATTTTCCCTAATAAGACTTGTACACATGTAATTTTTTATTTGTTGTTTCATGTCAGGGGGATTCTGGAGATAAAGGAGATTTGGGATCTATTGGCCCAAGAGTAAGCACTTATTTCAATTCCTTAAATTGTTCACTTAGTATTTCTGCATGCTTTGACTCAAACTTTGTGACGCTGCTCCTAAGAACTGCTCACCACTAGGGGGCAGAAATGACCTCTTAGAGTAAGAGGCTGATATTGGGACGTGTCCCTTATTTTGATATGTGGTTCTTGGTGTGTTGCAGGGTCCTCCTGGGCAGAAAGGAGACAGAGGAGCCACTGAAATCATCGACTACAATGGAAACATCGAAGAAGCTCTGCAGGTCAGACATGTTATTGCCTAACTGGTATATTGTTATCCCTCTGCTATCTACCAGAGGAGAGATCACAATGAAAGATCCCTTTTTGTTTCCATTGGCTTCTCACTAAAGTATAACTAATATTTTCCTGTAAAGATAAACTCCAGTTTCTGTCACTTGGCCTTTGTTCATGTGTCAGATAAATAGAAAAAGTTTCTTAAGCGCAACTGAAGAGAAGTGTTGTCCCAACAGTTTCAAGTGACCTGTGTAATCTTATCTCTTACCTGCTTTCCGTTCCCACTCTTTTGGCCACTGCAGAGGATTACCACTATTACAGTCACGGTAAATAGGTTGTGTGTGTATTCTGTGTATTTGTGTCATCATCACGTTTGATCCACCTTTGTCCCAGCATGGAGCCGACGCCACACCAGCACTGGTTTGCACGGCCCTGCGTGCGTATGTGTGTGTGTGTGTTCATACGTCCAGTAGCGTTGTTTGCTTTACAGTGAATGACGCAGTGTCCTGTGTCACTGTTGTGTTTCTGTTTAACAGTTTGTACACTAAGTGTCTGAAAAATGTTTTTTAAAATAATAATTTGTTTTCTTTTATCTAGTTGCAAATAATTAGAATTAAAATACATTCAGGCAAATATATCTTAGTATTTGAGCAAAGAGGCTTCAAGAAAAAAAGAATTATTTTCAGTTTTCTGATTACTTGACAAATTTTGCCTAAGCAGTCTTTCTTTTTCAGCAAATTGTTACTCTTAAACTTTTGCTTCTACAATTTATAGGTGTTAGGAAACGAACATGTCAAACTTATTTTAAATATTTACAAATTAAAAAAGCATAATAGATGTTTGTTTTTGTTTTTCACAACAAAGCATATGAGAATTAAATACAGTAGAAAGTCACCTGTGTTGTTTCCGTGTAGAAATTTGCTAAGCATGGTTTATATTTAGATTTTCTTACTTTATGATAGAATTTGCTCTGAGAAAAAAAGTCTTTGCTCACCTGAGTCTGAGTTCATTTGGAAGACAATGCTTCACCAAATTTCTGCAACACAAAACACGTTGAAGATGAACAAATCTTAAAGTTAAAACATCAATGAGTTTGTTAATTTTTCATCATTGGAATTGCCCATTAGTTAGGATCCCAGAAATACTCCAGATGAAAAATTAAGATTAAAATTAAGAGACCACTGAAAATGTTGAATTTCTCAGATTTATAGAAAGGTGCCAAAATAATTCATTTTAATTCTATAAAGTGCTGACAACATTTCTGAGAAATTCCAAATACAAACATTATAATTTCTCTGAATTAATGGACAAAATCAAAGAAATACTTTATTTTTGTACCACAAACAATCCATTTAGATGTTAAAACACCATTTGAATGCTTAAAAATTAAGGCAGAATTCAGAAATCAATATTTAGCAGACTAACCATGATTCTTCTCAGCTCTCATGCCTGAGCAGTAAATGTCGGGTTTTGGTGGTCGCTAAGTAAAGTGATGTGTAGAACCCAACTCTGGTATAACATATCTGTCATGAACAGATGCTAATAGTAGACTTCAGAGACATTTTGCAGCAGCAAATTTATAGCTTATTGCACAGCATTGCATATTGATGGGATTTTTATATATTCCAAATATATGTATTTTCCATATATTTGGAACTCAATCATGAATGCTTTTCAGTTCTATTAAAATGTTTTCTTTTGTTTTAAGTGGCAGAATATGGACTATTTATAACATTATAAAGCAGCATCTACATTCTAGCATCCAGATGTGATTTTTGTCATTGTAATTCACTCTTTGTTCTCATCTTTGCATGTGTCTCTCACTTCAGCATCCAGGGTGTGAGACCGTCTTCTAATGTAGTTCTACTGAAACTAAATCATTGTTCCTACAGTGTTTTTTCCTTTTAAAAACTGTTGTGATGGTTTAAATCTTGTGGAGATTACAGATGTTCCTCTCAGAGCTGACCAGTCACCATTGGTTTCTGTCACTGTTTTTGTACAGGGTCCTCCTGGGCCACCCGGACCAATAGGACCACCAGGCTTTAAGGTGGCATTTTTACCCTCCTGTTTAAATCTTAATGCTGTGGCGTAAAACCTATTGAGCAAGATCTAAACATTTAATTGTAATGTGTGTTGTTTTTGTAACAACGCTGTCTATTTGTGTGGCTCTAGGGAGATCGCGGTCTGCCTGGTCTTCCTGGACTCGATGGGGAGAGAGTGAGTAGATCGTTTTACTCAGACAGAAGCTCCAAATGTGGTTTTGCACACATTTCGCGCATAGCTTTGTGAATTACAAACCAAATGTTGCATTGTGTGCAAGAAGTCCACTTCTGTAAATAAATAGAAATGGACAGAGTAAAGGTCTCTGTTGCAGAATATACTCTGAACATGCCCTTGAACACGAATAAGTGAAGTTTGTAATACTTGTGAGATCATTTGAAGTATCATGAATTAAAACATAAATATTTGAATCTTCTCTGTGTGTGCGTGTGTATTCGGGTGTATGTGTGTGTGACCTCTCTCAGGGTTACAAAGGTTCCAAGGGAGACATGGGAATGCCTGGAGCGTCTGGGGAGAAAGGAAGCACTGGTTTACCTGGCTTACCTGTAAGAATCTCACACACTACTGGAGTAACAAAGGTTTCTGAAAATGTATCTTTATTCAACATGTTCAGTCAATTTGCCTCATAATGCTTGATCATAACAGGGCGTTAACGGAGCAAAAGGAGACAAAGGAGATCCAGGACTTCCAGGTCCACAAGGTTCATCTGTGAGTAAAGTCTAGATAATAAAAATGCACTAAATAGAGTTGGAGCTTTTTATAGCAAAACATGCAGGGAACTATTGTTATCATGAAATAGAGGGAAAATATGGTTTTCATTTGAGGATTTAGTTTTGTAATTTGTTGACATTTTCAGATAACTGGCCCTCCAGGGCCACCAGGACCCCACGGGCCCTCGGGACCCATGGTGAGTTTGGGGGTTTTGTAATATTTTCTGTATAAATAAAATTGCCCTGTGACCTAAATTGTCCCTTTTCAATGTTTTTCAGGGACCCCATGGCTTCCCAGGGCCTAAGGTAAATGTTTAAAACACAGTAAGAGATGCAGTGAAGCGTAAAAAAAGTTTCATACCCCTGGCAAATTTTTAAGTTGATATTAGTTTCTTTCAGCCAAAAACTTGTGCTGAAATGCAGCAGGCATCTCTCTGTACTTTTTAATCTACAGTTGCATGTGAAAAATAATAAACTGTTCCTCTGCATTACAACTATCAAACCCTTCTTATTGCTTCAATTAGTAATTAAATAGGGGTTTCTATACTACAAGAGGTATAGTTAAATTTTGCACTTATCTGCCCATCTGAAGAAAAATCTTGCCTACAAGAAAATGCATAATCACTCACTACAGTGATTTATTTATTATCTTATTAACTTATTATCTTATTGTTGTTGATGTCTCACTAATTTGATGTTTTCAAGCATTTCTACTGACTAGGTTAATGTATGGTTAAGTGTGAGTTTGGAAATGCCTTCCTGTAGAAGATCTTCTTTAACATTGTAAAAGCCTAAAACGGACAAAAGATTGTTTTTCAATCTTCTGCAGATCAGCTGCAACACAGTCCTCTACCCAGAATCTTTCCGTCCCACAGTTACAACCATCTATACCAACTGTTCTCTGCTTCTCTGTGAAATTCTCTCTTTGCACAGCCTGTCAGGTTATGTGTAGCTTATCTTGGTATGTCCGAAGGTCTGCAGTTGTGCTTTTCCATTCTCGCATTAAAAGATAACTTTCTGAGTAATGAAGACCAAGTCTAAAGTCACATCAAAATGAATTGCAATTTTAGAATTTTAGGCGACAAAAAGTTTTAAGCAGCATGAAGGTGTTAAACATCAGCTTTGCTGAATAATCATCATCTACTTCGACTCTTTGTAGGGAGAACCTGGTTTGCACGGACTAAAGGGCATCAGAGGGGAGCCGGGACACAAAGGAGATCGTGGACATATGGGTCTGCCTGTGAGTTGAGCAGTAGCATAGTGAAAAGTCACTTCTATCTTAGAATATTCACTTTATTTTATCAAGGTACTAGTTGAACAAATCCATGTTTGTTTATGTGAGTTTGCGTGTACATGCGTGTGTCCAAAGTGCCTTGTCCACGTCCTGTCTTCATTTTCATTTGCCTGGACTGACTACCTTAGCCAAAGCTCCCTGTGATTTAGTTTGTTGTGAACCCTGCCATCAACCTGTCCTAATAACAGTGTTCATCTGGTACTAATCCCGCCTTGTTCATGTCACTCATACCTCCATAACCTCACAGGGAGCCTCCGGCTTGGACGGCAAGCCCGGAATTAGGGTGAGTGTCATGTGATCAAGGGGCTTCACCACCCAACATCTTTCTTTCTCTCTCCCTCCTTCAAGTTCATTTTTCCCTTCAGTTTTTATCTTGTCACCATATTATTTGCACATTGTTCCAAAAATGCAAATAATGTAAGCTGTTTTTTTTTATATGTATACTTTTCATGTTATCAATCCTCTAAGCTAAATGAAGGCACAGAAAGCTGCTACACAAAACATTTTGAGACTCTTGTTTTGTCCTGTGTCGCATTAACACACACTCATACATTAACTGTGTCAGCGGTGTCATAAGCGTCCTTCGTGGCCAATGCACGTCTACGAGCTGTGTGTGCTGGTTGTAGCTCAGGTCCTATGTGAATACCGTACAATTACATCACTTTTTTTCTTATCAATGAACTTATGATGAACTTATGAAATAGAGCGGGTATTAATCTAAAGCTTTTAACTCACCCTGGCAACAATACTCTCTGCAGGGCACAGACGGGCCCCCGGGTCCAGCTGGTCCGGCCGGGCCGAAGGGTGACATTGTAAGGCTGGAATAGCTGACAGATGATGCAGCTCATGTTGACCCACAATTTTAGACAACTTTATAAAGTATAAAAGGAAGCATTAACATAGATTTATTTGTCACAGGGTGAGAAAGGTGCACCAGGTGAGCCGGGACCTCGAGGACCTTATGGACTACCTGTAAGTTTTACATTATCATCCATTTCATAGATATGAGGCGACAAACTTTATTGTCTATTACCAGCTTTGGCATCACATTGTAATATAATTAGTATTTGAAGATGTTAAAAACAGTTTTTTTTTGTTTTTTGCTTAAGGATGTCACTTAATATTAAGTAATTCAACTGTTTGTTGTTTTTAGAGAGTTTATTTATGTAAATGCTTCTTGCTGTGGTTTTACACCGTATTACTAACATCGAGAGAGTGCTCTGTATTGTAATGAAGATATCGAACTTTGCAAAAGTCGAGTTTTTGACAGTAATGACATTTTTTTTCCTCTTCAGGGAGCCGCCGGAACGCCAGGTTTGGATGTAAGTTGGTTTGACTTTTTTGTATTATGAGTTAACTTATGAGTAGAAACAGCTAAACTTTACAGGGAAAATGTAAAAGTAAAAACCACAGTCTTTTTTTTGTTTACAGAAGTAAAATAATGAAAATGAAACTGAAATGCAATCTCTTTAACATTCCTGATTATGTACAGATTAATCTTAGTGGTGGATCACAGCTGGCTGCTACAGGAAGTTAGAGAAGTAATGTTTTAAAACAACACTTTTGATATAAGAGGAAGGTCTATGGGTTGTTTTTTTTTTTTACAATTTTTATAAATCATTGTGTTTTTTTTTAACGTGCCACCTCAAGCTGCTGGCTGCCATTTTTTCCCCATAATTTTCTTAGTGATAGGAAGGATCCTAATTGCATGTTTTCCCCTGATTTCTGTATGGATAAACTTTTCATGTTAAAGCTTAATTTATGCTTGACATATTTACATTGTACTCAGAAATGAGAGGCACTGAATCAGGTCAATACAGCTTTTGCAGCATTTATGCTCTGTGTCCCTCGTAACCACTTTAGTCAGCACTCTCCTACACTGTAGGGGGCAATATAGGTCATCTACAGCAAGAGTCCAACGCTACACAACATGTTATAGCCACATGGTTATACCATGAGCTTAAACTATGAAGAACTTTTCTGTTTACTTTTGCTTGGGAAAAAAAAGAAAGAGGAGATGCTCCACTTGTCCATGATCTTTTTGGGATCTCTGTATTAGCGAACCTCTGCCAGCAGGAGGAGCTCTTACTTGTCTGCCATGTTTTACTGCAGGGGATTCTCACATAGAAAATTTTCTATGTGCACTGAGTGGAAAATGTGGGCTGTGTAGAGGGAGGCGGTTGCTGAAATGGTGTGATTTGGCCATGAGGAATTTGTAAAGGCGTCATGCATAAACCCAACCTAAGCTGTAAAACAATATGCTTCAAATGTCTTTTTTATTTTTGCAGGTTCAATTTTAGTATTTATTGCATATGTTAGCAGCATTAAAACTGATTCCAATTCGGCAAATTATACTCTTGATCAGATTTCCAAGATTCAAAGTCCTCCAGGATATCACTTTCAAATTCACAAAGTTTGGTGGACATTAAAGACATTATTAGTCTTTAATGTTCGCAACTGATAATGATAAATTATTGGATAAAGTAAGCAAATGTAATTTTACTTAATTAAAATTATTACTGTCCATTTTTTTCAGATGTTGATGTAAAATATTCTGCAAAGTTTATTCTTATACAACTTAAAATCTAAGATTTTAAGTCAAAACCCTCCCTTGCTATTTTTTGTTCACAATTTTTTCTGCAATATCTAAGTTAATATTTTGGATAAAAACCTTGAGATTCTGTTTGATCCTGATCTGGTTAGCTTTGTGTGGATGAGAAAAACCTGATCTCTCATCTAAAACAAAGTAATTAAGTAAAGTTGTACATTTTCAGGGGTTACCTGGATTAAAAGGAGATAAAGGCGACGATGGGGGGAGAGGAGAAAAGGTAGATGTAGATATGGTTTTGTAGCTTATTAATATCTCTAATGTCAGAGGACTGATGTCAATGGACAGTGTAGAAACTTTTGGTTTTATTTGTAGTTAAAGTGTTTTTTTCATCCCCCAGTTTGAGGTCAACTTTTTCCATCTAAAGTAAAAAGTAATCGTAAAGGAATTGTCCTAATTTACATCAGTTGCTTTTATAATCCTAATGAATTTTCTTTACTTTTGCAGAAACATAAACTATCACCCCCCCAGTCCTCTCGACTCAAATTTTTGTTCTCCCCTCCTCAACAGTTCCACCATCTCATTGTTTCAAATCTAACTTCATTTTCAGGCATCAAAAAGAGAGATCAACATATAAATCCAAACATGTCCATTGACAACAGGCTCTTCAGTATCATACATGTGTTTTTTTCCATGTTTCCATGCATGAACATAAAGTAACATATTTCACTTCTCTCATTTCTTGAGCCTGTTGATAACCCTTCCTTTCCTTGTTTTTGCACACATTGTTTGTCTTCCTTAGATACTGTATACCATTAGGAAGCTGTGTCTTGTTTCTCTTTCATGCAATAAGTTGGGTTTTGCTCCCAGCTCTAACACAGAACAGATCTTAACATTTCATCTCTTCCAGGTCCTTAAGATCAGTAATAAGATGTTGACATACACTCATCATAGACATTAAGGATGTAAGAATAAACTGAGTAGTACAGGTAATCATTTGTGCATTTGTGCCCTGTTTTCTTAAAGGGGCAGGATTATAAAAAGTCGACTTTTTTGAGCTTTACATTATGTCGTAATGTGACATGCGGGTAAAAATGTTAAGAGGTTAATAGAGGAGCAGACTGTTGGAAAAAGTAGGAGTTCCTTAAAGAGACAGAAGCCAATTTCAAGCTGATGAATTATGAAGTCCAACTTTTTTAAGTCATATTGGATATATGGCATTTTTATAACAACTGAAGGTAATATAGTAACTTGATTGGGCTGTAAAATGATACTATGTGGCTGGCAAACATATATAAAGGAGTTTGCAGTGGAACTCATCAAATGCATAAGAATGATTCTTAAAATTTATGATTGGCATGTCATTCTTTTAATTGTTTGTAATCTGTAAAATACATGTTACTTCACTGTGCAGTGTTGCTAAGGTGCCTCCTTACATTGACTGTGTCAGTCAATGACTGTCTCCTTAATCTGTGGTCAGCTGGATCCAACAGTGTAGAGGAAACATTCTCGGGAAGGCAGAGAGGTGTGATCTTTCCACATTCTCTTGGCACCTTTGTTAAGAATTTGGGCCACCATCCCAGTCCAACACTTGGCAGGTATTGTATTAGTCCTTTCAAATTTGAAGCCACAACAGCCCTACAATGTCCTGACATTTTGGAGTTTGGGAACAACTTTTGTACCCTTCTGGCTCTTGATGCCAGTGAGCGTTTCACTGATTTCTCATACGCTGCCTCACCCATTCCTACAGTCCCTCCTCAAAACACAAAGTTCTCTGACCCATCAAATTTTTCTTTAAGCCAAGAAAAGTTTAGTTTTCATAGGATTTTTACAAATTTCTTACACACCAAAGTTTTTTCCACTTAAAACTCAGAAACTAATGTTCTTCAGGACACCTAGTACCTGTTGGCCAGTTTCCCCACACACAGTCAAACCCTGAAGGCCTTCTTATTGAACCTAATGGCTTCCATTGCTGCTGTTGTCTTCCAACGTGTTGAAACTACATCATGTTCCAATGTCTTTTAGGCTATAACTCTTGGACATTTCCAGTAGAAGCCCTGGACATCGTCCAATCCAATTCCATGTTCCCTGGTCTGGCTTACAGCTTTCCCTGCTACGAGATCCAACAAGTGGTGTCTCTGTTAGAACACCACTTGGTGATAGCTCTGACCTTTTCCGCTCCTAAGTTCCCAAGACACAGCTGCAGATCTGATAATGCGAGGCTGCCTTTGACCCAAGGTGGAGTGGTAGGGAGCTGCCACTTTTTGCTTGACAAAGGCAACCTATTACACGCAAACATACCTCGTATTTAGATTACAACCAAGCAAGTGACTCCACCATTGTCCACATTGGCACTGAAGCACACAAGATGATGCATAAAGATCCCCCGAGATGGTACCCCTCTGTGGACACCATCCAGATACTCCAACAAGGTTGGTTAATCTGAACTGCTGTTGGACATACAGGAACAGTCAGAACCTTCATTCTTTCTACTCAAAACCACAAAGAGAGACCGTCCCACTCACAAGGTGCTCATCTCGGGGCTTCATTATTTAAAATTTATGATGTTTTTTCATTGTGACTCAGATAAATCCCATTTTGACCAATTTCAATACATGTCAATGACGAGTGTGTGTCAATTCATCCCTAAAATGATGATTAAAAATAGTACTTTGAAATTTTACTCATGCTAACATGATATGACTTTAAAATGTTTGCATGGATGTTGATTTTTAATGTTTATTTGTGACTTTATAGAAATCTTGTGACATTTAATTCTGCATTGATGCAGTTTGGAATTTCCTGCTTTCTCTGGTGGTTTTCTCCCTGCTAGTCTTTCTCATCCTTTGTGCCCTTGACACCACTTTGACAAAGTGTTTCCCACTCTACCTTGTTCCCTGCTTTTTGTGCCCCTCGTTTAAAGATTATCCAATTCTGCCTTGTATCCCCTCCTATCTAACTTATCTGACCATGTGCCTTCACTCCTTTTTGGGTTAAAGACTTCCCTTCTTTAATCTCTCCTCATAGCAGTAGTAATTGTTGACAAAAATGAATTTAACCTGACGAACCCTTATATCCACAGGGGGAGAAGGGAAAGAAGGGCAAAAAAGGGCCTAAGGGCGAGAAAGGAGAACAGGGTGCCCCAGGATTAGATGCACCCTGCCCATTGGTATGTCCCAACTGTGAGCTGGAGTTTGCCTACCAGCTTCGTGGAGCGGTTGCTCTGAACAAGGAGGAAGCTCCCTTTGGGCCCACTGACTCCCAACTTCTTGCTTTTACAGTCAAGAAATCACCAACATCATTGGGAAATGTGCTCACTTTAAGTTGGACATAAAAGCTTGCAGTTAAATCTCAAAAATTTGCGACTGGGCCAGATTGTGGAGTCAGAAACCTCAGAGGGCAGCTCCTCCTTCACACTCCCTACGAGTCTGTCGAAACGGACCGATGCAGGGGGTGAAGGGTCGTCCAACTCTCTCCCAGTAACACTCCTAGGTCATCTTTGCAAACAGGGTTTCCGGGGATTTAAGGGTGAAAAGGGGGAACCAGGGCAGCCAGGTCTGGACGGGCTGGATGCCCCGTGCCAATTGGTACAGTATTTCTCTTTTTCCTAAACCTCCTACCTGTGCATGCCACTCACTTTTAGCCCATTAATAACAGATAAAGACACTCATGCATGAAGTGAGAGCTTGACGAGCATGGTCACTTTACTTAATCATAGCTTCATTTTCCATTTTTAGTGACAAACACTAACCCTAACATCTTCACTGCAAGCAGCCTCTTTTAGATAAAACGTGTGAAATATACAGAATTAATAAATGTTTCACTTGGTCTATCCCTTTAACTGATTCCTATCTTCCCTTCGAATAAAACTGGAATAAAAGGCTAAAACTCATGTGTCTCCCCTGCTGAGCCCGCCTTGGACCTTTTAACCTGATGCTAACACAGATCCCCTTATACTGATGAGTTAGCCATGCTACAGGCGCATGGATCCCTCTCTCAATCCGTTAACTCTCCTATCCCCTCCTGTTCTTGTACCAATTGGGCCAGACCATTACAAGAAAATAAAATAAAACATCAAGTTGGTTGCCACTGTGGACCTGGAATATTTTCATGATTACTTGTTTTATTTTATTGATTCTCATGCCGCAGAAGCGATGCTGTCTGAGGCATTAAGATTCTGGTACAATGGGTTGAACTAAATTTGGGAAAATTCATATATTGTGCTTTGCCTTTAACATTTTTCCATTAATATTTTGTCAGTTTACAACAACAAACTGCAGTGTATTTTATTAGGATTTTATATATCTGGTCCAACACAAAGAAGCACGCAATTATGAGGAAAGCAACTGATACATGGTTTTCAAATTTTTAACAAATATAATCTCAAATGTTTTAGGCTAATGTATATAGCTCTATTTAATTGGATACTCTAAAATTAAGTTAAGCACGATACCTTTTGAAGTCATCTGTACATAACATAGTGTAAATATCTCTCCGGTCTTAACATCTCAAAGAACAATGTTTAAAAATTCACCTGAACTGGCAGAGTAACAAACAATTGTACATCTAGCATGACATAGCAATTCAATAAAACAGGCTGTAGATATAGCGTGTCATTCAGAACATCAGAGAACTACACTTCATGTGGGAGAAGCAATTGTTGTAAGAAAGCCATAAGACTGATTAAAAATCGTTACAAAACATGTTTGAGACTTTCTGGCCTACACGCAAATATGTGTAGAGGACAAACAACATGATTTATTGCCCCGAAGATGCTATCGCCACTGTGAAACATGGCGATGGCATCATGATGCTGTGGGGATGCAAAAGTGCATGTCTAACATTTAGATTTTTATCTGCTTGAAAAACGTGAGAAACTCTATTTTCCTCCACTTAGGCACCACTTTATGTTGGTCCAGTTTATAAAGTCCCAATAAAACACACTGAGGTTTGCAGCTGCATTGAGACAAAATGTGGAAAGCTTTCTATCTTCACACACATTGAGTGAGCCATAGTAGATAAGAAAGCATTCAGAGGTTATATTTTTATTTAATTAAACTTGGGTTACTTTTATGTCAAGACAACTTGAGTTTTGTATTTCCAGTTGCTGTTTTTTTCTCAGCTTTCTGCTGTTATTAAACTCAACTATTATAAAATCCAACAGCAGAATCACCATTGTGTGCATAAGCAACATACAGTATTTCTATGTATTTCATGGATGTTCAGTCTCATTTTTTGGCTAGAATGAAATGTAATGTGTGCATTCAGACTAACAGACAGAAACCAACTAAAAAGCTAAAATTTGAACTAATAATTTGAACATTTTATTTTATGTTTGAAACACTTTATGTACACATGCCATTAAAAAAATATTTTTTTTTATGATGAGTTAACATGCACTTATAAACTTATTTTTATAGAAACTTTTGAGTTAAAGTTAGATTAATGCTTGTGCATGAGTGTGGAGGATGATAGTCAAGTGAACTGATTTTGCCCTCCTGTTTTAACTTTCACTGTGGCTTTACATCTTCAGATTTAATTATGCCCACAATGAATGTAAAACATAAAAGATAGGTGTCATTTCTTTAGCTTTCACTTCCAAACACTGACTTCCCTAAAATGTTTCTATAAGTGTTTTCAAGCTTTCCAAAAGTTTCCTTAATTTTTTATTTTTTTGTTTTGACTTTGGCTACTTTATCTCTTGTCCCAAAGTTGGAACGTTACCATTTTGAAAAATAATAAAAATGAATAGGGAAAATTTGCATTATCAGAAGAACCGCTTTACTAATCATTTTAGCATTTTAGCATCTAGTACTCATCAAAGTCATAATAAAATCTCCAGTAGTCAACATATACATACAAAGAGTAAAGGACAGAAGAAATGCAAAAGAACAATCAACATTAAAAATTGATTCCACATTTCCAGTTGATGTAAAGTATGCTACTCTGACAAAGAATGTCAAAATACTCAAAGTTTTAAGTGGTAGAATCAGCCAATAAAAATTGTGACAGAGAGCACTCTATAAGATAGCATGGAATAAAATGCCAAATTTATGCTCCAGTAAACAATCTTAAAGTACCGATACAACTACTTGACTAAAAATAAGGGGGAAAGTAATACACTAATAATTAAAATGCTTAAATTCTAAACAATACATCCGGGATAAAGATGTTGCTTTCATCTGATTAAAGCTGCATGGTCTATTCAAGAGAAATTAACGTTCTTAATTTGTGGTTAATGAGTGGATTTTCTTTAGGAGCAATTTAACTTCTGACATATGTGAAGTGTTATCTAAATTATTACCCTACTAATCACATGCATGTAACAATCTTACACAAGTTAACAGTTAGGTATTGTTTCAGTTGTAACTGTTTCTCTTCTGCTAACAGGGTCCGGATGGATTACCAATGCCTGGTTGCTGGCAGAAGGTGAGATAATCTTCTGGCAATCAGCAATATTACAGTCTACACTGGAAATTGAGAGTATAATTAATAGCAAAACAGAAGTTAGCATTAAAATACTTTAATTGCCATTGCAATTCAACTTTTTTGTGTGGTAAGGCTTGAAGCATGCAAAATTTTTATTAATTTCCATTCCCAAAGTTGAGAAATATGTAGCAAAAAGTGTATAAAAAAGGTACCTGGAGGAAGATAGGCAAGCCAGACGTCAACATTTATTGAAAAGTGATGAAGTTATGTCTGGAACACCAAGTTTGGGTGTCGATATATAACAGAATTGCCACCCGAGAAGAGAATTTTGTCATAACAAAGTGACGATTTACGTGGCAATTTGTCAAGAGAGGAGCGGCAAATCAAGATAAATGTTAAAATTAAAATTCATAAAAGTTGTCATTTTGCTCCAGTTCTGACCAGCATTTTTATTCCAATACAATGGTATAAGATATAATGATTTTGCATTTTGTTGACTCAATGACAGCTCCTTTATGTTTGCATGTGTTCTGGAAGAAACAATATGTGAATGTTGTGCAAAACGTCTCCTTGTGTCAAACTGAAAGACCTACTGAAAGTGATGAAACAACCTGTTTTTGTATGCTTTCTTTGCAGTGATCACTCTAACCTGAAACGCATGGAGTTTGTAAATAATGCTTCTTTTATGGTATTTATAGTTTTTTAATGGAAAAAAAAGACTCAAAAAGAAACAAGTCTATGTGTGCAACAATACAAAAGAAAAAAAAAAGATAACCGTCTGTAAGCTGCTTCTACTCACATCGCTGTGTGGAAACAAAAACACGTGTGCGCGTCCCGCTGTCTCACATCTGCTTCGTGATGGAGTTCAGATCCTCGGCTGCCGGCAGAACTCGTGTCTTTAGGTTTTTGCATGGCTCGGACTGGAGCGAGGCAGTCCCGCCAGATCCTAAGGGTAGGAAGGATTGAGACGAGAAGAAGCAGAGTTGAGAAGTGGAGGAAATGGGATCTGGATTGGCTTCTTAACACAAAACGCTAAGTGTCGTGTGCTGTTTTGTCTCCATGAGCTCACCAACTATTCATGCGGCACCATTCGCTCAAAGACTAAAAAACATACGAAAAGGGAAAAAAAAGACTGCACTGAGCTGACTGAACATTGCTTTCCCCCTCAACCCCCCATCCTTTGAAAAAGCATGAGTAGTGTACTGTATTTAAATGTAATGTACATACATGTCACTGTTATGTGATTGTGTCATAATTTGTGTGGAAAAAAAAAAACAACTGAAAAATCAGAAGGCCCAAAGCTCTGAAATGGTAACTTTTTCTTTCCTTTTAATCTTCTTAAGGGAGTCACACCATGGCTTGTAGCCTAAGTACCCTCCTTCCCCTTCTGAGAGTAAAGGTGTCAGTAATTTTATTTTGCTTTATTTGTGGCGAGGCCTGCCGAGCGAACAGTCTCGTCAGGCTTTTGCTGTTGCACTCATGGGGCTCGACATCGTCAGTGCGGCGCTTCCTCAGGGTCGCGTATCTCTGGACAAGAGTCTCGGCAAGAGTCTCTGCACTGGCAGGAAAACCAATCAGTCTCACGCAGTTTGGATTGGAGCCTGGACAGGCGTGCTTGGTGTGCACAGGAATGGAAATGGATTCTGCAGGAGAGTCACTCATCGTTCTCCCTGTGAGATGAAACGGGAGAACGTTGATGGAATGCAGTTGTGATGCTTTTCTTTATTCATTTTTTGTTGTTTTACTCTTTTTTTTCTTTTTTTTACACATCATTTGTATTTTCTGTAATATAGCCTTTGGTGCCTCAAGCTTTTATTCATTCCTTTATGAAAAGAGTTTATACTTTATTTTAAACCATTTGAGTGGTGTTTATTTCAAAATGAAGGAGACATTTTGTTTGGGAAGGACTGAAAAAACGTTGCGCACTGCTTTTGTTTTGATTTGTTTTGTCTTCACCAAGAATAACTCCATCTGATTATTCAGTAAGTTGGCATTGATTTCAACTATACATCCACTAAAGCTGCTTAGTGTTTGCATAAAACATTGCGCCAGTGAATGGAAGTAGCTGAAAGTCTCACTTTTCTACATGGTTTACTTGTGAGGCAGAACTGCACAACAGTAATGCAGCTGTCAAAACGTTATTCCAGGGACATCTCCTCTCACACAACTCAAATCCTACAACTTGGTATTGAAAACTCGCTTGCAAATATGCTGAAGTTGTAAGAGATCTCGTGTACAGTGTGGTCAAGTTTTCTGCATGAACACCGTTTAGAAAATATAGATTTAAAAAGAAAACTGTCATTTTTGATGGAGTGTATCCAAAGGCTATTTAAATCCATTTAAGGTCTAAAGCAGAAAAGGTTATTGTCAACATAATAGTCTAAAGCAAGCTTCTTTACATCTATACATCTTCTATATTGTCTTACATATATGGTGCCAATATATATATATATATATATATATATTGAAGTACAGGACATTAATCATCTTCCACCAACACCAGTCTGGCCAGTTGTATCACATTCCTCATCACTTGGAGCAAACATTTTCAGAATTTAGGATTTATGTTTATTTTATCACACAAATCCATTTACCTTTTCATATTTCCAGCATTAAAATTTGTTATTTTGACAATGTAGGTGCTATGCAAGGTAATTGTTTTTTTCTTCATGTGTAGTGCATTTCAGAAGTGTGAAAAGCCCTTCTCATAGTATTACATTTTGAGTTGTAACAACTAAAATCTTTAATAAATTTCATTGGGGTTTGTTGTAATTGATCAGAGCAAAGTAGTGCATAATTGCTGAATTAAAAGGTAAATGGTTTTCAATGTGGGGTTTTTTTTGGAGATAAAAGTTTGAAAAGTGTGGTGTGCGCATGTATTTGGGATCCCAATTGAATTCTTTGTTGAGCGACTCTTCTTCAAACATAGTGGCATCTAGAATAGAGCTGCACAATATTAAAAATGGAGCATATCATTTGTGTGTAGTGTGAACATCCGCTCCTGTATGGCTCTGTCCAACGAGCTAACTAGTTAGCAAGTAAAACGTAACTTCATAACTTCCTTTGGAACATATTAGCCAACAATTATTGTACTCCAAACAGTCCTTTCCAATATGATTACATACACTGATCTAGTGATGACAATATATTTATGATATATTGTGCTCATCTATATCCTGAGTGTTCTTTTCAGAATAGCATAGAGATTAAATTAACAGATAACTTATCGGAACAAAACTAGCTAAATACATCTGCACTGCATACTTCAAAGTATTGATTTGGAGAAAGCAAATGTAGAATACTATGCGCCAACTACCCACTTAAAAATTAGGGACTGCTTTGTGTTGATTTATTAAAAAATACGTTTAATCCCAAAAATATTGAAGTTTGTATTTGTAACATGACAAGATGTGAAAGAGTTCCAGGGGTGTATAAACATTTGCAAGGCGCTGTACAGTTAGATCTTAATCATTTACTGTAGGAGCAGCTGTGGTAATAGCAGGTCGATCTGTGAGGATGTTTCTGTTTAATTGTTCATCTCATCATGATAAAGAGTGGAAGCACATCTGTACAAACATTTATTTTTAATCATACCAGCAGCTACAGCTAAAAAAAACTGATTTCTTTACAGCTGTTGGGGGTTTATGTATGTCTAAAATAGGATTTTTGTTTTTTTACATTTATTTGTGTATTTGTTTCAGTATTCTAAGTGGTGCATTATTTATTTTTCTACAGTTTTCTTTTTGTAAATGGAGGCATTTTGTTGGGTTCTGAGCAGCATTCCTTTTTAGTTTCTGATGCCAGTTTTGTGTTGATATGACGGAACATTAAGCTCATAATGAGGCATCATAAAACAAATTTGCAAATGTAACATTGGTAGAAATTGAGAGGGCATTTGCATGTTATTGTGTACTTAATGTGCATTTACTTCAATTTATAGGCCTTACGTCACACGAGTACATCTGCTTTGTCTAACTACGACACCAATTATAAATTCATGACAGCCTTGTCTCACTTTTTTTCTTTTTTCTCTTTGTCTCTTTACATTGAATGTAGTTTGATATATATGTATAGTGGAATATTAATGTACTGTTGAGATGTGCTCATTTGATATAAAGTGCAATTTATACTTTGGTTCATGCGTGTAGCATCAAATGCTGCTTAACTATCACACTACAGTGGTTTTCTTTAGCTTCATTTGTTCAGCCGTGCGACCCTGTATACCACTACCTGGAGACATGGAGGAATATGTAAACACAGACTTTTAATTAAATCTTAATTTACAGGATTTTTGTTTCAATCTCTTTTTTCAATCGATATTTGTGTCAGTATTTAATAGCTTGTTTTGGTTATTTTTCTTTGTTTTGATTTTCAGCCTTTATTACAGCCTTTGTTTCTCATAAGGTGCTGTAACTTTAGAATGTGCAGCTATTTTTTATTTTATTAAACATTGTTTGTTTTGAGTTTGGTGTTAAAGTTTCACATTTAGTTTACTAAGCTAGACATAAGTGCCAAAATATATTAACTATTGACTTCCTATATTGAGCTGCACAATTGAGCTGCACAATTGGTACCAGTAGGATGCTTCAAATCTGTGCTGCACAAAAGCCTCTTGCTTCAGGTTCCTCTGAGGCAGACTTTTTCAACTCTGATCCTCAGGTTCACTATTCTGCATGTTTTAGATATTTCCTTGCTTTAATAAATATAATAGACAATTGTAGTTATTACAAAAAAACTGTTAATCAGCCATCAATTGAAATCACACGTGTCAAAGCAGAGAAACATCTGAAACATGCAGTATACCTTGACGGCAAGTGTTGGGCAAGCTCAGTACTAAAAGTTGGAACAGTTTTTCTGACTCTGAACGGCATGTAAACTGATCAAAAATGTATCCTTTTGATACTTTTTTTTGTTTATCACCGAAAAACTTTAAAAAAAATTATTTTCTGGTTTGGAAAATATTTATTTTCTAAATTTTCCAAAGTGTGTTTTTTCTTAGTTTGGCCCCTAGAAACAGTCAAAATTATAAATTGGCTATATTTACCACAGTTAGATTTTGATAAATTTATGTTATCTTGGTTGTGGAAGAAAACTCACCCGTTTGTCGTTCAGATCAGAGATTCACACCACAGCGCCTCTTGTGGCAAAAAGAATTATAACATGCAGAAAAGTGGATGTGAATAAAATCCCACATTGACTCAAAAGACTTATTTTTCATTTCTAAAACAAAATTAAAATAAATAATTTATAAAGCTTTAAACACAAGAAAATCAGAAGTGATCACATTTGATATTCCTTAAATATGACTTTTAAGGCCAACTAAAAGATAAGCTAAAAAAGTTAAACCATTTTATGTTTTTTATGTCTTTGAGTAAAAAAAAATGGTTAGACTTAGAGAGCAATCTTTCAGGGCTTCCATAGAGGATACAGTGAAGTGCAAACATTATTTTTCACCGATCCAAACTTTCCAAGTGAAAAGCAGATACTAACCCTAACACAGAAAGGCACAAGAGCTGCAGCATCCACAATTTTGTTGCTGCTGCATTAAAGTTTAATCCAGGAATTTTGTTGGATTAACAAAAATTCTTAAGCCAAGTTGAAAAAGCAAACTTCTCATGTTTCTTAATTCTGGTTCAAGTTAGGCAAAACAAAGTTTGAGTTATTGGACATGTTTTTTATGGTATGTTTTTCTTTCAGTCTTTTTTCTTTTATTGATGCAATACCAACTTCATCTACATTTCTTGATCTCGCATTATGTATTTCAAGCTGATATTTCATCTGACTGTGCTGTTGGAGTAAAATAAATCGTCTTTTAAGTATTCCAAAAAGAATGTTTGCCTTTATTTCCAGTTTTAGATTGATGTATGTAATATTTCTCTATGTTTAAACTCTTAAAATCATTTAATAAAAACGTAGCTGTTCACATATAGTTGGAGAGTAATTTGTAAAAATATTTTGGCACTAGTGGTCTTTATTCAACAGAAGAGAAGGATAACAGCACAAAGGACAGTATCCTCTGTGCTGTGCCTGCGTTTATAATAATATAAAAGAATTTAAATCTTTTTGTGTTGTTATAGCTCCATCAATAATCAGAAATAAATGTGAGCAAGTGTGAGAAAAGGCTATTTATTTTTTAATCTTTTGAAGTGTTTAGAATGTAAAAAACAAAAATTCACAGAAACTGGGGAATGACTGCACAACATCACATTTTCTGATGGGATTAACTGAATTTAAAAATAATTAACATTTTAAGATAAGCTTAACTACAATTATATGTTGACATTACACTAAAAAAGAAAATACATGTTGTTATAAAAGCTGATTTAATGTTGTTTATTGCTCCTTACGATTGTATTTGCAATTTATTAGCCATTAATCCTGTGTATTTTGTTGTATTAAATATCCTAATGCACACATTGTTATTGTGAATTAGACATTTAACAAAAGCACAAAAGTGCCTCTTTCTATCGATTTATTCATTCTATCTTTATGACCCACTTTTGTTTACTCTGCTATTTTTCCCACAATTATAAAAAACACTATTACTTTACCAGATATTTTATTTGAGGCTATATAACTTGTAACTATAATGCATTTTTAGGATATGTTAAAGCTGCCAGGAATCACCTACAAATCCACAAACATTTGAGACCACATTTAAAACCACTTATAACAACTATTTAAACAGTTCAAATACTTTAATGTGCATCAATATTTACATGGAAACTATCTCAGCACTACTGCAGAAGCTAATTTTTTTACACTCTTCCTTATTTCCAGTCAGCACTAGGGAAAATGAATGTTTTTTTCAGATAGTGTGTCGAGTAGCATTGCACCAAGATATTTAAGTTTCCAAAGTGGCATTTTCTTTTTAATATTTTACATATGCTTTACAAAAGAATATGCCATTTTTTCCTGAATAATTTGAAGTCATGTTCTATTCTAATCTGTGGGTAGAACGAAGAACTCCGACCCATAACTAGACATTCACTGGTGTACAATCTATTCACTAGATTGCACACCATTTATAAACAAAATGAGAAGAGGTAATTTAATTTCCCCATTGTAAAAAAAATATTTTTAACTTTCCCTCTATTTTTGTCGACGTGGCCTCTCTGGCTTTCCATACCTTTGTCAGACTTCGACAGCAGCGCGAGCGGCGGTTCTCGTGCCCTCCCCGTGTGCGCGCGCGTTAAAAACTCCTTACAGGTTTATGTTTGCTGGAACAGATGGTGCTCGAACAGTTTTTCTGTTGCATGACATGAGGATGTCGGTTGACGGACTGGAGAAAAAGAAGACGATAGACTTGAGAAAGAAGCACATTGGGTAAGATATAATCTGATATGACTGTAGGCGGTAAAGAGAAATTACAGAAATCTGATTATGTAGCGCATTAAAGAAAAGAAAATGTTTGCCTATTAAACATTAATACAGCCATTCTAAAGTTATTTACTTATAAACTTCATTTTAAATTATTTGCGTAGAGCATTACTACTACGTGGTTACCTTTATGCCACAGTGAACTTTCTAATTAATGCTAGCATATGTTTTATGTCAAAGTGCTGAATCAGGTGGATTCACCTGCATTGTTGCAACAATTGTTTGTTTCTCTGCAGACCATCTTGTAAGATCTTCTTCAGCCATGACCCCATCAAGATAGTAAAAGCCAAAGGTCAGTATATGTATGACGAAAAAGGACATCGCTACTTAGACTGCATCAACAATGTGGCTCATGGTAAGCATAAAAATATAAAACAGTTTTAAATGTAAAAAAAAAAAAAAAGTCTAGTTCTTGATTCTGAAATGATCTTTAGGCAACTGTACCATGGTAGGAAATTACTACAATATGTAATAAGAAAAATAAGAAAATAAAAACTATTAGTAAATTCTGTTCTTTTTTCCACAATTATCTGGTTTAATTTTCATGATTGTCCATTTGAGATTGAGTTAGACCTGCTGTTTTTCCCCAGTGGGCCACTGTCACCCAGACGTGGTGAAGGCAGGAGCTGAGCAAATGGGATTACTTAACACCAACAGCCGGTTCTTACATGACAACCTGGTACTGTATGCCCAGAGGCTGCAAGCGACCCTGCCAGACAAGCTGTCTGTGTGCTACTTTGTCAACTCTGGGTAAAATATCTAGACATATTTTGCACACCTGAAACAAAGACTTTAAAAGGGCGTTAGCAACAGTCAGACCTGTTTTTCACTTGGCTGTGTGGGTGGTTCAGAAGGTTCAAGAAACTTAAAGTTATGAAAACTTTTGTATCCTACTTATGTATAAAAAAAATTACAAGTTACATACATTTGAAAATCTTTAGTTAATAAACGTTTTATGGTGCAAAGGTCTCTTGGTTTGACTAAACTAGATTGCACATGTGAACAAAGCAAGGATAAGATGCACACTCAGCATTAGTCGCTTCCTAACAGTCTGATTTATCAAACTGATCCAGATCACCATGGTTACTTATTTACACCATTTTTCTACAGTACTGCAGCATTAACCGTCTGAATTATCTAGATGGAGGTAATTATGTTTTTGATAATGACCCATAAACCCTCAATATTACACGGAAGACATATCAGCAATGTTAAGTTATAAACTTGACATGAAAGAGGCCACCTAGAGGTCTTTAGAGGCAAAAAACTGAGCTTATAATGTGAGCTGACAGGCTTTGTTCTAACGGTAGTAGTTGCAAAAGTATTTATGTACCAAAGAACTTAAGAAAAAAAACAAACTCCTTTTTTCATGCTGCAACCACAAATTACAATTTCACTGAGAGAAAATCCCAAAGGGATTAATAAAGTTCATATCTATCCATCTGATCTAATCTGTCTATCTTCACTGCTTTTATTAAGATTCTGTGTAATGGAGCATAAATATGAAGTGGAAGAGCAGGTTCCACTAAGCAAACTCTGAAAGGTGTGATGTGTTTCAGAGAATAGCTTTCCACCACAGTTTACATGTTGGCCTCATCAGACCAGAGCACGATCTTTTACATGTTTGCTGTGTGACCTCTGGAAAATTACAAACAGAACTTCTTGCTTTGTTAGTCGTCCGGTTGAGCTGAGCTGTCGTCCACCTGAGCTGTGGATCTCTGCAGCTCCTCCTAACTTTCAGAAACCTTTTGGCTACTTCTCCTCTCTTTTCTGCTCTAGGTTTGCAATTGTACCATCTCAGTTAAAATCGATAGAATACAAGTCCATGCTACACATTTCACAACCTGTACTTGTAAAATAAAATGTGAAAAGCGTGCATGATTTTTCTTCCACTGCATATTGGTTTGTCACAAAAAATCTCACTAAAATAAATTGGTTATAATTGAACAAAATATACATTTCAAGAGTATTATAAATGCACTCATAGAGGTACATAACCTGCAATTTTAATCTGGAGTTTTGGAAGTATAAAGAATTTAAAACCCCTTTTCAAGTTCTAAGGCTGCATTAACAATAATTTATTTCTCTATGCATTTATTCAGTCAGAATGAATGGATGGGCGTTCGCTTCAGCTGCCCTTGCATTGGGAGATGAAATAACACGCTGCGAATGACGTCCATGAAGCTTCACCTGTGTGTTTTGTGGTGACTGAGTAACTTAATGTAACCCTTTGCCTCATCAGCTCTGAAGCCAACGACCTGGCTCTCCGACTTGCACGGCAGTACACAGGGAACAAAGATATCATAACACTGGAAACGTAAGAGCCACTATGTCTCAGTCATGATGTGTGCTGTGACAAAGCAGCCATGTCTTCTTATCTTTGATTCGTAGCTCTAAAGTTTGACACAAGAGCTCTTAAGTGATCCTCTGGATTGTGTTTACTCTGTCTGCAGTGCGTACCACGGCCATGTGTCATCACTCATCGACATTAGTCCTTATAAGTTCCACCAGCTGTCAGATGCTGAGCAGAGTCGGTTCGTCCACGTGGTGAGTGGCGTTTTGCTCTCACCTTCCGCCTGCTTGCGCGCTATTGAAACCCCATAGCTTTGCTCTGCTCTGCAGCTGCGTCTTGACAGGCTGCTGAGTTTTCAGCATACGCCTGAGTGGAGATAAGAAAGAAGATTAAAAATGCATCCAAAACTCCTTTTACCCTAAACTAAATTTAAAAAACCCTCTTTTTCTAAATTTGGTTTGATAACATTTATTTGGTTGAAGTATTGCTCTTTTGGACAATTTATTCCCTCTGGTTTTGGGTACCATACTTATATGGATTATGAGAACGTTTCATTTCCTTTTGGGATAAATAAATAATTTGTTCATAGAATTTAAATAATACAGAAAAAAATGTGACTGAATAAATCCTATTTATTCAGCTTGTTCTCCAATTTTTTTATTGCTTTTCTTTGGACTTTGGATGCTTTTAACTAAATTACAGCACTTATCCATCTTCATAGCTTCTAAACCTCAAAATGAAACAATGATACAGCACTCTGTTACAAAAATACAATTTAAATGTGGTACCCACTCCCAGACACATGCTGTTCAGTTAGTGCTACCAGCAGCATATATGTATTTCCACAAAAAGGAATAAAATATAAAGAAATGTGTTAGTTTTCAGATTAACCTGTAAACATAGAAAACAAAAGTAAGAGCCTAATATATTCTATTCTTCATGCCAATTTCCACACAGGCTCCAAACCCAGATGTGTACAGAGGCAAATACCGTGCAGGCCATCCTGATGCAGCTACAGCGTATGCAGAGGAAGTCAAAGACATAATAGAAAAAGCCCATAAAAAAGGACATAAGGTATAGTTCATGTCTAATCTTTTTGGATGCTTAGACCTATAGAGTGCTTAATGTATCGTATAGTGTTTGAAGTAAATTATTTGCAAAAAATTACCAATATGTTTTGGTTTGTTTGACTCTGGACTAATATTTTGCGACACAAGAAATGTTGATGCTTTCTTTCCTGTGTTTTCTTCTGATTTATTATTATTATTTTTCATTTTGTTTTGACGAAACAGCATAAAACCTTAGCTAACATTAGATCTGATGACCTACAGTAACATCCAACATTACACAACAGCCACAATCTTATTTATCCCAGTCAAGTCAAAACCAAATCAGCAGACTTGATAGAGGGAGGCGTATGGGTCAAAGACGACAGGAACCGTTTTATTTGCAGTTTATCAAATGGCTGCAGATATATGGCGCTGATATGTTTTTCTCTTGGGCAGATTGCTGCTTTTATTGCAGAATCGCTGCAGAGTTGTGGCGGGCAGGTCATCCCCCCAGTGGGTTACTTCCAGCAAGTGGCTGAGTATGTATCCAGCAATAGTGTTTACACTGATAGCTATGGTGTCATTGACCGTTTTTGATTTCAAGTCTGCCTTAATGTGCTGAAAGTACGACTAAGTCTGAATAAACTTTTCTCTTCTACAGGCATGTCCACAAAGCAGGAGGTGTTTTTATCGCGGATGAGGTTCAGGTGGGATTTGGCAGAGTTGGCTCTCATTTCTGGGCCTTCCAGCTTCAGGGAGACGACTTTGTGCCTGATATTGTCACGATGGGGAAGCCTATTGGCAACGGCCACCCCATGTCATGTGTGGTCACAACCAGGGAAGTGGCCGAGGCCTTTTTGTCATCTGGAATGGAATACTTCAATACAGTAAGAGCTTATTTTAAGAATAAAGGGAAAATTAAAGCAACTCAAGTACTGGATATTAGATTGTTGTTTTATAGAATAAAGTTATGTTGCAAAAAAAAAAAACTCATTGAAAATACCTGAATGAATATGTAAAACCTATTATTTTCATCAGTTTGGGGGCAACCCCGTGTCTTGCGCCATTGGTCTGGCCGTCCTGGATGTGATTGAGAAAGAGGATCTGCAGGGAAACGCACTGCGTGTTGGCCAGTACCTCACTAATCTGCTGGAAAAACAAAAGCGGAAGCATCCGCTAATTGGAGACATTAGGTGAGGCAAAGCCTGACTCCAAGACTCTAAACAGTCAGTGGCTTCACAAGAAAATATGTCATGGAAATTCTCTTTTCTTGAAATAAAAATTAAGTGAGCTGGGGAATTCCAGTTCTTTATAACACTCGTTAAATATGTACTTTTACCTTTTTACAAATTAATTAACATTGTTCAAATTACCGTAAGACGAAAGAGCTCTTCCATGACATTTCTCATATATACACACACTTTGCACCACTTTTCTTCATTAGACATCAGAGGCTCTAAAGGAAAGTTGATTTACTACAATTAGGCAGAAAATCAAACATGTTCTCGATTACTTTATATTTTTAATAGTGTATAAGACGTCCCACAAGAATATAAGTACAAATATAATTTTAGCAATTGTTAGCAATGCCTATTGCTAAAGAAAGGCGTCGCTCTCTGCAGGGGGCGTGGCCTGTTTGTAGGGGTGGAGCTGGTGAAGGACAGAGTGAAGCTCACTCCAGCTACAGCAGAAGCCCAGGAGGTCATTTATAGGTAAGACTTACGGCTTCAGTCCTGTTTTTACGATGTCAAAAACAGACATATGACACCGAATGAACATAAAAAGTGTGAACATTTTATTTGCAGAAAGTGAGGAGAATTGGAATATAAGAACATAATAGATGAAACAATATTGTTGATTGCTACCAATTAACTTTGTCTTTAAGGCAGATAAACTGAATGTTCAGTTTGGAAAAGCCAAAAATGTCACAGCTATAAAAACTCTATTGATTATTGTATAAAGCTGGCATTCAATGTTTCGCAGATTTTGGGGGGGAAATTAATTGGTGCTAATTCCAGTGACAAAATAAAACAATAGTGATTTTTCCAGATGCTTACTGCAGAGTATGCACATTTTTATTGTTTTGCGCTTTTCAGGACATTCAAAGACGCTTTACATGAAATCAGTCACATACACATTCACACGCTGATGATGGTAAGCTAATGAATTGTAGCCTCATCTGCCCTGGGCCTGTCTTTATAGAGAAACACAAACATACATATATACATACATATATGAGTAATTAGCTCAGGTGGAACCTGCTTAACACACATGGTTAGCAATTGTCATTCTAAAATAGAAGCGTGGTAGATGGTTCCCTTTTAATTTCAACACCAGTCTGGGTCTTCTTTGTAAGCAACCGAAAAATACTGAGCCCTCCTTTTAGCAAGCTGAGCAGCAGTGCTCAGTAAGATGTGGAGCATATTTTAGTTCAGTGACAGCTGAGCCATGGAAAAACTAAGCAGTTGATTATGCTAAAGATATAATGCCATCAAATACTGTTTGGCTGTGTAAATAATCACAGAGAAAAATGTGGAATATTTCCAGATTAAAGGAGCAGCACATCCTTTTAAGCGCTGATGGACCTCATCGTAATGTGCTGAAATTCAAGCCCCCACTGTGCTTCACCACGGAGGATGCTGACTTGGTGGTGGAGAAGATCGACCTCATTCTTAAAGGTATTTGTTTACTAGCTGCAGATGTTCTGTGAATGTGTTCAGAGGTATTATGTTGCTACTTCCTTCATTCCAGAGCTGGAGGAAGCATTAGGCTTGAAGGCAAACAATTCAGCTAAAACAGAAAATGAAAAGAGGAGAAAGGTAAGCTGTGTGTGAAGTCCTACCAACTCTGCCAAGTTTTTTATCTGATGAGTTTTATCCGGCTTTAATTACGTTGATTTGTGCTTCATTTCTTTTGAAGCTGTCAACGGATGAAAATGGGCACGGTGGGTTAAATCACAGCAACGAAGGAGTCCAAGAACAAACCAAACAAAGGAAACGGATGAAAACATAAAGATGATTAAAAGCATTTATAGGAATTGGACAAAAATGCCTCAAGATTATTTGTACACAAATTGTCAGCACCTTCTCAGGTGTTTGAATCAGACTATCTTGTTGGTTAGAAAGAAAACTTTAAGGTTACTACAAAACTCTCATGTCATCTAATGTTTTAAATGTCTAATCCTATAAATCGTGTCTGTGAAAATACTATGCGATACTTTGGCAACAAAACACCTCATTCCTCTTTATGAATATATAAAATATTTGTATGAACCAGTGAAGTTATATTCCATCATATAAAATAGTGTTTAATTTGACATTTGAATTAAAAAGGGAATTTTCAAACCTTATGTTCTGTTTTCTTAATGTGTACCAGCTTTGTTTCTTTGTGGTACTGAACCTCCACCAAACACGGACACTGTTTGATAAATCTTCAATTATTTACCAATGTTTCCATGTTCAACAGTCTGAATTCAGCTCCAAGCGTGTTACTTGATTGTGCAAAAGTACTGACATCACTTTGTTTGCAAATGGAAATCAGAAATCTGATGACACCTGAGATTTGATACATACAGTGGTGAAAACAAGTGTTACTGGTTTTCACAAAATATGTTTCAAATGGACCTGGTGACGCAAATTTGACTCCAGAACCACGATATCCACACATACAAAGACATTATAACAAGAGAGTTCATAAATGGTCTGTATTAAAGTGAAATAGCACCCGGGAATAAAGTATTAAAGTCATTTTTAGCAATGACAAAAAGGACTTTAATACTGTTTAAAGGTATTTTAAGGTTGGCAACAAAACAAGTCACACTTCTTTAGGAATATACCTTTAAACCCCTCCAAAATGTAGAAACTGGCACAGTTCCACACAAATTCTTAAAGCTCCTTCTGGTACAAACTGCTACATCCTAAGTGCACAAAGGAGCATTACAATAGATCCTTCCTCCCAACATCTGTAAAACTTTATAACCTTCACTTCTTTGCTGCTGTTGATGTGGATTCTGGAATTTCCCCACGATGAGAGAATAAAAGAATCTCTATTCTAAACCATGATGCTTCCAACTTCAAATGTTGCTTTTTTATACTTATGTGTACATCTGGATTATGGCAGCAATGGTGACCATTGGGAAAATTTGGAGTTCAGTAAAATGCTTTACAGTAAACTTGTAAAGGTCCTGAGACAGCACTTTGCTTTTTGTTTTGAACACTTATCACCATAAGTTCTCATTCCATTTTATTACACATATTTTACAGACTCAATTTCTCAGTGCATGGATTTGATCATCATCTAATGTAAATTTCCAACAGCCCTGTTAGAATATATTTAATGTAGAAAACAGTGAGCCAAATACTTATTTTCTGAGATTTCTCCTGGCTGTTAAAGTCCAGGAGAAATCCTGGCAAAGTCAAAAGTACCTCTTTTGACTTTGCCAAAGTATGAAAGAAACATGAAGAATTCTGGAAATCTATAGTCATTTGAGACTAGCATGAATAGGTTTAAGGAAATATTTCCCTAAATGTCAATAAGAGATTATACAAACTCTAGGGTGTAACTATGGAGGTCTGAATTAGTTGATACAAGTTAATAAATTGTAAATTACTGCCAAGGATTCTAAACGTACCTCCCTAAAAATTACACAAAAGTTTTTAAATGAGATTCAGATTGTTTCCAGACAACTGATTATGCCATTAAAAGGAAAAGTAAACATAGAGGAATTACAAGTGACAGATCTACTGATGCATAGTCTTACTTTCAAGGCAGACATTATTTATTTGGGAAGCTGTAAATCCAATGTTTATTTTCCTATCACAAGGAAAAATAAACCTGCTAACTCAGATGTAGCTATTAAAGGCAGATGCCTTTTTATGTCATGTTCTTACACAAGAGTCACAAAAAAATCCAACATTTTTTTGGATTTTTGTTTGAAGCCATAAATGCTCTGGAGTCAAAGTTACCAGAGGACATCTATATATTTTTTTTCCAGCAGTCGCAAACAAAACTGGCCTTTCACAGTGAAGATAAACTAAACAGTCAACTAAACACCATTCCCACCTTGTGGAGGAAATGTGACAGTACACTTGGATGTAAATGCAAAAGGCTACTCAAAAGATGCTCCTATCAATCTGCCATATATTGGAAATGAACCGTTTTCCTTTAATGATTATCATACCCTTTCAATTAGATGCATCAAAACTAGCTACTAACATTTTTGGTCTATAAATGCACTGACGAACAGTATTTCCTTTAATAGACTAGTTGAGTTTAATTTATTGACAGGTTAATGACTCACAATGGAAATAATCTTGTTTCTCACTTATTTTCTCTTAGATTTAAAGACATCTGATCAAAGATCAAGACTTTTTTTCTCTTTTGTGTAACAGCCATCATAATTCCATCTCTTGCTATAGAGGCAGGTGAATCTGCAACATCACAAAATTAGTTTCTAATCAAAACTGACTTGTCATGATAGTACCAATTTTAAACTTTTGATAGATCCTTGATAGATTTAAGGATCTATCAAAAATAACTTAAATATTGCTGGTGAGGACAGCTATGACCCCAAGGTCAATCATAAAGATATAAACAACTGTGTGAAGATTTAACTATATACAAAAACAGAAACTTTCAATTTCATGATCTTGTTCAATGATTTTAATATAAAAACTGACAAACACTTTCAGACACTCAACAAAATAACGCAAACAGTTCTAATTCTGAATGGAAATTGGTGGCTGCATCTCACAGACGGCTTCCTTTACACAGTTTTTCTTCAACAAATGTGAATAGGCAGTAACATTTACACAAAGCCTAATAAAGAGGTCTGGTAGGGGCTCTGTTTTTTAAAGGTTTTGTTTTGGTGAGGGTGTTGGTCTGGTTGTATTTCTTGAGCAAAGTCAGTGCTTTCAGTCTTGATAGGTTAAGATTTGGATAAGTGTCACCTTTATTTATAACTGATTCTATGATTCTGTTTGGTAAATTTCTGTTGTCCATGTTCTTAGCCCATGAGGTATCCTCTGAAAAGATAAGAAGTAGAATTAGCAAAATCTGGCATGCAACACAGATTTTTAAATGCTTTAGATTGAAGAAAAACATATATATATAATGCCAATGGTAATTTACAATCAAATAAAATATTGAGCTTCAACTTACGGCAGCTTCATGCGCATGAAAACTCTGGCCATGAAGAAGCTGAGGAGGACACTGACAAAGCCGATGAAAAGCAGCAGGAAACGATTCAGTTTGGGAATGTTTGGAGCATTGGAGCGGTCCAGGATTATAAAACCCAGGCCTCCCATGGTGAAGAGGAAACTGGAGGCCAGTCCTTCCATAATGTACTGCCCATTAACTCTGGAAAAGCAAGGAGTCAAAATAAGCTATTTTTTATACTCAAAATAAGTGAGAATATGTGGTATATTTTTCTATGTGTTTAAATACTGAAAATTAGCGATACCTGTATGCCAGAAACGCAACTGGTCGCTGGTGTCCATGCTCATCTGTCATTGAACCCACACTTGGAGGTTCTACAATAACGTCATAGATAATACCTGTAGGTTGGACAAATGGAAACAGGTGAAAGAAAAACACTTATAAACAACATACATGTATAATTGGTATGTAATAGTTTGAATAACTATCTCAGAAGGTTCCGAAGGAAAATGAAATAACACATACAACTAATAAAAATGTGTTTTTGATACAGAAATCATGGAGAAGACTGCTGATTAACCAGTTATCAAAGTTCACTGCTAAAGATATTTGCTGCACTCAAACACATGATTAAAAAATGGAGAAGACAAAAAAAAGTCTTGTAGAAAATCATGCACAGACAACATTAACTCTGGTCTGGAGGAGATTCATACGTGGGGGACTGAAGCTGCACCCAGAGCTCACAAAGGCTCAGCATTCAGACCTCTCCAGGATCTGGGCGGCTCCTAAAGCAATACCAGCTTCCTTTACCAGTCACAGGTATCCCAGGATGATCATCGCAATAATTACTGATAAACAAGCCCCAACCAAGTACATGTTGTCCAATACATATCTAAGATTTTCACCATGTTCTGAAACTCTTCTTTTATTTGCCTTCTGATTCAATTTTTTTTTACAGCCTTTAAGAATTCTGGGGTTTTAAACGTGAATATTTATCGAAATGAGCGCTTGTAATAAGTCGGAGGCTTTCACATATACATTTTACTTCCGTTTTGATTGTATGTTCTTTTGGTCAGTATGAATAAAATGTGCAAGTTAGCTCGTTTGTCGCACAAAAAACAACAAAAAAAAGCTCTTATTGGTTCAACTGAAAGGTTAATCAGCTTCGGCGACTACAAACACAACTAAAACACATCTTATTGCAAATAAAACAAAACTACGAGAATTAAAACTGCTTTGATATTCGGACAGTGATCATGAAGACAGGCTAGTTGTCTCTTAGCTTGTTGTTAGCCATAGTTACCTCCTGTGATGAGAAAGTAGGATACAATGACGACCGCATACACTGTCATAGCCGACGGCATGTGCACCCATGACGGTTTCTTCAGTTTTATATTCGGGCATTCGAGCACAGCAAACGGAAAACTGTATAAAGTCTCCATGATGGAACAAAAAGTTAGCTTCCTTCTCTCCAGCAACGATCCTACCAGCCCTGGCTCGAGTACGCCTGCGCACTGACTTGGTTGACGTGTCCCGGAAGTACATGCGCTTCATTTTTTTCTTTCATTTGTGGCTTCAGTAATTTAAAAAAAAAAAAAATCACTTTTTTAAATTACTGAATTAATAAAAAAAAGTGATTTAAAAAAAAACGTTGAATATTTAAAAGATTATAATAAGGTCTGTTTTACGTCACTTAAAGAAACAGTAAGAAATGTCCATCAGTTTTTACCTCAGCAAGATGTTCAATGTGCGGCCGTTTCAATTACATCTGTATTCTTCCCATTTAAAAACAGTTCGGCGGTCCGTTGCTATTCAATTCAGGACTGAAGAGAATCGCAGTGTCGGAACAGAACAGGGCTTGAAAACCCGGAAAACTATAAGTACAATATTTTTAATTATAACAAAGGGCATTCTTAAGTTATCCAAACAGACATCGCGCTGCTAAAACAAGTGGTTAAACTCCAAACAACTCATCTTGCATAAAAAATTCACGCAAGCGCATGTTGTCGAGAAGCCCTTAAAATACTCAAGCGGGGAATCTCTACAGCATTTTGCTAATCTGAATTACTTTTAATAGTAATATTTTTGCATCAAGCAGTTGTACTATTGCACCTACCATTTCTAATTTCACGTTCAAGGTAGGTAAAATATTTCAAAAATCATTTTCTGTTCATGGTTAAGTGTAAAAATATTTTATAACCTTTTGTGCTTTCTTGCTTACGTCAAAGCTTTGATCATTAGTCAAGATTTTCTTTAATATTTTGCTAATCAAAACAAATGGGGGAAACAAATTAAAACACATTTAGATGCATCTTTCCCGTTCTTATGGAGACAAGTGAAATATTGAGCCCACTGGAGGGCACTGTTAACTTGCAGTTGGTATTTTATAAAATATAATATAGTACACTAAAAACCACAAAGTAGAATTGTGATCAATATTTGTAATACAATCACACAGACAACAAAAAAGGGGAAGGCTCCATCTTATTGGAAAAAAAAGTACATTGCCGATTTATTTCAATATATGCACCAGTTTCAAATGTTTACAACTTAAATAAAGTAAATAGTGTTTGCAAGTATTGCTATCCATGTTATTTAGACATTTCTTCCATATTTTCAGCACTTCAAACCCGTAACCTTGCAAATGAGCCTGGAAAATAATTTTACCAAGTGGATTTATATGTCTTCAGACCTGATCAACCTTCCTTCCAAAAATTTTACTTGGTTATTTTACCATTTTTCCACACAAGTTGAAATGAAATTTAATGCAAGGATATTTCATCAGTCGGTAGGTTTTGATTGTCCATTTGCTCAGAGAATTCTTAGTCTTAGCTGATATACAACACAGAAAGAAGAACCCACAACTTCAAACAGATTTGTTGGTCTTTTTTTTTATTGTGGCAAAACAAATACAGAATTTACTTCGATTTCTGGCTCTGTGCTTGTGCCTTGAGCACCTTGACAACGATCTTCTGCTCCTCAATCAAGAAAGCACGCTTGATCCTATGAATCACACAAAAAGGGAAGTTTCAATACATTACTCATTAGAAACACAAAAATAAGGATTATTGATTATTAAATAGCAACACAATAATAATTTGTCTATTGCAGCACCCGATTATTAAACGGCAATTAAAAAACCAACAAGGGAAGAAACGGTACTGAAGGCTTCGCTTACCTGTCACGTACACACTTTGCACACATGGACCCACCGTAGGCCCTGCTAACGTGCTTCTTGGTCTTGGAAAGCCTCATCAGAACCTGAGGTCTAACAGCGCGAATCTGTAACAATCATCAAGCATAAGTTGATTTTTATTTCAAAATCTAAAAATAGATCCCTAAAAGTTTAGCTTTTAGGCAGCCTCAGAGTTAAGAACGTAAAAACAATCAATATTGTCACATATTCACCACAGAATTTAAATACACCTGCAATAACCTCTGTTTAGTTTGGTCCAACACACAAAACGCCTCTAGCTCTGTTGTTGTCCCAACAGCTGGGTGTGAAACATTTATAGTCCAAAGACCAGTCAATTTTTGTTCTCCACATCAACAAAAAGAAATGACAAATTAAATGCTAATTTACATTCTTACAGAGCTTTTTAAGACTATATACACTCCCAACTAAAGATTAGCTTTTTTTGTAACCTAAAAAAATTCTAGATGTCCATGCTATTTGTTTGGCATTTCACTTTAAGATTGTATTACCATATATGAAACCCAAAACAAGTGCATAGACAATCACTAGAAAAAAGCAATGCAGAAAAATATAAAAACGTACAAATGCATACAAGATATAAACTCTAATACCAACATAACATTGAGTTCATGTTGTAAAAGGAGCCATTGTTGAGTGTTTCAGAGATGGAGATCATTTCATCACAATAATAGTTTTAATAGTACCTGTTGACAACTTCTGTTGATGTTCAGAAAACAAAAGTTAACATTGTGGCCTTATAATTAAAATTATAATTCTGTAATGTGTTTTGTTTTACATTTTCTTGCAAAAAAACTGCATTTTACAAAATGTCAAACAATAAATCATGTTGGAGATGCTTTGACATTTCGAAAACCTTATAGGAAAACTGTGGGAAAAGATCACATCGTCGGACGTGCAGAGTTTAAACTGATTGAATGTTGCAGGTATCCACTTGGATGTAACAGATATTTCCTTCTGTATCTGATGTTTACATCTTTAAGTTGTTTCAGGCGAGTAATTAAGCTGAGCATAAAGCTAACGAATGTGCCCAATCAGTGTTGAAAAATGAGAAACACTTGCGTTTGCTCCACGTTTCTTTCTCCATCGTCATTGTAGATTAATTAGAAGCGCCAATGTTCCCAAACAGTGGCAATTAAGAGTGTTTAGTTTTAGTGTTGGGTGACAGATTTAGTTCTGCATTTATCAATGTTTCCTGAAGCTTCATATTTGTTTGTTATATATGCGTACCCAACTGATAGGGTTGAACCAAAAGCTCTCAGCATGAATAACCGCACCACTATACTCCTGCGCAATATCAATATGTAGAGAACTTGATTCTTAGTGGGAAAGCTTTGGCATAAAGATATTTTGAAATTATCTTTATGGCTACTGAGAGCTGTAATAAATGTATTCATAATTGATATGCTACCTAAACATCTTTACATCCGCAGATTGTAACATTTAAGTAGACTCAAAAGGAATAATCTTGTTCTTATGCTGTTCGAAGTATCGGTATACTTTCTCTAAGTGATGAATATATATAAAGATATATGAGGTATTTTAGATAATACTTCTCCACAAATAACTACAACGAATCTCAACAGATGCACTTACTCCACGCAGTCTTCCAGGGCAGATGCCACATGCTGACTTGGGGGCCTTGCCAACCTTCTTGGTGTACAGGTAGACGATACGGTTACCAGGAGTCCGGGACCTACGGACCAACAAGAAGATTCATTACTACACGGACTCGGTAAGCTGCGGGTGTACAAACGTGGTAGAAAACTTTCACTTACAGTCTAGTCTTGTTAGAAGCAGTGTTGTAGGACAACCTGCGGCGGTAAGTCAGGCGTTGCACCATGTTGAAGCTGCGAGACAAATTTTATTTGAATGAGAAAGTGGTCGTAACGTTCATTCACGTTATCATTACTCAACATATGACCAGCTTTAAGCTCTCTTGTCAAGTTTTAAACTCGGGTTATGAGTATAGTGGTACTTTCGAGACCAATACTCATTGTTTTTATTATTACTTCACTACCCGGTTGCTGTTTAGTCCTACACAGCGGCCTTATCCCGGCACAGACGAGAGGCGTTAAAACGTCTTCGTATTGCCATCTAACTTATAAAATCCTCATTTCCCTGTGTATAAAAGCTTACTATGAGTCAATCTATGTCTTAAAATTGGTTAAATTATCTTCTAAACCTAAGGATTGCAGTCGATTACAAATTTGTAATCATGAAGAAGACAACAGGAGCCGCCATACCTACTTTCGCCGTAACCGGAAGAGGAAGGAGTTAGGCGGATGTTTCAGGTTAAAGTTTCTGCCCCCTGCTGGTGAGATTGTTTATGATTTTTGGGTTAATAGCTTTTTATAGGACAATTGCTACTTAAAGCAAGTTTTATTTGCTTTACGAAGCATTAATATTATAAAAATACTAAAATACTACTAAAAATACTTAATACTATAAAATACCTCTCCTACAACAGGGTTAAAAATATGTGTTAGCTACAAACTTGTCTCTTTTATGTACAATATTCAGTGATGAATTATTGTAATAATTTGTTTAAAAAGAAGGGTTTAGTCATTGGCTGGCTTTAAGCCAAAACTTTGTTTTATTCACATTGATACAGGATATAAGGACCTCATGTAAAATTAGCCCTTATCGTCAAATTTGCGTTTTCAGATCTGCGGTGTCAGTAAAGGAGAAAGTGGTGCAATTTCCTTTTGCAACATAAAATTGGGACACATGCCAGTAGATGGCAGTAGAGAGCCGACAGGATATTTTTTTCATGTCTTATTCAACTAAACGTTTTATTTTAATGACAGTTTTATATAAAACTATCATAAATATATATATATTGAAACTAATAAAAGATATCCATGCTTTCAGTGAACCTTGAAACTTTTTTCCAAGTAAGCACATTTACATCATCACAGAAGTATTTTTCCATTTCAGATTCCCATCTTCTCCAGTTACATTTTGCGAGTTAAGACATCACTTAGTGGGTTTTAATTGGATTGATTTTAAAACAGGGATCTTGACATTATCTTACAAGAGAAAGCTGATAACGTGGAGCTGGGTTCTCCAATACTAAATGTAGCCAGAACTCCTAATAGCTTTGACCTTGTTTTTGATTGTGTTGCACTACCTTACAGAAGTTTTTACACCCCATAATGAACTGAACATTACAGAATGCATTTGTCTTCAGGTCCTCTTTGTCAAGACTTTGTAAGCTACTACTACTCTGATTTAATCTTGCCTGTTGCCTCAGTTGCATTTTTTTCTCTTTTCTTATAGTTATGGAAGTAATAGTTAAAGGCACTGAACACAAATGCATGGCATGGTTTTGTCTGCAAAAAAACAACAACTAATATTTGTTGTATTACTAACATAGATTCACACAAATAATACATCTATTCTTATCTCCATTGATCTCAGAAGGGTAAAGCGGTTAGTGATGCTGTGATTAACTGCAGCTGCACAGGGATCAGGGATCAACGGTTCTCCATGAGATTCAAGGTCTTTTGCAAAGACACCAAAGAAGCTGTCAGTCAAGACAAACAGCGGTTCAAGCAAAAACAATTTGTAGCATCTGCGGGCGGCTGTATTTTCTCAAGAAGTAATTATTCTTAAAGGGTACCCCTTAGTTTTAATTCCTGCTGTTTATCCAAAGTAATATCAATAAATTCATGACGGTTTTTATTTGTTCTGTCACTGAATTCCAGATTTATGTTTTTTTTCTTATTTTCTTCAAAGAAAAGCCATTTCACCTAAAGTACACTTGATTACACAAGCCTCTCCAACCTAGGACCCCGCCGCCACCCCATATACACGTACACACACATCTCCTTGGGCCTCCTGTGTAATCTGCTGAGATTTAAACCTGCTGCTTCTGTTTAATAAATCCACTGCGATTAAAATAGGATTACAGCCCCACTTTTGCCTTGCCAATGTCATCATCTCACGAAACATTTTTTTGTACTTCTTTGCCACCCCTCCCCCTCCTCCTGCTCTTGTTTGGGTTTTTGCCGACGCTTGTACTGCTGTCTCCATCATTCCTCTCCCAGACGGACAGAGGGGCAAACACATGGACATAGACTTTGAGCTTCTTCCCTCCCGCTCTGTTAAAAACTCATCCCTGCAGCCGTGCAGGTCGGCCCATCTGTGTTGCTGTTGATTTATGGATTAACCTCATAATGCAGCACATATCCTGCATCAGTGCTATACTACTTCAGATGAGGCTTCTCCATGACAGATGACAGTCAACATATGGAAACTCCATTTCTGACGTGAGGTCCTTTCAATTTGGGCATTTGAAAAGGTGCAAATAGCCCTTTCATGCTCTGCAGAGATGCATATAAGCCCATCACATGGAGTGGATGATGTAAGGTCACCAAGTGTCAGCTGGGCGTCATGCGTTACAATACAAGATTTATTCATAAAAATAATTTTTGCATCAAATTGGACCCCCCCGAGCTCATTCACGAGTATTCACGAAATATGCATAAATAGTTGAGACCCCTCTAAAAACACTGATAACTGCCTATTTTGATCGTTCAAACACAGAATGCACCTGTCTACATGGTCAGTTTAAGTGGAATTAACTAGTGAGATGACAGTTGGACAGTAATGACAGTTGGATGGACAGCCAAGTAGACATGTAAAGACAGAATTACTACAGAAAGCTTAGTGAATTTATCCATAAAGACAACATGCACAGCTAGCATGGTGGTGGCAGCATCATGCTGGGGTTAGGCTTGTGTCTTTTCGTTCAGCAGGGACAGTGAGGTTGGTCAGCAAGGTTGGTCAGAACTTATTGGAGGATGAATGAAGCTAAATATAAAGAAAATCTCTTAGCGGGCACAAGACTTGAGACTAGGGTGGAGGTTCACTATTTTGGTTAAGACATATTAATGGATTAGAATGGCCCAGGCTTAAATCCTGTTAAGAACCTGTGGCAAAAGTTGAAAATTAATGTTTGCAGATGCTTTCCATCCAATTAGCCTGAATCTGTCTTATGTTGCAAAGGAAAATGGGTAAAACTTTCTGCATGCAAAGGTGATGGAGACATACCAGTTGAGACGTACAACTGTAATATACTAATGTACCTTCGCAATTTCTTTAAACTTCGAAAACCATTAAACTTTATTTCTTTCACTTAATAATTATGCACGATTTTGTGTTGATCTGCCACATAAAACCTCAATAACATACTTGGAGGTTTGAGACTGTAACATGACAAAATGTGACAAAAACGTTTTCATGGCAATGAAGTTTATCTAGGATTTGGTGCTCAGATATTTATTTACCTCATCATCTAAAAGGCCAAAAAGCCCTTTTAATAAAAATCACTTTTCTGACAGAACAGAGTTACACTTTGGTTTAAATGATTCCAACTATCCTGTTCATTGGAAAAAACTTGCTTCATTATTGCCACCCTATTTACCTCCCACTGCTTGTACCTCACTGCTGACAAATCCACACAACTATGTGGGGCACAAAGGCTCGGATTTAGCTGCCGGGCCAAAGTTAGGGTGGGCCGGGTAGGGGGAGGGCAGGGCCAGCATGGAAATTTCTGTTGCTTTTGCCACACCACAGATTATAGACAAATCAAAAGAACTGCCACCGTCGCCCCGTCAACCCGCCGCCCCCTCCGTCCCCTCCGTCCTCCCCTGGTGCAGCGTACATGACCAATGACCAGTCATCACTTTTATGCAGGAAATGCAGCCAGGTCAGGACAAGCCTGTAATGTTTGGTAGAGGAGAGGCTTGTCTGTGTACAGTGGGCCCATTGTTGCAAAATAGCTGACAGTTTGGATCTGATCTCATTTGATAGGCAAAAGTATTGACAGATCTAATTTGAACAGCTTGTGGGGGACTTTTTGATGCTGATGTGTCCTGATTAGACAAGCTTCAACAGAAAAACATCATTAAAAAGATGAAAGGGGACGTGTAAAGGCCCGTTTATGTCACCTGGTCTATTTCTATTATACTCTGCTTACTAAAGATGCAATAATATATTGTATATAGTCATATTCAGTAGATGAGAATATCTACTGAAGGCTCATTTGTCAGATTAGTACCTAATTGTGATGATTTTCCGCTTGCAGTTAGTGAAAACAGAACATTTAATATTACATCAGAGAATATTACATCAGACCAGTACAAACTGGATTTAATACAGAAATGTCAGCGTAATATATAAAAATATGTTCAATACCTTACCGTCATACTTAATGGCTTCCGTTTTCAAAAGGAGAAATTAATGGTTGAAAACATCTGTTTGTTTTTTGCAATTAATATCTTTAATTTGTGCCACTTAGTGAATTGAGTAACTGAAACAAATGAGCTCTTCAATAGTATTTATTGTATGTATCAGATTATTCTGTTCACCAATCCATGGTCACTGAAGATAGATACCAGACATATTTACTATGATGACAACAAGAAAAACCTGTGCAACGTGCAGCATGACCTATGAAAATTAAAAATACAAGATCCGTCAGTTTAGCCAAAAAGCATTCCACCAGAACGCAATAGGAAAGCACAGACGCTACCAAACATCAGAGTACTGACTGATAAAATGACATAAAGCAAGTTGATGCTTTTGACCTTCATGTTTCCAGTTAGGTAACAAGAAATAGCTGTGGAGTGAAACAGAAAAGCACAGAAGGCGACAATCAATAAGGTCAGTAACATGTGATTTATTATTCGGCACCAGGCCATTACTGTCACACTGACAGTGTGTAAACATTGCATGTCTGCTTGCCTCTAACAGAGTTTAACCTGCCTGGTGCTAAGTGGTTGAGGTTTTATGTGACATGACAGGGGAAACATGCAACTCGGGGCGCCGTTAAGGCTTCGTGCAGTATCGCTTCCATCCATTCGTCTGTCTATCCATCTGTTTATCCCCTCGTCCAACCTTCCATCCATCTTGACTGTTTGGCTGTCAGGATGGATGGCTTGACATATGCATATTGAAGTCACTTTGACCTTTTTTGATTTATGTTTAAATACATCAAAATTAGTTCAACATTTATAGAAATGTGCTTATTCTGTAAGAGGCTGTAGACGGTAGCATAGCTCCCAAAATAATTTCCTAAAAAATGTTATGGAATGACCAAAATATACTCTCATGAAACATATATATCTGGCAGAATGCAAATGTTATACTCACAACCTCACCTCCCCAAAAAAGTCCATAACCAGCAGCATATGAATCACACTTGAAGCAAAGTTTCTATTCTATTAATATTACAGCTTCAGAAGAAAACTACATAAGAAGCAATGGCAGCTCTTACATTAGCAAAAAGACATCGTAATTGATCATAGAAAAATTATCTAGCATCCACTGGAATTTTGAATCAATATTTTTTCTAACTTCCTGTTGCAGTGGATTGTGCTGTAGTGCTACCCATCCTTCTATCCATGCATCATCCATTTCCTATGCTCCCTTGTCCTTACTGGGGTCGGGAGGTGCTGGTGCCTATCTTCAGCTAACATTCTGGGCGAGTGGCGGGGTCACCCTGGACAGGTCGCCAGTCTGTCGCAGGGCAACACGGAGACAAACAGGACAAACAACCATGCACACACACACTCACACTTAGGGAGAATTTAGAGAGACCAATTAACCTGATAGTTTGGACTGTGGGAGGAAGCCGGAGTACCCGGAGAGGACCCACGCATGCACAGCTAGAACATGCAAACTCCATGACCCCAGGCTGGGAATCGAACCCAGAATCTTCTTGCTGCAAGGCAACAGTGCTATCAACTGCGCCACTGTGCAGCCTGCTGCTATGCTAATGTTAGTCTATTTAAACTCAAATATGTTCTCCCCTACTGTTAACAACGTTTTTAGATGGAAATACAAACTGATGTGTTGTTCCTTGTGTAAACTTGCTACTGAGATAAGATGCTGTATTGTTCAGCTGCCATAAGAGGGGTTGGGTGGTACTAAGAGGCCCAAAGAGTGCTTAAAAAGGAAACAAAAATATTCAATATAATATTCAAAAGACTGAATATTAACTGGCATGTTTTCATAATTTTTTTCCACAGGCTATGTATTAACTGTAGTCAAATATTCTCTTAGGGGATAAGCTGCAGTGTTTACTATACACCACTATTCACTATTATGCCTCGCTTTTGTCGATATATAGTGATTAGGAAGACTGGTAGGTCGGATACAATTTGGTGCAATTTACTTAATCCAAGGGGTGAGGATGCAATATAAAGGTGATCAACTTCATAAATCTGCATTTAGCTTTAAGAAATGGAGCCCCAGCTTGCAGGTAACCTTGAAATGACCCAAGGCGTGCAGTCGGAGCGCTGAGCTGGAGCGCATCCACCTGTTCCGTCATCAGAGAAACGGGGGGGAAGCTGCTGCCTTTGCTGTGTAACCACGGCAACTCCTCCCTCTAAACTGAAACATCACCAAAGCCTCCTCTGCGTGAACCAAACAGGGGAGGGACGCAGCCTGCCGCTTACCTGGCTTCTATTAACCTGTTATTAATAAACCAGGCAGATCACGTGATCGGCCAAGCCGAGAACACCATCCATCGTTTTCAACAACTAGAGGTGATTTCTCTGCACTCATCACTGTGAAGGATGCTGCTGATCCCGCTGCTGTGAGGCTCTCTCTTTCTCTCTCTCTGTGTCTGTTTACAGAGCTCCTCCTCTATCGTCAGCGAGTGGTCACATTTTTTTTTTGGCTCAATGAGAGCAAGAGGGCACCGGAGAGGATTTCCTAATCTCAACGTGCAGCCGAGCCGTGCGCCTGATTCTCTCTCGCCTGTGTCAAAGGTAAGGCATGACTCTGGGTGCGCGTCATGCGTCTCGCCAAAAACAGGGGACACGGATAATGTTGGGCTCTTTATGTTGAGGTGGGGGGGCGGGAAGAGATGGTTAGTGGTTTAAGCGGAAAGGGCGAAACTCAAGGGCAGACAGGGAGTGTAGAGGGGGGTGCCGGGGTGGGGGGAAGAGTTCAGCTGTGAAGGCAGCAAGCATCTCTTAAGAAGTCAAACAGTGCGGGCAGGACGCGTGTGCGCCGGGTGTTTATCCTCCTTTACCTGCGAAGCGTCACGTTATTGTTTTTATTTTTATTGTTTTTACACACTGCAATCAAGGCATGTCTGCGAACCGCCGGCCGTCGTATTTCATTGTATATGTTTTCCTGGTAAAAGCAGCAAATATGACCCTATTTTTCTTAAATTGTTGCGTGATCCGTTAATTCAGTCATGATGATGCTGATGCATGATAAGTTTCACTCTCTGCATCTTATACAGTTATTTTACCGACTCGTAAATTTGAATCATGGCTGATTAAGAGCAATCTATCATATGGGCTTCCAAATGAGGATGGTGATGGTCATCCCGTGATTAAACAATATCAAGTCTTGTTTTTTTGTGTTATAATATCCCTGTACTTTGGTTGTCTTAACTCTTTTTAGCTTTGTCATACAGAACAATAATTATATGCATTAAAGAAACTCAATTATTGTTTGCAAGAGTTTCAGTTCAGTGTTATCCACGGGATAATATTTCAGGTAGTTGCTCAAATCAGTCGACTTTTTCTATCTCCTTCTACATTTAGATTTGTACTATATAGCTCAGCTTTTATGTTTTTTTTAACTACTTTGCTTTGTTTTTTCCCGCTGCTTTACTCACAACTCCTTGATGTTAGTCTGATTTCCAGCTGTTTCAGCAGACACTCTTTATCCTATTTTAGTCCAGAAAAATGCTATTTCAATGTCCTGTTTAAATGTATGCTTAACAAGGATACTGAAAGTTAGATTAACGCCAAGAACTGTTCAGCTACTTTTAGATGTTTATTTATTGCATATGATGATCTATCTGATGAGACCAACAAATGGCTTAGACATCAGTAGAAGTATTTATACTGATCAGGCATTGCATCAGTGAGCACTGGCACCCTAAGTAGTCTGCGGCTATGCAACAAACTGCAATGAACTGTGAATATGGAAACCTTTCTATCAGATCCAGCAATAACTGATGCAGCAAGTTAAGCTACAGTAGCTTGTCTGTTGGTTTAGTGCACAGATGCTTTAAAGAAACTTGGTTGTCCGTTACCCTTTTGAAAGCCTCGCGCTTTCCTTTTGAGAGTTACTGACTCCTGAAGACTGGTAGTACTTCACAAAAGATGCAGTTTTGAACACACTCTGACCAGATTTTTGCATGTGCTGTATAAAAAAAAATCTATAACTTTCTGTGACAATTAAGTCAAACTAAAATATGTGTTAGATCAATTAGGACAACAAATGTTTTCTTTCTTTTTTCAAAATGCTGGAAATCATTTTTCTTATTGTTTTCTTCAAATTTAGAAGTTCACATACACTACTACTGCTATGTCTTTAAACTTTTTGGGAAAGCCCAAAGTATAAGCTCCATAAGCTTTTGATTGGTACACTGGGTGCATCCGTAGATGCATTTTAAGGTAACACCTCAAACACAGTCCTTACAAACCATCTTGGAAAAATAAAAAAGAAATCAGGAAGGTAATTTATAACCTCCTGAAGGTGTCATGTTTGTTCATTCAATTGAATTCAAACATTGTCAACATCCAATCAATGCACTTTTTAGCAAGTAGAGACATTTTGTTTCCTAGAAATACATCACCAGGAATAGGTAAAAATTTCAGCAAACCTTTGTGAGAAATCTATAGAAGGATGCAGAAATATTGGACGCAAGTCCTACTGCTTAGAAACGATTGTATCAAATGCAGAGGACATTTGTGTAAACCTATCAATTTGAAGAAATTCTGATTTCAACTGTGTTGCCAACCCACTAACAGGCACAATAATTGAAATATAAGTCATCTATTTTCTTCTATATGCCAGCAGTCATGATGTTGCACCTGAATAAAGGCAATCTTTTAACTTTTCTACTACATTTCGTCTTTGTTTAGATAGAGGCCAAGGTTATCTTTTCAGTTGAATTTGGCTTGGAATATTGACTTTCCTTCTTATCAAGTTGTGCAATTCTTCTTCCATTCTTTCAATGTTATCTAGTGAAGGCTGATATGATGACATCCTTTGGAAAACTGGATCCCGGACAGCAGCGACAACCTTCTCATCTTATTTGAATCTGAGGGAAATACAATGCTTAACTCCCCAAAGTTCCTAACCACCTATTAAGAGCGAGGACACTGAGAGCTGCACCATCATGGCTTCAGATCAGCCCAGCATGGACTGTTCGGAGAAAAGATCTGCAGAAGCCGCTGGCTGCAAGCGGCTGGGGCGGAGATATTTGCAGAAAAAGCTGCGGCCTGTTCGGGTCTTGGGGTTGGTCTTCAGCCTGGTGGCTTTAAGTGCCGTCTCCATCAGTGCCTTGAGCCGGAGTTCAGATGGGCTCAGCGAGCCATCGCTCCCCCAGGTGGATCTTCAGCAGTCAGCCCCTCACAGGACCCTACTTTTCACCCCAACCAAGGGAGACCCGAATGTGTCCGTTGACATGCCCATAGCCATGAAATCCACAGCAGATGACAATGAGACACAGGGGGAGTACCCACAAGACCTTTTTACCCTGGAGGAGAGGCGACGAGGAGCAGTGGCCCTCCACATGTTTGGCATGATCTACATGTTCATTGCCCTAGCCATCGTGTGTGACGAGTTTTTTGTTCCGGCACTGACTGTAATCACAGAGAAGCTCTCTATCTCAGATGACGTGGCAGGTGCCACCTTCATGGCAGCAGGTGGTTCGGCCCCTGAGCTCTTCACCTCCATCATCGGAGTCTTCATCTCTCACAGCAACGTGGGCATCGGCACCATTGTAGGCTCGGCCGTCTTTAACATCCTCTTTGTCATCGGGATGTGCGCCATCTTCTCCAAGGAGATCCTCAACCTGACATGGTGGCCGCTCTTCCGCGACGTGTCTTTCTACATCCTGGATCTGATCATGCTCATCATCTTCTTCTTGGATAACATCATTACCATCTGGGAAAGTGTTACACTGCTCTCTGCCTATGCTGCCTACGTGATCTTTATGAAGTTCAACAGCACGGTTGAGGGCTTTGTCAAAGGTTGCATGCACAAGAACCAAGTGGTGGAAGTAGAGGTACAACCCAAGGTGAGTTGAAAATGTTATTTTGTACCTTTGTAGTTTGCTGACATACAATTGAATTAAGCTTCATCTGAGATTTGTATATTTTTCATTATTCATCTTCATTATTGGTGAAAATACTAAATTACAAATTTAAATAAACTGAAGTGTAATGTTGAGCTACAAAATTATGAAATGGCAATGTGTAAGTATGTGATGAGTGTACCAATTGGCAAACTGACCCCTTTAAACATTTTATGTACCTAGTCTGAGGCAGGCTTTCGTTAAATAAATAACAAAGTCAGCTGTTTAGATGATCTGAGAGCATCTCTCAGTTCTCCTCTACCAGATCAGGCAGTGTGTACGAGCCACTGAAAAACATGTTCATTGCTCATATCTCTTCCCTCATTACTTTTAAAACGCCAGAAAGTCGAGAACGGAGTGCTGTCAACAGACCATTTCACATCAATGATTGCCTCTACACTGCTGTGAAGAGCTGACAAACAGCGTTCCACTGTGAGATTAATAAAACAGAGAAATGTGTAATTCTGGGTTAAGCTCTACAATTTATGTCTCAGTCTGATAAACAAATCCCTGAGAAAATCTGAGGGCAGACTTTAACCCCATCAGTTTAAGATTTTCCTCAAAGCTTGTCTTATTACCTTTATTTTGTGTGTGAAAATTTCCTCCTGCTCTGCGTTTTGCTCCTTTGTTGATAAAAAAGGTCAGAAAAATCTTAACGCCGTCAGTCAGAAATAGCATCATTCTGTTACTTCAGCTGACACAGACCTCCTCAATGACACTCGAGGGCAAAAGACACCGCAGTGCAATTTGATACTGGTGCGGAGATTATCCTCACGGATTTTCCTTTGTGACAAGAGATGGAAATTAAATTTTCAGAAAGTTGCATTTCAGAACTGTCATTAAATTGGGATTTATTCTAAGTACATGACGGATTGTTTCTTTTTTTATATAAACAGCAGGTTACACAATGTTTGAAAAACCCTCTGGAGGAAGCCAATAGCACCATATGGTGCACAGCCCTGTCAGTTTTACTTCTATGTCCTGTTATTTTGATTTGAAATACAAAGAGAGAGGGAGTGACTGCTAGAGATGACCTTGAAATGCAATGCAATGCATGCTGGGAGTTTTTGTAAAGGAAGCATGTGAGGACTACTCTTAAGTTACGAGCACTTTATATAATTTAATAAACACTTGACCTTAAGTTTCAACGTTGCTTATTTGAATTAAAAGTATATAACTGAATGCAAAACAAGAGTTTATATTTTTCATGTGCATTATATTTAAACTGAATGCAAAACAAGAGTTTATATTTTTCATGTGCATTATATTTAACTTCTTTAAGCATATTGTACTTGCTTTGAAGGCCAATTAAACTGCAGTGACACAAATATTATTATAAAACAATTATTTAAGCACTGGCTTTAATCAAGCTTTGACACTTTGTGGGTACAAGTGTTATTTTGAGAATTAACTGATAATAGCTGATGTAAGTTTGTTTCTGGGTGTGTAAATTTGTACCACAGTGATTGAATGGGACAAGAGAGTAAGGACAAAGATTCCAACAAAAGCCTGAAGGACTCCTTCTTCTGAACTAGAGTTATGATTTTAGGTATTTCAGATTACTTTAAATTCACTCTTAATTAATTGTTCTTTTGCCAGTTTTAGTCTCCTAATTATGTATTCAATCTATCTGCTGTTTTAGGCTGAACTGATTATCCAACATAGACCTTTAATATAAAATATTGGGTGTACGAGTTTGAAATTGTAGTGGACTGTCTGTAATTCCCCAAGGGTCAGAAATCAGCTGCAGATTTCAGGCAGGTTTGAAGACATTGGTTTTCGAGGACATGCATCTTTCTTGAACACTCTGTTTTGATGTTACATTGGCTGGGCAGTGACACTGACCTTCCTGTTTCTTCCAATTATTGATCAACTTGGGCCTCAGTGTTTCCTGGGTTGTTCTTAAACCTTCTACCCAATCACGTTCCATCTGAGGCTGACAGTTTGGGTCCAACAATTGGATCTCAGACAGAACTGGCTATTTTTCAGGAAAACAGCGTTCCCAAACACTCATTAACACTTGTTTTGAAGTGCTTTTCAAATTATCCTGACCCTATATCTTTTGAACGTTTGCCATCAGTGCTTAAGATTTTGCCAGCAAATCAAACATTTTAAATAAATTTGAGAATACATGTCAAATGGCCAACCAGAAATTTGTCATTTGATGAATACAAAAGCATTTGATTGAGGTTCAAATTGTTGGTGTTTGTTTATATTAGAACCTGAGCTTATAATTTTAACCTATGTGGATTAGAAACAATCCACCATAAATCTAAATGTTCCTTTTAAAACATATTGAAAACATATTTCACTGTCAAACGATGATTAAACGTTAAACATTAAAAAAAAGAAAGTAATGGTCATTCTGAGTGTATATTAACATCTCCCTGAAACTATGATTAAGTTATGAAATCATTTGATTTTGAAGTACATCGTTGTCTAAGGTTTTATAATGCATCATGATAATGGTATTCTGTCAGCGACTGCTGAGTCTGTAGGTTGCACTCTTGGTAATTGCCAAATGTATTCTTAGCATACATAGCATTAAAAAATTATCCAGTTATATACATGGACAGCAGTGTGATGTTTTGCAGTCGTAAGTCATTAGCTGGGTTTTGTACTGCGTGACTGCCGCATTTAATCTCATTACATAACTACTTGTGCTGCTTACTCTTCCAACATGCAGTTTTTCTCTTTTCCTTATCAGACTGAAAAAGATAAAATTGTTTCCATTTGGTCTTTTACAAAATGAGACCCTTCTTTCCAGGTAAACTGTTAAACTTTAAAAGTGATGTCGCTTCTTTCTCTTTTTTACCTAAAGACTGATGTATAACGTTCAGTAAAGGACTTAGAGAGCCGTCATGTCTGAGTTACCTGCAGCAGCAGCAGTATAGTATTCAGGCTATTGTTTTGCTTCATCAAAAGACACAAACAAAAATCCAGTTAATACAGATATAGGCCTCCTAACACCTTGCATCAAGACCAAGTATCAGCAACAACAAACTGCATATGGATTGTTTCACACTCTCTCCATTAGGTTAATCTTAGCTGCAAAAATAAACTTGCAGTGTAGTGCAATCCATGGCTACCAGTCAATGACTCAGTCAGATGGAGGTGGAAAATGAACTGTGCTTTCACTACTGTTTTTATTGCAAAGGTCAAAAGAAAGTAAACCCGAGTAAATGTTATTTGCTTACATTTCTTCATATTTTCTATTTTATTTATTATTAATGTTCATTATATCATGGCTCTATTGTAGATATTTCATATGCAAGTCCTTTAGGATGAAATCTAAAAAAAACTATTTAAAAAAACTAATGTAAATGGAGGCATTATGATAAAAACACTCACCAAAGAACCAAAAAAATTAAAAACATTTTTAATCAGAGAAATAAAATAAAATGAATTGAAATTAAACTAAGCAGAGCTTGAAAACAGGAGCTTCAAAAAGAAAGATTTATTAAGACAACCTGATAATATTAGGCATTTAGCAGGGCTTCATGATTTATTTAGAATAATAACTTATAAGTACCATTTACAGACTTTGTGTAAAATATTTATTTAGTGATTTTGCCTGCAACAGTTTAAGTAATAAAACAATTGAGCAAACTAATAATTTCTAAAATGGCTTTTCAGATATTTAGTAGTGTTAAAAATGTAGACATGTTTTAGCACTTCAGTATTCGTGGATTCACCTATATGTGAATTTTTCTGTGGAGTGCATTTCTGGAAAATGTTCCAATTTAGTGGGGTTTTTGTTGAGCAAAGTACATTTTTAGAAAGAAAATATAGCTGGGAAGCTGAAACCTAGGTGCAAAGCTATGTCACACTCTATTGGCTAGCATTTGGAAAGGAGACAATCCAGGAGTGCCATGTGTTTTTCTTGCTGCTGATTGGCTGTAACCCCAAGAATAAAGATAAGGATGCTAGCTTTTGCCAAGACGGCTTTCACTGTGCATATTAATACATAATAGGGTGTACTTGGGAATTGAACTAATAAAATAGTCACTTATAAACACTTTTAGATGGGTTTTTCCCATATTGACAGATTTCCAGTATTCGCAGGCAGTTGTGGTCCATAACTCAGTCCTTAGTACACAGCCTCAACCTGCTGAGTTACAGAGCTCACAGTTCCTAGCATAGCAATATTGTCATCTCTACGTCACTGAGTTCATTTCCATTTGCTGTCAATGGCTTCCTATTATGAATGCTTTAAGTTGACTTGGAAGCCAGATGAAGATAACTGATAGCTGAGTCGGAAAAATAAGCTGTGTCTTGAAATGTTGCTGTGCAGTGCAGCTATAACTGCAACAGTTATGGATTTTGTAAACCTGGAAATGCATCAAGACTTCATTGAGACTATAATTTGTTTGCTTGGATAGTCTTGTTCATGCTCTGCATTCTATGCCAAAGTCTTAGCCACAAGTCAGTCAGATCGCACACATCCGTTTTGTCCTATCTGCAGATGGTTATAGGTCAGGGAGGGTTTCAGTGTACTGTCTCCTGCTTCTTAATTGTTGCACGTTCTGTCACAGTTAAGCTCCTTACATTGCTTGGGTGGTCCGTGATGTAACCGGACAGAATCCAATCGTTTCCGCATCGTCTCTGAACTCAAAGGACTTAGACTATCATTTCTGTAGCAGGAGGCCAGCTATGGCATGAATGCATGTCTCAGTCAGTCATTCCTGAAATTCTCAATGCATAGACCACTGAACGTCACAGCAGAAACACAGACTCAACCTCGAACATTGAAGATCACAGCACGAGACAAGAATATGTGTGGCCAGTTAAAGGTTTTCGTTTTCCACCATTTACATCAGGACCAATTTATGCTTTTAAAATCTACTGTTGCTTTTTTCCAATGTGAAAAGGTATTTTTCTGAAGCTTCGTTGAGGCTTCATTCCTTAGTAGTTTGTGCATGCTGTACCTCCCCATCTGCAGCCCTAGGACCTCCTCTCCCCCATCCTCTCTATGGCTATCCCAGGCTTATCTTGTTATTTTGTGGCCTCTCTCATTGTTCGGCTGATGGATCGTTTGCCTGCTTTTGAAGTTGCTCGTTCAGACAGATCAGATTAGCCGGCACTTTGCGTATGATGGTTTTATGAAGGACAATGGAGCAACAACTAAACATTATGATTATATTTGTACTCCATAAGACCTAACAACTCCTGGTGATAACCTAATAAACCTCTAAACAAAAAGTAGCTTCTTAAATCTAATGGGAAACGAACAACATTTGAACATTTCCACATTTTCTCATGTCATAACCACAAACTTTAATATACTTTACTGGGATTTTATGAAAAAGATCACCACAAATTAGTGTGAGGTGGAAGGAAAATTATACAATTTTTAAAAAATGGCATACAAGCATATTAATTCAGGACTGTTTACTCTGATAATTTGTGTGTAAGTGTTTAGTTAAGGCTTCGGAGATTTGTTAGAGAATATTAAATAACAAGCAGCATCATGAAGACCAACACTGCAGACTGGCCTGACCTTTACAAAAAATGGCAAAAAGAAATAAACCACTGAAACAAAGATACAAGATGTCTTGTTTGTTACAAAGCTAGAAAAGGAAAGGGCCACACAAAATGCTGTGTTGAGGAGCACCATGTTCACTGTGAAACATAGTTGTGGCAGCATAATGCTGTGGGGATGCTGTACTTCCATAGGGACAATGAAGACAATGGGAATATGGAAGAAGGTTAATACAGGAAAATCTTGGAAATAAACCTGAGAACAAGACAGAGATTCATCTTCCAGTAGTTCCACAGCCTCAATTAAATAGTGTAATTAATGTGTTTGAGTGGCCCAGTCCAAGTCCAAATTTATTTGAGAACCCGAGGCAAGACTTGAAAATAGTTTTTTACAGATGCTTTCCATCCAGTATTTTGTAGCTTCAGTAACATGACAAAATTTGAAGTTCAAGAGGGATGAATAATACTTCATGGCACATTAACATTTTAAGCACTATAAAAAAATGCCTGCTGAAAATTTATATTTTCTGGATGCTGAAGTCCGGGGAAGAAAGTGGAGCCTGCTGCTGTCAGTGTTGGATAGATAAGCCGCCGTACACAGAGGCAGATGTTGGTTCTGCTGAGATGGAAGGTGCAATCTCTGATGCATTACCAAGCTATAAATAGCACTACAGAGGCAAGATCTTCCATCAGGATGTGCTTTAAAGATTGGTTACAAAGCAGGTCCTGCACAGACTGGAGGGAGACAGTTCATGTTTCCTCCCCGGAGGATTTGTCCAGTGGGGAGCTGGTGTTGGACATATCGATGATGCTTCACATTCACCATCTAAAATCAGACGTTCATGCTTCTGCTTTCATCGTTCTTCTCATAAGAAAATAAGAAAATAAGTGACACTGTAAGAAAATAAGTAACAACACTGTAACAGCGCTCTGCATGAGCTTCATTTTTAGCTCTTTATTGTGGTCGTGTGACTCATGTTCAGGGGATTATTGTCCATTATGGTGGATGACTGGCTAATTTTCAATAAAGTCCAGATGGGCTCTGCTAGCTTCATGGAAAACACAAGCTACATCTGTTTTTATGGCCTTTTGCGGAGATTGAATGGATGATAAAAGCACTTGTCAAGCTAATTTCCTCTAAACTGCTGAAATACTCAAATTTAATTACATAAAGAGGGGTTTTTGTAAATATAAAAAAATAAACAGAATATTTCAACCTACATTTCTTCTACAAGTATTCACGAGGGAGAGTGATTAAACTATTGAAAATCCTATTTTAGTGTTTTTTGTGCAATTGTCCTTCAGTGGGCTGAATGGATTTTCACAGAAGGTTTCATTCCTTAGAAAAGAAAGTTGTAGACATGACCTTGGTCTAAACTAAAGGCTAAAAATGTGTTGGCAATGTTTTTGTCTTCGTCTCGAGATGCCGAGGCAGCAACAAAAGCGCTCTACTGTGAGCACAGAAGGGTAGTTTGACATATTGAATGGCTTACTATTAATTGAATGTTTTTATTTGTTGAGAAGCATCCAATCTGAAATGGCTTAGGTGCCATTTGTCATTATATTCAGATGTAATTTGTCTCCAGAAACATTTTGATTAATGCTATAGGTGGAAGATTTGTTCTTCTTCCATACACCAAGGTCTGGAAAGTCCAGAGAAACGAAATAAGCAGGGATTTATTTCATGCTCATGCGTTCATGTCATGCGTTCATGACATGGAAGCTTCCCACTTCCATGTCATGTAAAAAGTCAGAGAATTTGATTTTTCTACATCTAATTTTATTTAATTTGTACATGCTTCCTTTAAAACTTCTGGGGTACACGATGTAAACCAAGAGATCATAACTATAAAAACTGTAAGAACGGGAAATCTTAAACCCAAAAGACAAAACTAGGACCACAGCAATCCCTCTTAATGCCGTGATCTGACCTACAAGCCATTATTCTTTCTATCTCTACACCATTGACTCAGAATTTACATTTGTATTTTTTGTGACAGTAACTGTATAATCTTGTGAACTAAAACAAACATTATGTAGCCCCACCTCAGATCCATTCTCCGCGGAGGGAAAACGGCTGCAAGAATCCACATTAAACCAGATATGGCAAACAACCACCTCTGCATTAACACCGGTCATTACGGCAGCGCCAGCTGTTTATTACAAAGCCCTTACTGTTTAATTGCTGCAGGGCATCTGTTGACATTTATATTATGGATTTAACTGCAAAACCAAAGTTCACAGTTTCTGTGTTGGAACTTTTTATGATTAAGCTACATGAACAAAACCACTGGATCAAGTGTTTCCAGATCTCCAGCTAAAATAATGTATGAAAAAATGCTATTAATAGCATAAAGCAAGAACAAAAGGCCACCTGAGACTTGAGGATATCTAAGAAACTCCTGACCAAATAACCAACAATGTCTAAAGTCGAACTCTGTGCAGAGAAATTAAAATAGATCAGACAGCTTCTGTCCTCCCTGGTTGAAATGTTATGTTTCTGGAAAAAGGAATATGACAAGCTAATGAAGTCTATAGGACAGGGTGCTTTCATAAGTACTATAAATATTTATAAGCAGAAGGATCTGAATGTACGTGCTAATGAGATATTTCAGTTTTTATTTTAATCCAAAGGTGATTGTTTTAGTAGGAGAATAGAAGCCAAAAGGAATCTGAAAAATGTGAAGAACTTCACAGGTCCCAAAAACTGTTTTAACGTATTACACTCAACAGAACCAAATTCAAGCAGTTTAGAAAAAAAAACAGACTTTGTGGCTGTGATCTCACCAAGGAAACCAGCAGTTCAAGTTTAATCATCCGCTCCATCTGTGGCTCCTCATGTGAACGCAATAGTCAAGAGTATTAATTTTTCCACTTCTTTTTTGCTCTGTTGTTGGGCAGTTAATATTGCAAACGATGAAGTAAAGCCTTGGACACCCTGGCCCCAACCCTCAGATCCTCAGGCGTACCTAACGCGTATTTTTTGTGAACTGAGACTTCATAGTTTCACAGTACTGATTTCCTACATTTCTCAGGACAAATTTCTTCATTTCCCACAATTTCAGCCAATGCATCAGCAATTTTGGAAGAAGAGATAATTTGCCTTTTAGCATTGAAAAATCAAAAGAAAAGACAAAGCCATTAAACCAGACCAGGGATTAAGAACTTCCCTACAGTTGACATCAAGACAAATAAGACCAAAAATATGAATGAATTAATTCAAAGACTCTCCAACATGACTTGTGACACAGTTGATGTGCTCTGAGTGACCAGTCACCAGGACTTGCAGCGTGACTGCCACTCTCTGTGACGCATAGACGGGTGTCAGTTCAGTGTGGCACACAAGACACTGTTTCGGTGCCGTTTCCACTGAGCAGTTTACGGCGTGACACAGAGTACGCATATGCTGCCATAAATATTGACCTATGACCTACGTCTTTCTAGGACGTAGACACCTATAAATACAGCAACACTGGATCATATTTACTTTCAATGGAAAAATATGCACAAGTAGATCATAAAAAGAGAAAATAGCAGAGTGAGCGATACTTGGTAAGTCTATCAGTATGTCCTCTGGCAGACTAAGCCTGTAGTAGCATAACAACAGGAACAGCTAAGGACACCTTAGGACACACTATCAGCTTTATAGCTGGTCTTGAAAGCAGACAGAGTCTCCGTCTCATGATCAAACACAGTGAAAGCTTCCCTGTAAACTGCTGTGGGATTATTGTATTAAGGTCTGATGAGAAGTCTATGAAGACAATCCTGGGATAGATGCACTTTTCCCCCAAGTAGGATGAGACTGTGTAGAGTGTTTGATAATGTCGTCTGTGGACCAGTAGAAAAACACATAAACTGAAGTGCGATCAGTGGAAGCACAAGAATTGGCTTTAACGTGTCCCCAGACTAGTTTATCAGAGCATTTAATTATGAAATAGAAGGTTGACTTTGATATTCCTTTCTGGAATGGGAATCCAAATGAACAGCTTTAACTGGATAACACAATACCATCTTTGCTTCAAGATGGTCAGGACTTTAAAGAGTCAAAGCGTCTGGAGCAGACTATGCGTCCTGAATGTGTTTAAGCTCTAAGCCATACCAACAAAACGCTTCATTATATCTGAGTCTCACCCTGTCAGCACAGGTCTGTTTATTTTATTTGATAAAGAAAGGTCTCCGCATACATGTGAACACAGCAGTTTTGACTTTTCTGTTGCTCATTTCTCTCCAGTCTCCTCAGACTGAACATCTGCCAAAAGTAAACTGGATCGATCAAAGCATCTTAGGCCCATGCGGTCTTCCCGTAACCCCCACTGTTCTGCCTCCCTTTCCTTTCTGGTCAATTTCCCGACTTGCAGTGACGGTTTGAAACACCTCTTTGGCCGTTTGGAGGACACAGAGGACAGACTGAGTCTACTGAAGTAAATCTAATGCAGGCAACCACCTTTTCATATACTTAAAGAGTGTATTTTTTCATATAGGTAATCATAAGCAAGACATTCGGACCAAAAAAGAGACTTAGGGAAAGGTTTCCAGGTGCTACAGTTCTTGGTTTTTTAAATGAATTGTGCAAGTATTTTTGCAGCACCATGGAGAGTACCTTTCTGGTGTTTAACTTGCTTTAAACATGAGTTGTGCCATTGTTGCAGCTCTTTTATTTTCAATCAATCCTTCACCTTTTAAGACTTTTTAAACAAGCTAACTTGTTTCCATTATCACAGGACATGTTTCTCTGCATAGATGTAGATCATGTTGATTCTTTGTTCAGGAGTTTCCAAAATCAATGTTGAGTTGTATTTTTCTTTCAGTTCCTTTTGTTCTAATTTACAAAGGAATTAGAAAGATCTACACAATTAGCTAATAATGACAGAGTGAAAGTCTCTTTTCAAAACATAAAAGTAAACATTTTAACAAAACAAGTGCATCGATATTGAGACCGTTTGCCATTACTCTCAAAATTGAGCGTGTACCGTCTTCACTGATCATTCTGAAGAGCCTCCTCCAGCTTTACTGGAGCTGACCTGCGGTAAATTTAATGGATTGTAATGGAATATAGTTGGCAGTGCATATTAGAATGAAAGCCAAGAAATGAAGTGAATTGAACTGTTTGCAGACCTGCAAGACTGTATTGTGGCAAAAAACAAGACCAAAAAAAATTTGCAGCATTGAACATCGTGGAAATATAGTAAAGGAAAGAAGTTTGAAACCAAGAGAGCTTGAGTCTGTAGATACATTTAAAGTATAAAGAAATATTTCTGTGTTTACAGTAGCTCAGGTTTTTAAGGCAATTTTTATTGAACATTAATTTCTACACGGTTGAATCTCTAAGTATGCTATTTTTAGTAAACAATGAGAGAACTGGTTTCATTTGTTAGCTATTTTTGGGTCAGTGTCTTTGGAACCACAAAGGTAAAAGGTATGTAAATTCTCAGCTTTAGTAACGCAGGCCTAAGCAGATAAGTTGTGCTCATGTGAAATTAGAGAGTCTGAAGGTGAAATGTCGATGCTTGCAGGAAACTCATTGATCAGAGGCTATTTTGGAAAGTGGAGTTGAGTTAGGGTAATGTAACGGCCTGTAAAAACATCACGTGAAGGACGTCGAGTTCCCTGTCTCCCACACGCCCAGGCTTGGCATAACGGAAAATGTGCATATGGCCAGACTTGGCCGACGACAGGTGGGCCTGATGGGCTTAAACCGCTTCCTCTGAGGACGGGGGATTTTTGACCCTCGTCGTCATCATCGGCCTCTCTAATCTGCACCAGCTGAACGTTACATCAGCCGCCAGAGTTGCGCTTCACGTAATACCCGTAATTTGTGAAATTCGGGTTAATGATGTCTGCGCCACTCAAAGTGCTGGCGCGCGCACATCTCCCCGACGCAGACAGACCTGACTCCAGGCAGATCATTGACAGGAATGGCTAATTCAACTCCGAGAGACATCAACTCTTAAAATCAAAGTGAGTGCAATTAAGTCTCCAGTGAGGCCTCTGTCAATCTGCCTCTCTTTCATGTTTTGCATCCAGGGATAGTTCACTCGTTATGTCGATCGGAGTTGCAGGAGGCTTCCATCAGCTCAAACCCTTCTCCTCCCAATCCACCAAGGTTACCTGGAAAGGGCTCTATCAGCGTATTATAGTCTGTATTAAATGACCACAGGCAAAGTGAAATACAGGCAGGGAGCTTCCTCTGCGTACATGCAGCTTTAGGTTCTCTATGTACATCTTCTTGGTGCCCAGATGTCCCAAGTTTAGAGATGATCTCAAAGGAATCCGGCGGTCTGATTCGAGAAATCCAAAGCTAAAGCCTTTCTAAAGATTTTATGAATAAATGTTGCTTTTGTTCATTAACAGCAAGATTGAAAGAAAGGCGGAGAGAGAAGAGGAAGGCATGCAGTGAAAGGGTTGGAGGTGGGAATCAAATGAGGGACAGCTGCGTTGACGGCTGTAGTTGAGCAATGTGGTGTCTTGCATCTTTCAAAGCTCTTAGTTTTGACAGACGCAAAGGATACAACCTAAATAAATTCCTTATTCCCCTGATGTGTGTGATTGATTTAAATATTACAAAATATCAAATTGTCCAGGTAGACAATCAACCTCTGATGCTTACCTTTATTTTAATGTCCCTCGGAAGAGAGTGTCCCTTTGATTAAAAAATGTGACCACAGCAGCAAAAGTGCAGTAATCCCTAGTTAAAAATAGCCTTGACAAATCCCCTACTTATTGCTGTTTGAATAACATTTACTAAAAACAACGCTGCCCAGCTGTTTCTCAGCAGGAGGCTAAAGGGCATACACACGGCTATAGCTGAGGACATTCAAGAGCAGGACTAAATGGGTCAGTTGTTGATGGAATCAGGAATTATAAAACATTTAAAAACAGTTTATGAAAAGATTTAGCAGGTTAGGAAAGGATTTGTAATTTTAACAAAGACAAAGCTTTTCTTTTTGTGCTGTATTTTTTAATTTGTCTGAATTATAATAATATACCTGCTATAATTTTAATCAGGCTTAACAGTATTAAAATAAGGATGCTGCCTCATCCTAGTGTTTATTCAGGATGGTTACCAATGCATTTCTAATTTAATGCTTTAATAAATAAGTCAGATTTTCACACACTGTGGTATAAATGTATCAGGATGAAGATTACTGAAGGTTTCCTTAGTTAATGTGTCAGGAGTGAACATAACTGTGTCAGATGTTTCCATGATTTTCAGTAAATCCTGGAAGTTTGTAACTCTAATCTTAAAACATAAACTAAACTGAACTAAATGGTGTATTTGATTGCTGCACAAAAAACGGCTAGCTAATAGATAAAACAGTGACAGTTTTCCGATAAAACCAATATTGCATGACTTCATTTACCTGCAAAAGTGACACAGCAGTTTTTTTTTACACTCTTAATTCCTTCAAATTGTGAGGCTGATTGGCTGAGTACAGGGAAACATGTGTCCTGGAAAGGATCGCCTTGTGGGAAATCAGCCTGATGGCAGCTCCTGTAATTAGTTCTGCTTGTTAGGAAAAATGAAGGGGTTACTAATTAGCAAGTGGATGGCTTCTTGACTTGTGCATCTTTTCACTTCTTTCCTTAAAAGATCATCATTATCGTCTCTCAGGCAAAACGGGGGAGGGCGGTGCTTCTCCGTCGTGCCACTCAACAGTTTAGCTCTAATGCAACGAATCTAGGTGGAGGAATCTCAAAGGAGGTTCTGTCTCGCTCGGATAGACAGGGTGGCTGCTGTAAGCATGTGCAGGAGATGCCCAGAGCTGCACAGAGTTGGGGTTTTATAGTTTTAGGCTTTTTAGCTGGTGTACTGTTAAATTTCAGATCATTTGGGCCAGGTGCCACTGAGCTGCGACATAAAAACTCTTGCTTTAGATTTTGATGGGAAGCTAAATTTTCTCAGCAATGACTAAACTGAAACCAACCATTTTTAAATCTTGTTTCAGTGAAAAGATAGCTTTTCATGCCTGGATGAAAAGCTATGCAATTTTTCCTGAGAGCTCAATTCATTTGGAGAACTACGGGTTTTAGAAATATTTTTCATGACGTATCTTTTCATTGGAACAATGTTGTACCGGCTTCTCCTGTCAGACTAGATTATTCTTTCATCCCACTGAAATATGTTCACATCACTGTCATAAACAGAATGACGTGAATTATTTTGTTCAAAGGATAAATAGCTCCGACAGTATCATGGATTTAAATAAAGTCAGTCATTAACAAGGCATAAAACATTTAAAAACTGTAAATCTGTGTAATTTTGCTTCAAAGATTTAGCATGAAGGAAATGCAAATGAGATCCCTCCATAAATAGAAATAGTTTTATGCTCCCAGATTTCATATGTAAAGACCTTTAATCCACCATTGATATTCAAAATTCAGGACTTCCGGCTCGGCTTTCAGCTTTTCATCACACATCCCTCTAAAACTTAAGCTGTGGGTGAGTGCTGAAAAATGAACTGTTTTATTTGTAGATTTTTATTTTATTTTTTATTTTTTTACATCCAGTCAAGCTGTTAATCAATAAATCTCCATAACACGGTGTTAAGACGCATACAGTGCCGCAGGGATATTTATCACCCCTCTAGCTGATCCGCTTCCAAGAAAGATCCTGACGTGACATTACGTAAGAGCTCGGCTGCGCTGCTGCTGGTATTAGGGAACAGAAAAACTCCAGAGAACATGCTAATCTTCCTGCGCGATTATTAGTCATACTATTTAACGCCGGCTTAATGGGGGGAGCTCATGGTATAATTTCCATCCGGCATATTCACCTGCTCTACCCTAAACCTCCTGACTTTCTTTAAAGCTGGATGCTATGGAGTGAAATGAGATAATTATGCTTCAGTGTGCAGGGAATTAACCCGGAAATGTGAAACGGGGATAGGAAGAGGTCATTAGAATAATAACTCCATGGAAAATCTCAGCATTAGCTCAACTTCTGCTGAATTTTTAAAAAGAATTTAGATTTTTTTTTTTTTTGCATGCTTCTCTCTTCTGTAATTAACCCACACAGGCAAAGCTGATACATGGTAAATTATGAGCTGCTAAACAGAAACACTGATATGCAGTGGGAGCTGCCACTCTCAGTGACTTTTCACAAAATCCACGCAACAAGGAAAAGTTTGAGCGAATTTAATCTTAAAGTTTGTAACTGCGAGATAATCCACTTCAGCAGCCATAAACAATTTAAATTACTCTCTTTAACCCAGCAATCTGTTGGGAGTAACACTAACACCCCCCTGATGCTTTCGCCTCATGAACTGAAGCCCTCTGCAGCCGTCAGCGGATTTGGTATTCAGTGCAAAGCTGTGTCATTTAGCATGCAAATGAATCATGGAGTTAACAAGCAGTAAGGCCGTGTCTCGGAATTTGCGCGTTTTCAAACACTGCGATCAAACTGGATTAGTTTCTGAATTTCATTGGACATCAGGGAGGCTTATCGGCGAGCAGCAGCATCTCCACGGTCTGCAAGTTCCTCTTTGAAACCACATAGGCAGGGAAATAATGCCTTGATATTCCAGGAGCCAAACAAAAGCCTTTCTATGCGTTTGGAGTTGGAGGGGCCTCGGGCAACTGTTGTTTCCCACCCAGGTTTTCTGGAGACGACGTGAACGCACTTCAGTCAGTCAGTCGGTTGCAGAATGTCTTTTGTTTCAAAAATAAAACTGTTGAAGTATTCAAACGTGCCAAAAAAGAAAAAGAAAGAAACAAGGAGCCGTGCTGAGAATGACGGCGGTGAAAAAAACCGAGTGATTGTTAAAAGACAAGAGTCTCTTTGGCATGTTGTGGCACATTCTCTGCGACGAAGTTATCACATTAGAATCTGGCATGATTCTCTAATTTCGCTTTCTTGCAAAAAGATGAAAGCACAACTTGTCAAGTTGTTGCTTCGGTTGCCAAATGAAGTGAGCAAAGAAAGTACACCATGCTGATTTTAAAACAACTTGAGAGGAAGTCGAGCAGAATGGGCACTTTTATGTCTTGACAGGAACAGAAAACTGTTTGCTTTTAGATTTTATCCAATACACATGGAAAATGATTGGCCTCACATTAGAAGTGCCCCGCAAAATTACTTTATTGGAAAGTAGCACACATGTGCCCACAGTACATCCTAGACCGTTGTCATCATTTTTGAGGAAAGTAGTAAGAAAAGAAAATCCCAGCATTCATCAATTTTTAGGGATATCGGAGTCAAATTGATGGTCATGCAACTAAAAAGCTGTGAAATGTCAAAAGGTTCTGTAATGTAATATTTCTAAAATACTGACTGCTGTGCCTTTTGTGATGTCATCAGCCCAAATACACACAAAGCAGAATCAGCAAAATTATTTTCAATGTGGGAAATCACAAGCTGTATTTTTAATGTCAGCAACCTTTTGTAAACATTCAGCACTAGATATGTATATTATATTTAGCCACATGGAAGCAAAGTTTAACTAAGACCAGTGAAAGCTGAAATCCTGGATTCTCCAACAAATATGTCTTTTCATTGAATTACCTGATTAGATTTAGCATTTTGTAGCCTTACAGACACTCAGGTTCTTGAGAACAATTTCCTTCAAGGCTCTTTGTTGCCTTTTAGAGACAAATAGCTTCTTTTTTACCTCTGTGCTTTAATAGTACAATTGGTGGAGTGCTTGTACCAAGAATGGTCTTTCCATCATGTTTTCTCTGAAACGTAACTGAGTTTTTTTCCCAAGGTATCCACTGGCCTTTTAGTTGCATCTCCTGTCCAGGGCCTTTCATTGTCTGATTACTCAGTTCGATGGGGCAAACTTAAAAAGTCTGCTTGTGGAAAATCATGGAGGCTACAGTGATTTAGGGCTTTCAAAAATCTTGCCTTGCTAGTCCACGAATAATATATATTTTTTCCACCTGTATGTTCATTTACCAAGCAAAGATCGTAAACCTTTTCTTTACTGAAAATCAGTAGATTTTCAAGTTTGCTTGTTTTTTTTAGTTTATTAGTTTCTTTACTAATTTTCAATCTGGTGTTTATAGCTTGCATTTTCCTCTTGTAATTGTGAAACAAGAAGAAACTTGAGTCCTAACTGTGTACAAGCAGAAGAGCAATTGCTAAGTTTTCAGGTTCTAGTCATTTGGGGATCGTCTTGTTGGTTTTTACTTTATCTTGTGATAAACTGTGTTATCTTTAATAGAAATTCATTCATTTGACTAAATAAATGGAAACCCTTTCTTTGACTCTGAGGGCAAAAGCACTGCATGGCCTTCACCAAGCAGCAAAAGTCCAGTCACCACTGCATGACAAGTTTTCACCCCGCTGGGGTGCCGTGAATGTTGCTGTTGAATATGTCGAAGGTATAATTGACAGCTGTGAGTAAAAGAACCACCGTGATTACATCCATGCCCCCATCGCTGCAAATCTGGAAAACTAAGTGGAAACATTTTAAGTAACTTGTTTCGGATCGGGGTGAACTGAATAATACGTTTCCCTGAAAATGGTCAGAAAAATTAAGATAAAGTCCAAACAAGTAAAAGAAGTTCAGAAGAGATTGCAAGAAACTCTCTAACTAGAATGAAAATGTGAATAAATAAGCTTCAAAATCTGGACTAAGAAATGGCTGAAATGTGCGGCACAACAGCTGACATCCGTGACGTGAATGAAAAACCTAAAGTGACATTTCTGAAGGAATTTGAAGGAAATTTGAGCGGATGCAGTTCGGTCCTGCCCAGCCTGCGACAAACACAACAGGCAGCCACAGCGGCAGGAGTGGAATCTGTCCCTCAAAGTCTTGTCCACTAACATCACAGTCGGTCTTCACTGTTGCAGTGCAGTATTGTCTTCCTCTTTTGCTGTCTTTTCATCTGGTCCGTGTGGTTATGTGTGTGGCATGCTTCACATGTTTGTCCTCTTTTCTCTTTCTCTTCTTTTCCCGCCTCTTTTACTTCCTCTTCTCTTTGTGTTGGATGAGAAGTTGAGCCCCGGGGCGCCAGACGATGATGGCAAGTTATCGGTAGGTCTCGTCTGACGGACGCTTTTTGCCTTCTCGCTTCCGTCTTTGTCCCCCGTTCTCTGTGTTGATGTCTCTAGTGTAAATTTTGTGTAACTTCTTCTCCCAGCACACTGTGAACGAAACATGGCACACTGCTGTTTCCAAGCCTCAGCCTCCCTGTGTGCGGAGAGTAGCGCCGTCTGTTTTCTGAAGCCCTTTGCTTTTTCCCTCCGTTTGCCTTTGCACGCGGCATGCAAAAGGCAATTAAGCGGGGAGCATGTGTCTCGCAGTCTGCAGACTGTTTTAATGCTTGTGTAAGAGCTTCCATCCAGAGAGCAGGAGGAGGAAAATAAAACCAAGCAGCAGAGAAGCAGCACACCCGACAAGCCCTGCCAATAGCGCATTGTCTCTCTCGCCTCCCGCTCACACCCATACAGACTTGTGAATTAACACCTCACACCTCTGGTGCCTACGCATCACCTGCGATCACCCAGAGGCAGACACATTCCCAACAGCTGTCACCTGTGATGGAGCCTGATTTGTTTCCTTCTTCCGTAGCTCAGCTTCAGCTGCTGGAGGTGACCTTGGCGAGGATTCATTCAGAGGACGAAACTGAACTGTCACTCCAACTCAGCACGCCTGTCTCAACCAGCAGGGGCTTATGCTTATAAGAAGCTGTAGTGCTTCATGATTTTTATTTATTCATCTTTTTACTTATTTTCAGGTTACACACAGGGGTTTTATGAAAAAGAGGATTATAGGGAGTCATTTTTCCAAGGTCGAAGAACATTTATGAGTAAATGATGCAGCAGCTTGAATCCGTTTTGTAACACAGTACTTCAAAAGAATACATTTCTTCAATTATCCTTTGCTATCAAGTTAAAACAAATAAGGTTTCAAACAAATACTTAAGGTTTCTCAATATAAACATTGGGCCTTCTCATATTTTTGGCTGTCACATCCATAAACTTCAATGTATTTTATTTGGTGCTTTTGTAATAAACCAGCACAAAAAAAGAGCAATAGCATCTAATTGTGAAGTGGATGAAAAATGAGGCATGATTTTTTTTTTCCAAATTCAGCTGTTTCTTGAATTCTTGAAGAGTTCATAGGTTTGTTAGATGACATTGGCAAACAAACAGCATCACAAACTGTCATAAATTGGAGATTAGGATGTGGTCACACCCAGGTTAGGTGCAAAAATGAGTTTAATTATGTCTAAAAGTCCACAAAAACCAGGAAGCACAGGTAACATGACACAGACTAGCCAATGGCAGGGAGGACAAACCACAATAAGGATCCAATAGGGAGAAGAGAACACAGGTGAGGTTAAATACATGAGGGATAATCAAGGGAACAAGAAACAGCTGGGATCAATCAGGGGAAGGACACACAACACAGGGGGAAAATTAACAGAAAAAGCGCACACAAAAAGATATCTGCAGCTCTGATTGCAGCAACAAGCTTTTTTCACATAGATTCAAGATATATATCCTTTTCTGTCCACTTCACAACCATTCATTACTTTGTGTTGGTCTTTCATGCAAAATCCCAGCAAAAAGCCAATGCTTGTGGTTGTTACGTGGAATAAAATGATTTGGTTCAAGAGTTGCTAATGCGGAACTTAAGTGTTGTAATTCAAGTTTTTAGAAAAATCATAAAATGCAGCAGATGGGATTTTTCTCTTGGAGATTAAAGTTCAAAGTGAAAGAGTTCATTACTGGGAGGAGCATGTTTGACTGACGATGCATCTCTTCTCTCGTAGGCCAGGCCTCGCCTGCAAAGGGGAGGCAGTTCTGCTTCTCTGCACAACAGTTTGATGAGAAACAGCATTTTCCAACTGATGATTCACACACTGGACCCTTTAAGTGAAGGTAAGGTGACTTGTGCAACAGAAGCAAAAATTCTAACATAATATGAATTTGCATGGTCAGACTGAGGGAGCCTGACATGTGTCATTAATCTTGACCTTCCAATAAGATGTTTGAAGTGGGGTTTTTAGAGAAATTATTGGTATTTTGTAACCTACCTGCAGGGGACAGAAGTTGTAACAAACTGAGCTTAAAGAAATAGAAAAATTTCTTACAGTAATAACAGCTGACATGTTATTTCAGACTCAACTAATAATGCTCCATGACATAAGAAACCAACCAGAATATGAATTTTCTCAGAAAAATCTTGAAGAGATTGTCTAAGAAAACAGCTTGTTTGCTTATGAGTCTTTCCCTGCTGTTTCGATCATGCATACAACTGGTCCATTTGGAGGCGCTGGTTCAGAGTGGATGAGGCTGGTAGCTGTAGTGGTGGCTCATTTACTATGTGGCTTGCATTTGATTTGGACATCAGAGGTTTAGATTTTTTTAACAGCCGCATTTTCCTCATACCAATACAACAACCAACCAGAACAGTGTAATCATAGCTCTCCAAGTAATAGTTTGGGACACTTTTGAGTGCGACCCTGCCTCCACTCTGACTGAAATCTGGAAGATTTGATCGAGCAGCTAATTCAACCAAACCACATGGCAATAAATACTTTAATCAGGAGCCTTACAAAAAGGGATTGACATGTGCTTTACTTCAAGAAAGGTAGGAGTGATGCACACATCCAAATTGCACATATAGAGGGATTGCTGAGGGTTGAATAGAGTTTTTAAGGTTGAAGTTAAAATTCAGAAAAGGATCCCAGTTTGGTACTTAATGAGAAAAACCACAGCTCATTTGGTTTACAATATAATAGTTACAGCTCTTCAATGAGAGATAACTTTCAGTAAGTCTTTGAGTGAAAGACTTTCACATTTTGGATTTTGTAAGCAGGACACAGCAGCTGTTCAAAATCACTTTGCAAAAGGACAACAGCCAAATGCATTGTGGAGTTGTTTCTTAAATTGGTCACCTTTAAGATCTGACTGTCTGTCCTCTAGTATGACAATCTTTATTCTGACCCAAATTCAGATTTCCACCACTTTTGCTGCTTTGGGTAAAGTAGCACATACTAATAACTACTTCACAGAATCCCACTCCAAAAAAACAAACAAAAACCAAACTTTCACTGTAATCCTCTTTTCAGCTGGAGTTGACCAGAGTTGTAATGCCCTTTCTGCACGACTACAGTTAAGCTCACAATCCTGCCAGCAAAGAGCAGCACCAACTGTCCTATGTAATTGTCAAATGAACATAATTCCACAAGAGCCTTACTTACCTCCTGCAAATCCATCAAACTTCAAAAAAGACTAGTAAAGTCCCTATGTTGTGTTGAGAGTGATTTATTACACTTGTTCCACAGCACAGCTGAGGTGGTAGGTAGATCATTTGCCTTTAATCCAAGATGATTGCCTATTAGCTCAGCTAAAGAAACCGCAAAACAGCAGTGTCAGATCTCTGGGGGAGGGAATAAATATGTTTATATTTTGGTAGAGATGCCGTGTCATCTCATTCGTATCCCACCATAAAAAGATGAGGGGTGAAATTAGAAACATTATCTTTATTTAGAACAGACAATATGCACAAACTTTGCAGGCTTGTGTCTTCTAATGCAGCTTGGTACTTGGAGTCCTATTCTCCACCATACAAAAACATTTATAGCCCTTGCTGGACCTCTTTGGGGAGTTTTTGTGGTAGATTAATACAAAGTAGTGTATATTTATAAAGTGAAAGGAAAATGACACAGAAATATTGCACATTTAAAAAAAAAAATTAGAATACTTGTGGAAAATGTTGAAAAAGTGTGATTTCTGCAATTTGAAACAAACCACATTTGGGGGCATGGTGGAAGAAGTGGATGTTCTTTTAAGAAAAAATGTTTTTGAGCTAAATAAAAAAGCTATAAATTTGATTAAACGTGAACTACTTTGAAAAGCAAAAATTAACACAGCTGGAGGAAGCATAAACTAAAATACCTGTGATTGTGACTGCTTCAAAAGATAATTTCATAATCTATCAAATATACAACAATTTTCAGTTTTATTTATAAAATAATTCAAAACTATATATTTTCCCTCTTGCTCACATTTATATCCCAAAAGATCACAAATAGGTTTGTGGTTGTAACATGACAAAACAGGAAAACGTTCAAGAACTATAAGGTACTGTATGTTGTTGGCACGGTTACAGCATTCACAGCTCTTGCATGACAGCATAACATGACACCTGACGAGATGAACTCCAAAAAAACAGTCATAAACCAAAGTCATTAGACCGCAGGGTTCTCCTCTGGGTGCATGGAATCACATTAGCAGATGTCTAATGAGAAGTGAGAAGGCACTTAAGCTTTACTCCAAGAAACTTTGCTTCTCTAGAGATCCAAAACATTTCATGACTCATCTTCTGAGTGATTTACAAACAACAAAGATGGGCTTTTGAATCATGCATCTGCATGCATCTCTGCTAGGAATACAAGGCAACCTGTGACCTTGTGCACTTATCCTTTCATTATCATGAATAAATATCACTTATGGATATTTGCAGAATGTTATGCATACTTTGTGCAAATTTTTAAATCCAATCCAATCTCCATTGGGGTTTATGTCATTAAAAGTGAACTGCTTTTGGTTTCAGTGCCTGTTAAACATTGTGCTATTCAGGTTTTAAATTAAGTGCCTGTGAGCTGATGAATAGCCAAAGACTTTTAACAGCAGATTCAGTATGAATGCAGAACAAATCCTTCCAGACTTGACTGACGGGTCTTTTGCCAAACAAATGACTAGAACTGAATGCACTGAAACAGCAAGTGCAGTGTGACACGACGTGCACAATGAATAAATTACTCAGGAGAACAAAAGCAACACCTAAGGCTTCGGCTCACTTGGATGTATTAATTGGGTATTTCCATGTAGTACTTTGGGAAGATTTCTCAAACTCCAGAGGACATATGAAAATTATATCAGTCTTGTACATAAGTATGTTGCTTTAAATTTCACCTTGTGAAGTGTGCAGATGGCATATACAGTACTAGATTGATGGTGGCGCATCTTACCGATTTTTAAGAAGTAAAAGAAAATTTTGCTGATGATTCACAGCATGAAGACCGATAAACAAGTGTATTCATCAAAGATGGAGACCGAGCTGCTTGTCCTTGTCTGCTCCCGGCCTTTAAGAGCAGTTCATCAGGGCTGCAGAGAGCTAGCAGGACTCCATCCATTCATTTTTTATAGGCCTCTCTCAAAATAAGCTGTCCGTGCCTCCATGCTGAACAAACATCTGAGGTTGTTTCTCCAGTTCTCGGAAATGCTTTTCCTCTTGTTAGTCTTTTAGAGAGGGGTTAGTTAGCGTAATGGTGTTGCATGCATATATGTGTGTGTGTGTGTGTGTGTGTGTGGGGGGTGAGAGCTTGTGCAGTTTTGTCTTTTGTGATTTTACCTCTCAGGTTCATCATTTCTCAGGCCTTTACCTTCTGCTGACACCACCGGATCTGGGCTCTGGAGCCTAACTAATGTGGCCAGTGTGTATCTGGGATGTTTTTCTTTCTTGGAGGAATCAAAGCCTCGCATTTAATACAACATGTAATATCCTTTTTTCATATTCATACCACATATAATAAACCAAACTCATAAAATGGCTTTGAACAGCAGATTTTAAGAATTTCTAACATTTTTTAGGAAAAGTTTTTCTTGCCGTTTTTTCACTCGTTTTATGTTTGGTAAAACATAAAATGAAATTTCAGAAATTTTGTTTGTTATATTCATTTTTCTCTGATCTATAAAGTACATTGTGGAAGCCAAGTATAATGACTGGTTAGAAAATGAGTGAAAATGCTTCAAAGAAAATTAAATTAGTTTAAAGGGACTCTGAGTTTCTGCAATTTGTTGCCAGTTTGCCTCATCTGATTTGATTGTTCTTAATGACTGAAATTTACTTTTATTATTATTTAAATTATCTGAATAATAATCCTATTTTATGGTGTAAATATTCCATACATTCAGGTCTTTACAAATGAAAAGATTGCTGTAGAAATAAAACTTATTCATTATCACATAGACTGCATAGCAATATGTGATAATGAAGCAGTACCATATCATAACTTTAAACATAAGTACAGCATTTAAATAAACCAATAGTAAAAAATGGTTGAAACAGCTGAAGTTCAGTTTGTTATGCAAGTGAAGGGATGTTTGGAATAAGCAGCTGGCTGAAGTGTGTGTGTGGGTCTGTGTTTGAAGATGTTTGATTACTTGTAGTTTCGTCCAAAGTTTGAATTTTTGTGTGTTTTTTGAGAATATGTTGATGTTCAGCGTAGAAAAAAAGAAATCAGGACATGTTTCACTGCAATTCAGCATAGAAGGGATATCAGTTTCTTTTTTTAGCTCTCTGAAAGGTTCATTAGTTGCAGGAATTCAATTCAGCAAGTGAATCACATGAAGTATAGATTTATCACATTTTCATCAATGTTTCAAGTATTTATTTAGTAACTTTGGTGATTATGGCTTTCATTAACTCAATTTTACAGTTATGGTCATGCCAGTAGAATATCTCACAAGACCAATAAGAACAGTTTTTAGCACCCTGCCCTGAATTCAAGAATATTCATGGAAAGTTAAGTGGAAGGAAAAAGTGTGGTCCAAATAAGAATTTAAAGTAACAGGGTATTGCCTCTGTAGATTAGCTTTATTTTCTTATTTATTCTTACTTTCTGAGATGCTATACATTGGTTTGTCGAAAACATAAGTAATTACAATTAACATCAGAAACACTGAAAATGTAACACACAGTATGTAATAAGTGGGTAGGTATTTCACTTTTTGAGCTGAATCACATTGACAAGTTCACCTTTATAATAATAATCTAGTTTATTGAGATGCACCTTCACATATTTCATATTTTGTAAGACATCAGAAAGAGTGGTTCCTTACTTCTAATTTAACTTCCTGTGCCCAGATGTAATAATTATTTCTCTAAGTTTGCATCATTTCATTGAACTAAAATAATTTAAAAAATGGTTTGTTGACCCTTTTACAATATTTCTCATCTTGAAATATTGCCCGATAATTATTCATTTCTCGCTTTCTCACTGAAGATCACCTGGATTTATCTTGTTTCTGTTTTCTTCTTATTTCTCTTTCTTTTACTGTCCCCTCAGAATTTGCTGACTCTGGTGAGTTACTCCTCTAATTTCTGTGTCCCTTCCCCGTCCTTTTCCTCTTCCTCCTCCTCCTCTCTTCCCACCCCTCGTATACGCCAGCAGCAGATATGTTTGTTCTCATTCCAACATCTGGGAAGCAGCTCTTATTCGACGTGTTCTCTTATGTATACATGTCTTTAACGCCTCTTTGGTGTATGTCAGCTTTCTCCCTTAAATATCCCATTCTCTTCTGTGGATGCTTTCTGCTTGGAAACCCTCTCTGTGATCATTTCTGCATTGTTTCACCCCCTGCCCCATCGTTCCCGTTCCTCTCTCTCTTTTAAATTCGAGAATGCCTTAGCTTTTCGTCAATGTTCTCTGTGTGGAACTGCAGTTTGAAGAAGATGGTGTTTCTTGAATCCTTGTCATCAGAACTTAAAAGTCAATAACAGCTCAACAGAGAAATCAGTCATTTTTATTCCCTAAATTTTTTTTTAAAATTAAACTGTTATTGACTCACGTTCACCTGATCCTGATGGTTTCTGTGTTTACCCAGCATCAAATTCTTTTCCCATCTGTTTGTCTTGTGCTCCTCTGAATTCAAATGTATTTTAATGTTGTGACATACTTGAGATCTACTAAAAAAAAACAAACAAAAACGTAGTAATGGACTGGGACAGTTTGTTTCAAGCTGGAATATGAAGTTCTTCCATCCATATGCAGCTACAAACAAAATCACTCAGGAACATCATTAAATATTGAACGGCACAGAGATATTGGGAGGAAGGGTGGAGCTCATTCGACCGTCTGAGACGAGTCTCTTAAAAAACCCACTCAGGATTCAGGCGGCATTCCTGAATTTGCTCTTAGTTCTTCTATACGATTTATCACACAGGTTGACATATGCAATTAAGTTCATGCACAAGAACAGGGTCGATTTTCTTTAATCTCTTCACGTTCAAGCTTATAAACACAGGATAATGTATAGAGAAAACGGCTAAAAGCTGCTGAGATAGTTCTGCTACAATATTCCATCAACTTAGTGCGATCTCAGCAGGATGATCAAAACGGGGCCACAGAATGATGCTGCAAAGTCCTTGCTTGACAAATGGTTCAGTGTTCATTGGTTAGAAATTCCTACTATGACACCATCTAGCATATTTCATATTATTCTGTCCAAACATCTCAATCTTTATCCAAAAATTCTATTAAATTCCAAAATACATTTTTAAATATGTTTTAACCCAAATAGAATTTAAATATTGTTGTAACTCATATTGTCTGAGTATCTTAAGAGTCATTCTGGATGGCGATGCAAAACCAAAGGACTCTCACTAAATACTGGTGCTGAGTGACATTTTCATGACAGTCATGTCCTCCTGAAAGTTCGATACCTGAACAATATTTTACAGAAACATGGCCTGGGTGACATCATCAGGTGTTGGCAAACACTGCTAATCCACCTCATTTGTTTTCGCTGCTCTTCTTTCCAGTTGGACAGAGAAATGCTGGAGTTGGGGATACGATCATTGGCCATTATGATCGATGGATTGAAGTTCTTCCCTCTACCTTTTTGGTCCATGAGGACTCATTTTCAGCTCCTCTGGGATTTGGGGCGATTCTGGATGGTAATCCAGAATGATCTCCTATCATTCTGGATCGCTACAATGATGGTTATCCAGAATAATACATAGTTCATCTACTTGAACTTTCAGTTTCTAGTAAGCTGCTCCCAGTTGTGAAAACGATACCTTATTGCTGTGTTTAAATATAGTAGCGACAGTCCAAAACCAATCCCTGTATGTTCAGTTCTGACCACATGTGGGTAACTTTCACAACAAATTCAAACTTCTGCACCCACTTATTGGTTTTCTAAAAATCATTGAAGTTGTACAATCATTGCATGCTAGAAAAAGATAGATTAAAACGAATCAATAAAAGCTCCAAATTAATAAAGTCAGCTTGTCCATCCTGACTGCAGGTTAATGTCTGTCCAGACCTGCAGATGGAACTAAATGGATGTATTAAAGACAAAAAAATTTAATTTAACTTGCTGTTTACTTTAAGTATCCACCAACTCGCAGCCCTGTTGTGTGTGCAGCATTATTGCAGTGGCTCAGACTGTTCAGTCACTCTTCAGTTGATTGCTATCTCACTGAGATAGACAAGAAAGATTACTCACCCTGCCACAGTGACCTTGCGCATCTTTGTTGATGTCAGGTCTTTTTTTTTTATTTTATCGAGCGCAGGTCACACTGAGCTCGTCAGTGGTCCGAGTAGGGACCAGAGAAGGTCATCTGTGTAAACCATGATGCACACTTATTGGCAGACAAACTGCTTACAGAATAAGCTGGTGGCACGAAAGAGGGCACAGCTTTCAGTTTCCTTGGAAACCTTAGACGCTAGTCAAGGGACATCCGATTAGCTCTTCATTTGTGCTTTCAGACACACAAATAACATTGAAAAAATAATATTTTTTTTCTTCAATTTTACAACCATAAATAGAGAGGAGGTAACGGTTCACACACCAGCAGTTGTGTGTGATTGGTGACCCAGGGCCACATTGATCACAGTTCAATATTGCACTCACTGTGACAGACCCCCGGGGCAATGGAAATGCATTTTCCATTTCTACAAATATAATGCATTGATGTTTTATTTTTACTTGAACATTGTATTAACACAACACAACTCTTCCCTGGTTAACGGCAGTAGAGAACAGCAGTAAAACATCACATTGATGGTAGATGTTTCCAGAGAGGACTTAGATATCCTACAATTAGTGCAGTCTGTAAAGTACAGTGCAAAGGTTTTAAACCACTCATAATTTTTTTTTTTTACATATTCTTGGCCAGTTGTTGAATGAGTCTCCTGAAGGTATTTTATTGTTGGTTTTCTTTGGGTTCTTGCTACTTTTTGATACATTCTTCTCGCCAATCCTTGTATCTGACCTTGACAGCTTACTGTGCAGTGGGTGCTTAAAACTGAGAGAAGTCAACAAATGGAGAGCAAAAACAGTTCAAGAAGTTTTTACACTCATTTAAGGTGGTTTTAGTTTCTCTGACAGAGTTAATGCACTAGGGGGAGACGGAAACAGTTACCGAATTAATTCTAACGGAGCAAACCTTCCCATTCCAGGGTGGGTCTGTGCCTTACCATAGGCACGAACCTGAGACCGAGTCCTGCCCTCCAAGCTTTGTTACCCATGCTAGTTTTCAATCTTAAGGAGCTGAGGTATATTTTGTTTTGAGCTATCCAGGACTAATTGAGACAGAAAGTGACAAAGTAAAACGCATCTGCTTTGGGAGTAAATATTGTAATTGCAAAAAAAGCAGCGTACTTAAAAATGGTTGAAGCTCAAAAATGCAGAAAAAAATGAAAGAGTGAAACAATAATCTTGCTCAGCTTTCCGTTTACTGTCAGACCATCTTGTGTTTACATTGCTGGGATTTCCGGTACATACTCTTATGTGAATACTCACTCTGTGTGGTGGTGCGTTGATGGAGCATAAAAATTCGGACGCAGGCGGTGTGTTTTGAGCCTGACCCTCTATTGGAATTTCAAATTGCTTTAATTGTGTTACAAAATAAGCCCCAAAAGCTTTTCCACTTTTTTAGATAAATAATTTATGTCCTTCTTATGGATCCTATCATTCAGAAAAGGCTTTAAAGTTTTGCTCCACTTCATGTAAAGTTGATAACTAATCACATTTCCAGTGATAACTAATCACATTAACAGTGTGTTATGTAATTGGGCTCAGCCAGCCATCGCATGGATCCGTCAATCCTTCGTTCTTGCTATCAAACCACATACCCACACATGCTAGACCTCGCAGGCAACCCAGACCGCTTGGGTGATATAATCAATGTTAAAAGCCTTTTTGCTTTTGCACAGACTGTGAATCCCCTGACTCTCCATCCCCCAGCACACAAGCTGGCCACGTACACACACTCACTCTCACGCTTGGCTCACCCGCGGTTTGGAGGTCACGTCACAAGGACAAGAGTTTGGTTTGTAAACAACAACAAACCTGGCTGTCTTTCCACACTTGCAGAGGATGAACACGACGCTGTGCGAAGGCAGTAATTTTGCTTTGAATTAATTGGACTCAGTTACAGAATTGCTTCGCTGTGAATTTCAATAGAAATCATTTAATCAAATGAGATTAAATCCCTTTTCTGGAAGTGCAGCAGAAGAGCGAGGCATGTTGCAGTGAGACACATTTTCATCTCATTAGACTGATTTTTGAGAACTGCCAAGTCTTTTGGGCAGCGTGAGATTTTCACAATAATTTCATCACTAGAGCAAAGCGGCTGCACGCTCAATATGATAAATATCAGCGTTAAATTTTTGCTGCGGAACTTTTCTATGTATAAAATTATCTGCACATGAAGGAATTTATAGTCTTTTTACAATGATGATCTCGTGCAGAAAGATTAAGCTAAGTCAAATTATTTCAAGGTTATGAGACTGATTGTTTTTTAGTAGGTATTGAGCATCAAAAACCAATCAGCCTCATAAGCTATTGGTTTCTGAAAAAAAAGTCCACAATATACATGTCAGATTGTAGTCGTCACCTTTGGTCATGAAATATGGATCACGTTCAAAGGAAGAGATAAAAGATAATAAGGAGACTCTTTGGTCATACATGCAGTATTATCAACTCACTTATGGGACAAGCTTGCAAGTCCGTTTGTTCAATTCCCCTTCTGTCTCTTTCTGAAGGGATGAACAACATCTGCAGCAACAGCTCCTCTATCTACCAGACTTATTGGACACAGAGAAGTCTATCAGTTCTGGCTTTTGTTTTATTAATTTCTGGACTTAGCTCAAGTGCTTAGTAGTCTGAGCTTCTGGGGGAGGAAACATCATGAGAGTCTATTCAGCCAATCAGAAGAAGATGTTTGTACTCTGATAGATGTGTTATGTTAGACACAACTGTTTTTGAAAATAACTTGTTTAGATTGAAAGTGCTAAAAAAAATGGCAATAGGCTGTTTAATATCATTTTTAAGCATATCATTCTATTAAGTATATATTCAATGTTTAACACACTATTCGATTTCAAAGCTCTCTCATATTCTAGATTAAACAAAAAAGTTTGTTCATAATAGATTTTGCTTATATAGGCAAACATTCAGTAAAAACCTTTATTAGCATAACAATGTCAAAAAGCTCACCTGCTTGTCATTTTTAGTCAACTATTGTGGTTAGTCCTCACTGACCTAGAATAAGTTTTTTCATCCCTCCAGCTCTTTCTCTCAGACCATTCACAAAATATAACAACAACAAATATAAATTAGTCTTTCAGTTGTTGTTGATGGGGTTTATGCCATTTTTTTCACTAAATACTTATTAACTTTAGGACATTCTGAGTGCACAGTTCTTTTATAAGCTGATTGTTATAATATTTAGGGCAGCGGGTACACCTTCTATTTCTAAAGTAGTTTTTTTTTTTTTATTATTAAATCAGCTTGGTTTGATTTGGTAAGGCCATATGAGAATTTTTCTGCTTTCTGCCAATTTTTAAAAAATTATTTTGAATAATAATTTAGATATTAAGTCCTTTAGTCCTATACATACTTGTTATTTATTTATACTTAAGCTTACATTCACTGCATATATATATCTGCAAGCTTCCAGATATATATGTTCTTTGTGAAGATGCACTTTGACCTCAAGTTTTTTTCTTTTGTAGACGACAAGCTTGTGGCATACTTCTTTATGTATTAAGTAAAGCTCATTTGGTTTGCTGGACCCAGGCTTTACCCTTGTTTAGAAATTGCATTATGGATGAATTAAAGGCTTTGGAAAGGTCATCTCAGAAAATGTTAGCCAGCTTTATCCTCTCTAAAATCATTTTTAATTTGTGTTTGTTACAACAGTCATTTCATCAATCTAGCTCAGATTTTGAGATGATGTTGAAAAAGTTAGTCATAGTTTTCCTTATTTTCCCGTCAACTTTAAAACGCATCATAAAGCTGCCATCACCACGTTTAACATCTGGTATAATATTCTTTGGCTTGAAAACAACGTCTTGAATCCTTCAAATATACTTCTTATTAATATGGGAAAATGGATAGCCTTTACCATCAAAAAGGAAAAGAAAATCCTAATAGAGAACTGATGAAACCAGGTTCTTATCTAGCAGAGAAGAATGATTGCTGGATAGAAAACAAGGAGAGATTATTGAAGGGCTGCAGCTGGGAGGGAATCAGGTGGCTGAGAAATGAGGGAGGCTGAGCAATAAAAATGACACAAGAACACTGAGGACACAGGAAAACATAAATAATATCTAGCACATATGAATCCACAGAAACATTCACAACAGTTAAAGCTTATCCATTTGTGGACCTGCAAATTTTAGCCAAGCTTGAAAGTTTCTGTCTAAACTGGGTCTAGCAGTTTACAGTTGTTGGTTGAGCATTGATGGTTCCCATATCAATTTCCTTTTTGTGAGGATAATAGTTTGGATGTTCTTCCATCCACTGACACATTTGCATGCTTTTCTTGTAATTGTGTTCCTGTGTTATTTAGAAAGTCGTCTGGAATGTGCAATAAACCTTTCGAACTTGTTTAAATGTGCGGCTCTTCAGAGACTTTCAATGAAACAGTAGAACTATACCATTCTTCTGAGTTATAGCCAATCAAGTGGGAGCTGTCAAACAAATCCTTATTTGTGTTGGCAAAGAGAACTAAGCAGTCTCACTCAATTGTGGTTAGTAATGAGAAATGAAAAGGTTGTTCTAGAAACTTTACGACCACAAAAACAAGTATTTAAGTCAGTGTGTGGTGCTGTTTTTGAATCTTTCAGAATCTTTTGATGGTGTGGTTAAAGATGTTGCATCAGCCTAAGATGGTTGGAGATTCAGAAGTTTCCAGTTAACAGCAGAACTGATTGATTAATTTTACTGCAAACGGAAAAAGCTACACACCTTCCACAAATTTCTGCTTTTGTCTTGACTGTCCACAGAATATTTTCCCTAAAATCTGGAATCATCGTGATGATATTTTGGAAATGTGACGCTGGCCTCTGTGTTCTTAGTGACCAGCAGTGGTTTTTGTCAATTTTCCTTCGTCTGCTGAATCCTGAACGCTGACCATAACCCGTGTTGCACTGAACGCAGTTCTCGATTCTTATGTGACATTCTGCATGAATCTCCCTTGCTCCCATAAAGTGATTTTGATAGGATGACACCTTCTTTGACAATTAACTACTGTTTCATGCTTTCTCGCTTTCTCCATTTGTAGGCAATGAATGACTCTGTGATTTGCTGATGTCCCAAAACTTTATAAAAGACTTTGTAAGCTTTTCCAGACTAATAGATAAGTAGCTTTTTTTCTCGTTTTGCATTCATTTTTTAAATTCAGGGAATCGTGTTGCTTTTTGAGAGAGATCTCCTACTTCAGTTTTTCTTTGAGGTAGTAATCAGGAACAGCTACTGAACCAAAAACATTGGTAATTTAGGATTTTACAGACCCAGGTAGGTTTAAAAAACTATGTGCTACATTTTATATTTACTCTGGTTTTCTTTGTCTGATAGTGGAAGTTGTTTGACAAACTTTTATGTGACCAATCATGAGAAATCTGTAAGGGGGTACATGTTTTTTTTGGCAATACTTGACTCATTTTTTTGCAGTTCTATGTTATATATTTATTCTCTTGCAAAATATTTAACTAAAATATGACCAGGAATATTTTTAGTCATCACATTCTCAGTAATGTCCTTGTGGTCTAAGTTTAACAGGCAGTTCAGGATTAAACATAGGCTACAACTAAACTCTGGTTTAGATTGAGCTTTCTGCTCAGTGCAAAGTCAAACAGTGAAGCAAAAAGTGTTTTAAACTCAGTTTAGCAGTCTGTGTTGAGTATGATAGGTTCTCTATTCTCCTTAGCTTTTGTTTTATTTATATTCAGTACCTTTGCAGTCATGACCACCGGCTGGTAGCAGTGGGATCTCCGTTTTAAGACTCTGCACTGTACATACTGTTGGTTTGCTGTCTATTAAATGATTTTCTGTCCCAGCAGATGTTCTCTGGCAGCAGTTTATTTTTGTGTGTGTCATCAAATGAGCACACAACCCAAAACGCTCTGCTGGGAGACAAGCGAACATATTTATAGTTGGAACAGAACAGCTCTAAGCTGTGAGATGTTTCTGTCTTTTTTTTATTTTTTTTTTTACTTCTGAGGCAAAGAGCAACGTGGGAGGCAGAAGCCTATGTTCTCCTGCTTCACGTTCAGCTGTTGCTGCAGATTTGTGTTCCTGGCTAATTCATCATGCAGATGTGCTGACCGTCCTGGCCCCTGTGGCACGGAGAACTGCTTCAGTAAGGGAATCAAATTAGCCATTGTGGTTTCATTGTTGAAATAAAACGCTGACTCATGAGGTTTTATTTGGGGGAAAAAGGTTGCATACAGAGGAGAGGAGGACTCATCTTTATTTTATTTTTTTTTGCTGCATGTTGCCCTGGTATATTTTACATCCTCGCTCAGTCTGTTTATAATTTGTCGTTATAAGTGTCATAATTTCATCCTGCTCTTTTATTTATTTCTTTACACATTTGTATCTAAACACAGCAGGAGGCTCTCCTTCTGACCGAGTCACTGTGAGGTTCCAGAGTATTTAATTTGCAATTCAGTCTTTGTTTTGCACTTATGCAGCGATGACTCAGAGAGAGTTTTGTTCTTCCTATTTGTCACATCTTGGGTTTGTGTGAGTGTTTTGCACAATGCAGGGTCAGCCAAGTGGACCTGTGCTGTTCTGTCATGTTCACTATTTCCCTTTATTTGTGTGTCTGTTGCCTTACCCTCTGTCTTTTGCTGTGATGTTGTAGAGCTTGGGACTTATGGGAAACTAAAATATTATCACTCAATGACTGAGGAAGGTAAGCTCAAAAGTTTTCACTATTTTCCTTGTGTAATTCAACTCTCGTCATCCCCTCTTGGTTTTGTCCTCCTCATCTTCTCATGATGAATCAGCACTTTGCTTCCACCCTCTTTTTGTGTTCTTGCTCATTACACACATTTCGCATAGTTTTGTTTTCCAGTTTGACAACAATCTCTGAGATTTCACTGACATAAGTGCAAATCATGGTGTCCATGCCATTTTTTAAATTTCAATTTTAAGTTAGCTTTTTTTTATTATTATTTAAAGCTTCGTTGTCGCTATCAAACAAAATGTATGTGTTTTCCTGTGAGGTGTTTTCGTTTTGTTTTAACCAAAATTCCTGTTTCTCACAGTACCTTGCAAATGTATTCATTTACATTTTGCCATGTTACAACCACAGATTTTAACCCAATTCATTAGGATTTTATTGGACGGACCAACACAAAAGACGCTCTTGCTATTGTAATTCTCTTGCAGCTCAATACTTAGTAGATCATTTCAATGCAAATAAAGCTACAATCTTCTTGTGGAGAGTTAGATGCTTTTCCTCTCTTTGTAAAATTCCCCAAATCCAATCAGGCTAAATGGAGATTATCTGTTAACATTTCAAGTTTTGCCACAAATTCTCAGTTGGATTTGAGTCTGCACTTATTTCCAAGTCATTGTAGCCCATTAGCACATGTGCAGTATTACTTTTCAGCTAAACCCAAAAGTTACATTTTCAGTAACTCTCCTCTGACCAAAAGCTTCCCTGCATATCTTTGTTGTGTCCCGCAGACTATGGGTGTCAAACTCATTTTCATTTTGGGCCACATCAAGATCATAGATGCCTTTAAAGGTCTGGTTGTGGAAGAACAAAGTGGATAAAACACATTAAGAAATTTCAAAAATATTATAATAAATATGTCCCTGCATTCATTGAGTATTTCTTGGCATTAAGTAATAATGAAGATCTTTTCACATTGATTAAATTTGGCAGTATACAGATAAGATCTGTAAAAAGCAATGGCAGGCTGAGTTTGATGAATGCGCCCTGGAGGTTTTGAGGCATATTTTTAGACTTTTAATCATTTTCTTTTAGCCATCTCTTCATACAGTTTTGTGCTGTACAGGACTAATAGTCATTTAGTCAGAATTTTCCAAGAGTTGTGGATCTCTTTAGTTCCTCCATAGTTACTCTACCTCTCCTGATTAATTTGACGTTGTGATACTGTTTGTTCACACTGACAAACCTCCTCAGGCCTTCACAGAAGAGCTCAATTTATAGTAAAATTGAATTACACACAGGCGCATTGTAATATTAATAATAAAGGAATGTCTCAATTGAATTGAGTTGTGTTGGATTTCATTTAGGACTAACAGAATAATGGGGCTGAATAAAAAAAAAACATGACACATTTCGTATTTGATCACAAAATATAAAAATAGCCATAATTATTTATTTTGTAATTATGCAATACTTTCCACTGGCCAAACAAAAGTATCATAAAATGAATTAAAGTTTGTAGTTGTAACTGTAAAAAAAAAAAGTGAAAATATCAAAGGCTGTGAATACTTTTGCAAGGAACCATGATTTAATGCTATGAATGTACTAAAATATCTGTTTCGCAGGCTGCTAAAACGTCAAGCGCACACATGCACATTCATGTTCAGACTTCAAGAAACAAAAGATCTTTTTTTTTTTTTTTTTCCGCCATTGCTCTCGCTCGGTTTCTTTGTTTCTGTAACCCATCTGCGTTGCTGAGAAATACATCATCCACGCCTCAGCACCCGTGTGGAGGTTTCAGTTACACCAGCAGCGGGTGCGCACACCTGAGACGTAACGTTGCTGAATTTGGCAAACCGGAGTGACTCATCCGCCTGCCGCTTACGTAACGAGTGGAGCTGACAGGGAAACAGAGCGGCTGTGTCAGAGCCAGGCTGCAAGGGAAGGAATGGGTTTGGTTAGACTCTTAAATATTCCACAGATTGTATGTAGTTTTGGGTAAAGGGTAAATAGTTCTTGCGGAATTGATTAATATTAAAAAAAAGGAAGAAAAAGCACTGACCCCAGTTTTTGAAGTTTTTTCCTTTATGCTTTAAGTGATAAATAACAAGCAAAACTCTAGTCATTTTTGCCTGTGGGAATATCTTCTTATATACAACATCATTAAAAGCCAACCCATCCATAAACCTTTTTCCATAATTTTTTTCTCTTAGAAAAGAGCTAAATGATCTGTGCTAAATGCTAAACTCTAACTGGTCTATGATTCCATAACACAAGTGAAATAAAGAGATACTAACTGGATAATGAATTCCACTTTCTCCTTGGGTAGACCCTCAGTCATCTACCTTATAGACATGCTCTTCATATTCACCTAACAGGAGATTTAAAAGATGTTATCCTTAATAAGAGAGATGTGTTAGCACATTAGCATCAGCTAACGTTGTTATTAAGCACTGTGGGAGATTTCCAAGACAAAAACTACTGCTGACCAAGAAGGACTCTTATCATTTCACTTTTTCTTTTATTTTCAACAAACATATATATGAACTCTTTGCAAGGTGTGTGACCCATTACTGGCATAACCTTCACACATGGTGGTGGTAGAATCAGTGCTAAACGACCAGGAGTTCTGCTGTTTAGCATGTGAATTTTAAGTTCACATGTACTTGGGTTATCCTGCAGAACAATGTTGAGAAGAAGCAAACAACAAATCACCTCTGAATGGCTGAAAAATATATATTTTTGAAGGTTTTGGGTCGGTACTGGGCAAACATTTAATTTATCATCATCATATTTATAAGACAAGCTATAAGAAATGGCTTCTCAACAGGCTGCTGTGAGGCTGGACTTCTGTTTGAAACTTCCAGCTGCAGATATAAACTTGGACAAGTTTAATAATAATTCAAATAAAGATGTGACATAAACCCTACATTCAGACAGTTATTAACCTTATATATATATATATATATATAAATATATATATATATATATATATATATATATATATATATGCAAAGGATGGCACAACAAGTTTTAACACTTGGAGGCATTTTTTGTTTTTATTGGTTTGGATAGCTGTTTTTCCCCCAAAATCATTTGTTGAAAATTGCATTTTGAATTTGCTCAGATTAAAATTAATCTACTGATCATAAATTTGGTTGGGTTGTTGAGTGCTTTCTGGCAGAAAGCACGACTCAATGATGATTTCTCACCCACATTTTACACAAATTCTCACTCGCTGTCAAACACAAAAGCAACTGAGAATAACCGCCCAAGGTGAGTGATGTCGGGGCTTTCAAACATGTGATGCCGTCTTGTGAAAATGTGGTGTGTGCTCGTGTTGTTGTTTTGGCACGGGGAGGCAGGTAAGGGGTTGTGCTTTGCCAAACAATGGAAAACTAGGTGAGAGAAAGATAGATGAGTGAAGAGAAGCGATGCAGAGATGAGGAGTGAGAGAGGAAACGGGAACAGAGCAGCCAGCAACTTGGGGTTATTAATGATTTTGCCTGAAGGTCACAGACAGTGTCGACATGGCTGGGTGGAGTACATATTAACGCCTTACTGTGTCGCACACTGACAAATCAGCCGTGCTGTCTGAAATAAAATAAATAAATAAAAATCTTTTGCATCGATTTCAGTGGTGGAAATCAGGCGTGGGGAGAACAGACACGCAGGCCTGATATGCAGACATCCAGCTAAATGCATGCATGAAAGCACATAAATATTTATTTGTAGATTTGCTTACTAAGTACAATGAAGTACATCTTAAAAATTCAATTTATTGTCAGAAACATGCTCCACAAATTCTGATTCCACTCAGGGTTTTTTTAGGGTGTCTGTTGTGTGTTCTGCTTTCTGTTTTTGTTGGGAATTGAAAAGGATCTCCATGTTGATGTTGTATTTTTGAAGAACTTTTGAAGTTTTGTTATCATTTAGCTGATAAGGACTAAATGAGTCTGACGGATTTCTCTCTCGGCCTCCGTCTAGGATCAAGACATTGCAAACATCAACAATATACGATACTCCACCTCACACTGACGCCGTATTGTTCGAACAACACAATAGAACTGCTTACCTGTTTGTCCTGTGCTTCCTGAATGTGACCTACAACAGGTCAAAGTTGACAACGAAGGAACGAAACTGAACTCGTTTGAAGACGCGTTGCTTCGAATTTCATCTCAGTAAGTCTCCTCTTTTGTTTTTGTGCATGCAGGTAAATTTCGTGAGAAGGCATCTATCCTTCACAAGATTGCTAAAAAGAAATGCCAGGTGGAGGACAGCGAGAAGGCCAATGGAGTAGCAAGCCGTGCAGGTAAAAACCTCGCCTGTTACAAGAACACACATTAACTCGCTGTCCTTCTGAGAATGTCATTCAGTGATTCAGAGCTGCAAGGAGTAAAGCGAGCGAACATGAAGCTGGAACTAGCTGTACCCAATTCATGAAAAACCCCATTTACAGATTTTATTGTTACTGAATCGCCCTACTTGCTGGTATATTAAATCAATTGTTGAAGTCAATCCACTGTTGCTTTGTAGGTAAGTTTTGGGACTACTGGTCTAGATCAGGCATTTTTTCAAAAATACTTCTGGTGTTTCAGGCCTTTAAGTGACATTTACGCACTGAAAAAAAAAAAAGAATGCAGCAACCTGAAAGTATTTGTGCTAATTGGTCACAAGTAACTGAATGAAATTTGTCAAATTTACTTTCTTTACCTAATTTGGAGAACCTGAAATTGAGTACTTGTGACCTATACTTAAGATGCTCTCTTTTTTTGAAGTGCATTGGCAACATTTAAAACAAACTCATTCCACACTGAAGGATTAAAAATCAGCCACTACATGGATTGTCATTGCAGGGTCATGAAGATGTGCATTAAAAATGTTCCTATTATTCCTGATCTATGTGAAAGTTCGAGTAGTGCAGATTGTTAATCAGAGAATTAAAATCAGGACTGGTCATGCAGCAAGATGAAACCTCATCATGTCCACACCAGGCCTGTCGCTCTCCAATTAATCATTGTAAAGCTTTTTGTGGGGCAGCTGGCATGCACATCCTAGTTCGCCTGTTCTCTGGCTGCAAGTCAAAGGATCTCACCAAATGTTTGCAAGCAACAATCCACAATCTCCACAATAACAAATACGGCCCAGCGATTAGGCCCCATTCACAAGGTGATGGATACATGCAGGTGCACTTAAATAGGATTCCTAGTTTGACAACGGCAGCAGGTGTAGTTGGTACACATACCTCCAAATTGTGCGGTAGGTGGTTGTGAGAAGAAAGAAACTAATTTTTTAAAAATACATCTTGAGAAATAACTGCAGGCTTCAGAGTTTTGTTGTGATCTGCTGGTAGAAATAAATGTAAGACACAAAAAATCTGGGATTTTTTGGTTTCTGACCACCAGTGCCGCCATATCCCTACAGAACAGTGCACAATATTTGTATTCATTATTCTGGATGTCACGCTCATAGATTCATTTCTGCTGAAAAATAACTGATGGCAGAAGTGAAGAAACCTCCAGTGTGTAGGTAATTTTACCATATAACTGTGCAGATTTAAACAAGGTCACCTTTTTACAAACAGGCTACCTGTGACAGTAATATTTTTGTAAGATGGTCAGGATACCAATTATTAAAGGGTTGCGATTGCTCACACAATAAAATTAGATTTTCCAAACTTGCCACAATCAAGACGCGTTCAAAAATAATCCAGCGTGTCAAAGTCATGGTCACCCCGTTTGTATTCCTGGGCTTCCTGTTAGAAAACTTACCCAGAACCATCTTACCACTTTTAGGCAGATGAAAAGAATCCGAATGTTCCAGCTTTTGGTATTTTATAATTTGCACCCTCATAATGAACTCCCCCAGATATAATCATAAGTGTTGGATCTCGATTAACTTTGATAATGTTTTCAAAATAACTATTAATGGATTCTCATTAGACTTTTATTGTGATGTTTTGTCAAGAAAAAGGCTATACAGATACTAGTTTACGCAACCTTTTACTAAAATGTGCATGTCCTCGCTGAAACTTTACCCAACTTCATAAAAACTTTGCTCAGATTTCCCCACTGAAATGATTAATGAGATCACAGCCGACGTTAAACAACCATGACATTACCAAGGACAACCAAATTGATCGCAAGTGTTGTCTTCAAGCAGTGTTTAAATCAATCACACTCACTGCCAAGAGTAATTCGTTTGTGCTTTATTTCCCCCCTCAAAGTGCACCAAACCAAAGAATGAAAAATAAACACAGGCCGACGGAGGCGCTTTCATGGCTTCTCTGTTGCCGGAGCAGGAGAATCAAAGCAACATCAAAAACATAAGTGTATGCTAACAGCTCTGCATTAACATATTATCCTCTCAATCAACCTGCAACGCTGCTGGTCATAAGAGCAGTGTCAGGACTCTGATTTGTTAAGTTCAATCTCAAAAGTATCACCTGGTAATGTGCTGTGCATAATGCAGCACAATTCCTTCGTATCTCATTTTGATCTCCAAACGAGCGGGGGTGGGGGGGTTTGAGGTCATGTGCTGGGATATTGTCATATTAAGTAATATTATCTAGCTGAGACTCATCCTAATTGTGTCACAACCACAGTTGGATTAAAGCTATTTCCACAGCAATTACAGTTGTATCATCTGATTACATGGCTTTAGGCTTTCTGTATTTTAGCGAGGGTTGTTAAACAAGTCCAGCCTCCAGTGAAATGGAGTCCTGTGAGCCAAAGCAGAAGGAATGAAGGTAGTGGCAGTCATGAACAAACCTGCCAGCGCACAGAGAGCCGGCTTGACTGGACCCAAGTCTGCACTTGTTGATTTCTATTTAAGTTTCCACGTTTATTTCTTGCAAGCTATTTCTGTTACAAATGTCAACTGGGACATTTGATAGAAATTGGAAATCAGAATCTGAAGCTTTTGCTTACTGTTTACCTAGAGAGGTCAAGGTAATTTTTTTTTATTTTGGGAGGGATTCCAGCTGTTGTTTTCTGTCCATGGTAAATATTATATCAGTTTAGAATATCAGGGTTTTTGATGATTGAATAGAAAAGAAAGTTGTACATTTAAATTACCAGCAAAGAAACAACACAAAAACCTCCTGGAAACTCTGTTTTCTATCACATACAATCTAATGAAGTAAACTGTAAAATAGTAAATAAATACATAAATAATAAACTAAATATTTACCAACATATGAGTTAAAGAACCAAAACTTTAACATAAATTTACAGACTAAATAAAATTAATTAAACCACATTCAGTGTTCAGTTTAATTTTCTTTAAGTCTATAAATCTAGTTTAATAGCACAGCCCTTTGCCAAAGCTTGTATAATGTATTCTGGGGAAAATGATTCATACTTAAAAAAAAAAAGTGTCAGGCTTTGGCTGAATTGTATTTGCGTGATACTTCCAATGAACGTTAGGAAAAACAAGATAACATTACTTCATCCACATTTTTAGGCTGAGCCCCTATTTTTCCGAAGAACTCAATCATTTATTATCCATGTGTGTTTCTGTAGAAAAGAATCTTCCAAACAGCTCGAGCGTGGAAGTGGAGGTGACCCCACCTATGAACGGGACAGCAGGGCAAGAGGGAGAGACGGTAAGAAACGATTAAACACATGCAAACCAGCAACTTTTAGATTAAAAGCTGCACTTAATGCAGCCGGATCGCTCCTTTTAAAGATGACGGATTTGTAAGACCAGATCAGTTGGGGAGACATTTATAAATAGTTTATGCCTTTGATTTGTTCCTTTGATCTTCTGTGAGTGTGAAAAGGTGGCACAGATTATGGCACAGGCCACCGCAGCTGATAATTTCCCAGCATGCACCCCTCCATTTGTGGCCGGACCTGCCAGCGGCCCGCCTCTTCCCACAGAGTTCTATAATCACAGTCCTTGCTCACCTGCGGCTTGCCGCCGCTGGGTGCTCCAGGCGAGACCCCTTTTGACGAACGGCCACACGCCGGACCGAACCTGCCAGCAGGTTGTGCTGGCATTAAAAATGGCGGCGGGATGTGGCAACCCGCCGAGCGAGCAGATGGGCAGCGATTCAAAAGTCACATGTTTAGAAGAGAACAGACAACAGATGTCTGTTCTCTTCCCCGTTTATATCAGTAACTGTGAATAGGAGCTAAACCACGCAGCATTTTCAAACTTGGTGAAATCTTAGTCGCCTGGAGTGACGTCTTCATGTTTTTGGCATGAAACAGAAAGTAATAATAAAATATATTGGACTTCCAGATAATAACATTAAAAGAAAACATCATGCCATTATTCCATGGGGGAATTTTACCGCCATAAGTTGAGAGGTTGCATTTTAAATTGAAAAGCAGGATTTCAAACTTGTAATGCTTGAACTTAAAACTTTTACGCTCTTTCAAATATTCAGTTTCTTCTTAATTTTCTCCTCGCACGCAGACTTTCTCTCTGCATGAATCAAATTCTGCGCTCGGGACCCCTTTACAAATTCTTTTCTACTCTCTCCTGGATCAAAAAGAGTACCATCGCCTAGCAACCGGTACAGCCAATAGAATGACAGTGTTCCGCTGGGTGAGCTTGATATCACCCAGCGGCTATCTTGGCTACACAAGATAGCTTGTGTGGCTACAATAGATAGCTGCATCTCCTCTGATGGCGATGTACAGAAAACAACTGCAGCTTTCTGTTCCTTTGTCCATGTTACAGTTGTTAAGCATTTTTACAAAAAAAATATTGTTTGTTTTTGTCAACTTAATGTTTTTCCAGCTGAGCAAAACGTTAAAAAAGGATCTTGGCAATCTCGCCTGCGATCATTTGTCATATAAGCGCAAAATTGATAGCATATCTGTGTTCTTCATAGTCAATATCTACTAAACTCATCTTGAACATATGCTCTCGTTTTTCTGATAACTGTTTCAAACCACATTTCATCTTGCAAAAATATTTTAGCTTGGCACCCATGATGATAAAGCCAGTTAAAGTACATAGATTTTTTATTTTTTTTAATAGGTTTAAATATGTTGGTTTGTCACCTGATTCAGGCCATTGCATGTGGGATTGCAAGCAGAGAAACATCTAAAACATGCAGGGCAGCGTGGCTTTAGAGCCCCAGTTAAAAAAAACACATCAATATAATAAAAAGACTTACTTTGCACCAGATAAGCTACAAACATGTCCAGTTATTTCTTACTGCAAAGATCATCCATAGCATATTTTAATGAAGGTTGCACTTTGTGTTGGCTCTGATATAGCTCAATTGAATTTTGGTCAAAATAACTTCTCTTTTGACACCTTTTCTTAAAAAAATCAATAATCTCAATGGATTTCTTTCCCAGAAACAGGTAGAACTTAGGCTTTTTAATAGTTTGCTATCTAAAAATTAGGCAGAGAAGCACCAAGACAGCTTGGTTAAAATGCCCCACTGTCTTTTTTTTTTTTTAGACTACACGATGTTGAACAAAAACTAAAAAGACAGCAACACCAGTACTCACTGGGACAAAAATCCCCTGCCGCATACTACTGTTAACCCTCCTGTATTCTGTTCCAGTGTTTTCTACACGGAAGGAATAAGAACGATCGAGGACAAAAACAGGAATGTTAGCAAGATAAACTGTAGTTGAAAACAACTTAAAAAATTGGAATCTGAGTAATGTCATATTAAAGTATTCCAACTATAAAGGGGTCATTGGTACGGCCAGATAAACAGGATCTGCTTCATACTCTTGGTATTTACTATGATTATGGTCTTATATAACTCTCATCAACTGTTGTCTAGAAAATAAATCAACATCATTTTACCTCAATTTTGAATAATAACTCACTATTTTAATACTCTTTCTTTTTCAGTAAGATGACCTTGTGTTTCAGAGTATTTTTAAAGCATATAAACTGATTATCAGCTTTACATAAACTGGTTTCAGTAATACCCTGGTAAAATTATACAGTTTAATTATTTCAGTTAAGCACTGATTTGAAGTGCAAAACATCATCGTTCTTTTCATGACATATGGCCACTGTACTGGTTTGGGAGACAGTTTTCTATAATTGTGCAAGTGCTGGAGACTAAAACTGCAAACTGGTGTGGGAGTCGCACTGAAGGAAATCAGAGTACAAAATACGGTCATGTCCGTATCGACCCACTGCACTCCAAGTTATATTCACATCCTCCACTAATGCTTTGGGTTAAAAATAGCAATTAAAAAAAGAAACAGCCCTCTAGCTGTACAAATATCTGCTTCTGTTAAAGAGAAAATAATCCATCATCTTTTTGAATCACATAAAAGCCTCCGATGTGAATCCAAAAATGATTCCTTCTAGACTGGAGCGGTGAAGGCTCCTTATTTGTGTGCATATACAAGAGCATTTCTCAGGTGGTGACTAACTAACTTTGATAGACCTGGGTGCTTATTGGCACGCCTAATTCTTACATGCTGCTATTTTTAGACATCTGTCCTACAGTGCACCCGTCTGTGTCACCCAGGAAGTTACTGAAAACTGCTCACGCCATCATGTGCCACCAGAGTCCCCGTCGTACTGATTGTTCCATTCCTCCTCTGAAGCCTTAGCAACAAGGAAGAAGGGGATTGTTGAGGTCAAATTCAAACCTGAGGCAGACATCTTGTGCAGCTTCTTAATAAAACTCTTAGAGACAAATGTTTGCTATAATTTAAGAAGTTAAATGGGATTGAGAGTATGATTCACAGCAAAATCTCGCTCTATACTTCGGATTTCGAACTGTCTTCAACACAAATCAGACATTTGAGCATCCTGTGACTCGTCACATAAAAGGAATTCAGAGAACTCCATGCAGCGTGTGTCATGTGGTTATCCATGATGGGATTTAATGCGAGATTTGCTTTTCCCTTTGAAGAAAATCAGGAGAATTTCATGTCTAAATGAAACGTGTAAAGGAAGAAAAAAAAAAAAGCATCCGAGCCTTGATGAATGCTGTGAGAAAATGACTGAAGGTGTTAAAGTAAATCTGTTTTGACATAAATTGACATAAAAAAAAAAACATTTCTGGTATCTCACCTTAGTCCCACATAAGTACAGTATGTGCGTTCTGCAGAAAGGTGATTATATTTTGCCCATTTCTTCTTGCCTGCAAGCTGAATCAACAAATGCATCAGGTCTGATGGCTTACTTACACTCTCTTTGAACGATTTGAGCCCGAATAATGCTGGTCTAACACCAGGTGCCAAGAGCAAACGCTCACCTCCAGAGGAAAAAAAAAACATTAGCTAAATGTCAAGCCACCACTTGCACCTCTGTGGTGTCTGATAAAAGTCAGTCCCTTTAAGCACAGAGTTGGCAGTGTTACCAACTGAGGCACCACAAGGCAGGAAAGGCCCCCGAGGGGCTGGCATTTCAGAACCAGGCTACAGTCGGGGGCACGAGCAACATGGGATGCTTTAGCCCACAAAGCATGTTAAGCAAAATCAGGCAGAGTTGTGGTTTGGAACTTGAATCCATGAAAAGCTGCTCTGCAAATCCAAAAATATGCACAGTTGACAGGTAAAATATAAAATTTGTAAAACCTGCGAGAGGTTTGCTGTTTAGCTCCCCTGGTAAGCTACTGTAATAAGTTTATTGCAGTACCATCATCTCAAACGGATATTTTTATTTCTATTTCTATTTTTAGAAAAACAATTCCCATTTTGAGTGCATTTATTCAATTCTTTTTTTTAAATCCCTAATAAGAAATATCTGTTTCTCTTTGTTCCTTTTTTTGGGTTGTCTTTTGATTGAGTCAAAAACCCCATACTAATTCACACCGTTGCTGATAAAGATTTATTCTTTCATGGTGACCAGAGGTGTCGATACATCTGGAGAGTAATGGCATAAAAAAAACATAAAAAGAGATTTATTTGGAGAAGTAGACTTTTATTCAGCCATTCATCCTTTTTTTTTTAATCTTAAGATTTTATGAAGAAGTTCTCTGTATTTTCATAGCTAATTAGTGGGGTTCTAAGAATAATTAATTGTTTTTGTTGCATCTAACGATGAAGGTGATTACTCATGGGAGCAGCTGGTGGAGCTTTCTGAAGAAGAACTAAAAAAAAAAAAACAAAAGATGCCATGAAACACAGAGCATGAGCAAAACAGAGAACAAGATGGTTTAAATGTCAAACTTCACTTCATCCATCTTCATCTGTGGCAAAATAAGGAATGAGTAGAAAAATTAGGAATGAATTGTTGTTTACTCCAAGTATTTCTGGAGTTTAATCTGAATATTATTGAAAACTGACCAAATCTTCTACATTGATGCATTAAAGATGCTTAAAAAAACTCCACTATGCATCCATAACTATTCCGACCGAATTGTTATGGATGCTTCTCTCTTTGCGTCCACGTATTTCAGTTATTTTCCATCTTTATCTTCTCCTTCTAGATAATCTATCATGCAGTAATATGAAATTCCCTTTGGGGATTATTAAACTCTTATTAAATTCAATCCAGGCAACAAAGCAGCCATCTGGATATGGAGAACAGGTAGAGATGTGGATGCAGAGCAGAAGAGAAGCGAGCGCTGCCTTTTGTTAGGCAGCTCTGATTACCAAGGTTACCGAGCGATGCTTAGCAGCTGTAGCTGTCACAGCAGGACGAAAGTCACATGATTCATTATTCGTGTTAAAGCCTTTTTTTTTTATTTAAAGATTGCTGCTTCACTCTGATGGTGTGCAGAACAGATCTAATTGAGAATGTTAAGGATTTCTTGAAGTAATTACGATCCACAATGCAGCAGCTGTTACCAGCAGGTGTTTTACTGTACATCCCGCTTCTCGTTGTTTTTATGCCTCGCCAACGTCATTCATACAAGGGCAAAGAACAAGCTCTAGGTCATCCACACATGCATGTGCGAACCTGCTCTTCGCTCGTCCCCGTGGTCCATTATCATCTCCTGTAATTGGATTCAAAGGAGAAGAGACAAACATCTGCTGCCAGAAGTGTCTGCTGCTGCACCACTTCAGTTCAGAGGCAAGGCGAGCCTGTGAGTTAATAGAAAATATGATTTAGCCGCGGGGATGTTTCATAGTAATCACCAACTCTCTGTGGCTTACTTGGCATTCTGGCAGCGGGTCCGGTCAGACCCCAGGAGTCGGGGGCTGCAAGGCTGACATCAGCAGTCAACGCTGATGAGTCCCGCTGCTGAAAGAGAGCCTGTTGAGCTCAGCGCAATCAGTCATCAGGTTTGAAATGCCATAAAAAAGGGGGAGATCAGAATTGTTGAAAAGAAGTTCTAGGTTAGAAGCATTTCACATGTTAACGGCTAGATAGATGGTGGTTGGTTGGAGGCTCAAGATAGTGGGTTGTCCAAGAGGAGCCAAGACCAATGCAAACTTGCACTGTGTTAAAAACAAATCAAAACTCCAAAATATCACACACATTTGTCCAAACAGTGATTTAAAATGGCTAAGTTTGCATTGTGCATCTGAAGATAATTTATACAGGAAATAGAGTTTGGAGATGCACCACTAATGACCTGCAAAACTGGAACATGTAAAGCAAACTAAAACACACAAAAGCGATTCTTTTCAGAGTGACTGCATAATGAGACCAAACCATAGTGAAAAGCAAGAACATTAAAGATGTTTAAGTTACTTATTTTGACACTTCCTTACCTCAGTATTAGAATAATTTGGAGGTGTTGTTCATCTTTGGCTCAGTGTCGGTTACTCTCATTAGTGGTACATGAAACATAAATTATCTTAATTTAAAAAAAATTATCAGAGTAAGTAAAATGTACATTTTAGTGCCAGCTTTACCTGGAAAGACCAAGATCTATTGGGCTCCAAGAAGAACTTGTCATTCACAATATGGCCGACACACAGTTGTACCAAGGCAGTCTTCTTTAGACGCATTTCTGTTCTGTTTTCAGCTTGTGTTTGACACGACGGGAATATTTGGTGGTGTGCCGCTTCCATTATCTTCGGCTTGTCTGTAATTAACCGATCAATGCAATCCTGCTATGTATAAAGCGGTTTGGATCAGTCAATAGTTTCAACCTCCCTGATGAGCTTATTTGGATTTATATGAAAATGCCAACAGAGTGTCTTCTCCAGGTTTAATGTTAACTGTTAGTTTTCCACAGAACCTTTCTTTGAGAATCCTGAGCTGTTCATTAAATGTAAGCAACGGCATCCGGGCTCCCAACTCGTGCTGCTCCTGCAGACCTTTGCGCTGTTGTTGTGCCTTCCTCTTTGTGATGGTTGCTATGGGACGATGCATCCTGATGAGAGTATTTATCAAGCTGAAAGACTACAGTGGATTTTTTTCCCATCACCCTTTAATGCACAGGCTAAAAGCCTGACTCAGCCCATTAGGTTATTTTCTTCGTGTTTAGCTGCTAATTATTTCCAAATGGTGGACTGAATTATGTGGACAGCATGGCAGCAATACGTGACAGACTGAGACTGAAAACAAACAAAAAAATAAAACGCAACATGTTTGTAATGGGTGTTTTATAAAAATTTTTTTTAAATATATATAACAGCTGTTTCAATTTGATCTGTTTTTTTCTTCATCTTGTGACATCTGCTGTCAGGCTGAAGATGAGGAAGAGGAGGACCAGCCTCTGAGCCTGTCCTGGCCCGAGTCCAGCCGCAAGCGCTTCACCTACCTCTTTATCATGCCCATCGTCCTCCCCCTGTGGCTGACTCTTCCTGACGTCAGGAAAACGGTGACTTTCCAAAACTTTTTCAAGAACTTCTTCTCTCTTCTAGACAAGATTTGTTTCACCGTTTCGTTTTTCTTTTTCCTTTTCAGTCATCAAAAAAGTTCTTCCCTGTTACATTCCTGGGGGCCATCTGCTGGATTGCAGGATTCTCCTACCTAATGGTGTGGTGGGCTCACCAGGTATGCACAGCACAACAAGTTTTGATTTGAACATAAACTGCCTTTCAGTTAGCATAATTCCCATCTAGTAAGCAAAACTATTTGTCTTTTCCTTCTATTCTACATCCTTTACATTTGATTAAACATAATTATAGCCATAGCTTTCAAAACACAGCTGACATTCTGAGTTTTGTTGCTCCGATAAGGAAATTAAAAATAGCTGCAACAAAAGAAGAGGTTGTATTTACCCTGAAGCTTTTTTTTCTCTCTCTCTTTGCAGGTTGGCGAGACCATCGGGATTACAGAGGAGATTATGGGTTTGACTATATTAGCAGCTGGAACCTCTATCCCCGACCTCATCACCAGTGTCATTGTGGCACGCAAGGGGCTGGGTGATATGGCTGTATCCAGCTCTGTGGGCTCCAACATCTTCGACATCACTGTTGGGTACGTCATACCTGAGACTTTTAAGCCTGTGCTCAACTTTTGGTTGTGCGAAGCTCAAAGTAAAATGAGGTAATGACGAATCTGTCCTCACCCTCCTCTCTAAGATGTCATTTTATTTGAACGCAATACATTTTTGCATTTAAAACAATTCTGTTTCATTTCATTCTGAAAAGAGAGAAATCGTTTATTTTATTTTTTTGTTTCTGGACACAGCAACCTGTTCATGTATTTGCATTTCTGGTGACGCTAAAATAAGTAATTTAGGTTTTATTGCGTACAGACCTCGGATAATCTAGCAAGATTTTCGGTGTAAAATTATGCTACTACAATAAAAAATGATTTTATTTGCTGCATTTTACTGAGCAGGTGTCAACAATAATGTGCAGTGTGCTGCAAATAAATCCTTTTTGTCCAGAGAGACCAGATGAATATGGGTTTTCTCTTGTGCTGAAAGAATTGTTGAAAGTACTCTGCTGGAATTATGTGAAATTAATCAATGTACATGTAACTAAACAATAAGAATTTAAAAAGAAAGAGGAGTTAAAACGGTTGAATTTTTAGGTTGGAAAGACATTAAAATTGAGATTTTTAGGCATGAAGTTTTAAAAGCTGCAGATAAATGAGTTTAAATCTTTTGATGCCTTTTGGGATTAAATAACTCTGACTCATGATGTGTTGTGTTTATGTTGTGTGTTTTGTGAGATGTTTGTCAGTGGTAGTCATCGTAAAGCATAAATCCATACATGATAATAATTACATGTTAATATGCCATTGTAGGGATAAAGTAAAACAAACCTGGAAAAGAAGAAGCTGTTCTTGGTAAAGAAAATTAGTGAAACCAGTCATGTTGATTGCAGGCTCTTATTCTCAGTGCAGTAGGTTTAAAAGGATCACAGCTACGTGGTTTTGAAAATTGTTGTGAATTTTCAGGATTTGATCAACACCAGACAGCAAATTACCCTTAAGTGGAAGGAAAATGATACATGATTTTGAACATTTTCATGCAAATAGAATCTGAAAGGTTTGGTTCATATTTGAATTCACAGCCTCCAATCTGCTTTGTAGAACCACCTTCTGCAACTCTTGCTGCTTTCTATTAGCTTTTCACATTTAGAGATGGACATGCTTGCCCAATATTTCTTTTGGCAAAATTGTCCAAGCTCAGTCAGACTGGATGCAGAGCATATTCAAACATCAGTTTATATAGTTTTGCCACGGATTCTCTATTGGACTTTGACTGGACCATCCAGATACAAATTATGTTTGGATTTAAATCTGTGTGTAGGTTTCGGGTTGTTGTTCTGCTGATCTGAGTTGCTACCCTGGATTTTATTTTGGGATATTACAGTAAAGCGGGCTAAATGCAAATGCACGCCACACTTTTCAGATTTTTATTTGTAAAAGATGTGGTGAGCCTCATTCTCTTCCCACTTCACGGTAATGTACATGAGTTCTTTGTGATTGTAAAGTGGAAATATGTGAAAAAGGATTAAGGGATTTGAATTGTTTTCTCAATACGTTTGTATCTTTGCAGACTGCCGTTTCCCTGGCTACTGTGGTCCATGTTCCGCGGCTTCATCCCGGTGCAGGTCAGCTCCAACGGCCTCTTCTGCGCCATCGTGCTCCTCTTCCTCATGCTCCTCTTCGTCATCATCTCCATTGCTGCGTGCAAGTGGCGCATGAGCAAGCTTCTGGGCTTCATCATGTTCATGCTGTACTTCGTCTTCCTGGTTGTCAGCGTAATGCTGGAGGACAGGGTGATCAGTTGCCCCGTGTCCATCTGATAGGGCCGCCGGGGAGCTGCCCTCTCCTCACCCACCTCGTCACCATCCAACAACCATCCACACAGCCTGCCGTCGATCTCACCTGACCCTCATGATCCTTTAAACCACAAGAACCGCGCATGAGGAGTAAAGAAAGACGAAACGAAACATGGAATCTGCGAAAAATTTTGGCCCACGGACGGGGTGACGAGGCTTTGACTAGAAAGGATTTTGAGGAGGGGCGCAAGCCAAGCAAAAGGGTATTATGCATGCAATTAGGCTCACTGGAGGAACTGGATTCAAGTCGTCGCCTGACAGGTTGGAGGAGCAGCGCGTTCACATTTTTAACAGCAAAAACGTCACGACTTGAGCAGCAACTGTGAGCACATTTGAACGGACAAGCTCGCTCAGCAGGCTGAAACAAATGTTGGATGCAGATGAATTTATTCATGAGGACATGGCAGACTCTGCGGATGAGTGTTTCGCTCCAAAGCCGAGGGTATTGAGACTCTCGTGTGAGATTTCTGCAGACAAACGTTTCCCCCTTTTTGTTTTTTTCTTTTATTTTTGCGAATCCATCTGTGCTCAGTCTTTATGACACGTTTCAGCCTTCATCCTGTCCTGCCAATTGCCGTTGACACATTTCCACAGAGCTTTTTTTTTTTTACTTTAATTTTGGCTCAATAGAAGTAGCAGTAGGTTAACAGTAACAGTATTATTCGACGTGAAGCCATCTTAGCAGTCTGCTTCTCTTCTTCTCTCGCTGATTGTACAGAATCCTCCATGCTTCACATGTACCAATTAAAAAAAGTAAAGGGCATAAAGTTAAAAAAGCCTGACACTAGGCTTCAAATATCTCTCACAGTTTGGAAGAAATGCATGAGTACATAGGCTCAATAAAGTTACATACCTAAATACCTAGAAGTACCACATCAAAAAAACGTTCACCATGTTTAAGCATCATGGTTGGCTTAGATTAGTCAATGTGTAGTGCTTCGTTCACCATAAAACTTGCCTCAAGTTACCTAATCAAACCGTTTGAGGTACAAGTAACAAGGCATAAACTGCATGGGGAAAAAAAGACCCTTCAGGGTGAGAAAATAACAAACATTTAGAAAGTTGTATACAAAGAAAAACTTACTTTTGTTTTTAACTACTTCTTTGCAAATCAATCGATTTATTTTAAAAATTTTTTATTTCTTGTCTAGCATTGAAAAAATTGTGAATTCTGACACAATATCATCTGTTTTACACATAAAGGCCTCTTAAATAATGTACTGTTAACCCCATAATTATTCATACGCCTGTAACATTTACGCCAAAAGTCATCTTTTATTTTTGACTAACTTAAAAAATAGCTTCGACCTCGTAGACCCGTAGAGCTCAATGCCAAAGATAAATTGACTAAATCGCAGAGGAAAAAGCTGATCAGCAGTTATAATAAGGAGTTTCTGCTGATTATTGTAAAGGGTATAAACATTGGATACGTACCACTTCTACAATAAGAAAATAAAAATGTTTTCTGAAAACGATAGCTCTTGATAAGGATCTTTTAAACATTTAGAAGATTCACCCAGTCACACAAAAATACAGACAAACACATACATACACCATCACAAACATCAGTAGGAACGTTGGGGTTAGGTGCCTTGCCTAGGGGCAGAGGCTGGAATCCAACCCCCAAATTTCTGACAAGTATTTCTCTGCTACAGATGATTTTTTTCATTTTTTATTTTGACCACAAAACTAAGGAATTTTGGCTCACATTTGAGATTTATATTTTGTATTTTCAAGCAAAAATCAAGTAGTGTCCGCCTTTTGTTCTTCATTGCTGGTGTCCGATGAGAGCGTTGATTATCAGAACATGCTTGGAGACTAATCCCTCCCATTCGTCTGTCCCTCTCTGTCCTCCTTCCCCACAGGAGGTAAAGTGGGCGACCAGTTCTCCTCCTTCCCGTGCTTTTTACCTCAGCCTCTGTACAGCCGCGTCATAGGAGTTAACTGTAAAATAATAGCATACATAGATTCACTGAATGTGTGAGGAAGCATGCATGCGAGGAACTCTGGCTGGTCACCCCAGCGCAGCTTAAGACCACCAAATTTTATGCATTCGTTTGAGGAAAAACATTATGAAATTCAATATTCAATGCTATTTTTTTGTAAATAACTTTTTTCTTTCCTTTTTTTTTTTCAAAAAACAAAAAGCAAAACGAAAGAGTTGCACACATACATTTAACTCACTACTTTTGCTTTGATGTTCTGGAAGCGATGAGGATTGTTGCAGGGAACCCTTTAGTAGCACCACTGAGAGAAAGCAAACACCAAACTCGCATACACAAATGGTAAACATGCCCATTCTGGTAAGTAAAAGAGGGCTTTAAAAACCACATTGCCTCCTCTGATTCAACTAATTTACACAGCCTCTATTTTTTTTTTTTTTTTTAGTATATGCACAATATAAATCTAGATCATAATAATAGATATTGTAAGCCATTCTTTCACCATTCAGTCCAGAAGAGTCAATTTACAGTATGGCCTCGGCAGTGACTCATGTGCTTTGTGCACATTTTCCATGAAAAGCCTCCTTCAGCGCCCATACACACCGTTTGATCCGATCTCACTTCAGATTCTTTTCACACCCCTTCTTCAAAGGAATCCTTTAGGAAATATCAGCTGAGACTTTGTGCACAGTAGAAATAGGGTCTGCTTGGCAGGAAATGCCGAAAGGTGTGGGGGGAAATGAATCCAACGGACATCTCCTTCTGTTTGTCTTCTCTTTAACTCTTAGGTTAAGTCTCAGTTTCAAAGTAGAATGAAAACGAATGTGGATATTACCCAAAATATCTCACTGAAATCTGTTCTGATGAGACATGTGAATGTAACAGCAGGCAAGATTTTCCAAAGCATGTCAAGATGATTTTCACATTTTATTTTTTTTAGTGGATGAAGAGAAAAAATAATCTATCACATGAGCTTTGAATTGATTCTGGTTCAAAAGGGTAAGCAACCTTGAAAATTAGCAACTAACGAGCATTCTTGCACTTGTAAAATGTTTTATTTTCTTGGTGTTGATCTAAAATTTATTTAACATGTACATATGCTGTAAACAGAAACAAATTATCCATATAATCTATACGTGTACAAGAAATATGTCTCTTTATGTAAAAAACACAAAGTATAATATAATGAAAACAAATAAAGATGCTAATTCAAATATGCAAATGTCTTCTTTTTTTTTTATTACACCAACGATTGGCTTTACAGTTATTTTACTTCATGTCTTTTAAAAATTTGTTTGTCGTTTTCCACTTTTACAACATACAACTTCAGCTTCTTTTTAAGAAAAACTAGATATAATTAATTTTTGATGTTCCATAATCGAGTGTCAAAATTAAAGATTTATCCTGAAATACTTACTTGAACCCTCAGTAATGATTGCTTAAATGTAAATTATTAAGCACCATTCAAACTTCAGTCATTTTCATCATGAAGGTTCTGGAAAACGGAGATCAATCTTCCATCACAAGCGTGGAGCTCCACTATTCTAATGTAGGTTCCTTTGGATGACCTCTGCAACCCACTGGTGGTGTGTTTGTCTTCCCATCACCACCAACTCTTTTGTGTTGTGAGTCCAATGGCAGCTGAAGTTAATCCAAATTGTGTCATCAACAGACAAAGTGGGAGCGGGAAGGGGAATCCATACCAGAACGGCTGAAAAAGAAAGGAGTCAAGCTGGTGCAATGGCTGAGTCCAAGCGGCCATTAACTCAATTGAAGTGCTGTAATTTGACACAGCTTTGCACAACAGATGTCTCAAAAAACTAAACTGCAACATGAGAAAGAATAATGGTTCAAAGTTTCTTAACAGTAATGTCATAGACTAGGGGTGTCCAAAGTGGTTCCTCGAGGGCCGGCATCCTGCACGTTTTAGTTTTTCTCTCTCTCTGGTGGTAGTAACAACCTTTTCAGCTTGTCAATGTTCTTCTTAGGCCTCTAATGAGCCATCACTGGATCCAGGTGTGTTAAACCAGAGAGAGAACTAAAACATGCAGCATGCTGGCCCTCGAGGAGCGACTTTGGGGACGCCTGTCATAGACTGATAAATGTCATACAGAAAATGGCGGCTGAGTGTCATGGCTCATTCAGGGGGGTTTGTAGGACCTGGATCAGCTCTTGGTTTTTCCTATAACTGTATTGACAATTTCCTTCTCCCTGACTGTCAGGTGCAGGCATTAGACCAAAGTCTTTCCAGTCTGAGGCATATTTCTCAGAAAAACTTTCAGAGGATTCCAAAAACATACATTGTTATTCTTATCTTAAGGGCTCATTCAAAGAAGATAGATATTTAATCTCCCAAAAGGAAATAATCAGTTTTAATATGAAGAGAGGCTCTGTGTTTGTCATCTTGGATTATCGTGATGCTGTACTCATACTACAAACATTGCTCTTATAATGCATACCTTGTTCTCTTTAATGATGTTTACGTAAAAACTCACCCACTTCATTTAGCTGTAAAAACAATCAGTCCTTTTCTGCATTGTAGATGCTTCACAGGAATTGAGCCCAAAAAAGGGCGATCAAATTGCTGACATTTTATTGTGAGCCTGATTTCAATCAAAGTTTTAATTAAATATGTTCTGTAGCTGTAAAAAACCCCAAAAAACTATGCATTATTTCAAGACCTTTTTTTTAGCTTTCGTTTTTCAAGTCTGTTTGGGCGGGTGGGAAATAAAACATAGAGTTTGGCGCCATCTAGTGCCCAGAGTGACACCTTGCTGCCTCTGGTTAATGATGACGACACGGCTGCCGTCATTCCAGACTATGGCAAGCTGGTTCGTAAATATTCAGACATGTAAAATGAATGACAGCCTTAATGCTTGATTATCAGTTTGCTACGCTGTTCTTGTTGGGCTTTGGCTGAAATTAGTTCATTATTATCTTGCTGTATTTCAAAAAACAGAAGCGTCACCGGTTGGCAAAAAGTCCCCTGAATAAGCTTGTGAAGGTTGTTTATTTATTATTGATTTATTTATATGTTTGTTTGCTTGCTTGCTTGTAGCGAAATAGTGAACTCGTGTGAGCAAATCTGCAAATCGTGCAGCTCTGTCAAGACCTTGTGAGTGAGACCTATTCCTCACATGAAGGATTTCAAGTATGTACACAGTTTGTTTGCCATACCCAGTCCGCCCACAATTAAGTTGGAAAACTCTTGTGTCTTACGGCATTTTCCACGGTTTTCCTTTTTTTTGTTTATTTTTCCCTAGAACAGTGTCTCGTGATTTTCCAACTAAATGTATGTCCTTTATCTAATTATCACTTGAAATAACCAAGAAGCAGAATGTCGTGCCGGTTACAACTCAAATGACTTAACTTGGTTTTGATTTCTAAGATTAAAGGATTTCCACAGTACAGAGGATGGTAGTTTTTACCTTCGCCTGTGGGCTTTGACATCATCTTAATCTTTGCTCCACCAACCCTCACAAAGCTGGTAGACAAGATAAGAGAGAAAATATGAAGCCCCTCATAGATGAGTGAAAAGACATACCTAGGTAAACATTGCTTATTCTAGATACAGATTCTAGTTTCATATCCATTCAGTGAAAATCAACTTGATATTAAAAATTAAACATCCCCTCATCAAGGTTTATCACACGAGCCAGAAACGAACCTCTGATCTTTCCTCGGAGGTGTGTTTGATTCTCCCCAAACCTTTCCAGCTCCTTCTCTTTGCCAGTAATCTCAGTAACAAGGCTTCTCCTTTGCATTTCACTGGAAACTGTTTCTGCCCACCTGATGCCACATGCTGAGACAGATCATTGGAGATATTTACACAGGCTTATTACTCCTAAAATACACTCACTGCGTTTCCTTGGGACAGGACAAGTTGCTCTTCACAATTTTTTATTTACTTTTTTTTTTTGGATCAAATAAACAAACATTTTTCTCTGTCTTTGGATATCCACTATGACTCACTAAAAGAGAAGATTTCACTGTGAGTGTGATTTAAAAAATTTAAGTATCAAGGTATTTCTGCGATTGAAATGCATTTAATTACTACCTTTGCTCATAGTTAGGCCATTCTTGCAATAATACAAATGTAGTTGTATCTTACATAATTAAAAATAATCGTAACAGCAGAGGAAGCACATGGGACAGCAGACGCTGTTAGAAGATAAGCCAAAAACCAGATAAAGGAATCTGATGGATGTTTTCGTTCATGGCAAGTCCAAACTGCATCTGATTTACCAACATGAAGAACTCCATTGACGGCTCATTAATCATTTGTTTTATATAGTAAACAAGAAGAAAAAGTTCCAGTTCTAAAATCTGTGTTGCTTTTTACATTTGCACATATTTTCATACATATATCCTATTACCTATGACTTATGTTAATATCAAGTATAATCTAAAGTGGATTTTAAATTTGCAGTTCATTCCTCCACTGAATTATCGCAGTCTGCCTACCTTATTGGTTAAATATTTCAGGTGAATTTTCCAAAGAACTCATTAAGAGTCGGCAAACATACTGGCAGCTACTTATAATTATTTGTGCAACACCCACTGATCACTTGAAAAGAAAATGAAATCCCCACAGGAGAACTCCACGTACTTTTGTGCCTTTAGATTTGTTCCAGGAGTAGCTTTGTTTTTCTGCTCATGTTCTGCTGCCCCAGGCTGTTTCTTAATAGTAGAGCAGAGGAGTGCAGTAACTACAGAGTCACAGGAATATTTTGAGTAGCATATGTCAGCTGCAGTCATCATCAGAGACAAATCAAAAAAAGTCTAATGTGGCATAATATGGCAAAGAAAACAATTTCTGTATGTTCTGTGATAATTGACTGTTCACACTGGTAAAACAGAACTGCTACAAAAATACTTATGCCACTTGGAAATGTTTAAATGTGACCAACGCAAACCATTGAAATGGTGACGTAAGGAAGATAATATGGATTTCTATTTTTTTCATATCTAAACAGTAATATGTGACGTTTCTTTCTCTTTACAGCCACATTTCAGTGATATTACAGTTGCACTTCTTTTGTGCTAAGTGTCTAGAGAGTGAAATTTTTCTTTCTTGTTTGCAAAACATCTCAAACTCAGTCAGATTGGATGAGAAGCATCTGTGAACTTCAGTTTTCAAGTCTTACTACAGGTTCTTAATCATATTTATCTTTAACCTTTAACTAGACCAGTCTATGACTGCTATTCAATCTAAACCGTGTCATTTTAGTACTGGTTGTATGTTTAGCCTCGAGGTAAGGTGAACCCATTGCCTTGTTTTTAGCTTCATTGAACTTCTCTAATCTGATGAGCTTCTTTGTTTTTGCAAATGAAAGGCATCACCCACAGCATGATGCTGCCACTGCCAATATTAACCAGTAGGTGTTGTTTTATGTGTCTCTCACACCTGAGCTGTCACCTCTCCAGCTCCTCCTGAGTTGCCTTGAGCTTCATGGCTGCTTCTGATCTACCTTTAAAGCGTTTGAATGTCTCACATTTATTTCAAAAAAATAAATCTTTGTGTGTCTATTTAATCTAAATTATTGGATCTTTTCAGATCATTTTCACACTTGTAAAAAGTGAACCTATGTGGCATGTAAATCCATATTTAGTAATAAACTGGGTTATGTTACAAAGTGTTTGCTGAATGATAGATATAAAAAAAAATACTACAATGGTTTATTTTATCTCACTTGACAGAAAGTAATTGAGATTCAGTATTTCCTAATCTTAGCCCTGAAATCTCTTTCCGTCTCTCTCTCTCTCCCACACACACACACACACACACACACACCACCTTGATGTCAATGGGTGAGTTACAGGTTTCTGCACATCCTGGTGACGAGAGGCGTCTCATTCCTTTGAATGTGCAGGAATGAGATGCCTCATTCCTACACATCTAATAACACACAGGACAGTGTGCCTCCAAGATGAGAGATGGGAAAGAGAGACTCTTGCAAAGTGGTGAGATAACTTTTGGAAAGAAAAAAAGTTGTCTGAAAAATGACTCAAAAAAATAATAAAATAAAAAAAACTGCAGGGATTTAACATTTATTTCTATGACTAATAAGAAGAAGAAGCTGATTTAACTTCTTCGTCAGGAAATGGAAAAGTGAATTGTTTTCAGCAGAGTCAGCTTTATAAACAATAACTTACACATCATCACTGAGATCCTTAATAAATGAATATGAATTATTACTGCTACAACTATGGACATGCATCTGAGATTAAGTGAGGAATTTGCCTAAGGACACTTTTACATACATCAAGTCATGATGTGGTTTGTTCAACAATAGATTCATTCTGTTGCTGATTCATAGTATTAGAAAGCATAATAACACTATTATTAAACTTGCAAGGTTATTAATTTTAATATTTTTGTTTTCCTCAAATACTATAAACTAAAATAAATTAAAAGCCAATCTTGAGGCTGCTGCAATTATTTCAATAAAGGTCTGAGGAGGAGGGGAGGATTGCATAGAAGTTATTTTCCCTCCAACTCCCTAATCATCAAGGACAAGTTGTAGTTTTGCAACAACTTCCACAGTAAACGTTCCCACCTCACCAGGATTCCTCATAAGTCCATGAGTCAGTTATGGAGTCTGTGGGGATTTCCTCCTATTCAGTGAGGGCTTATTCAGGACACAGCAATTGTTTCTGGAGCATCTGCCAGGAGTTAATGAACTCCACGTGCTGATGAGGTCAAAGGGAACCTGGGGGGCGGCTTGGTCAGCCAGACTGCACTCGGGCGGACTTTAGTCTGCTTGTCGCTGCAGGATGTTGTTGAGCACTTGATTCAGCAAAATCTCAGAGGAAGCTGCAAGCTAAGTCATGCATGCTGGTTTGATCTTGCTACAAGCCTGGCAGCGGAGAGACTCATTGGAGTCAGACTTTGGCTACGATGTAAAAGAGTCAGCTCAAAATATCTTAGACGGAGGCAAGTCACCAGCCAGAACTGCTCAGTTTGACTGTTTCTGGTTGTTTCTGGTTGTTTTTAAGTTTTTTTTCTTTGCTCTGAGGTCTCGGCGGACCTGCCGTGACTCACAGACAGAGGCCTGTGTTCATCTGGTTTGTAGCTTCTACACATGTGGTTCTATGATTCAGCCAGTCTGAAAGTGTAGCTTACATTAGCAACACGGGGAGAATGTTGTATGAAAATAACCAGTCAGGTTTTCTCACATTCACACACAGTCATTTGGAAACCACCAGATGTGGAGAAAATAAATGAGTCAACTCTAAAACACAGAGAAGTCAGGATTTTATGAAACTAAATATATCAACCAAATTAAAGGGACAGCTGTTTAACATTTCACAAAGCCTCAGTCAGTTTCTTTAAAACAGCAAAGTTCATTTGTACTATGTTTCCTCAAGCTATATTTTTGCACGTAAGTACCTGAATAAATCGAAATTTAACTTAAACACAGTTTAAGTTGGCTTTTACATAATCCTATTAGATGTCTTTTATTTAAATTGTTGCAAATTAATTGAATTAATGCATTTTAGAGTAACAGAAATGTGTTGAAATTAATAAAAAAAATAAGAAGGAATTAAACTAAATAAGATGTGAAGAATTATTTAAATACATAAAATATTTTATTTTAATTTACTTTAATTTTAATTAAATTAAAGTCTTCTGTTTTTGTAGAAGTACATGTTTTAAAATGTATGCTTTACAATTCAGCTCCATACAGAAGAATTCAAATATTAAATTTAAAAGTTGGGGGTTTTGTCATATTAGAATTATGAAGTTATTTAGCCAAAAGCAGGAAATTAGAAGACATAAATATATTGAGTTGAGTAAAAAAAAACATATGTGTACCATTAAAGCTGAGGAAAAGCAATAGCCTGAAATAGAAAGTAAAAATAAAAGGTATTTATGTCTGAACTGTCTGATAAAAGTCTCTTGTTTATTTATGTGTGTGTAGAGAATTGAGTTCGACTTTTTCATGTAGCATGTTTTAAATATTTTAGATATATTTAAATATCCCAGATATTTACAGCATGTATTTAATTTGAAACAAGCTTTTGTCAAATTCTGACAACTTTCTGACATGATACAAACAAATTATTGCTCACAAGGAGGATAAATGAAGTTATCACAGGGTTTTCCCGAGTGCTAGAACTGGAATCATGCAGAAGAAACCATGAATAGTGGAGGAATATATAAGACTCTACAGAGATCCTGAATTGAACATTTTTGATTGAGCCAAATCAAAAATTTGCTCTCAAATAGGAGATTCACCAGAACTCTTCGACAGAACCGGACTGTGAGGTTATAAACCAAGAAAAGCTGCTGCAATGAAGACACCAACAAGCTGGACTGATGCATGCTTGAAGTTATATTCCGTTCTGTAGATATTACTTATATTAAGAACGCCTCCCACTTTGTAAAACACATTGGTGGGAGCATGGTGCTGTGGGCAGCTTCAGATAACCTGATGTCAGGCAGTAGCATAACTGGATCTGGGTGGCTTTGTCTTCAAACATGAGAAAGCACAATGCCTCTGAAATAAACCTCAGATGTTTTGCTCCTTTGCTCTGTTTATCTGCTCTAAGGAAAATGTTTTAATTCATGGACATTTTACTATCTTGCAGATTTTTGTTAAATTTTAGACCACAAGGTTGTCTAAAAAGTCACAGTCACAGTTTGCTCACCCTCTGATGATCATGTTTTGGGTGGACATCACCCTAATTCTGGTCTAGACCGGGTTTTGAATCATTCTGAGTCATTTTACTATCAAGCCCAGCCCGCTTGATTTATTTTTTCCGTTTATTTATATGCTTTTTATTAGTTATTTTGCTTGCCAGAATTCTGGTGAACAGGAAATTTTGGACTTGTGTTTACGGAACAATGTACCTGTGGAATTAGTTAGAAATGCTCGGGGAACTTTTCTCTCCTGACAGGTTTGAAATGTTTTCTTTTGTTTTTTTTCTGTATTTTGTCTTCAACGGTTCTCTGGCGTAATGGTCCTTCTTGACCAATGGGGTTCCTTGACAGCGCCCAATTTTTTTTATTTCCCCATCCCTCCCCCCTCTCTTTGCCGGAAGCCTCCACATGGCTTAAAAGCACACCTCCTTCCAACCTCCTTCCAGATCTGCGCAGTCGGTGCGGCAGTCGCTCAGCTGACACCCCCTGCCAGGCGGTGGACAGGCGGACATGTCTGCTTTGCGCTTCCACACAAGGATTTAGGACATTAGGAGAGCACAGATGCGGGAGTTCTCTCGAATCAACAGTCTGATCCATTACTAATCCATAGGCGCAGGTGGGAATAACTTCCAATTCAGAACTTTTTTTTTTCTTTTTTGCGAAAATTGGAAATGTATTTTCCTGGGTTTTTTTTTTTATTTTTTTATTCCACTTCAAATTATCCACATTATAAATAAAGCATTTGGATTACACTTCAGGGCGCGCGTAAAATCATGAAGATGGAGTAAACTTTGTCTCGCCAAGCTTCAGATTTGACGTGGATCTCGTTGTTCCTGGCTCTCTACCTTTACGTCGCTCTAACATGTCGCTCAGTCTGAACCCTCCTGTTTTTTTTATTTATCTATTCTTTTTCTGTCTGGATGAAGTTGAGTCTGGATCCTTTAGGGGGGAAACTTTCAGCGCTTTGCTTCGCGTTAACGTGGGTCCCGAAGGAAGGCAAGATGTTGGCATAGCTGTTGAACTCCGAGGCCTGCTATGCCAACAACTTGCCATCTTTCTCTCCCCTCTGCAGCCAAACCCTAGAAGATTTTTTGCAAGCTGAAGGTGCAGCCAGAACAAGATCTGTCTGCTTACTCCACCTTGTAATACAGACTGTGCCATATGCATATAATCTATCTATCTATCTATCTATCTATCTATCTATCTATCTATCTATCTATCTATCTATCTATCTATCTAATCTATCTAGTCTGTCTGTCTGTCTATCTGTCTGTCTGTCTATCTGTCTGTCTGTTTGTGTGTAAGTGTAATGTCAACATATCAGAATAAAGTAATTTGTTTTTATCTCCCAGTACAACTTAATAGCAACATGTTTTGTGTCTTTTACTTTATCTTAACGCAACATTTTTCCCCCCATTAAATACAAATAATTTAAAACTGTTTTTTTGTTGTTGTTCTGGTTTGTTTTTTTATTATATGTTCTATTATTTGTTTTTCTAGTGTTAACCTTGGAGTGTCACACTGAAACCGAAAGCTATAAAATCCATCCATCCATCCATTTTCTAACACCCTTGTTCCTTACTGGGGTCAGGAGGTGCTGGTGCCTATCTCCAGCTATCGTTCCGGGCGAGAGGCAGGGTCACCTGTCTGTCGCAGGACAACACAGAGACAGACAGGACAAACAACCATGCAAACACACACTCACACCTAGGAGAATTTGAAGAGCCCAATTAACCTGACAGTCATGTTTTTGGACTGTGGGAGGAAGCCGGAGTACCCAGAGAGAACCCACGCATGCACAGGGAGAACATGCAAACTCCATGCAGAAAAACCGGGGCCAGGAATCGAACCCAGAACCTTCTTGCTGCAAGGCAACAGCTCTACCAACTGCGCCACTGTGCAGTTGGTAGAGCACAGTGGCGCTCTACCAACAAGCTATAAAATAATAATAAAAAAATTATTTTCTTGCATTTTTGTTTTTTAACGTGTTTCTCAAAATATGTGCATGTGAAAATTTTTTGCCTCCTCTTCAGACAGAAATGTTTAAGTATATTTGAAATATTTTTGTATTTGTGGTTGAATTTACATGTAGGATTAATTTCAGACTTTTATGAATATGACAATAGACTATTCAGTGGAGGAAATAATCAAATCATTAAACAAATTACTCAATATAAATTAGAGTTTAACCAACCACAACAGTAAAATCCTGTTGTTACATCAAAATAAACAAACTGTTTGCTCTTTCAGGCTTATAAGCGCATGTTTGTGGGTACAGATGTTTACTCCTACTTATCAATTCTTTACCCAAGGAGTAATAGTTACAATTCTCTGCTAAATGAGAAAAACGTTGTTGCTTAAAATAAATTTGTACAATAAGTAGAGATTTAAAAAGTCACATTTTCGAATTTCCAGGCTAAATGATGATTATGATTGTTGTATGACAATTTTATAAGTTTTAAGAAACTAAATTGAAGGACTAAAAGAATAATGTCATATTAATCTATCAAAGAGAATATATTTATATTTTTTTAAACTGGATGTGTGAAACAGAAAGAGAATACTGAAATATCCAGAGATGGTATGTTAAATGTTAACGAGAAAAAGACGTATTTTTATTAGATAGAATCTTCTTCTACTCTCTCATTTTAACATGGCTGCTCAACTTTTGCAAAATTGCCTTTGAATGAACAACAAGACTTTGGGAATCTTGTACTTTTTTCACAAATTAGATCAGTTTGGCCATATTTTCCAGTGCAATGGGAAACCAAGTTGATTTGTACAGGACATTTTAGTAACATGACAATTTAAAGTGCTTTACACAATGAAGAAAAAATAAATAAATAAAACAACAAATAAGCAGCAACAGTGGAAAAATAAAGCAAAGTGATGAAAAGTTAAATAACTGACTACAATTTATGATGCTCCAGTTACTATTAATTGAAGTCAACTCTAAACAAGTTTTTTGTCTTGCTTTAAAGCACTAAATCAGTGTTTTCAACACAAACAGCCAAATGCTTGCAGCCTCTGAGTCCAACCTCAAAGTATTCTAAAGTAATGTAACAGCTAATGCTGAAATAGCCCGGTCAATATCCAGATTTCACATTTGAAATGCTGTCAAGACCTTCAGACTAATACATTTGTGTTTCTGTTATTTCATCATAAGATTTAAATAATTTGACAGTAAAGCAAACTGTCCCATCACTGGTCTGTGAACGTAGATTTATTTTGTTTGTTTTAAAATGCAACGTTTTCATTACAGATAATGTATCAAAATACGAATATATATTTATTTATTTATAAATAAATATATTTATATATATTTATATATATATATATATATATATACCTCCTCTCCAGACAGAAATGTTTAAGTATATATATAAAATGATGGACTAAAAGAATAATATCATATTATTATTATCATACATATTATCATATATAATTTTATATATATATTATTTTATTTTTTTTAAGTAAAAATGTGAGGATGACCATTTCTGGAAAGTGCGAATCTAAAACTCCTGCGGTTTTTCTTTTCTGCTCTGCCTGGCAAACTTTGATCACGTGATCTGCGCACTGAAGTCACGTGACGGCCAGTCGCTGTTCAGTGCTCTGCTTTCTGTCTTCAACTTTTATTCAAGTTACACACTCTCCTCTGCTGCCTGTGATTGTGGGGAGGTTTGTTTCACAGTCAGAAACTAAGGAGGGTCTTCAGGAGGAAGAAGCGGTAAAGCGAGGGCCATTTTTAGAGTGACCAAAGTGACGATTCACGGGGGAAACATTAGCTTAGCAAACACCGGGTGTGAGCCATGCTGCTGACCTAAGCATGAGGCAGCCGTCTGCCAGACTGTAGCCAGACGTCAGGTACCTGTGTTAAGGAGACGCTTGGTCTGCATGCACAACTGCGGGTAGGTTGCTCAATACTTTTGGGATACATATGGGGAAAGCTGCGTGTATTGTTACCATGAAATGCTGTGTGATAGAGTAGCAGAAATGTGGAAGTAAAATAAACGATTTTCAGTCATTTTTCTGCAAAACCTGAAAAGTGTGACGTGCATTGCTTTCAAATTATTTGCCGTGTAGTTTAAAAGCAGTAGGATATGTCTGTGAACGCCAGTTTCCATCTCTTTGTTAAGATTCTCAGTTGGATTTAGACAACATTGTTTAATCTATGCAGGTTCATTTTGCTGCCTAGACCAGTTTTTCTTAAAGACTCCTGTTTTTTTTTTTTAGTGTTGTTTTCTTCTGAGTAGGGGTGCACCGACTTATTGCCGATTTCCTTAATTTTGGGGATTGATGATTGACTGATACACATGTGAAGCAGATCTTATCTACTTCAGCAAAGGTCTAAAAATCAACCACTGTCCTCTTCTACTCTCCCATGAGAAAGGTTTGACTCACAGACCTATCTATCAGGTCATGTCTGCAAGCCTCCAGTTTGCAATAGTCACCACATTGTTGCTTACTCAGCGACATTTCAGACAAAACAAATTGCGGTTGGCCAGAATCGGAATTGGCAGGTCAGGCTTTTTAAAGATTGGTAATCAGCGATCGGCCAAAAAACTGCAATCAGTGAGTGGTCTCCTACTTCTGAGCTCTACAAAAAAGTAGTTTTTTGTAGAGTAAAAAAAGTAAAAAACACTACTAAAACATGATAAACAAATCTCTTTGAATTGTGAGATAGACGTGCCCTTACTTGTCCTCCATCATGAAGACTATAATAATGATGGCTAGATTAGCTCCAAGAAAATATTTCAGTAGAGCCGCTTAAGTGGTATGTTGTATTTTTTAATAGACCTTTCATAGAAAAACATCACATTATGATTCCTGGATTTAAGGTAACCACACCCCATTGCTTTTTATAAGCCATTAGCAGCTGCCACATTCGTAAACATGAAGCAGCTCACTCTTTGATTCGAACTCTCCCAGAACGACCGTAATTAATGGGGTAATGGGGTTGCTGTGGTGGCCCAGGGGTTAAGCACAACCCACATAATGAGGCCTGTGGTTGTAAGTTCGAATCCTGACCTGGTGACTTTCAAATAGAGCCAAAAAAAATAACTTCATTGATTAATCGTGACTGTTTGTTGCAAGGAAGTAATTATTACAGTAAATCAAACTTGTGTTTTTGCAATGAAGTCTTAAGGTGTCTCTTGCTGTTAGACACTCACTTTCTCGTCAGACATACCTGACCTGTTTTGATGCCATGTGTCCGTCTTCTTCACAGGTGTCACATTAATTGTTGTTGTTTTGTTGTGATAAAAGTATTTTTGCAGCTTTGTGGTTAAAACAAAACCTGCAGACTCTGGGCAAGTGAATGTAGATGCAAAGACGAAGATCAATTATTTAATTTAAGTATGTAGGTAAAGTTTTATTAGAAAAAACATCAATTTTGTGCATCACACAAGATACAAAAGAAAACCAAGATATAAAATGGAGAGTCTGATGTCAGGTCATGTGTTCAGCAGGGATGAACAGCGAAAACGTCACCCTGTGCGAGAAAAACGTCTCGTCCTCCTACATCCGCCAGGGCTCTCAGGCTCGCCGCGGCCACGAACAGCTCATCAGACATTTGCTGGACCAGGTTGGGTTAGACACATTTGCTTTCCTTTGTTGCAGATGTATCGTCTTCTGACATTGTGCTTTTCCAGGGTAAGTGTCCGGAGGAAGGGTGGAGCGAAAGCACCATAGAGCTCTTCCTAAGCGAGCTGGCCGTGATGGACAGCAACAACTTCCTGGGCAACTGCGGCGTCGGAGAGAGGGAGGGCCGCGTGGCGTCCAGCCTGGTGGCGAGGAGACATTACAGGTTCAGATCGCTTTCATAACTGACCAAACATTCGTCTTGAGAATTATTGTTGTGGATATTTGGGAGATGTGAGGTGAAGATGGTTTTGAGTAGTTTTTCTTGCTCATCGGTCGTTATTTTGATACAGCAGTAATGAAAACTCCTGCAGTTCTCAGCTCATTCTTTGTGCTTGCTGAAAGTTCATTAAAGAAGGTGACGAATGTAAAGACCCAGCTGTCTCCAATGAGTCCTCCCTAGCTTACCAGATGTGCATTTTGATGTTATTTTAAAGTTTTTTTCTGATCCCAGACAGAAAATATTTCAAAATAAATACCCCGATTTTACTATTCTTCAAACCTGATGCCTCTTGACTTTTTTTTTTTTTTATATTTCAAAATGTATTCATAGTGATAAAAAGTCTAACCAAGCATGCAGATATATTGCTGTGTACTTTGCAGGTTACAGCCACAATATCTTTGCACAAATCTCTGTCAATGCGGCGTCACATGAATGCGATCAGTGTGCGATAAACCCAGTCTGTATTAATCAGAGCCTTCAGTCTAGTGCCACTGATGTGTTACAATAACTTTTCCTTACTTTCTCTCTATGTGTGAAATCTTATTTTTGGGAGTTGAGCTTTTTTCTCTATTGATAAATGTTGCTTTCTCTCCAAACTGACTCCGGAGCAGAGCAGCCCTTCTGTAGCAGGTCACGTTTTAGTGAATAACTAACTGCTGTTTTTGGTTAGGCTGATCCATGGCATCGGTCGGTCGGGTGACATCGCTGCCGTTCAGCCCAAAGCTGCAGGATCCAGTCTGCTCAACAAGCTCACAAACTCTGTTGTTCTGGACGTCTTGAAGATTTCAGGTCAGAATCCTGCAGGTTCATTGAAAAATGCCAACCTGCAAGATAAAACATTTTACAAGATAAAAACGGTATCGTTTAAAAAAAATAAAAAAAAATGTTGTATAGACTACTCATAATCTTTCTCCTAACCTTATAAATAAATTTAAATGGTTATATCATAAATACTTTTGCCCCGGATGATGATGAGAAAAACTCCAGTATGTAACAAAGTCTAAAAATGTCTTTGGTATGAAATGTCTAGTCTTACTCTCTGTTTCAGGTGTTCGCAGTGTGGCAAGCTGCTTTGTTGTTCCGATGGCAACAGGAATGAGCCTGACTCTGTGCTTCCTGACCCTCCGTCACCGCAGGCCCAAGGCCCGCTACATTATCTGGCCTCGCATCGACCAGAAGTCGTGCTTCAAATCCATGATCACAGCAGGTCAGCATTCGAAATCCACGGCAACCTGACCTTCTTTTAACGAATGAGTCCTTTTGAAAAGTTCCCATTTACTTTCCAGAGTATCTTTGATTTAACTTACTCCTCCTCTATCTTAGGGCAGAGTTCCTCTCTAATGACAAGTGGTTCCTGTTTTCAGGATTTGAACCCGTAGTTGTGGAGAACGTCATGGAGGGGGATGAGCTGCGAACGGACCTAGAAGCGGTTCAACGTAAGATCGATGACCTTGGAGCAGAAAACATCCTGTGCGTTCATTCGACAACGTCTTGCTTCGCTCCACGGGTCCCCGACAGGTTAATGGAAGATTTTACCGTTCTCTCAAACTTCTGCAGCGTTTCTGTGACAAAGCATAGCCAACTTTTCAGTTTTTTTCCAGAGTGTGAATAAAGAGAGCACTGTTTGTTTTATGTTTTTGTCTCGTTCTGTCTTCCAGGCTTGAAGAACTGGCCACTATGTGTGCCAAACATGACATCCCTCACATCGTGAACAATGCATACGGAGTGCAGTCGTCCAAATGCATGCATCTTATACAGCAGGTATCAGCAGCTAAGATTTGTTGGTAGTTTAAATACATCTGCATGAATGTATTTTTCTTCTCCGACGCCGCCGATTCTGGGGTTTTAAGGATCTGTTTGAATTGTTTTTTTTGTTTGTTTTTTTTATCAGATATTATGATTCAGTAAACCAAATTAATACATTTTACTAACCAAAATAATTTCTTTAGTGTAAATTTTTACTGTGTGTATTCCCTAATCCACACAGTGGTCAATACAACAATAACTTCCACCCTAAAAGAATTTGGAGGTATGATCTCCACCTTCATAACTCCATCATTCAATGCACCACAACTGCCACCTACATGATTGACAGCTGGTACAACAATCATGTCCAATATTCAAGTCTTAGTTTCAGTCTTCTAGATCTTCTTCCTGTTCAATTACCCCCATCTTTCCCTCGTCTGAAGATAACACTTTTCTCCAGAAGCCATTGTACTTGTCCATGGCCATTTGAATCTCAGTCTACCTGGTTTCAGTCATACTGCTGTTCCTGCTTCTTCCAGTTCACTATAGACTGGAGCCTTGGTGTCTGCTGTACTGATCCTGATTATACTAATCAAATTATTTTCACCTCACGATGGTAGCTCTAGTCAGATTACTGATACAAATCCACACCGAAATAGATTTTGAGATTAATAAAGCAAAACTTCAGCAGGTTGTGTTGGGAATTTAAGGATTATTCTTAAAAGGTCAGAGAAGCAAGTGATGCACATGAATTCTGCAAATCCTGCTATAAAGAGCAGTCAAATATTCAGCCAGAGTTATGACAGGAGTCATTAGTGGCGACAGAAACTAGCTAGGATGTGAAGTATTGTTTTTTATATTTTAATCTCTGTGTGTGTAATACAGAATTTTTTAATTCGTAGTGTTTGTTTATCATCATTGCATATTGCAAAAATACCCTCAAATGCATCATTAAAAGCCCACATTTTTTAGATGAATTTATATGTGTTTGCGTAATCATCTGACAGCGATGGGACTCTAATTAGAAACATGTATTGTTTTTGTGTCCTAAATGTCTCCTGTTTTTAACAGGGGGCTCGTGTGGGAAGAATCGATGCCTTTGTTCAGAGCTTGGACAAGAACTTCATGGTTCCAGTAGGTGGCGCCATAATCGCAGGTTTTGATGAGTCTTTTGTGCAGGAGATAAGCCAGATGTACCCAGGTGAGCAAAAAAACAGTCATATCTGAATCAGAATGGCCTTGCAGAACCAGCTGATAAACAGTATTCATGTCAGAAGCGTTTTCTTTAAAAAGATGAGACTTTACCCGTTATGACTGAAGCTTACAGATACATGCTCTAGTTTTCTTGATAAAGCCAGCTTTGAAATGAAATATTTTTTTTCCTCTCAAAGTCTTTCTTTTCAGACTTTGTGGGTTATTTTTATCCAAACTGAAGGAGTTTCCACAAGCCATTAAAAATCAGCTTCTCCGACTCTTTTGACAAAACATAATTGGTTCTCCTTGACAGTAAATATAGAACATGGTACAAATTGATCCTTTAAACCCTTAGACTCTTTCTGAATGAACGAGTAAACAAAAATCAAGAATCTGACCTGGCTTCCTCACCCAGCGAAGATTTTAATCTAAAACTTTCATGTCCTGTAGAGCCAGTGGCCTCCATCTTGTTGCTTTATCTTACATGCAGCCCCACTGCATCAGGTAGAAACATGTTTGCCCTTTTCAAACACTTCTTTTTTCCAATGTGTTTATTTGGATCTGTACCAAACTAAATTTTACTCCATATAGATTTCTCACTCATCCCGTATTGCTGACCCTCTTTTCTTCAATTGAGGTACTGAGGATGGTTTAGTTTTCTATCCAGTTTACCTCTGCCAATGTTACAGAAAGTTGGGAGAACAATGGCAAAATCAATATTTGACAACAAAAAATGTCAGTAGTTGAGTTCAGTCAGAGATTTATAGCAATTATTTTATAATCACTTGATCAGCGTTGATCCGTTACACGGTTATTGGTAAGGAACTCACTTGTTTACACTTTGTTTTAATTCGACATCTTTGAACACTGTGTTTTTTTGTTTATACATTTGACAACTAAAATATTTAATACACAAAATGAAATAAAGGTGAGATGTTCTGAAGACCCAGGACCCGCTGCAGGGACTATGTTCTCTACAGGCTGGCCTGGGAATGCCTTGGGATTCCCCCTGGCGTTCCCAGCTGGAGAGAGGGACGTCTGGGCCTCCCTTCTTAAGCTGCTGCCCCCGTGACCCGATCCCGGATAAGCGGAAGAAAATGAATGGATGGATGAAATAAAGCTTTTTTTTTTTTTTAGTATTTGACAAACCAGTCATGAATCAGAACTGATTTTGGGGAGATTTTGTTTGTTTTCTAGTTTGTTTTTAACTGCCCCACAAATCTTCTCTGGTGTTCCCATGTCCAGGCAGAGCTTCAGCTTCACCTTCCATCGATGTCCTCATTACCCTTCTCAGTCTGGGAGCCAACGGCTACAAGAGGTACCTATCGGAGAGAAAGGTGAGAACAGAGCTACCCTTTCTAGAGCTAAAAATAGTTTGCCTTCTTCTTGTGTCAAGGTGGGATTTCTGCTTAGTATTTTCAGCAACAGCATCTTGTTTCTTCACATGTTACCATGTTAAAACCACAAAAATTTGTTTAATTTAAATCGCATGTGACAGACCAAGGCAAAATTTTCTTCTGAAGATAAAAATCTGAAAAGTGGGACATGTGCAACCAATGTTTCTCAGAAGGAATGAACCTACTAAATAGTCACTGTGTGTAATTTGAGTCTAAATCCAGTATGTAGGTCTCAGAGTTTTCTTGAAACAAACATCTTCTATCTCATCTCACCTCTTGCCCTGAACTTTAGTTTCTAATGGTTTGGATGGTTTTCAGTGTACTGACAAAACACTATTTGTGTTCAAGACCAAACACTGCCGGAGGAAAAAGTGTCCCTGGTCAGAGTTGATGATAAATGGAGGTAAAAACAGGAAGCAAACCAGTTAGAGCAAACAGCCGGAGCTACAATAGAAGGGCTTCAATCAGGGATTGAAGCCCTTCTATCCAAGTCCAGTCCTGGAGATCTGCTATCCTTTAACTTTTGGATGAATCCCTGTTCCAACACACCTGACTGAAACGACGGAAATCCCTCATTAGCATGTTAGTTAGCTCTGCAGAGACCTGATAATGAGCCATTCATTTGATTCAGGTGTGCTGGAATAAAAATTCACCTTTAGGATAGTAGCTCTCAAGGACTGGACTTGGGCACCTCTGGGTTCGATCAAAGCATATTGTGTTAGAATGGCCCTGTCAAACTCTAGACCTAAATCCAAGACTGGTGGATTTAGGTCTCCTCTGGTGGAGAACCGTGAATTTTGTTTATTTGATGTCCTTATCACCTGACAAAAGGTGGAAATATTTTATAATCCCTAGATGTGCAAAGCTGGAAGAAATGTGTTGTTTTAATTGCAGTATAAAGTAGCTTTCATAAAGTGTTGACTTAGTGGGGCTATCTACAAAGGCATGCCACACTTTTCAGAATTTTTTTTTTTTTTTTACACAATCTTCGTAAAAGATTTAGAAATTCTTTGATTACTTTATCACATCATTAAAATCCATTAAAGTTTGCAGTTGAAAGACGACAAAATACGAGAAGGTTCAAAGTCTGTGAATACTTCTGCAGATGTAAATGGAATAATAATTTGTACAAAATGAATTAGTTTCTGATGTTGGATGTATTGTTACCTTTTTGCTTAAAATGGCTGCTTCAGCCTGTAGAAGATGAGCCCAATTCCAGCTTTCGTGCTGCGTGTGGCTTTGGCCATCACTCTGACTGAAAGTGGGGACTCTGCTCTTGAGCAAGCACTTTGCTTTGTAGAGGCAGGGCTGTGCTGTAGAGAGATAAAATTGATCCAGAACTTTTTGAGTTACTCACAATGCAGCATCCCCCCATCCCCCCTCTTCAGACCGTAGGCACTGCAGCATTCCCACTCCTCCACACTGCTGTAAATGTGCTGAACAAAATCTGCCTCCCTTCCAGCTCGCATAACAAAACAACAACAGATCCGGTTGAAATGGGAATTTTGACATCGTTCTGAAGGAATATTCTTTGAAACAAATTGCACACTACATGTGTTCACATTCAAAAAAGAAATCACACCTAGGAGACCATCACGACTCGGTGATTTATTTAGGATCACCTTTATATGAAACCTCGATTCGCAGTAGAAATGCAGTTATGATGTTATTGTATGAGATCATGCATCCTAACACGATTAAAGATCTCATTCGTCTTTATTATATTTAACCTCAGATGAATCACCCTGCATTAGAAATGAGAATAATTTATTTAATAAAAAACTAAGCCAGAATCAGAGACAACCTGCTTAGGAACAATATTAATCAAAAGTTTATATAAGCTCATTATGGGAAACGCATCACTTTTTTCATCAGGTTTTTTAAATGAATGATTTATCTAAACTTTATTTGTTTTGATGGAAGAAGTATATATCATAGAGTCAATTGCAAACAATAAATTGCTTGAATAAATTGTGGCTTTTCTCTAAATAATGCAATAAAATAATAAACCAGAAATGTTGGTCTGCAAATGAAAAGACAGTTTTGTTTTTCACCGTCTGAAGTTAAATCAAACCTAACGTGTTTTTGGTCCGTCAGAATTACCTAAATTATTTCCATTTACTAAATGTCACAATAAAGAGATAAATAGCAGATTTATTTACTAATGACTCCAATATCAGAAGTTTACATATAATGATCACCGTCTCTTTAAGCAGTAAGGTAAAACTGAGGTGATGATGGCTTCTGATAGGTTAAAGGTCACATTTGAGACATTTATGCTAAAATAAAAGTCATAAATATTAAAATGTTCAACATTTTTATTATTATCATTCACACTTGTTTGTTCCTGTGCTCATAGTGTCCTGTCCTTAGCTATGCACTCTAAAGGCTTTGGATGCTTTTCCTCTCCCGTGCCTTCATGGCTCTTTTTGATTTGGAGGATTTTTAATGAAAGTGAGGAACAATATTGTAAAACTACGTGTAAAACCTTTGTTGTCAAGAAATAAATGGTAAATATTTGCACATTTATGGCACAATTTGTAATTTAATTAGTGGGGCACAATGTTGTGACTAAAATTGAAAGGATGTAAAAATTCTGAATGTAGAGAACAGGAAGTACTTTTATTTTGATATTTTTAGCTTATTGCCCATATAATAAATAAAGCAAGATAATTCTTTGAGTAATTTATATTTGTTTTATTCTGAAACAATACAAAGTTGTTTATTATGGTTTCCGGTTGTAGAACTATTTGTTTGTTTTAGTCATGACTAAAAGTGTACAGTTTTAGTTTTTGCATCGTTAAAATTCAAGTCTAAGTCAACTCAATATTTCCCAGCTCGATTGGTGCATTTTTAGTTAAAACTGCTTTTGTTTTCTGCACTCTTTTTAATTGTGGTCAGCTTTGACTAAATATATTATAAATTATTTAATACTTTGTTGATCATCTGACATTTATTTGCTTAATTATGAGTCACGTTACAGACCTTTTGATCTTTCTTAATTACATCCTGAAACATAAAGCCCTAAAATCGAATCTTATCTGGCCTGTTGTACGACCCGGCAGCATTAAGGCCCATCGATTTCTCCCGCTCTACCATAATGCATAATTAATGTCCAAAATAGGTTTTTCCATCGTGTCTGCAGATCCCAGAGAGTTCCTCGCATCTCTCCAGAGGGCGAGGCGAGCTTTAAATAATTCAGACGCTCAATCTTTTGAGGTTCACTTAAAGCCGCATGTAGCACTGATTTAGCAAATGTCGGCAACGCGGTTAAGAGGCCGGGGTGTTGTTTTGGTGGAGGAACTTTTCAACCCAAACACTGAGAAGATTGTCTGGACAGCCGTAGCCAGCTGCGTCCCTCCTCCTCCACCCTGGGAAAATAAAGTTGCTCTTTGTTCCTGAGGAACAAGGGACACATGGGGACCCTTGATGCGTTTGAAGAACTTGCTTGTGTTTGACTCTTGAAGGAGAAAACACTCCGATTTAGCAGACACACGCCTCCGGTTGCAGACAACCCGCCCTTTTAGAGCTTCAGCAGGGATTCCGATGCGAACACAAGGAAAAACGAAACGGCACCACGTTGTTGTGCAGGTTTGGTTCCTGTAACGTCCTGAACCCCTTTGTCCTGATTCAGTCCTTCAGGAGCAGCTTCACGCTCTGTGCTAAACACTCTGTCAGCATCTTTTAAACATGCTCGGTTTAAAAGCGTGCTTTCTTCCTGCTCTGCTCCTCTAATTGATCCCGGAGGTGGAAGTGACATGCAAACAAACATCCCAGCCAGGAGGAGACAAGCGGTGGACGCTCTGGCTTTAGGGTAACCGAAAGGGGGGAAAAAAACACACAGACTTATTTCGGACACGAATTTAGCTCGTTGCTACTAGATCTGCTGAATTATCAAAAACGAAAACTAAGCTCCAAAGGCTGCAGCTGTTTGAATAAAGCCATGGTTGTTGCTATATATAGCTTCCTCATAGTCTGTATGATTCTGCCTGCAGGAGATTTATTCCTTCCTGGCCGAGGAGTTGAAGAGTCTTGCTTCTGCACACGGAGAGAGATTGCTTCACACCCCACATAATCCTATATCTCTGGGTGAGCTCCAAGTGCTGACCACGAACCGGCTTGTCGTCTCCTCGCTGTCGTCCATTTCTGCAGAATTTATGTTTCTAACCTTCACCCTTTGTGTGTATGTGTGTTGGGTGTGGAACCTCTCTGCCTTCCTTCAGCCATGTCTCTGGACGGTCTCCAGGCCTCCAGCAACCAGGCGGTGACTCAGCTCGGCTCCATGCTGTTCACCCGGCAGGTGTCAGGAGCCAGGTATGAAAACATAAACGCGCATAAACATTTTCAACCTTTCTTCCATTTGTTTCACTTTTTTTTTTGGCACTACAACCAAAAACTTTGATGTAATTCAGGGTATTTAATCTGAAAGAGGCTTTCCCCTTTCCTCTGATGCTCCTAAATAAAATCCACTGCGACCTCTTGTCTTTACATTTGCCTAATCAGTAAGCATTCGGCACGCATGTAACTTAGTCTCGGTACAAATGCAGCTCTTCTGTTAAGGCCTCTGAGGTCTGTTGGAGAACATTAGTGAGAAAAACCTACAGCATGAAAACCAATATCCCACATTTTGAACATTTTCTCAGAGTGGTTTGTAAAAAAAACTCTTAAGTCCTACATAAATGATTCTTTTAGTTGGTCTACAAATTAAAAGTCCCCAAAATACATTCATGTTTAAAGCTGTATGGTGACAAACTGGGAGGAAGCGGAGAGTGAAAAGTAAAGAGGAAGTGGAGATTTTTAACACACAAGTCTGAATTTTGAAACAAATTCAGGTTGAGCCAAACGAATGAGGACACAGGCCTGTAGACGCCACTGATCAGGCTAAATGGATGAGCTGGAACTACTTTAGATTATTGAACAGCCCGTTTTATCAGGGCCAGCCTATAATTTAATGGACTGTTTCTACTTAAAGTGGAAAGATGTCCAGAAAAGAAAGCGTCAACACAAACCATTCTTTCCCAATGTCAGAGCTGTCAGACATTACCATTGTCTCTGACATTGGGGATAAAGTCAGAGGTCCCTTTCCAAGGTGAGACAAGGGCCGTTGTCTGACCTTGTCTCACCTTGAATAACATTTTACATTCACAGAAAAGATTGAAGTTGTTTCTCCGAATCAATACTTTGAGGGGAAGCTTTTTTTTTCCATACAAATCATCTCCAAAACCAATTAATTCACATCTACCCTTTCATTATAATGCATTTCTCCACCATAATGGTTTCTCACACATTCCTACATTTTGTAAAAGACTTGGTCATTTATTTGCTCTTCTGTCCTCGTTTCCAGGGTGATACCTCTGGGTAAGGAGCAGACTGTTAGCGGTCACACCTTTCGTGGGTTCATGTCGCACTCCGAGTCGTACCCTTGCCCGTACCTGAACGCCGCCTCGGCCGTGGGCATCACCCGAGGCGACGTGACGCTGTGCATGAAGAGGCTCGACAAATGTCTGAAAGCTCTGAAGAAACATGGGAAAACGGCGAGCAGCTGCTCCACAGAACCTCAGGCCGATCAGGAGGCGCCTGATGAAGAATGACTGAGCAGAGGAAGTTTAAGCTCCCTACCTCTTATCTAGTTTGATGCTTTAAGAGACAATCTTGAATGTTTGCTAAAAAATAATGAGAAGATTGATCATTTCTACAGATTTTATTTATAATTAAAGCTGTTTGCACTGTGATGTTTGAGTCGGTCCCTGTGTGGGATTAAAAAAAGTATAGATTTGCGATGTGGTGTGTTGTGCGGTGTCTTCTGCAGCGAGTTGTAACGTGATCTGAATGCTGCTGTGCCGTTAACTCCATCTGAAACCTGTTCAGAGGATTAGCTCGCTCTATTTTTAGCCTCAGTTACAGATAATCAATGACAGGGGCCCAATCATAGATCAGCCCAGTGTTTTCAGAGGGAAACCTTCACTTCACATCTACAGAGACCAAGTCGTCTTCAGGACCTCAGAGAGTTTTCCTCTCCGATTTCATTTCTGCAACGTGTTTTCCGCATCTGGGCTTCATCTTCTGCAGCTTGCAAAGGCCAATCGCAGGAGATCTCTGCTTTAAAGCAAGAATAAGACGTTTAAAACCAGCCTCGATTTCACGTGTAATTTCAGCTCCCAGATGTTTTCCCACCTCAGAAATACGTGTGCAAGCAAAGGCAGCTGCAGAACAACCCTCACTCAGCAGCCTGAGAAAGTGGGCTGGACTCGGACGGTTATGCTGTTGTATCAGCACATTTCCTCACTTCCCAGCTGAACTGAAACATGAACAAAATATAGTGGAAAAACACTGCACAGTGACAGCGGGCTGGTACTATGCAGCATCCTGAAGAGGAGCTGAAGGGGTTGGAAAAGTTGGGTGGGGGTTGAATCTATTTTAATGTGCTCAGTGCTGCTACTCTCCAGCATGAAAGAAGGCGGAAAAGAAAGTGCTTTACCTCTGTTGCTGATATCATAGCACTGCAGCAGAGCAGTGCTACGATACGATAGAGCGTCTAAGTAATCAATTTGAGATATACTACAAATATGGCGCATCTTTGATTCCCTGGAAAAGGTGAAGCGTGGGGAAGAAGCTACTCCTTTGGCTACACCTTACAGTCAGAGCTCCAAGCTTCCTGTGGATGTTGCTACATGACAAATTGCTCCTCAGCGTTTACTTTTAGAACCTGCCAGGAGTTCATTGATGATTTTCTGCACCGTCCACAGAGGTTTATTTAAAAAAAAAGCAATTGCCCAGTAATCTGTTATTTTGCAAAATTGTCCATCACTGACATTTACTTACAAGATGTATCGCAGATATATCTGTATATATCTGTGCATTTAAGAACATTTAAATATGAAAAAACTCAAGATTTGTCACTCATTTCAGATTCATTACACATAGCATGACACATCCCCAACCTTTTTTTCTTCTAATTTTTTTGATTGTAGCTTTACGGGTTATTTCCTACACAGCCTTGAGGAAATCTGGATGACCTGATATATTCCCAGAAGACGTTTAATGACACAAAAGGTCATTGCTAAAGAAATTGGTTGCTCAGTCCTGTATCCAAGCATATCCATATAAAGTTAAGCGGTAGGAAAAGCTGCACCAGCTACAAAGATAACTGCCTCCTTGAGAGGATTTTCAAGCAAAATCCATTCAGTAAGTTGATGTTTACACAAGGAGTGAACTGAGGCTGCATCAACAACCTGTTCACATGTGCCATTATCTGGTCAAATGTGAAGCAGCTCTCAGAAACAGCAGCTGCCCAACCAAGTATTTATTCAGTGAGTCACTGGAAAGATAAATCTCCAAGCATAACTTGATTTCCACAGTCCATGTTTACATTTGTAAAGACAAATGCAGATAATCCATTTGCCTTTACACTTTATATTCCCACACTTTATGTAAATTGACGACTCCCTTCATGTTTTGCTTTGAATCAGGATGTTCTGTCTTCCTATTGCAAATGAAATCACCGTTTACTCCTGTGTTTTCTACTGTTTTGACTGCAGCCGTATGTGATGAGATTTTGTGTGGGTTTAACCTCTGCATTCTGATGAGTAATTGCTCTTTCATAAGCATCGCCGGCTCTGGGACAAAATGTTGCAGTGGCTCTCTTCTCTTTCTTGTGTGTTTGCTCGCAAGTGAACATGAGCGCGTATGCAGGTGCTCTGTGTGTGCAGATGATGCATGGATCGACATAGAGGCGCTGTCCGTGGTTCTGCTGCAGCTCTGCACCGTCAGAGACCCAGTGCTGCAACTGCTGCGGTTCTGGACTGCCCAACATTTCACTAATTAACCAAAAAAACTACCTAATAAGCGTAATTAATGTGCCATTATATTATTAGCAAGTGGAATGTTAGATTTTTATTTTTTTATTTGTCAAAATGTACCAGAAGCGTTCTTCTAACCTTAATTCGATAAGTAACTCTGATTAATTCGATTATAATTTATTGTAAAATCGCACATAGAATCGTGTCTTTCTGGTAGTGTTCTGTAGTTGTGGGGCGCATGTGATTGTTTCACCAACAGTTATAAGTCTGGAGTCTCCCCCTCTCCCTCCGCCTCTAAATAAATAATGAAAGCAAACGGAGAGGGGGAAACTGCAGCTGATTTGCTGATGTCAGGCAGCCAGTGCAGCATTTCATGGTGCAGGGTGGAAACGCGCGGTGCCATTTGCCACGATCTCCAGCTCTCCTACAACTACATCCACCTCATCCACCCGCCAGAAAAAAAACTAGCTTATTTTCCTTAATAAAATAAAATAAAAAACTTCACACATGCGAGCCCGCCAGGAAAGATGCCGCCAGCTCTCAGGATTTGGACTCTGCTGTGGGTGTCGCTGTGCAGCCTGTGTCAGCCGGCTCTTCTGAAAAAGGCTTTCCGATGCCCTTCAACATGCAGCTGCTCCAAGGAGTCCATCATATGCGTCGGGTCCTCCAACATCCCGCGGATTTCCCCCAACGAGATCACTTCATTGTAAGTAAAACACTATCCATTAAAAAAAAAAAATCATTTCCATGCGCTGTACCTGCGCGGGACACTCTGTATGCGCCATACATTCTTTGATTAAAAATCGAGTAATACCATGCAAGCTCGTGTCACTCCAATGTATTTATTTCATCAAAAATCTCCTTTGTGCTTGTTTCATCCAGGAGTATCGTCAATGGGACTTTCTCTGAGGTCAGAGAGGCAATGTTTGCCCACATGCCCACCCTCCAGCTGCTGTAAGAAAACCTTTACCTCTATAATTGTGTTCAACCTTCGTTTAAGCTGTTTATTGGGCGCATGTGACACATTACAGTAAGACTGCATCGCGGCGTTATGCATAAATAATTCCAGGTTTTATTGCCAACTGCATCCTCTGCGTGTCCAGTAACTTGAGTCTCAGTTCAAGTCAGTTACTGTAATATGGTTTCTATATAAGATTTTCCAGCAGGAAAAGCTTTCAAAGTGTGGAAATGAATAATGAAAACCCTCCTGTGTGCATTTAGCGCAGCCCCCATTTGTATGAGGTGCTTTCAAGGGCCCATTAATCTCAGTTGTTGCTCAACTGCAGCGACAGCTCAGACATCAGCACAAACAGAGATGAAGCAGATTTCCCAGTCCTGAAATACTCTTTTTTCTTTTTATTAAATTGTCGTTTGGGTTTAAGTTATTCCATAAGGCTAATGTTAGCCTACTTTACTCTAAACCAAGTTTTAATGTGAGTTTGTTAAAACACCCAGTTGTATCCAAGTTTGAGTATTTTAGTTTTTGACTGAGGGAGAATTCACCAATTCCTCGTTCTCATTCCTCTATCCTTTTAGTTTCTGCACCACTAGCAGCAAAGTAGACACAAAGCATGATACTGCCATCACCATGTTTGACAGTTGGTGATGGGTGAATGATTTTTATTGACAAAACATTATAAAACATACGGTGTAGTAAAACTTCTTAATTACTCAAGTTAATGTAGCTGAGTAAATGTAACGAGTTACCACCCACCCATCTTTATTTACATATTAAGTTGCACTGGAACATTTAGTTGGTTCAGGTTTGATTGTGTTTTTTTTTAATCTGTTCTAACCTATCTAATATCATTTGCAGACTTTTGAATTCGAACTCCCTAACGACTGTAAGAGACGATGCTTTCTCAGGGCTTCCACATCTGGAGTACCTGTGAGTTGTTGTGTTACTAAATTCTTGGTTTATTAAAAAAAGAGCAAACATGTTGGCATCTTAATACATGATTATATATTTTTATCTTTTGGACCACGTATGTGTATCAAAAAAAAAAAAAAAAAAAATATATATATATATATATATATATATATATATATATATGTACATATATAGATGTATATTGTCATTAATCAGGCAAGTAGCACAAATGGTAACTCTGGGGGAGCTGCAGATCTCTACAGCTCAGTTGGGAGAATTGGTCAAAATGGCAACAATTAGTTGTGCACTCCTCTTGTCTAGTTTCTGTGAAACTGTGGCAAGAAAAAAGTCTTTGCTGGAAAAAAGCCATTAAAAATATAAATTTTTTGCCTTTCTAAAATAATGCTCTAAGTAAATTTTTGCCAAAAGATGATTTAGGGAAGAAAAATCACTTTTGGCAAAAAATGACAGGCCATTATTGTAGGTGGGTGACAATTTGTATTTTGCCACAATTAATGGAAGGGACGCAAAACATTTGTAAGAAAATCAGATAAGACCAAAACTGAACTGTTTTATGTACAAGTACAAGTAAGATGTGATTTGTTGTGATTTGTGGTGACTTTCAGGTTTTTGTATTTTTTAGAAACATGTAAAATGAATTTCCTTCCACCTAACAGTTGTCATGTTGTACTTGTTTTCATTTCACGTCAACAAATTCCATTGAAGACACTGCATGAGTAATTATCTGAAACCATAATCACTGCAGCCCTGATGCTCACAGTTTTTTTTATTTGTATTTATTTTTTTATTATTAATCCACAGGTTCATTGAGAGCAACAAGCTGGAGACGACATCTAAATATGCCTTCAGAGGACTCAGAGACTTGACTCACTTGTATGTCCCGCAACTGATTAAAAACCTTTTGAGTTTTTAAATTTTCTCCTTGCATATGCTGCATGTTTGCTCACTGAAGATGTTTTCCAGGTCTCTGGCAAACAACAACATTAAATTCTTACCCAGGGACGTTTTCATTGACCTGGACTCGCTGATAGATCTGTAAGTTCACTGCAGGTTTTTAAAAACGCACTTCTTTCTTGGAGTGTTTTTTCTGCAATCGTCCGCACTGGTTCTGCTCTGCAGGGACTTGCGGGGCAACGCCTTTGAGTGCGACTGCAGAGCCAAATGGCTCATGATGTGGCTGAAGAGCACCAACGCCACGGTGTCGGATGTCATGTGTGCCGGACCGGACGACATGAAGGGCAAGCGCCTCAATGACATGAACAGCCTGCACAATGAGTGCACATCGACGGGTGAGTACCACCTGAGTCAGCTTCACTGCTGACGTTGCTGTTGGTCGGATCAGCAGCATCATTCTAAGCAAAAATTCTCCTCATGATTTCACCTTTCTGCAGATTTTGTCCTTCATCAGTCCGTGGCCTCTGAGTCTCTGTCAGTTGATACGTTCAGCTTCAAGAATGATGTCTATGTGACTGTTGCTGCTCCCAGCTCAGACAGCTGCATGGTTTTACAGTGGGACCACATTGAGATGAACTTCAGGACATATGATAACATCACAGGTAAGGAAATCCCTTCATCCTGCAATCCAGTAAAGTGGGGTTTTGCTGAAACATTATCAGAAGTTTATGTCTTACCTGCAGTAGATGGATCTTCATTTTGTTCTCAGAAAGTTTCCCACAGGAAGATTATAAGTGAGGCACTTCTTTCCATGTTGCTTTCTAAATATATTTACATCCCAAAATATGTTTCACATTTTCTCACATTACAACCACAGGCTGCTGTGTATTTTATTGCGGTTATATGTGGCAGATCAACAGCATGTAATGCAGAATTACTAGGTAGAAGAATGACAAGGTTTTCAAAGTCTTTATTCTAAAGGTTTTTTAGCATGTCACTACCAAAATAGCACAAGCTCAGTCAGCTGTAGAGCAACTGTGAATATACATTTTTGATCCTTGTCACAGATTTTCAGGGGTATCAGGTTAAAATGGCTGAATACAAATGTAAGTTTATGAATAAAGTTGAAACTATGTTTCATTTTCTTTTCAGTTATACACTCCTTTGTACTGATCTATTATCATGTAAGATCCTGATGAAAAACTTTGAAGTTTGAGTTTGATCAGTGTGAGCAGTTATCTCAATTTCCAGTGCAAATCCTTATGTGCTTCTTGGCAAAAAGAAAGACATCTGATGCAAATGTAACAACCCAGAGTTAGCTACTGCATGTCGAAAGTTGGAAGCTAAACCATCATTTTAAGGAAATGCCTCAGTTGAGTTTAAGTGTTGTGTTTTACTTGTGTTCCTCTGTTTATAGGTCAGTCCATTGTTGGATGCAAGTCAGTAATCATCCAGGAAGAGGTTTATGTCATTGTGGCTCAGCTGTTTGGTGGTTCCCACATTTACAAGTTTGATGATGACCAAAGCAGGTTCAACAAGTTCCAGGACACTGAAGTGTCCAAGATCTCCAAACCCAATGACATCGAAGCATTTCAGATCGGAACAGACTGGTTCTTTGTAATCGCAGACAGCTCCAAAGCAGGCTTGTCAACCCTCTACAAGTGGAGCGATAACGGATTTTACTCATACCAGTCCCTGCACGAGTGGTTCCGTGACACAGACGCAGAGTTCCTGAACCTCGATGGGAAGGCTCACCTAATCTTGGCAAGTCGCTCGCAGGTTCCAGTGATCTACCAGTGGAGCCGTAGCAACCAGAAGTTCATCCTGCAGGGTGATATCCCCAACATGGAGGACGTGGTAGCTGTGAAACACTTCCAGATCAAAGAGGAGCTCTATCTTTCCATGACCCGCTACATTGGTGACTCCAAGGTCTTAAAATGGGGACCCAAACAGTTTTCAGAGATCCAGGCTGTACCGTCTCGAGGCTCCATGATCCTGCAGCCATTTACATTCAAGGACCGCTACTACCTGGCTCTGGGGAGTGACTATACTTTCTCCCAAATTTATCTGTGGGACGATGAGAAGAAAATCTTTGACCGCTTCAAGGAAGTGTACATCCAGGCACCGCGCTCATTCACTGTGGTCTCCACTGACCGCAGGGACTTTATATTTTCATCAAGCTTCAAGGGAAACACACAGATCTTTGAACACATCATTATTGACCTAACCTTGTGAGGGGCCGTGCCTTAATGTCTCTCCTATAATCAAATGTCTTCCATTCAAGAGATATATGACTAAAACAAAGGAAAAAGACTTGAAGAAAAGGGTCAATTCCAATAAATACATCATCATAACTCATATTAAAGCTTGGTGAGGTATTGACTTGTTCTTAAGATGCCCTTCTGGATTCATCCAGAGCTAAGAGGCTAAAAAACACTAAAACCTTTTCCTTCGCTCTTATTTTTGCCAACTGAGGACAAGGTAGATATGTTTGCCTCTTTCTTCAGGCCTTCATAGCCTGTGATGTACATTATGCTGTCCTTTCAGAGCAGACCTACAGTGCTCTGATGGGCTAACAGTGCCTCCTCCTGGCTGTGATGGAGTATCACACCTTTTTTTTCCTAACTGGGAATGTCTCAAAAGCACAAACCTTTAACTATCATAGAATCTTAGAATGTAGCTGTATAGTAGAAATGTTACTGTAGGTGCTATTGATTGTACGCAGCAATTTACTAAAAAGATGATAAATGGTTGTTTCAAGATGGAATATTCAGTTCAGGATATATCTGATTCTATGTCAGATTAAATTTACTTGGGAAATAGAGTTCTCCAGGGTTTGTGTGCTGATCAGGTAAATTGAACGCATTTTCAATTCTAAACAAAAATATGTTTTTGGTTCATAAGGTAAGATTTTTTGAAGCATCTGAAAGAAAAAAAATGTGTGTAAATATTTCCAGTGAAACTAAGAGCTTTTCTTGTTTTTGTTTTCATCATTCTTAAAAGAAATATTGACTCCTTACCAGGTGTACATATAATCAGGATTTTAATGCCACTACCTGTTCTTAACAGTTCTTTGCACTTACTAACAAATATCACATGATTCAGCCTGCAAGAGCATGACATTTAAAAAGTCTACTTATTTTTAGACAAACCTGACAAAGACATCCAATGCTTTTAATAAGATGAATGGCATTGCAAGCAAATAAAAAAAATATGCAAGCTTTGTAATTCTTTAGTGAGATTTAGTTTGAAGCTTATTGAATGTTTCTGTTAAAAATTGCTGTACATTCACTCAATTGAGTAATTAAATAAAAGTGAAAAGATATAGTAAAGATGTGTGGAAAAAATATTTTCTGTCAGCTTACAGTCATTTGGAGATGTAAAATATTCAGTTTAGTACATACAGTTGAAACCAAAAGTTTACATACACATTTTTTCTTACTACCTCACACATAAAAGGCAAGACAAAGTCATAATTTTCAAGAAAAATATGTAATTTGTTTTCATTGTCCCAGAGCAAAAATCCTAAATGGAAAATAGCTCAACATAATTCATAAAAAAAAAATAGTGAAAAACTTTGAACAGTAAAACAACCCAGTAAAGGCAAAGTGAAAGATCCAAAAGAAAATAAAGTACACCATCCAAAATGGCAAAACTCAAATGTGAAATCTAGAAATCTACCTTTGGCTGAATCCAAAATCAGAACCAAAAAAATAAATAAAAAATAGCATGCTGAAAGCTTGTCACATAAGGCAAACAATGGCATATTGCAAAAGAGGCAGAGAAGCACTTTAAATATTTATAGCATGCAAAATTTCTGGAACATTGTTTTTTTTCTTCACAATTAAATTTTTGAAACAAAGCTTAGGAACCTGCAACAGATACCAGGTAATACAAGAGAATCATTTTAAAATATATGTTCAAATAAGGTTCCTTTATTTTTCTAATTTTGTATAAGCAGACTTAAAATAATAGAGAAAAATAGACTAAATCTTATAAAGTTGATGAGATCTTTCAGTTTAGCAACGCATTAAAAATATATAACTTGTAAAATCCCAAACATTTCAACATTATGAAGAGATCAATTAATGAAAAGTAAATGATCCTTAGATAAACAACATGATACATAAAACATAATAATCTTTGGTTTCAACATATCTCATTTCTGGACAGTAATGTTGCATAGTATTGAAGGCTTTATCTAGCTCCTGGTAAAATGCAAGGCATGTTGTAAAAAGATTTAAAAATCAGAAACAGACAAGTCTGAAGTACAGATAAATATGATACTGATATAAAAAACCATATGTAAAGTCCTCACAGATACATAAATAAAGCATTTAGTCTATTACGACCATTTTAGAGACTCAAAGCAAAAACAAAAATGGAACTTCATTTACATGTTAATCAGGTTTTCCAAGGCACTTCTGTGTGTAAAGTCTCAACTCAAGTTACTGGGTTGAGACTCCTGCAGTGGAACCCTGAGCTGTTCCTCAATGTTTGGGGACGGCATCACAAATTTGCTGCGAGAGTCTTCACTCTGAAACATTTCATTCAGTGGGATCTGTTGATTCCACCCTTTGTCTTTAGCATACTTGAAGACACATCCAAACAGATCAGGAAATAATTCAAGGAAGTCAGTTTTGGAAGCATCTTCAGCACTGTGAACATGGAGAAAAATTTAACTGAGTAAGTATCTCACTAATGTTTTGTATTACATGACAAATTATTTCTATTCATGTTGTTCTTTTTGTCTTTATGTTGCAACTCCTGCTACTATTATGCAACATCAACCAGTGTCTGAGCCATCGATGCATAACGTCACTCATACATGCAAACGTAAAAAAATAACAAAGACAAAAGACAAATCGGATCTTTGCTAATTTACTAAAATGGAAGTCTAGAGAATATTTGTTTCAGCTTAACTTACTAGTGTTCACGCATATTGCGCATGCAACGCAGCAATCCCAGGATGTTGTTAGGGTAGGGTTTTTTCTTGCCATCCATCTTTTGAACCAGTTCTTGTGGAAACTCAAAAAAGAAAAGAAGAAAAAACAGAAAAAATGGCACAAATTTTCTTTCATGGAATTGTTTCTCACAAATTTGCACATTCCCAAATCACAACATCCAATATTAAAATAGTAAAAAAATATCTACATTTACTGAAGTGCTGGTATCCCAGGACAGTTGATATTTATGTTATCAAGTTTATCAGTACTTTATTAAGTTTTTGTTGTCAGGCAAGAGCCACATTCATTAGAAAGAAAACTCACTATAGCTTAGACTTACTTATCGTCTAGTTAGTCATGTCATAGATATGACTTACTAGAGATATTGAGATATTTTTGTTGTATAGCACTCACCTTTTCCTTCCACTGTGAGAAAGTTCCATGAACTGCATGTTTTTCAAGTGAATCTATAAGTTCCTGGTCTGCATTTTCATAGACTGCCACTTCTTTTCTGTTACCAACTTGTCTCAGGTATTCAACTTTTCTGTAAAGAGACATGAAAATATATTTAATTAATTGTGTGGAATGGAAAAAAACAGAATATGATGTAGCATAGTGAGTGCTTCCTTGTGTAAACTTGTCCTGAAGCACAATGTCAGTTTAGGTTACATTTAGAGAAAGTCAAAGTGAAAGCAAAATGTATGCTTTATGTTGTTGTAAGGTATAAGAAAGAATAAGCAGATTTGTGTTGTAGTCTTACTTCACATATGGCCAGAAGAAGGGGTGACTCAGGCATTGTTCAACTATAGGTCTGTCTATTGGTTCTTTGCTGATCATCCATTCAATGAGATCTTTTGCCACAACATCCTGAATATCATCCAAACTGTACTTCCCTTCATCAATGTTTGATTCTAGCTGAAAGGATTTGCTGACGTTGAATGGGTGTTTTCCTCCAGACAGGATGTAATATATTAACATCCCTGCCACCTTAAAAGGTAACAAAACGTTAAAACTTTTTTTTATCTTACATTGTCAATAGACAAGCAGGTGCTGCAAGAAAACTCACCTGTACATCAGTGGTTGCCTTGTATGACACAATGGACCCCTCCTCTAGAGTCTCTCTGGCTTTCCAGCACTTTGTTCCTGCAGCTACTGTTTGGTGCGTTGTTTGGTCTTTGGGTAAGCGTCGACTTATCCCAAAATCAGCCAATCTTGACTTCCCCATTACATCTGGAGGACAAATCATGAAAAGGGAGATTATTATTTTTCAGTTCTAAAGATTAAAATAAAGTCCTATTCTTACAGGGAATTTTAACATAATGTTCAGTCACAGCAAACGAAAAGTGAGATAATAATGAGGTGCAAAGTTTATCTGGTATACTATAGAACTAGTTTTATAACTTGATAAATGTCTACTTACATTATTTGCAAATCTACAGTATTATCCTATTTATTGGTTGCTATTATTATAGGAGCAAAAAATAATAACCAATATAAACAAAGAACAACAGTCAAGACTACTCAGTATTGTTCTACTATGTCAATATGAGAAATTGATCTACAGTATGAGCATTATAAAGATAAAATCTTGAATGTTCTTACCGATTAAAACGTTCTGTGGCTTTAAATCACGGTGGAGAATCTGAGGATTTTGACAGTGAAGCACTTTTAAGCTTTCAAGAAGCTCTAAGACAAGTTTCTTCTTCTTGAGGGCATCAATACCACCAGCACTGACATGTTCTTCCAAAGTGTACTCGCAAAGTTGGAGAGCAAGATATCCAAAGTTTTTATCCTCTGCATGATCAATGTATCGTACAATAGAGGGATGATCTAGTTCTGGCAGTCGAAGGATTCCTTCCTCATTCTTCAGAGTTTTATAGTTGCTTTTAGACATTCTTTTAATTGCAACTTCTGTGCCATCATTTCTCAGTCCTAGGAATACTTCAGTTCCATCACTTCCCTTTGCTATGTGAAATTCTTCCTCATTTACATAAATAATGCCCCGAATTCTTGTCACTTTGCTTTCATCTATGCTTACGAGTTTTTTAAGCTTGTCATTCCACCTTTTGCTGATTGGAAGTCTCTTTCGTGATACTTTGGGTGGACTATCATTAAATGGCCTTACATTTGAGACTAACTTCACTAGAGAAGGTATTTCTGCATTAGCAGCAGTTGTATCGTCACCACAGCTTGGGTTTTCTTTTTCTTCTTTCTTAGTTTTTTTCTTTTTCTTCTTCTTTTGGGATCTAGCCACTGTAGAGCTTCCATGACATTCAGACTGTGGGTTGTCAAAAAAATTTTTTAGACGTTTTAGTCCTTCTTTTAGCCTGTCATTCATTTTGAATGACTGGCTCATATCTGCATATGTCAATATGTCCTCAGGTATTGACGTTATCCAGCCTGACTGAAAGTTATTAGCTGAGAGCAAGTTTGCAAATATGCCATATGTGTAGGTCCTGATATCAGAGGTGTACTGCTCACCTACAAAAGGACAGATGGCTTTGCTCAGCTGCCCAGAAATCAAAGGGCAGCTGCTGATGCCCTTTGATTTCTGTGTTATCACATAAATTGTTGAGAGAACAGGCTCCCAAGTTTCAAGTCCTGCTTGCATTTCCAGAACAGCCTCCCAAGTTGGTTCTCTTTCTTTTAGATGAAGCTGATCCAGCAGTTTGGAAATGACGGCCTTTGCTTGTTCATTTGGTATGTCGTCCATCGTGCAGAAAACTGCATTTAGCATTTCAACTGCTACTCTCACTAATCCTTTTGGGATTTTTTCTAAACGTTTAATTGCTCCTTCTATGTATCGATTTAAATGATTAATTTCCTTAAGCCATTGAATACTTCTCCGTTTATATTCTTCTGCCTTCTTCTGCGCTTCTGCATTCTGAAGTGCACTTCTGCACTTCACAGTGAACAGGATTTCAATGAGGGTCAAATGGTTGTAAGGATTCTCCAGTAACATGTGATTATGAAAATCTTTGAAAACCTTCTCTGGTGTTTCTTCTGCTATAGCAATTGTAACATCAAAGAAATAACAGAGTTTGGAGCACGAAACGTTTCCTTTAGATACCAAATTATGAATAATCCGAGCTATCTTTTTGTTGGTTTTCAGACTGTCGAGATCTGCTATTGGTAACAATGACACTGTTGCTTTAGCAGAGAGGAGCATTTGGACAACATCTTCTCTTTCATTACTGGCAGCAATTTGGAGTGGTGTAATCGTCTGATTTCTCCCATTTGGATCTGCTTTCGCTTCAAGAAGTTTTTCTACAAAACCAATTGGAGCTTTGGCTATAGAGACATAATGTAAAGGTGTCCACATATTTCTCGAGGCAAGATTTGGGTCTGAACCATGTTCTAGAAGGTATGTGCACAAACGTATTTTATGGTTTACAACAGCTGCAATCAGAGGGGTTACATTATCATTTAGTTGACTGTACAGATAAAGACCATTTATAGGGTTTTCTCGCAGTAACCTTTTAAGATTTGTTAAGTCGTCCTCTTCGATACATTTTAGCACTGGATGTATCGCTAGTGACATTTGTAGGACTTGCTGGATATTATCCATGTTTGTGTTCCAGACAACCTGTAGAAAAGAGACAACGTTTTAAAACGGTCAGTGTTGTAATTAATTAAAGTTACATATTTTATGTGTGCAATAGAGACACAAAGAAATCTAAACACTGATAAAGGTTTTACAAACACAAATAAAAGCTGTATAAAAATAACAATTAAACACACAAACAAGAAACTATAAGAAGCATTTAACCTAGAAGTAAAATTGTTATACTTAATGATAACAAAGCTCATATTATAACAAAAGTAGCCTAATATTGCTCTCAGTCATATGATAATTGAATATTTTGAAAAATTTACCAATGCTGACCAAACAGTCTGGGAAAAAGTGTTTGCCTCCAGTGACACATGAACACACTGGCACACCAACACACCCAGTTTATGTTCATACAACAGCCAAGTTCAACCCAAAAACTTTTTCATTGAGTCTTTACGGCCCAGTTGTGTGAAAATATGTAAATTTCACACATTTGGCAGCATCTCCCTGCAGACTGTCCCTTTTTTCAATAGCTTTTTTCCAGCATATTATCTCTCTCGGTTTCGATTCCACTGTCTCGGCTTTCCTTTTAGTACGGCAAGCCGTTTTAACATAAAATCGGTTTTGTCTGACTGACATTCTAGATGTCTAAAAATGCATTTTGACATATTCGGATTCGTCATTTGAAGGGTGGAACAACCAGAAAACCAGAGAATCCATGAATGCACATGGAGAACATGCAAACTCCATTCAGAAAAACCTAAATTCGGGATTCAAACCCAGGAACTTCTTGCTGCAAGGCAACAATGATACCAACTGCACCAGTGTGCAGCCCATTTTTTAAAATCTTTTTTTTTTTAGGATTAATATATATATATATATTATTGATATTTTGAATTGTATCAATTCAAAATATCAGTAACGTTATTCTGCTAGTTATAAACTTTTATCAATTTTATAATAAATGGGTTTGCCATACATGCATTGACGTAACCAAACCTGGAGGCACGGAAGAGACTGATTCTGCCGACTAAACGTCAGAAAATGTCAAAACTCTGGCTTCCTGTATATTCACCTAGTTTATTCTACCTTCTTGCGCCACCCTTTTGACATCAGCACGTGACGTAATAAATGTTGGTGTTTCCCTCAAATTTGGTTTAATTTTCATAGATAAAATTAAAAGTACACATGCACGTGCGCGCGCGGATTCACCTTCGCGTGTCTATCTTTGTGCGGACTTTGCATTCACTTCCATTCATTTTACTGCCTAAACCTTACCCTTAAACTAACCCTATCCAACCCTAACATTACATAAGGCTTAAACTTCTGCTTCTTGATTGATTGGCGTTAGACCGCCTCACTCCATTATACCGGTCACAGTCCTACGTTTTATCAGTGAGATGAATCTTAGCAACATTATTTTAAAAAACAAATGCTGTAACTCCTGACTTTATTTTATGCATGGATGATTTGCTGTTTTAGTGAGTGGCAGAGATGTTGACAATCTATTTTTTCTTAATTATGGAATTTTCCTTTTTTCATTTGAATGAAATGAAAATGAAACGATGATCATAATGATTACTTTCGTCAAGTTCTCTTCTTCACTGTCTGCCGTCTCTCTGCTCTGTTCTAACTTTACTTTATGTTGCTGTTTAAAGTCCGTTGCTGGAGAAGCCAAAGCTACAGCAAAGTAATATGTAATTTTAACGCATTTGGCAGCATTTTCTCCCTGCAGATTCTAGCTTTTTTGCGTATCTTTTTTTTCAGCACTCTAATCTCTGAGTTTCGATTCTGTTGTCTCTGGCTTTCATTGTTGTACGGCAGGCCGTTTTAACATAAAATCGGTTTTGTCTGACTGACATTCTAGATATCAAAAATGTATTTTGACATATCCGGATTCATCATTTGAAGGGTGGCACAACCATAATTACAATTAAAGATATATCTTACATAACTAAAGCTAGTTAAAATTACATTTGAGATATATAAATTAATGGTTGCCAGTACGCCCCCTTGTGAAAGAATTTTCAATTTATTATCTTCCGAGAAACACACTGCTCTTAAGAAAGGCTAAATGTGCAACTATCAACTTTTTTCAAAAATTGTAAACTTTTTTTAATCTATCCATTATCTTACACACTTATCTCTAGTGGGGTGCAGATGCCTATTTCCATTGCAGGACAACACAGAGGCAGACAGGACAAACAGTCATGCATGCACACTTAGAGAGACCAATCAACCTCACAGTCATGTTCTTGGACTTTGGGAGAAAGCTGGAGAATCCATGTATGAACAGAGAGAACATGCAAACTCGAAGCAGAAAAACCTCGGTCTGGGATTCAAACCCAGGACTGTCTCACTGAAAGTGAAAAGCCATAGCAACTGCTCCACTGTACAGGTAATTTTTAAAATCTTTTTTTTTTGGATTAAAAAAAATATCGCATTTTTAAAAAATCTTGAATTAGTATTCTGTCTTGACTATACAGAATAATTCCGTCTTGTCTTGGTATCAGTAATGTCATTCTGCTAGACATAAACCAGTTTCTGAAATCCGGAACGTAAGTGTGATGAAACCAATTTTATGATAAAGAGGTTTGCCATACATGCATTCACGTAACCAAACCTAGCGGCACCGAAGAGACGCTGAAATGTTCTATAAACGTGTATAGACCTTTATAGAATCACATGTACTGACCCAAAAGTGAACAGGTCTACCATGTAAAATGCCCTCGATGCTAAGCCCTCAAACATCAAACGTTCAGCGTAGTATTACTAATAAGAACAGTGACATAAGCAAAATAGCAAAACATTATGTGTTACTTTAAAAAACAATTCCTGATGGCAAAAATGAGATTTGGTTTTCCATGTAGCCCACTTTAGGTAAACATGTCATGATGTTACTCGGCAACATTTCAAATAAGATCGTGAAAATAACTTACACAGAGCCGTCTGCCTCTAACACCCAGCTCGCATTGAATGTTCAGAGGACGTCCGCTGAACGTTGTCTTGAACGTCCGCCCGCTATGGCAAGCCGTTTTAACATAAATTCGGTTTTACCGCCCTTACATTCCAGATATCTCAAATTGTTTTATGACCAGACGTTTTAGCGATTATGTTTAAATGGCTTGCCACAGTTCCAGGTGGTACCGGGGCTTTGAGGCGCGTCGCGACTCGGTGACAGTCGCAGTATGGTGTCTTATATCAGGATATATGATATAAAGACAGACATTCTTTATATCTGGGACCGACTCAGACCGCCTTTTAGCAAACTGGGCATTTAGCAGCACGATTAAGGTAAAGTCAGAAGTTTTCTCTGCAGCTGAAGCATTTCTGTGTTTAGGGACGAGGCGAACAATTACGAAAATATAAATAGAAACAGTTTTTCTAACGTCAACATCAGACCTATGTTTTTATTTACAATTTACTGGATTGTAAATAAAAACATATGAAAAAATATTTGATATAATATAATTTGATAGAGGGCACATATCCGCACCCCTCTTTCTCACCAAGGACCCGGTGTCCGAACAACATGGAGGCTGAGAAACTGAGTCATTATTAGACTGAGGGTAGCCACACTAGTTTATTTTGCAAAATTATTATATTTAGCTAAATATTATTGCTGAGGAGCACAAGCAGGCCTTCTGATTAAAAATAAATAAATAAATAAATACATTTTTTGCCTGCATTTTACGTAACATTTCAGGATAACTTTGCCGACCCTCACATTCAAAGAATTGCTCTTAGGAAATATCCCAGTTTACTGTACTTCCAGTAATGAAAAGGAATTTCATCCCTTGAGCAAAGCGTGCTTTTATTTTGACGGTTCTACCGGAAGTTGTTTCATTTTGACAGCTGAGGCAAAAAGTGACGTTGCAGGATAAACAAACGTAGGAGGAGGCGAGTGAGCGGTGTTCATCCTGGATCCTGACATTTCTACATTTTGCAATAATGCAATCTTCTAAGAGGAGTGAGAGCGACTGGCAGGGACTGGTCAGCGAGGTAAGAGGAACCATAAACACCGAGAACCGCTGCTCCTGAGACGGGCGGCTTTAACAGATGCTCCTCTTGTCCATATGGAACCAGCAGGTGTGTCTGATGAACAGTCACAAACTCGTTACCGACACATAGACTCAGCCGCTAAGGTCTTCACCGAGGCTTTTAGCCTTTTAGCTGAAAATGACAAATATTTAAAGGTGTGGAAATCTGCGGAGCAGCTAATTACAGGTGAAACACACCTGTAGGCCTACCTGGTTATAAGGATGTTTGCTTGAAATCGCTGCCAATTTCTGTTGCTCACACAAAAAATATCAAACATTTTAATTAAAGTTTGTACTTATTAGCTTAAGGGTTATGAATACTTTTGTAAAGCACTTTGCAGGTCTAAAAATTGATACTTTGCTTCTGCACATTCAGCTTCAGCTGCAATTTGGTTACAAGCAAGATAAGGGTTAGTCTGCTCTGCTGTAGCTCTGGTAAAGATATTATTTCTATTCTTTTTTTAATTATTATTATTATTATTATTAAGTTCACTCCCACCTGTAAAATGCTGGTAATGCACTTTATTACATTTCTTTGGTGAATCTACATAGAAATTCACCAAAGATGTCATATTTTATAATCGATTTAGCCAGAGAGCGATCCAAGCAGCAGGCGCACAACTGAAAGACAATGCAATTCTCATCTCTTATCAGATCTGTGCAAGAATCTTTTCATTAGTTTCTAAAAATATCACTTGTAGGTATTTCTCAATTGTTGCCAGTGGGTCTGAACAATAATCAGAACAATTGCAAACTTTTACTTTTTGTTTTTATTATAACAATGTCCCACAGGTATGATTCCCTCCTTTGTGTTAAAGTAAAGTATTTCACACACTAATATTAAATTCAGTCATTATTGCAATATCTAGCACAGCTAGCTTTTGAGGTATTCTTTTCGATTTATTAGTCTATGTTTTCATATTTGAGCAGGTTTGTTATTATTGGTGACATTCAAAAGAAACAAAACCGTGATCTTTTTAGGATTTATTGAAACAATGTAGCATTGGTTTAGTTCAGGTTTTCAATAACCCATGTAACAAAAGTTTCATATTTAAACTCATTCTTCTTCATCCCACACAAACTATTGGGTCCATGAATTGAAAGTTATGTCACTTCCTGAATCGTCAATATAGAAGCATAATATTGGAATCATTTCGAGAGATGATGAGTGGTTTTCCAAGTTAAATCTGCTTTGATATATTTTTTTTATTTTGCAGCTATTCCTTATTTTAGCTTACTTGTTGTCACAGAACTACAAACAGAGTTCACGAGACTACAGAATTGTCAAGACTAATCCTAAATATTATAAGATAGTCTGGCTGCTTGTGAAGCAAAATAATTAAAAAAATGCATTCATAGTGCATTTTGTAATCCCACTTCTCTGTTCACTCCTTGTTTCAGTTCCTGGTGTGTAAACGCAAGTTGGAGAGTAAAAAGGAGGCTCTGCTCATCCTGTCCAAAGAGCTGGACACATGCCAACAGGAGAGAGACCAGTACAAGCTGATGGCCAACCAGCTGAGAGAGCGCCACCAGGGGCTGAAGAAGAAGTACAGGGAACTTATTGTGAGTAGTTCAACATGAAGGGAAGAAAATAGAACCCGATAGAAACTTAATACTTCTGATTTTAAGGAGATTAATAAATGCATATCCGACCACTTCCTCTTGTTATTATGGCGTTTAGTAAATAAAAATGATTTTGGTAATTCTAACCAACTTAAAATTTGGTTTGATTTACCTTTGGACAGTGAGGAGAAAAGGTGTGTGTCTTTTAGTTTATTGCACGTGAACTTCTGGTTTCAGCTGTACATTTTTCTCGCTTCAGGATGGGGATCCTTCTTTGCCACCAGAAAAACGTAATCAGGTGAGTGACTATTCACAACAAAGATGATCAGATCTAATTTAGACGAGACTATCTTTTCATTGTTTACTTATCAGTACTGATTGTAGTTATGTTACATACTAAACAGAAACTCTTACACAATAATGTTTTGTACAACTTTATTGTCTCATTTTCTGGCAATACGTTTTTGCTAGATCGTATAAGGAAAGCATTTATGTCCCCCTGGAGTTTTTGTGAGCAATCAAGTGGCTTTGCGTTGATCCATTTTTCCCCTCTCCTTCTTCCTCAGGTGAACCTGGGTCAGCTGTTGAGGGACTCCAGGGAACGAGTGAGAAAGCTCACTGAGGAAGTGAAGGACCTCACTCAGAGGCTGGCCGAGGCTCAGGGGGATAACAAGGTGCTCTCACAGAGATCCACCAAAAGAATAAACATGAAGGAGAACACGTGTTTGAAGGAATTTATTTTAATATGCTCTTGCAGCTGCTGAGGATGACCATCACTCGACAGAGGCTGGGCGACGAAGAGGTTGGGGTCCGCCACTTTCCTGCACATGAACGAGAGGACTTGGTTTCTCAGCTAGAAAGAGCAGGGCGACAGGTGACATGATTTCTCTCACATTGCTTAAACAAAATACTTTACTTTTAATTGTTTTATATGCTTGTACATGTCACTAAGCTCCATTGCAACACCATATAAAAGATGTCAAATAAAATGTATATTGGCTGTAAGACTTTGTTAAACCCTGCTTTTATTTATTTCGCTAATGTTGTTATGCTGACGTTTGTGAAATATTAAAAATTGTGACCCCTGATCAAATAAAAACAACTGAGACTCCTTGCTGATAAATATTGCATATTGGAGTCACATAAAGGACCTTTTCTTTGCCTCCTCATCAGTCATCCGCCTACATTTTACCAGTATTTTATGAAGTTACAGAAAGTCCTGATGTTCAGGATAACCTGTCATTCTTTGGCTATAAATACGTAAAAGAAAAGAAAATTTAACCGTCAGCTGTTAAAGTGGTTGTGACACTTAATGTATGGTCAACAAACGTTTTCTGGCAGATCCTCCATCACCACAATGTCTAGTGGTAAATTCATAGTGAGGCTTCTCATTTCGTGAATAATGAAAGCAAATGAAACCTTTGAGCTTGTCATGTGTTTGCAGATGGAGGAGATGGAGCATACCATAAAAGCCTTGACGGACGAGTTGCAGGACGTTAAAGCAGAACGCGTCGTGTTCAGGGAGAAGGCTGACCGGCTAAATGTTGAATTAAACCACATTTTAGGGAACCATGAGTCGCGCATCATTGATGTGGACGCACTCTGCATGGAAAACAGGTAAATAGACAACGCTGGACGTCTTTTATTAAATGGTTTCCACTGCAGGTTTATAACAATACAGTTCTCAGTTTGAATCCCAGCCTTGGGCCTTTCTGCATGGAGTTGTCATGTTCTCCCTGTAAATGGGTGGGTTCTCTCTGGGTACAGTCCAAAAACATGACATGTCAAAGGCTCCAAAAAGCATGCAGCTTTATGGATGTAAACTGAAAAGTTAACTTTTTTTCCAAAGCAAAGTATAAACAAATTAGGGATGATTCAAGACCTTGGCACATTAATGTACCTGAACTTTATTATTTCATGTATCGCCTTCTGCCATGTTCAGAATTACCATTTTTCCAGAACTTAGAACCGTCACGTCTTGCATATAAAAAGCCTCTAACCATCTGTGCTTTGACGCTGATCGCATTTTTAATCGCTTTCACGGTAGGTATTTACACGACCGGCTCTCGCAGCTTCAGGAGGAGGTGAACCTGCTCAAATCAAACATCATGAAGTACAAGGTAAATGCTTCTGTTGAGCGGTGAACTCTAAAACTGCTTTTTAAATCGCCGGAGCCCACAGGATTTCCTGTTTTTATGAAAGAAGCTGCATAAACTCAAATCATTCATCAGGCTTTTGTTGTCTGGTTTCCTCTCCACAGGCGGCCCTCGAGAGGAGGAAAAACTCCAGCGCATATGGGAGATCAAACAGTATTCCCCTTACAGGAGTGCTGTCAGCCAAACAAGGTGAAAACACCAACTGTTGAGCTCACTTTAAACACAAAACATAAAACACATCAGAGCCATGCATCTGGAAAGCGTAAAAAAAAACAAAAAAACTGGCGAGACTGTGCCTGTCACCTCAGTTTTATCTCCCAAATTTGATTAGACATTTTCACTGTCATCACTAAAAGAAACTAGTTTTCCTGTCTCAAGCCGTGTTTTTACTAAATTATTTAATAACCCATGTTTTGCCGATCCTTCAAGCCACCATCCGGACACCAACTGTGTTTTTAATTGTATTCTCAGTGGTGCAGAGTGCCACTGGCAGGGAAATGAGGCTGCCATGATGACTGACAGTCGCTGGCAGAAGCAGCACAGTGGGTTCTGGAGTTAAAGTTAGGGAAGTGTCACCTAGCAGACAGCTGTTTCTAACACTCCGTTTCTGTCTTACTCTTGTCATGCTGTTTCCTCCCTCTCTCATTCTGTCAACCTGTTTTCTCTGATGTCTACTTTTAAAGGTTTTGTTGATGCATTATTAGTAGATTGTGGCTCCGCTCCTCTGTTTTAGAAAATTTCGGTCCTGTTTTTCCCTCACACTGACGTCGCTTTTCTTCCATTTTTTTAGTTCAGGAGATGCTCCTGGAGGAGCAGGGATGCAGCTTACCTGCCACACCACAGTCCATCTCTGACCTCAAGTCGCTTGCCACCGCTCTGCTGGAGACCATCCATGAGAAGAATCTGGTCATCCAGCACCAGAGGCACACCAACCGGTACAGCATCTTGCAAAATATTTTCTTCCGCATAGAGTTACCTAGTAGTCTTGAACTGCAACATTTTATTGGGACTTTATGTGTTAGACCATCTCAAGATGGAGCATAATATTGAAGTTGGGGGAAGCTAGTACATTTTTAATGCATTAATGATAGTTTTATAAACTAAAAAACACTGAAAAGTTTGCCATACACTTATATTTATTGATTAATCATACACCTTGGTAAAATAGCTCCAACTCTGTTAGATTGAGTAGAGTGTCTGGAAAAAGACACTTTTTAAGTCTTGGTAGAAATTCTCAATTTTGGCCTGAACTTTGACTAGGCCATTTAGTGCACAAATATGCTTTGATCTAAGCAACCTGCAGCTCTTATTAGCTTGTCTGTCTAGCATAATGCTGCCACCACCATGTTTCATCATGGGGACGGTATATTCAAAGCAAAATACAATGTTAGTTTTCCTCCATATTATATCTAGGTCAAAATGTTTTGGTTTCATCTCACCAGAGCATCTTCTTGCATCCCCACTAGATGGTTGTTGGTGAACTTTAAAAATTACTTCTTAGTGTTTTCTCTTAACTGTGGCAGAGGCTCAAGTCCAGTCTGTGAGAGATAATACCCTGCAACTTTTAGATGCATCTTTGCTCCACCACACCTGTTTCCACTGCATGAATTCTCTCCTCAGCAGTCATTCAGCTCTGTATTGTTTTACAACCTTACCTTACTTTAGGTAATTTGTTGCATGCACTTGATTTTATGTCTTAGTATTTGAGTAAGGGATTCTGTATGCAAAAACACCTCAGACTTTTCAGATTCAGTCTTACCATTTTACTTCCAACACCATCAGTACTCACTGTTATATGGGCCCTCCTCCTCAAAGACAAACACTTGGATAAGATGGACAAATAGACAGAGTGAATAGGAACCTTACCTCTTATTTCTATTCTGCAGGATCCTGGGGAACAGAGTTGCAGATTTGGAGAGAAAGTTAAAGACCTTGGAAGTGTCAGGATTGTGGAGTTTACCAGGTGAGGTAAAAAAAACCATAGTAAATAGATTATACTGTAGTAAATACTGACATCCTAGAATAATCCCCAGATAGTGAGCATTAGGAGCAATTAAGTTCCGCTATTTTTACTGTTGTTACAAGACTGAATGTCTTTGTTGCTAGTCTGTAATGCAGCCCAAATTTCTACATTTTCAAGTCTTTAATTGTCAATTTCCGGCTCCTTATTCATCCATTCCTGTGATTACTAAGACAGGCGACACAGAGTCTCTACCACACCATGTGCAAACACAGCTGTGTGACTGTTCATGTTTATCCTGTGTATTAACCTTACCTCAACAGATCTTCTGTCACCACTGCTGACAGTAAAGGACACACTTTATTCCAGAAAAAAAAGGGTAGAAAAATATTTTTTTCTACATATTTCACTTTGAGGTCATGCACTGCAACAATAGATTCATTTTAAGGTGTTTTTTTTTAACACATGTTCAGCAGATGTGACATTGAAGGTTGAAGGAGCAGCTGTTTATTACTGTTATTATCTTGGCAAATCTAACATTTGCGCAGTTAGATTTATATGAATAACTTTTTTTGTAACATAAATATACAAATACTTTTTTGTAGTAGAAACTGTGCTTCTTGCTTTGATTTGTTATTTTGAAGTACAGCTACTCTTGAGTAAAATTTCTTGCTACTCTGAGTAACTTTATTGAATGAAGAATAAACATTTTACCAAAAACGCTCAACACAAACACGCTTATGGTTAATGTAAAAACAGTTTATATTAATCAGATGTTAAGATCTGATTCATATACTTGAGCACGCATTTTATGGAATACATTTTTACTATGTATTTGTTCATTGGACGACTGGTTTACTTTTACTGTGCAAGTCGGTGCATCCAAAAACGACTAGGTCGGAGGTCAAAATAACATTTCCAAAAAATCCAGGTTTTCACAGGAAAACAATGTACTGTAATAAAACAATTTGTTTTTGTTATTATTAGTTTTTTGTGTGAAAAATATACATTAGTTAACTCTAATTTCCCAAATAGTCTGCATGCCACACATCTTCAGCTGAGGTGTATATGCATGTATGTCCACTCTTCTTCTATTAGCTATAACATATCAATAAGGTTTTGTATTTATAACATTGAACTTCTCTGTCTCTCCCCTCTGGCTGCTTCTCAGGCTTGAGCTACCACGTATCTGTGGGAATTGGGAGTATGTATTCCTTCTGCCCCACTTAGCCCATCCATGCCCCCTTCGTCTGTATGTCATGCCAGAACAAATCTGGACAGGTGCCCAGAAAACATGCTACCTCGTGCCCGCCTTTTACCATGTGTCGACTCCATTGTCCACCAGCTTGTGTGTCTGTTCATGATACCATAGACACAAACAGACCACCTCATCAACACACACCGTTTGCATTGATCCAGCTGGCCTGGTACATATTATAGATGGGGGAGAATGGAAGAAAAGTATTCATGCTTTCAGATTAGTCACAAACCTTAATATATTCTTGTGGCATCTTATCAGATAGGCAACTCAAAGTGGTTTGTATTTGTGTAAATATGTTATATAAAAAACATATTTTTGCAAAAATATGAAAAAAGTTTCATGTTTACTGTGTGTTGCTCATGGGATGTGGCAAACAGGGAACAAGATTTAAAATGGCTTTAATTTATGGTATGCTTTCTTGTTGCCACTTCCATGATCAACCAAGAGCCAAATGGCTGATCCTGATTAATGCTGTCTTTGCCCAACCTGCTAAGTTTGGTGGATGGCCATGCATACTCCATGCTATTACCATTTTTGGATGGATTTGTACTATTCATAATCAAAGGCATGCCACACTTTTCAGATATTTGTTCATTTAAAAATTATTTTTTAATTATTCACTATTTTTGCTATGAACTTTCAACTTGCTTCTGTTGTACCTCGTCAGTGGATCAATGGCTGGATGAGTTTCACTTCCACTTAAAAAATAAAATGCAACATTTGGTGTTTGTCAATCATCTAAAAGAAAATGAGGTTTGTGGTGACAAAAAAAACAAACAAACAACAAAAAAAACCAAATTAAGATTAAGGGATATGAAGATTTCTGTGATCCAGTTTGTTTCTTATGTTGAGGTTCACCAGAAACTTTATAAAATATAGTTTTAAGGGTTATTTAATTATTTAACACTTAAATAATTAAATAAACATGTATTCCTTCTGCCCCACTTAGCCCATCTATGCCCCCCTCCTCGGTATGTCATGCCAGAACACTACTTTGTTTTCTGTAAACAAAGTAGTACCATTATATTCAGCTGAAGTAAAAGAAAATACTCTAGGATCCAGAAGTAAGAATATAGAACTGAAAGCCAATCCTCAAGCTTTTCAATTCCTGTGAATCAAAATGTTGTGTATTATCTAAAGTAACATTCTAAATCGAATGGTCTGTGTAAATCCAAGTGGCCAAACCTGTTCCTCCTTTTTGCCACTGGAGGGCGATGTTACACTACACTGAAAGGTGGAGGGGCTGTGGCTGGCTGGAGGTGCGCTGTCATGAGACCGTCATTCTCTTCGCCATAAAACTGACAAGCATCCATTACTGAAAATGATTGCCCACATTACAAACACATTTAGGGGAATGTGCCGTTATTAGGGAATTTGTAGGCGAGGGCCCAGAGTGCCTGATGAGCACGCTGTCCACCACAGTTAGGGAGACAAGGATATAGAGAAAGAGAGGCGAGTGTCTGTGGCCTTGATGTGATGGGACGTCGGACTGATGGATATTAGAGCCAAACAGGATAGGACGGAGGGCCTTGGCTGCCTACCTGAAGCCCGGAGAACACGGGAAGCGACTACATTGTCTACGGATGAGAGAGGGCAGAAAACAATAACAATCACATCGATGTAGTGAGTTAGATGAAGTTGAGATTGATGGGCTCTCGCAGTCCGCCCTAACTTCATGCTAAATAAGTGCAAGCTGAACTGTAACGCTGCAAATGGAAGCCTTGAAGGGCGCGTCAGGCTACAGACTGCACCTTCAAAGCTTTATTTTATCCCACTGACAGACTTCAGCTGCTTAAGTGACTCGTTTTAACTGAAAAAGATGTTTCACAGCAACAACAGACTGCATTCTAGACTACCTAAATGAGCTCATTTATCTTTCTTTGGTTTTCAAAATTTTATTATAAGTGTGGCTTTTTGAGGATTCACATTATTATAACATTTCTTTGTTGCTGGATAAAGGTATTAGAAAATTATTGGACAGATAAAACAAATTTTCCTGCCTCCTATAGACACGGTTTAGTTTAGGTTATGTGTGGAACAGATAGTATCTTTAGCTGTTCCTGTCACGCTTTCCTAATACCTACCAAAAACATTTGGATGCAGCCTTGAGCACAACAGTCTATCGACTAAACTTGCACTACTTTGTTAAAACCAGCTTAAAGACCTTACGAGGTCTTCTAGGGTGCATCAAGGAGGTGTTGCGCTCACCATTACAGGAGATGGAGGTTGCTGTTTTGAGCGTGCATGGCATTATCTCAATATCTCAGTAGCTGTTCTGAGAAACAGACCTTCAATTCACTCTTTTCCTTTTTTCTTTTTTTTTTTTGAGGCATTAATGAGTAAAAATGTTTAAATCTAGAAAGTTTCTGCTTGATTTTAAAAACACACATTTGCCATTAGGGCATTTTCTGCCTCTATTGACTGTTTTCCCCAGCAAAATATACAAAAAAATCATTCTAAATGTTTTTTAATTCAAACTTTTTTGGTTTTGGCGAGTAGTTCTGAATTTTTACTCATTATGCTTTGTTGGATTAGTGAGATTAATTGTGAAAAGACTATAAATTTGGATATATCACCTTTAAATAATTGCCTTTTTTTTTTTTTTAATGATCAAGCCTTTAGTGTTCATCCGTATTGTATCCTGCAGTAAAATAGATCCAGTGTTTTCTCTCCATTGTTGGCAACTTACATTTTGTCCTATAAGATGTCACTTTAAAGGTCACTTTTTGCCTTTTGGGTTTCTTTCTCTTTTCTCCTTGTTACAAAAAAACTCCCAAAATCCTGAGTTAATGGTGTTATTCTCTCCCTATGAAAACAGAGCAGCTGAGCCGCCTTGTTTTGTGGCCCAGGCTTTTCTTCCGTTATTTGTTTACATCAACAGGCAACAGATTTGCATAATGCCTGCCTTCTGGCTATGTTGGCACAACTCAAACAAAGAAAAAAAGTTGCCCTTCATCATTTTTAACCAATCTGAGCAGAGTTTGGGGCCAAGAAAAACACATCTTGTAATTTGTTTTTTACCATACTGTGACAAGCAGTTCTATAATAAGAGAAGAGTGGAGAAGAACTAAGCTTTTTTTACTATGCTAAAAATGTGTACAAACCTCTTCTAGTAGAACCTTATATTGAAACTGGCATGACACAAATAGGTTTTCGATAATCCTTCCATCAACTTTTATCAACTTTCCTTTCAAATCTGGTTAGAATGACCCCAAAGCATGACTCTGCCACCACCATGCTCAGGGTGATGTGGCCGTTGAAACGTTTGAATCTCAAATTTCAGCATACATGATCTCACTCACTGTTTTAATATCACATATTAATATCATAACAATGTTGCCTGTTCTCTTATTCCCCATCCATAATATCACTCCATTGTTGCATTAGTTGTTTTATTTATTTATTTTACCTCTCAGTAGAAAGTCTGACTTTTACCAGCTCATAGTTTCTGCAAAAGAACTACACACATGCACACTTCTGCACTTGTGTTTGTGTGCGCATACAAGGGTGTTTATATTTATAACGTCTGGATTATGGTGTACAGTCTCTTTCGAGGAGCATATGGTGTCAGCCTAAAAGGCGTGCAGCCATCACTAATGAAGACGGATGACAGAGAGCTGAATCCTCTTTCTGTGAGCGCTGCACTGCATACGTGAGTGCATGTTTGTATGCTGGTTGGTTAAGGGAAAAAAAAAAGCCTTAAATGTGCTTCATCCATTCCATCATGTCTTAAAAGCCACTTACCTGCTTTGTGTTTTATCTGCCGTCGTGTTGGATGTGAGAGTAACTGAGGCCAGCGGTGTTTCTGTCTTCAAACTCGTCTTACAGGAACCAGGGACAATATGGTCCTAAATGAAAATCTCCAGCCAGAGCTTCATCCAATACATGCCACGTCTTTGCCAAACACGCAGCCCCTCAAAGGTGAGTGTGTAACCGTGTGTACCTTCTTACTGATGAGAAGGTACACACGATCCCCATCCCTGCCATTAGCACAGCAATTAGCCACCATGTGGAGAAACGCTCCTTTCTGTCTCCCTTGTTTAACCCGAGTCCTTCCCCTTCCCGCCTCTGCTCCTCTCAGCATCTTATTGGTGCAAGCTGCCCAAATGCCATGGCATTTTGGAAATGTGAAGCGAATTCTCGCCCACTGACATTCAGAAACTTCTGCCATGCTCTCTTTTAAGAGAGGGTGGAGAGGATGCCATAAATATGGATGCCACTTCCAGTAATGTTGCTGTTTTTTTTTTCCTTTATTCTTGCTGTTTTGGCCTCTGAGAGTGTGTATAAAAATGTGGCTGGGACCTGTGCGTACAGTCTTTAACCTTTTTGCCTGCACATCCACAAATATGGGTCAGTGAGCCCCTAAGAGAGGGATTTTCAGGGAAGAGGCAGAACTAAGCTGTTGCTATTACTCAGACAGAGGCGTCACACTTGTTTCAGCTCCACCTGTTTGGGGCACTGCTGCTAAATTTAGCCTGATTCAGTCAATACAGTGTCTTACATATTTATTTATTCCTGCCGTTGAACTTGTTCACATTTTGTCACATAGCAACCCAAACTTTGGCGTTTTTTAGGGGAGTTTGTGTGATAGGCAAACACAAAGTACTATATAATTAGGAAGGTAAAGGGAAGAGGACAACCAGCATAATGAAAACCTAGAAACACAGCAGACAAGTCAGGGAGAAAGTTGAGCAGATGGTTAACAGGATTAGGTTATGCAATGTTATCCCAAGCTGCAAAATATTCCATAAATATAAATACATATCCCACTTTTTAGAGCATTATTGGTGAAACATTTTCAGTTCTTTTGTTTCTTCTTACTCTCTACAATAATTTACTACTTTGTCAGTGCATCCCATAAACGCTCAATAAAAGTCCCATATTTTTGTGATTGACATGTCAAAAAATATGAAAAAGTTCAGGTGTTGTGAATACTTTTGTCAGGCATCATGTGAAACTCAATTTTAAACAACTAACAGTGATAAATTGACAATTTTACTTATTTTTTGCATTTAGCACATTATGGACTTGGTTTTGAAATAAAAATGTGTGTAAAACCAAACTGTAGTTATAGATGTAAACAAAATTTGACAAGGTGCAGTACAATGTGGTTGTTTTGATCTGTGGTGCCATTTGTTCTAATGCGCAGATGATCTCCCTCATGAACACCATCAGGCCAAATTGAAGCAAAAGAGTTTGTTTTCTGATCTTGGTTTTGGCTGCAGCTCAAGTGAGCAATTACAATGACCAATCACCTCATTTTTTCTTCTTCTCCCTCTTCTGTCAGATGACAGAAGTTCACATGAATCATCTTGGGAATGCCGCACCGCTGGCAGTGACCTTGGCACAGATGGCGCCAGCAGGGAAGACGCACCTGCACTGCTCAGCGGCGCGGATCCTTTCGCAGGCGTGGAGACGGATGGGATTGACGGGAGAGAGGGAGAAATCATGACCCTGAGAGATGATCCGGAGCTGGAGGATGAACGGAGTCCGGTGGAGGAGGCAGGGCGCGAAGAGGAGGGAGTCGAGGATGAGGAGCTGGGTTCCTCTGTGGAGGAAGGGGAAGAAGCCGCTCTGGCACTGGATCTCCGTCTGACTGAGTCGAAGCTTCAGTGGCTTTCCATCGCACAGACTTCTGTCAGTTATTCAGAGGTTTCCTGCCAGGACAGGGAGTCTAATGATGCACTTGAACATGAAGAAGCCTCAGCATCGATTCCAAAGAGTCAGGCCGCAGAGGGACAGAGTGTCACTGAGTGGGACATTCACTGTCCATCTGCACCTGGCATGATCTAATGTCACGAAAAGATGGGAAAACTTCTCTAAGTCCTTGTCATCGTTATTGATGATTACATTAATCATCCCTAGTTGGATTCCCACTGCTTAGCCTCTGCTCATTAACTTCCTTCCACACTGAGCAGCTCGCTTTCAGTCAATAAAACAGAGAAAACCCTTTTTTTTTTCCTCCCTAGATGCTGCTGACAAAACCAGAGGTGCACTCTGCATCTAGACTAGCTTGTGTTGCGCTAAAGCAAAACATCTTCCAATCAGTAGAGCTGCAAACTCAATGCCCTGCAGAAAAAATAACAAGTGATCAGCTTGTGTATCCTATATTCTCTTGTTGAGTTCCCCTGTGAGGAGATAATCCCAGTTGTTTGCTTTATTTTAAGGAATGCCAATAATAGTGCTGCATTTTGGGTGAGGTTACTTCCAAAAAGTGATTTCAAATTGGTGAAGTGCCAAAATTTGAACTGTATGTGTGATACACTTTTGAATTCATTGTTTCACCTTAATACTGTTAATATTTGTTTGCCTAAATCTTGCCTATTTTTTGATGTATTTGGATGTGCCTTATGTGTCAAAAATATTTAATATTTATTTATAGAAATTCATAAAATGCTGGTTGCATTCATTTTCAGTACTGAAAGTTGGGATCTATTTGTTCTATTGTTTTTTTGTTATTATTATTAAAAAAATATTAATCTCAAGCAAAGTATGTTATCTGTTAAACATACTTTAACAGATAACATGGAGGAAGAGCATCCTTTGAAACCCATGGGTTGTTATTGCACACAACCCAGAATTCACTAATGACCCATTACAAAAGTAATTTAATTTCAAAGAGATACTATGATTAGTATATACCTTAAAAAATATATTCTCATAAAAGAAAGATAAAAGATTGTACTTCTCAGACCTGCCGCTCTTAACAAGGCATTTTAAAAAAGAAAACCTGTTTGGAAGCTGAAGCCACAGTGAAGGCAACATCATTCTGCAGGAATTGTGTTCTTGGAATTTGAGGGTGACAGTTTGACCTTCCTGTTCTCCTTTTCTGATTTTTAGTTTGACATTATGTAAATGCATTAAAATATTAACTCAACTTTTTTCCCTTTTTAAAATTTTTTACAAGGGTCATTGATAATTGTGCGGAGTGCTAAAGCCGAGGCCCAAATTGCTCTTCAAAACCCAAAAGTTTAAGTTTTTTTAAATAAACATTTAATTTAATTGACTCTTAATCTTGAGAGGAAGATGTTTTCTTCTTTCAATTCTCCTTCTTCTGGATGAATAAACTGCACACTTCATGCAGGACGTCAATTTTGTCATGTTTTAAACTAAACGTGAAGTAGAACTTCTTCAAAATAACAGAAGTTTTCCGGTCAAAAAAAAGTTGAATCCATAAACACACCCGGGTCGTCATGTGGCCAAAGTCCAGAGCGCAGTGTGTTTTGGGAAATCAGCAGTGAGTCCCACTCCTACATGCAGGTGACAGCTGGCCTCTCCAGGCAAACGCAGCATCAAACCCAGAATGCATGAACTGCTTATTCTGCAGGAGGCCGCTTGCTATTTTTAATCACCAATATAAAATAGAAGAGCGGAAAAAGAGGGAATTGAGCTTTGGAGTGGGGTGGAGATGAGTGGGGGGGAGCGAAGCACGTACACAGCATGGGACCTGTGCCATGCAGCTGATTTGGCAAACTGCACCAAGGCTTTTTTTTTATTTTGTTCCAGCTTTAAGTCCGTCACCCAGATGGGAGCTGAACTAATAAATTTAGATGATAGCAGCTTGCCATTAAATTTCTCCAAAGTAATTGCCTAGTTTTTGATTGTTTGCATGCATATAAATGATAGGAGGAAGCCAGTTAGCTGGAAAATACATTTTTAGCAAACTACATGGTCTGATTCAGTGAATACGTGATTGTGGATTTTGGCCAAATATCGGTGCTTTTGTCAAGTAAGGTAAACCTGCACTGAGGAAAATAGCATCGTTTGTTTTATCCTGCCTGTGGCGTGGACAATTTCAGCTCATTCAAAATGTATAACAGAATCTGACTAAAATCTTTTTGAAGAATTACTTCACTAGAGCACAAATGTCAACACTAGTATCTACCAAGGTATTTCAGCTCAAAGATATTTAGATTATACTTCCTCTGAAAGGTTTGCAAACACAAATATGCATATATGTGTTGCTGAGATTGAGATTTCCCTCTGATTTAATATAGCTTCTCTTTGGAAAGCCCAAGGAAAATGCATCCTAAATATTCCGATCTCTGAAATCAGACCAGTGTAACCCTGAAAGTCTCCTGCTGGAAATAGGCTGAGGCATCTGTAGCCGGTGTCCCATCACTGATGTCACATCAATAGGTCTCGTCAGCTCTTATCACACTGACCCACCTTCTCCAATCTTAATAGCGATCTGACTGTACAGCACGGACATGCACTGACCTCCAGCCTGGCCTCTCAGCTTATTGGTCGGCCACAAGCTCTTGCTCCACCGACATCCCCAGCATGGGATGGATGTCCTGCGGCTGCACTCAGATTTAGTTTTGGCAACAGGAAGTGTGGCAACCAGTCGATTGTGACAAGAAGTAAAGAACCAGAAACACTAAAACAAAAATGTATAAAACAAAATGTTTTACACAAAACATGATGTATCTGTTTCATCAGATACATCATGAGTATCTGATGAAGAATATTTTTGAAACTGTAAACGTTACCGTCATGTTGGTCTGACAAAAGAGTTAATCTACCACTGAAACATTGTTCCGGTTCAAAGCTAAGCCTTTTCATGGCTGGTGTTAGATTCAGCATCAAGATGTATTCTCAATGTCCAACTTTGAGGAAGAATTACAAAATAGGGTGTGGTGTAATGTGGTTGTCGGACAAAGGGTGGGGCACTGAACTGAAGTCCTGCTACAGATAACAACTGGATTTAAATCTGGGCTTGGACCGCGCATTAATATTCTTTCATGCGCTTTATGAGTATATGGCTGTATATAGTGTTGTAGTCCTGCAAAAAGATCAGCCTTCGTCCCAGCCTCAAGCCTTTTAGAGCCTCTGATTGGTGTCTTCTTCACTAATTGCCCAGTATTTAGCTTCTCCCATTTGCCTCCCCTTGTGTGTTTAGAACAAAGATGAAAACTTCTGATATGAAGAAGACCTGAAGTAAATGTTAAGTCATCATCAGTGTCAGAAAAGAAGACAGGAGAGAAAGAAAATCACAGGCAACTGAAATACCGTAACGGTTTCTGATGAGCTTGTTGTACTACTCATTCCCTGTAGATCAGATTTCCATATTCTTAACAGATGCAAGCTTTCAAACGGTCAAAAATAGAACAAAATAACATACTTTTAGCTTTGCTTTCTGATTTTTTATTTATTTTTTTTAAACTGCAGTTTGCATTCATGCGATTAGTACCTAATCCATTGGCTTACTGCAAGCTCTGCCTGCCACAGCTATTTCACAGATAATTGGAGGTGCATTTAACAGCCTGTGACAAAGAGACAGACTCCAAGGTGGGAAATTCACAGCATCCTAAAATATCCTGAATATTAGAGCATGATGACTTTGTTGTGACTCTCACTTCTTCTTAATCATCCCCATCAATCTCCCAACAATAGGAAATGAACTGCTTATTCACTTTTATTCAGCCTGTGAGCAGTGTCTGAGCTGTGTAATTATCTGTGTCAATAGCAATGATTGTTTGTTTTGACAGGTTATTCTTCACTTTATAATTTTAGACACTGAAAGTTGGATTTGAAGCTCTTCAAGGCTACGTTTTTTTTTTAAATGACATCAAGAAGTTAGTTATTTGGGTAGGAGCTTCTTGAACATATTTATTTTCCAAAAATTCAGCTCATTGAAAACATTAAATATGACAAACTGAACAGCATCCTTTAAAAATACCTTCATTAAATCCTTATGAGTTGCATCAATTGAAAAATATTTAGCTTGCTTTGACTGAAAATATGAATTTCATACATATTTTATTCTTGAAAAATTGTTGAATTATGAAGAATATTTCATATTATGAACTGTATTTGATCATTCACATTGTATTTGTTTCATATTTTATATGATGATGGTATTACTAGCATAAATGTGACAGCATAAGTTATTTACATACGCTCACCTTGGGCATTAATTATAACTATTTTAGGATTTTTTCATTGATTAAATTTAATCATTTTTTCTTTGGGTTAAATGTTCAGAAAAAGTATAACTCCTGAGATTTTTAAAAGCAAGTAGTGGGTGAAGTGGTGGGTGCAGAGTTGTACATTTTTAGAGGCATTTGATCTCATCTAATGGTCAAAACTGGACATAGAGGGTCAAACATAGTATACAAAAGTCAACACTAATATTTGGTTTATTTAAAGAGTTCTTTATCATTCAGACATTTAAAGAGACAGCTTGAATAAATCGTTATTTATTCAATTGATGCAATTGAAGAGTGTATCCCTGTGAAAACAGCTGCATGTCCTGACTGGTGAGTGTGCATGGAAGAGTACTGGGCAGAAGAGAACTTCAATCAGTAAAAGTTTGAACTGATCAGGTTGGAGTGAGTCTAAACGTTTCTGTATGCTATATGTGTGCGCGTGCTGATTATGAGCTGCATCATCCAGACTTTCAGGTGGCCCAAGGCGCAAGTGAAGGACAAGGCTGCTTAGAGCCTTTAGACCAGCAGAAGGCCCACAGAAATGTGTGAATTCTCACTCATAATAATGGTAATTTATTTATTAAGAAATTCTCTTTAACCATTTCCAAATAATGAATGAAAAACATTAATATTTTTAAATGTATATTTAAAAATATATATTTAGACAACTTATTAAATATACTAGTTGTAAACATAAAGAATTTCTAAATAGTTTGACAGTTTTTTGTAATAATAAAGTTTAATCATCTGTGCTGATTGGGTCCCATTTCATACACACTGTGACTGCAAATCTCAACAAATGTGTTGCGTTTGCTTTAAAGAATAACTCTTCAAACTTGGCATATTATTATAGAGCAAAACTGCCCTGGCACAAATGCAACCAGCTTCTTATGGTAAATGCCTACACCAAAAGAAGACAAACGAGCATTTTCTAAAATGTATTTACAGCTGATTGAATCTAAAAACCCTTAGAACTTGTTTCTGATTGAGAAAATAATGTAAAGCCACTGACATGACTGTCAAGAAAAACACATAGTAAATGACCTGTACTTGTTAAGTGCTTTATCAAGTCCAGAGGGCTTGAAAGTGCTTCACACACGTTCACTTTGTGAACGTTGACCTGGCAACATTCACATTGTTGCCAGGTCTGTTTGATAGAAGTGATGTTGCCATCCACATCTGACCTCTGAAGTGTTTTGCCCAAGAACACAACGACAGACAGGGGACTCGAACCAGAAACCCATTGGTTACAAGAAAAATTCTTACCACTGTTGCCTCCATCACCCTGTGGTCTCTTTAAGTTATTTGCCATTGGCTGCCCAGATAACTATAAACAATTGCAGCATTGCTGTGGGACTCAAATATTAACTCAACTTAATCAGACGTCATTGTATTCTGCAAAGTCTGTGGTCAGAAGATGTGAATAAAAAAAATCCAAATTAAACTTTTATTCAATGAAAAAAATAAAAAAATAAACCAACTCAGAGGATGTTAAATAGTTAATTACTGCAGTATTTTATATGTTTGTGTTGAGATACAAATATTGATTTACTTGTTAAATAAAAAACAACAAAATAAGGGAAACAACAAATTATTTCTTTGTTTGGTTGCTTTATTGTAAAGACCTTTCTGGGGGGCCTAATCCTGTCCAAGGCCTCCTCGAGCCGTGGGTCGCCTCTGCTGACTCCGCCGTAGCCGCAGCCCTCCTGCATCATCTGTATCCTCCTCCGCATCCAGCTGCTCTGGAGCATCTGCTTTGACCTACACATTCAAAGCAATCCTCCCTTCCCTACGTTCTGGGATTTTTCTACAGTGATTTTCAGAGAGAATAGCAGCTTTCGGGTTTATTGTCTTCACCATCGAGAATAATTATGAGGTAAGAGTTTCCGGTTGCCACGTTAGCCGGGGTTTAAGCGTTTGGTCACACTCTAAATGGATTGATTCGCTATGATTTTGGACAAAAACAAATCTCAGCATGTGTATACCTCATTTTTTAGCATTAGAGTGCCATTATTCCTCAAGTATTTAAATTAGATATTTTGTTATATGCCTTTTAGCTAGAGGTTAGCTATTAGTTATAAGCCTTTTAGCTTAAACGTTAAACTACTGGGATTGATTGCAGCTTGTTATTGTTGTAAGCTAACTGTCAGTGTTTCGCATATAAACATGAAGTTACAGCGAGCTGGAAAAATTACAGGCATGTAGTAAATCAGGTAAATGTCAGGAAGGCGCTCAAGGTAACTTGCAGTGTTTAGAAATAGAAAATAGAAACGCACTAATGAAGTATTTTGCTAGCTAGCGTTAGCATGCTAGGTTAGCTAAAGCTAAAGTAGAAAGGTCATTCTGGAGCAGACTTCCCATGTTTTAATAAATGCATGACCTTTTTTCCTCACAGTGTACACAGGCATATTGCTAGATGTCCATTTTTATTCAAGGAGTCCAGAAATAAAGTAACTGTTTAGCCATTTTTTAAAATATATTTCTAAACAGTGTTTGTAATGCCTCTAAACTGAGCTCAGGGTCAAAGTTTTGCTTCACTTTTTAACGAAAAATATTGGAGGAAACACAGCTTTTAGACAATATCCATAAGTAGAAACAGTTTTCTGTTGACTGGAGAGTGCAGCTTTGTTCCAACAGTGTTTCTTGATTATATGGATACAGTCCCAGGTTTCAGAATGACCCTCAGAGACCTGATTGAAGCTAAAATCGGTGCAAACGGGGCACAATTGCAGAACTTGTGATGATTTTGTATGGTACCTTGACTGCTGTTTTACAAATAGAAGCAGTTTGGCCCAACACAGATTAGTGTTTTAAAAACTGTATGGTTTGAGATTTGGTGATGAATTACAGTCTTTGACGAAAGGAAACTGTTTGGTGTAATTTGTCTTTTACCTACAAGATGCTTTACTTCTATTGTAATGCCATCATTTATAGGGCCACCAAAGGCCTACTGACTAAACCTGGCCAAATACAGCAAGTGTTTTTTTAATATAAGAGTGACTGATTTCCCATTCTTGTTGCGAAGGATAGAAGAAATAACCTCAACAGAATAGAAAAAAACAATCAAACCCACCAATAATATAAAACGGCGTAATAAAAGGAGCATTTTAATGAGAAAGTAGTGTTTGACCCTTTTTTGTTTTATATCTACAATGATTTACATATTCATCAGGGTAATTTCTCCAAAATAGTGCATGCAAAGCTTATCTTTGGACAGATAAAAATGACAAACACCATTATTTTCAATGTTTCCCTGGTTCACCACATCTGAATTAAGAAATTGCTCATTTGCAGGCTCCTGCAGAACTTGAAATGCTGAAGAGGTAATGCAGTAATTTTTAAAAACGTAGAGAATGATCCATAACAAGGGTCTTTACACATAGAATTTGCATGTTCCCCCTGTACATGCTCGGGTTCTCTCCGAGTACTCCAGCTTTCTTCTGCTGTCTGCTGTCCATTTATCATGACTTGATAAATGTAAAAGAGAAAAACTATTACTTTTCCAGACAACAAAAATAGGAATAGTGGGTCAATAACTAACAAATAAGTATTAATTTGAAGAAGTGACATTTTACATTACATTTTAGTTAGTGGAGACCTTTTGAATCCATTGTTTGAACATTTCCAATGGGTCTTATCAGCTCTCCTTGGAACAGTTGTGGGATTTTTTTTAAATTGTTGTAATATAAAGGCAACACAAAGCACTTAATAGCTTTTTTGACAATGTAAAAGTTTCAAATTTGTGCGCTGAAACTGATAAATAGGTCTTTTTGTAAAGCGAAAAATACTCCAAGCAATTAGTTTATTCATGACCTTTGCACGCTATACTTGATTAGACATCTATTTGCCAGTGTGAAAAAGAATGTGCAGTAACCTTTTCATAGTATTTTTACAAAAGAAGAGCTTGACATGGTTAACATTTGTCCACAGGTTGCTTTTTTTTTTCTCGCTGTTGGCCTAAATGGAAGCCGAAGTGTTTCCCTTTTCGACTGCGGTGCTTTATTAAATCCTGACTTCTTTCTCTCCCTGTTCAAGGCGCGACAGAGACCGTGATCGTGACAGGAACCGGGATCAGAACCGTGACTGGGGCCGAGACGTGAAGTCGGGCGGTGCCCCTGTCGCCTCGGCTGCAGCCAGTTGGAGTTTTGTGAATCGACCTCCCGTTCAGCAGCAGATAAACCCCTTCACCAACCTGCCCCACACACCACGCTACCATGAGATCCTAAGGAAGCGGCTGCTGCTCCCAGTCTGGGAGTACAGAGACGTCTTTACAGAAATCCTGATCCAGAACCAGTCGTTCGTGCTGGTCGGAGAGACGGGCTCTGGAAAAACCACGCAGGTAGAGGCATGCTAAAATTTTGAAATGCAGCAGCCATCAGATGCCCTCCTGAACCAGATTTTAATGAACTGACTCAAGTATGTCACAGTAAATTTAGAGCCTGGCTCTGGGTGGTTAAAATTGCTTTAATGTTATCATAAAAAGATATCGAGACTATGAATGATTCATGTATTTTCATTGGGTTGTTTTAAGATTTGATTCCCAGTTAGCCAAACTTACCAGTTAAATCTTAAGTGGTTTAAGCAAGCAGCCAGGCTGTGTATGTGTGTGTTTTTCTTTTTTTTTTTAATTTGCAGGAGAAAATTAGAGTAAATCACTGAGTCTCTGCCTCATCCTGAGATGAATATAAACGATCCTACAAAGTGGAGTGGTTTAAGTGTGTCGATACGTTCTGCACTGATGATGCTTAAAAATCTGTGCTGTGAATATTTGGGTACGTTTTATGTAGTTTACTGATGCATGAAAGTTGGGGAAATTAACTTTTTTCCCCCCAAATACAAATACTTAGATAGATTGGGGAAAAAAGCAAAATTTTAAAAGAAATTGAATTTATTGCATTATGTTGATTTTACTTTTTAGTTACATACATGCCACTTAAGTCAATACAATTTTAAAACTTTTTTTATATCTAAAATCCCAATTGTAACCAAAGATAAACCAAGAAATCAGCATTTAACTGGAATCGCTATGCAGGACCTGACAGGCAATCAGTCATTTAAAAGCTAAAAAATCTGATATTTTTTCAAGCAGTGACTAAGCACCAACGGTTCATGGTAACAACAACCCTCTTCAGTGTGGATGATGTTCACGGAGGAAGAACTAACCTACTTTTAGAGTTGTTTAAAAAGGTCAGAGGAAGCACAGACGTTTCTAGAAAGGAAAATGTGTTTTCTGCAGAACACATTACATCGGTGTTGTTCTGTTTTGCATTTAAGTCCAGTTCTGTCTATCTTGTAACATACTGAAGTAGAAAATCTCTTGGTCAACGTGATCGTCTACTAGTTCTTTAGGAAGTAAATACAGGTAGTTAAAGTCAGCTAGTAAAGACAGCTTGAAGTTACAGTTGAACATTTTGTGTATACTTCAAGATGTGATGACTAAAAGGCTGGTGGGCTAGAATTTGTCTATTAGATGCTCTGTTAATATTTCTTATTGGGGCCATTTATACAGATATCTTGTGGAATATTTGACTGTATTTGTAGGGTTTATTTGTGATGCAAAGAAACTGTGGTTTGGTTTTATGCATTGTTTCTGAACTTTTCTTGTTGAAAAAGATCAACTTGAACTTTTTGGGCAAAAAATAAAAACATTTTTTTATGTAATTTTTCAAAGCGGTATTAGAATGGAAAACTGTGAAACTCCCACCCAGTAATAACATTAGAATCTTCCTTTTAAAAAAAAAAACAATATGTGCTTTTAAACTATTGATATATATTGCAAATAATGCATATATATATATATATATATATCTCAATCTCAATGATTTAAACTCATTGACCAAACAGGTGTTCAGTGGTACATTACTCTGTTTATTTTTGCTCATATGAAGCCCAGACAAAATCAAACTTTTCTCCTGTCCTGCAGATCCCACAGTGGTGTGTCGACATGGTGCGTTCGCTGCAGGGGCCCAGGAGAGCGGTGGCCTGCACCCAGCCCAGGAGGGTGGCGGCAATGAGCGTCGCCCAGAGGGTGTCAGATGAGATGGATGTCATGCTGGGTCAAGAGGTGGGCTATTCCATAAGGTTTGAGGACTGCAGCTCTGCCAAAACTGTATTAAAGTAAGTAATTATTACATAAAATCTCACTTTGAATATAGCTGCTTTTGACAATGATGATTTTTACAGTGACTAACTTATTAAGTAACTGATTATTCTAAGCTTAAATTATTAGTTGGCTTTCATTTTAAAATTGGGTGCTTATTTTGCACAAAACTGAAATAGAAGCAAAGACAAAATATAGAAGTACAAAATATAAAATCTATACTATCTTTGCATTTATAGACAGAAGGAATTTATGGATGGGTGCAAAATTAAAGGTAAATCTGGAGACTATCTGTGTCTCTAATCTATAATTATAACCCATGAGTAAATTGTATTTATTATGTAGCTGTGCTTTATGAATTTCTCTGATCTAAATGTTTAACCCCCATTAACCCCCTCAATCATCTGTCAGATGATGAGTTTGCATACCAGTTTAAAAGTTTTCTCCAACATTTCCTACAGCAAACTGTGTTTCTAATTCTATTTAGTGCTTTCAGTTTTGTTTTTACTGTCCGTTCACTGATAGGCAGCTGGATGTCTCCTTCTCAGGTTCCCTGATGTCCTTCTGTCCATTTACCATCACCTAACTGAGCTTTTCTCCTACATTAAAACTTGGGACCTGTGGAAAAACTTTAAAACTTTTAGAACTTTAAAATTGAACCAAAGCTTTTTTTTTTTAAATTGTAACTTTAACAGAAAAAAATGTGGAGCCAAACTCACGTGGAATGCAAATACACATGGCTGTACTGATATTTTTTTTACATATTTTTTTGAAAAGTTTAATGAATTAAAATTCAATATTAAAAAGTTAACTTGGAATATTAATGTTAAGATTATCTGCTGTGCAGCCCTATGTTGAAATGATAATTTTATCAGAGATTGAAATATTTCAGTTTCAAGTAACATCTTGCAATGTGGCCATCATTACCCAACCAACTGCTTTTTAAGTGTTTAGTAATATTAGAGTTGATTTGTCGGTTGTTATTTTTTTTAGAAATCTGTATATTACTTGCTCTATCTCAGTGTCTTAGGTAGGGGTAACTATAAATAGGTCTGAAAGTGTATCTCTCTATTTTTTGTGCGTATTTTAACCTAAGCAGGTTTGATCAGATATTGTAGCTGTAGATGATGATAAAGAATCAGTGTGCTGCGTAGTTAGTGTTGGCACCGTATCCTCTTTTTGCTCAGGTACATGACAGATGGAATGCTGCTGCGGGAGGCTATGAACGATCCCCTGCTGGAGCGCTATGGTGTCGTCATTCTGGACGAGGCCCACGAACGCACATTAGCCACAGACATCCTCATGGGGGTTCTCAAGGAAGTAGTCCGCCAGAGGTCTGACCTCAAGGTAGAAACCAGCTCACAGAGATCTCCTGAGTTTTCCTTTACTCTCTGTTTTATTTTTAGGATGTAATTTCAGGATCAGGTGCTGCAGTTGTTGTTGTTTGTATTTTTTTTTTACAGCTTGCAGATTTATTTCACAGACATAACCTTTGGTTTCCCACAAATATTATGAGTTTATCTCTCGTAAAGCTACATTTCAGCCCTAAATATTACTTCCCTCCAAGGATGAATTCAGAGAAGGAGAGGATTTATTTCCCGCCTCTGTCCCTTTCTCTTGTTGCGTTTTTCCGACCGAGTCTCCATGTTATGGAAAGAGAAATGCAGCTGTTACAGGAACACCCACTTTTCTGCACTGCAGTCGCAGCATAGAACGCTCCTAGAATCACCGACCGTTTTCAGCCGGTCAACCAGGACGAAAACAGCAACTGTCGGCATCAATGGGATGATCGTAAAAGCAGGCAGAAGTTTTATGGTCTAGCGTGTGCCAGATATAATTTTCATAAAGCAGATGGATAATGACTAGTTGTTTGTCAGAGTGAAATCAAAGGCTAGATTGTTGTTCGCAGACTGTTAAATGAGCTCTAGGTTATTGGGAATGATCATCCACCCACTCCCCTTATCTCCTTCATCCCTATCGCTCACCAAATTTGAAAGTTTAATTTGCCTTGATTAAGAGCAATTAGGATCTCTTGCAGAGCGTAAAGCGAAATGCAGAGACGCTGGCCCCTGAAAATATTAGAGATTGAAAATGGGAGACGTGTTTCCCATCAGAATCCTAATGCACACAGTCTAATGGCTCTGTTTAAGAACACCGTGTACCTAGCGACAGGAACAGGGCCTGCCATAGATCTTTATAGGTCAGTTACTTGGATTGCAATGCCCAAGTGTACATTATGGACTCTGTATTCGGTTTGTGCCAAGGTTCTCTTTTAAAATTAAAATTTGTTGCATCACTCATGCCGTAGAAGGATGCAGAGACATTAATCATAACTTTAATTCCACCCCTGTCTGCTTAGAACTTGTCCTAATGCATAATTGGCAAGACAACGAAAACATTTTCTCTTGAATGCTCAGACCTGTTATTACACAAACTCATTACTTAAATTTTTCGCATGAACACTGTGTACCTCGCCGACAAGCTGCCATGTCCCGTTTTCTGCTCAGGTCATTGTCATGAGTGCAACGCTGGACGCCGGGAAGTTCCAAGTGTATTTTGACAACTGCCCGCTGCTAACCATCCCTGGACGCACGCACCCCGTGGAGATTTTCTACACACCGGAGCCCGAGCGAGACTACCTGGAGGCGGCCATCCGCACCGTGATCCAGATCCACATGTGCGAGGAAGAAGAGGGGGATGTTCTGCTCTTCCTCACTGGACAAGAGGTACCTCCCCCAGACAATATGGGGAAAAAATGTTCTATGGTTTAGAGCAAGGGTGTCAAACTCGTTTTCACTTTTGGGCCAAATCAAAAATCTGAATGTTCTTAAAAATTGTGCCCGAATGTGTTGATAAAATCCATTAAACTGTTAAAATATTAATAAATTCCTGTTCCTCCAGGAGTTTGATTGTTTTTGTGGTTTTTTTTTTTTTTTTCAATTTAGGAATATTTGTAAAGAATTTTTATGATATTTGAGCTAATATGACTTTTTATTACCTGACATCAAGTAAGGCTGAGGCAGCATTCACTTATGCTCAATGTTTGTTTGTTTGTTTTTTTTTACCAATTTTGAGAAACATTCGCAGTAAAATCAGAAAAAAATGTGGGGATCTGTTGATTTTGTGTGAATTTTGAGGATTTGTGGAAAACTGGAGGAACTTATTGATGTAATTTGGAGCATGGAGGGCCACAGAAAAAGCTACGGTGGGCCAGATTTGGCCCCCGGGCCTTGAGTTTGACACATGTGGTTTAGAGGGTTCCTGGAAAATCTCAAAAATCTTTTTGTTATTTTTTTTATTTTCCAAATCTGGATAAGTATAGAAAACTATGTATTATCTATTTTTGTGCTTTTTCTTTCTTCCTTGTCTCTATTTCCCTTTTGGCTCCCTTATGTCCTTCCTTATGTTCATCCTGTCTTATATACATCCATTAGTCACTGTCTTCCACCTTCCTTCCTAATGTTTTACCTTCTTTTCTTCCTACCTTGTGGAAACTGCATACCTTCTTGCCCGAGTAGCTAGAATAACAATCAATTTTAATTCTTATCCATAATTTTAGTAAATAATTCAGCGGTAGTATCGGTAACTATAACGACAACATCAGATTCGATACATGCACATTCTCCTCCCTTCTTTTTTCCTCTTTGTGACGGTTAGCATCTCGTGCTCCATGTCAGCTGTGAGCTTGTACTGCAGTGAGGCTCTAACCAACAGGCAGAATATTACATTTCCATTCAAGCATGAATTCATGACACTGGAAATACATTAGTCCAACAATTACTGCGTTCCAGTCCTGAGCAGTATTAATAATGCACGTGCTGGAACTGCAATAACAATATACTTATATATGGTGCATTCCCAACCCACACCCTATTTTAGTTTGTAAAGTTTATGCGTCATGACATTAAAAAAAGGAATTTTGTTCCTAAATTTCACGTAAAATGAAAACTTAATGAGCTTCTACTGTGTATGTATGTACAAATAAGTATACTACATGATGTATTTACCTTCTATGTGACCTTATCAGCCTCTCACTTTGAGCCGCCTCTTTACAGGTTGCTTCAGTTCATTGAGGTTTTATGGGGCATAGTTTATGCACGGCATTAACATTTGCTCTTACAGAGGAAATGGAAGGTTAAATGATCTTAACAAGTTGGATTTCCCCTCTGCAAAACTTATAGTCGTTTATAAGTTCTATGAATTTTTAAATATGTGCCGTTTTTTCAGCTTGCTGTGTTTTGCAAAAATAGCCTTACCCCATGAAAAAGTTCTGTGTACTTTCTAGGCATTTAATCTGATAAAGAACTATTCTAGCCCTCAGTCCAGCTAAATAAAAGTTTAAAGCCGTAGACGTTACATGACCTTTTGAAAAAAAAAATAAATGATAAATGTCTACAGTAGGAAATTGTTCAAGGTTCTTTTTTTTTTTGAACAAACCACCATTTTATTTCAATTTACAGGTCAAACAAAAAAGCTTATGCTAAAAGTGAATATTTTGAGGTAATGTTGATATTTATGGAAAAGTATGTACAAACACATTTTCAAAACCAATGACATGAAAAATTTATTGTAATTTTACTGGTATGTTTAGTGTGCATATTACATGCAATTAGTCCATTTAAAATTAAAAACTGCTAAAACAAAGATTTGTTTTTATACCTAAGTTTAAAAATATTAGTTGTTTATTCATAGTTGGGAAGCCTAAGGTTGGTGAATCCAGTAATGGCCAATACTAAAAAGGCAACATAATGAAGCAGAAGCAAAAGAGGATGGATGATTTTCTTTTAGATATTTTACAAATAAAACTCTAAAGTTTGGTGCATTTGTACTCAGCCCCCTCATGTCCATATGTTGTTGAACTATTTGCTGCAATTAATTTCAAGTCCTATATATTATTTGTCTGCCAGCTTTCACATCTATGAACATTTTTGCCCATTCTTGGTGACAAATCTGCTACAATTCCGCCTTGTTAAATGGAAAGTGTCTTTGGATAGCAATAAGCAAGTCTTTCCTCATGTTTTCAGTTTGCTTCACCTGAAATCAAACTGACTGTGTATTCTGACACATTAATATGCTTTGATCTTAGTCATTATATTAAGCTCCATCTGTAGGTTTAGAGTTATCTCAGGCCTTTTCCAGCTGCTAACAGATTGTTTTTTGTTAAAAATTGCCCTCCGTTTAACTCCTGACCTTCCTCTCTGACTCAGCTGAGGTATAACATTCCCAGAGCATGGTGCTGCAACCACCAGGTTTTAATGTACAGATTGTTTAAGCGTGAAGCGGATCGCTAGCCTACATTCATGTTACTTTTATAGAGTGATAGAATTTGGACTATTTAGAAATATTCTAATTGGTAATACTGAATTAAAAGGTATACTTTTACCACTATGAATCCTAAATGTTAATAGTGTCCAAGGAAGCTGAAAAAAATAGGCACATTTTACAAAATATCTCTAATCCTTTGATGAATAAATGACTTAGCTGTCTGTGACTCTGGCTCTTTGGGAATCATCAGGATTTGTGCTGCAAATTTAAAAAAAAAGAAGACAAGTGACCCAGATTCCAACCTTCTCACAAATCTCTGAAATTAAGTCATTATTTTTCCCCCTCCTGCAAATGTCGTCCACTGATGTGTAATGGAGGGCAGGGTCCATGCCCAAAGTGATGAATTTGGTCACAGCTGGGTGGACACACACACGCGCAGAAAAGCACCAACAAATGTCTCAATCTCCTGATCAGTGGAGAGGAGAAGCCTGTCGGATCCAGCAGCGCCTTTTGCTGCCATGATTAGTTTCTCAGCTCTTTGACGGAATACTGCTGGAGAACATTTAATCAAAAGTGGTTGTATTGGCAAGGATCAGAGGCGGAGAAACTTACAATAAATCAATAAATATATTAAAAATATTAAAACATTTAGGCATCACATGAAACTTATGCATAATATAACAGTTCAAATCAAAAAGAACTGATAAAGTGATCTTTGATCTCTACAGGCAAACTGGAGTAGATAATGTTTTCAGTCTTGACTTAAAGGAGCCAGCTGTTTTCTCTATACCTAGACCAAACTATTGAGATTCAGTAATACTAATGCAGATGTTTCAGGGTTCTTAGTCTGCACACACATGATAGTCCAGGAGACTTGATTTGATTGACTGGGACCAAAATTGCACCATTGTTATATTTTCAGCTGGTGTGGTTTGCTTTCACTCTGCACACAGTCAAACAAACCAAACCCATTGAGCAACACTAAAGGAAACAACACAAACATGTTAATACGTAATGCAGGCGTCTTGCTTCCTCCAAACATTCCAAGTGTCATCGAGGCCAATACCATCCCTATAGTGTAGCATTGTGGTGGCAGCATCATGGTATGGGATTGCTTTAATGTGGCAGGAACTGGCAGACTCCAGATCGGTCTTGACCTCAGAGTGGGGTGATGGTTCATATTTGTTTTTTTATCTTGTGGGTCTATTGTTTATAATTCTCTACAGCACTTTGAGCTGTTTTTATTATGAATGCTAACAATTTGAGTTTTAGGGAAATAAATGAAAACCTGCAGCAGCATAACTAGAGAGATAGTTTAGGATAATCTGAATCGCTTTAACTGTAAGCTTGATCAAAACGGAAAGTGAAAGTAGACAGAGTGTCTGCCACCTGGACAAAAACTGGGAGCTATTTCCACTGGAGAGCAGTCTATTCCTCCCAGTCTATTTTTAGAAACTCAAGGAACCACCAGTAAACCTGCAGTCCGAGAAGCAAGAGCTCAAATGATGTCCTGTTGCTCTGACTTCCCCAGTCACATTTTCTCACTGGTTGTTTATTACCAGTAATTATCTGGCATTTGACACCAGCTTGGCTGTTGTAGAACACCTACGTCAGTATTAATTTGTCAAACCAAGATCGATATGCGGCTTGTTACAAACAAGATCAAGTCATTGGGCGGCATAGTGTTTGAAGTGGTCTCCTTTGAGGATTGGTAATTGATTTTAGAATAAGTGGTATCCCAGCTGAAACATTGATCGTCCCTCCCGTCACTGACTAGGAAAAAGTCTAAGATATGTGCAGCCAAAGTGTTAAAGATTTTCTTTTTTTTTTTTTTTTTTTTGTGGTTAGATGTAATTTGTTGATTTATATTCCACAACCCCATGCTGCGTAAAGCTCAGGCATAACAGAGAGCACTCCCATGGTGAGTTCATTATCACCCTCTCCTAATTGGGTTAAAGAAGTTAATGTGTTGTAGGTCTGGCAGAGATGGCTGTTCAAAGGGTGCAGCAGTGTGCCCCTCAAGCGCTTCTTAACCTCTTCAGTCTCCCAGCAACTTTGATGTAGACTAATGATTTGGAGGCAGATCCATGGCAAAGCCATGGATTCTTTTTATCTGACTGTTTAATTTATATCAGAGGGGAAGCAAGTGCAAACGACCACGTAGCTCTCTCCTCCACAGCTTTTCTCAGAGATATTTGGCTTCCACAAACAAACAGAACTGAAGCGCCAGCTACAAATGAGAAAGTTGAAACTTATCACAGCTGTCGAGAGTAGATAAGTCCTAATATTTAAGCTTCCCCCTCAGCAGCTAACATCAAAAAAACAGGAGGATTTGTGGGGGTTGGGGCGGGGGTGTTGTTTGCTTGTCAAGGAGGGTGCCCAAATGTGTTGGTACTTTAGCTTGGCTAGTTAGATTCTTGCTTCTGGGGTCACAGGCAGAGCTGGTGGACGGGTTCCCAACGCTGGACAAATGTTTATGCACGTGCACACACGCACACACACCCCTACGCACACACACTTTGTCTTCAAATCCCTACAGGACAGACAGCCAGCTTGCTTCCAGCGCTTTGGCAAAGAGGTTATTTATTTATATATTTCGTGGCAGCTGCTGCATCCAGAAGCTTGATAGGCTATTAATACTGAGGCTAATTTTACCGATCCATTCAGATTTAGCGTTTTCCACGTGTCAGTGTGTTGATTAAGAGGCACATGGCCATCGGAGAGGCCCGACTTGATTTGATGAACAAGAGGACAAACCAGGCTAATAACCTATTTGCAATCCTGATGGAAAAAGAGGAAATCCAGGCTTCTGCAGGGTATTAAAAAGTCCAAAATTTAATCTTCTCAATATTAGGCCCTAAAAAGTCTTAAATATAGCCAGATTTTTTTGTAAGATGTTTTAAATTATATGCTAAATTAGTTAAATCATAGATCCCTCGTCTTTTTTTTATTTTATGGCATCACTTATTTCTTCCATTTGTTGTAGTTCTGACTGAGCAATTAGAGTGTTATTATAAATTTTAAACTACAAAACCCATACAGCCTTCAAACAGCCTTATGATCATAGATGTTCAACTTTCCCTGCCAACAGCACCTTTAACTGGATTATTGGAAATTTTAGACAAAATTTTAAAAAATGATGTTATTTTATTTGTTGTAATAGCAGATCAGCTAAAAGGTTTGTCGTGAAAACAAGGATTTCAATAAATGGCTAAAACTTGTTATTAATGACAAGTTTACTGCACATCACTGTATAAGAAGGCATTGAAGATTCGTAAAACTTTTAATATACCTTAGACTTCTTCACATTTTGTCACAAACTTAAATATTTGTCATTGGGTTCTTACTTTATTTTTACAATTAAAACTGTAGTTCATTTTGAATGGTCAACATTTTTGAACATTCTTGTTTAGGATGGTGATTGTCTGTTCAATGTAAAATTATCACCATAGATTCTCAATTGTGATCCGGGCAGAAGTTGGACTAGAGTATTCTTTCATTTGAATATCCCAAAACGTTGCATTGTAGCTCCGGCTGTCTTTAGGCTCTTTGCCCCGCTGAACGGTGAATATGTGTCTCTGTCTTCTGCAACCTCTCAAGAGATTTGTTATGTCCTTATCAACTCTGACCATCTTCACTGTTCCTGCTGATGAAAAGCGTTCCCACACCATGATAGCGCCACCACCATCTTTCAGTGTCTGCTGGTTTTGAGCACATTTCACTCTTCCAGAGTGTTTTGCTGTGTATTCTACTTTGAATAAACTGCAAGTGGGATTTCTTACAGCTTGTTGCCAACAATGGTTTTTCTCTGAATGTTCTTTCACAACGGAGTTGCCTCGCCTGTCATTTTAAATGGATGCTCACGCCTTTGTAGGTTTTGCAGTTGTGGAACAACTTCCATTTGTCAGGGTGGCTTGAACAAAGTTTAAATTCTCTAAATGACTATTCAAATTATGAAAACAGTTGGCTGCCCTGTGGGCTGAATAAAAATTCCTCACATAGATTTTATCTTGTAACAAATCATCCCAAAGTGATTTAAAAAAAAATTCTTCAAGTGAACTTGTCAAACTTGAAAAAGTTTGAGATGTGCTTTGTCACAGCATTGTCAGTTTTCCTTAAACAAGTTTAGGAACAGGATGTTGATGAACATTTTGTAAGTCGTAAATGTCACTTTTTTTGGCTGGATCCTGGGTATGCTGTAAAACCATTGTTGCTTCTAGTGCTTGTTCTGAGGCATAAATTTTAGGCTTGTTACTGTGAGTGCAACTCTTTGAGGAGTTGCTGCAGTGCTCCCGTGGGCCTGTAGGTGGTGCAACAGCATAAGCAGCAAGGTGTCATGCAGAGGAGCTGCAGCACGTTGAAGATGTAATGATTGTTGTTTGGAACATAATGAAATGGTTCCTAACTGGAACTAGCTTGCAAAAAAACTAAATGTGTTGACAGCTTTGTTCTATGCTGCAAACTGTTCAGAACTTTGAACAGTTGTTAAAAGATGGAATTGTCTGTGTGTTACAATAGAATGAAAGAGAAATGAATCAATTTTTATGTTGTTAGGCAAAAGGCTTTGTGGAATATTTATAATGTATTTTTCCTATTACATTTAATATGCCGTTAGAGAATAGGCTCCAATTTTGCATTTCCTATCCTCATTCCAGGCGCTACTCACGGCTTCTGTCTGCCAACCCACCGGCTCTTGAACGTTCAGCTCCACTAAACTGATCTGCCATGATTTGCCGCTGGTTATGCATCAATGCTGCAGTCTCATATCACATTCCCCTCTACAATACTGCGCTGTGGAATAATGAACCCCGTTTGAGTGTGTCTGGCTCTGCGCGTTTGTGCCTTCCGAGCGTGCTCGTCTGTGTTTTCCATGATTGCTGCATTTGACAACAGAGCCACAGGGAGCTCAGCAAAGCATGCTGCAGTCCAAGTTTAATTTCCTCCATCAGATGGAACGATAGTTAGAACAAATGTACTGTAGCAGGGAACCACGGTTTCCCCGGCTCCCTTCTTATTTCTTCCCCTCTGTCGCATCCGCCCACTTCCATTGTTAATCCAGGTGTTGCTCAGAACCTGCCTGGTTTTGTGTTCGCGTACACTGGAGGTTCAGGGAACAATTGTGGTCCTTTCATCTTTCAGGAAATTGACGAAGCCTGCAAGCGAATCAAGCGTGAGGTCGACAACCTGGGGCCCCAAGTCGGCGATATGAAAATCATCCCCCTGTACTCCACCCTACCACCGCAGCAGCAGCAGAGAATCTTTGAGCCGCCTCCACCAAATAAACCAAACGGCGGCATTGGAAGAAAGGTAAGGCAGCTCCGTTGGTACAAAATTGCTTGCAGGAAGAGGCGAGGGAGAGAGTAACAGGAGGCCAGATGGGGGAAAATAAGAGAGCTAAAAAGGTGGAAAGTTTTTTTTTTTCCCCTCTCTTCCTTTTTTCTCAGCTTTAGCGCAGAACAGACTCGCACAACATATGCTGCTTTTGTAAGCATGTGATTCTGTGCTCTAAATTATATCTGGAGTATTACTCACGCCTTGTGAGCTGGAGGGGAAGCGCTCCATTCCTCCCGTTTTATCCCTGCACTCTCTATGTGCGCAAAAACTCTGTAAAGGTATGTTACGTATCTCATTTTTTCTCGCATTCTTATTGATACAGACACGAAAGAGCTCCTCCTTTTTTGTGTGCCAGTTTCTATTCAGATGGGCTCATCGCCATAGTAGCATCTCCAGCTGCACTGTCACACTGTTGGCTTGGGATCTGAGAGAATACAAGACCATCACCAGTGCCAGCGAATGAGCAAACACTCAGCCCCAACAGCTGATAGAGGACGGTGTTGATGAATGAGTTATTGCTACAACCCTGCTAATTGAGCCAGATCAGACTGAAATGAGCAGCGAAAGTATTTATGCGCCGTCGAAGTTGAGCACATTGTGATACATCAAAAAATACTCGACTCTGACTAGATGGCGTCACTTTTAGTCGCTGAGCTGCTGTTAGATTTTGTGATGCTCGAAATGCGAATATTGCTCCATGCAGGTCCGCTGTCAGGCCTTTGTTGATGAGAAAGAAAGTTTGTCTGGTTTTGTTTGCAAAACAGCTCAAACTCAGCCAAACCGGATGGAGAACACGTGAGCATTCAACAAGTTTTGGATTTGTTTAGCTTCATCCATCAACTCTAAGAAACTCCTATGTCGCATAGCTTGATTATACCACCACCATTTCTCCTTTGGGATGGTATTTTTATTAAGATATGTAGTCTAAGTTTTCTACTACACAAGGTATCTTTTTGTCTGATCTAACCAGAGCAACTTCTTGTGGACTTCTCCTGGCTTTCTGTCAACAATCGCTTTCTTCTTTATATTTTTCCAGAAAATTCTGCAATGTTTTTTTTTCATGATTATTGAGCACAGTTCAAACTATGATGGTCTGAAATGTGCTTGTGAGACATTCAAAGTTTGTGCTGCTGATTAATAACCTAACCTCTTCTTTAAACTTCTCCTTAAATTTATCTCTGCTGTTCGTTCACTGATGTTCTCTAACAAACCTCTGAGGGCCTCAAATAAGATCAGGATTTATACTGAGATTAGGTCACACACAGGTCAACGCTCTTTAATTAGGCGACTTTAAAAAGCCAATTGCATTAAAAGGAGTTAAATGGGCTGAATGTAAATCCTCACCCCATTTTTCTTTTTTTTTGTTTTGATAAGATGTAAATGGATGGATAGATGGAAGATATTAGGCGAACGCAAACGAGCAAAAACCTTGGTATGTATGTTTGTACTATATATACATACAGTACATACACATGTTAAAGTCACATTTTACCCTCTTTCCTGTCTGGTTACTTTCAATACAAACCATTATTGCCAAGAGATGTAAATATTGTCTAAGAAGACCTCCAAAAAACCTTGCAAGAAGTTTGAGAATAAGAAAAATATTTAAGTCACATTTGAGTTGATTTGATGTTTAGTCAACCCAGTGTACAAAATGTACTTGAATGCATCTTAAAATTGCAGTTGATGTTTATGGGAGCTAGAGAGAGATGCTTGGGATATGTATGTATATCTAGATATTATATTCCTAAAGGAGATATTATGATTGTTTAGTGGGTGTGAGTCTTCTTAGCAGCACTTAAGATGTTACTTTATGTTATATATCATCCCACATTGCTATAAACCCCAAATGTTTGTGTGAGAATGAACTGAAATACAGTAAATAAAGTCAAGCAGTCTGAAGTTTATGCCCAGCAACCAGTTTAAACTTCAGAAGGGTACAGTTTGTCTCTTTTTTCCCCCCCCCCAGCCTCAATTTGTCAGGGTCTCGTTGAATTGGCGAGGTGGCATCTAAAGTTGCCGTCCTTGAAGTAAATGTGCTTCTCTTCAGTGACTGACTGAGCAACTCATCAAGTGAAAAATGTAGAGATGTCATCCAAGCCAGCCCAAGAGGAAGTAGTGAAAAAGAATTAAGGTTCGCCGCATCTGCTGCTATGCATGCTAACGACTGCATTAGGCACCCCTCAATTAACATAAAGCACCGGCTCGTCATTGCTCCATTTCTCTTGGAAAGCTACTCGTCTTCCATTTTTGAACAGTTTAATCATCTTAAAGCAAGGCAGGAGTCGACTAATCACTAACAGAAACCGTAATCTCACTTAGCGCTCCAAAATCTTCAATATATTCTCTAATAAATGGGCTGTAGTTGGTTTTAGGATTTTTGTCTCATCAATGACATCTTTTAAGCCCTCTGCCTGATGTTACTTAAGATGCTGCCATGTATCCGTTTCATTGGGCTTCAAATGCGAGCGCCTCATGGTGTTCTCCTCCCTTCGTCGGGGGAAGGCTTTATTTGTCAACACGGCTGTGCTTCCCAGCAGGGGATGTGAAAAATGGCCCATTTTAGCTATAGAGCATGCTCTCCTGCAGGTAATAACCCAGAAATAACATGCAGAGATGATGCTCTAATGATATTACTGATGAAGAAGCCCGGATTATCCAGTGCAGCAACAGACTGGAAGGAGCCAGCCTGCGTTCAGTGTAATGGCCCCAGCCCGGATAATCCTTCAGAATCAATGCAGTCAATGAGGCCACCCATACGATCATGAAATGTGAGAGGGTGTCATGTGCGGCATCTGCCGGAGCACCCACTGTGACCCAGTACTCCAGACAGAGGCAGCCTCCGCTAGTCCATTTTTTTTTTAGACAGACGTTGAAGCATTCCCAGCTGATTCCTTAAGAGGGTGATGGGTGCCGGCACGGAGCATCCTTCACAGGACTCCTGTTACAGTAAAGCAAAACGAGTTCATCTATGAAGCACATTCAGAGCCTGATAGATGGTGCAAAACTGGATAAAGACATAACGGTAAGGTGTGTTTGAAGGAGGCAATGGTTGGTGTGACATTCTCACAGTGTGAGTTTCGTTTCGTGCCAATCAAAAGTTAAAAGCGAAGGTTTAAAACAAAAACCTATCGGCTGATCCAGCTTGACAACTGCAGTCTTATTTGTCCGTGCATTTTGTCTTTAAAGTCAAAGTTTAAAACCGGGACTGACTTCACACCCAAACAGAGCGAATTCTGTTTGCAAGGAGACTTCAGTTCCTGTGGGATTTGCTAATTTGTTTTAATTTTTGATGATCAAACACTCAGGGAACATGCTATTAAATAAATATTGAACAGCTATGTGTGTGCCTCAAGCTTAATGAGATTCAAACTGTCAGAGGTGTTAATTATTAGTTTATACCTGCAACTGCCGTATTGGAGATTGAATTCAAGGCTGCCTGGCGACCTCACAGGGACGACCTTGATTTATTTGAGACTGAGAACCTGAGCAATCTGACTTCTGAGAACAAAGGGAAGAAACAATAAAACAGCCTTATCTTATTTGTTTTAAAATACTTAGTTAGGCAGCCAGCCTGCAGTCAGCTGCTTAACAGATATGTTGTTCAGTTTTTGACACTGTAGTTTTTAAACAGTGTTACCTAAATTAAAACGCTTTTTTTGTTTGTTTGTTTACATAATGTCTATGTTTTGCATACCTGGAAATAGCTCCAAAAAGCAGATTTGTAGAAATCTTTTGGACTCTTTTCCTGATGTCTCATTAGTAGGACTTTAAACCATAGCAACAATATAACTTACAATTCAAGCGATTTTGAATTTAATCGCTTTAACTTTAAAATGGAAATCGGCCCATTCCTTGCTTCAACATTGTGTTTCTGTGGGTCACATGGGGAAAAAAAATGTTTCCACTAAAGCCATAAAACTAGACCAAAGTAAATGATCTACCTTTGAACTGAGCAGCTGATGTATTACTTAGTAGCTAGCCTTTATGATTTATAGTTATTCAATGTGATAATTTGTCAGGGGATGCGTTCACGTCTTGACAGCCAAGAATTATGCATATAACAGCCAATTTTTATAAGTTTCTACCCAGCGTTTATTTCCATCGCTTCATTTTTCGCCTTGAATACTAAGGGGGAATGTGCCATTCGACAGGTGAATTACTCGAGGTCAGAGGCAGAATGATAGGGGGGAAAAGGCTGTCTCTGGCATTAATAACTAAACAGTCAGGCATTCTCAAGCTGCAGAGAAATCCTCACTTAAAAGGTGGGATTTAAAAGTCTCCAAGGCTCTCGGCTTGAAGACAGCTGAAGAGGCACGGCTACAAAGGAAGTGTGTCAAGTGTGCAAAATTGGTTCTGTGGACGTGTATCAGCAAAGACTACATTTGATGTTTGGTTTTGTGCTTGCCATTTTATGATGAGGACTACCAAGAAAGTGGACAGAAACCGTCAAACGTCCGCTTAGGTAATTTTGTGGTTTGTTTACGTTTTGGTGCATGTTAAATGACTAAATCGCCAACATTGTTTTTAATAAGCAGTGGCACTGATGTCAGAGTGTCGTGTAAAAATTGAAGATTTAATCGAGTTTCTTAACCCAGACCGTCTCCAGGGTTATTTATGGAGAAGCTTCCCCAGCAGCATCAAAGTTTGCGTGAGAGCAGCAGAAACTCTCTCATCTCCCTTCACCCCCTGTTTGCATGCATCCCAACAGCTAACACACTCCAGGTGATGTGACTCATTGGATAATTTTGCTTTGATTCGACTGTCATTTCCCATGCACATCTTTGCTACAAGGGACGATTGTAGATTTGAAACTGCTACATGGAACTGGCTCACAATTTTCCCACTGGTCATGTTCTTGGAACCCCAGCAGCTTTTCGTCACACTGCTGCTTTTCCTTTCTTCTTCTCCTTCTCGCAACGAATACAAGGCAGTAAAAAGATATTGACTGAGCACATTTCCTTCACAGCAAAACATCCAACATGCCACTGTTTACTACAGTTGTGGTTTCTTCTTAACATCAAAGCAGCAAAACACCCTGTCTGGGTTGTGTTGTTTTTTTAAAGGAAGAAAGCATATTGATGCAGCTCTGTCTTATTTATTTTTAACACTACATTATCAAATGCAATTGTAAGATTTTAGATGTTAGAGTTAGGATCATGGCATTCAAAAACAACAAGCAAAATTCTGAAATAATTAGTAATGGATACGGATGAGTCCAGAACCGCTCCATCCATCCATCTGAACACTGACCTCAACGGAAACACCCGCCAGAAATTAATGTCAACCTCGACATTTATACCTTAAAATGGATTAAACATTATTTGCAAACACTAGATTTGAGTAAATATGGCAAGAAGAACTTGCGCTGAAGTGTGGAAGTATCTATCTGTGTCTTTGTATTGATATTTTTTTACCACAAGTCGTCCTTGCTTCTCACTACCTTCTGTTGGGTTTTTGCAGGTTTTTAAGGCCAGAGCTCAATTTTGAAGGTTATTTAACCGCAGCTGACGCAATGTTTAGCTTTTCATTTCTCAGCAGCCATGTTGAAAGACACGTCCTGTGGTCATTGAAAAGATGTTGATGCATTTAAGAAGGATCAATTCATTGGCATCAAGCAGAGAAAACGATGCAGAAACCTCTAAAATTGGGCTGAGAACTCACCAGCGCATTATTAACAACTGGGAGGATAGTGGGGAACCACTGTCTTTCAGGAAGAAATGCAGTTGGGAGTAAAACCCTGAATCACTGTGATTGGTGATCACTTAAACGTTTGGTGGCATCAAATCGAAGGAAAACAACAACGTATCTCAAGGCTATGTGGAGTCGTGAAAGTCAGAAAATTTTCACACCACGTTGAGAAGGGACCTCGAGTGATTGGAACAGAACAGCTGTGTACCCTTAAGAAATCCGGTATTCAGAGGCTAACCAGAGAAAAAGGTTTCAATTTGTAAGGGAACAAAAGATTGGACTCATGGAAGAAGGTCATGTGGTCTGATGAGTCCAGATTTACAACTTTTTAGAAGAAGTCTTTTTGATGTAGAAATATTGGATTTATTGAATAGATTACTTACTACCTGTGGTTTATGTTTGCTAGTGGCACAAAAGAAGAGGAAATATGGCTAGTCATATCGTCATTACAACTTTGACCAATACTATCAGGTCACAGGTTTTCCTAACATCATGCAGCCCTGTAGTGAACTCTGCTGATTTCATTATGGAAAATCAGTCGAACATGAAGACTGTGTACTTGGCTTCAGAAAAATGTCCAACCAAGTTCATAGCAAAGATTTGCCTCAGCTTGTATTCGAAGTAAAGCTGCTGGTGCAACATTGCACAGCAGAAATCAAGAGCAAGTCATGAACAGTGAGGTAGGCAGAGTTGGTGCATCCCCAGATGGCAGTGCTTCAGATATCAAGAAAGAAATACTTGCTTCACACAAGTCCTCATTGTGGGGAGAAAAGAGGCATGATAAAAGAAAAAAATATTGCTTTGTGCTGCATTTGAGGAAAAAATGAAATATTTTCTGTGCGCCTAAAGAATTGACTTGCATAAAGAATTTATAGACCTAAAATCTTTTTTCACATCTTGCTCTATTACTTAAAACTACAGCGGATTTTATTAGCATTTTATGTGATGACCAAACAGAAGAAAGTATAAGGGGAACGATGCTGAGGGTCTGTTTTTCTTCAGTAGAGACAGGCAAGCTGGTGTGGTTTGATGATCTAAATACTTGGTAGTCTGGGGAGGAACCCCAATAAGTCTGCAAAGGATTTGAGACTTTGATGGAGGTTTATCTTCCTGCAGGCCTCAGAGCATATTCATGTGTTAGCCAAGGTGCAGATCCAGATCTGGTTGAGAATTGGTGGCAAAAAAAAAAAAAAATTTGTTAAAAAAAAAAAAAATTAACTCAGTTATTGTGTTGATTTACCACCAGCAATCAAAAAACCCAGATATAACGTGGCAAAATGTTATGATTTTCAATGAGTACTAATTACTCTTCAACAGAGATCTGAGTACCAAATAGATAAGTCAAAACATTGCGGCGCTTTCTCATGTTGTCTTTTTGGTGACAGTTTTTAGGATCTTATGTCTAAAATTAGGGAATGTTTGCGAATTGCAATAATATCTTAATATTCCATGACCAGCTGAAAGCTAAATTCTGATGGAACACATATGAACCTGATTTCAGTTGAGATCCAACCTCTGAGATCCCATCAGTCTTTCCGGACGCTTTGGGTGGATCATTTAAATCATGTGTCCTCATGTTCACAGGTCGTTGTGTCAACAAACATCGCTGAGACGTCCCTGACCATCGACGGAGTGGTGTTTGTAATTGATCCCGGATTTGCCAAGCAAAAGGTTAGCTTCCCCTTTCCCCCACGCAACTCCTTATCTGCTGCGATCATCTGCGTCTGTTGCCTGAGAATCCTCAGATAAACACAGCAGTGCACAACTGACAGCAGCAAAGATGGAAAAGCCTGTTATTTATTCCCCTGACATTTCACCAGCCTGAAGCCAAGTCATACACTCGGCACAAAACAAGATTATATATTCACCGTGGTGAATTGGGCGCATGTGTCACTCTGCAGCTTTTTGTCATCATCTTGTAGATGCGCTAGATGTTACTTTCTTAATTTTTTCTTTAAAAAAAAAGTACTACCCCAGTTGAAGCATTTCTATTTTTTTTCTTTGCTGTTAAATCATTTCCTCTCTGTTCCTCTCAGGTGTACAACCCACGCATCAGAGTGGAATCCCTTCTGGTCACAGCCATCAGCAAGGCCTCGGCTCAGCAGAGAGCGGGTCGCGCTGGACGAACGCGTCCAGGAAAATGTTTCCGCTTGTACACAGAGAAAGCGTACAGCACAGAAATGCAGGTGAAAAGTGGCGTGGTTTTAAGACGACTGAAATTATATAAAATCTAAACTCAAGACGACTTCTTATATATGCCATTCTGCAGTGCCTCAAGCATCTTGTATCCCCCAGAGCAACCTTATAGCTGTAGAAAATTTGCTCTCGCGACTCTTGGATTTCAGGATCCTGATTCTAAATCACCTTCTTAAGATATGTTAACAACATGGCCACAGTGACAAATGAACTTCTAAAACCCAGTTTTCCACTTTCCTCAGGGTAATTCTATCCCATCACTCTTAGTGGCATGGAAATGTTTCTTTTTTAAATAGCTCTTCAGATGCTCCACACTCCCTTTTTCTGTTTAAGCTGACATATGACTGATTCATGAGTAGATAATAATCACTGTGTCTGATTCACTTTAAATTGTTCCTTGGGCTTCTTTTCTAAATGGCACAGGACAACACATACCCAGAGATCCTGAGGTCTAATCTTGGCTCCGTGGTGCTGCAGCTGAAGAAACTGGGCATTGATGATCTTGTGCACTTTGACTTCATGGATCCTCCAGGTTAGTGTAAAGATTACATAGATTTTTAAGCAAGAGTTGCCACAACAAATTACTTCGAGTGAAGAGAGATAAACATAAGAATCTGCTGTAAAATTGCCGTTCAAATATTGTCCATCTGACTTGACTAAGCTGGAACAAAGAGGTAGAGAAGGATGCAATTACATATCACACTTTTCAGATGAATAAAAATATGCTTTTCGAAATCATGCATCCTGCTCCTTTTACTTTGTAGTTATTCACAACTTTGTTCTAATCTCTCTCATGAGATCCTGATAAAATACATTAACGTTTGTACAGTGATGTGGTGCAATGGGAAAGGTTTAAGAACTATGACGCTTGAACACAGATAGGAGCAAGCAGAGCCAGCATGCTGCAGTTTTTCATTAGATTTGAGCAATATTTATATAATTCAGAGGACATCAGATAAACACTTTCTTCTTCCAAGCTTCCAAGTCACAATTTTAGATTTATTCTGCCAGCTAAAAGATAAACCAGAGCCAAACAGATGGAAAAGGTCTCCCCAAAGACAGTCCAACTGTGATGGTCGTGGTCATGTTTTAGCTTTGGCAAAGTTCATCTAAGAGCATTTAGCAACTTTTCACATTGTAGTTTTTGTTGCATCTCTTTAGAAATCGCTATCAGCACTTTTTCCAGAGCAACGTGGACATCAACAACTTTGATGACTGCGCCATGCTGCTTCTCTGCACATTATCATTAGCTGAACCTCTTTCCTTTGCACTTTATTGCAGTCTTTAATTAACCAAGAAAGACATTTGGAGTGCGTCTTAAACCGTTTTTGTCTAATTGAGGTATCAGGTTATTGTATTTTCTAATATATGTATTTTGAGATCCTCCTGAAGAAACCACCCACCTCTTCCTACCCCTAACCTCCGTCTCTCCCTCCTCCCTTTTCTCACCATAATATAGTTTTCATCTCACCTCTGAGATTAAACCCATCTCTCCCCGTCCACTGTGGCAAACGCCATTTGGAGAATGAAATTGGTTACATCAATAGCAGCACTATCACCTTAGCAATTGCCTTCCCTTTATATTCCTTCAGTGAAACGTGACTGACCTCCAACACTATGCTCACATTCCTCACAAAAACGCGTGGGTGGGTATACATCAACATGTGGGAGTCTTAACTGGGAACAGTGGGGTGAAGGAAAACGGGGGGAGGGTTACCTTTTTATTTATTTGATCCACTCAGGGCAGAAGGTTTCTCCTGAAGTAGCTCCTGCACAGGCTGGTAGCAGAAGCTACTTCGGTGCAGCAAATGAAGTCTGATTTAAGTCTGAGAGTTACTAGACAGGTCTTATAACATGTATTTACAGTGGATCACTTTTTATTTGCTGTGCTGAAGGTCTTTCGCTGGGGAAATGGCCAATATTGACTGAAGGAATTGATAAATATACTGCATGAGATGAGGCTTTTTTTGGTTTGAAACTGCTTTTATTAACAATTTTGGTATGTTTTAGTAATATTTGAAAAATAATTGCTGAGTTTGAGTTTTGGCTCTGGTGTTTTTATCATTTAAGCCAGTAAAAACCACTGGTTTACCTTATGTTTCTTCCAATGGGAAGGAACAGTCCTTCTCTATCCCTCATAAATTCCTTCATTACAACATATGAATTTCACGTGGTTAAGATATAGCTCAAGTTTGAGTTGGTAAATAACGATGTCAATTATGCGACCTTGAAGAATCCATAACGTGATCAGGCAGAATTTCTGGTGGCGTTTTAAAATCGAGCAAAATTGGCTTCTTTTTCATATACTGTACACTACGGGTGGGTGATATGGACTTCAAATTTTATCACAATATTTAGTGATAATAATAAAAATTAAAATGCTGTTATTACTTTGTTAAGTAACCGTATGGCTATGACTGCATGGCACTTGTAACACACCATTCAAAGCACCACAAACAAATATTGCTTTTGATAAACCCCGGACCCTAACATTTGCCGTATTTCCTGAAGAACCCCATTTTCAATAGGTTTCTTCAGGCTGCCACTTACTTGAAGAAGTGTGATTTGTATCACTAATCTGAACACAGTAACTGCATTTAATCCATCCATTTTCTAACGCCCTTGTCCCTTAGTGGGGTCGGGAGGTGCTGGTGCCTATCCCCAGCTAAGGTTCCGGGTGAGAGGCGGGGTCACCCTGGACAGGTCGCCAGTCTGTCGCAGGGCAACACAGAGACAGACAGGACAAACAACCATCCACACACACACACACTCACACGTAATGATAATTTAGAGAGGCCAATTAACCTGACAGTCATGTTTTTGGACTGTGGGAGGAAGCCAGAGTACCCGGAGAGAACCCACACATGCACAGGGAGAACATGCAAACTCCATGCAGAAAGGCTGGGGCCGGGAATCGAACCCAGAACCTTCTTGCTGCAAGGCAACAGGTCTACCAGCTGCGCCACTGGGCAGCCCACTGCATTTAATCATATTTTGAAATTTGCTGACATCTATTGACGCTCTCATGGGACAAAGAGTGGGGAGAAATGCAAAAATAACATTTTTGGTATTACCCCCAGTTTTATGTTTTATTTAACATCATTAATTAAAATTGATCAAGCCAACGATAAATCAAAATTCCTGTCATGATAAGAAAATTTTCACAATAACTGATAAACTATGCAATAAATGGCCATCACTACTATACACATGTAAATTTCTATGTACTTTAATGGGATTTTTTCTGATAGGCCAAAAAGTTCAGTTTTGGTCTCATATGAGCAGCTCATCATCTTCCATATGTTGGCTGTGTTGTCACCTATGTTTCTTATGACACTTTTATCTCGAAAAGGGTTCTGTTCTTTGTTCTTCCAGCACTTTGCTGGGCCAAATTCATTTTCCTGGTGACATTTCCAAAATGCGCCTCTCAAAACCGATGTGGTTCAGTGTACCTTTAGCCTTTTGCCTCATTGATTTTAACCCGGGTTTATACATCGGATGTTTGTTTTCTGATGAGTTACGTTGCACTTAGATTGAATTTCCACACTGGTTCATCTTGCTAGCTGTACTTGGAAATCGGATTTTCACCTTTTGTTCAGCCCAACACAAGCCATCGGAATGGTAAGTAATCTGGCCGACATTCACCGTGTGGAGGAGGAAAAAAAATGTAAAAAGTAGCTTTGATAGACTAAATCAATATTTGTTAATCATAAAAAACCACCTCCCTGCTGTTTGAAATTGAATTTTTTTTTTATAAGCACTTGAGAGAAATGAAAGTGAGCAAACACCAGAGTCTGTGTTTGAAGCTAATTTTCAGTTAACATGCAACTGGTCATTAGGCGACAGCTCTGAGAAGCCAAAGGTCAATAATTGCATCTGGAGGAAAAATCTTTTAACCAAACGGTGGAAGCCTTTTGTGTTTAAGCATTAAGTAGAAAGTTCCCCTGTAATTACATTAGTTGTTTGGGATTGCCAGAGTGTAGGATGAAAAATGAGCTCTGCCATGATTGCTTCTCTGCAAAGCCGCTGTCGAACTTAACTCTGGCCATCACATAACAGGAGCCATCTCATTCTGATTCACCTCATGCATCTGGCTGCCAAATCTGCCAACTGCTTCCATTTTAGTGTTTGTTTCGTTTCTTAAAAGGCATTTGTCTTCTATTAAAGCTCAAAGTACAACAGGTGATGGAAGTGTTTTCTCTGTTCCCGGTCCTTTGAGGGCCAGGTTTATTTCCTCAAAAAATGCACTCTGCTTCTCCAGACACTGACAGATGGATCGTTCTATTTAGAAGTAAAATAAAAAGAATGAAACTTTATTAACTGACTCACATTATCAACTACATAATCAAGACGAATAAAATAATATGAAAAACACAAGCTATAACCTCACTTACATACAGACAAAACACAAGAGCAATTTAGGGAGACCAATTTACCAACATGGTTTTTGGGATGTGGGAGGATACTTGAGTACCCAGAGAGAACCCACACACAATCTCCATGCAGAAAGAGCCCAGGATGGTTTTCTTAAGCAGGGAATCTGGTCAGAGTTGATGAAAAGATTGATGAATCTAATTCTGGGGCATTTCCTCACCTTCCAGCTGGATAAGAACGCCATCCATACAGTCAACGCTGCAATATAATTCCTTGATCGCAGTATATACACATGTTGAAATGAGCCATTTAATGCTTTGTGTCTTATAAAAAACCTCAATGACATGTCCATCTGCTATGTGAGGCAGTGTCTTTCTGACCCTACAATAAGGAAAGCTGCAACTTTCCAGCTTTGTCCTTTTATTATTGGATCAAGAAGGATCCAATCTATTCCATTAATCAGAAAAATAGTTGATATAGTTAATGCTAGACAAAATAAATACATATGATTTCATTTGGTGTAACATTTAAAAAGAAACACACATATTTTAGCTTCCATATGTTGGCAAAAAGGACAGTCGGTGCTTGTACTCATGATAGTTTTAATAATATCTGACACATTTTTGTTCGAAAGTCAATTCAAATTGTACTCTTAAAGTAACGCTGCTATGAAAGAATGACAGTTTTGCAAATTGTCTGCATCTGCCACCTGTGTGCTTTCCGCCTGTGGGGTTGGAACACTTTAACAGCCCGTCGCTCCCACTCTGTCCTCCCCAGCCCCGGAGACCCTGATGCGAGCGCTGGAGCTGCTGAACTACCTGGCAGCGCTCAACGACGACGGTGACCTGACCGAGCTGGGCTCCATGATGGCGGAGTTCCCCCTGGACCCACAGCTCGCCAAGATGGTCATCGCCAGCTGCGAATTCAACTGTTCCAATGAGATTCTCTCCATCACCGCCATGCTGTCAGGTAATGCTCAGAGCTGGCCCGTTGTGTGAGGCTGGACTGACCAGAGAGCTCAAAGGACATGTGCAGGGCTCCTTTCAGGGCCAGATTCCAGTAATAAACATTTATACCAAGACTGGAACTGGTCACCAGCTAACGTTTACCTTGTCTATAAAAGTAATAAAAGACTATTATTGGATTTGTTAAGCTAGAAGCAAATTAATTCAATAATGCCCCTCTTATATTGTAGCTCTTAAAAAGAAGCTCTAAAAAACTGGCAATTTTTGGTCAAAGCTTTACAAAAACCCAAAAATGAATACAACATTTTGATTGTTTCAACTCCACTTCCTAGTTGTTTAAGGCCACTTAGAATACATGTCATGTGTGCCTTCAGAACTTAACTATAAGGCAAGTGGAGTAAAAAGTCAGTAGTGTCAGCTGTTTGCGAGGAAGAAGGGTTGGTGGAGGGGGGGAATAAATGTCTGTACAAAATGTATAGGTGTAGCTGGAGCAGCACTAGCACGCTACGGCAGTAATTGCACTTCGGGCTTGCCAAAGCAGAATGCTGCTCATTGAGATGAATCTTGACGCCTTTGAAGGGAGTGCGAGGGTCTTTGAGAGCGGGGAAATGGATTTAACTAGCTGTTTGGACGTGGTGTGCACTTAAAGCAGCTGTTTCAGGATGGAAGGTTTTTGCTGAGTTCATTAAAGCAAGCAGCAGAAGCTCACCTGAGAACGCCGCCGCCACAGCAGCCAACCGTGAGGCTCAATAAACACAGCTTTTATCCATTAAAAGCACAATCAAGCACGTTCGATGTTAAGCAGGCCAGGAGCAAATTGACAGAGGGTAAAGGGCAGAACCAGACAGCCTCACTGAATCAGTTCTGTTAGATTTTGCACTTGTTTGGACTGGATGTCAGATGTTAGCTGTAACTCGTCTAAAACCAGGCTATTGTGGAGGAGGATGGAGAATCCCATCGTCCTCCCTTCTCTTAGACCCTCCTCTCCTTTTCACCCGTGAACTCTTGGCAATGCACTGTGCCTCGTTTGAGGCCTTGTAATTCCCTCTGTTGGATTTGCTTAACTTATCCCTGTGGGCGGCTGGGGGGCCCATACCAACCTTGTTTAGTCCCACAGTGCTTCGTTCGACCCACCGAGGCCAAAAAGGTGGCTGATGACGCCAAGATGCGTTTTGCCCACATCGACGGCGACCACATGACGTTACTCAACGTTTACCACGCCTTTAAGCAGAGTAAGTTAAATATTTATTATTCTGTGCTGCACTAGTTTACATGTTTGGTCACTTTGGTTAGTGAAGGAGTCATTAAATAAATGACTCCTTCACTAACCGTGTTTGGCCATTTTGGTAAATATGATCAAAATGGTGATATTACTTGCAGTCAGACATTTGTTTTAAAAATATCACAAACTATCCACATTTTGTGGAGAGTTTGAGGTTTTAATAACATGCAAATGCAAAATAATTCAAATAAATTACCCGCAGATTAGGTTGTCAGTAATTTTAAAATTTGAGACTAACCTGCTTAATGCTTCTCCAAATCCCTCTCCGTCACTTTATCACAGACCACGAGTCCACCCAGTGGTGCTACGATAACTTTGTAAACTACCGCTCGCTGATGTCGGCAGACAACGTTCGGCAGCAGCTGTCAAGGATCATGGATCGCTTCAACCTGCCAAGAAACAGCGGCGATTTCAACAGCAGAGACTATTACCTGAACATCCGACAAGCGCTGGTCACTGGCTTTTTCATGCAGGTCAGCGATCAGTCTGGTGGAGCTATTATCATATTTAAGCTAAAATTATTCATTTGTTGCTCCCTGAAGCTCACGCTTTTTGAGGTTGATCCTTTGAAAAACAGCTTTTTTCCATATTTGCAGAAAACACAGCGTGCAGCTACAAACACACACACATTTAGTGCTGTTTGGTTTTAACCGCATAACAAGAAATCCTATTAATTTGTCTCCTACTCAGGGATACAAATGGTGGCTTTGCAAGAAGCCATTTTCAGGGCCACCTGAAACAAGCAACCTGACAAGTTGAATTATGGTTCTAATATTGAAATATTTGTCAACATTAACCTTTATCTCAGAGAAAATTTGCAGCTCATGTTCAAGGGTTCACAGTGTTTGGTTATCACATCTTTGTTTGGAAAGGCCTTTATTGAGACTGATTGCCTTGTTTAATCACGACCGCCACAGAGGCTCGACCAAGTGACTACAGGGTGGTGGTGGTGGTGGGGGGGGGGGATTAGTCGTTTGAGGGCTTAAAAATAGGTTTCAAGTACTTTGTCTTTTTTTAAACCATGTGAGTCAAAAATAAAGAAATTTTTAAAAACGTGCATTTCAATTTGTTTGGATGTTTCCTTCATAATTGTCTGTCCTATAAATAGGTTGCTCACCTGGAGCGCACCGGCCATTACCTGACAGCAAAGGACAACCAGGTGGTGCAGCTACACCCGTCCACTGTACTGGACCACAAACCTGAGTGGGTGCTCTATAACGAGTTCGTCCTCACCACCAAAAACTACATCCGTACGTGCACAGACGTCAAGCCGGAGTGGTGAGTTCCAGATTGCTTGTAAATACGTCACCGTTCTGTTCTCTTAATGTTGACTTGTGATAAATTTATCAGATTGTATTATTCTGTGTAGGAATTGGATTCAACAAGTATTTTATTCACTCACTCTGTCATTTATCAACCACAAACTTCAATGTTTTCTCTTTATACTTTATGCCACGGACTGAAACTAAATAATGTATAATTACTGTATGAAATGAAAGCAAGCAAATCTAAACATTTGGCAAATATTACATTTATTGTGATTAGTCGCAACGCTGGAGTATTAATGTGATTAAAAAAATGTTTAATCTATTGACAGGACCAGATAAAAAAATAGACTTGAACTCTTACTTGTAAATTGAACCATGAATTTATGGTATTGTTTTTTTTTTTTATTTGAAATCCTTGTATCATTTTTATCCTATTTCACAATATCGATATGAATAAGTTTGCAAGGTGCTGTACACCTTATTAAAAAAATAATTGAAAAATATGACAACAAATGTGATTCAAACCAACAAGCCTGTCACACCGGTGCGTTTTTCTGAGCATCGCATGCAGCCAGCTAACCTGAAACAACCCTGTTAGCTGTTTCTGTTCCTCCTGTGTGACCTCGTACAATTATGCTCCAAATTTGTTGTGCTTGCTCCAGCAGTCGCCTCGTGAATATGGAATAACATTTTTTTTTGTTTTTGTTTTTTTCTTCCCCACGAGAAAACATGGGAGACAATTTTGTGACTGTTGACTTACCTTCTTTTCCAGGCTGGTGAAAATTGCCCCGCAGTACTACGAGATGAGTAACTTCCCTCAGTGTGAAGCGAAAAGACAGTTGGAGCATATTATTGCAAAACTCTCATCCAAGGAATACACTCAGTACTAAGAAGGCCTATGCGTGCTGCAGCAGTACAAAGTGTAAATGTGAACTCGTTTCAGTGTTCTTTGTCTTTTTAATTCCCACGAAGGACACACTGTGACGGGGTTTTTTTTCACTTCACTGCACCAAATGCTTTCTCATGATTCATGAACTGTGGGCCATATTTACTTGGACCTTTTTTAAACATCATTGCAAACAGGCTAAATAGATTTAGAAATATCTTATGAGAAAATAAAAAATTCTGTCTGATGCATGATACTTGATGTAAATTTCAACATCCCATTGTTTATTGCTACTTTAAGGCATTAATGTATTAAAAGTGACTTTTGATCAGATGTAATTAAAGAGCTTTTGATGTAATGTTCATCTCATTTCCCGTCAGCTGTTCAGTTTAATAAATAATGCATTTGTAATAACTCTCTCCCTCTGTCATCATTACAATTAAAGCATAATCTGCACATGAACTTTTCATTTGCTCACTCAGATCATTCACTTCCCGACCTGTGAAATCCAGCCCGTTTTTCCTGCCTCTTTAGGGACGTTAAATCTTCTTACTGGGGTATTGATGGCTCGAGAAACAGTTGGAGTTGAGGAGGAATGTTAATTACAAATGTTTCAGAACAAGATCAGTGTGAAAATCCCTGCTGTGCGAGATCCTGTTCAGGCTGCGCTGCTTTGGGCTGGCGCCTCTTGGATGCGGAAGGTAAAAAGGCGTAGTGTTGAGAGAATCAAAATTTCCTCTGTTTTCTAGTCAGGAAAAAAATATTTAGTAGTTGATAGTGAAAGTTGGATGTTTGTTGCCTTGTAAAGCAAATGGAAAAACTCGCGTGTCTATAAATTTGTCAGAATTGAATGCTCCGACAGCTTTAGGAAGATCGTTTATTTCATTGAGTTTATCAGGAGTTTAAACGAGGAAGTCTTGTAGACACTGGTTTCGCCAAGCTCCTCTTTTCTGACTACCATATTTTTCAGACTATAAGCTGCTACTTTTTTCCCACGCTTTGAACCATGCGGCTTTTCTGTGGATTTTTCTTCGACCACCAGGGGGCTCTCTAGCAGGAAGTGAATGATTGAAGAAAGCGCTAACTTCCATTTAGTACATGCTAGCAGCAGGTACGACGGAGAAATGTTTTCACACTCATACCCCCTCATCATGGAAACAGGAAGAAGCTCATATGAAGATGCTTCTAAGTTGAAGGCTATCGATCTGGCAGTACGGATCGATAGCCGCTGTACGTAAGCTTTGCATGAACAAATCCATGGTTAGCAGATTTACCCGTCCTTGTGGAAAACTGAGAGCGGCGGAGATACCAGCGGCTTATAGCCCGGTGCGACTTATGTATGCAAGTTTCCAGTTTATTTAAAAAACTTTGTGGGTGCAGCTTATAGTGAGGTGGGCTCCGGAAAATACGGTATTCATAAATAAGGTTAACAAGATGCATAGAGTTTAATTGAAGCATTTTCCAAGTCTGGTTGACTGTGGGGAAAAAAACAGATTATGGAAAAATGCTTTAATTTCCAGACATTATTCTTTATCCTAGTTGCTAAAACTTGTAACCATCCTTCCATTCTTTTTTCATCCATTCATTATGTTCTTTTGCACATCCTCTGTCTTCCTTTCAGACCTCGATTAAAATCTGTTGCAAATTTATGACAACATTTTATATTTGTGATTTAAAAATAGGCTAATGTCATTGCAAATGCAGTTATAATGTAATAGATCTGTGACATCTTTTAAAGAGGTATTTTACTCTTTTTTTTGTTTTGTTTTTATATCCACTGTTCACTGATGAACTAAGAATAGAGCCAGAAATGAACAAGTAAGCATTTTTACAACATCTCCGTGGCGTCTGGATGTAGGCATGCGGAGATACCAGGCCTGCATTGGGACTTTAAATTAAGCCTGCAGATTCTGAAATATGCCACGTTAGGAAATAACCACGGGTGCTCCAATGTTTTTGACTGTTGGGGAATCAAGTTTCTGAGTGGTCGGCCTTTTGCTCGGGAACACACAGAGCGACACAAAAAGTCTCCATCTGACTAATCAGGCCAATAGAAAAGCCATTAGACTGAGCTGATCTGGAAATTATATGGGATTGATCCTGAGGTAAGAACAGTTTTTCATGCTCGGTACTTCCGATTGATTCACGCTGCCATAATTACAAATGAAAATCATTATGTCTCCAAGCTGTATTTTCTCCAGTGTCTGATGCGAGCGCCGTGATTATGGTCTGTATGAAAGAGTATACTCAGACATCCTTGTCAACACCTATTAATACTGGATAATTAATATTAATAAAATGGTATTTGCATGTATTTTTTTCAAAGCTATTAAAAGTGTGAATGTTATTCGAGGCCAAGGATGTAATTTATTTGACCCTAAAGCTGCTCTACATCAATACTCGCAGTCCTAGCTGCAAACTAGGACTTTTTATGTTGGATTTTGATAGCACAGTCAGTGCCTTGCAAAAGTATATAAAAAACAACCTTTAAAGCTTCAATATATTTGATATCAGATACACACAAAGTAGTGCATACTTCTAAAGGGAAAGGAGAAGGAAACACGCTTTTCAAACTTTTCTACAATTATTCTAGGGATGGAGGTATCTGCTTTCTATTCAGCCCCGCGGGTTAATACTTTGAGAATCACATTTCATGGCAATCTCAGCAGTAAGTACTCCGGAGAGTGACTCTATCAGCTTTTGACATCAAAATAGTAAAATCTTACAAACTTTTCTGTGAGCTAGTTTTTGAAGTGTTGCCTCAGATTTATTTGAAGTTAGGTCTGGACTTCAAATTAGGCATTCTTCAAATTTTAGAACCAGCTGAATGTTAGTAACCAAAACCATTGGTTCCTACAAGAAGGGGAACTTCCTCCACAATGTAAAGTTTTTCTGCAGCCTCTAACATAGAACCTCCCTTCCTGAGCTCTGTGCCGCTCTACCAGGGTAACTAGAGATCCTCTAATTGATCCCTGCCTGGTATGTCAGTTAAGGTGGATGACCATGTGTTGGTTGGTTTCCTGTCGTTCCCAAGTCTTTCCAATCTCAAATAATGGATTATACTGTATATAATTGATGAGCTGTTGAAAGCTTGGGATATTGTTTTATTACCCAAGTCAACTTTAAGCTTCTTCACAACTTTATCTTTTATCCAACTTAATGTGTAACAAGAGCTGAGTATAAAAGATTTGCAAAAAAGTAAGAAGGAAAACCGTATACTTTTCATTTAAGTTCAAAAGTATGCATCACTTTTGGTTGGCTTGGCCTATTGCATGATGTCCCAAAAACACATGTTGCAGCGGGTTTCCATACTATTGCAAGGCGCTGTAACTCACCGAAAGTTGCGAACACAAACAAAAAGAAGTAAGAAAAAAAGCAAGGCAGGTATTGTTCGGCGTCATTCCAAACAGCGTGAATCACCAGCTCGCTGCAGCTCAATCTCCTGCCACCCACAGAGTCCTGGATGGTGCCTCATCATCATTTGAGACCGTGGGGTTGAGAAAGTTTATTGCAAAACACCTCAGCATTTCAGGAAATCCATCCACTCACGCAGTCCACCTCCTCTTCCTCCTCCTCCTCTTTCTCCCATCCCACGCCGGTCCTTCACCCCCAAACAGCACCACGACAGGTGTCTTATCTCCATCGCGCAGCACAAGCACAGCCAATCTTCCAGGAAGACGGCAGCTGGAATGTGACAAATCCATCTGTCCTGGTTTGAATTTGTATGCTAATTTGAAGTAATAGCCCCTTTGGTGACAGTGCAAGGGAACAATTCAATCACGCCATCTATGACAGTTGCGTCCCGGGCCTTCTCTGTGATATGGGAGTATATGCATGCAATGTCTGGGTTAGGCTTGATAGATTGGTTATGTAGGTGCGAGGTGGCATGTAGACTGCATGTTTAAAACCGGCTGCCAGTTGGAGATGAATCACGCAACAACTAAAGGCACCTGTGCAAAAATGAGCAGCTACTACCGTCTGGAGAAAAAAAAAAGAAGGGAAACAATGTTTGATTTGAAGCTAATCTTCTGGATTGGCAGCTGTCCTTAGCTCTCATTCTCACCGCAATTTTACTGCTGCTGCCACCCTCCTGAGATATGTGCGAATGGCAGCGGTGCCTCCACAAAAAGATTGCGCCAGCACAATTGTTAGATTGTCGAGCTGAATTATCTCTTGCTGTTGATTTGATTCAGAGGGAAGCTTTTAAGTGTCACTGGGCAGAAGAGGGGAGCAGGCTAAAGAAGGAGCTGAGAACATACAAAAAAATAAAAAAAATAAGGGTGCAAGCACATTTATGGTTCTCTGTAATCTTTAAATTAATCTGCAGCTCGGGGAAGATTATGGTTGATGGTGACAGATAAGGCTAAAGAAGAAGCCTCTGTACATTCTTGATTCAATCATTCCTTTTCTTTTCCCCTCAAAATACATTTCATTACAATATGACACATAATAATCACCATAGCTGTCAGAGAAAGATCAAAATCTCCCTAAACTCTTTATTTTCAAATGCACAGGGATGTATTTTAGCACAATTTACAGCCCAGACACACTTAGCAGGCCTCATGAGAGCCGGCGCGATTAGATGTGTAAGCTTGGCCACGATGAGAAGCACATTCCCTGTCTTTCCTACCATCTCTGCTGCTGTGGGGAATACCCAGATGATTTCTGGATCCAGCTCAGTGCCCGTTGACCGGGCTTCAAACGGGCGCCGGCCGTGCACGGAGAACACGTTCGATCAAACCGGGAGGGCAGCAGACATGACTGATGAGTCGACACGACTCGCCCATCTAACTGCAGGGGTTTGCATCAAGATAAATAGCGGTGGTGAAAGACAGTTCTCCAAATGAGGCCTGTTAGCAGCAATTGTGCTAAACAGTTCAGAGAAAATGAAGGATTCTCTGCAGTCAACGAAGCTGCATGTGGAGAACAAGGAATTTGATCATAGGTTGGTTTAATTCTGAAGAAAAAGAAACATTCTTTGTGCTATTTAATAGCACAATATAATATATAATAATGCTTATACACACAAGGGCAAAGGAGGTCAATTGTAATATTCCACGTGCATCGATTTTAGTCATGTTTACAAGAACATTTAGAATGTTTAAAACATATAAAATATCACAACATTCTAAAAATATGACATCTAGTCTAGCCGGATTCAGCAATTATCTAAATGCTACCTCAATAAAATGAAATAATGCTGAAGTGAAATGATAACGCTGATAGGAATCAAATGGCAAAGCAGCATTCAGGAGCATTAATCAGATGTTATTGATTAGTCGATCATTGGGTTTTTCCTGTTCTATTTTACAGCTTAAGCTCTATTTACATGTCTAATTTAAAAAAAAAATGTTTTGCTAGTTTGTTCCTCATATACATTTTTAAATAGAGTAGTTTTTTCCCTTCTTTTTTAGTTATTCACTCAGGATTTCTTGTACTTTAGCGTAAATAACAAAATATTTAAATAATTTAGAACCAGGAAAGAAATGCATCACGTTCAAAATATCTTAATGCATAAAACTGAACAATAATAAGAAGGTGCACTTTCTTTTTGGCACCACTCTATATTAAATTAAGAGCCGAGACTATTTCTATGCACTGTGCAAATCAGAAAAGATGTTTGTGCAACAGAGGAAACTTAATGACTTACTGGAGACATTCAAATAAGTTGCAAGTTTTTTTTTTTTTTAAGTTTTCTGTTTTTATATTGCCACTTTTAAGACTTACCCAATTACATGAAAAAAAGTCTCTCACCTTCTGTTAGATTCATGCTTGTTCTTTTTTCCTTCAGCTGATTTGAGAATCACTAAATTAGTCTGCGTGTCTCTGCCAGCTGCACTTGGCTGTGTCATTTTTTCTAATCTAAGTTTTATGCCTTTCTGATAATGCACCATAATAAGGAGAAAATGAGGTGTATATTATTCTGTGTTATAACTGGGTGTCTGAAATAGCTATTGGCAGATTATAGTAGTAGGTAAAAACCTAGGATTATACATTTGATTTTGCTACATCATCTCCTGTAGAACCATATATATGCAAATGGTTTTCACTTATACCACATGATTCAACTTCTGCCCATGCTGAATTCCAGGCTTAGCTTTACTAAGAAAATTTAATGTCAGCAGTCTTTGTGAAGGAAGACGAATGATAAAGATGGATGTAAGCCTATAGCAGGCAGTATAACAAAGCCAGCAGGAGGGCGAGAGAGATGTCATTGAAGACCAGAAAGAAGAAACGCACAATACATGCAAGACCGTGGTTTGTCATATTTCAGTAATATTTTGCCAGCTTGCATATCCCTTTAACCTTAGAGTTATATTAAAATCCTACCATGATTAAAAACAAAATGTATTCAGTAAAGTACTGTATTCCCAACATAGCAATGTCAAAAAGGCGGCCAGATGAATTTTTGTATCTTTTGTCACAGTCAAGGAGGGAAAAGTAGACATTCAGGTCAGGTCACAAATGACCATTTTGTTATTTCTTTTATTTTGTTTAAATACTAATAATTTGGTATGTTACTTGACAGAGATTTTGTATTTTGCAATTGCTTTGGTTGACCACAAAGTGGTAGTCATTTTTGTAAGAGAAATGCCCAATGTATGCAACAATATTTATAGAATATGTCCAAAATAAATAAAAAATCTGACTGTAAATAAGAGCATCATCTCAATTAACTTAAATGAACTCTGAAAGTAAAACAGTGTGTGTAAATAATGACATTGAGTTAATTAGATGTACAATAAAGAAACACTAAGTCACATGGAACTAAAACCAACTCTAAATACTTGTAGGAATTGTTTTGCAGTAGCTGCAACTTGAAGGTTTAAGAACATTGAGAAAATGGAAAGTGTTTAGGATCAACCAGTGAGCCAATTAAGAGAAAATCAAATCAATTAGGCATGGGTTCTCCTTTTAATTTTCACCTGCAGTAGCAAATCCGAAAAGCTAAAAGTTTATGAAACAAAAGCAGATTTCATGATGTGAGCAGCGCTGACCCTTAGCTGACACCTGAAGGAGGATGTGCTTTTGAGGGGAGGGGACCGCACCCAAACGCATCCTACCTCTGTTTTTGGGGAGAGAACAAACCACGTGACCCAAGAAGCAGCAGCCTGCATACCGCCGCTGTTCGACTGATATCGTCCACACAGCTGAACCGAGCTGAGCGGGGCTGAGAGCAAGAACGGAAGAGGCACTCGTCGAGGGAAGACTTACAGAGCAAAAACCAAGAATCTCCTCCGACTCCCTCCTCCGACAGAGGCGGCTGGCTGGCTGGCTCACCATGGACGGTTATGGTCGGACCGAAGATGAGCTGTTCTCCTCCTGCCTGCTGAACCTCACCTGGGAGACTTGCTACGAGCAGGTAGGGCGGAACTTTCTGCTTCACGTCTCGGTTAAATGAGCTGTCTGTCGCCAACGAGCTGCTATGAAAACAAATGTTAGTTCTTTTTTTAAAGCGAGGAATAAGCAGGTGCAAGTTTGCTAACTTTATTTGTGTGACTTTGTAGTTCTTTTAACATGAAATGTTGCCTTTTGCAACTTCCTAGTAACCAACAATATAGACAGAATAAACAGTATTCTTATGAAGAAACTGAACGGATTCAGACCTTGTTAATACACTGTGGTACTTTCTGCATTTCCAAGTTTCCAGGTAAGTGTGTGAAAACTGAATACTCAAACTTCAGGAAGTGACTTTGTGGTAAAGTTTGTCACATGGATCCATGTATGGGGTGCCAAAAGTGCCACAATATAAGAAATATTTATTAAATGGCAAAATTAAGTTAGATATAAACACATTTGTCAACATTTTTATGTATAATATGTATAATAAATGAATGAGAATTTGAAATGTACTGTTTTCCTGTGAATCGTGAAATAATTTAAAATGGAGAAAAAAAATATTTTATGTATTTCTTAGTAAAATATTTTTGAAGATACATTCAAGTAATTATTTAATGATGTATTTATCAATTTATTGAATTATTGTGTACTTTTGAAATCATGCAGAGGTAGGTATTTGGTGGGATAATGCAGATATAATTGAAATAACGATTTCTGAAATTTATAAATAGTTATTTAATGGGTTGATTAAATAATTTTGGGAGCTATGTCAACTTTAGACTATTATTGAGTCAATATTAGCCACTCCCACTGCTTTATATTAAGAAGGCTTGTGAATTAAAAAAACAAAACAGACGCCAAGACTGGAATAGATATTTTTACATTTTCTAAATAGAAAACAACATTGTTAGTGATGTCTAATATATTTAATACATATATTTTCTTCCTATTCTATTTGATAAATGATGTATCAAAGTAATTTTTAAGTTTTTAAGTATTTACTGAATTTTGTCATTGTTATAATTCCGTAAAATCCTGGCTTGTGAAAATAATGGGCCTATTTTCACCCAGGTGTTTCACTGCTGTTTGGAAATAATCACCTAATTCATTCCTTGAATTCAGTCATTTCTGCCTTTAAAAAAAATAACACTTATTGTGTGCTACATGAAATCCGTTATCATTCTAATTTCTCAAAGTGGCTGAAATCATCTGACACAACAAAGCTAGCAAAATTACCCTCTGAATGCTAAATGGGCTCCCAGCTATTTAGCAATTTACGCTCAATGATTGATGCCAAAATATTCTCTACAGCGATTTCTATGGTAATTTACTTGAATTCCACCATGAGAGCTCAGGATATACATACGATATGTTCACATTCCACTGTGATCAGGCGTTAAGGTTGCAAAAAACCCAAAGCGGAGGAGGACACTTAAACAATCACTTTCCCATGCTTTAGTGGGCTGCCATTTGAATTACGAGTAATCACAAATTAAAGAGGATTAGACCCTTTTAAAAAAGGCAGAGTGCCTGATTTGCTGCTCTGAGGGACATAATGCAGGAGTTACTCAGGCGAAAGGGAAACAAAAACCACATGGAAGCATGTCTCAAAGTCATAGTCATTGGGAATGGCATATTTTCTTTGTAAATGTTCAACAATTTAAAAGCTTCAGCGATTTCAGCTGCAAAATTGCTTTCAGCACATCAATCCAGGAGCTGAACATTTTACAGAACTGAATGTGCTTTAATCCCAGCACAAATTATAAATGTCTCCCATTTGTAAGTGAATGGTGATAAAATGTTCATAAATCAGCTTTAATGATTTTGAATGTAACCATTTTCAGTTGGAAATCATAAACAGAATCATTAACTTTTGTTATGCTGCCGGCTACAGAATATTTTTGAAGGTTGGATTGTTGTGGAGAGAAAACCATAAATTTAAATCAAGTATAAGAGTCATAATGTCACTAAAGAAATGTAAATCTGTATCTAAATGATTTACATATCATCAAAAAGTACAATTATTTCAGTACTTCCATTTGGCAAGCAAAACTCCTGTATTGTACAGATTCTTTATTCATACCTGTTCAAGACTTCAAGTGTTTCTTCCTGCTAATTTTGATTATTTCTCACAGCTAATGGAAGCACCAACTTCAGTTTATTGTGGCGGTTAGAATTTCACATACAGTGCAGCCGGAAAATATTCACAGCTCTTCACTTTTTCCACATTTTGTTATCTTAGGGCTTTATTCTTAATTATATTGTATGAAGTAAAATAAAGCTCAAAACTGATTTCTACACTATAAATGGAGTTCAGTTGTGATAAATGCAGACTTCATTTGGAAAGGTGTACATAAGGTCCCATAGTTGTCAGCAAATTAGAGCGTAAACACCATCTGATGAAGATCTGCAAAGAAAACTAATCTAAAAAGAAACTCCCATTATTTTCATAATGGGAGTTTTTGTATGTAGAAGTTTGAGGAAACATCAAGTTTGAAAAATCCAAATTTGATAAAGTAAATAACATAATATGTGAGAAAAGTGGGCTGCCCAGTGGCGCAGCTGGTAGAGCTGTTGCCTTGCAGCAAGAAGGTTCTGGGTTCGATTCCCGGCCACGGTCCTTCTGCATGGAGTTTGCGTGTTCTCCCTGGGCATGCGTGGGTTCTCTCCGGGTACTCCGGCTTCCTCCCACAGTCCAAAAACATGACTGTCAGGTTAATTGGCTTCTCTAAATTGTCCCTAGGTGTGTGTGTGTGTGCATGTTTGTTTGTCCTGTATGTCTATGTGTTGCCCTGTGACAGACTGGCGACCTGTCCAGGGTGTACCCCGCCTCTCGCCTGAAATGACAGCTGGAGATAGGCACCAGCAACCCTCCCGACCCCAGTAAGGGAAAAAGGGTGCAGGAAAATGGATGGATGGATGTGAGAAAAGTGAAGCACGGCGAATTCTTTACAGAAACACTGTAAGATGGTTTTGTAATTGTCTCTGGTTCAGCAGTGGCTCAAACCTGGTAGACACATACATTATATCTGGTGTCTCTTGTAGTACAGACTCAAGCTTTAGTTGAGTGTCAATGTCCTTCAAATCTTTAAATGGGCTTGGATTCAAAATCTTCTCAAGCTTGCAGTTATCCCTGTTGATTGTTCTCCTTTTTCTGCTGTACTTTTTCCTTCCACTAACCTCACCATTAATATTCTCGGATAGAGCACTGTGTGAGCAGGAAGCTTCTTCTGCAGTGAACTTTTATGGCTTATCCTCCTTGTAAAAAAGGGTCAATAACTGCATAATAAAAGTTAATTTTTATGAAACCTATTTTTTCAGGGAATCTGAAGTTTTGGTTTTATTACTTATAAAACAGATATTTTTAATATAAACAAGCATTTGAAATATATAATTATATGCATAGTGAAATATGAACAGCAGAATTTGAATTACCTTTCTTTTTTTTTTCAATGACATCCTAACTTATTGATATTATTCTCTAGTAGCAAACCACATAAGCTTGATGATATTCACATTCCGGCAGTCATCTGTGGTTACGATTTTAAAGTGTGATTATTTTTCTCCCAAGTCTATTGTAGTTATATACTTTATATTGTCAAAATGAGGCCCATTGGAAGCAGGTCATCTGCTCTGCCAGCTCTAAGATCTAAGATCCCCTTGAACTTTGCAACTTTTATGACGGGTGGAGTAAATAAATAAGGAAGCAAAAGGGAAATGTTGACACAGCCTGTCCTTGTGGCCAGATTATCCACTCATGCTTGAGCGTGGGGTAAAGATGAGGAACTGTGGGGAAATGCTGGATCCTGCCCAAGGAGGGTGCATGCCTGCATATGTGAGTGTCTCTGCGCATCTATTTTCAACAGCGCAGACATGACGGTGGCCGACATGCAAAAGGGCTTCGGGAGGAAGCTGCTTTTGCTTAATTATGACCCAAACTTATTCACTTTTCAGTGAACTCTCCTGTCTCTGCACACGTCCGCCGCTCCCATCACCATGGCTTCTTGAGGGCTGCTGTCCATGGTGCTGAAAATTTCATCACATTTTCTGCACGTCTCTTTCTTTTCTCTGGACTTCCAGGCCACAAACCCTCAGTCCAGACTCTGGACGCTCTTCAAAGGCAATACATTCACTTTGCCTCGACAAAATGCATGCCAGCACTTGGAAGTCTGGCTCCGACGGGTGAACTCTTATCATTCAAGACGTTTAGAAAAAAAATAAAAATTGAGAGCGAGGGAAAGAAAGAGCTGCAGGTTGCTCAGCATGCTCTCAGAAGCAGTAAGAACTAATATATGTTTTCATGTGTCTGCTGCTGCCTACAGCAAGGCTCCAGTTACATTACTGCACACTCAGTGGCTCGACTAAATGAAAGCTCCTTTGTGTGCGCTCTTATGTGCAGTATTTGATCCATGTGAGTCACTTTTTTTTCTGTGTAATGACTCAGTAGCCTGAATGGTCGGAAAGGAAGCTCGCTTTTCAGCAGGAGAGGGATAAAAACATTTATGAGAATAGAAAGGATTTAAAGAAAGAAGTTTGCAACGATTAGTGCCGTGTCTCTGGGTTCTTACTATGGAGATTTGAAGAAAAGTCAGTTTATTAAAACACTGATCCACAGCTCAACTTCATCTAGACAAAACTACATTAGACTCTAAAGTCCAGATTTGTCACAGTTTTCCTTTCTTTTGATTGTGAGAAACTGTTTGGGCAAACACACATTTTTCAGACGCTTTGCTAAAGCTGATGCTCTTTGAGAATCGGTATCAATAATAGCATCTACAACATTTACCTTGGTTCAGTAATCACAGATTTTTATGTGGAACATGGCTCCACATTATTCACAGAAAATTCACCTATTTGTGGATTCACCCCTCCCCCCCCTAAAATACTAGTAAATGCAGGTTGGGAAGCTGAAATATCAAGATGCCACAGGCTGACATTTACAGTGCAACCAATCCAGGAGCACCATTCATTTTCCTTGCTGCTGATTGGCTATGCCACCAAAAGCAGAGATAAAGAATTCCATCCATCCATCCATCCATCCATCCATCCATCCAGCCATCCAGCCATCCATCCAGCCATCCATCCATCCATCCATCCAGATAGCAGCTTGGGATCCATCCAGATAGCAGCTTGGGATCCATCCAGTTAGCAGGTTGGGATCCATCCAGATAGCAGCTTGGGAAGGGAGGCCCAGACTTCCGTCTCCCCAGCCACTTGGGTCAGCTCCCCAGATATTATTCTGTAGATATTATCTGCATTAGTGCTGAGATGATTTCTGTTGTGTGCTCTAGTGTATATTTGGGTATATTTTGTGTTAAGATTGTTAAAACAGGCTGTTATAATGGTTTTGTGAAGAATTATGCAGCGATTTACAAAAGTGTTCTTACCCCTTCTCAGTTACCCCCTTCTGGTCTCATTGACACTTTGCTTTTGGGATAGGTCAATACAAAGTACTACAAACTTACACGTCTTTTGGAGTATGGCTCTTTTAGCTTTGCACATACTGTATGCTTGAACCAAAGTGTTCTTAATTTGGAAAACAGCGTAAGTTACCTAAGATCAGATGGATCTTTAACCTCATTTATAGGTTCTTATTTGGCTTTAGGTTCAGTTTGGAATGTAAAATGAAATTTGAAATGTAAAAACCCTATCCTGCAACACCCTTTTGTTTTCCTACTAATTTCTGCTGAGGTTTGACCTTGAATCCGACGCTTTAGGAAGCAGGACATTCTGCTTCATTTCAGTTTTTAGCAGAGATGGGTGGGACTTAGTGCTTCATGTCATCTTCTATGCACTCTGTTCTCCACTATTTAGCTAATCTTTTTGATTAGCTGACCTAACTAACTCAACGCAACTCTTTCTGCCCCACATACACAGACTAGGACTACATGTACTCCACACACAATCTGCTCTGATAAGTGTGCAGTTTCAAAATAGCCTATACTTTATGATAAATTGCTGGATATGGATATGGCCATGCCTTTTTTTTTCTTTTGTTAGATAAAATGCAGAACTGCCTTGGGTTTAGCCCGCAGCTCCTAAAACAAGGTCAGCAATCCCTTTAATATGTTTTGCTTGTTGAATTAACCTCTGGTAGTTAAGGCTTATGTCAATAAGTGCATTCAGGTGTGACTTCAGCTGACAGGGGCTGACTTTATGGTCAACATGAACTTAGAGCCGGAGCAGGAAAGGACTGCTGCAGTCCGATTGGCCACAGTTTACTGGTGCAGGTTGATCCTGTGGGAATACTGGCAATAGGAACACTTTTAAAGAACACTTTCTTTTTTATTTGTTTCTTGAGAATAATATCAGATTGTACCTATAGGAGGGAGAGGAGAAAGCCAATCCTAATGGCCAGAAATATGACCCTCAGAGGCACTGCAGCTATTTCTCAGCTAAATTGTTCTCACAACTTTATCGTAATAAGTGAGTTGCTGACAGAAAGACAAACAAATTTGAAGATGGTAAAAAAAGAAGTGAGAACTTTCTGCATGTAGATTGGTTCTTTAGCCAATTCTGGGCAGGTTTTGGTGCAGCCTGCGGAAAGCAGCATCAGCAGAGCTCTTCTGAGTACAGCCACTTGTCTGCTAGAATGTGTAGATGTCATATCTTATTTTGAGGAGCATGCAGTGACTTATAAAACTCTGACCTTATGCAGGAGGAGATTTCTCTGATATTAATCCCATAATGACTTTTCTGCACATCTATTCTGGGGCCAAATTCTAGAACCTCCAAATTTCAAGGGTTGCCTTCAACGTGAATATTTCTAAGCATGGTTTATTTATGTATGTAATAGTGCAAAGATTTAATTTGTAGAGCAGTTTTAAAAGTTTGCACTTATAAAATCAGTAAGGTTTAGTTTTTAACACTCATGGTTACCTTATCTGTGCTGTCAGTCAGCTGTGCATGAGAGTAGTTAAATGGAAACCTACAGAGCCCTGAGCCTAACCTTATTTATTTTATAGGCCGTTTTTTACCAATTCGAAAATAAATTAAATATACAACATTTTAATATCTGAAAAACATATTTTAATATGTCCCGTCATATGTAGATATGGAATTGAGCCATATGTCTTCCTTATGTTTCAGTGGTGGTGGATTGTTTTCAGTTTTGTTGATTAAAAAAAAGTTGAATGTATACAAGCCACTTGCTGTATTAAATCATGTTTAATAATTGTTAAAGTTTGCATCTGAGTAAAAGCTACTGTTTATGCTATCATGTTAGCATGAAAAAAAAAACATGATTATGAAATGACAACAACTTTGTGTTCTACTTAACACTTTACATTTTAAGATGATATACTTTGAAATAAACCTTTTATCCTGAAAAATATTTGAATAGGTGTCCATTTGCATCAATTGAATTGCAATTGCAAAATCCCTCCAAGGGGCTCAAATGGCCTGTGTGCCACACTTTTAGCACCTCTGTTTAAGGTAACACTGTTTATAAATAAATAAATAAAAGTTATGACATCAGCATATCTGGTGGTAAAATAAACACCCTGCTGTCATTGTTGCATGAAACACTTAAGTGTGACCAAAAAAAAATCAGAAACTGATATTTCCATCACAATTACACCTTCTCAAAGAATTACACCTGATTTCCAAGTCGACATGTCTGTGATGTTTGCTTGTTTTTAATCAACAAGTTTGCTTCTTCTGAACATCTTGCTCCTGACAGCAATCCACAGATGCTGAGCCTGTCAGTGGTGTAATGAGAAGCTCGTTGTTCCTTTGTAGCATATTGCCGAGATATGGATGGAAAATTATCTAATCAAGACTTTGCAGGAGCTCCGTCACTTGATCCGCTCAACATCTGTCTGGGCGTCTGCAGGATTTTGACATACTTCACAATAATCAATTAGGCTTTTGTACTTTTTTTGTAACTGGACTTTTGTTTATGCTTACATACATATTCATAATAAAATAGCCACAAAGATGCGCAGAAAGTAGTGTGTGTGAGAAGTGGAAGGAAAGTGATGCCTGGTTTCCAACAGTATTTACAATTCAAAATCTGAACAGTGTGGCATGTATCATAAGAGAGTTGCAAGGTGCTGCATAACAGAGATTATCAGTAAGATTTCATCCCCAAAGGGAGACTTGAACCAGCAGAGGGAGCAACAAGCTTTATGCCTCGTGGAGCCATGAAGAATATCTTCAAATTTTCTGAAAAATGCTGCTATTCTGAAACGGCTTATGTCTGTTTACTGCTCTTTGAGAAAAGGAGAGAAACCAGAGTGTTTGATGCTCTCCACTTTAATTGAGTTTCTGTTACGGACTTGTTTTCACAGCTAAATTAATGTAATCACAAGTTGAGTTAGCAGAGATCATAATCAGTTTTTTTTTCCTTTTAGCTCCATTTGCACCGTTCAGTCTGAAACCAGCATCTCCTTGCAGGGAAGCACAGGCACACCAGACTGCATTCTTTGATTATGTGTGGGAAAATGTCTTCCTCGCCATTGACAATCTGTTGGTACTTCACAAAAATCAGAGATGAAAGGAAGTGCAGCTTAGACTGTGAAAACTCCTTGCCTTCTCACCGGGAGGTAAAAGCACTCTCGCAAACACCGAATTGTACATCTGAAGTGTTATCAATTCCACCTGAAACGGAGGGGCCCCGGTGGCGGCGCTGAAGCCCACTTCTTTTTGATCGTACCAGCAGCGCCTGTAAACAAGTATTTTCCCCATCATCTTCTCTCCGCCTGTCTCGCTCCATTCCTCTGCTCGCTCTTTTCCTGCCTCTCCTGCACGCCGAGGTGTCTGGAGGGGGAGGTTCCTTTGATTATCTCTGCTGCCGATTAATTGCTTTTCTTAACCTCTGCACAGACGTGCTCCTACACTGCCCTGGAGCCTGCCGCACGCGCCCACCTGGACCCTTGCCAGGAGCACAAAAAAAAAAAACCCAAACCAAACACTGTGCACCTGCCGTCTCACAATTACTGACCTTCATTTTCTCATTTTGCCAAGGATGTTATCACAGAGACTATCAGTGTGTTTACTTTGTTTGTTTAACTCATAGGTTGGCACACTGCTGCAGTGTTTGCTGGATTTTTGAAGCAGACTGAGGTGTGCAAATTTCTTTTAGAGGAGTCTGTGTGTAATAAAGTTTTGAAAATAATAGTCAGGGGTAGACTTGTAGGGATGTTCTTTATTTTGGCCTTGAGTTGTGCTTCCCATGCATTCTCAGTCACCAACAATCAGAGTTCTTCTGTTTTCTTAGCAAAGATAACTTTGTCTCAAACTTGTCTAAAAGAGAGGAACCCCAGAGGGTTCATCTTGCATTGAACTGCCTCATTCAGACCTTGGTCTGTTTTTCTTTTTCTATTTGGACATCTTAAAAAGCACATCCGGGCATCACATTAATATTTTATTTATCATACCTCACATACAGGTGAGTTATATTCCTTTTGCGATTCGTAGAACATCAGTGCTCTGTCAACAATTTAGTTTTGTGCACTTTTGCATAAGATCTGCACTTTTCTGACTTTGTTTAAATTCTAATCACATTTTATGAAAGGCATTTTTTCAGTGTCTTGTAAAGTGAGAACTTTACTATAGGTTATGTAATATAGGTTTGGCTTTAAATTCTGGTTCACACTCCAATTCAGAAGGTGGCAGTAGTGCTCACTGAAAGCCATTTGCCAACCGACAGTAAAATGGAAGAAGAAAACCTCTTGTTGTCTGGTCGTCTGTTGTCCTCGGTGCGTCTTCATCAGCGGTTCCTGTTTCCTTGATTGTTCTCATTCTTCACTTTATTAAAATATGAACTCTTCTCAAATGTGTCTATTGATGTCTTGTTACCACTTTTGTCCTTTGCTTCTACAGGAAGTGACAGGTAAGTTAAATAACACGAAAGTAAATATTTTCTCCTGAAATTTGATTAAAAACAAGCAAGTTGAATGGACAAGTTGAAGTGGAAAGTTTAACAAGAACCAAATTGTGATGGTCAGATGATTCGGTTAGATAATATCCAAAGCTGCTTCTCTTAAGGGTTGTTCCCAATCTGTAAGGGGTGCGTCTATTAAGAGTTACAGCGATGAACCACAGACAAAAATCCTTGATGCATATTGGAAGCAAGAATGGATCTGTCCATTCATCCATTTTCTAACACCTTTTTCCCTAGTTGGGTCGGGAGGGGTGCTGGTGCCCATCTCCAGCGAACGTTTCGGGCGAGAGGTGAGGTCACCTTGGACAGGTTGCCAGTTGGATATGGGATGTCCAATCCAATTAACAATCCACTATACCTCAAATTAGTGAAAAAGTAATGCTGGTAAAAGTGGAAAGGTGTCTGAATTCACAGAGAGTCTCACATGTGGCCTATGGACCTCCATAGCTGCAGACTAGTCAGTATGTACATTTTGACCAGCAAAAGAACAGGCAACTGGCACATATGCATCTGAGCTGGTTCATGGAGCAATGGAGGAGGGTAGCCTTGTCTTATGAATCACATGGATGGCCTGATGGGTCACTAACTTGTGGCAAGCATGGTACCTGGATCCTCTATGGGATTAAGGGAAGACAATGGAGACAGTGTGGTGGTTTAGATCTTAGAGCTACACAGTTGTACGGTATGGCAGGTTTTCAGCTTATGTGCTTTTAAGAATCACCTTGTTGCAATGCAGTTTGTTAAACTGGGATTTCATTGGTATTTTACACCAGTTAAGATAAATAGTTGCCAAGGCTGGTGGGAGAAAAGTTTATAAAAATCCAGTTTAAATTTTTTTTTGTCAGTTTCTCTCAAGATTAGCTCTTTACTTTCTGAGCCATTTTTGGGCTGACAACTTAGGTTCAGGCAGTTTAACAAACAAAACTTTCCCCTGGAAAAGTAATCCATGCAGACAGAGACCAAAGAAAAACTGTGATCTTCATGTAATCTGGAGAAACTCAGCTTGAGACTTGAAACGATAACACTAAAGTTTGTCTTTTGGAGTTAAAAAAAAAAGTCCAATGTCTCTGCTGATATTCTGTATGTTTTGGTTGTCTGTTTATGAGATTACAGGAAGTGGCTTCAGGGATCTCTTTTTCCGTGTGCAGCCTAATTAGTTCAGGTGTTTGATACAGAGAGCACTGTGGGGCTCCAGTCTACGAGGAGCCGAGACAGCCCACACAGACTCGAGACGCTCTCTCTCTGATACACGGATGCAAAGTCTGCATGTGTGGCTTGAACAGACACATAATGTACACAACTCACTTACTAACAGGCTGGACTCCCAGGACTCTATGGTAGAGTGTGGTGTTGCTGATTTTATTTTATTTTTTTCCCATCAGCAGAAAGCTGGGATGAGCTGAGCTAATTGAGCTGGGAGGCTCGGTGGGGGGGAGCAGGGCCCCTTCTCACATGGCCTCGTCACTTCCTTCTTTATCCGTCCGGCACTGTCTTCAGTCCCTCCTCTCCAGACCACTCAGTGCAGCTCTAAAGAGTCGGTTCATCGTATGAGTCTATGGTTCCATAAGAGTCAGACACATATTATTGAAATTTTGATGAAAAATAGGTTCCTATTCTTTAGCTAAATTATTCCTACCCTTTAGCTTTCTTTACCAGAATTTGTTCCGTTGTCATTTGTGCTTGTAACATATTTTATAAGAATGGTGTTTCAGGCCAAACAAAGTATTGGTTGGTTGTGAAGTAGAAGGAAAAACGATACAAGGTTTTAAAAATGTTTTACAAAATAATAGCTCTTTATTTCAATTCAATTCTGTTTAATTATAACACTAATTCACAATAAATGTCTGTCTAAACGCAAGGCTCTGGAATAGAGTCGGAAATGTCACATTTGGAGAGCAGGGAAACTTTGGGGGCTGTTCTGTCAGACTATCAATTTCAGATACCACACAAAAGAGTCTTGTAGGATCCACTGATCCACATAGGATCAGTGCGACCCAGTTCTAAATGACCACATCTCTTAAGACCGCAGGAGGGTTAACAAACCTCTGAGGCCTTCACAAAACATCAGAATTATAATATATATATATATGTATACATATATATACAAAACAGTTTAAATACAAAGACACACCTAACATTTCAGATTTATATTGGTGGGAAAAAAATCCCTTAAGGAAAAATAATTTTCCTTTATCATTTTCATTCCACTTCACAGTTATGCACAACTCCATCCATGCATTCATATTTCATTACTCAGTCTGAGTAAATACTTATGTAAGGAGCTGTAATAGCATTGCAGTTTTGTTTGTGTTGGATGAAGTTTAAGTTGACATGAACACACATTCCCCGCTGCACACAATACAGGCTAAATTGTTGGGAAATGTGCACAGGGTGTATCGCAACAGACAAACTGACAACAAAAGCAGATTACCTGTTCTATTGGAGGGAAATTAAGACATCACAAGCCTTTTGATGGGGCCTGGGAGGCCCATCATAAAAGCCACAGCAAGCTGTTGAGACGGATACTGAGTTGTTTCCATCCTTTAGCCGCACTTGGGGACTGATTATGGTCAGGCAAACAGCCTTTACCTGGAAAGTCACTTTCACTTTCTCGTCCACCATTTGTTAGTATGGCTAATGTCTCATTAAGTCTCACAGAGGGGAAATGATGCGCTCTTTGGGTGAAGGTTAGGCTGCCGGCTTATCGTAAGACAAAAAGACTGATTATCCAAGCACAGGCGGGCCTTAGCCTGCGTCTTTCTCTAAAACGTCCTATTTGTGTTACAGCCTGAGCTGCTTCATTAGCCATAATCTATTAGTCCTCCCTCTCCCTCCCCCAAGTGAAAGTTAAAACATTTGGGCTAAATGATGAATGCTTGATCACTTTTGCATGGTGTTCTGTGAAAAGGAGTGGACTGAAAGGGGGCGGGGGGGTAAATTTTACATTATCAAGGAGATAATTACAAAGCAATCAGAAGCTCTTTCCTGTAAAGTGGTAAACAAGCCAAGGGCTTCTGCTCTTTTCCCAAGAATAATTAAAAGTCATTTTGCATTCTATGCATCAGTGTCCTTTCCTCCACTCGGTGACCACCTCTTGGCATAATAAAAATGGCAGAATTTCTCCATCAGCAAGGGATCCTTCACTCTACAGTGATTTGGCATTTTAGGGACCTTTTACTGTCTTGTATTTTCTCATAAATCTGTGGTGCAGAATTAAATTATGAATCAGTATTTCCATTTTCTACATTTCTTTCTTTGGCACATACAGGTAAATCTGAACAGCTGTGAATTGCTGTGTCACTCAACAGGACAGTTTCTAGATATGGACTACTACTCCTCTGTGACTTTGTCCTTAATGCCTCAGTGACAAATGCTTTTATTGATTGGTCTAGACTAAAGAACATGGCAACCTGCCGAGCGAGAAATGTGGGAATATTAGATGAGAAGCCCAATCCTTTGGCGAAATTCTCAACCATAAAAACTGGAGGTCAGGAGTTGCAAATTAGCAACAGCTATAAACTCCGAGTAGGAAGGGAGTTCCATCAGTGGGAAGCTTTTACGAAGTTCTGACACCTTAGGGAGAGTCCTATACATTACGAAATGAATGTTCCATGTGTCCCGGGTTAAAATAAAAACATAAAGTCATATCAAAAATTATTTAGCATCTAAACACCATCTAAAACTTATTTTTGTAGAATAAAAGCAACTAAAACTCATGTGCAGGAAACTACCAGTTTTATTTGACGGATTAACATCCATCAGAATTGCTGCAGTTATGATAGGCAAAGTGATTTATTCTGCTCTGATTGGTGGTTCCTTTGCTAAATTTTCTCACACAACAAAAATTCTTACACATCTTTGCTCTGATTGCTTCATATTTATGAATATTTATGTCTATCTATTTTGTACCTGCTTGAACAAAGACACCACAGCATTAAACATCAACAAAAATGTTGAATTATGTTTTATTCTGGGTCGTCTTCTCAGCTGCATCAACAACGCAATTTGATCTTGTCATTAAGTTGAATAGTTTAGCTACTTTGGCATGCACAAAATTAAGAGCCTGTTGCCACAGTCCTGCCTGCAACAGGCTGTGGCAACTGCATTTTATAGCATTAACCACAGCAATTTGATTAAAAGATCAAAATGAAAGTCAAAAAAAAGTTTATCTAAATGTATGTGAAGATCTTAATTTGGATTTCCAGTTGAGGAGAAACTCACACACCTCTAAATTAAGCATATGGTTGCTATGAGTCTAAAAGAAAGTTGCTAGTTTTATATGCATCAAAATACTCTCTAATTACACTTATCTAGATTTGCGACAGAAAACTTGTCTAGTTTATATGCAAATTGGCTAACGAGTTATTGTAGTAGATTATATTTTAAAAAAACAGCCTTTGCCTTTAACTTTTTGTATGGCTAACTGATGAAAAGATGGACTTGTGTACATTAAGTCTGAAACTGATGGTGGAAGTGCAGAAACTTCATTTGTTGGGGCAGTCCATGTATTGGGATGAAATGGTGTTCAATGTGGCTATAGCATTAATAGAACAGCCAAGCTTAAATTGAAAATAATTGATAGGGTGGATAGGAAATTAAAAAAATTACATACTGATTAGTAATAGTGCTGTAACAATATTCTTACCTTGTGAATTTTGTTTGTCTGTCTCTCTCTCAGTCCAGTAACATTTAAATGTTTTCTGAGATCCTGGAGACTGTATGTTGGTCATAATCTGGTGTGAAGGGACCTTAACTGTTTGCTTGTAGAAAGCGATCTCTTCCTGATTACGTAACGTGCTATAGCTTAAGAAAAAAGAAAAACATTCCTTTCGAAAATAACACTTTGTAGCTACTCTAAAAAAAGACAAGGACAATTAATTTCTGTTGCATCTCATCAAGCTCCTCTCTGTCTCTAAGCTGTGCCTATGACTCAATGCCTGCAGGCTGTATCGCATCAAAGCATTGACATGTAGCCATTACTCCACTTTAAACAACGCCAGAATAAGTCAATTATACTTGGAATCGATCAATATAAGTCCACTGCTGCTCATTTAAAAGACTTATTTAATCTGAATGGATCTTGTGTTTTTCTGGTTGTGGGTGCTTGACACCTTGGGTTAGCCCATGATGGATCTCCTTGAGTGACGGCTATAACCCTTTGATTTATGGTTGTTTATCACTCAAGTAAGGCTGGACTTGACCTCCCTCTTAGGTTGCCATAATTTCTTCCTATTGCATATATTAAATTGCAAGCTTGGCCGTTTGACAAAACCTCACACACCTGGACAAACTCAGAACTCACTGCCTGCAAGATACAGATTTTGCAAAAACAATCATTTTTATCTACCTGGACTTTATAATGCTCATATTTTTGCTTCTCTGTGTATTTGTGTGAGTGCTGTGTGTGTGTCCTCCTCTTACTAACTCCTTGGTGACTTCATTACCAAATGAAGGAGCTCATATTTTCAATTCCTGCCTTGGATAAATATGGCAGATGCATTTAGTAAGAATGGAAAGGGGACACCGTGTCCTCCATACCTGATGACATGTATGGTTTATCACATTGAGCAGAGACATGGTCACCTTACCTCGGGCCACATTGTGACAGCCAGCAAGTCACTGGGGAGCACCATCGGAAATCAATATTCCCTCACTCTTTAATTGTTAGAAAAAATCTTCCCTGTTTAGAGCATCACATCATCACTCAGGACAGCATGACTTTCATTCATTTTTGCCTTTCTCTAAAAGTTTCTCATCTGTGAAAGGCACTTGGTAGCTGATTTGGAGATAACATAATGGGTTTTATTTTCAGGGACTCGCTTGATATGCATACAGAAATTTCTCTGGTTTACTTTTGGGTGCTTAAGACACTTTGGTGTCTTATCTTACTGTGAGTTTGCATCAGTGTGAGCATTTCCATTGCTGTCTTGAAATAAAGGAAATATGCCAACTTACTTTCTGTTACTACAATGAAAATACAGTTTTTCTGTAACTCATCTGACATTGGAAGACGGTATTTCTGGTGTTTAGGTCAGGCCTGGTGGTATAATATTCTAAAAGCATGATGAATAAAAATACTATGAGTTCCATCCATCCTTCCATCTGATGGATGGATGGATGGTGCCTATCTCCACCAGTCAATGGATGAGAGGTGGGGAAGACCCTGTACAGGTCACCAGTCCATCATAGGATACCATAAATTCTTTTGAATACACTTGTTACTTTACAATACACATGCATACTGCATGGGACTCATGCTGCCCCCACAGGATGCTGCCCTGGGCGGTTGCCCATGTCGCCCATATCAGAAACCACCACTGATTATCACCAAATGCGTCCGAACTGTGTGAGTAATTTATGCAATGTTGTTTTTTTTGCTGAGTGGTGGAGGTTGTCCTTTTTGAGGAAGCTTGATAAATTATGCAAAATTTAAATTAAAAGGACACTTTTAAGCAACAAATACATTGTATTGTGTGGGGAAAAAAAACCCTAAGAGCAATTTGATATGTTGATGTTGAAAAGGTGAAGTGTATTTTTGTTCAGTTTTGAAAAGATGTTTTGTGACTTTTTCAGCTCCAGTAGAAATAGAAAACGCTTTTACAAGCAGATTGTGTCTCTGTTAAGCAGAGGAGCAAAGCGATTTTCATTATAAGATCATATTTGAGATAGTGCATCGTCACGACTTTAATGATACTCTGTATTGCTGGCAACTATTACCTCGAACAAAGAATAAAACTCCACTTGCCGTTTGGAATATCTTTCTCTCCTCGGATGAGTTTTGGGCCTAATTTAGGTTCCAACAAGAGGAAAGTGGAAAACAGCAGCCACACACACACTTAACTTTATTAATTAAAAATATAGTAAACATGTCCAAATTCAGTCAATTTCCCAAACTACCTTTTTTTTTTACACACAGGTCAAAGAAGCCCAAAGCCAGTAGTTAGCTTGTTTCCTCTTCTCTAGTTAAGTGTGCTACCTGGGGAGCACCACAGCTCCGAAACTGTGATTAGGCCTTCTCTGGCTAATTAACTGCTCGGGCCATGGTTGGCTATTTGCATCATTTAATGGAGGCTCGATGCCGCAGCTGTCCTTCGTCCGTCATTCATCCGACTCTTGCCCTTTATTCTGCAATTTGTGCCATAAAAAGGAATAAATAGCCAAAGCTCGCATAGCATTTTATCAATCTCATTAAAGCGACAGAGAATATTGTTGCACGTTCATTTAAGCAGCACCGAAGGCTTCGCTTTAATTACGAGAAGGAGAAAAGGTGGCCTTTTTTTTTTTTTTTTTTTTTTTTCCTAAGCAGAAGGAAATTCCTGGTGAATTTCCAGAGAGAAGACCTCATTACAACAATGCCAGTTTGCTTTTCAAATGCTGCCAGCTGGGTTGTTCGGTTTTATTTTACCGATACGTCCTCCCAAGTTTGCTCTCCTGCTATTAACAGCAACAGGCTGCTTAATTATTTAAACCTATCCTTTATGAAGGGAAAATTGGACACAGACATGCACACAATGGAGGGAGTCTTAATTTTAACTGGTTTTATGGTGCAAAAACCCTCGGCTAAATAAGGCTTGGACTTCCCCTAAAAGAGGTAAAATAAATACCGATGTTGGGAAGGATGGGGAATACGAAACTTTTTGTTCCTAGTTTTAAAACATTTGTCTGCAACCAGTCTTCTCCTCATCAAACAGTTGTTTACTCAGTCATTGTCTTAGCTGCACATTTCTGTCTTGTTGTCTTTAGCCTTGCTTAGCTCAGTAGATTTTTCTGTTTATTTGCTTTTCATATCCTCCCGTCATGCCTTTGTTCTCCTTGTCCTCTCTAAATAAAGATTGATTGATTGTTGTCTGCTTTTACAGTAAACATTTGTTTAGGAAAAAAAATCCTAAGAGTTATAGGGCAGCTTTTTGAAGCGTTTTTGTTTTGATCTGCTTCTATATTTTGGAAAAAAATAGTTAATTCCCTAATATATGGAATTGAAATGTGAACTGTCTCCTGATTTTTTTATTTTGTTTAGCTGCAGTTGCTGCATGAGTGAAAGCACTGAATCCTGGACAAAGCCTTGCAAATATTCTTTTGAAAACACACCAAAAATTCAGCACATACCGACTGTCTTACCATTTAGTCTCACAAGCCCCAGGCGCCGCGGTATCACCCAGCCATCGTGCGTTCATTAGGCAGGGAGAGTATTTGTGCACTCTGCCCTCTTGTTGTGCTTAGAAAAACACTTTAATCTTTTTTTTCTCCCTAAGTGGCGCTGCTAGATTATTTTCAAACTGCTTGATTTCATTTCTACTTCAGGCAATCGTTTTGCATTCCAATAATTAAGTTAGCTTGCACACATGTGTGTTTTTTGTGGTGCGGGAATTGAGCACAGACCGTGATTTGGATGGGTTTTGTATCGGCTTCTTTTTTTATTTTTCCTCGCTGGATGTTTACTTCCAACCTTGTTCTGCGTTGTCTCTGGCTATCCTATTCTTTCTTTATTTTTTTTTACAGTGTTCTCCCTTGGGGAAGGCAGCACATGTGAGCAGATCACTTCTGATTAGTGAGGCTTCTTTGTGAAGATGCCTTTAGTGTTTTTCTGTTGCCAGAAACAAACAGTGGTGTGGTCTCCTCGGGGAAGACTGCCATTTTCTTAGCACAACACAGCCCCAGAGAGAAGTTGTTATCTCTCATGTGCGGTTACATTTTGGCTTTAGAATCTGTGCCTTATTTATTAATTTTTTATTTTTACACATCACAAGACAATGATGGTGTGCAAAAAAGATAGCAAACCCCACTGTCACCAAATATTTATGTGTATATATTTAATTTTATAAGTATTTCACAACATATTTCATTCAATTCTCACTTCAAATTTGCATATATAGTGTCTGATAAGCATGTTGTCTCTTTCTTTTTTTTTGCATTTTGTGTCAGTCCATAAAAGAATTTGGAGTTTGTTTTGAGCCCATTTGAATCATGTGGCATTTTCCCTGTGAATAGAAAGATACTGGAGGTAGGTAAATAGTGCTGGAGGGTGGGGAGCAGGCGCAGGCGACTGATTTGTCTCCTCGCCGTCTGGAGGATTTACGGTGCGAGTGTGTTGAGCTATCAATCAATTGTTGCTCACTCCAAGGACAAGTTTGTCTCTTTATGCAATTTGTAAGGCTGTCCAGTCAAATTGATTCCTTAACCAGGAGCCGTCCAGCTCTCGGAGACGAGCGCCCACCCCACCCCGGCACCCTCCGCTCCCACCCTCCTGAAAAGCACATCAGCCTTCTTGTTTGCTGTAAACCAGACAATAAATGATGCGACTGTTGACTGTCTGTAGACAAAATCCAGCTGCAAAATAAAGTGGGTGACAAAAAGACAAGATTAAAAGTGATTGTGGGACTGATTGATTAAATGTGATTAAATTGAACAACTGAGGATTGATGTTGCCGAGTCCCTCTCTGACGAATGATTCGGGCATTATGATGCACTCAGTCTACTGTGGTTTACATTTCCAGGAAAAATAAAAAACAACAAATTACTATATCACATTTACAAATAAAAATGACAATAAGGCACCAATTTTTGTTGTCCCAGAAGTACCCATTTATGGAAATTTCTGGAAAAGAAATTCAAATGTTACTTTTTTTTAACTGGATAGTACATGATTCAATGTGTTATTTCTGTACTGTAATTTTACAGCGGTTGCCACTGATGTTTTAGTAAATAGGGTTTTTTTTCTATTAGTTTATAATGAAACTGTTAAAATAATTTTCTTAATTTCTTCTATCTGTATGCAGATTCATGGCGATACGTAGTGTTACATGTGTTAAGACAAATTCCGAATACAACAGAGAGGATCAGATATTTAATAGATTATTTTAAGTATTGCAGTGATGTGGCACCAAGCAGGATCTCTGACTGTATTTATTTATTTATTTTACATCCGCTCTGGTATCCCTGGGACAGTTTAGGTAGATAAACCCCATTAGATATGTTTGGTACTAATTTTAAATAACTTTTCAGCGCACTTTGTGCTTTCTGTTAAAATGATTAAATGTGGATTGAGTCTGTCCTGTTTTAGTCTAGATAATCTTTAATTCAATCAGACAATCTTCATTCTTTCTGTCTGATAATGTGCCATTATCAAACTTGAATTGAATTTTTTGATCATTTGCTTGATGTCAGATCAAACACCTAAGGTAATAATTGAATCACATGTAAAATAAGTACGTGAGGTTTTGAAGTTTGATCTGTTTGGTACATCTCGCCATCTTAAATTGCCGCCCCAGTACATTTTGGAGGAAGGCACGTCGTGATTTCCTGCTGAGTGAGCTCTCGCTCCTCATTCATGTCGGCTGTGTGGTGATTTGGGACATTTAGTGGACAATAGGGGAGCGATTACAAATACAGGCTGTACACTTGAATAATTTATGCCGGAAATCGGGCTCAGCTCTTCAGAATTCACAATGACCCAGCCTTATCCATTATCCCAACTCACACGCATACGAAGACAGAGAAAGAAAGAGTGCATTTTTTTGGGCCTATCATTTCACCAGACATTTAATCCTTTTACTTAAACTTGCATTAAAGCTGAGATTACTCGCTACTTTCCTAATCCTAACCTTGCACCATGTCTTTGAACTGTAGTGGTTGTGTTATGAGGAGAAGTACCGGTTTACGATCTAAATTATATTCCCACCAGTAAAACCAGCTCACATCTGAGTGTTACACACACCCGTGCTCCAACACTGTGACACTTTGCAGCGATTACTGTTATAAAGGGAAAATACATATAAAAAAATGAATATAAATTGTGCATAATAAATGACATTGCTGAGTAAATGTCTTGGCACTGCATTTAATATGGTCTTTAAATTTTTAGATTATCTCTCTTTAAATTTTTTTTCTCGTCTCCGGTGGAAGCCATATCCAAAGCAACATTTGCTTTTCTTCCAGCTCAGGGAAATGACTTGAAACATAAATATAGAAACAAAATGAGAGATTATCTAATGGAGCATGCGTCAGAACAGTTTGTCACGAGCTTTAAAGGATCATCGCTCAATGGGCACAGTTGTTTAACTATTGAAGCGGTTTTATTTTTCAAACGGCGTCTCTTCTGAGCTGTTGCAGCGTGCTTTTGTCATTCATTTGTGACTCGGAAAAATTTCTGCCATTGGTAAAACTTTGACAGCTGGGACAAGGCACGTATCACATCCATGTGAAGAATGGCTGGATTTGTGACATCAAATAGCTTAGAAAATATGGTTCATTTCATTTTTGATCAGGGGGAGGAAAAAAAAAACTTTCCATCTGAGAGCTGTCTGACGAAAAGCACCATGATATGTCAGCAGTGCTGCACATTTTGTGTGTGATAAGGAAAATCCAGAGGGAGGGAGATCCAGAATTAACAACAGTAGGGTTTTTTTCCCCTTCGAAAGAGATATGTTTGCTTGTGACATCCCAGGCAGGAAGATGTGAAAAAATCTGTCAATAAGGTGTGCTGCCTTTAGTCCTGAACCACACTTTGCTCAACCTTCCACACCTATCAAAGATATGGCATGTATTGGTGCGAAACACCAGAAACCACTGCTATATCTACAGGGAGAGACATATCCTTGCTAGAATGGAAGATTGAACAAAGTTGTTTGATTCAATGGTCATACTCATCATGTCACAAGATTTTTAGATGCTTTCATTTTTTGTTGGTGGAATTACATACCTACCTTTGGAAAAAAAAGTGTTCCTACTCCTTTAACAATCACGCATATTGTCACAACCTTGAACTTCAATGTGTCATTGGAGGTTTTATGTACTAGACTGACATATGGTAGAAATTGTAAAGCAGAAGAAAAATTAGTTTTAAAAAATGTCCCCTCCCCCTCTTCAGTTGGAAGTTGTTTTTTTTGTTTGTTTTTCTTCAGGCATGGACTTTTGTTTCTGTCCCATTCATTCTGATCACTTTCCTATTTGTAAGGAAAATCATCCCCACAGCATGAAGCCATCAGCAGAGATATACATATCAGCTTTTCTAGACTAAAACATATTTCAGGCTTTCTTTGAGCTATGACCATTGAGTTTGTTTTTTGTTTGTTTTTGCTTCTTTTTCTTTTTTCCTGTAGGACTATAACTCATAAAACCAAAATAAACATTCAGCAGGTTCTTTGGTGGATTTAATTTGTAGTTTTTAATGCATCGGAAGATTGAGATCCTTTATAAAATGCATCAAAGCATTTTGTCCCAAACTTTTGTTCCGATGTAGTTTTGAAGCATTTAATATGGAGAGGGGAAATAAAGTTTTATAGTGTTTGGCACCCCAAATTCTGATCATTTCAAATCACTTTTGTTGTTGACAAAAAGTTTAATTTAGTCTGATTGGACCTGATCTACTGCCACATGTTTACTCTTTTGCTATACATGCCTTTTAAACTACTAATGCAACTTCTTTAGTCTTTTTTTCATATCAACTACAAATTTGCATTCTGTCTTATAAAATAAAAAAAAGCTATATACACTGAAGTTTGTGGTCAGAATTTTTATAAAATGTGTATGTGTTAAGCAGAGGATTCTGAAAGCCAAATGAATTGAATGAATTTGAAAATAAATTTGCACCCAACTTGTCAGTTGTTTCCCCTTTTATGTTTTAAACAATATACCATTCTATTAATTCACAATTATGTCTTATGATGAGTTGGAATATCACATAAAATTCTAATAAAATATGTTAAAGTATCTATGGTTTACCTGGACAAAATGTGAATACATCCCAGAGGTAGGAATACTTTCTGTAGGGCACTGCACCAAAATGTTTTAGACATTGATTTAGTATATTTCAGTTTGAGTTTCTACTACTTTGCCCTGGCTATAAAAAGTTAGACTTATTGAAAATAAACAAGATTAAATCTTTGGTCATAAGGTCCTAAGCTGCTTTGAGACCCATTCATGGCTGACCGGAGAGACCTGAGGGCCAAAATTTGAAGATAAATTTACGCTGTTGCTGGAGAGGTGGATGTCAGTGCATCTCTAGTGACACCAAGAATGTACAAACTGAGCCGTTTTGTCTTCTGCAGTTCTTATTCTGGTCCAGTGTCTTTGCAGAAATGTGAGAAAATCCCTAATGATGTGGTAATTACTCTTTAGACTTTAATTTTGTTGCAAAATAGGATAATTTGGTCAGCAATAAGCTGAGAGATTTCAGAGGTATTTTTCTGTCTTGTTTACAGATGTAAAGAAAATCTTAATTTGTAGCTCATTGCTAGATAGGATAATTATTCAGCTCCGATTATTCCGATATTCATCGGAATATTTAAACATAAAATTGCATTCATATCATTCATATCAAGGAAGTTTTTTGTCCTAATGAAAATTTGATCTAACTCGCTCTAAAAAATGCCAGTGTTTTTTTATGATGCAACCTGGTAAAATAAACGCATGTTTCATTGCAGAAGCATAGTCCCACACTGAAAAATATACAAACGTGCAACAATTAATAGAAAGATAACAAAAAACACTTGTGTTTTCTCAGAAGTCAACTATAGCACTTGGCAGAAACATACATTGATCTGAATTAAGGAGGAATTGACTATACAACACATCATTGGGTATAAACTAACAATCAAGAGAAAAACACAGGATGTTGGACTGGGTCTGCTCTCCACTCAGACTGCAGGCCGTCAGACTGACCACTGGGTTAATGAGCTGCAACATTTATTTTCCCTTTGGTTTTAATAAAGTATTTGTGAATTTGAATTACAAGTGATTCAGAGGTTTGGAGCATGTCTTACTGCTTGTTGTAGCTACAGAACAGTTGGTGCTTTATGTCTTGTGGCCAAACTCTCCAATCTGATAAAAACGTTGCTAGATTTGTTGCCAGTCTCTAGAGTGGTCTGAAAAGTCACCTAGTTGGCAGCAGTGCAGATAAAAAAAAAAAAGAAAATAGTCCAATTTCAATTCCCAGTGGAGCATTTCTATCAATAAACGGAGCTGGATAGGAATTTGACCTTCTGCACACTGTCAGCAAGTATTCTGTTAAATTCCAGTATTTTCATCATAACCGTTTTCAATTTAATTAACTGAGCAAATAAATCAACATTATTGAATAAATAGCATTTTGAAGGACTGTAATAATTATATGGTGGCATGAGGACCTACGATATTTAATCAAGATGATTGGACTTACATGACAAAGACTAATCATGGACTTTGCCATAAGGCAAGTTTGATATTTGAAATTCAGGAAGCAGCAGGACACCACGAGATAGCAATGGGGAGTTTTACACTCTTATTGGATTATTTGGTTACAGTTTCTTTGTGTGTCTGAGGAATGAATTTGTCCTAGGTATGAGAAATACATATGGCAGCTGTGTGAAAATGGAGCTTAAGTTTAAAATAGGATGAAGGTTTGTGAATGGAGGGGGTTGTTTTTTTTTTTTTCCTCTATTTTTATTTTTTTTTAAAGCACTGTCACCCTCGGCTGTGTTAAAAGGACCAAGACTTCTTGAACATGATTTCTCCATAATTGGCCTCTGTGGAGAGATTCGATTAGTAGCTGTCTCTCTAACCTACATCCCTCCATTTTTTGTACCAAAACTCTGGGAACAAAATGAACAATTCATGGACTGAGCTGTGCCCAGATTTCGGATAGAAGCTCTACACCGCCCCATGGTGGGAAATAAAAAAAAAAAGAAAGGCTTGTGATAGAAAGGAAAGCTTCATTCAGCCACTCTGATGTCCAGCCGCTCTCCTCAAAACAGCTTTTGCTGGTTCCTGTCGAAGGCGCAACACATCACAGCTTGTCCTGCCACTTCTGGCGTTGTTAGAAATTAGTCCTTTGTTCGAATCTCGCCGCATGTTTGACATTCAGCTCACCGACGCATTTGTCAAGCCAGGCATTGTGTTGCTATTGATTGGCCAAGACCTGGTCAGTGAGGATGAGCGTGCGCCCGCCAGGTTATCAGTGACATCACCCCTCAGAAAAGTAGTGCTCGCCTCTCCATCGACAGTAGAGGAAAGGACTGCCTGATTTATTGAGACACGCCAGCGCCTGTCTGTGCACCCCAAAGGCATTGGATAACAATCCAGGAATACTTCCTGTCCCTGCAAACACTGTTTATTTACTCACTCTTGGGGAGGCAATGAATGCAGCCCCTGACTGACAAACAATCTTATGATGCAGCCTTCATGTCAGGACTGGACTTTTTTCTCCTTCATTCTTGCACCTTTCCTGAATATCTCAGTCACTTGTCAGTCCATTCTCCCCAGCCGTGGGCCCTGTTGACACAGAAATCCGTCACTTCGCACATGGGGGAGTGTAGGACATCTTGGCGGCCATTACTATTCATGAGGTGGTGTGATCCACTCTGTCACCCGTTGTCAGCGAGAGGTGTCTGTCTGCACCACTGCTCCCTTTGCTCTCTTTATCAGCCAAGGGTGGCTAATGAGAAGCACCAGGTTAATACCACCACTAGAACAGCGATGGCTTTAAACCTCTTAATTCATCTAGACACTGCTAATTGAAACCCATGTGAACTACACTTTGCAAACCATCCATTTTCATGCAAGCCACAGTTAAATGCGGTCTGATGGAATTTTACAGAGTGATGCAAGGATTAACTCACCTTGAACCAGATCTTTTCTTTTTGAAATTGCATCCTCTTCCAGTCTCTTGTGGATGATGGCCTTGAAATTAAGCCTCATGACAGTCAAGTAAAACCCTTTAAGACCCAGAAGTGATGTGCAGCACTGAAAATAACCAGGTTTGGATTCTCTAAAATAATTAAAGGGAAGTAAAAACAGCAACCATGACCAACCTCACAGAGTGTAAATTATAAACCTTATTTTACTTTTCAGTTGTCAGACTTGGCTTAGTCATCCTGCACTTGACTGCATAATCAATATGCAGTAAACATTGCAGGCTTGTTGACTCAAACCAGGAGTTTTGGCTACCTCTCGCATATTTCTCCTCAGTTTTTTTTATGAATATTGAACACTTTCTCGATTCCAACACCTAGTTGGCTCATTTTATGTAGAGATTCACAGGGAATTTGCCTTGTTAATGCAATTGAACGGTTTTACATCCTTTTTTTATTTTTTATTTTAAACATACTCATAGATTTTATAAAGAGAAATAACTGTAAATTTGCTGTTTTGGACAAAATCCTTGGTGTACTTAATTTTTCAACCATGCAGAGAGTAGAAAAATGCTATCTGTTATGCATAGTTCTGTAGAAAAATTGGAATCTGCCTTAAAGCATTCCCACACCCTAATGTGTGTTAAATATCAGAGCACAATGAATCCTTTCACCACCAGCTTTGATGCATCTTTAAGGACTGTGGCCTAATGATAGCAGATCATTCCTTCAGCCTCAAAAGGCCGTGAATATTCAAATGAGCCATCAACAGCCGATGGTGTGAGAGATAACGGGTCCATCTTTTACCTATCCCTTCTTGTGTGTGACAGCGTGGTATATTTAGTTGACGGCATCATTGTCTTCCAAAAGCGGCGGATTTACCAGCATAAATTTCAGCGAGCGCACACTCCCTCCCTTGCGCCCGCGCAGGGAAATGCTCATTTATTTCCTCGTTTGTCATTTCAATAGTTATTTTATGGCGGTGCAGTATTAATTGAACTGCTTCTACTGCACAACAATTCAGGGCCCAGTACATCTATTACGAAGGGAGTGTTCCGGAAACACTGCTGAACAGGCCCACAAATCAGGTTGTGCTGAGAGGGGAACCTCACCATAATGTAACACAATCACAGTAATCCTTCATTTACAACGTGTTCTTTTCTCAGCCATGCAAAGAAAATGCATTTAAAGCCCTGAGTGGCTGCTGTGGAAAGTCTTGATGCTGGTGTTGTGCTTTAGTGGCAAGAAGTTTCCTATGTGTATAATGAAGATTAGTTTGATCTGCATAGTTTATGTATTTACCTGGAAGAGTAAAGTCTAAGTAAAGCCCTCAAGAGCTATGATCCTGAGACTTTTACATGTATCCCTTTTCCAACATTGTTAATTGATGGCTGATAATTGAATTCAGCGTTTTCATTCTTGTGTGTCGGGATGCATCTAAAGGTTGCAGGATGAGGCTTGTCTTAATGCGTTTGATGTATAGTAACACTGTTGTTGAGAATATTGTGTTGTGTTAAATGAAAAAACTTAAAAATATGTTGTATTTTTTGTTTCGGTTTGAATGCCAACATTTAAAATAAAATTCTAGGTAGATAGAAGTTTCCATTGATATTGATGGATATCATTGTCCACCATGTTGTCTCCCAACTCAGTACAGCCATGCAGACAGACAGCTGTACATATAAACAGTCGTTGTCTTTGAAAACAAGGGGGTAGGATATAAGAAAGAGAATTATGAACCTTTGCAAGTTTGATTCATACAACATTCAGAAGCCATCTTTATCTGTTCTACCATTTACATGCAAGACTAGATATGGGAAAGTCCAGCCCTCTTACTGTTAGTCTTAGACTTACTTTAATGTCATTGTACAAAGATATGACAGTGAATTTATACACTTATAATTACTGAAAAATTATAACTGTGACTTTAAATACATATAGATGTATAAAAGAGAGAAATAAATCATAAAAAATAATCTAGAATAGATATACAAATAATATATTTATAAATATATAAATTAGCATTTTCAGATAGTCTTAATGGTGTTGGGAGGAAACCATTTCTGAGCCGGGCTGTTCTATAACGAAAGCTGCAGAATCTAATGCCAGAAGCCAACTTGGATGAACAGACCATAGAAAGAGGGGAGGAATCTGCTGAGCTCTGGCTAAGTAGCATCTATGTGCAATGTTCTGGAATGGGGGAGTGGAGTCCCATTGATCCTCACAGTTCTGTGCCCTCAAAATGACTTATTTTGGTGTGAGGTATACCAGCTTTAGCCGACGTAGCACCTTGTGAAGATGCTGACTGCATGACTATTTATGCTATATGACATAAAACTGGACATCCTAACATTACCAGTCTGTATCTTTAAACAACCAAACTACTTCCATCTCATTTGTTTGAGATAAAAACCCTCCTCACTTTTTTTTTTCTTTCAGTTGATCAACCTTCACATCTGCATTTGGTTCTACTGATAAAACCACCAATGAAATGAGATAAAATAGACGCTATTCAAAACTTTGACCAAACAGTGTGAAGCCACATTTTTTCTTTTATTTTCAGAAATGAAAAGCTTATTTGACTACATGTGCCCCTGTGTTAACCTTCTCATTTCTGTTCACAACTTGAGCTTCTGCAAAACTGAAGCAATCTCAATGCAACATTGAGATCAAATTCCACCAGTCTGCTTCCTGTTTGAGTTTCAGAGCCGTTTCTGTGCAACGTTGCATTGATTCATGTCACAAGCTCACTACTTTTTTTTTTTTGCTTAACTTTGAAAAATACTTGTCTTAAAAATTGGTAAATTGCACTGTAACTTATTTTCTTAATAAAATTGGTTGAGTGAAAAGGCAGCAGTCACTGGCTCGCTTTGCTGCCTTAATTTATCTGTTATCTTCTGAAAGACTTAATATTTTGTGATTCAGCATCGGGTTCTCTAAAACAAACAACTTGCTCTGTAGCTGATGGGGACATCCAATTTAGCTGCCATCTAAATGGAATCTATAATAAGCACAGTGGCACAATAATGGCAATGCACTGCATCTTCTGATAACACAGCAAGCATCAAAAAACCCTGTGATCGCTAAACAAGTGCAGTTTTTCCCCTGCAGAGAGAAGAAGAACAAAATGTCCAGATGTCATTGGGGAGCTGCTGGTAAGGTATTCCCTGTGGGCTCCTCATAGGGGGCTACCTCGGTTCTCCGCTAGCCTTCATGCCCTGTAGAGGTAATCTGCAGTCTGCAGTGCGTTGGGCTTCTCTACATTTCTGAAACCCCCTGACTTTAATTTCACAGGCACCTGTTCCCTCATGTGGTCACAGCGAAAGGAGTCAAATCACAGACTTTCATGTAAGAGCTGGAGACCAAGCGAATAGGGTATGGAAAAATAGCGTGCTTGACTCTTGACATGTGAGGCAATGTTTCACAGCCAGAAATTTTTGTCAGTGCTTGTCAGCTAAGGCGGGCAGCAGAGTTCTGTATGGGCATACCGTGAAGATGATGAAGCAAACCGGAGTCTATGTAAACCTATTATGGGACCACAGGGGATGTAGAGGGTGTTTTATTGAGGGAAAATGTACCATATAAGCAGCATGTGGAATTTTACCTTCCTGTCCAGCTTCCTTCTTACATTTCCAGGAGGTGAAACATGCAAAGTAAAAACTTGACATCTAAAGTGGTCCAGCAACTTCAAACCCAAAAAGGTTGACTCCATTGTATTTTGGAGTCAGAATACTTAAAAAACGTACAAGAAATGTTAATAAGTCAGTCTTTTCAATGGCTGTTGAACTTGATAAATAATTTAAACTTTTAATTAATACCCCTTAAATTAAGACGACGCTATCTAAAGTAGATTATGATACGGCATGTATAGTGTCACTGTTTAAAATCTACAAAATGCTTGTTTTCTATTTTCCTATTTAACAGTAATTGGTTAAAATGCATGACTACTGATTGGACTCAAAGAAAAGGATGCAAAATTCTTCCAGCCTAAAAAGTTTTAAGCTTATCAACATAAATAAATTAGCAAACTATGAGTGTGAACACATGCAATAAAATTACACTGTTTGTTTCAGTCTAAGACGTACTTCGTAAGTGAATAAAATAAAAAAAATATTTTCAATAACTCTGCCAGGAGTATGATTAATTTTGGGCTTAATTATTCTCCACTGTGGTGAATTACAGCCTGACTGGACTTATACAAAGTGCTTTTAAATCCCTGCATGGGGTGCTGGTTTGTTACTCCTTGAAGCGACTGCTCTTAGAAATTTCTCTTGCCTTTATGTTCTTGCGTGGATGAATCAAAATATAAATCTTGACTAAAATTTTACTTGCTTTTATTTATTAATTTTTCTCACAAAAGCACAATTCTAATAAGCTACAAGCCTGAACACAACTGGGCTGTGAGAAATGATATCCACCCTGTACATTTTAAACAAACACCTGCAGATTGGGGCTGTGGGACGCACGCGCCCGATGAAACGATAGTGACTTTGGCGCCTTACCGAATATTCAAACGAGATTACAGGAAAAGCCAGAGGAACGACAGAGAAATGGACACAAATTCGGTTTCATTTGTTTACCCTCCTGCAATTGTGTTACCCGTTCCCCCCACCCCAGTCCCCGGCTCTGGAGGTAATGATTGTGGGGGGACCAGATTAAAGGCTACAGCCGACTGTTTAGTGGGACTCTGCTAACAGAGATTAGCAGCAGCTGCTTGGGCACAGACTTTGCTTGGAAGAAAAAAAGAGACAAAAAACAGCATTGTCTGAGACCAAAACCACCTGGATGTGAAAGAATTTTGACAAGAGGAGGCAGTGTGAACACGGAGGATTGGCAGGCTTTTGTTTATCCGCGAGCCACGTCAGAAGCGGCTCGCCAGCTTGTAGTCGTTCTCCTCGACTTCTTTCCCACCCCGCCCGTTCGTTCACATGGCGAGCCGTTGCAGATGTTGCCAGTAATGATGCAGACGGCACACACAATCATGCAGAATGGGAAAGCAGAGCTGGCTGAAATTAGTAAAAATTACTTTCCCATTACCTCCCTCATTGGTTCTGTAAGTAGTCAGAGTTTCCACACGATTAGGAGAACTAGCCATGGAGTGCCGGGTTTTTCTATTTGACACATACAAAGAGGGAGAATAACTTAGATTAGCTTAACTTCAAGCCATTACATGATCCAATAAAATACCCCATGTTCTCTTGTCACTTTTCCTTTACTACTAAGCAGGCACCAGAATAAAGAGGATCATGAGATTGCATGCACATTTGGCCCCTTTTTTTTTTAAAGAAGAAAAAAAGTTTAATGATTCAAACACTTGGCAATCAACCTTTCTGAAGCCTGATGGGAGCTAATTATTTCATGAGCATCAGTGAATCCACTATTTGTCCTTGTCTGAATACAATAAGACTCTCTACTGGTCTAGTTGTTTAAAAGGCCCAGGGCTAAATACATTAGAATAAATTCACAGGGTAAAATGAAATATTTTTGCTTGAGAGTGATTGACTCTGGCCACTTTTGTAGCCTTGAACAATGCTTCAAAATCGAGTCATTCTTAGACTTAATGAAGACTTCAGTGCTTTCCAGGAAAGGGATTATGCAGGCATGTGAGAGCAGACAAATGCAGGATGAAATTTCTGACTGTGTACCTGCTCGACAAGCTGCCAGAGCTGACTTAAAAAAGGTTTGAGTTGGCACCAGTGCGTAATGGATCACCAGAGACGGGCCGGAAGAGTTGTGTGCCAGAGATCGGTTTACACTAAACTCAGGAGCAGGGAAAAATGCAAGGCTTGCAAGGAAGAAAAATGCAAGGTTACAAATGCAATGCATTGCATCAGAAGCTCCGATTATGTGGAAAAAAATCAAGCATTGGATTGTCCTGTATACATTGTGCCATGTAAAAGCATCCTTAACTCCTAAACCTTTTTCTCCTTTGTTAATTCACAAAAACAAACTTTAATGTGTCTTTTGGGGATCCTGTGACAAACCAACACAAAGTAGTGCACAATTGTGACATGGGAACACAAGGTTTTTCATATATACATTTTACATGTGAAAATCTGACACCTTTTGCTGCATTTACACCTACAAGTCTTTTGAGTCCACCGACTTTGTACGCAGTCAGACATCTAACCCATTTTTCTGTGATAAATGGCTCAAGACCAATTGTATTTGATGAAAACCATGATGAAATAACATTTGTGACTTTTCAGACTCACCAGTAGCATCCTGGGCTGGTGGCTGACTGCAGCAGCTGTTGCCTCCATTAGCATTCAATTGGCTCATTTAGGTGGCGTTGTAACAGGCTGTTTATAAAATGCCTGTTCATATCATGCAGACTATATTACATGCAATAGGGGGACGATTTATTGACTATTTTTATAAACTCAATTGGAGTGCATTAGTTGGATGCAGGTCACCAATGGAGGTGACAACTCAGAAGCTACCAACATGACTCAAGTGGCACAACATAGTAATAGAGATGTAATATGCGTTACCAGGACAACCAGTTTTTTTGCCTACACTACAGTAAGTAGTAGATGACATCAGCATTATTAAATATTTAAAACACTGCATTTTTGACTTTGGAAACAAAAACTTTTATTTAAAAAGAAATAAATAAATACTTGACCTAGTTTTGGCTTTTAAATGATGGCCTGTTTTAAGCAAGCCCACCGTAACGGGTTTTTAATGCTCTTCCTGCTTGATAAGTGTAAAAGCCAAATGTGTAATTCTGCACTTTTTTTTTCTGGACCTGTCTGCAGTTTTCCCTGGTCTTCATAATGCCTTTTGTTCACTAATATAATTGTTATTGTGTTTTATATTAGTTAGGGGACTCAAAGTAGGAGGTGCTGAATAAATAAAGATTATTCAGCAGTGCTGAAAATTAGGCCTAAATCTTAGGTCTAAACCTCATAAGGAACTTTTATTATAATTTAATTTTGTTTATAGGTCCATATTGAAAAATATTAACTGACATGCGTTAATTAAAAGCTAGACACATACCAGACTTTGTAGGTAGTATAACAGTTATAAAATGTCCATAAAGTCTTTGCCATCTGAGAAGCTGATGCTGATAATTTTTAGATTCAGGTAACCTTATTACACCAACAAAATTAGTCCTGTTCAGCAGCCAAAAAGCATGACTACAGCTATATTTAGGACATAGAGCCATTTTAGCACCTTTCCCTGGCTGCAGTACCTCATACCGTGTGAGATGTGTCACATGCCTGTTTCCTTCCAACTGCGAGATATTTCTTTCTGCTGTGCCTGATGCCTCCTAAAGCATCGTTCCCAAAATAAATTCTCCGCTGGAATGCTGGAAGTGGATGGAATCGTGTTCGCCCTCCGGGAACCCACGCATTTCATCCCGAAATACTCAGCCTTGCGTCACGACTGGACCTGCACGGCACGCAGGTTTGAAAGAGGTGGGAAGATGCCAGCACCAGCAGGCGCACGAACGCTGTTGAACCTCTGCCAGGGTCTCGGGGCGTGAAAACTTTGCCAGCTGCTTCACCTTCGAAATGTAAAATAATTTTTATTGTTATTGGCCTTCATCAGTTTCCTGCTACGAAACCCATTTACCTTCAAGCAGCCAGTGTGGTTTGTTGGCTGACACACTGTTGGAGACCTTTTTAACTGTGGTTCATCAAATGGGTCACAAACTCTAAAATATTTAGAGTTTTGGCCTGTTTTTACTGTGCTTTGGACTTTTACATATGAGTAATAAATGTTAAAGAGCTTTTGCGTTGGGGAAAATAAACCTAATTAGGGGTTTAATGACTTTAGATCAGTTAAGTGGTGTTGCTTTATTTCTTCATCTGTAAGTAATGTGTGTGCCTCTTTGTCAGGCAGCCAAGTGAGTTTAAAAACACTCCGTGTCCAGGTGCACAACAACAGACAAGTAGAAAATGGAGTAAAATTTAGGCTGGGGCTTTTATTTATTTAAAAAGACAAAGACTGCAGGATTCTGTTGGAAGAACAGCTTTATGTCTTAATCTCGTAGTTAGAACTAATACTTTTCAATTTTACTTCAGTGGCTCTTTATCCCTCTCTTTCTTTCTCTCTGTGTCCATTTTTGGGCAAATTTGCGTGAGACGTTGTATAAGTTCATTTTGGCATTTTCACATTTACGTGGTCTCTTGGAGAGAGAACGCAGTAAAAAGAGATAAGTATATAAACTACCCTAAATGGGACAATATTGTTATATCAGTCATTTTATCTTTCAAGATTGGAGGAGAAAAGAAGAACTAGATTCTGATTACATACAGTAAGGTCCTTAAATATTGAGTCATAATTTTGTCTCTACTCGCATGCAATTCAAGTGCACACTTTCAGCTTTAATTTGGTGGGCTGAACAAAACGATTGCATAAAAATATGAGAAACTAAAGCATTTTTAACGCAATCCCTTCATTTCAGGGGCATAAAAGTAATTGTCAAAGTAAAGGTCACTGACTTTGCCATTCAGGAATATTCCACTTCTTTGCTTTAGTAATCTCTTGGGTTGCTGGCTGGATGTCTTGGGTCATTGTCCATCTGTATTGCTAGCATTGAGCATACTTTATGTCTCTAAAAACCTTAAAATTAATTTGACTGCTTCTGTCCTGTGCCACGTCATCCATGAACACTAGTGTCCCAGTGCCACTGGCAGCCATGCACGCCCAAGTCATCACACTGCCTCTGTCAGCTTTTACACAGAACGTGGTATGCTTTGGATCATGAGTTGTTTCAAACTTTTTTCTTATCATTCTGGTACAGGTAAATCTTGATTTCATCTGTCCAAAGAATGCTCTTCCAGAACAGCTTCATTTATTCATCAAATACTAATCTAGCAATTGTATTCCTGAGGTTGATCAAGTTGGGGACTTGCACCTTGCAGTGGAGTAGCTTACTTTCATGCAGTCTTATCTTTGTGGTAGACTTGGATATTGATCCGCTGACCTGCTGGAAAGTGTTGGTCACTTGATTGGCTCTTTTGAAGGGGTATCCTTTCCGAATGAAATGATTCTTCATCTCTTGTTGCATTTCTAATTTAGGATGTAGTACCAAACCGTAGATTTTACCACGCCTGGTACTGTAGCAATTTCTCAGATGAGTTTATTTTTGCAGCTTAAGGATAACTTGCTTCACCTGCATGGTGAGGTTTTTTTTTTTACTTCATGTTGTCTAATCACAGCAAAATCTTCCAAATTCAAACTCCAGGCTTTTTATCTGTCTGATTGATAATGAAATGATGAATGAATTTCCCACACCTACCGATGAAATAACCTAGCAGTCAATTGTCCAGTCACTTTTGGTCCCTTCATAAAGAGAATGGCACATGTTGAGGAGATGAAACTCCTAAACTCTTCGTCCAATTTGAATGTGGATACCCTTAAATAAAGTCCAAGATTGCATATTATGCCCATGCCCAGCTTTTTTCATCTCCCTTGTCAAAGAGAGATGAGAACTAATGTGATAGCACATTCGTTGTGTATTTGATTATTTTTAAGTGATATGTTTTTGTTGTGTGTTGAGATTGGGGTGATACAGGGAATCCCCAGGATGTCATACACTAATGAATAATTACAAATCATAAAAGTGCATTACACATTATTTCTGAACCCTAAAATCACACTAGATCTAGCTGTAATTTATTTCAGGAGCTGGTGTTACTTCCTGAGTGGTTATTGGTAGCACAAGGAGAGGGATACAGATTTTTAATCACCCCAGAATGCCTCCTGGACGTCTTCTGCTTGAGGTATCGTAAACATGTCCCACTGGGAGGCGGCCTAGAGCTGCGATTATGACCAAGTAATTCGTAAAATCCTCAAAATAAGTGGCGTTGACTACTGAGCTACTGCTTCAGGTGCGCTACAGTCGCTGCCGTTCTCATTTTAAACGGCTGACGTCAGTGAGAAAACTTCGCTCTGTCCGACAAATGACGTCAGAAGAATCAAGATTATGTTTATTTCTCATTTTGCACAGTGTGACTTTATTACTCTTATTTTAGGCAGTGTTTAAAATCTGTCTGTCCTATCCACTCAAAGAAAGTTTGATTTCACCAAAGGGAAGTCTTTCAACATTCTCTCTAATACACACATTGATGCTGGAACATACTTATAATGGATGCAACTATAAAGTGCCCGGTTACTCTGTTATTCATAGCCAAGTGGTCCACTTTATGTTTTTAAATCAGGCCTGGCTCTTTGCTATTCCTCCTGTATATTTGTTGTCATACAGACAGTGAAAGCTGCTAATCTCAGTGTGGCTGTGGGGGCCCTGCTCGGACATCGGCTCACACCGGCCATCAGGCTCCTGCTCTGGCAGCTGGCTTCAAGCGGTGTCCAATAAATGATGGCCATTTTTTAATTTCCAGTAGTCTTTCATTCCACTCGCTGTGGGGATATTGTAGAACAACTGGTGTTTTAAGACCATCTTTGATTACCCAGTTGTTCCCCCAGCATTCAGTACATTCACTCAACTGGCCCTAATTAATTTGGTATAGATCACATTCATTTTCTCTCTTTTTTCTCTTTTGTGTAATTAAAGCAGCTCTAAAACCTAAATTAGTCAGTTTCATTTCCAACTTGTTCATTGTGAGTAGATGTGCTTGGATAAATCTAATGAGTTTGGGTGTAACTTTTTTTCCCCGTATGATAGCAGGGGTAGAGTTAGGGCAGCTCCAACCTTTTATACAATCTCTGTAGATCATGTAGAATCTCAAGTTTTTTCTTTTGCTCTCTTTCATTTGCTCCTCCGTGAACTGAATAAAGGAACTGAAATTTAGGGTTGGATTTTTCAAAGTTCAAGGGTGTAAGAAAATGGTAATGTGGAGTTTAATGTGTATGAGCTGTACATGTGATTACTGTCCCTATTTATTTTGCTTGTATGTCAACACACCACCTCCACAACGGATTGCATTCCACCAACAGCCAGACTGACATTTCAGGACCGCTTTCAGGCTTTACAAAATGAATTTTCACCCTTGTGAGGGATTGGTTCTACTGATGAATGCGCAAACAAGCCTACGAGCTGTTGATATTCAAATAATCTTAACCTGCAGGATTACTCATTCCTGTCTAAATGGCAGGTTATGTCAGTGTTAATCTGCGTTATGAGGTCACTCAAACAAGGCTGACATTTTGCCTTCCCAGACCACCTCCCTGTCGCTTTATGTTTGTGACACCAGGCTATGTAAATAAAGGAGCTCTGCTCTCCTGTTCTGCATTGCTCAGGAATTTGTTTAGGATTAGAAATCTCATTTTGCCCGGAGCCCTGCTTGCTTTGGATCAGTCAGCTCATCTGCAGATCTCAACCCTGATAAACACCACAGTTTCTCCAGGCTTCAGCATTTTTTTCCTCCCTTTTTTTTGTACCTTCTGCAATAATCAGAGAGTCAGTATGAAGTGCTTTCTTTACATCTCTATCCAAACGTGGGTACAAGCAAAGGGGAGGCGACGGTGCGCAGGAGTTGGCACACCTGCAGCTTGTGACAAGTGTGCAAGGCATGGCGAAAAGAGTAAGCGGTCCGGGGGTTATCTACCTAATTTCAAATCCATTCTCGAAGGAAAGCCTCAGTGCCATTCCCATCTTTATAGGAAGATTTAGAGCGAGACGGTTGACGGGGTAAAAAGGCAAGGACAGCCTTTGTGTGGGAGATGAGTGACAAAATGAGTCATGGCTGTCAGTTGTGTTATGGAGTGTGATGAAGAACAAAGGGACAGTGCACCTGTCGGAGAGGAAAACCATTAGACCAAGTCTTACTGCACCCATTGTCCTCACTGGGTCTAGATTTCAGATTATGACTTTAAGCTGTCCTAGCCAAACTAAACAACAAAATTGAACATTTGTTAGTATACAGCGCCTTGCAAAGCTAAATTTTTAAGGGGTCTTGTTGATTTTTTTCTACAACTAAAAATCACAAACATATGTTTAGTTATTTTGGCCTCATCAGTTCTTACCTTACAGAAGAATATTTTGGTGCAGTTACAGCTGCAGACTTTTCAGGGTTTGTCTTCACATGTTTCACATGTATAGATGCTGGAATCTTTTTATTTTTCAAAATGATGCAACTGGAAGGAGAGGGTTAGTTTTCAATTCATGCCACAGATTATCAATTGGATTTATACTTGGACTTTGACTGGGCCATGCTAACACTTGCTTTACTCAAATAATCCCATTGTGACTCTTGCTGACCTGCATGACGATGAACATGAATCCCATTATCAAGTTTTTTGCAGCTTGTAAAATTATTTCTTTAAGGTTTTTTTCTTGTTTTTACCTATGCACATCTCACTTGTTCCTGCATCCCAACAACATGATGCCTCCGTTGCCACGATCACGGGGGGTCGGTGTGTTTAAGGTGCTGTTTCAGGTATAGTTTTTCAGTTGAGGGTGCGAAGTGCAATTTTCTTTCATTCTCTGGAGCACCTATGGGCAAATTGCACACAGGACTCCTTACAGCCTCTATGATCGCCAGTTTTGTGGAGCACCTAACTAATAGTTGTCCTATCAACAGATTCTATGAATACTTAAGCAAGGCACTGTATCACATATTAATTATTCCTTGCTGTACTGCATATTTTATGAGCAGTTGTTTTTGCATGAAGAGATCAAAATCTCCTCAACAAAATGAGCTAGAAAAATGCCTGTGAAAAGCAGGCTCCCACAAGCTGCAGTTGAGGCGCTGCTCCTGCAGAGTTTGTTTTGTCACACTTCTCAGGTGCTGTCATGCATGTCCCTACAACACTGTGCCAGATCTCTGCTTCTATTTCTGGGCACCAAAACACTGCCTTTGCATAATATTGTATTTTAGTAAAACATGTTGCACAAGTTGTGTGCAGTAGTGGGGGGCTTCAATCACCCTGCCACAGTGCAGAAACTGACCTAAAAGAGGCCTGGGCGGGCACTGGCTGTACTCTTATTGTCCTGCACACCAATCTGTTGGGGTTGAGTCAGAGTGGCCACCTACAAAGTCCTTCCCTCCCTTTAATACTGTAAGCTGGCCTCTCGCCGTGAGGCAGCAGCTACTAATCTAGCATAACGGCACAAAAAAAAGGAAAAATATGAAGCAGTGTTGAGGTATCAGCATTTGAGCGTAGTGTGCAGGAAAAGCCTTTTACCAGCCCACTGCACCCATATGGCATTAGCACATAAAATGCCACTGTTGACATTTTAGAGGCTTGGTGCCTCTGTAAGTGCAGGGCATCGATATTAGAGCCATTAGGGAAGGCACTTGATCCCATATTGATGGTTAAACAGTCAAGCGCCGCCTAGTTACACTGTTTAGAGCTTCCAACAATATGGTTTCCATGGCTAGACTTTTACTAATTTAGTTCTGATGCAGTTTTTAAGAAGACTAATCAATACTCAATTGTGTGAAATTAAAGGAAATGTCTGTCTGAAGTTACCTTTAAATGCCTTATTCATATCTTCACTTCAAAAATTGCTTGGTAATGTGCATCATAAATCTGACAGAGCTTCCAAAAAGCAGTAATTCCTTAGGAGTTTAAAACATCCAGTTCATGAAAGCAGAAACAAATCAAAGTCACTGAAAGACAGGAGTTGTTGGGTAAGAGTTCTTGATGTAGTTCGAATTGATTTTCATTCTCAGTGCAAAATACAAACAATTTCCGTGTGCACAAGTTGTAGCTTTTGAGTATTCTGTCGTTCCAAAGTGGTAATAAACCTTAGATGTGAAAATGCAAGTAAGTAAAATGGACATTTTGATAAATAATTACATGTAAACAATTATTTGTCGATGATTGGTGAACATAGTTATTGTGTAGTGAAATAACAAGTTTTCCCATCTCGCTTATCTATTTTGATCTGTCAAAGTAAGAATGAAAAACAAATCAAAATTTCAGTGTTACATATTTTTTGACATACAAAATTGTAACCAGTGTGGCCACCCTTATATTCAATAAGTCACAAGCAATTATTCATGGAGTCTCTTTTGTGTCCCAGGAATCATAATCTCCTAAACACTGTTCAGATATTTTTACTGTTTTCTTTTACCATAAATCTCCTGCTTAAGAACAGCCACAAGTTTTCAGTAGGGCTTAGGTTGGGTGAGCAAGAAAGCCATGCCCTCATTCTTTCATCTTTACTGGCTAGTTATGCAGTGGGTCACTTAAACATCACAGTCTTCTTGAAAAATACAGACTTCTTCCAGTACACATATTTTTTTTTAAATGCCATGAGGTTTGGGAGACAATTTTGAGTTAATCTTCAACACAAAATGTTCCAACTAGCTCATCTTGACTAATACTTGCCCTATAACAATGTCCTAAACTCCACCTTACTGATGTCTGAGTTGTAGTGAACCTCTATGTCCATTTCTCATCCAGGTAGTGACCATCTATCTGGTCCATAAAGAGTCACTCTTATCTCATCAGTCTATAAAACCATTGAAAAAAGGCTGACTCCAGTTAGTTCCTACGTCTTAAGGTTTAAATTTATGTTGTTCAGTCATATATCAACATATTCCCTAAAAGACCACAAGGATTTATTTGCTTCATTTTCATTCTCAAAAATCTTTTGAATTCACAACTGCTGTCTCTACCAAAGCAACTGCAGCACAACTTTCTTTCATGGCCCTTGTTTGCTGTGTGTAAATATTGAATTTTAACAAAGTGTACAAAAATATGTTTGCATTTGTCATATTCCCTAAAAGTAATATAGATACGACCTCTAAGAAACTGTCAAATAGGAGTACCTGTAAAAGCTTTATTGATTTGAAAATGAAACACTACTTTTTGTGTTTGCTTTCTCTATCTTTATGCTATTATTAAAGGTTTTATGTAGTGATGGTGGTAACACTTCATCATTCAGAATTGATTATCTTAAAGGTCCTTCAGAAAAGGCTGGCTAAGGTTAAAATGAAGGTGATTAAACTTTAAACAACTTTTGCTATCAGATCAAAACCCACTTTACTTCCGAGCAATATCTAAACATAAGTTATCAGCTGTATTTGAAGTGATAACCTATCAAACTAGATTTAGCTAATGCATTAAAAAAACACCCCAAAAGAAATCATAAAATTCAAACCTGTTTTTGCACTCCTAATTATCCTTTACCTTATGCTTCTATCATCTTGGTAATATCATCAACATTTTTCTTTAAATGTATTTTTATTTCCCAGAGAAAAGATTCTGTAATAACAAATACTTTTTTTAAAAATGTATTTGTTGTTACAAAAGTAAGTAAATGTCACTTTTCTGTACTTCAATATGGGTATCTCCTGCTTCTCCTGGTTTTACTTCGACTAAAGGAAGGTTCTGTTCTTGCTGTTCATCCCAAATCTGCAGGTGATGGCGATGTAAGTACATAACGTTCTGTATTGTTGTTCGGCAACATATTTGTTAGTTAGCATGAGCTAAAGCTGTGCTAAATTATGCTTTTGCTAGTCCAGAGTCCCACCTTCCCTTACCCACAACATCTGTGCACTTACTATTGGAATTATAGCAAACTGGAAGTGATGGTTTACATTGAGAAGATGAAGTGTTTGTGAACATTTTAGACACATGGACATTACTGATATTGTCTTTCTTTCTTTACATTTTGAGAGAAGAAGTGCTTTCCTTTACCTTCTCAAATATACGTATATTTTAAAAAAGGTTGTATTTGGGGAAAAACAGATTTTGTGCTTTTGGGTGTGCTTCGGGGTCAAAGATGTATGTTTGTACCATTGTGCTTCTGCTTGTAGCCATTTTCACGTGTGTCAGGTGCTAACGTAAACACTGCGTTGCTAGGGCTTGACCAGCAACAGCTCATTTGCATAATCAGAGCCCTAAAACAGCACATTCATTAAGGAGTTTAAAACATGCAGAACTGTTCGGGCTACCCAAACTCTACCCATTCTGAAATCTCAACATCAGCATAATTTTGTGTATTAAATATAATTAACATATTTTGTATAGCCCACAGACCTATCATATAGCTTGTTCCAGGAAGTATTATCATAAACCTTCAACAAAACCAGCTGTTTACAAAAACAGTTCAAATGACACTGGAGAACTCCCAGAGTCCTGCTTGTCCGTCTTACATTCTGCTCTAGTTATTCACTTAGAATACCATAGACTGTTCTAGATCTTTGTAGAAACTTATAGTAAAAGTGTTAGAACCTACTGGAATCAACTGTAACACTCAACAAAGTTCTTGAATGTCCGAGAATATTCCAGAAATAAGAAGGTTTTAGTTTATCTGTAAACAGATTAACCATTCTAGACTTTCCCACCAGAGCAGTTAAAGTTTTTATTTAACTGTGCCATCCGCACACAAACAAACATTGTTAAAAGCTCTGTAAACTCCAAACTCTTGCCTTGCAAACACACCTCTTCATCTCTCACCTCCTCCTCCTCTGGATAATCTTCTGATAACGCAGGTGATGATTAATTATAGCTATTGTACTTATGGACTGATGTACTCCCTGCTCACATCTATCTTTATCCCCACTCTTCTTCCCCCCACTCCCACTCTTCGTCTGTGTGACCATTCGCCGCTCAGGGTAGTTTTCAGAGGGACATAAAAGCGACTCAGCTGTAAAGCTAAATGAAAGTCATTTGCCATCCACATCTTGTAAAGTAACATGCAGCTTTTGCCTGGTTATAAAGTAACTCGTTAAAGATGGCGTTCAATAATTGAAAGAGCAGAATTAAAATGAGCTTAATCAATTTATAATATTTGTTTCTTTTTCTTTCAGCTGGCGTCGTTCTCTCTTGTCGTGAATTTCCAATACAGAATCTATAGCAAGATGGATTGTTGCTGTGGTTTGGTGATCTGTTTGTGTATCACTCTTCATTCAGCGTGCCTTTTTTTGGTGGCTGTTGGCAGCGTTTGTCAGTGCGCTTTGTTTGTTTCGCTCAATTGATTAAAAAAAGATGTTGTCTCATGCATTGTGACAGAGTATTTCCTCCAGAGATTGCAGAGTTATTACAGAGCGACGGCTCGGACATCCGTTGATGTATTGTGCTGGGCTTTGGGACAAGGAGGAGGAGGAGGAGGAGGAGGAGGAGGCAGAGGAGGAAGAGAAGAAGAGCTGGGAGAGGACGGGTGGGCGCGCTCGCTTAGGAGTTAAAGACGGAGATGGAAAAAACAAGTGGCTGCCAGACACACCAACTTCATCACACTCCTCTCAACTTGACAGTGACTTGGGCTTGAGCGTCTTTTGCCACGTTCTGTCCCCTCAATAATCTTTCCATCAAACACAGCCTCACTACTGTGTGCGCACACACACACACACACATACACGCACATTACCTTACTAACAGGTTGTCATAACGCTGTCATACGGTTGTCAATGTCAAAGAATCTCCACGTGTCGGGAGTGGGAAATTTGGAGACGATAGTTTGTGTTGTCAGTGACAACACCTTGTCTCCCGGTTATTCCCGGGTGTGAGGCCGAGCATTATTGCAGAATCATAGAGCGGCAACTCAACCCGAGTAGGATGATAATCAGCTTGATCTAATGCCTGAGATAATGCAAGATTATTCCTGACAACAAAGACTAAGAAAGCATGCAGCTGCAATAATAGTTTAATTTTGCCCCGAGTATCAGGCTGCAGTTAACCCAGATTTTTCCCAATACCTCTCCTTATTTTTCCCAGGTTTTCTATGTAGTCTTGAAAAGTCTTTAAAAGTATGGAATTTTCTTTAATTATTTTCCAGATCCAGATTTATGACACATTTTTAGATTTTTTCAGACTTTTTTGTCCTTAGTTTTGTAAAAGAGAAAGATCTAATAATGCTAAGAAGTGCAGTGTTTTTAGTATATGTTTCTATTTGTTTATCTCCATTACCCCTTAATTTTAAAGTTACATATTAGTACTTAGTCTGTAGATTTAGGACACTGTGAAACTTTAAAATTAAACGGCATAAACACACAATCTGAATGCAGTGAGAATATATGACGTCTATGCCGTTAAATACCATGCAATGCATAGAAAGTGGTGTTTGATATAGAAATTACTTAGTAGATTTAGGGGAAAGAAACTTTTACATAGATTTTGCTTGATGCTCCCAGCATTTCAAAGCTCCTCAAATTCAACCTGCATAAAAATCAGATTGTTGCCAGGATCCATGAGCACGGGGAGAAGAGAGGAATGCAGGTTAGTGGGAAGGGAAAGCTTGAAGTACATTTGTTTCACTGGCACTACGCTCGCTGCTTCTCCGACTGTGTTGCAGAAGTGACTAAGTTTACTGCAGCCTAGTTTTTTCCTGCTTACCCCTTATGCTGGCACTAGATAAAAGATGTGTGAGGGCTGTGTGGGAAATTGCAACTTTGGAAAACAGACTCACTTTGACTAAATTCACCACAAAAAATCAGTGAAATAAATTGAGATAATTTTCTACCAAGAGTTGGATCAACAGATGCAATTAGTTATTTATTTGAGATTTACACAACTTTATAAGTTTAACTTGCTCTAAAGCAATGTAACATGTTTTGACATGTATTATGAAGTACATCTTTGCTTTTCTTTGTGGAGTTTAATGCAAAGATTTAAGTTGTTTTTCTTTTAAATGTAAGACACTTTCCTTTCTTCCTGCCTGTCATGTTATATGTGAAATCACTTTATTGCCATCCAAACGTCTCTGAGCACAAAAACACATCTATATTTATATTCATATTTTCTAGCTGCATCTCATGTATGTTAAAAATTGCAATTTGAATAAATAACATTTCCGCAGTCTGATGTAATTCCCATTTTCCAGCCAATTCGTGCCATGACATGAAACACATTTAGAGCATGGAAGATCCTGCTGCAGAATCACAAACTTTACTTTTACTTCTGAAGATTAAATAAATCTTAAGTTATGTATTTATAAAGCACAATCAAAAAGATCAACAACTGAATAAAGTGCTGTGCAACTAGAATATTCAGTCAGATTCAAAAACCAATGAATAAAAATATATTTTTAAATGTGGTTTACAAGATTGGGGAGGCAGTTATCCACAATCTAGGAGCAGCTAGAGCAAAAGCCTTCCATGCTTTGCTATATTTTAAGTTGGGTAACAACAGTAACAGTAACAACATGCATTTCCCGTAAACCTCTGTTGTCCAGAGCCACCACATTTAGTACTCAATAATTTTTAGGCTTTGAGTTTGAATCAGTCTCTTACTCAATCAAATTATTACATTAAAAATGTCTTTATGGCTAAAAGGATAACATTTTGTCATGTTTGAAAAACATACGTGTAATAAATGTAATTTATCTGTTGGTTATATTGAAAGGTTAATATGCATTGAATTAAAAATTACTTTACAGAAGCATTTTTTATTTCTAATGACAGACATTTCTATTTATTTTTAACCATTCACACCATGCTAATATTTATATTAACATAAAAAACAAAAAAAAAGCATTTTATTGGCTACTGTACACATCAGCCCAAATATTATTTGAAAAACAACACAAACACCTTCTAAGTACTCAAACACATCTTTAAAGGAGTACTAACAATACACTTAAATGGTAAGAAAATTGGTAATGGTGAAATAAGATGGCGTGATTTCCACAAATTGAATCTGAAGGAACATACTGAGGGAAAAAAGGGTTAAAAATGAGCTCCAGAGGGACATCACAAGAGTGAGAGACACTTTTAAAGATGGCGTATTTCACAGCATGACTGTAAATGTTCTGTGGCTCCAAGCAAAGGTAAACCATTGGTATAATGAGGAAAAAGGATGCTACAGTCTCAGTGTTAAAGCAGGACTGAGGTTTAAAAGCACCAAGGTAGCAGATTTTTCAGGGTCAGTGAAAGATATCAAGCCATTTAAAACTTTTAATAGTGTAATTTCAGTACAATGATGTAGCTTAAAACCAGACTGAAAAACTTTAGTAATACCACAGTGATCCTAAAAGTGGCATAGGCTGTCGAAAGAGGCCCCTTACTCCTCCTATAGGGAGGTTTAGAGGACACATTCAGGTAATCAGGAAATTGCATCTCTCATGTGCATGACAATGGGGAAGTGTCTGGGTGACCTCTGATTGAGCAGCCATTCATTCATCTTACCCCTCATGTTCTAAAGCTATAACTGACACAGATTTCATTCAACTCTTCCCAAGTCTCCCTCCACCGCTTGTATCAGCAGCAGATGGTTGATTGGAGATAAACACGTGGGTCAATGTCGCAGCCATCACAGCGGAGCTGGCATTTTGACTATTATGCCAGTAACTGCCAGGTGATGAGGTTTCCCCTTTGCCGTGTTCTGACTGACAGCTCTCCACCGGCAAGGTTTATGGGGGTCAGGACCTTCCTCTCCGTCACCTCTAATTGGAGGACCGTGCCGTTAGCCTGCGGACCCAGACCTTGGCTTCCACCAACTGGACTGTTATCCTTCTCTGTGCGAAAGACAATGAACCCCTTCTGATGAATTATCCACCCCGGCGGCCCTCTTATAAAGTTGAGCCAACTGTTTTTCTTTTAGGTAATCAGCATGTCCTCAGCAAGCACAGGTGTGTGTTCAATCAATTTTTGAGAGAAAACTACCTTTCACGGGCTGTTAACAGGGCAAATATCCAACTATGTCAAGGCTAGCCTTGATAAAGCAGCGTCACTCATCCCTAAACAAACAAATGAGTTGGAATAATTGACCTTCAGGCTGTGTTACTCCGTTAACCTGTCCTGCTGGGAGTTAAACCTCCCCTGTGCTTCCTCGCCTCCTCCCTGCTGTGCAAGTGATTCCATGCTACATGAGTCGCCTCACACCAAACGCAGCAGGTGAGCGTGCCCTAATTTGCATAAGTCAGTGTAACCGTGTCGGCGTGTGACCCCTTGCAAGCACAGAACCCGTCAGACGATAAATGGAGTGAATGTACGATAGGAAGTGCTTTTGTAGAAGTTTTACCATTTTACATATGGTATATTGTAGTTTTGTGCAGGATTACAGCTAAATCTTATAATTAGTATGAAAGGCCAGCAGGCGAATGAGAGAAGAATATGAATGGACAAGGGGACTGACCTCTACTATCTCCCTCAGGCATGCCTATTGCTTATCTGGTTCTATGGCAGCAATATTTATGTATAATTTAAGCGGTATGGTGATGTGTGCTGCATAAGCTCCTGTGTGATAGTTGAGTTTCTGAATTGGTTTTTGATAATAGAAACAAGCTGGAAAAAAGGTATTCAGTGGAGACCTGACTGATCCTTAACAGGGTTTTGCCCAAAAAGTGACAGAAAACCACAAGAAACTAAATCAGTATCAAAGCCTTCGTTTTGAGAAGAAGAAAGAAACCAAGTCATGAAAACATAAACATTCATAATGTTTAAATTTGTGCTCATTTATATCTGTCACCTGGGATGTTTTGATGGCTTACAGCAGCCATTCCCAGTTTGAGCGACTGCTGGACAATTTTGATCCAGCTTAGAGAAGTTCTCTTACCTTCTTCAGTCATTAATTAGACACATTTCCTTTTCCCAATTTATTTCCATCTGCTGCTCATTTAAATTGTACTGCTTCATTGTTGCTGTTGCAATGTTATAGGATTTTGAAGTGTTTTCAGTAACAAATTGTTCAAAATGCCTCACATTTATGGGACATGTGGACAGTTCAACAAGTTCTTACCACTTGTAAGCAACATATTGTCACACCAAATGTTTGACAAAAATCCAGTTTTCATTTGAGGATAGATATTCAACAGGGTAAAATCTCACTAAGATCTAATTTTTTTTAACATAGTGTATTAATTGCTAACCACGCTGTTAATACTTTGTATAAAATGTTTTTTTTTCTGTTAGGGGAAAATGTAGGTAGATGGGTCATGTGAGATTCTGTTGCTCTGATAAGTTATTTATTTTGTGATTTACTTCTCAAGAAATGTAGACTAATTTGTACATTTGCAAATCTTATTTTAGTTTTACTCGTTTGGTTCCTAATTTTTCTCTTAAGTGGAATATTCTTGCAGTACACTATAAGTAAGTAAGTACTGAATATTTTTCTAGAGTAACATGTTACACATGAAAAATATTAGTGGTTCACAAAATTATTGCACAAAATATCAAAACATGATTAAAGTGACCATTTGAAAAAATCACACAGTAAATGCTAATTTAAGTAATCCTGCTTGCTCTCCCTCATGCACTTTAATCTGGACCAGTTGCACCTGTTTTAGCACAGACACTATTTTGGTGCACTTGCTGCAAGAAAAACCACAAAAGGAAAACTAATACCCAGAGTGATTCTTGTTGTACAACCTGAAACTGACACTTGCACCAACATATGTTGTGTTTCAAAGAGACACGATAGATTTTACCTATTTGCAAGATTTTTGTCTATCTCTAGGTTTTTCTTGCTAAATGGACCTTTTATCAGAATGCCATACTTAAGATAAACTGTGTCAGAAAAGCTTTTAGGACAATCCCACGCCACCCTTTCCATTTGTAGAAGTCTGTGTGATTGTTCCTAATGGCTGCACTGTCTGTTGCTAAATTCTGTTTACCTTAAACGTTAGAAGTCGGATCTGGAACTGAAAACATACTCAACATAATGTCGTTCATCTTTTAACTCTAAAAACCCCAAAATATTTTTTTTACATCTCTCTCAAGCGACCAGTAACGATGATAATCAATTTGAGGTGTTAGCAAAATGCCGAGTTGTTTTAGGTATCTAAGCAGGGTAGGATACTTTAGCTAGATGTTGTACAGTATTGCATATGTGACTGATTTAATGACTGAATCTGTTTATTATGTATCGTCTATGTCTGGTGACATTCAGCCACTGTTTGCACCAACTTTTAGGCGCTCTGACAATATCTCTAAAATAGCCTGTGCAAATCTAATAATTTACACTCCCAAATGGTCCGCTTGTTAAGCAAGTCTTGTTGAAATTCGACCGTTCTTACTGCATGTATGTAGTCAGCACTGAGGCTCTTTTTCTGTTTTCTCCCTTGTGTTTGTTTTAATTCTATCTAAACTGTGTGTATGTGTGCTAAAACTTGCTACCTTTGAAATAGAATATTTCTAGTGTGTTAAATATATGTGTGCTTGTTTTTAGTAAGATCAAAGTTTGAAAGTGTTGTGATAAACTTGGGGTGAAAATTGGCCAGGTAATCCACAAGCAGATTAAGCAGATTACACATCAAAAACATGTCCACTGATTTCCAGAAAAAAACAAAAAGAATGAAAAGACTTTGTTTTTAGGAAGTAAAAAAAAAAGTGTTTGGCCCTCAAGGAGAGCTTGCACAGAGCCAGCGGGGTTCCTTATATCCGTTCAGCGGGTAACGAGCTTATTTTCCATACATGGCCAGGTGCGGGTTTTAAGATAGGGCCTCAGCAGCATGCATTAATGCCAATGGAGCCGCGCCCAGGTATAACAATGCTGTAATGAATGCAGGGAGCTACGTAGATGGCATCCATATCATACTTCGAGGGACAAAGCAAAAAAAGAAGCAGAGCCTGACATCTGTTTCAAGTGCACTCCAGCCCTTACATCCGCCCACAAAGTCGAGGAGTTTGGGAGGCGCACGTCTGGTTTTTGTAGATTAAAACGCATCAACAAGCTTAACGGCCGGCTTTGAAACTTCTCTCCTGTTGTAATTCCCCTGATGGTCGGCTGGATTTCTATTTTCTTAATCGTATGGGTAACATGATCACTCTTGTGTCGCTTCTGTGATGGTGGCATTTTTTCTAGCCAGAAGTTTTAATGTCGTTATCCGTGTGTTCATAAAACCTCTGTTGAAGTTTCATTCAGGTCAAACATTCAGGAAGTATGAACTAATTGTTTTTCTTGTCAGTGAATATGATAGTCCAGCAATGGAGAGGGAGGAATTGTTTGCTATCAAGCCGATGCTTTGGCTATCTCATCCTGTTAGATTTCTTTTCTTTTTGCTTTAGTTATGGGGATTACACTTTTGGACTAGCTTTAAAGAGTACAGTGGGAAGAGGAGAGGGAGAGGCAGCTGGGCTTTAGGATAGGATAAATCAGGGGTGGGAGTGTTGTAGAGAGGGAGGCAGCGCTGGATAAAAGATGAGAAAAAAACAGACTGTTGCTCAGAAAACATTTCCTCCTCTGTTTCCTTTTCCTTGTTCCTATCCAGTTTGAAAAATTGAAATTTCATTTTATTTCCCAGGTTTAGATTAGTATGGGAGAATAAATAGTGTGGAAACACAACTCCAGACTTAGTTCCTTGTTCCATTATCTAAAAAGTTGTATCTTTTCTGATTCCTTTTTTCCATCCTACTGGTTTCCTTTTTTCCCTACTTTCACTTCTGTCCATTTTTATTCCTTGGCACCTTCTGACTTTTATTTCTTCCTTCTGTCCATCCTTGTATCTCCTCTAGTTTTTGTTGCTCTATCTTTTTTCCATTCTTCGTTCACTTGTTCTATTTTCTCCTTCCTCCTATCCTACCCTTTTTTAACTTTCCCTCTTCATCTACACTTCCTTATTCCTGTCTTTATTCATGACCTTTTCATCCTCATTTTTTCTTTTTAACTTTCTTATATTTTGCAGACCTGATTTCCTTTGTTTCTTTCTTTTATCATGCCGTCCTACATTTTTCATTTTTTCCTTACAACTTCCTTCTGTCCTTCCTTCTCTAGCATATTCTCTTCCTTTCTTTTTTATTTTTTCCTTTACTTTTCCTCCTTCTCTTTCCTGTGTTCTTTGCATGTTTTCTTCCTTCTACAGTCCATCTTTTTTGTTGTCTTTTTTCCTTCCTTTCCTTCTCTTTCCAATTTCCCACCTTCTTCTTTGTTTTTGCAGTTCTTTTGTTTCTCAGGAATCTCCATTCTCCATCTTCATCTTTATTCCACTCTTTTTTCCTTTCTTCTTTCTACATGTCTACCTTCATTCTTTCTCTTCTGTCTTTGTTTTTTTTTTGTTTCCTGTTTACATAATTAAATTTTAACTGTAACATAAAGAATAAATGTATTGCTAACATTTATGTTCATAATTTTAAATGGGCTAAAACTGGATTGATAACTTTGCTTATTTGGGTCATAAAAAATTAGGACATAAAAGTACATGAACCCTTTTTTTTACTTTTTATTGCAGAAGGTCAAGATAAATATTCAATAACATAAAAAAATAACTCTGTCGCCAGTCTGTTGTGTAGGAGACTCTCTTCTCCACTGACAATTAAAGGCCCCCTGAGTCATTAATGTTCAATGTCCTGGAAGCCCCTTAGCATTGTTCCTTCTGAATGAGAGAAAATCCAGTGCAAACTTGAGATTTAGCCACAAACGGGTCATGACTTTCACAGGAGGGACGGGAGGAATATTGACTGACTGGCACTTCCTCGCTACTCTTATGTCTTTTTTATTTCTTATTTTATATCTTATATATATATATATATATATATTTGAGAGAAAACAATTACAGAAGAGGAGGCAGGACAACCAGAGACAAACTGTGAAGACTGGCTGTCTTTTCAACATGCTCCTTCACCATCAATAGTGACACCTTGAACAATTTAGTCAGTGATATTGAAAGAGCTGTGTGTCAGCAACCCTGGCGGTGACGCTCCCAGGAGGCAGCTGCTCCCCCGGAGGCAGTAAGCGCTGTAAAATGAAGGAAAGGAGGAAAAAAATAAAAGGACTCAGAGTGGCCCAGTGGAACTAATTTCGCCTGAACTTTAATGTTGCGGTCCTTCTCCCTCTTTTTTCCAGCCATATCTGTGCCTTCCTGTTTCCTTTTTCCCTCCCACCTCCCATCAGCTTTTGTCTCACCTCTCCGTACCCTCCGTCTCAGCGCCACGCTTCTCTGTTCCTCATCAGGCGTCCCTTTACCTTTAGCTTTGCAGTCACGTTTTCATCTCTGTGCATGACTCATTCTGCTCAATAAGCTCCAAAGTAAGCAGATTTGTCCATCTTCTCCCCCCTCTCCCTCTCTTCCTCCATAAGAAGGCTATTGTGATTCATGTACGAGACCCTTCAGAGCAAATATTCTCTGGGCTTTTCATGTATAAACACGTCTGACTTACTTTATTTTTTTCTATCACCAAGAGGTTGAAAATGGGAAAAAAAAATTAGAGAAAAAAAGATTTGTAACGCTGTGATTCAGTATGTAACAACCAAAAAATGTGCTGGTCTGAGCCTTTTTGGTCAAGTTAATGCCAAGTGTGATAAATAGATTATTCTTCAGATGGTGGCCTCAAACGAGCTTCCTCTCAGCGCTTAAGGCATACTTGTCATTCTAGCTAATTTGCCTGCCAAAAGTTCAACTTGTGATGAAAGGAGTCAGTCCTCAAGCGTTTAGACGGAAATAAACAAACTCATAGTCAGCATTAACAAATGCATATTTTTTTAACTGGATGTGAAATCCTCCTTTTCTGAGTGCCATTGTCAGGATTAAGGGTCCAAAAATGCAATCTTGGCTGAATTAAGCAAAGGCAACCCTGGAGTCAAACGCAAAAGGAGGCATTAGCATCCTTGCATTTGCATAACTGTCCTATATATAAATCAAGTGTTGCGGAGAGTGTTTGGAGTGACTAACACTCACATACACACACTCTTGTGGAGGCAAATTTAGGATGAGTGGCTCGCCGTGGATGCGCCTTACTGTAATTATCCAGCGGCGATGTGGCAGATGGAGAGCGCAAAGATTTCCCGGACTTTAGTCATCCGTCTCTCATCAGCTGCCGAGCTCCTAAATTATCGGAGCAACTCATTAGGAATGTTGACAAAACAATATAACACGGCTCTGGCACCGCTCAGCAAAAAAGTGCCTCACTAAGCAATGCAAACAACAGCTTCAATTATGATTTTTTTCTTCTTCTTCTTCTCCAACCCCCCTCTTCCACACTGTTCTGTCACCAGGCCATTTATTGCTTGAGATGATGTACAGTATGCTGCACTGGGGCTTGCATATGGAAGGAACTTGAGTACTTTAGATTAAAATTGATTTTTCTCTCCTTGGGATGTGGAAAAAGTCAAAAATTGTTACTTTATCCAACAGATTTATTCTGTTGGCATTGAAGGCTATTTGATACGTAATTAAAGAAAGCATACCCAAGACAAGTTGACAAGTATCTCTCTTTCACTGCCCCCTCTATTGTATATCAGCTCTCTAATGATGATATACTGTCCTGTGCATCTTCTGAATACAAGAAAGGGATCATATTTGCTGTTTGGTTCATCAGAAGTATTTGTTAGTCTTGGTCATTTATGCCAATTACCAGATAAATCCAAGCAGAGGTTGTAACAGAAATCAACATAAGAAATGTCAATTAACGCAAGCTATGCATCGCATGGTACAATGTGTTTATCTGTGAGAGCTGATGAGGACAACACTTGGTGGCAGTAGCACCCCCTGGCCAGGCAGAGTCCTGTGATTAATGAGTTATCCCGTCCACGTGGCGTTGGGCAGGCAAGAGGCCACGCACCTGTGTGTCACTCAGGTCTGACATCTTTTCCCAGACCGGCTGTCATCCTATCGCAGTGGGGGCGGGGAGACGGGAGTAATCCAGATGTTTCAAGGTTTCCTGACTCAAATCACCATCCTGACATTGTGTTTGTGACACATCCGGCTACATAATAACCTTCCTAAAAAGTTTAGAGTAGATCTCGGGCAAAAACACTTTGTGAAACTTTCACTGCGAGAGTGTTTGGAGTTTTGTTTTTGTGACTTAATTTATATCGGTTTAGTAGTTGATGTCCGGACTTTGGCGTTGTTGAGCATTTCTCTAATTGTACCGTAGTATAGCTCTTCTTCTGCCTGTGGGGAGTTGCATATTGTCCTGTTACCCAAAGAAAGATACAGTAATTTAGTAACTTTTGGGACATTTTAAACCATTATGTTATTAAATGAAAATGTAACTGGCATTGACACATTTTTTAATGTGTCACCATAAAAACACATACAAACAAATAACAGGTCGAACAAAAGTACGTGTGAATAGGAAAGGAAAAACAAAGAAAGTACATTAAAGGCAGTAGTTACTGTATCAATTGCTATATTCAAGAAAACCCAGATAAACACAGATGTACTGAGTTGGTGGTGGTTTCTATGAAAAACAAAAAGATTACTAATGAAAGCAATGGTTCCTTCAGAGTCTCTGTTGTAGGAGGAAATACTCAGCCAAATAGAAAGAGTCAGGTCTGGCTCTCTTTCTGGCTATTTCAAAAGAATTACAACTTTGCAATGGTTCTGTCATTATGTCATTTAAGCATAGATCCAGATAGAGTTCAACATAATACCACTATGCAAAAATAATGACAAAAGGAGATGTTCATTGCTAATTATCACAGGTAGCCACAGTTCAGCTTTTTATTGTATTGTCAGCATAAAGTTCAGAGCAAAGTTGTAATTATGCTATTAAAAGTGATACTGTTTACATGTTTGAAAATCACAGACACTGGTGCATATAATTGATTAGAGTTGTTTTCTTTCCCGGTTCTGTTGGCATAGCACAAAGAAAGATGTAATTTCAGCTTTCTTCACACAAAGGCCCAGCATCTTGCATTAAGCAATTGGACCTTAGCTGAAAATAGGACCTGTGGGTAGCAAGTATCAATAGCCTTTGATAAAAGTTCAGCAAGCAAAGCTGATATATTGTTGCTGTCTCCATAGGGAGGATGATTTATAAAACTTGTCTTTAGCTACTTTTTGTGCACATACATTTGAGATTTTACATCCACGCCACCATTTCCTGGCAGTTACTGTATGTTGATGCCATTTTTATAATCTCCACTTTGCCTTATTTCCCACAAATAAAGGAGGGGAGAAAAGTCATAATGGAATTCAGCCAAGGCATTGGATTATAAATGAGGTCTGCGCTAGGCTTCATAATGTTATTTAGATTCCTGTGTACAGAGACCCGTGTTCCAACTCCCATCAGCGCTGCAACAGAATCAAATGTGAATATAAGCTGATATAGGGAAATTGGTTTGTAATGTGCTGATGCTTTAGAGACCCTGTGCAGAGGCAAAAAGAGAACGACAGCAGTTCCTTGGCACACGCATAGGGATGTTTTAATTACTTGAATTGAACTGATCACCCTCTCTCCTGACCCAGAATGAAACAAATTTGTAAGATTTACACTGTGGTACATCTTGTGAGACAGTATTGCATACATGCCTCCTGAAGAATTTGCCCATAAATCTTTATTATTTGAAACTTCTATTTATTTTATGTGGCATTTACTAACTGGAGCAACTGTTCTTCGGCGGCATGAGCGTGATAAATCTCTGACAGAAAAAGAGCGATTAGAAAAGATAGAAAGTGAGTAATGTGTGTATTCAGTCTGTTTATAGATGAAGGACCTGCTTACATGTCCTGATGCATATTTTTTTTACAGTGTTACATAATGAATGTGTGCACACCAAAATGGCTAAAATGCCGGATCATTACCCATCCTCCTAAGATTTTGGATTAGATGTGGAAAATGTACCTGCACTTTGATCTGCTGCTGCCTCTGGAATTATTTCAGTGTTTTATTCCCTTGTTTTTCTCACACACATTAACTATCAGTGGTAGCTAACAGTTTTTTTTATATAGTGGACCTCTGACTTCAGTATATAGAAAATATATAATCCGTGAATACTAAAAAAGTTTGTAACGTTTTGTTTTAGCAGTTCAAATACGGAATATGCCTTAACTTGGGTTGGCGTCATCCTAGCTCTACCACACAAGCTAACTTCTACAGCATTCCTTATCTCTGCTCTTGGGGGTACAGCCAGTCAGTGCCATGGAAAATTTATGGCATTCCTGGTCTCAGACCATCAGCCTCAGTTGAAAGTGAAACTACAAATAATGGATGTGAACAAATACTGTTTTAATGCATATTTAAGGTTGGTCACTCCTCGTCAAAGACTAAACAAATGCATTGAAAATGTGACTTTCTGATCCCATCTGAACACAGTATAAACAATAACTCTGAAAGCCAGGCTTGGTTAGCTCATCTGATTAGCCACCTATCACATTTCAGCTGCATTTGGAAGTCAGTAAAGTCTTTTACATTTTTTAAAATATTTTACATATTTCATATGTGCAATTACATTTGGGTCAGAATATGACTCAGGCCTATCATAAAATATGAGATGCTGGGAAGCCATGACCAAGAGCTGACTGGGTGCTGACCAAGAAGGAACTGCCATCTCCAAAAATGAGACTTTAAATCTTGACCGACATTTGCAGCCGACCACATCAACAAACTCAGGTGTCTTGTAAGACTTATATGGTAAGGAGAGACACTTATTAAACTATTTGGTCACAATGTTTGGAGGACAGAAGGTAAATGGACTTTTAAGTCTTAAAATATTTTTTAGATCTTGCAAAGCTGGATTTTGGATCTTTAGGTTGTGCCTTAAAAACATGTATGACGAATAAAACAAGATTTTTTTTCCTTTTCACAGAGTTCTACAAAAGTGAGAAAGTCTTTCATCATCAGAGTCATAACTTTAGCCCCTTGCCAGCAATGCTCTGTTTATGTAATCCACTTGAAGACACTAAGAGCATGTAAGCAGAGGGGAAGCACTGTGACACGTCTGGAGCTGTTGTGCAGAGATGCAAGACATGACAGTTTTTCCACTTTACTTGCTACGAGGTTAACTTTAGAAATCTTGGGCAAAAACAAACACCTCCTGTTTTGACAGCCAGAGCTTGTGTATACCTCAGTGGCTGTTCCCAAGAAAAACCTGCAGTTCCAACCCAGTTCACATTTTCTGCTGCTACACATGTGAAGTGAATAGGCTTGATGTCTAATCCATCCATTAAATGTAATTGAGACTGAAACGCTGCATTAGAGTCGGTCTGTAGGATTGAGCTCCAAGACAGAAATTGCGAGGATTAGAAAAATCTCCAATAAACGTATATGCTCTTTTTTTTTTTCTGAAGCAGAAAATACAGTAGAAAGCCCCTCATCAGAGCGTCTAAAATTACCTTGTCAATCGAGCACCAGCTGCAGACTAGTTTTCAGCTCATCTCACTGGCGCATTAAGGAAAAAGGGATGTAAGAGGGCCAAAAACAAGCTTTGTTTTGATGGCTGTCTGGGCCATGTGTCTTATGGAGAGTTTTTAATGAGAAAAGGCTTTGACGCCTGATTTAGAATCACAGTGACAGCCAGTCAAAGGGTAAAAGCCTCAACCCGCCCCCCCAGCTTCGCAAACACCAAAAAACTGCACCACCATCATTTGTTGTCGGGATGCAGACAACTTGCCATCCAAAATAGCAGCAGAGAAATTGCAAAGTCAAAGGCTCTCCCATTTTTCCTTTTCTGTTCATCAGCTTTCTGTCAATGTTGTGCTTAAGACTTATAATAACAAGCTTGGCAAATGGAAGCGTAAATCTCTATTTGCTCTCGGGCTTTGAGAGGAAATATTTTGAGAAAAACGACATCAGCCGCCTCAGTGTTCACTGTGGCAAAATGGATTAAATCAACACCAGGGAGAAATGGTGCTTAAAATTTTGAGGCAAGTGACTAGATGATGAATGATATCAGGAGTCTGATCTCTGAGTATCTGCTGTAGACAGACAGTTACATGCATCAGGAAGCAGGAGAAGTGGCCCAAGCACATACTTAGAATAGGAGCGGACAAATCTTAACTTTAATGTTTTAGGCGAAGCTGAGAAAGTACGGATAAAATTCAGTTCTCCAGCAGCAGCTGCAAATGAGTCAAGTGAATTTAAACCAATCATGCTCTTTGCTTGCGGGGATTCGAATAATCATCAGCCCAAATATGATCTCATCAGACAGGGTCGTAAGTGAGGGGAAGTGGAAGGACCTCCCATATTTACCCAGAAGCTGTGGGTGTGTGTGTGTGTATCTGATCCCATATTTCAGCCACCAGAAGCAGGTTTTTGGGAATTTTATTTCATTCACTGAAGCAAAAGCTTGACCTTAATCAATCCGGTCAAGCCTGTGGCTTCCATCACTGTCTGTATTCTTGAAATTTTTCCTCTTTGCAGATGGATTTTGCTAAAAAAAAAGAAATAACTGTCTGTAGTAGGACAAGCTCTTGCACACTCTTTGCAGAAGTGAAGGAAACATAAAGGGATCTCCCTTTCTATTTAGCAGAAAACATGCCACCCTGTTAGACGATTGGGTTCCCCAGTGATCATAATTACAAGCCTAAAGTCCCCCTGGTCTGGCACATTTGCACACACCCATACACACTTGCATACCTTTCCTGAACAAATACACCAGTGGTAATTAAAACGTGGAAGCGTGTCTTAGAGGAGCTGTCAGAACTGTAATTGCTAGAGGGATGGTGGGCTATCGAGAAGTGAATCACACTACAAGTGCAACACTGCTAGTCGTGTGTAGCTTTGATTAGAAAGGACCGTGTGAAGAGATGGGGGGTTATCATCCAAACCTTTTATCCACGGTAAATACCAGGGCTGTGATACATCCAGCTCATCCCTCCACAGATTCTATCACATTCAGGATTTTGACTTGGCCACTTTGAAATGTTTAATATTTATTTCAGCAGTAAAATTTAATTAAAAATGCAAATTGGTCAAGTTAAAAGACTGCTTTAAACCTATATGTGGTGTGAATAACTCTGGGCTATTTCTCTTCTGAAAACATAACCACTTGGAGTATTTTTATTTTCAATTTATAATAATAATAAACTTATAAAATTCATATTTCTGTTTTCAAGATGCAAAGCACTTTAAGCTGCCATGTTGGTGAAATGTGCTCTACAAATAAACTTGATTGACTGATTGATCATTAATATTATTAAAAGACCAACTTTGCTTGTTTGGAATAACAGACGCCCTAAGGAAATTAGGACCATTGGTATCACTAGTGATCCTCTTTCAGTGGGTTGTTGTCATGGCAACAACACAGGTCTTGAAGTGTGTCTTTGTTTATGTCTGTTCTGTCTATTACTCTGGGGTATCAACACTGAAACACCTGCCTTTTTATCCAGGCCCAATAACAATAGCTTAAACTTTCTGTAGTAGAGTTAGCAGCTCTTTATGGGGCACACGTGACGAAGAATATGACACCGTATTAATATTGCGACATCTCGTACTATGGGGTCTCATTACAAAACCAACTAAATACTCCTGTCCCTTATTATTTCTTACCCCTTCAGTCATTTTTTTCATCCTGCCGTTTTTAAAGGGGATGCTTGAGGAAACCTTTTTGACTTAAAGGGATGTTATAGCACTAGGTTTACAAATGCAACATCCATACCTGTATCACATTAAACATTAGAGACAAAAACCCTTCTCTCATCACGTTTGATGAAATTGCCAGGGGTAAATGTGTGGTCTGCTGTGCTCGAACAGCTTTGCCATCATGAATTGCCTGTTTCTGTGCCGGAGGCTTTGGAAGAAGGGAGGGCGTGGGGAAAAAGAGGGGAGAAAAGGTTTGAACTCAAGCCAAAAATTGGATTTGAGTTTCTAAGAAATTCCCATATGTTTGTGCATAAGGGAGAAGGAGGACAGCAGAGGATGAGAGAGAAGTGGAAAAATAAGAATACTGTATATGCAGGGTGTGAGAAATGAAATCATGACTTTTAAATGAGTAACAAGATTCTTCTTACAGAGATCGCTTGGGAAAATTACAACTCATAATGCCATCAGGAAATCAATGGGGACTATAAAGGTAATCATAACAGTACAGTGTGAGTGAGCTGGTGCCCAAATTGCCACTCTGTTTGCTACTTTTTTTTCCCTCTCAGCAGATAATTGCGCTGGACAACATGAATCAGCTCTATTCATGCCGAAACACTTAGCATACATCTCCATGGGCCATGAAGCTAATTGCATTTCAAAAAAAAAAGTTGCAGCACCACACCACCAACTATTGATTGAATGCTAAACATGCAATCTGGCAGTGCACGCATGTAAGCAAATGGCTAATTTGATTTCAATCAACATAGCTGTGGAATAAGCCTCTCCTGTCACAACGCAGTTTGAATTGAGATATGAAACTCGGCCCACTGTTCGCTTTAAACCCATCCAAATATCTCAATTGTGCCCTTTTTATGAGGGAAAATGAACCTAATTGAAAGTGGCATGCAATCGGCCAGCAGTAACCCAGCGTGAAATTTGTCTTCAGTTACTCCGGGCAGTGGCAAGAGCCAACTTTGCAGCATTATCTTTAGATTGGACATTTTGTAATTGGTTATGATTATTATGGCATGGAGTGGCTGCTTACCAACACTGAAATATCACGGTGACTGCAGAGGGGTGGATTTTACAATGTCAAATCTAAGGGTTTAATAAACTGTCTAATCAAATGGTTGTAAAATACATGTTTTGATTAAAAATGCATGAATTCAGTTAAAAAGTTCTTAACGTTTCTCTTCTACAAAGGAAATCAGACATTTATATCGGTCTCATCAGCTGCTATCATTGTAGCCTCTGAAGAAAGAAGTCCGTCTGATTTCTGGTTGGTTTCACCCTTCACTAACTACAACAGGCCTCTTTAAAGTCATGCTGGAATTGACAATCTATATCTTGCCACTATGCGCTTATGGTCCCACACTGTAAAATGTTCAAATGGTCAAAAGCCTTCTGAAGTGTTTGTATAGACTAAACTGTGGCAATAATGTTGTTTGTGTTTGGGCAGCCTAGGACTGAAACTAATATTTGAAAACAGCTTGCTTTTAAAAAATTTAAATTGTCCAAAAAAGCAATTTTAGATCAAAAACGGATCTCGTTTGCACGCGTGCTACTTCCTGCTGTGTGCTTGGAATTTCATCAGAGATAACTTTGTTGTTTACTCCAGCAGTAACGGTCTATGTCTGCTGCATGCCAACTTATTACTGGAGACACTTGTAGCGGCTCTCTACAAACATCATATCGTCACACATGGACGCCGGTGTTTGTGAGCGCCGCAATGCGTGGGCACGCGGCTGAAGCGGGGCCTTGTAGAATCGCAGCTGCCACCAGCAACCAGCCTCCTGCCATGCAGAAAAGGGATTCTGTTTATGGTGGGAGATTAAGAGGTGCCTTGCTGTCACGGAAACCTAGCCATCTCTGATTGCTTTCTTGAAATGTTCCGTTTTCGCATGTTGTTGTTTTGAACAGATGTGTCGTTAGAAGCAGATAAGAGCTGCAGCGTGATCTGTACATGCACTATAGCCCCTCTGTTTAATGTTCTCCCAGGATCACTCTTCAGCTATTGTTTCTATGGGTACAAGACCATGCAAAAATATTAAGAGAACTTACTATTTTTCTTGTTTTGTTACAACAACAAACCTTTCTGTGTTTTATTTGGTTTGTTTGCGATTGGCCAATAAAATAATTGCATTGTAGAGAATGGCATATTGGAGGGAAATTGACATTTTCTAATTTGTTTAAACAATTGAAAAGATGGCCAAACATTTGTTTTCTTGAATCAATACATTGTAGATGCATCTTTTACAATGGTGTCAGTTTTCCACCACACATAGCATTTTGCATATTGGATGCAAAGTTATTATTTCTGGTCTTATCTGTCTAGATTATCTTATCTGTCCACATACCTTGAAGCAAACTGCAATCAGGACTTCTTGAGGTTTTCTTTCAACAATTTCCCGTTGACAGTTGAACAGACAAACTCTGTTAACTAACTAAGCCACTTCTGAAGCCACTTGGTTGCCCTAGAATTTGTATCAGACTAAAGTTGGCAGAATTTACATCCAGGCCACACTTTTCAGAGTTTCCAAGATAAAAAAAAGCAGGTCTTTTGTGTCGCTTTACTGCACATTATTGAGCACTAAAGTTTGAGGCTGTAAGATGTCAAAATGTAAAAACAGTGGATATTTTTGCAAGGCACCATATGATGTCGCACGCTTTGGCTCCTGCCGCTACAACCACGTCTGATACTGGAGCCTTTGAAATGGAAACTCACTTTCTTCTGCACTTCATAGAAGATGACTTTTTGTTCAATGTTGGGGCTTTGTTCTTTTTTAATGATAATCAAGTGATACACAACACGACTCCTCTGTGATTTCCCTCACACAGAACTACAGCAAATAATCTAATGCGCAGACCCTAATGGCGCTATAAATATAACGCATTCAACAAAGCTGGGCCACGGTGTAATCGGCTCATGAGGGATTCATCGGCTGCTTGACTGATGGATCATACTGGAAGGTAAACAGGACCAGAAATGATAGTCTGGTGTGCAGTTTCTCCTCCTCTGAAAGTGCCGTGCACGCCACTCTTCATTTCCTTTTCCTGCGCTCAGCTACCAGGGGGCAACAGGCAGCGTTCAATCATCATGGGGCGGCAATAGCTGCAAATTGTATTCTCACGCTGAAAATGCATAATCAACAGCAGTTTCTTATTCATAATCTTCTCTTCTGAGCTCCTTTTGCTTAATGCATACATATTTAGATTTCTTGATAGGATGGGAATAGGAGGAGGCGGTGCTGGAATTCATTGATTGCTCTCCAGCCTTCCAGTTCTCTTTACTTCTCTTTGATATAAATCATTTTCATTTTCCAAGATATTTCTTTTCACCCCCCATTTCCTGTGTTCTCTGGTTTTATAGACCTGTGTTGCTTTGCATCTTCCACATTTGATTGGGGTGGGTGTGTGTGTGTGTGTGTTGGTGTGTGTGCGCACATCTGAGGCCTGCTGTGTTTAGAATCATCTTTTTATAGCAGTTGTAGCTTCACCACAGTTCACCTGCTTGGATCAGGAAAATGTTATATTCATGAGGCTTTACAGTATACAGGAGTCCTTTTTCGACAAATGGCCCTTGTAGCAATATTGGAATTCAGTTAGCGAAGGCTGCTGCGTGTGGACATGCGCTTTTGTCCTGCTGGGAGACATTAGGAGGGTTTTGTGTCTCCTCTTGGCCACAACAAACATTTTGCAATATGTCAGTGAGCGGGGATTTCTGTGTATTTGTGAAATTGAGTGCACTAACCGGGTCACAGCAGGCTGGTTTTATTTTATTTGTGTTTTTAAAGCCCTCCCCCCTTTTTTTATGCATGCTGCTGTGCTGAGCATTTTTTTTCTAATGCAAACCATTGGAGATGTACATATTGTAAGGCTTTGCAGGTTTTCTATTTGAGCTGTCATTATGGTTGCTCACAGGAGTGCAACTGCATTTTTATTATCTTTTGTCCCTTTTTGCAAATTTGCTCTGAAGCTTACTAATGAGAGCCCACTAATGAATGAAAATGGCTCAGATGCAGTTTTTTTTGGAGGGGCTGCTCTCATCTAACTTGTAGATTGTTACATTTTTTTCTGTCCACTAAGTTTTACCTGCTTATGCTTGATTGAGTACTTACTCTGAACTCACACGGATGCACTGTAAAACCAACCCGCTAAAGGGAAATACTTTTGTAGTTTTACTGATATCAGAAGATCAGCACACATATGCCTTAACTGAATGAGTTAATGTCTTTCTGAAATAGTTCAGATCATATTTCTACCCTCCATCCATCCATCCATTTTCTATACACCCTTGTCCCTTACTGGGGTCGGCAGGTGCTGGTGCTTATCTCCAGCTAACATTCCAGGTGAGAGGCGGGGTCACCCTGGACAGGTCACCAGTCTGTTGCAGGGCAACACAGAGACAGACAGGACAAACAAACATGCACACACACACTCACACTTAGGGAGAATTTAGTGAGACCAATTAACCTGACAGTTATGTTTTTGGACTGTGGGAGGAAGCCGGAGTACCCAGAGAGAACCCACGCATGCACAGGGAGAAACATGCAAACTCCATGCAGAAAGACCGGGGCCGGGAATCGAACCCAGAACCTTCTTGCTGCAAGGCAACAGCTCTACCAACTGCACCACTATGCAGCCCTTTGACTGGAACCTAAAAAGTTATATATATATTCTTCTATAATAAATTCTTCAGTTATAATTATTTAAAGAAATAGCTTGCAGTGGCACTAACTGTACCCCTAAAAAAAATTGTGAAACCGTTATTTCCAATTTTACCTCTGAATTAAAATTTTATTTTGCTATGGGAGATTATGATTATGTAATAGTGAGTTAATTCACCTGGTTGTGGACACAAAACAAATGTATAAATTGAAAGGATTCCAGAATTCCCCTCTTGGGACTAACATGTTGGCACTTCCTCTTAGAGAAAGAATAATATCTTTGCTTCCCTCGGAAATAAATGCATGCAAGGTAACAATAGGCTAGAAAAAGAACCCATTTTAGTCTTCCAAGCTTTATTGTTGAGCTGTTCTGCTTTAGACAATAAGCCAATATGTCTTTCCCAGTATGTGATTTCAAAGGGCATCAGTACAAATAAAATGGATCCAGGAAGCTGAAGTGCTAGTTAGTAAGTAAGAATAAAGCAAAGCGTGGGAAAGATCAAGTTTAAAGTTACTTATTACACTGTCTTCATCACTGACCAGTTCATTCTTTCTCCTCTCCCTGGCCTCTGCTCTTGTGTTGTTTTTTGTTTTCTTTTTCCTCTCTGATCATTTATTTCTTTCCATTTTGGGCTTTTAAGTATTTAGTTGTTCTAGTCCTTTCTCATATTCTGGTTTTGACTTTGCCTGCCATTTATTCCTCACACTCAGGCATATAAACTCGTTGGTCATTTCATTAGGTACACCTCCCTTGTACCGAGTCCCTTTTTGCCATCAGAACTTCTGTAATTCTGTAACACTTTGAGGAAGTGTTGAAATCACTTCCTCAAAAATTTTGGGATTTTTGCATGACACAGTTGCTGGACTCTTGTCAGCTGTACATTCTGATATCTGGGGACTGTTGGGGCCACTCACCGTCATGTTCAAGAAACCAGTTGGATATGATTTGAGCTTTGTAACATGTTACATTATCCATATGAAGAAGCCGTCCTATGATGGGACTGTGGTCATAAAGGCATTGTCAGCAACAACACACAGGTAGGCTCTGCCATGCAAACAATGCTCATTTGGTCTAAAGTGAGTAAATACATGAAGAGTCTGAACCCTTAATATGGAATCACTCTTTCATGTTTTAGGTCAAAGTTTGTCTTTACCATCAGAATGTCAAAGTTAAAATCAAGACTTACTGGACCAGGAAATATCTTCCATACTTAGAATTACCATTCCATTTTCTCAAGCCAGTGTGCTAATTTTCCTTTGACATCAAAAATGCATTTCTGTCCACACAGCTGTCGCACACTAGATATTTTGTTGTCTGGAGAACATTCTCTGTAAGTTTGAGAAGTGGTTTTGCATGGAATCCCCAATAGATGATGAGTTTGTAAAATCGTGAGACCAACAAATTTGGCACCACGAATCAAGTCAATATCACAGTCAAAGGTTCTAAGTCCATACAGTTGTTGCCATGTGACTGGCTAATTCACCAAGCAGTGCCATAAAAAACAAGTTGCATATCCACTGCTATCATGTCCTAAATCTCTGACAGGCATTTTATTGTTTGATCTAGTGTGTAGTATGAACATTACCTGAAAGCCAAATTCTCTACTTCATTCTTCATCCTTAGAAGATACTCAGAATCCTATTTGTCTTGGGATATACATTTATTATTAAGGCTATGACTTCAGTTTGGCTCAAATACTGAATGCTGCTGTATCAGTTTCCAGGTGTCTCCACCTTGCTGGAGATATTTGCTCAGGTCAATATATCATGCCTCAAGAGATAGGTCAGAGCTTGGTGTTTTATCTCTGCAGTGGAGCTAAAAGCAGACTCTGGTGTAGGAAAAAAATCCTCAGGTGCTGTCATTCAACAGTATCACCCGGTGAACTTGGAAAAGGAAAAGTTTAACGCTAGTATGAACAAATTCACCAACATTAGATAAGTGACCTGAGATCTGGCAGTTTTCTCCTCATTGTACAATACAAAGACTGTGATTACCATCCCCGCGTCAGCTCACTGAGCCATTGAAGAACACATTGCTAATGTAATCACACAATGCTACTCTCTCTTATGGACCAAGCTTAATGTTGAGTGTCTGTCATTTGAGAGCTCACTGCCACAGTAAAAGGTTCCGGCTGGTTTCTATAGGCACATGTTTATTGTTTCATGCATCAAAGCCATTATCCACCCTCCAACCCTGCACAGCTGCAAGTTCCCAGGGTCATTCCTCAATGTGAAACTGAACTGTATGACATGACCAAAATCGACTCCTCTCAAAATACTCCAGAGCTAATGGAAGTCGTTGTAAGTGGCATCAGTGCCTGGACCTCGGATGCTGGATGAAAACGGAGTCAGCACCTGTCAGAGAGGCTATTTTTGTCTCCATATCTCGTGGTTGATTTGTGTTTACGTGGTTGTCCGCTTCTAGAAGCCCAGGTTTAGAAGTTAAGGTTGCTGTTTCACTTGCTCATCGTTTTGGGCCTTGTATTAATTTTAAAAAAGATGAGTAATGCCAGATGTTTATCCTGTCTGTGTTGCAACAGTAAATGAAGTCTTCCTGGTGTTTAGCGGTCACGTTTCCAAATGCTCTTTTACCTATAACAGTTAAGGTGAGAGGTCCCAGTGGGGAAATGCAAGGTTGCTGCAAGAGGAGCCACATTGCTGATGCACGGCAATATTATTGCTTATGGAGCCCATCAACTCTAATTATGTCTGCTTTGCTCCATTCTACTAGGAGTAGTACTGAATATTAATGCTATGCAACTCTTTACAGCAACGTCACTTAATCAGTGCAATAACATCATTAACAGCGCCATGTTTCTGAAAAGTGATTGATCCTGGGGTTTAGGAAACTTCAAGGTTAGCTAAATATACTCATTTGGGGATACCTCTTTGGTGTTTTATTGGATAAGAAACTTGTGGGACTTGTGGTTTTGTAAGGTATGCAACTATCAACCCAGTTCTTCCTCAAGGTAGGTCAAAAACTTAATCAGTTCCTGCATGTTTCCCTCAATTTATCCTCACACAGAGGAGGCAGCTTGCCATTATCATGCAGGAAAACATTTGTCGTCGCTTGATTACACTAATGGGAAAGCACACACGAATAAGAAATGTTGAATGTTATTGAAATTAGGCTTAATTGCTGATGGCATCTCAGGTTAATTTGTATTCCCTCAGTAGGAAATGAGTCTGTTTGTTTTTGTGAGCTGAGATGCATCTGAGTCCTAGTAGATGGATTGTACTGTACATTCCTAGCGAAGGGGGTTTGATACCAGCTGTGACACAGGGGATGGTTTTGTTTACACCTTGTGACTCCAAGTGTGAGGAAATGTATTATTCCTGAATGGCTTTTTAATGGTACTATATGGTAATTTGGGACACAAATGGGCAATAGGGTTAGGGTTAGGGTTAGGTATTTTATAGGAGCTAAAACCTTTTCTGTTTGTTGTTTTTATCTACATTTTCAGATACAAAGTAGTTTTTTTAATTATTATTATTATTGTTGTGGTTTTCTAAAAATTTGAAAAATGTAGGAGTTTAAAAATGTATCCTATGTTCTGTAGTTGAGGCCCAATTGTCTGTCAACAAGTTGTCGAAACCATAACATTGCATCAATGTTGGATGCAGTTAGAGAATTATACGGGTAGCTGAGGAAACAGAAGCTCCCAGAGTTTAAGGCTTATGTGTCACTAGTAATAATGTTGCTCTAGTAACAGTCATTGAATTGTATTGTTTTTTTTTAGATTAAACGGCAAATGTGGGAAGAGATTGGGTCTTTGAAACCTTATTACCAACAATGATAAATGTATCTCCCCCTCATGCAGCTTTGTGCTTTAGTCCCTTAGTCCACCATGATGCTTGGTCATCAGGGCGAGCTCACAGGAGAAACCGGAGTTGGACGGAAGCATGTTTGGCTTCTTTTACCAAGGGATTGCGATTTTAAAAGCACTTCAGTGCGGAGACATGCACTGTCCAGCTGAGGTTTGTCTGCCCTGAAGACTAAACCAGCAAAAGGAAACAGTCTTATCCAAGCAGCTTCTTTATCACTATCAGTGGAGTGATTTTTCTCTTCCTTTTAATTATTGATGTAAATGCATTTCATTGACTTGCCAGTTTTTCCATTGAATGCCTTTAGTAGTGATGAATAAAGAAAAACAAAGACTAGAGACATTCAATTTACAGCCAGTCCTGTATTGTGTGATAGAGATAGAAATTGTTTTTCTTGGTCTGAAGTTTTAACATTATTTAAAATGTTACTCTTAGGAATATTCTGTTCACTTGTTGGAGGATTTGTGTTCCTGAACAATTAAAATTATCTTTTAGTTTCTTTTGTTTAATTCAAATTGGAAATTCCAAAAGTGGAAAAATATCAATTTGATGATTAATGTTAAACATATGATTTGTTAAATACTTATTGTCTAATCGATCATAGACAATGTCTTGCATGTTTGGGGTTATCGGAACGTGTGAGAATGATGTAGAAAATCTAACAGCACACTGGAGCTGCTGTAATTAGTTTACCAAATGATTAGTTGAACAGTTGCCTTAATCAGCACCCATTTTTTTGGGAGTTTGTTTTTAGTTATATTTAACAAAGCCAGGAGGGGAAAGGTTTGATTAGCTGAGATGTTTTAGCCTGACTCGCTGATTCTCCATCTGACTGTGGTTTGTACAACAATACCCAAATCCTGTCTTTGTTGTGGACTGATAGACCCATGTTGTTGTGTGTAGAGTTTGATTAAAGAGTGTGCTTCTTTTCTGTCTTGCCCTATTGTCCACTTGTCGAGACTATAAAACAAGCAATACATAAAAAACTATCCTCCCCTGTTTTGTATTGCGTATGCTGCAGTGTTTCTTTTTGAAGGATGTTGTTATTATTGAGCTGAATAATATTCTAGAAACTGTCATTTCTAGAATACTTAAATCATTTTTCCTCTAATGTATATTTTGTTTTTGAACTATTAAAAATGACAATCATAAGCGTTTTCAGAGGGATTCTCAAGTATTTGTGGATTTCAGCAATTTTCAGGTGATTTTGGGCCCCCACTGCTGCAAATAATGGGGATCTGCTGTACTTTCATTTGCTTAAAAATACTATGAGCAAAGACACTAGTATCAGCATATTTGCTAAAGAGTAATATTAGCTAATTCTATGGCATTAGCCAATGGCAGTCTGTACAGTGGTGCAGTTGGTAGAGCCGTTGCCTTGCAGCAAGAAGGTTCTGGGTTCGATTCCCGGCCCCGGTCTTTCTACATCGACTTTGCATCTCCCTGTGCATGTGTGGGTTCTCTCTGGGTACTCCGGCTTCCTCCCACAGTTAACCTGACATAACTGTCAGGTTAATTGGTCTAAATTCTCCCTAGGTGAGTGTGTGTGGTTGTTTGTCCTGTCTGTCTCTGTGTTGTCCTGCGACAGACTGGCGACCTGTCCAGGGTGACCCCGCCTCTCGCCCGGAATATTAGCTGGGAATAGGCACCAGCAACCCTTCCGACCCCATTAAGGGACAAAGGTGTTAGAAAATGGATGGACGGACGGATGGCAACTTCTTAAGGGATCCAAGGACATTTTCAATAGCTCAAATTTATTTTCACACAATATTGAACTTGATGTTTTCCACTTTTACCAAGCACTTAAATTACTGCTCTATGGTATTTTCATGCAATCGACTTTATTTCAGAAGTTTTTTGCTTGTCAAATATTCATGATTCATGGTTCACCACCTTCAGCAGAATGTGGCATCATTCAGATGCCACATTTCATTGTGGTTGCTATTGAGTTTTGCCTGTACTGTATTGAGCTGAAGTCAGTTGTAAGTTGCAGTTGAGGGCTTCAAAAACATTGTAGTTTCTTTTAATTTTGTATAGCATTAGCAATATCAATATATAACAATAGGGGACTGCCTTATTATGCTTGTGCTGCGACCATGTTTGGCATTTGCTTCATGGTACCAGACAAGCACACATTGAGATTTAAACTGTGGACAAACTCTTTTTTTGTTTTGTTTTGTTACCACAACACTATTTAGAGCATTTCCTGTATAAAACAGAGCGAACTATTAAATTCACTATTTCATCTGGAATCTGTCAAATCACATACTCTAACAGCAAGATGGAAACCTACATATACAATGTTAAATCACAGTGTGGTAATGGCTATGTTTTTATGACATCAATATTGTGACAGAAATTCATCACCAGTTTATACAATACAGCAATCTACGAAATATAGACAGGAAAAGGGTCTGAGCAGTCATGTGGAAGAGACGGCCAGGCTGAAATGCACAGAATGGAAAGCTTTGTATCTGTGGCAATTATCCAAAGTGGAGCAGGTCAGGAAGATGATAATGACTTAAAGTTCTCATGCAGAACAGAGTCATAAATGTATGAATCAATGTGGCACAAGGAACATCTGTCTCCTTTTACGAGATTGTAAAATGAATACAAAGTAAGTGTGGCGCAGTCTTAATAGAACTGGATCCTCCGAAGCCAGGTGGAAGGGTTTTGAATGCCAAATTTGTTAAGGTTGTTATTCTTAACCTTTCTCTGATATATTTAAATTTTTATTTAAAATACATTAATGCGTTTCCATTTTCAGCCCAAAGGAGCATAATGTGTAATCACTACATCATCACTTGTTCTTTTTGGGATGTTCAAACGAGTGCATTTTGCTTGCAGAAAAGGTATTTACTTCATACTGACCCATTCCTTGGATGTGATAATGGAAATTCTGGCCTTTCCTGTTGAGGTTCCCGTCCTCTTGTAGACGAAAGTCTTCATCCCCTCTGGGAAAGAATCTAAAAAGATATTTACACATTGCAACTGTGTATATTCTCCCCTGTGGCTCTGTCTTCAAAGATTTCTATCCCACCTCCCCAACTTGTATCACTATTTGGCCGATGAGGTCAGACAGAGCGGTATGTGGTCAGCGAGTCGTTTTCCTCCTATTTTTTAGAAAAACAAAAACAAAAAAACTTCAGATTTCACTCAGCTGAAGCCCCTCAGAGAGCGACTGAGACATGGACTTGGAGTGAGGGGTTGGGATGTAGGGATCTGATTGTAATTTTCAAATCTTTGTGTTAGTGTAACAAAAGATAAATAAATAAACAGGACAAAGCAGATAAACAGGCCTCAAAGATGTTGTCATTAGCTTCTTTATGATTTGAGTACATCACATGTTAGGAGTAGTACTCTTATTTGTTATGTATAGTTTTGTAATTTAAATTCTTTCTTTTGCCATCTTGCATTTTTAAATTAATTACTTTTTCTTGCTGATTTCTGATAAACTTTCAACTAGCTGACGTTGCTATAAGAAGACATTTACAGCATAGAAACAGCAAGTGTGTACTATTTTAAGGAACATTGTAGCTGCTTTAGTTAAAACTGTATTTTATTAGCTAGACAGTTTCAACCTTTAACCAGTAGCTTTTTAGACTCTAAAATAGGTGAAGTTGAAAAAAAAGGTTATGATATTCTATGCAGTAAACACAGAAAAGCTACTGGTATGGAAAAAAAATCTAATAAATGTTTGACACCATTATTACAGCAGCAACAATCATTGTTTTTATTTTTTTATTTCAGCAGCAGCAGCACCCTGCTGCTTTGATTGTTTCAAAAAAGCAGGTAGAAATGTAGTCTTGATTTTTGTTTGAAATGTTTGTATGATTCTGTTAGGTTGCAATCTTTTAACTTAAGATTAGTATTGTGTGAGAGTCTCCTTCTAGCTCATGCTTGACCAAATTTACAACAGTTTTATACAAGCTGCCGGTCTAACATTGGGGTCAACAGCTTCATAAATAAGAAAATGACACCTTCTCAGCAAAACAAGAGGAGCAACTGCTGAAGTGACATCTTTCTGTCCAATGTTTTAAATAAAAAAGTAGGTTGAGTTATTCCATCTTTTGAACTATAAAGCTAAAACTTAAATATTAGATAGAATTTCTAAATTCTACTCCTTCTCTCTGAGGTTTCTTTAGTCCGGCTCATTCCATGTGCCTCTTTCTGCTCTGGAATTAAAATTCTATTCATCGTAACTCTGTCTCATCAGTCAGACCCTATTCAGCCATCGAGAAGATCAGATTGTCATAACTGTGCTGTATCTCTACCACTGGCCGCCAATCAAGCAGAAGACAGTAAAAAAAAAAAAATAGATGAAATAGCACTACTCAGGTGAAAAGCACACAAACCCACATGGTTATATCATCCCAGGACGCTGCTCAGAACTCATCAGCCTGCAGTCCTTTATATTTCTGCCTTTAAAGACACTCATAGAAACAACATTACAGTAACAAATCTGCTGTAAACTGGAGCTGGGATGCTAAATCTTCCACATTAAAAGTGGTTGTCATATCCTTCTGAACTAAACTGCCTTCACAAGTGGTAATTAACAAAGGGACTACTTAAAGTAACACTGCAGCTGCTGCTTTCTGAGATGTTGGACAAGATCCTGAGTGTTGGCAAGTTAACGTCAAATACAAATTCCTCTACTGAGGGGTCATTGTGACTGTCTGACTTTGCATCCCCGTTTTATGGCGTATGTAGGCATCCGTGCATGTTCACATAGGTCCACAGTCAATTTACTTATCCTAATATTCCTGTGGAATAATGGGGGAAGACTGAACAAACGGAACAAAACCGCAGAGAGAGCGCAAGAGTAATCTCGATCAAAAAACTTAACTGAGATAAAATATTTATATTTAAGATGTACTTGGGATTCCCTGTTGCTCTTTGGCTTATTATGTACTTGATTAAAACAGACACATGTTGGCAGTTACAGCCTTTACATGAATACAAAAATCCAGCCTTTCTGAACAGACTCCAGAAAAAAGCAACATTTAATATTCTCCCCACATGTAAAACTTGTGTAAGAGTTACCCAGCTTTCCCAGAACTTCAACATTCTCAAAACATATATTTTCTTTTTCCTGATCCAGCTGGAACCTATTTGGCCAGTCTGGGTCAGTGTGACATTTTACTTTCCAAACTCAACACATGATTAAACACCTGCTATTCTAGATGGGGGAGTCTTTTCCAAGAACACCCAGCCAAAAATCTCTTATCTATGAACCATACCAAGCTGGAAACAAATTTGACTCCTTAAGACCTCTTTGTGGATGTGAATAGGTTAGCAAAAATCAGAAATGTTTTCTCCTTAAACATATCTAAGTCTTTTAGGCATTTCCTAGTAGAAAAGTCTCAGTCCAATGGCAGATTTGAAGTTTATGCAATGGACACAAGACTTTATTAATAATACATGGTCTAAATTTATACTGTAACTCCATCCATCCGTTTTCTATACTCCCTTGTCCCTTATTGGGGTCGGGAGGTGCCAGTGCCTATCCCCAGCTAACATTCCGGGCGAGAGGCGGGGTCACGCTGGACAGGTTGCCAGTCTGTCGCAGGGCAACACAGAGACGCGTACTGGTGTCCACAAGACAAACAACCATGCACACTCACTCACACCTAGGGACAATTTAGAGAGGCCAATTAACCTGACAGTCATGTTTTTGGACTGTGGGAGGAAGCCGGAGTACCCGGAGAGAACCCACGCAAGCACAGGGACAACATGCAAACTCCATGCAGAAAGACCGGGGCCGGGAATCAAACCCAGAACCTTCTTGCTGCAAGGCAACAGCTCTACCAGCTGCGCCACTGGGCAGCCCTACTGTAACTCCTTAGAACCTAATTCACCCACCAGTACTCTTAGAATCTTCTGGTGAGATCTCTATTTTTCTGGACTTTGTCATTAGCTTCAGTATGCCACACAAGGACAACTAGGTTGAAAAAGCTACAATATGTTACATTCATTTCAATATGTACTGACAAACTATACACAGTGCTGGTTTACAAACTTACTGTTTGCTTTGAACATAATTAAATTGAATCTGTAGTGTTGTAGGTGCCTAAATATTCTTCATGAATATTAGTAAAACTTATGTTTATGATTAATGCTTAATCTTTTAGTAAGTGGTCCCAACCTCTGCCTCAATCAAAATGTGGAATTGGATTGGAACATCATTCATATATGAACAAAGCATTAAACCTACACATTTATGAAATATTAGATGTTTTCTGCTGCAGTATCGTTATGACTTCATAAAGGTACTTCGGGATCAACATCTTTCTCAGTAAATAAAACGAAAGAAAAAAACAAAGATTAAATGGTCAATACTGTTTATTCCTTATTTTACTACCTTAGCTATTTTGCAGTGATTTTGAATAGTTTCTTCCCCTCAATGAGTCCTTTGTTGTAACGCAGCAAACAGAAAGTCATGAACTTTCACCTTTGTAACACTGAAAGTATAATACATTTCGCAGACCAAAATATTGAAATAAAAATATGGAAAGTATTCTAATGTATTTGAAATTTTGAGCTATAAATGTTCCCTTGTGAATAGCTGCTGGCTTTGTAGATGGCTACAACACATCAAGAAAATGCATCAATCTAAAACCGACACTTCAAAGAAAACTTCAAACGCTCTCAGTCATTCTATGCAAATTTTCAGAGATGGAGTTCGATTTTTATTTTTACACATTTGTTTCTCCTCTCCATCAAATGTTGGCAACTTTGAAGTGGAGCACATGATTTTTGTTTTTATTTTTTTCCCCATTTCGCTTCCCACTTGAAGAAAGGGGAAAGCAAATTGTGAATTATTTAGCCCACCTTTGCAACACTGTAGTAGAATTTGTGTAACTCAAAATGAAAGACTGCGGTGTAAACTGGAGTACTCCTCTTAAAGAACTCAGGAGTATTTTCTGAATAATGCATGGAGCCCCATAAGACGGGCAGACTCCGATATGCGAGATGAGGGACTTTAGATTACAGTGTGTGATATGACCTTTCCTTTCATGAAAAATTAAATGGTTCGAAATTGAGCAGATGCTGCTTTATTTAACGCAAATCTCCAATGAGAAGCTGTTGTAAAGACAGTTTCAAACAGGAGCCATTAAAAGCTCAGGAATGCAATGAATCTGATGTCTTTGTCTGTAGATTAATGTGGCAGTGATTCGGTTTTTTTTATACAAATGTTTTTATTTTTGCCTCTCCTGTTTAATAAGGATGCGTTACACAGGTTTGGCTTTTCCATTGCGCTCTCTGCCTCTGCTGAGAACTTCTCCACAGATGTATAATAGAAAAAAAAGGAGTTGGCAAGTAAACAGTCTGCCAGTGCTTGCCTGTAGGTGCCAATCTGCCTTGTAGTTTGATGTTGGAAGTGAGTCTCCGATGCATCTGAATACTACATCTCTCCTCCGAATCCAAAATTCGCTCCACACACTGTATGCTTGTATTTCAAAGCACACAACATGTTTAAAAAATTCAAACTTTCACAACTACTCTAGCAGCTCGGGCAGGTATGAAATCAGCGGCTATTTGATGTGGTTAAAAAAAAATAAATAAGTTAGACCCTGCTCCCGTCATCATTTTTTTCTTTGGCAAATGAGTCACAGATGAAAAATACCAAATTATACAGCAGGACCGTCAAGCTGTCACTTCGGTAATGAAGTTGGTGCAAACCATTTGTCTTATTTTGTCATGCTTTTTTCCCCATTAGTCATAGTGCTCTAACCATTAGCTCCTTGGAAACCCCCTCTGCTTCTTCCCCCTTCACCCAAGGACACTTTGGGCTCCCACTGCAAGTGGAGCTGAGGCCAACTGTTCACTGTGGAGGATGGCATTGTGGGATAGGAGGACTTAAGAAAATAGTAGACTAGAAGCACCTTTTGACCAAATTGGTTACTTGATTGATTTTCTCATCATCCAAGAGTGTAACTCCATAGTTTTATGTCTGTGGTGTGCAGTGTGGGTCCACTCAGAGGGCCAGTTGGAAAAGAAAACTTGAACCACCACAAGCTGCATTTCTGTTTATTAGATGCGTATAGCTGTATATAGGGCTGCACAGTGAAGCAGTTGGTAGAGCTGTTGTCTTGCAGCAAGAAGGTTCTGGGTTCGATTCCCGGCCCCGGTCTTTCTGCATGGAGTTTGCATGTTCTACCTGTGCATGGTGAGTTCTCTCCGGGTACTCCGGCTTCCTCCCACAGTCCAAAAGCATGACTGTCAGGTTAATTGGCCTCTCTAAATTCTCCCTAGGTGTGAGTGTGTGTGTGCATGGTTGTTTGTCCTGTGTATCTCTGTGTTGCCCTGCGACAGACTGGTGACCTGTCCAGGGTGACCCCGCCTCTCGCCTGGAACGTTAGCTGGAGATAGGCACCAGCACCTCCTGACCCCACTAAGGGACAAGGGTGTAGGAAGATGAATGGATGGATTGCTGTATATAGACATACATGCACACATTGTACTGTTCTTTATATGCTTTATGTAAGTTCTTCAAACTTTTAGATATTTATGCGTAATGTTTTAAAGGATTGAGTGAAGCTGCTGAAATCAGTTCGGATTGTCGCAGCTGTGTGACGAAAATGTAGTTTTTAGCCTCATACGTCCTTCCCCTTCTTGTCACAACTCTCTGGCGATCTCCTTGGACCTCTTCTGGTAATGTAAAATTATACTGTCCGGGTTAAGGCAACTTAAGTATTTTATATTTTGAACTCACGAAGATAAATGCAGTGCTTTAAAGATTTGCAAACCTTTATTTAGTAACAAGATGACTCCTCTTGTTTGCGCTGAATTGTTTTATTTTGGGACGTCAGTGTAGTTGCTCACCTTACCTGTCAGATTATTTCTTCATAATTTTAAAGCATGTTGCAGTTTTACTTACACTTCACACCGATTTGTGTCGGACGATGACATAAAATCGGAATGAATGCATCCAAGTCTGCGATTTGACAACACATGAAAAGGAATGAAAGTTCTAGGTAATCAACTTTCCCTTTGAGGAATCTTCTTTCGGAGAATCAGAGGAAAGGAAGGTGTACTCTGAGAAAAACAGCTCCAGGCAACCATGGAGAAACTAATAAGAAGCATCTATAGTATGATGTCTAACGAAAGTACAGGAAGCTCAAGAAGGCTGAAATTGAAAGAGATGGAGACACGAGTTGAGATGAATGTATTGAGAATTGACCAATACAGGATTTACTAGAGTTATATCCAGGGGGTAGAGTTTTGTTTGTCGTACAACAGAGTTATTACTCAGCGAAGTGTAGTAAACACTAACTGCTGTATGAACGCCAGAGGCAGGGCCACACAGAGGGCAGTAAAACTAAAGTGCTTTGTTGTCTTATAGCATGTTTTACTGTAAAGCATAACCATATGGAGGTATTGATGATGCATAGATGACATTTTTAAGGCCCTTCTGAGAGTCTTGGCTCCAGGGAAGATCGGGTTTTTTTTTTTCTCCTCCACTCCTTTGTAAAGTTTAGTGTTATGGCTGACAATGATCAGTGCGTGCTCAGGCTTTGCATTGAAGCTTCATATAAAAACCACGACAGAAGGCAAAGATATTCCTAGATTATCCCTCAAGGCTAAAATTCGGATCTAACTGTAAGACAAAGGGACAGTAATTGTCACATCTATAATCTAACTTTTCCAGCTGTGTTTTAACTGCAGGTGTGTGTGATTTAAATAAAGCCTAATGGTTCTGACTTAACTTCATCCTGAGGGCTGTATTCAGCCCATTTGCGCTGTTAGCCACTGCTCCAGCAGATGCCCGGGGGCAAACATGAGGGACGCCACTAATTACCAAACAGCTGCCCAGCAGACCCTCACCCTGCCCTGGGGAAACATGGTCTCTCACTCCCACCGTCCTCCAAGGCTGGTCCAGAGACCTGGCATCATCTCTGCCAACTCTGGTCTGTCTTCATCACAGGGAAGCTGGGATGGAATGGTGGATTTAAATACACAACACACGTCTTTGAATTTAGATGTTTTCATAATTTCATTTGAACTATATCTATTTAACTGCAGCTAGTTGAAAATGATCTTCTATTAAGTACTTATGAGTAATCAGTGTCTTACCTGCAGTGAACGGTGATCAAAGAAATGTATTTCTGGAGAATGTGTGGGGATTTTATTTACTGAAGAGACCCAAAATAATAAATACTCAAAATAGGGCCTTGAAAAAAGAAAGATTTAGTCATATAATACAACCTCCACCTTAAAGTATTTGTTTTAGGCTTACATTTTGTTGTAATTTCTTTCTTTTGCAATTTAACACATTTGTAAATTTGATTTATTTGCCAAATAAAGTTAAGTCACCTCAATGGTGGGTCTTTGGTTAGAAGGAGCCTCTAACTGCAACTATCTGATGCTAGATTTATAGCTGATGCATTTGCTCAACTTGAACCTCTGAAAGTGTAACTACAACTCAGCCTTGAGGCATTGCAAAAGAAACAAAAATCTAGTATACTTGATGTCTAGATGGTGAAATATTTTTCCTATTACTAGCTGTATTTGGTGAAGAAAAATCAATTTTAAATTTGGTGAATTTAGACAAATTGGTAGAAGCCTGTTTGGTTTTGTAGACTTTTCTATAGTCATTTTAGCTGTATTATGTATCACTTTTTGCTGGCCAAGTAAGCAAATAGTAAATACATTTTTACTCACTTATCTAAAGGTTAGATTGGTTTTACAATCGTGAAATGTCCAGTATTTTCCAAATCCTGAATTGTCTCCTGCCCATTGTCTCCCATCAATGAGACATTGATTACTAGTGAGTACTTTGCAGAACCCCACATAAAAAAAAGCGGTGCTAGCTAACAGAAAGTTAAGCTTCAAGTAAACAAATCTGCCAGCCACTCTAATGGAAGACATGCTAATTTTCACAAAAGATATAGGATTTTTATTTTGTTGCCACAGGAGAATAATTTGATGCATTTAGTTGACTTTGTCCTTCACCCTTCACTGGGATGGGTAGGAAAAGTATTTATAAGAAAATTGAGGTCACCACTGAGAGGAGGGCTGGCTGCAGGCCCAAAGAATATAGAGTGTTGGAAAGGTTCAAGCACATTCATTTAGTTAGAATTGAGGGGCCAGAAAGCAGTCTGCTCATCTTGCTGTTGGCATAAGCATGAAAAGAGAAGCTAAAGGTTGAAATTATGCACACAGGAAGCATTTGGCTCTGACAAGGAAAAAGTGCAATGCAATAATTAAGCAGCACAATAAAAATGATTAGAACTGCTTTTGACATTCTCATTGCGAATAACTTGTGTTTAATTGCAATCACAAATTTTAAATGCCAGTTTTATGATCCATAGCTATAAGCTGTTTAAAGTTCAATAGCTATACTCTTTAAATCTCTTTCTAATTTCTGCTGTAGGGCAGCAGTGAGAAATAGATGCACAGAGAAAGGGAGACAAAAGTATGGGAAAGAAAGTATTCAAATCGGAGGAAGAGAAGGGAAGTGAAGAGGGAATATCTTACACCCATTAAGTGCTGGACGCTGGGCTTTCTGGCCTGGAGGAGGACCCGTGTGGCCCGGCTTGAGGCTAGTTAGCTATTCAGCCACAGCATCTGTTGCAGGCTAATGGATGTTATAACCTCATAAACGTCATGAAATTGGACATTATCCCTTAATTAAAAGAACAGAGATGCATTACAATGATTAGAGTGGCACTCCAGTGGACCTGCCACAAGCTCAAATAATGTTTCTAGAGGTCGCCTTGCTCGTGAGCAAGGTGTTAGCATGGGAGGGAGGCCTTGTAATATTTTTAATGAGCCAATTGCTGTCACGAGCCACAAACTTTTTAGGGATGAATAATGACGCCTCTAAGTTTGGACTTCTCGTGAAAACTTTCTAAAAGGCACCACGACCTTCACCCCCACGTCTCGGGCACTCCAGACCGTCATCTTTTATTTGCTTTTCACGAGTTCCTGATCTTAATTTGAGCATCTTCGCCATAATTACGCACACTGTGTTGCCCCAGCAGAAACAGCTGTGCTATAAACCGGATATAAAAACGAAGCTTGATGCTTGTTCTCCACAACTCCTTGGTCATCATTGCCCAATAAACACTGACAGCCAATGAGTTTTGTTGCATTCATGCCAAAGAGCCTCATGAAATCTGAACAAAAAAAATAAAAATGGGCACATGCAGTCTTTTGCAAAAGTATACATATTCTCTGCACTTTTTCAGATTTTCTCATGCCACATCCACAAGCTTTGTGAAATGTTACATGAAGCACCAACACAACACTAATCATTATTTACTGTAAGCCCCTCTGAGCCAATAGTTGGTAGAACTGTTATAATTACAACTTTTGAGATCTAAAAACCCCAAGTGCTTTGATAAACTTTACAAAATAGCTTAGATAGTCTAGATGTAAACATTAATTTTCAAGTATCTGCCCGAATTTTTTGATTACATTTTGGTTTGAACTCTGACTGGGTCATTCTGAAATCACTTAATGTTTATGTAATTTATCCTATATTCAGCTTCTCCCAGCACTGCTTGGTTTGCTCTCTGGTCATGGCTGTTCTTGCCTGGCCTGTGAGTTTAGGTGGCTGGTTATGTCTTGGTATGTTTACAGTTCTACCATATGTTTTCCATTTCTAGATGATTGATTGATTAATGCTCTGTGATATGTTCAAAATATAGTATAACCCTGCTTCAGACTGTCTTCCTGACCTGTGAGCTTTGTTTCGTGACCTTCATGATGTTTATATTTCCGTGTGAAACTTTCGTTGAACAGTATCTCACTGAGACAAATGGGTCTAACTTTTAGACAAATATGGAATGGGATATGGAAATAAACAATATGTTAAAACAGACTATAGACTGATTTATTCTAAGATATAATTACATTCAGGTGGACTTACGGTGACTTCTGCATGCAACCAGCTGTCAGAATGTTATTTAGGTGAAGCAGAGTATTGGGTCAAGTAATAAAAAAGATTCTTATTTGTGAAAGAAAATGAAAGCCGAGGAAATTATTTAGTAGCTTCGGTTGGCCTATCCCTTACATCTCAAAGGGAATTTTTAGTTTGTAGTTGTCAAAATGTAGAAATGCATGAAAGATATGAAAATTTTTGATGGGCATTGCATAAAGCTACTCTCCGTCTTTCACTCAAAGACACTTCGGGGCGCTACAGAAGAAATTCTTGGAGCGAGTCTCTGAGTGTGATATAAAGGTCAGAAGATGCTTGCACTCACGTATCTGTCACTGCTTGTCAAATGGCATGTGCATGAAAATGTCACATTGTCAGGGGAAGTTGTATTCGACACAGGTGTGTGCTGGCCTCTCAGGTGCACCTCCATTGTCACATGATGTCAGATCCATTGAAAGCTGTCCCCAGTGTACTGTAAATGCCTTTCCCTATTATCTGCTTTTATGGGAGAGAACACATTGTGTCAGTAACCCTGTGTTATGCAAAATGAAGAGGAAAAAACACCGCCTTTAATATATCACTGCATGAATTTGGTTGAACCAATTACATGCTAACATTCACAAGACGTGTCGCTGATATTGCTTACGCTATGTGAGAGCAATCTCAGTGCGACTCTTAGCTCGGCAGGAATCCATGCGAAAAGTAATTGTGCATTTCTCATTTATGTATTAGGCAGTCAGTCCCCTCTATGATCTATTTTCTTTCGAGACCGACACAATAATATAACACCGAACGCTGCTTGATAGGGAGTCTATTTTTGGTCAAAGCGCCTTCCCCTGAATGAGAATGAATGAAGGCGTGGTGCAGTGGTAATGTATCAACATAAAATATTGAAATAGCCCAACCAAGGGCAAACTCCATGTAATTGAAACTCTCTCTATGCCCAGAACAAGGAACCGGTGTCCCCGTATCTGAGATTGGGCAGAAGGGCTTTCAGAAGGCATTTGTTTCAGGTTACTCTTCTTTTCTCCTCTGCACCCGAGTTAATTGCCTTTTTGTGGAAATGGTATCGCAAGTGTTGGATTTCGGTCACTGTGTTATTTATAACCTTTATTTTCGGACATTAAGGGTGCTTTTCCCCCCTTCGTTCGCTTCATTCACACCAGCTAAGATGATTGATTGATTTGTTCTGTTTAACCTTGATAAGGGAGAAAATGGAAAAACAGATTGCGGTATCGACGCTCCTGCTCTGCACTGATGGCACCGAGTTTGCTCAGGTGACACCAGCCGTGAGTCAGCGGTGACTTCGAAGAATAAGAGGGCACTGCTGTCCTGGGTTTCTATCAGTTTTCATTCTCTTTCTTTTCCTAAATGTGATAGTGTGGTTTCTATCACTTCTTGGCTTTTTTTTTTTGCTTCAACTTCCCACTGATTTATAAATATTCACTATCAGTGCTTCTTGAATGCTAGACGATAGACCAATACAAAGCAGCAGGCCATTGATGAGGCTATTCTAACATATGAAAATACTTTAATCTTTAAATTTCCATACATCCAGAGCTGCAGTGGTTCTGCCAGAAGGGGAACTTCCACGTCAGTTTTAGGTTTTTGGCACTCTGACTTGTATTTTTCTAGGATTTCCTTGTATTTATCTCAGTCTAATCTCTTTATCTGCTGTGATTGGCTGTAGAGTTGCATTCCAAAACCACGATGCTGCCACCACCATGTGTAACTATGAGTACAATGCATGTACAGCCATGCTTTTCCATCACTTTGCATGGAGGCCAAAATGTTTACTTCTGGTCTGTCCTTACCAGATACCCTTCTACCTCTGGTTCTATCCACAAATTGCAATGTGTTCCACTAGACTATATATCGCATTGAGTTTTGTGGTTGCAACAGGACAAATGTTGAAGTGTCCAAAGGGTGTAAATACTTTCCCAAAGCTCTGTAATAACCGAAGGACTTTTGCATGTATCGGTGAGGTTTAACCAAACTTTTCGAGGTGTTGTTGCCAGTCAAATATAACATAATTAGAACTTCTTGTCATCTCTAGCAGAGTTTGTTCATTGTTGCTATGTAATCATGCACTCCTCATGCAGTGATGAAGAAGCACCTCTGCTTGTGCCTGTCCCATGCTTCTCTGATGGCTGCTTTGTCCTCTCCCAGCTTAGTGAAGAGGACCATTGGCTGGTCACCCCTCTCCACAGTCCCTGCATCTGGCAGCACCATTAATCTTCCACAGCAGCTGTGCCCCTGTACCTGTTTCTCTTTGTGTAAGGGAGACGGAAAGTCATTTTTAGTCATTATCTTCCCCCTGGCATATGCTAATTCCACTTATCACACTTAACCTGCACTTTGATGTTGAAACCAGCCTGCTGCCTTGGACTCACTCAGACACCTGCTGACCAGCAACATGCACTGTGCTGCATGAAAGCAAAGCTGCTGAAGGAGCCACTGCTCGTTTTGACTGAACTTTCAATGGTCTTTCACCCTTTTCCATAGTAAATGATGCATGTGGATGAAAGCTTAACTGAGAAGGAGACAGGCCGAGTCCTCAAGAAGGCACCAGGTCTGTAGAAATTAGGAAAAAAATGCTGACAGCTGAAAAAAATGATCAAAGCGTAGGTATTGTTTGGACAGCACTGGGGGCCTGAGTGATGTCTGAAAAGGCTTGAAGCTGAAGATCAAAAATTATTGTTGAAAAGAATTAGTAACTTGCATCTTAATGAATACTTGAGGACAAAGAGATAACATGTTTCCTCCCGCTTTTAAAGTGGTGTATCGCTGCTACTTCATTTTTGAGCTAAAGCGAGCAAAGAGTAATATTTAGGAAAAGTAATTATTTGACTAAGAGCTGTTGTAAGATGTAGGGGTGGACTGGGAAAATAAATACTAAGGTTAGATTTAGCTGTTCATAAACAACCAGTTGATCCAGAAAGTGAGAACTTGCATCTGGAACAGAAGAGGAACAGACTATAACTCTGGATCATAATAGCATTGGTCATTTAAAGCCAAGATACTAATCCAGAGTAACACGCTGTCATTGATGATGTTCAGAATAATATAAAAAACCTCTTGCCAACACTCCCGACATCCAGCCAATAGAACTTGGAGCACGTCATCGGTGCCTCTGTAGTCTGACTGCCAAACAGTACGACCTGAGAGTGCTCGGCTTCAGAAGCTTTTTAAAAGCCCAAGTGATTGGGCAATGGAAGTATAGAGCAGTTTTATTTTTTTCTGTCTTAAGCCTAATGTTCTGTAATCAAGACATTTTCTCACACATTTATTCACTTTGCAATAATTTTTTAAAGATTTAACATTTTACAAAAGGCTTGCAGGAGATGCGTGTCAATAAGTTTTAGAGGTTGCTGTAAACATGCTCCTTTTAGGGAAAAAATGGAATAGCAAACATAACGTAGCAATCTGAAGCCTTCTCTACAAGAGTGGCTTCATGCATTGCCCAACATAGCGCATAAAAATCAAACGCATGTCCTTTGCACTTCTTTGAATAACTATCCCCAGTCATGACACTTGGCATCTCTTTATATGTGAGAAAGTCAGACACTTAAAATGTGTGTTGGACATTTTCTATTCAAAAACCGCCACACTATGACAGGGCATCTTCCTTTAAGTATCACCACTGCTGTAAACACTACACACGTCAATTTTTGGCATCTGTGCATCAAACCATCAAGCTGTGAAATCACCTGACCTGTCCACCTTTCAAGAGTTGTGCTGCTATCACTACCTGGCATGGTGACTCAGAATGTGAGACACTGGTCGACTTCAAACTCTCCTCACCATCAGAAAGCACAGCTTGAAATGTTTTATTAAAGAGAAGAATACAAAATTAAGCAACAAAGAAAATAAAATTGAGTTATTTTGTGCATGAAAACAACTTAATTATGATGATTTTTGCTCTCTTGTTTTGTTCAATTGTTTGGTTAGGTCTAACCAAAATGAATAAAACATTTTTTTTTTCAAATCTAGCCTAATTACCAGACCAAAATATTGAGAGATTAAAAAAAATGGTTGCTGTGTGATTGCACCCTTTTTATAAAAAGATCTGGGAAGAGGAATAAAGAACCATAAATCAGCAGAGATAAAAAATAAGTATAATAAAGATAAGGGAGTGTAACATCGGGAGAGATGAAGAAGAGCGTACTGTGGCATTCAGTTTGTCCCCTGAAGTTAAGAGGAAATGTCTGTGTAACCCAGAAATAAATGTTTGTGGCTTATATGAAATGTATTCAAAGTCTCAGGTATAACATTTCTGTTTGTACTTCTAATAGTTCTTAACACCTCCATCATTCAGTTGTGCATCAGTCTTGTATTTATGGCATGTTGGAAAAATGTGTGGCATCAGGATTAGAACTTGGAGACGCTGCATACATAACCACACTGCTACCACATTCACACAAGGGCTCTGCATATCCTGTGGCATTGACCTAATAATGATGTTAATTGGCCTGTGCTAATACTTACACTCTGCCCTGATGAAGATTCAGTAACCTCTGCAGGTCAGATGCTTTGTAGCTTCAGTTGCAGGACAGTCCAATCCATTTTTATAATTAATTAGGTGGGAAGATATTTAAATAAAGTGTTTAACACCTAATTGTATGTAGACCATTGAACCTTCATCCTCAAATGGTCAGTCATTAAGACAGGACAGGACTTGAGATTTCATGACATGCGCTTCATTTAAGCGTTTAGACCCTCAGCACCTCAAAATATAAAAATATGATGTGGAGTTTGTTTCTTTATGGTGATTAATGAAATCTGAGTTGCAACTTCCCAGACAATTCAAACACATCATTAGCTAGACAAGATACCCGAAGTTCACAGTATGTCAAAATTTGTTACAGCTCACAAGGAAACCTTGGGTCTGAAATAGTTTAAGCAGCTTTAACCAGATTACTAAGCACACTAAACATTAAAAACAGCAAAACATTAAAACTGAATGGAAAAATTATTATAAATTATAAAGGAGGCTCATCATCTCAGGTGCAAGATACCTTGAATTATTATTATTTTTTTTCAGGACTTGAAACTCTCTCCTTTTATGTATATATTATCCAAAAATATCTTGGAAATTATGTTTAGCATGAAAACTCAGATATCGGTGTTTTACAATCATATAAGCACATTCTGAAAGGTGGTAGACTGATTCTTTGTAGTATCAAATTCGACAGGCTGTAGCAGTTGGAGGATTAAAGTAGCCATTTTGTGTGCCTGCTTCTTTGATATGAGCTCATCTTTCTCTGGGCAGACTGTGCGCATCAATGGCTAATTAACTGCTGACATGGAAGACTGAGAGATGGTGTTTCTGAAGTTTTACAAAGACTGCAAGACATTTGATGGCGTCTGGGATGAAAAATGATTAAGACTGGGATAAATGGTAGCTTGAATTATGCCTGCTCTTGGTTTTGGCTCAGTCATAAATTAGATATAATTTAAAACTAAATTATCTTTCAGAAAGGTGTAGACATAGATCTTCAATGTCTGCAAGCAGCTGCCATTCAGATCTTTGAAAACAAAATGAGTTACTGATTAACACAGATCGCTGCGTCTGCTCTGTCTCACCCTGTATGGGAGAGAATTTCCTATGTCTTTACATTATGAATATACAGTACCTCTGATATGTATATTGAATACATTGACTGCTTATAATATGCATAATGTTCTTTTCTCCTCATTTTATTTTTGACTCTTAATTATTCTATGGCTAATTTAATGCCAATTAGAGTAAAGGTATCTGATAAGGAAACCACAGGTTGTAATAAATTTTGACTTTGCAAAAATCCTTTAATGTGGAAACATATACTTATAAATTCTATGTTTTTTTGTTCACTCTGGGTAAAGGAATTGTAGAATAGTAGTCGTCTATTTTGCATATTATCAGCTGTCTTTTCCAGTATAGTACTGGCAATTGCAATTTGACTAATCCTAAAAATCTTCAATGGTTTCCTTAATTTTCTGTATAAACAGATGCAAATTTAAATGTGAAAATAATGTCTTAGAATGCTGAACTGAAGCCTCTGACTTGTTGAAATTGCTGGTGTTTTTAAACATTGCCCCTTTGCATTTTCCATCAGTTCAGCAGACATTTTATTTCTACTTTCTTTTCAGTCAAATGCTGGTTGCCTACTGGATCTGCAGACTCAGCAGTTGGTTTAGCAAGATAAGAGTTTTGCAACATTGATGACTCAGAATTAAAAGTCATGTTCCAAACAAGACAAAATGCCCTATTGAATAATTTGTTCCACTTTCTCTACTGATCATGATGAGTTTGAAAGCTTTTAGTTAGACAATACGTGAGGTTTAGATCACAACTTTTTTACTGCTTTACACTTTAACATTTAATCCATTCTTTTATTGTTTCTTTTATTACAATACATCTCTTTGCTGACCTCTTGCAGTTATCCAATGCCTGTTGCTCACTTTGGAAAAGTAGTGTCACAACAAAAGCTAACATCTGGGAATCCAGAAATAGCTTTCGCAGAACAGTTCCGCTGAACGCCCGCATGCTGTTGGAGCCAATCAGCAATTTTTCTTGTTGTCTGGTGCACTTACTCCAGATCGTCTGTCCTGATACAGAACAAACGATACGGGGCCACATCCTCTCACTGCCTTACTGTGAACAGGCGAGGCATCTGATAAACAAAGCTCTGGTGACCGTCGTGATGAGGTCAGAGGGTTCCTGCCAGGCACCTCTGGGAAGCCCAGCCATCTGGAGACTGGAGGTTTCAGAGCCATCGTGTTGTTCTGTCAGCTGATACTACCTGATAGTGTCTAATGAGAAAAACAACATGGTGCTGTCTCCATTCACTCTGCTCCCAGCCGTCCAACAAGCGTACAATCTGATCATGTCGTCTGACCAGTCTGATACGGATTGTCCCTCTGCTTAAGTGAGAGCTTTATCCATTATCAGATAGCAGCATAGTACTCTCACACTATAGGTACTACCTTTTCCCCTCCAAGTGGCTCAGAATGAGGCATATATGCAAGCATTCCTCTAAAATATTATGAGCAGGACATTTATTTTGGACTGTTAACATGTATGTTAATATTGAAATTGGTTGATCAAATTTAAAGTGTTTCACAAATTGTGTGTTAGAGAAATACATTTATGCCTTGAAAATTTGTTTGTTTAAGCAAAGCACTGTCAGCTTTTGCTTATTTTATTAATTAATATTATTAGTTTTGCTATGCATACTTTGTTTATTAGTTATTTTTCAGAACGTCCTGTTTTCACCAAAATATGTGTCAAAATTGTACAGAACTGTAGTGTTAGCACACAACATTCATTATGACTAAACTTAGCAAGTTGTATTAGAAGAAAATGGATTGATTTTAATTGTGAATTGGTACCATTTAAAGTCACCTGAAACGTAATTGAAATTTTCCCCATGTTGTCTCAAAAGCTCAGCTCATGGCCAGAGTACAGACCTAATGGTGTTTACTCAACCTTTTTTTATTGGGTGATATTGTCTCTATTCTAAAAAGGGGAAGTTTAAAAAAAAAACCACCATCATAAATATTAACTTTTGCTGTTAAATGCATTTGGTTAGATTTAATACAACTGTTACATTTTTAATATGCAGCCATGACTATTCTTCTTCACCTAACCTGAATTAGATTCAAATTGAATGTGTTTATTAGCCTCACATAGTGGACTCAGGAAGACTTTTGCAGCAAATGGGCGCTTTATAGATAAACTGACATAAATTCAGTACCGAACTTGACAAGGCCCCATAATGTGTTTCCCATTCATAGGTCACATTGAATAACTGCGTCGGCTAAAATGGAAGTAATGTAATGTAAATGTCAAGAGAGGCGGCTGTTTACATAGTCCTCCTCAGCAGTTCAAGCAGTTGTGTACCTGCAGTCTATCACACAGGAGGGAAATTTGTTTTGCTGCATTCAGATACTCAAATGCTTTTAAAATTGCCCAGAGGTGAGGCAGTTACACAGCATGCAGCTGCTTTGTCTGCGCTCAATCTCCCCATAAGCACAAACACAGATGAAGTTATTTTATGAGCTTACCGAGCGAGAGTCACCCATTGTCTCTGTATGAGGCTGATTCAAAATGGCCGCCCCCAGCACTCAAATTGATCATAATTGTATTCCCAAACTCTTGCTCAGTGGGGCATTACATTTCGTGTTATTGACTTTAAAAACACATTCAGCGATTCTGCTTGCAATTTCATTACACCACTGTCAATTACCGCTCTGTGAACAAAGCATGCCTGCAAATAAAACGTATGAGGTAATTTTCCAAATGCCACTTAGGAGGTACTGCTGTCTGAGCGATGGGCATGCCTAATTTGTGCTACTTGCTTTCTGCAAATCTGGTTATGCATAGGCAGGCGTGCACATTTCATTACAAAAACCCAGGAGACCAGGGGTGATTGCTGCTGTTCTTTTTTTCATGTCAACACCTTGCAACGCTGCTCGAGACCCTGCGATTGAGCTTTAAAATGTCTAAACAAACAAAACTCTTTTTGGCATAAAGATCAAATATTCATGGATGATATTTTAAAGAATCCTGAAAAACCCTTTTTATTTTGCTTATTTTATAACTCTTAACATACTTAATTACTTATTTTGTCTAAAGTGTGTGTGGATCTCTCTTTGATTTTGCTTAAGGGGAAATAAATGGAGCTTAAGTGGCTAATTTGGCAAACTATGTCACCAATTTCCCATTTGACTGTTAAAACCCCTTACAATTGAAGTTTTGTTTTTACTCACGAAGGGACACTTAACTGTGTGTTTGTATGTAAAATATATTTGTATTGAGCAAGATATATTGTATCTTACTGAGGAATTTACATGCAAGAAACAAAGCAAGTGGGATATACATGGAATTCTCTAGCAGTCTCCAGATGTTTTTCTATATCTTGACTGCACATGTGGTAACTGGAAAGCATTGAGGGATTATATCATAAAGAAGTGTGAATTAATGTGTTTTGTGTTTCTGAGGAAGATCAATACTACTCAATCTATCGTGATTTTCAGGCACAAGTATGTTAGCTGAGCGGTTGTGATTACCTTGAGCTAATCGCATTTCCGATGCAGTTTCTAAATTAAATCTTGATGCATTGCCTGTTTTCAAGTTTGTGTCAGTAACATTTAGGGGAACTCCTATTTTTCGGAAAGTTTTTAGGACCTCATCAGTTCATGGTGTGTAATTTATGCGAATTGACTAATTGGGCAGCCACCAGATCTTGTTAGCTACAAAATAGGGATGGACACCTTAGATCTGGAAACATGTCAACATTTAAATCTTTTATTTTCCTGACATGTTTTGATTGCCAGCTGTTGACATACTGTGCAATTACAGAGTGTGAAGATTTATCCGTTCACTTCATCTTGTTTGTTGTGATGAGAGCGGAGGGGCTACGATTTTATGTGTAGACTCATTAAAAAACTGTCGGCATAGAAACCCAAAATCATCATTAACGCCACAACATTGTGAAATGAAATGGCCTTTCCTCTGCTATTGGTGATTTGGACCTTTTAGTCCCCACTCCTTCTCCTTCTTAAACCCTGGGCTCGACTTGCAGCTAATTCATTTGCAAATTTTATTCTCAATAAACAGCTTACAAAAAGATAATTGTGACTTTATTAACAGTTTCTTGGGCAGCAGATGGTGTTCTGCAGGCCTGCCACATTGAATTAGTGATGACACTGTCGTTTTATGCATTCTCCTCTGTGGAAACCCATAAAACTCCTAATTAAGTCAACAAATACGACTTCTTTCCAACATTGTGCCCAGACATTTCACCCTAAATTAAAAATAAACAAATGGAAATACACAGGTAAGTCTGTTGTTCTCTGCATACAGCAGCAGACACGTTTATGTAAGAAATCCTTGTTATTACAATCATTTGTTCAACATTAAGAGCAATTAAATGCCTGTTAAATATGCCAAAGCTTTTGTTGGCTTGTTTGTGCTAAGAATTTACAAGACATTTGGTTCCTCGGAGCCAAATCTTAGTAAACTCTCCGACTTAATCCCTGCGATGTTTTATTAAAAACAAATTATGTCTGACTTCACCGCCGGTAATCCTGCACATCAAGTATTGGTAACGGCCTGAAGGAGAAGTGCTTGCATTTTAATTAAGAGCCCAAGAAAGAAGGCAGCAAAGTGTGCGGATTAGTGTGTTTACTTGTGAGGAGCAGAGGAGGAGGAAGATAAAAAAAAAGAGGGAGAGAACGATTTTAATTTCATTTTTAAATCTGGGTTTGAATCAGCTTTCAGTGTACAGCCACGTGGCTTATTTGAGGAACTGAGAAACGGATCCTTCTTGGCACTGAAAATAGAGACCTTCTGGAGCTGGAGTGTCGGCCTTTCTGAGGTTTTTGAAAAATAATGTCAAAAATGTCTTGCTGTGCTGCTTTTCTAAGACCCACAATAGAACCTTGTCATTATGTAACAAGGTTGCCAGCAAGCCTCCGGGAAAGACTATATCTCTAGGCTCTGTCAAGACAAGACCTACTTCCTTCCTTTCTTTCTTCAAAATAAGAGCCTCATGCATAGTAGGTTTGATTTTCTTTATATTGATTAACTGGATAGCTCTTTGAGGGAGAGACTTGACTGTGAAGAAATCCATCCATCCATCCATCCATCCATCCATCCATCCATCCATCCATCCCCCCTTGGTGTGGTCCCCAGGGTTGCTGGTGCCAATCCCCAGCTAATGTTTCGGGCGAGAGGCGGGGTCACCCTGGATAGGTCGCCGTCTTTTGCGACCTATCAGACATTGAAGAAATATGGTGTAATATTTTAATATCACAGATGCTAGCATTACATAATTATCTATCAAATTGACTTTTTCTATGCACATGTGTTTGATACCCATGCCAGTTGGAAAGATATTATTTGTAGTTTGTGGTTGAATAATTCTTTCTTCTAGTTCCATAACGTTATACATATAAAAATGTAAATTGGATATGCTTTGTTTTCAATTGATATCAAGGAGAAACCTGCTGGATAAAATATTTTCCTTGAACCTACTTTGGATCAGACTGTTGCAGTTACTGGCATTTCCTGCTCTTGGGTTTCTCTATGTACACACTGTAATTGACATACTCAGACAAAACCCCACGTGGGATTTCCACACTGTTTGGAGACTTCAGCAGAAGATTGCTGCTTCTTGAAGAAGTCATGACCACTGTTTGATCAAAGAGACTTGGCTTCCAACGCCCACCGCTTTCTGCCAGTTCCCTGATCTGGATCGATGCAGGGGTTAGTGTACAAAATCCCTTGGTTCCTAGAGCACTGCCAGCCCACTTCTGTTGCTCTGAAAGGGAAGTCATGTTAAGTTCATAGTCGCGTGCAATTTCTCGTGTATTTCCTTGTCCTTTTCCTTTGTCTTGATGCAGCACAGTGAGCAGTAAGGAAGATTTATTGCATGAAACCTTAGAGAGCCTGTGTGATCCCATATTGCAGAGCAAGACTTTTTTTTCTAATACAAATTATTGTACACAAACAGAGTGTTAATAAAAAAAAACTCCTAATGAATATGTTTCATGAATGGAGTGGTTTATTTTGGCTCCAGCTGTGGCCTGTTTGATATCATTGTGTACAAGCTTATGGCTGCAATTACAAACCAGCACTGGTCCTGGCTGCATTTTTATTGTTTGTCTTAACTTTTCTAATAGCAGGCACAAAGCCAGACTTTGAGTTCAAATAAATGCGTCCTGTTACCATTAAAAATCTGTCTTTAGCCCACGAATGCCAAACAAGCTCAGCTTGCTCCTTTATCAGCTTACAACCAGAGTTTTCTGAGTGCTAATAAATCCTGTGAATACTGTTCATTGTGAGTTGCCCGACTTACTAAACCAGAATAACAAGTACTGGCACTATAATTACTGAATTTACTGCAGTTTGAAAAACTTCACTCTAACTTTTCCCTTCCTATTAATGGAAAATATGGTAATTAGCTTTTCGTATTCACTCAAACATCGGAGGTTGATATAACTTATTCATGACAGCAAAAACAAGAATTGCTGTTGTCTGTCCGTTCTTGCTTTTAGCCGTGCTGGATGCAAGCAGCGGCTTCACTGATTTAAGCAGCAACGGTGAAGCCTTTGCCTCTCCCCCTCCTTTCTGTGGGCCACCGGATATGAATCAACAGCATGATTAAGCAGGGCACTGTTTCATCAAAGTGGGAGTCAAGCTGAAAAGATTCAGAGGGGGAGCATAATCAGTCTGAGGGACAAAGGTTTATTTATTCCAAACAAAATGAAATTATGTTGCCTCTAGAGGGGAATTTGTTGGTGTGCTACCTGCAGAGCTGACATGTTTATAAAGTGACTAGATTTAAAAAAAATAAAAATAAAACAAAAACATGAATCGTCTGGTTGGTTGCCATGATGCTGCGCAACACAAAATTGTCATTAAGGATAGAGATGATATTAAATTGTGTTGCCAAAACATTTTGGGGCTTTAGATAAAGGTTTGATTCTGTAGAAATAATTTGCAAAATAAGCAGATTGTCAAAATGCTTGCTATGATTAACTCATATTTTTTGGTCTTTTAACTCTATTAAATATTGCAACCAAGCAGTTCTTGTAATTGTGATAATGTATCCATTGATACTGTAATTACACATTCTAATTTAATGCAGTGAAACTTCATAATCCCAAATTACAGTACTATGTGAAAAAAAGTTATTTTATTAAGAATAGCATAATTTCACACTGAAAAAGGATAAAAATTAATTCTGTAAATTGACTTATTTAGAAAAAAGTGCAAAAAACTACCTAGAGACTACAATTAGAACTGGGAACAACAACCCATGTACTTCAAAAATGGATGTAAAATAATTTTCAAAGCTCACTGTTAGGAAACTGTAGCAAAGAGTGGCATCTTGAGGTAATTAAGATTTGATAATAATCGATAGATGCTATATCTAGATGCCAACTGATTGATATAGTAATGCCAGGAAAAAAATTTTTTGTCCTACCATCACAAATGTAGAGATGTTGAACTTTACTTGAGACCTTCTGGTCAGATGAGAGGATGTGGGTCTGAAACAAAAACATTAAGTATGGAGGAGGATCTGTCACCCCGTCTGTTTTAAGGCCTCGGGAACCTTGTTAAAACATGTGGCATCATGGATTCTTTAAAATAGGAAGGGATTTCAAAGAAAAATCTGGGTGACTCAGCAAGAAAGCTGAAAATAAGAAATTATTAAGTTTTCCAGTAGAATAATTGTTCAAAAATTGTGGCCAGATAAACACAGAAATGGTTTAACAGACACAAAATCAACCCTCTTTCATGGTCATCTCAACTCCACAAACCTGGTGATGAAAATTTTGCTGTTTGAGCATAAGAGAAGAAAGGTCAAGAAAGGATTCTGGACTCTGGATGATGTAAAGAGATTATCCTAATAAAAATCATTAAAGATCCCTTACTATGCACAAACCACCCCTGTGAAATCTTATAAAAGACGTTTTGTTCTGTTGGCCAAAGAGGGATTACCTATAGTCCTGGTAGCAGGCGTGTCAATAAGTATAAAGGGTGCTGCAGTCTAAATCCTAGGCGTATCCTGGATTTGTGTCTTGACAAAAAACCGAGTTTTAGAAAGTGATATTGAGCTGATGACAGCTGGAACTCTAGATTCATTGTAACAGTATACAAATAATGCAGTCTAATCTCTTTACATGTTGCAGGTGTGCAATAAATCTTTGTACTCAGATGTCAAAACTGATGTAGAAACTTAGTTCTGAAAATGTGAATTGGGAAAGGTCTGTAATTTTTAAATGAGTAAAACATTGTAGAAACACAGAGGATTGGTGTAAAAGTGAAGAAAAAGTAAAAATGTTGGTTATTGACTTGACCAAAGTAAACTGAGACAGGTTGTACTAAAATGATGGTTTAATTTATGGTTTGAAAGACATCAGTGCTTAGAAATTAATTAAATTAAATATGTATGCATATGAGGCTGCCCAGTGGCACAGCTGGTAGAGCTGTTGCCTTGCAGCAAGAAGATTCTGGGTTCGATTCCCGGCCCCGGTCTTTCTGCATGGAGTTTGCATGTTCTCCCTGTGCATGCGTGGGTTCTCTCTGGGTACTCCGGCTTCCTCCCACAGTCCAAAAACATGACTGTCAGGTTAACTGGTCTCTCTAAATTGTCCCTAGGTGTGAGTGTGAGTGTGTGTGTGTGTGTGTGTGGTTGTTTGTCCTGTGTGTCTCTGTGTTGCCCTGCGACAAACTGGTGACCTGTCCAGGGTGACCCCGCCTCTCGCCCGAAACGATAGCTGGAGATAGACACCAGCAACCCTCCCCTCCCAACCCCAGCAAGGGACAAGGGTGTAGGAAAAAGGATAGATGGATGTATGCATATGAATGAACTATGTTGGTGGTGGGTGCCATCAGGATAGAGCTTTTTTTTAGTGCTGGAAGACAGTAACACCAGTGATCTTGATCTCTGAAAGGGATCTCTTTGCTTAGAAACTAAAGTCAATCTTTCCTTCACTAACTTTTATTTACAAGCCACATTTACCTCCTCCTTTTCAGCAGTACTCAGTTTCAGTTGTCTGCTTCTGGTCTCCTGTGCCCTCTCCTGTCATTACAGACTCTCTGCTGCAAGTAAATTGTCTCATGTTGTTAACAGACAATTGGTCATTAACTGGAAATCCCCTGTTCCAATTCTTGGGGATTGCGCCTCAATTGAAGGTTATTCCACTGAATATTTGAGATGAGGTGGCCTTAGTTTGAACCTGCTTAAGTTCGGGTGGATGAAAGACGAACAAATCACTTTGTTTGGCCCCTAAGCATAAAAAAAAAATAAAATACTGTGGTATAACAAGTAAAAACACCCAGACATGCACTTTATAAACCATCAGTGAGCACATTTTGTTTTTAGCACCCTCAGAAACATTCTTGCTGCTTTATGGGCGAATGTGATGGCTTCGCTAATGAAGAAGTGGGTCAGATTTGGAGCTGGGCATTTTAGCTCAGTGAACAAAGTGCCATTGTTGCTGCTCGGACCAGGGCTGTCACACAGCGCTCTGATCATTACTCACCCACAGACGTCCAACGTCATGCGCAGTATCCCCAGGTTTGCCCTTCATAGGCTGTTGTGCATCCTTATGATCGCTCCCACTTGGCTAACAATAACAGCCGGCCATTACACTCTCCCGCATGCACATGCACATGCAAAACAAGCTTCTGAGGGCTACTGTACTGCAGAGCAAACACACTTCCCTGCTTGCCTTCCCTCTTGCCCTTTTTGTTTAGGGAAGGAAGATAAATATCCCTGTAATAGAAAAAGGCTGCTCCTGATGCATTCTCAACACTCCACTGCTCTGGTTACATGTATTTACTTACAAGTCGGGATTTATTCTGCGCCGGCTGCAGTCCGATTTGTTTGGAATGGTTAATGAAAAGGTCTCTGCGGCTACTGAGGGAATATTTTAACACTTGGCCATGCCAGCACACCTACCCAGGGAAAATTTGTGTGTGAATTGTTTAATAAATCAGTTGACGGGTCGAGGTTATATGTCAGGTAGCTTACCTTCTTGTTGCTGATGCAGTACAGGGAAAAAGAGGAGTTTAGAAATCACCGCCTTGTTAGTATGAAAGATCGCTGTAATGTAATTCTGCAGTGACAGTGGAAGATTAGCAGTGAGGCCAGGATAATATTCACCCACTGTCTACAAGCTGACACAGTCCTGAAAGGCTGAGCAGAGTAATCACACTATTGGAATTGTTGGCAGTATGCATTGCCATCTTTTCAGCTGCACTTAGATTTCATGGATCTGTACGCATATGATGTCACAGTATGGATATCAGGGGACACGGCTGAGCTGGTGTGCTGCTAGGGTCGCACGCTTATTGAGATCATGATTATAGCTGTGTCTAAACTCCAGTCCCTATGTGACAGAGCCATTAGCAGGCTGTCACACCCTTCAGCGTGCTCTGTATGTGACCGCTAAAGCTAATACACTGACTGCGTCTCACATTCACATAGTTTATCATAGTCAACACCGTGGCACTGACCCTGGAAACTTAAGCACGTTTAAAAGGGGAAAAAGTGTATTGAAACACTTTTAAGCTTCCAAGTTTTTGTATGGACCCTATGTACACTACTGCAACTAATGACAGGGAAGGGGAATCTCTAATTATGCCATTACAGATAACACCTATAAACTCGAAAACTATATATTTATATTTTTACTGTCATTTTTTGTGCTCTTTTTGTATGTAATATTTTTATCTGATGAAAGTGCTATTATAATATTTCCTTTCCACTACCTTCTCAGTTATTTTCTAGAAAAGGGAGGCCAAGCCCAGACCTTGAGGTACTATCCTTTACCTTTCCTTCGTTCTCCCAAATGAATACCTCATTACCAGACTGCGGACCTGAATGACATGTGATGAGGAAATTCAGCAAGTTGATTTAGGTGGATTGGAACAAGGATGCATTTAAAAGCTGCAGGACTTGTGCACCACGGTTCTAGGCAATAATTAAAGTGTCAGTTCATGAGGTTGATGTGTTTGGGGAAGGAAAATGGGACATTTATTGCCGTCATACAGACTTTGACAGGGAAAAATTGTGATGGCCAAGCTGCTGTACTCTTTGGGGTCAATGTTCAGCAAACTGCGCCAGAGCTCCATCTTATCCGAATTAAACAATAAAAATGATATTGCTTGAGGATCAGAGTTGAGTCACTTCTCCTATTTGGGTAAACTTATGTGGTAACCCTAGTGTTCGGCAATTTCAGTCTAAATAAATGTGCATGCAACTGCTTCAAAATACTTGAACAAATGCACCGCAGCTCATCAGTGCTGATTTTGGCTCCTCTGCATTTTATGCATCTGTCAACTTCTGTCAAAGATTTAATTCTGTGTGAATAGTTCAAATAAAACAGTTGAACATTTTTCCATTAAATTTTTTAAAAACATTTTTGCAGCTCTTAAATGATTCAAGTGGCTTGTCTGCTTTTTATTATTATTAGTCTTTGTATTAAGATATTCTGACTACCAAAGCCACTCAAAACCTCTGGATTCCATAAACAGCAAATGGGTTTAGTAAAGTCACTGCTGATGACTTACCATTGTTTGTTTTGCTGTCTATTGTTCATTCTATCTGCAGGGCAGAATGAACAACAATTATTCTGACATGAATCATGTATTATAACTCACTAACACACCCAACAGCAGTGATTGGATGTAAAAACTTGTCTGGCACAAGTACTATCAGATCAGAAATCTTTACGAAGGCCATTAAATGGTCAGAATGACATTGCATCTTAGTATAAGGGAGCAGATGTGAAAAAAATATTGCCCATTATTTGGGATATTCTGGCTAAAACATGACAACTCTTTATCTTTAAGTGAAGTCTGTGCTGTCTGCTGCGTGACTTTGTAAGTAATTCAAGGTTTCTACATTTACCATCCATTCATGGTGTTGTGGTGCCAAATCTTTTCTTTGCTCTATTCATTATATTTCATTTTCTATTATTAATTTGTCAAAACATTTTGTTTGTGGAACCTTACTGTATAAGAGACAGCGTGCGGGTAAACTTCAGAACTTGACTGTGAAATATTGAGAGAAGCAGTAACGATGTGGATTGGAGAGTCTGTACCATTTATTCTGAACAATTGATCTGAATGCTGAACAGGACAATGTTTTGGAGAATTATTGAAAAAAAATGTCCACAAAACCTTCCACCTTCCTTTAGCAAAAATAGTTGTTTCTGATACAGGATCCTTGCTTAATCCATCAAAGCTATATCTTAAATGGGTTCAGGTATCTGCAGCAATTCCTGACAATATAAGAAAGCGACAAACCCACATAATTCTAGGCAGATGATTGCACACTTGTAGCTTATTGGAACTTTCTTGCCACACGTCCAGTTCTACATTTCCAGCCATGGTAATAATTACTCCACAAGCATGTCTGAGCAACACGCAGCTGCAAAGTCACATTGCCGAATTGATTGTCCATTTAAAAGGACGGCGGCATTTACAAGGTTTGGCCTCCCTTTAGTTGAGTGCAAATCAAGTGCCACTATATTAAGCGGTAAGTACGGATTGCTGATAGATTACCTTTGGCCACTCTGTCTAATTGTTGGACTTTGGTAGCAAACCCGTTAAAAGGAAACAGAGGGGGGAGAAAGGAAAGGACTAAATCGAGAATATTAAATATTGAAGTGGTTGCCAGAGGGCTAATGAAATTAACAATGCAAGTAAACAGCCCTGCTGCAAGAGCCACTTCCTCCGCCTCTGCCTGTCTTTGTCCCTCTTGCTCATTGGCTTATTTTGAGTCGAGCTTCAGGGTGAAAGCATTTCTGTGTGTTTGTGTGTATGTATGAAGAGGGGAGGTATAGGTATCCGTGCATGGGGGCCTGAAAGGGGGTGATCCAAGGTCAGAAAACCCAATATTAACACCATCTCCTATCTCCACTCTGCTGCATCAGCTCTATAATACTGCTAACCATAATCCGCTTCTCTGGCTTTCCCTCACCAAATACTGCAGCAAAGCTTTAAGGTTTCATTACAAAACAAAAAGGATATTTTTACCTTTTATAGTGGAATCTATGCAGCTTAAATCCTACATAGAAGATTCCATCCATTGTTTTTTTCTACTAGTTTGCTGTTAAACACAGATCACCCATTCAGTGTGTATTTTATCTTCATATCAAACTGTTTTTTGTTTAAATTGACATGGCTTGATTAGAAAAACTCTTCTGCCAGCGCCAGCAGAACAGTGTCATATATTTCACCTGTGGCACCTCAGTGGCAACAGGGCAGGTATTTTACAACCTTCTTAAAGAGTTGTGTATATTCCTGTTAAATGAACCATGGAATGACTGTCCTCTGCTTCCATTCAAAGCTAAGTAGGAAATAGCAGCTAAAGTTTAGCTAGCATCATAATACAGACACCGAGGCTCACCAAGTTGAGACAAGCCGGAAATAAAACAGAAAAACGGCAACCTTCTTAAGTAACGTAAGCTTTTTATCTTCTTGGATAAACTGAAAATTGGACTCACTCAGAGCTTTTTATGAGCAATCAAACCTGTATCATTTCATAAGTTGGCACAGCAACGGTTTACTATGCTAACAAGTCACTCACGAGTCTCGTCTCAAGTCTTCAGAATTTCATTTGAGAGACTTTAGGTTGGTCATTATTATGATTCTGTGAAAACAGAGGTTAGTAAATTAAGCACACACTTTAACCAGACAATGAATGAATATATATCTGTCAGAGCTGTGGCTTAACCATTACCAGAATACAGATAATTGGCTAAATTAAATATGCCACACCATTCTGTGCCCACAACATACGGATTGAGTCAAAGTAATCTATTGTCACTGTCAGTGAAATTAAGACAGACAAACCTGGAAGTTACCTCAAGCTCCTTTCATGGACATGTACTGTCAATAACCCATATATACTGGCCTAGCCCTCAGGACTGAGTCATATATCGAGTCTTCATAGCATGAGTCCAAGTCAAGTCTGAAGTTTTTATGAATTAATTGAGACTCAAGATCAAGTCGCAAAGTCCCATTAAACAGACTTTTGTCTTCTCAAAAACAATTTCTTAATTCCATAAAGGCAATGACTAATGGAGAAAAAATGAAGTCAGATTTTAACTAAAATAAACAATATTTTAGTTAAAAAAATCCTGTTTTTCCTTCATTTAACTGCTAATTTATGTCTCACTTTAGGCAGTTTTATTTATTTCGATCACTTTTTATGACGCTTTGTTAGTAAATACAAGCCATGCAAATCCTCATAACACACACGCTGTCTCGCTCAGACACCTGGAACAGATCTGCAGTAAAGCCGATAGCAGCCAGGAGAAGAAGCTTATCCCCATTACGCATTCTTCCCGAGGGCAGCACTGGACAGCTGGCACACGTACTGTACAAGTGCACCCAAACCACACACAGATATAGTTCAACACACACAGAATCATGCACATCTGTAAATAATACAGCGAGCGCATGCATGCTCACAGGTGTCGAAGCTTTTTGTTCTGCTTATGCAGATTAACACTGAGGCCATATGTGTGAACACACAAAGAGAAACGCACGTCAGCCAAGTTACCTCACCGTGAACTGATTCAGTTACCCAGAGGACTGACAGCTCTGTCCTGCAGGGGTCTGGTTCTACGCAGATGCGCGTCTCAGGAGGACTTTCTTAAATCCTGTTTGACTGCTTCATCCTCAAAGCGGGAAGCTTAAACAAATCAATTTGGCTCTGATTAATCTCCTTTGTGATTCCCAGATTCTTAATTACTGTTTTTCTTTGTAATTCAAACTAAGTTTTCAATAAAGTCTAAACTATTAATCAACGCTGGTATTGTTTAAACGTAAACGATACCAGAGGAATATTTATTTCTCACATTATTTATCTTGCAAAAATAATTTTCCTGACTAAACTAGGGTTATCCTTACAAACCTGGAGGCAGTACATATTGTGTAAAAATTTATATTCACTTCATGCCTTGTGTGATCTGACAGTGACTTTCATGATTAAATTCATACTTTCCAATAAAATTATATCAAAACCGTCTATCAAAAAAAACAAATATATAGAAAGGACCAAGCATGTTAAAACTTAGAAATCTTGGTTGAATCTCTGTCCACAGTTGCTTGGCCCAATACAATGTGCCATTTGATCACTTCCTTGGCTGGCATTGCCTGAACATCATCTGAAAGGTAAAGCACTGTAATTACAGCATAATGTTAAGACTGATAACAGCGTTACCAAGAGAAGTCTAGATCATTTTTTTTATGTAACCTGATACAAAATGCTTACTTTTGATCATGCACGCATATCTAAACATTTGCAAACTGATAATGGAAATGCTTATTTTAGATTCACTGTGAGTAGAAGCAACGTTTTGTCTCGTGCCAAAATAAGTTACTCCAACTGGGTAAAAGACTCACCATGGAGGTTTCTTCTTCTTCGCCTCATTTCCCTTTTTCTCTCTCATCTGTCCTGTTAGCTATCTAGCTCTGCATTACCGTTAGCTGTTTTAGTCAGGGATTAACATAGCATTAACAGCTTACACTGTTCCCCTCTATTGGTCTCTCACTCCCCCCCAGCTCATCTCCCCAAACCTTTTTACATTTTAGAGTTAAAATAGAGGGATTTTATTTTATTTTTTTAACTCCAACATCAGAGCAAAGCCAAAATGAAGACGGCAGTTACATTAAGCAATGTTCCACTGGGGGCTCGGAGCAAAGCGCGCTGCTTTGATGGAGAAACACTGAGGTGCTGTATGGTCCCCCAGAGGGTCCCTGCCTAGTGTCTGATGTTGATTTAGCTGTAGAACGCTGGTTATTCCCGCTCGCCACCAAATCTTGTTATAACTGTGTTGAATTAAGTTGGCAGGCCTCAAAAGAAAACCAAAGCAGCAGAGGAATTTTTCCTTTTTAGGTTTATAAAGTTTAAATTAGTAGAAATATTTTAGATGTACAAATCAAAACCCTTAGGATGCATTTTTTTATATATATATAAAACATGATTGCTTTCCTTTTTACAAATTTTGCTTTAGGTAATTCAAACTGCATCCATGTCCTGCCTGCAGCAAAGAAGAGCTACCTGAATTTTAAACTCAACTTGGCAAAGTAAGGCAATTCAGATGGCAGTTTCTGATTAAATGCACAGTGAAAATGAACTGAATTTGATTGCCTCTATTGAGGAACATTTTCTTCAACAAAGAATAATGTTTTTTAAGCTTATTTAGAGTATTTTTTGTTTTAAGAATTGCTAAAGGAACAATTAAAGACTGATTAACGTAGGTTCCAGAAGGAAAAGGCTTATTGTATATTTTATTGTTACTCAAAATTTGCTTGTGTTTTGTGTTTTTGGTTTTTCTGGGCGGTAGTGGCTGTTAACTGGAGAAGATAATTGGATGGTTTCCCACTTTGGGTGAATCTGGAACTGAGCTGAATATCAAGAATGTGAAACTGATCTCATAAGAATCCAGTGACAAGAATATAAAACTTTGCAGACAAATCTTTACACATAAGGTATAAGATGCTGAAGAATCATACATAAAAGAAACCATTACAACAGAAATCAAGCAGGTTTAGACTTCAGAAAGGCAATAACTTCTCACTGGCTTTGTTTTGTGTTGGCTTTGTTGATTTTGTTTTGTTTTTTCTTTGAATTTTAGTTGGCACATTTGGCTCAGATGAAATCAGGTATTTTCCAGGGAAAAATATGTCACAGGAACTGATCAGGCAAACAAATCCAGACTTTGATAATAAATGTATTAGATGGCCAATAAGAAATACAAACTCAATTATTTTTTTCCCATAAGGGAAGAGAAGAACATAAACACAAACATTCATTGTAGGAAAAAAAAGTATTTTGCTGGAATAATCTCAAATAAGAGATTCTTTAGCAAGTATTCTAAAGCATTCAGACACTGTTTTAAGAAAATGCCCAAGGTTCATACTAAGGGGTTAGAACAAGAATTTTGCAAATTAAAGAACATTGCCAAGAATGTTTGCAAGATGGCTACATTGTGTGAAAGGTCTTATTAGAGAATTTGTGGTCATTTAAATTTTTATTTGCAGTTCAAAAGGACTAGAAAAAAAACCATGTAGAAACCCAGATGAATAAAAATCATGTGTTGCGAACCAATTCCTCCACATTTCTTTTGAGTCAAGACAGTCAGGAAACGAAACTGCAATTCGACAACAAGTTTTGTATTATTAGTATTTTTTTGCGTTTGGGTATGCCAAAAAAAACATAACAAAAGCAAACAGTTTGAAGGAAATTATAAAGTATTGGTTTAGTCATTTCTTTTCTTTTTTGTGCTGGAACAAATCACTGCTTTGAATCACAGTTTAACAGGGGAAGTGTAATGTCAGGCAGACGTATGCAGTGGTAGTACAGGTTTTCTGAAACCCCCAGGTGATGTCTATAGATGGGGTCAAAGGTCACTATTCCTTGACAAGCTTCAGCTGATTGCCCTTATTTCCCAGAGGAAAAGCCTACAGCCTCAAACACAGCTTCCCATGAGAAAACAAATTGCCCGTCCAATGACTTCTGTCATTTTGAACAACCCCTTTAGAGCCCAAATCACTGGCTGAACCTTTATGGACATGGAGCTCATGCTCCGCGAGCCGGAGAGCTGCTCCAGACAACAAATGAATTGAGATTCATTTATCTTTTACGATTGCATAGAGGTTTGTAAGACAGGCTTTGTGGGGGTGTGTATGTGTGTGTTTCTATGAGAGTCCTAGTTTGAAAACATGGCATGAAATAAAACATCTGTCTTTCTCCCTGCATTGCTGCGGGGGCCTAAGAAGGTATTTATAGCGAGCAGCAAATGAACAGTTGTATTTGTCATGTAAGTTACCAGTACCAAACAAAGTCATCACTTCAGGGCAATCCCCCTCCACACACACATACACACCCCTACACCCCTCTTGTCAAAAGCTGCACAGTGTCCCTGTAAGCACAGTACTACTTAATGACATTTACAAGAAATAAAAAGCAATCATCGCACAGACTGGAATAGATTCCAGATTTATTACATGATGAAGCTGCATGTTGTTTGTCAATTAGTTGGCTCTGTCAGTCCCAGGGGAATATTTTGGATGCGTCACATCACTGTTAATTGCCTTAGACATATGAAACATCAGCCCTCTTCTTGCTGCTCCAGCGCTCCTCCTCGCCCAGCGGCAGCAGCTCAAAGTGCACCTCTCTGTTCCTCTGTGCACGGCTTCTCCGAGGATGCATCTGAGAAAGGCTTTGACAAGATGACTTATGCTATAGACGAAGATGATCGCTCCCTGCCTTGCTCAGCAAGAAGGACATTTCGTCAGTAAACAAAGTGAAGTGGAAAAAGTCTCCTTGCATTATCTGATTCAGTGAAGTTCAGCATATTACCGGGAAACTGAAAGATGAGGTTTCACAGTTGACAGCCGGAAGGTCAAAAAATATTTAATATCAGGAAAATACGTCTAAATTAATAGACATGAGCAGGCATGAACCATAGCAGAGGGTTTATTTTGTTGGGAGGGAAGAGAACCTTGTACCCAACCCATCATCACGAGACGGAACCCTTTCTTCACCTTTTAATATAACGCGGAGGAAACAGGATGGCGCCAGAGGCCCAATGCCCTTAATCATGCTCTCTAAGGTCAGTGGAGAATGTTGGATCACTGCAAAAATGAAGTTGGTGAAGGTGGAAGACAAAGTGAGGATGAATGAGAAAGGGCGGAACGTACAGAGCTTTTAAGAGCTCAGGTTGCTGCATGCTGCTTTTGAAAATGGCTGCATACAGAGAACATTGTGGTCAGCGCAAAGAAATCGAGACGGGTGCAGAGGGAAAAGTTGCATATTTGAGGGAAGCAGATGAAAATGAGCTACTGGAGTGTTACAAAAGTTAATGTCCACAAGAAAAGAGGAAAGCATAATAGAATATTTTCCCTGTTGGTGTTATAAATATTAATTTCAATTTGAGCCTCAAGTCATTAGAGCACAAATCAAAGTAAAAGCCTGAAGGCTTTGTTTTAGTAGATTAAGTGCAACTTAAGTCCAAGTTCAAAACTCAAGTTACTAACTCTACTTTTGCATTAGATGGTTAATTATATAAAAATCTCAACAACTGAAACTCTAGTTTTAGTGAAACGTATTAACAACTGAATAATGTAAAGACCCAGTCAGTTTTTCTGTGTCTTGTTGATATTTGGTGGTTCTTTGTTATGTTGGGAAGGTGTGTGGTGTGAATTAGCTACTGTGTTAACTATTGTTCCTAGTTAGCTAGGGATAATAAGAAACATTCGCTCTCCTGACTCAGTGTGGATGAGTTTGTATTTGTCCATGGACATATGTCCAGGTTAGCGTTCTCAACTCGAACACATAGCACCTTTTTTGTTTTTGCAACACTGTATGTATGATGGTTACAGCACACCGTGGTCACTTCCTCCAAATGTGTCAACAGGATGCTGCTCTCAAACTGAGCCTCCCAGAAGATTGATAATGAACGATTGGCTCATTAAGAGGGACTATTAGCCATGTCCACATGTGCAGTCCCGTGAGTGGGTAGAACACTCGCTGAATGGACACACTACAATATGAAGACTAATTGCCTTTGAAGACAGAGTCTGTATTTTCTCCTCTAATTCTCCTAGGACCCACAGGCAGACCTTAAGTTGGCAATAATTGCTGCAATTTTCAGTGTCATTTACTAATTTCCACAGTGATGGAGCATTCCACTGATTGTTGTCTCACACTATAGCAGGCTGTGAATCCCTTTGTGCAGAAGTTTTTCGACCACTGACCCTAAAGTGTGCAATATGTCAAGTAATCTGTCTTAAAAATGTTTCCTTCTAATAGAAAGATATCACAAGATGAGAAAATCATAATTATGGAGAAGCGAGGGAACCTCTTGGGAGGGGCTCTACAGTTGGCTAAACAGACATGACAGGAAGTGAAAGTTTCATTGAGCATGTCATTTTTTAAGTTTTACCTGGAAACTGCTTCACTACTGCAAACCTTTCCAAGAAAACCAAATCTATTGTTGAGTTTGCACCAAGCTTGGTGAATTTGACCTCTGACTCAGCTGAGCTCCAAGAACCAGATAACAAAATGCTGACAAGATGAGCAACACTGGGAGATTAGAAACAACAGAGTTAGGCTAAAAAGAAGGCGAGATCTTCCTCTGTTTTGTTTGTGTGTATCCACTATTGCCATAACAGCATATGGACAACAAGCTGTAGAGTCACTCGGCTTGGAAGGGATGTTTGACTGGACAGAATTTTCCTCAAAGGAAATTGGCAGGTTTATTGTGGGAGGAATCAAACCAAATTGTAAAGCCTGAAAATCAGACTGTTGCACAGTTGTTTCACATCATGTATCAGTATGGGCCAAAGAAACATACAAGATTAGCATTTTAGGGAGATTAACACAAACAGCTCCAAAAGCGGCTGCTCCCTCTACAGTAAAACAGTCATGTGTGCTTCAGCATTTATCTCCTTTGTGTTTGAATAATTTCAACCTGCAGATTTTAAGCATAGAATAAGTTGTGTAGGTGAAGTGTTTTGGGCAGGCTTTTGCTATTATAACCTTTCAATCTTTCTATGATCTAGAAGTGATTTTGTTTGACAATCAGAAATTAAGGCTTTGGAAAATAGCTTTGAATCCGACCAGAAATCTCTGTCCGAAACGTTTGTTCTCCTCCCATTTCAGAGTTTGCAAAGGTAGAATCCCTGAAATATGTTACCTTTGCTTCATTAGAGTGATTTTCCATAAGTTATAAAGTTATTATGACAGGATTAATTAGTTACAGTATTTTCCTGAAAATCATAACCTTCTGTTTTCACAATCTCATGCCTTTGCTCCCCCTATTGCTAATCAGAGTATTAACAAGTTTTATCAAGTTTGCAACGATAGAAAGGATGATCTTTTCATTCACAATGATTATTTACATTAACAAGTGGGTTTCCTTACCCGACCGAGGAAATGCACACACAAAATGAGTTGGCTGAAGTAGAAGGTCTTAAGAAAAGAAGGTCTACAGGTAAAATGGAAGTCATAGTCAAAGTGCGTCATTTGGAGAGAGTGTGAAGAAGATCTTCTTGTCCATCATTTTGGGAGAACTGGTTCAAGGCACTAAGTCAGACCTCACTGAACGGACTGTTTATTTCTTTATTTCCAGAGACATTCTTGGACTCCCTCAAAATGTAGCAATGTACTAGAGAATATTGTGGTGAGGGGGACATTTGGGTTTCCCCCATGATCTTATCCAAAATATGTTTCATTAAAGCTCTTTTTTTTTGAGCTTCACTTTTCTGATCTACAAGACTCCAGCCCAAACAACTCCTAATCATTTTGGTAAAGAAAATAAATCAGTTTGAGTATTAGCATTTAATATCTGTCATCATTGGAACAGTTGGTTGAAATTGCTGGTTAAACACTGACTATTTGTTTGCTATCAGCAACGTGTTTGGTTTGGGTTAGTCTTTGATTTACTTGGAAATGTCTGTGTTGTCAAGAAAACGTGCTATGATTTCCAAGTAAAGATTGGTTTATTTTGAAGCAGTTCTTGGACTCTGTAGCTGATTTTGTCCAGTGTGTGTCAGGATGTTGGTAATGACGATGAGTACTTATAGAGAACAGGAAAACTGTTAAGCTTGGTTTCAGCATAGATATACTGATAGATTTTAAACTATGGATTTAAAGGAGCTGGCATGATTGTAGAATATTTTTTGTGTTAACATAGTTACAACGTGATGAGTTTAATCCTTTCTTTCTGTTTAAACTCATTTTGGTAAGAAGTATTGCTCAGCATAAAATAACCAATTCACCATGGATGGTTTTAAGTTCAGCCAATTAAACTTAACACTGCACTGTTGGCAGTAGTGATGTTCTTCACTCTGCTTAAGGAACTGGAGCTCTAGAGTCACCCCTGCCTCTGACTTAGTCCTAGTGATTTGGATATAAATATTAACACATCATATCTTGCCAGAATGAGATACAGTGAAAAGATCACCTTGTGATTGCCTGTCCAAATTTTCAGTGACGATTTGGACACATGAAATGCATCTCACTGAAAAGGAGCAGGACTGAAATCAGACCTTGTCGTCATGAAGTCCCCCGGTGGTAACTTGTGACGTCTGTTCTGGGCCCATCATTACCGCTCCACCAACGCTTTCTTCCCCACGTCCACAAAGAGAGACGGCAAGATAATTAATGCATTTGCGAGTCCTTACACTTCTTTGACACACTTGACTCCATTTAATAAATGATGTCCCATATTTTCTCATTCATTATAATGTCATTAAGACATATTAATTCCCCCTGCTGCTTTAACCTTTTAGCCTGTGTTACCACAGTAGACCACCTCCTTGGATAGCCCCCAGTTTCTTGTTTTACATCTCTCACATGTTGTAGCGCCTAAATTATCCTGTCCTCCATAGGCTGTTATGCAATAGAACTGTTTAAGGGGAGAAAATGAGGACAACACTTGATAGCAAATCTGAACTCAGACAGAAAGCAAGCCTTTGGAGGTGTTTTACACAGTGTGGCAAAGTTGAACTGGAGAGCACAAGTTAAATATCTTGGACCTGCAGGTAGAAGCCACTGCAGCAACACTCTGTTGACCCACTTTGAGTCTCAAGCTTTTGAGAAGCAGATGTAAGTGATGCTTTTTGAAAATGCTATAATCCACACAGCTAACAGCTGTTGGTAGCACTGCCAGCAGTACCGATGAAGAGCATGTAGTAACGTTAACGTTGATCTTGAATGACAAGGGTTCCACTGTTAAAACAAACTAAACAAAAAATACAATAAATTTCTTTTTATCTGATCTTCAATCTCTTTATTGTAAAATTTGCTGATGCCAGTTTTTAGCAAAAATAAGTTGATTTGACATCTTAAGCTGTCTCTTACTACTTACAGTAACATCAAACCAGTCTGTGTGTCTTCACTTGAGAATGTGGGTCCTAAACGGCTGCCAGCATGTTCTTTAATTTGCAGATGGTTGAAATCATAAAAGGACAATTCAAGAAACATTTTATTTACCCCAAAGGATAACTAAATGTTGCAGTAAGTTGTGTCCGAGTTGTTGTGTATGGTGACGGGGTGGGAAGGGTCTTTGTAGTAACAGTCAGTCTTGTAACAAATGTTTCTGAATGAAACCTGTTGCTGAATCACAGGCTCATCACTGTCCTTACTTGCTAATAGCTCAGTTTCCAGGCAGTAGTATCCTGCCATGTCCTGGATATCACCACTGCTAATCCACTTCATATGCTCTTTAAATCTCTGTCTGTCCGAGAGAGTTTGGGATATGATCCTTGAAAGAAATTGTTTGAACTTCTTCCTTCTCGCTACAAAAACAACAAATCTGAACTGACCAAACTGGACTACTCTAACCAGCGGCAAGTGTAGAACGAACATAAAACAGAGCAGCTTTCCTGTTGCTTGCTAAAAATGGCTCCTCTTTGGTATGGCATGTACATTGATTAGAAAAAGATTGGATTTTTGAGCTTGTTGGTTTTTACCTGGTGGCGGTTAGGTTTGGTGCATTTACTGAATGGGGGGGAAAAACGTTTCTTGAGTACAAGTTGAGGTCCAAATAATAGCACTTAGATATATGGCATTTACTAACTGGGTCAAGATCAGATGTTTTTGAGTACCAGCTGATTTTGACCAGCTTTTAAACTTTTTCCCAGATGAACCACAAAAGTGTTGAATTCCAGTCACTAGCTGTTTTCTCTGTGGATCTCTACCTGTATGCTGAATGCAATTACTTTTGTGCCTATTGTAGAGCAGACCTCTGATTTCCCTCCAGTTATAAACGTCCTTTTTAAAGTCCTCAGGTGGATTTTCTTCACACAGCCAAACACCATCCGTCGGCCCAGTGACCCTCAAGCAGAAAGCCACACACACTCTTTTAGCAGCTGTGTAAAGAAAATGAAGAGTTAGAAAACTATTATTAGAGAATGCATATGTGTGTGTGTCAAGCAAGCTAATGTCCTTGAATTGGCCTGGGACAACCAATGCTTGACTTGTTTAACTGCTCATTTATAACAGGTGGGCAGCATTAAACACCGCAGGTTCTAAGCCTGATCTCCCTTTTCCCTATTCATGCCTTAATCATAGTTGACTAAAAAACCTAATCTGTCTCCAGATCAGTGGTCAGGGACTCATTTTATCTGGCTGCACTAAACATTTTGTCCAAAAGCCCATTTGCTCCAAATTGCAGCTATTAATCGTCATCTCAAACAGGCACCTGGATTATGTTCACGAGTAAGAATTCACAAGAACTTGCTCCAAACATTGTTGTGAAGTTTTTATTGAAGTAGAATCTAGTGCAACATTTTTAAATGATATTTATTTTATGATATATAATTCTTTTTCTTCTTCTTTTATGGTGGAAAGTATCATTTTCTCATGATTTTTCTCCATGCTACTGAACCCTAACTAAATATATACACATTCACCCCCAATAATACCTTTTGGACACATCCTGCCATCGACAGGGTTCTAGAATCTTTCCAGTTGGAAATTTGACCATTTTGCAGATTATTTCCTTGCACAGGCTCATCTTAAATATAGCATAGGAATCTCCTGCAAAGCTAGGGCTTTTTAATAGCTTGATGTTAGCTTGCTTTATCCATTGTGTTTAAATCCAACTCTGTCCCTGCTGACTTGAGATGAAGTTGAAGAATTGCCATATCTACTTTATGCAATGCAGCAAAACACAGCCATAGCATGATGCTGCTGTCGTTATGCTGGTGCAGAGTACCAATATTTTTTTAAATAAAAAGTGTATGCTGCTGTGGGAAAACGCCTCGAGCTTTCACTCGTCTGGTCATAAAACTTTGACCCAGGATATTTTCAAACATGTCCACCTAATTCTAGTTTTCAAAAACCATTGAGGTTGTTTTATAGTTTGCTGTCATTTATTTAAAACATGAAATGAATGTGACGCTCATACTCTTGAACCTTGTTGGTTCACATATCTTAAAGTCTTTGTAATTATTTGTAGCACCAAATCTAACTTTAAAGTATTTGATGAGTGATTTTTTTTAAACCACTATGTTGCATTTTGTGACTTTTTTTTAACACCGTCTAAAAGATCCAGGGTGAATTTTCACTAACCGCCATCACCCTTTAAATAGGCTCGCAGCATGCTCACAATGTTTGTTTTATTCTGAGGTTTTCATATATTATTCAAATTTTTAACTTTTGTACTAAAGCTCTAAAATTAAGAGCTTTGCATCTTATCTCACTGTGCTCGCCGGGAAATTAATGTTTGAATTAGAAACATTGTTATCTGGAACCCAGAGAACATTTGCATAAAAGTTTAATTAGCTGGTGGATGAGTTTGTTGAAACTCTTCAGTTTTTAAAACTTGACAAAATTGAAAGATTACAGGTTCACAACTTTTAAAAGATTTTGATAGATAAATATGTTGTCTAAATCAATGAAAAACCTACTTTGAAAAATGAGTTCATGGACTGCAAGTACCACTAAGAAATTAAATTGAGGCAAATGTCGAGTGCAACAGAGACCCTGCGAGCATTATTGACACAAACGGGCCAGTTTAGGCCCAGTAGAAATAAAACTCTACATTCAAAAGTGAAAAAAAAAAATTTTTATAAACTTGTTGGATATTAGCTTTTCTAAAATCCCCAATTGTTAACGTGGTTCTTCTCAGTAAATTCAGAATGACGTGTTGTCCTAGAAATGAAACCCAAAAGCCGTTTCCTGTCTCGAATAGAAAGGTGCTTCATGTTTCTTGTGAAGCTTTTCGCTCAGGTTTTTGAGAAAGTGGCACCCCTGGTGACCTAGTTTCAACAGAGCTCCTCATCAGACATCAAAACAACTCAAATATTTATCTCCTGAAGAAGAAGGGGGGAAAAAACCCCTTTCCCCTATTTGACTGTCTGGTATTTCTTATTTTGGTTTTCCTGAGATGACTTATGGCAGAATTGCAGTCATTGATATTCTTTATGGGGTATTCCTATACAGTGCCTTAAAAAATCATCCATCTCCCTTAAACTTTATATATATATTTATCTATATAGAACACATTAAAATACAGACCTTGTGTGCTAATGGGATTTTATATAATTGACCAATGCATACATTTGAAATTAAAAGAAAAGAATACCTGATTTGAAAATGAATTTAACAAAAAAAAAATGAGTTTTGTGATGTGATTATGGATTTGGCATTTTTTAATCTGATTGCAATAAATCTAGAGTAACCAGCCTTCATCTGTAAAGTTGATTAGAGAACATTTGTGAAAAAACACATCGTGAAGACAAAGATAACCTGCAGACATGGCAGGGATAAAGTTGTGGAGATGTTTCAAGTATTTGATTATAGCTTTAGATTATAAAACAATTTCTGTAAAACTTGAATACCAGAGAAACAAGCAAGTTGAAGTCCAAGAGATCCACTTGCACAGAAGAGTAGGAAAAAGAAACTCATTAAAAGCTAAAACAAGTTGTGTTCGCAGTTTACTTAAGGAAATATAGGGAACACAGAAAAACAGGGAAAGCCTGTCAAATTAATGATTAAACATTTCAGCCTTCATAGCCTTTCAAACAGACATAAAGGAAAACATAATGCTACAAAACAGTGGTGGTGGCAGCATCATGCTATGGTGATGCATTTCAGTGGTCTAAGTTGAACGGAAGATGGGTGCAGCTCAAAATAGATTTTAAAGTTTAGGGGGGAAATAGAGCTGCACTTAAGTTTTGCATGAGAGAATATTAACATGTTTGAATGACCCAAGATCTAGATCAAAATCCATCCATCCATTTTCCTACACCCTTGTCCCTTACTGGGGTCGGGAGGTGCTGGTGCCTCTCCAGCTATCGTTCCGGGCGAGAGGCGGGGTCACCCTGGACAGGTCACCAGTCTGTTGCAGGGCCACACAGAGACACACAGGACAAACAACCATGAACACACACTCACACCTAGGGAGAATTTAGAGAGGCCAATTAACCTGACAGCCATGTTTTTGGACTGTGGGAGGAAGCCGGCTGGAGTACCCGGAGAGAACCCACGCATGCACAGGGAGAACATGCAAACTCCATGCAGAAAGACCGGGGCCAGGAATCGAACCCAGAACCTTCTTGCTGCAAGGCAACAGCTCTACCAGCTGCGCCACTGGGCAGCCCCAGATCAAAATCCAACAAAAAATTTGTTTTTGACTTGAAAATTGCCTTTTACAGAAGCTCTGACTCATCATCAAAATTATCTAATGCTTCTTGTGGTCAGTCATATGAAATCCTTTGAAGTCTTTTGTAAAAAAAATGATGTAAAAAAAAATAAAAAGTTCAATGGGTATCAATAATTTTGCAAGTCAGATGATGACACCAAAATTTAACTAAAAATCTGAGGCAGCATCTGGATTCAGCTCCTTAACTCCATCCTCACTTTAAGAAGAAAACGGCCCCTATTCATTTTTTATCCCGCACTGTCTTTATGTGTATATGATGCACTGTTTGGTTCAACCTTACTGTATAATTTATCTGAAACACACCCATGCCATACATCACCGCATGCATTATTCATGGCTGAAACGTACCTTGTAAATGACACTAAATGTGGCGGTGGATGTGAGGAATGGTTTGGCAGACTGCCTCGCTGTGGCAACCATCGGTCTTATAGGCTGTGTTATTTTGTGGTTTCTTCCTGCCAGACAGCTGTACAACCCCTGGATTTTTATGTCACTCAACAGACACTCCAGCGCTTCGTCGCCCAAAGCACATGAAGCCCAGCATGGCTTTTTTTTCATCTCCATTCATCCTTTCACTGACTGAAGCACCAAACTACAAATGCTGCATGCTCGCATTACAGTCGACTAAGACGTGTGAGCAAGCAAAGGTACCTCTTAGCACAAAAGCTTTGTGCCACCTTCACCCTGATTGTTTCCTGTGCGTGGATAAATGTGTGTGTGCGCATCCAGTTTCAGAGAATCCCTGACTGTATCGCAGAGCCAATAAAAGACCACCTGTTCCAGTGCGCTAGTCTAATCCGGCCTTCCGCAGACTTGACAGTGTGTCTTCCAACGTCACGTTCTGCCGAAGCCCTTTTCCGCCACTCCAAGGCTAAAGCCGGAGCCGAGTTGTTAACAGAGTACCCCTGACACCCGGTGTGACAATTTCACGCCCAGCCCCTAATCCAGCTGACACGGCTATCGACGCTCTTTTAATTGCCCTTTGGGTTTCCCCTCCACCCACCGTTTTCCGGACCTGTTGAGGAATAAAAACGCAGTCAAATCTGTTATTGCGCCTCTGCTTGTCTGTCAGGCTGGCTGTCACCTTGTTATGATTAATGTATTCCTTGAGATACACTGCTTTATTTATTAATTTATTTTTATTCCTGGAAAGCACACCTTTTTCTCCTGACGAAAGGCTGCTGTGAAGTCCTTTCACGTTTGTCTTCCGCTGATATTGCACGTGGCAAATACATATTTCAGAAACAACTACTTAAATTCATTTTTCAGGGGGGTTGAATCAGCTTGTCTCGGTTTAATTCAGTTTTCTCTCAGGGCACTTTTGGAGTGGAGTTGAAGTGTACCAAATTGAGATATAGATTTTTCCGTCTCTTTGAGCTAGAAATAAGATCACTTGAAGAGTTTGTGAGAGGTGGGTTAGAACTTGAGTGTTAAGTCAGAGATTGAATTTTGTCCATCTTTTTTTTTTCCACAAACATGCACTATGAATAAACTGCATAAATAATGCATAATATGGCAAATGGAGAATCATGCGTAGGATTTCTTCTTAGCATATGATATGTGTCATGTTGAAAATAAATCTTTAATTTAGTCATAAAGGATGCTGCAAAGGCAGATTATAGTCCATAATTACTGGGATGTCTGGTAAAAATCTGCAGTCTCTAAACACAAATGGATTAGGCTAATTTTGGTTATGTTTCCATTTCAAACCTGGGACAAATGCAGACTGATTCAGTCCTGGGACGATTTAACACAATACGATTGGATTTTATAAATTTGACGCATCCATCCTTATTTGTCACAATTTCAGCTCTTTATATATCTTAAAAGTGCCTATGTTACATTTATTTCACAGAAAGGGAAACCAGACATGTCACAATAAATTTTGCTGAGCTATTAATTGTCTCAAAAATGATTGCGATAAACGATAATATTGTTTGAAGACCCTTTTTAAACTGATGTAATGGTAATGACATAATAATGCAAACTCATTCTGCCTAACATAAATGCACTTTATTTTCAAACACTGGAACTGGTAAATAAAATAAACAAAACCAACAAAAACAAAAAAAAACTGTTAACAAAAATGCACTTGAATAAAAACTAAACCACATAAAACCAAAGTGGAATCAACAACTAGATTCAACCAAAAGAGTGCAGATTATGAAGTCTGTATTCTACATTGCCCTTCAATAATCATTAGATTTAGATGGAGAAAATGGGCATATCCAACTACCTGATGCAAAGATAATGAGGTAGGCAGGGGTCAGTGGAGAGCACTGGAGTTGAGCCTTTTTTCATCCAGTCTTATCAATAGAAAGAGGAAAAGGCTGGAAGAAATGATAAAGCCAATAAATTAAAATGAGGCTGATAATTTTCATTTATCATATGATTAATTGATTTATTGTTTATCATGACAGGCCTAAGGGAAACTACAAATTCTAACATTATTGATTTTCTTAAAAAAACAAACAAAATTTGTTAGAGGGATTGGTTTACCATCAAATAAATGCCCAAATTAAAGGTTTGATTTCTCAAAAGTTTTCAGAGCTAGATAAGTGAAATATTTTTTTCTTTATTGTTGGATTCATCTTTTCAAGAGGCCCCAAAATGTTTTATACACCTAAAATAGAAGTGGTTTGTCTACAAAATGTGATCTTACCAGTTGGTGTGCAGCAAATGCACATTTCCTTTACTTTGTTACAGGTAAGTGTGGTCATTGATGAGAAATGTCACATGCTCTGAGCCATTTCAGTAGCATTCATTTCACTTCAGCTTAAGAAAATAAGAAAAAAAAAAAGAACATTTGAATTGAGGCCCATACAGAATGAAACTACAAAACAGAACCTCGGATGGCTTCACCAATCTCATTCTCACTGGGGGTCTTAAAGCGCCGACTTGCTACTTCTAACACAGCCCACCGGCAGATCGATACCAGGAATCAGGCCATTACGCTCCTTTGAAAGCACTACGTGCTCAATCGATATGTTATTATTTTTCATCTGCTGGCTGTATTTAATACCCTCATTATTATTTCCCCTGACTGAACAGAGAGGAAGCTATTCCCGTTCACTTTTGAATCCTTTCTTTTTTTTTTCTTTCGGTATACTGTATGTCGGGGATTGGTCCGTGAGGGGTTTGTGAAGCAGTATGCTGCTTATTTGTTTATTTGTGTGAGATTTGTTTGTAGTCGTTTGAAACTGGATGTTGTGAGTGATGGCGTGTGGTCTCATTGGAAAACAGTGAATGTGTTTTTTTTTCTTCTGCTGTGGTAATATATCTAGAGGGGGCTGTACAGTTCACTTATTTTTATGCACTGCTGTTGTTATACGCATTATTGGTTTTGCTTCAAGTGAAACATCATGGTCGTCCTTGGCTGGCAAAGGCAGCTATTAGCAGAGGTTAACCCAGGAAATAGGATTTAACATAAACGTCTCTTTAGGTTCTTATTCTATACCATTAATAATGGATAATGTTTTATTGGGCTTCAAATGTTTGCAAGGGCATGAGGGAGACATGACCTACCTGTTCTGCTTCAGGTTTTTCTTTAACCTTTACTGGAAATCTCTGCAAGATCAAATGCACGCGAACTCTCCCGCCATAAAACACTTGATGTATGCCAAAGCTGCCATGAACCAAGCATGATCCAAAGCTCATGTGTGACACACGCTGTGTCCAAAATGTATGAAGGGAATTAACTGGTAATACTCATTTTAATATAAATGAGCTCCCTCATCGTGATGGGAAGGTTCCTTCAACCCGGCAGGGTGTGGAACATGGGGAGCGAGGACGGAAGAGCCCAGTTAGCAAATGACAGTTTGGTGATAAATCATCTGTAATTAAACACCTTAGAAATATATGGACCACAGCACAGAGCGGGGTTAAGGGTAGGGGTGCTGTTCGATGGTTGGTGGGTGGCATAGTTACTGGCCTGTTGACAAATGACTATCGGAATTAGCTACAGGCTTTGAGAGTAGGCCTGGAGCTAAGAGTATTTTCTTTCTGGACAGATTTCATGTTTTACTGAGTAAAAACGTTTTTTAAGCTGGCAAAGTATGCTCACAAACAATGACTGTTGTTAAAAACTTGGCAGAGGAATTATATTTCAAGTTTACACTGAGAACATGTTGGAATCCTTTTTAAATAGAGTTTATATAAATAAGAGTTTTGAATTCGTTTCTCCTTTCCCAAAAATTGGGTAAGTAGAAGAAAGCGGATGGACAAATGTTGACAGTAATTATTGCTTACAAAGATATTTATAGATTGAAAATGCATAGGGCAACATTTGATTTGAAGGACTAGACATAAAATAGGAGAAAGTTTGCAGTGCTAACTGTCCATCCATCCATTTTCTGTACACTCTTGTCCCTAGTCGGGTCAGGAGGGTTGCCAGTGCCTATCTCCAGCAAACGTTTCGGGCGAGAGGCGGGGTCACCCTGGACAGGTCGCCAGTCTGTCGCAGGGCCAACTGCTAATAGTAATACAAATTGGCAATGCATTTATCTTTGTTTTATATATTTAGACAGCAAGGGAACATTCACAGATGGAGTTAAATGCTTTCTGTTATATGAGGGTTGGGATGGAGAGCTCTCGGTTCCTATTATCTTGTCTTTTCTTGTTCCTGGTGCGGGAAATTAAATTCTTTGCCTTGCTTTTTACGTTCTGCTGGTTTGGAGAACAAGCTTTCAATGTCAATGCGAGGTGCGAGCGAAGGCCAAACATGGAGAGCTATCACAAAGTGCCAACTGAAGTGGAGGCTGAAGACCAGCTTATTGGGAAAGAGTATAAATCAATAGAGGACAAGTGACAGAGATTAATACCAGCCAACCGCACAAAATAACCCTTCCATCCCACCACAGCCTCACCCTACAACTTCCTGATAAAGCCACCAATGTGACACTACACAGGGTACAATAATAGAAATGCATTACTCAAAAGCCCTTGGAAATGTGCAGATAGGAAACCGTGCCAAAGGAGGAATGTAGAAGACTACCTGTGCAAAAATATATGCATTTTTTTTTTTGCCTTTTATAGGATAAATGCTTTCTTAAGACAGTAAGAATGAGCTGAGTGTATGTACTCTGAGAAAATATTATTTGGATATATTTATGATGTTCCTCATTGTAGATATATTTTATAATACATCTTAAAGTATCTGACATAGTTGAGCTTGACAGATTGGCTTCCACTTGTATTTGTCTTGTATTTATATCCTCTAACTCTACAAACTCCTTTTATTGTTGTATCTTTTAGACTTCTTGAGTGGCAGTCTGCGTGCCATTTTCACGGGGGTAATTTGGCGTAATTAAGACATTTCCCATTTCCTGTGCTGGATTTAGAGAAATACCAAGAGAAATTCAGCTGAATTGTTTACCATATAATAAAAGTGTGGTCTGCAGGCATGACTATCTCACTCCCTTTCCTCTCTCCACCGCTTCACCACTTTTGGGACTTAACAAAAAAAAACTTCTCCGATCTGTTCATTTTTTTTAATCAGCTCTGTGAATCTCTCCTGATTGTGATCTGATTTCTCTGGCTGGTTTGTTTGCAACAGACAAGGGGGGGGAAAAAAGTGTTTTGCTGAGGCGCCAGGCAGCAACCACTGGGCAGCATGCAATCAGTTCGAGAAATGAAGTGCCATGTACTTTCTCAGCGCTCCGTACACATGCACGCCCACAAACTCTTCCCCCGGTGAAATAGGACAATGCTGCAATTTGATCCAGCAAACCTCTCGGCGTACTTTGCTTTCATTTACAGGACGTTGGGAGGGGGTCCCACCACCCTGCCTCCTGACAATCTGGATTCATCCATTATGTTCACTCCACTCTTTAATTTAGTGGGCAAATTAAATTTTTAAATGAATAGCGTGCAGTTTTAATACAAGCCACAGAAGATGTATGTGCTTTTGTGCTGCACACGTTTGATTGCTGACTTTGAAGAATCAGCCTCTTTGTGTTCTCTGTGCTCAGAAGTTGACCTAGCCGAGCAGAACTGCAGCGAGATGTGGGCTATCATACGTGTTGCTGCTCACAGTCATACTCGGCTGAATCTTAGACAATGTCCCCGTCCACTTTTGCAACTTTGGTGTTTTTGGAATAATTTCTGTCAGAATTACAACACTTGTCAGGATTGTTTTCCAAGTCCCCCCAAAATTGTTTTGGAGGAAAATATGTTTTATGAACTGGAGTTTTATGGAGAGGGAAGAGTGAAAAGTTTAAAGAGATTTTCAAGGTGAAACTTTGAAGGGTGAAGAAAGTGGGCAAACAAATAAAGAAGGCCCAGCATGCTTTGATATCAGCATTGGCAGGACTGCAAAAAGGCATTAATTAGGGAGCATCAGGTTATCAGATTGTGGCAAAAATCTTTACAGAAATAATCAAACCTTGGTGAATTAAAAGAAAATGGCTAAGCCCTTGTGTCCATCCATGATAGAGTTGACCCTCAAGCTTAGCCGGTAGCTTTATTCTGATAGGGAATAAAAACTAAATAAACAGCAAAACAAAGCCCGGTTTTATTAGCGTCAGCTTATCAGGCGTCGTAGAAAAGAGGATAAAAAAAATGCAGATTGAGCCGAAAATGGAGCAAGATGCTTTAGTGGGATGAAAATGTAATCACTCAAACACTCAAAAGGTTTTGGAGAGGATGCTTATGTTGCCCACATGCTGATCCTCTTTGGTAAATTATGTTTGTCAGCCTTTAAAGATCTTAGTGGTTGATTTGATGGCTTGACTGCCTTGATGAAAACAGTACAATTTTGGATAATGGGCTTTCAACTATTTTTTTGGACAAACATAAGCCACTAGTTGGAAAATAAATGTTGGTCTAATTCATCTTTTTCTTCACACTGATTAATGAGGACTTAAAATGCATCCTTGCATGCTGCTGGACATTGTAATATGAAGAGATCTGAAATTTATATTTTATTTAAACTTTTAAGATTTAATCTCTAAATTTGCTGTTTTTCTAGTTGGAAGCATCTAATGAGAATATCATGGTCATAGGCAGCATATAAACGTGATTAAAAAAAAATTAAAATAGAGATACTGATAAACAAAAAGTGCCTTGGATTTTTAAATGTATACACACTCATCATCTGGAATGTCATTCATTTTGGGCATTTATCGAATCATTGAAATCCATCTTTTTTTCAGGGTGGAATGTTTGGCAAAAGCAGCTTCAGTGAATTAAAGAACAAAGGTGAATAAGTTTCAATTTATGATGTATTTCCTCCAAATTTTTAAACTAACAGGATCAAATAAAAACATGTGCCCTCAAATATGTAGGGAAATTTATCTAAAACAGTTGCACTCTGACCACACACTTTTATGGCCACCAACAAGCTACAGATATAATTCTGCTGCTTCCTTTCCTGTCATAATTGGTTGAATTCAGTTGATTTCCTGGGAAAATCCTGTTTTTAAGCACTAGTCCAAAGACATGAGGAGGACATTTTGTCTTTTTTTTTTAATTCACCAGTGGTTTTTGATTTATTTTGGGTGCTGGTTGAGGGGCAAGTGATCCTTTATAATTTGAGTTTTTTGTTGTTGGTTAATATATATATATATATTGCTTGTTCCCTTCTTTTTCTTCTGATTGAATGTACTCAACTTAGGGTTGAAGTTTTCTAAAATTTTCAGTGAGATAATTGCTTTAACAAAAGGAGCTGATTGTAAAGTTTTTTTTTACAGATTTTTACCGTTGCTGCCAATATTTGTAGAGTGAGTTGTGAATAAAATTTTCTCAGGAAATAGATTTATGTCTCTCCGTGAGTGCTTACAACCTTTTTCCATCCTAAAATGTAAATAATATGGATGTATAGCATTTTTGCTAAATATTATGCTGGTAAGTTGCTCATTTCATTAGGTACCAGGTTATGTGGAAATGGAATGATGAAACTGGCACATTGACCCTGACGAGTAACTTTTATTTCCTTCAGTTGTTCCAAAAAATAAGATTTAAATTGGCAGTAGAATCCAATTACCAAGCCTTAGAGGTAACATTTTACCAACATAAAAAAGCAGGGGTTCTACAATATAGACACACCTGCTCTCTCATTTGTTCTGACCTTTCTTTATCACATTTAATAAAATTATTCCGTCTGTGCTTTTCTTTTACATTTCTTGAAGTGCACACTTGTAGTTGCAAATGGGAACCTAACATCACCTTATGTCTGGTTTTGCTTCTGTAATGTGAGGAGAACTGTGGGATTTGCATGTTCTTCTGCTGTCTCTGTTTTTAACAATGCTAACTCTGGCATGTGAGCAGCCAATTATATTCTTTTTTCAATATTGGTCTCAACATCTCTCCGTGAATGTCAGAATATTAGGACTGGAAGCACAACCTCAAATTTCAAAATAGTTTGACGTTGGGGACTTTGTAAGGTCATTCCTTTAGCTGAAATAATCCATTCGAAAGCTAGTTTTTATTGCACAACACAGACTTTGTGTTTTGTGAGGGAAGTTAGCATTCTAAGAAAAACTTAAGAATAAGGAAGATCCAAGTCTAAAAAGAACTGGAAATTGGTGGAGCACCAGTGAGACTGTCCATATCAAAACAAATTTACTATGGACACCGAAATTAGATTCCACTCCACAGTCTCGCCCATTTGAATTGGAGCATGCAGTTGTTTGGAAAGGTCATAAAGTCAGGTGTTAAGTCTATGTAGAGGAGGTTATGTGATTTGTACATTTAGCAGGTATCTAAATGTTTCCTCATTTCTATAAATTTTAGAAAAGGATAACCCACGTCTTTTTGCTTGGTGCTACTCCTTTCTGCCCCAGCTTGACTGACAATAAAGACACAGATGAGCAGTTTGATGTGGAAACACTTCACCAGGTTGTGTAGTCCTGAACTCAACGAAAAGAAACTTGCTGTGATGAAATAAAGCTCAGACTGTGACTTAGCTCTTCTTCTCCAACATCAGTGTTGAACCTCATAAAAGGTTGGAAAATGTTTTAAAAAAAATGAACACACTTCTAAGCCTGGTGGAAAGTTTTCTTAATAGAGTTAAAGCTGTTATGGGGAGCAAATACTTTTGGAAAAATAGAGGAGGAAGGAGTCAAAATAATAGTACTGGTCCATTTGTACACAATGTATGAATTGATGAACAGGCAGGTCTACCTCTTAATTCTCCAACCTTAACTCTGTAGCTAAGCAGCTGGAACCAGCAGGAACATAACATTGTTAGATTATTCAGTCCTCTTTGTAATTTGCATCAAGTACACATTTTGATATGTACATGCCAAGACAACATAATTTCTCTGTCTGATTTTGCTTTTTTAATATGTGAGGAAAACCCATGTTGTCTTCTTTTGTCTCTCCTTTTGGCAATGCCAGTGCTGGCGTGTGTTAAATTCCTGCCTTGATATCAGTCTCAGCATCTCACCACAAGCGTTGGAATATCAGGAGAGGAAATGAAAGACATAAGGTAGCCAAAGTAATCTATTTCTGCCTGATCTAATCTTTCTGTCCAATCTCATCTGTCAGAAGTGCCACAATAACCAGAGGCAACGTTGAATTTCAAAAACAAAATGCTTACATTCCTTTTCTACAAGAAAGGTGACATACCAGCACACATGCTCCCCACTTATGCCAGTTCTTGACATGTTTACCTTGGGTTTTTATAATTGATTTTCACTTGGAGGTAACTTTTCCAAGTCTATTTTTATAATTGTTCGCAAGCTTTAAGCAGGAGGAGGTGTTTCAAGATCAAGCCAGAAAGGAAATAATTGAAGGAGTTGGCAGGTGGGTGTTGGCTGGATTCCTGTGGCGGGCTGATATCATTACGGACTCTCCATGCATTCTGCCTTTCTTCAGCTCAAAGGGCATGTTAGCCCTGGGTTCATCAGTTAGCTATTGTGAGGCGCTGGCTAAGAAAAGGAAGGGCAAGTGGCTCTGAAGGGCTGAGGAGAAGAGGGTGGGACAGAACAAGCTGTGTTTTCCATTTACCACCAGGGAGGGGGGTACACAAAGAATTCAGCTCGTGAAATGCAAACCTTTTTCTCTTTTCTGTTTCATTTCACACGCTCCATAGCAATTTAACACTTATTTCTATCATCCACTTTGGATCTCCCTTCATCTCTATTGGTTTTATTTTACTCTTTATCTCTGCCCCTTCCAATTCCTCTGCCTTTGCAACATTCTTGTTCTTTTTGCTTTGTGCTGTACCTGCTCCGTGTCTGTGCCTCCTAATTAAATTGGGCCTTAGTACGATCTCATTTGGGCCCTTTCTGCGTCAGCGAGCCACCTAGTCTTTCTGAGTACCCAGAGAAGGCTCTCCGCCCATGTAGCAGCAGCTCTAACCATGTTAGCCGCACTTAGGATGTCACCAATACTTTGCATTAAAGAAGTGCATACGCCAGGGACTGCTCGCAGTCCCTTAACAGTGTAACAGCACCAGCCAGGAAACTGCATTTGGAAAAACAAGACTTTGTGTTCATCTGGAGATGTTTGACAACTTCTTTTTTTCTGAATGTACAGAGGCTGACAGTTTTCAGACTGCTTGAACTTTATCATGTTGTCAGGTTACAAACCTAAACATTAATTTATTTTTTTGCCGTTTTTTATGTGACTGACCAATACAAAGGAGCGCTAGCTTGTGAAGAAAAATACTTAATATCTGTTCAGTCAATTAGAACATTATTGAAAAGCCCATTTATTTCAGAAACTTTATCAAAAAATTAAACATATAGATTATTTAGACACAGATGGATGTCTGACAGCCTTTCATCTGTTAATTTTGATGAATTTCCACTTACAGGTAATGAAAAAAACATGACTTTTAAAATTGGAATATTACATCAAACAAATAAAACAACATAATCATAACAGAAATGTGGGCTTAGTAAAAAGTATGTCTAATGTTTGATTAAAGTTTATTTTTGAAAAGTACATTTAATCTGAAAAATAGACCTGATTTGAATGCATTCTACTTTGAGTGTGAATGTACGTGGTACAGTATAATAAAATTGCAAGGTGTGCCATGCATTTATATTTTGACCCCACAAGATAACACTTCCTAGAACCGCTCTCGACCAGCCTCCTACATCAAAAACCTTTGTCAATATTTCTTTGCAATGTAGTTTAAGATCAGTAACGATGGACGGAGAATATTTATAGACATCAATTTTCAGGACTTGGCAGATTCCCAAGACCTGAATATTGGATTTAGGTATTATAATATACTCTTAAATCATTCAAGTACTTTTGTATTGCACATTTCAGCAACAAGGCAGATCAAAGTGGCTTACATCATAAAAATAAAAAACAACATACAGTTAGCAATTAAGAAACCAGTGACAAACATCTTCATGAGTGCCATCATCACAATCATCAATACATGTTAAATATATTGGTCAATGTTCCTTTTATTATTGTTCAAAAACAACTCTTAACAGGTCAGTTTTTAGCATATAGATGTCAAACAAGAGGGCTCCTGGAACTGAACCTTGCGGTACCCCGCATGTGACTTTTTTCAGCTTCGATGAGAAGTCACATAGTGAAACAAGAAATTTCTGTTTTTTATGTAAGATTTGAACCAATTGAGTACTGGACTGCAGAGTCCTACACGACTCTCTGGTTGTTTCAAAAATATCTGATGGTCCAACAGTGTTAAACGCTGCACCGAGGTCCAACAGAACAACCTCTGTTCTGTCAGAAGCAAAAAAACAAAAATAAAACTATACAATGCAGTCTTCTACTGAAGCTGTGGATCTCTGTAGCTCCATCAGATCTACCTCTTAGCTTCTCCCATGATTAATGCGCTCCTTGCCTGACTTGGTAGGTTAAGTTGATGGCCATGTTGATATTCCATGGTGCCATCCTCTGTTCATTTCCTGACGGTGAATTAAACAGACCTAATTAAAATGTTCAAAGTATTCTATATTGTTTTGTAACTGCATTGGACTTCTATGTAACTTTACCCCTGCGCTGTCTGGTATGTTCCTTGGTCTTAATTATGCTGTTTCTCTAAAGTAAATTTCTTTGAATTATATTAAAAGGGAAGTGAACGTGATTCTACATAGATCGTCAAGTAAGCTGAGGTTTTACTTTGTTACCTGGGGAACTGAATATGCTAAAAACAAGCTTATTCTGGCAGCTAAGACACCTGAACTGGACTTTTAACTTTGCAGACTTTTACATGCACACATAGCAATAAATGTCCTCTTAAGTGTGAGGAAATCCAGTTACTGGTGCCTTTTTAAACCCAAGAGCTCTATGAATTTTAAGAGTTCACTTCTCATCTTTATTATTTGTCTGATTTATTATGGTCGGTAGCCTTGGTCCATTCTGTGAATTTTAACCCAGCCCTTTCTAACTTCAGGGTAAAAGCATCTTAAGTAACTTTGTTCAGTAAACTTAGCAGAACATAATAAGTTTTCTCTGTAATCTAAAATTGCACAATTAGAGTAAAGGTAATGGAACAGTTTTAGCTCTGCAAAAACAATCCCATTGCTCTGTTGCATCTCTTCTATAGAAGTGGATGTTTTTACTCCCCATAATCCTCTCTTTAACCCTCCTGCCCCTCTTGGCTTGCTCCTCACTCACACACTTGCTGTTCTGCACCCTTCACAATCTCCAGCAATAGAGCCTGTCAGCGCTTTTCAAACTCTTCCCTTAGTCTTCTCTTTGTTTTCTTAAAGTTAAAGCGCTCCTCTTGTTCTTTTATCTCCAGTTCAATGAAATGCCCAGTCACCTTACAAGCCTTAGCTGAAGCTGATTTGTGACTTTTTAGGACTTGCAAAAGTACAATGGCAGACAAAGGATGTTAGAAGGGCACGTTTGTGATGCTGATCTGGATCTCCCTAGAAGCTATTTAAGATTTTTATGGAAAGAAATTTCCCTACACTGTTTTGTTTCGTGGTCTACTTTGTTTTGTGTACAAATTGCAGCACAGTGGTGTTGTTAAGGAAGCTCATGTTGCTTTATTAGTTGCCTCCAGCAACTCAGTATTTTTGTCTCCACAGATTATTTATTGGGTTGCTTTAGCAAAAAGAAGTAACGGTTGTATCTCTTGTTGTGGGATTGTGTGTACGGTGGCATTTGAACTTCTGACTCCAGTAGACTATATTCTGTGAATTTCTCCATTTAACCTTTCATTAATATGTCTGCGTACAACACTCTTTAAACATACAGCTTCTTAAGCAGCACCCATTTGTGGATTACGCTCCTTACGCTCAAATAAATTTAGAGTTTTTACTAGGTGTAAGACATCCAACTTACTCTATGCACTACAAGTCTGTATAGTTGACTGTTTTATTGTATGGTCATGTGAAGACAGTAGCAAAGTACTGTCTTCAGGAGGTTGCTGTGAGTTATTTTGGTTTGCACAGGGGTAATACGTCATAAGAAAGTTTATTTAAAGAAGAATCAGAACCACATTTAATATAAATCGGTATTTATTGAATATTTAAATTAATCTATCAAGTGTAGCAAATTGATATGCAGTGGTTTCGTATTGATGTTTAAGATTAGAACTAGATTGGAACAAAGTGTCAATGTCTTGAAAACTTGAGGTAGGATTTGGTGATTAAGTATGAATTAACCCCAAAACCTATTGAAACAAAGAAACTAAAACATAATAATGAGAACATAAACAAATCCTTCCCTGCAGTACCAATAAATGCGCGTCACCAGCCAGTGGAATATATTTTTCCAGATGAAATTCCCATTTCTGCACACAATCTGTGGTTTCCCACCTTGCAAAAGTTTTACTAACCTTCAGTTTTCACCCATCCAGTCGTTATCCTTTTTAATAGTATCCTATCATCTTTTCATAAACTGCATATCTATCTCATTTCTTCTGCCTTTAAATTGAGTTCCTGTCCATTTCCCCATCCAATCCTATGTTAACTGCACCTCTGCAAATCCATCATTCCAGCTCCTTCCTTCTCTCCTTCTGTTTCCTGTAGGGTTGTCTTTCCAATTCTTTTTGCCTCCCCCTCTGTCTAGTTGTCTGTTTCCCTCTCAACTTTCTTTTCCTTCATCTTTCTCATATCCCTGGCTCTCGGTTTCAGTCTGCGGTGGTGTGTATGTCCTGGCTCTGGCTTCTGTGGATATTAAGCTGTAACAGGCAGCGCGCCGTGCTGGTCTCAGATGTATGTGTGACCTGTTTTCTGCCAGAACCAATCTCCAGCAGCCTGCCTGCCTGCTCGCCTGCCTTTTCTGGGTTAGTCCCCGCCAGGAGTAACAGTGGTCTTAGCCTGCATCCTGCAGCCAGCTTCACCATGTCGGGGGGAAATAACCCTGAACTGACAGTGTTACACCAATACCGCTTTTATCTAGGTGCTTGAACAGACGGCTGTAAAATCAAGGACAAACCCATCATAAAACTGGAAGTAATTACTGTGCTGTGTTGCTGCACAATTGAGTAAGAACACAGCATGGGATTTGCCAGTGAGAGAAACAAAAGTCCACAAAAATATTTTCTCTGTAATGTTGGTGTTTTAGTTTCTGACTGAATTTTTGTTTTCACATTTAACCATCTTTTTTATTTAAAAATCTCTCATTATATGCGTCCTTAATGAATAAAGTCCCCAGCAGGAGACTTAAAACCTCGCAAGCATTTACACATTTTGTCACAATCTCCAATTTTTATACTTTTTTCAATGTTTTTTCAAAATGATTACAAAAGGCTGTATTCAGACCCAAATTATTCTAAAATCTTCAAATGTAATCTTGTGTAGATAACTACCCTCAGAAATAATCTACACCAGAAAAAAAATTTTCATGCAAATATAGAGTATGGCACAAGTACAAACACTGAAACAGTAAAAGAGCAAAAATCAAATATGAATACATATTGTTGTTACCAAACCCAGTTACAAATGCTAACTACCATAGTAATTTACAGCGGTTGCATTCAAATACATGAAAAAAATCTGAGAAACTTTTTGGAAATCTTAATTAGCAGAATTGGATAAAAGTTAGACCCCTGCTGGAAGAAGAGGGAGTAGCGTTATTGTCAAAGCCATTTTTGAGGAATTTGAACCAGTAATGTTTTATAGATTTTATGTCCTGAGATGCAAAATATAAGCATCATAATCCTCACACATTCCAGTTTTGAGGGACTTTTCTTTTCTTTTAAACCATATGAAACAATGACATGTACTGCTGTATTAGTCCATCCAATCCATCCATCCGTGCCTATCCCCAGCTCACGTTCCGGGCGAGAGGCAGGGTACACCCTGGACAGGACGCCAGTCTGTCGCAGGACCACACAGAGACACACAGGACAAACAACCATGCACACACACACACACATACCTAGGGAGAATTTGTACAGGCCAATTAACCTGACAGTCATGTTTTTTGACTTTGGGAGGAAGCCGGAGTACCCGGAGAGAACCCACGCATGCACAGGGAGAACATGCAAACTCCATGCAGAAAGACCAGGGCCGGGAATCGAACCCAGAACCTTCTTGCTGCAAGGCAAAAGCTCTACCAACTGCACCACTGTGCAGCCCCTGTATTAGTCTAATTTCACTGTTTTTACCTTTATTGGTTGGAAGATATGCGGTCACAGATCACAGCGACAGTCCAGTAGGAGGAAGACCCACTTTGCATCAGGGGATGTAATCTTTTTAATCTGTGACTTCTTGGCCGTCCTATAAGTCACAGTGAAATACATTGAGCTTTTGGGTTATGATGTGACAAAATCTTAAAGATCTAAAAACTTTAGTAAGACGCTATACTAAAATGATGGAAATCTTTTCTCATTTCACTTTTGTATTTTATGCATCCTCAGCATTCAGCATTTTTCTACACGGAAAAAAACACTCAAAGAGCTTCACTTGTTCATTATTTTTGGCTGATGCATTGTTGCCTTTAGCATAACTAGAGACACAAAATGTTCTTCTAATCACGATGATATGCCCTTGGTTGCTCCTGGCGAGATGAGATATCTGATATACCCTGCCCTTCCCTTTCTCTAGCAGGGGGTAAAATGTGTGGACACCCCACGGCTATCCCAGCAGAGGGTCAGCTGCTGTTCCATAAGTCCTTTGGGATATTATTGCTGAGTTCATTCTACTGTTTTTCTGTCAGGTTGGCAAGAACCTTGCTGTGATTTCGCCCTCTCCTCCCTCTTTGCTGTTCCTCTCTGCTTTCATTGTTGTGCTACAAAAAAAGGAAGAAACATGCCATCACTTGGGGCGATGATGCATAGCTCTGTTAAACGATGAGACACACAGGACTCTTCGAAGGAGTTGGGATACTTGGATACATAGCATGATAAGCGTAAATGTAAGCTAAATAGCAACACTGTACAATACATTTTTGTATACTCTCAATTTGATTATGTTAAATACATGTTGATTACCACTGCATGGAATGAATTGCTACCTCCATCTTCTCACCTGTTGCTGCAAAATCAGCTGGCTGAAAAGAAGGCTAAATCTCCTTCCCTTGTTTTTGATAACGACAAATTCTGATGTTTGGAAATCTGTGTCTCCTCGGAAATTCATAAAACAATTCCACCAATCTACTTTTATTTTTTTAAAGAACTGTGGTTTTAAGCAGAAGTTCTTGAGCAGTGAATCTGTTAAGTAGCTCAATGCAATCTGACTACCTTTGCAGATAACCCAACTAATTAACAAACTAACAACTAATTATATTTTGTTACTTAGACTGGTTAAAAAAAGAATTAAGATCTGGACAACAATGATATTTGATGAACATTTTAATCTGTAGCTTTGCTTATGTTTGTAAATCAAAATAAAATCGATAATTAACATGCAGTTTTGACTATATTAATATTGGATTAATGGACATGGATATACTGATAATGGATTTAACAGCAGTGTAGAAATAAAATAAAACTTACATTTTTGTTTAAAATTTTTAGTTTATACTATGTTGCCAAGAAACAACAATATTATAAGTGATGTGTTTCACATCTTCTCTTGGTTTCAGTCTTTTAAGTCATTGCATAGTGAAACCACATCATTTTCAGATGAATTTATAAACTCTCTTTGAAACACAAAATAAAAGGTTTTCAGCTGAAACTTTTTTGATTTCTTTTTGACAATCTTTATGTTGATCTTTACATCTTCCAGTCAACTTGATTTGGCTTAATTTTATTTTAATTATTAGTATTCATTAAGGCATTAAACTTGTATGTTTGCTACAGACTGTACACAGCACACTGTATCTCAGGCTCTGTTGTGTTGCTTGTGTTGATCTAAAAACAAAATTGTGGCAGTCAGTAATGTCCTGGCTTTCTGGATGTGGATCCTATTTTGTAGTTGAATATCTTAACCAGAACACCTTGTGACTTCTTATTGAAGGCCAAGAAAGCTAATATGAGGCAGAACACAAGAAACTGGTATTCAGCCAGCCTCTCCAAATTTGGCCTGTTTTAACATCGCTCCAAAAGGTACACTCTGTGATCCCACCCACCGTTGGTGTCAACAGATGCTAGCTTTTTGTGCTGCCATCTTTCATCACCATCCAATAAAGAACTTTTTTTTGTTATTTTGTTTAATTCAGGAACGGAGCACTCAGTGGAGGCAAATACAGACAGGAAACAATGTAGGACAGTGAGGGTTGAGCGTACTCTGTCCCTGTGGTCTCCCAGTTGAGTGGAAGCCACAGCATATGTTTCTCATGCTGTTTTTAATTTGCTTTTGTTCTCTGTGTCGTAAACACATTTTACCATTGTGAACTGGCTGATAGGAATTTGATTCAGTAAAACCTTGATGCCTTCATGAATTGTCTAAGTGGTGGCAGGCCACAAATAACTTCTTGTTTCTATTATAGAAAATATGTTGCATTTAAGGAGTACTGGTTTCAACTGAAACTCCTGTTCACCCCTGTCTGCATTGCAAACTGAAGTAGTTTGCAACGCAGGTGTATCTAACTTTTAGAGTTTGGTTCAGTGCCACCTATTGGTTCATAGGTGGCACAAATACTTCATCATTAGTGGCACACCTCTCACAGGCCATGCATGCTGCATGATACCTCTGCCATTGCAGTCATTCAACTGATAGTCACATGCATGTTGTTGTATGTGACTAGCAGCTGTCCTTTTTGATAAACATTAACTCATGTCTGCATGCTGGATGCTTGAAACTGAAAGTGAAATTGGAGAATGACCTGATAAATTCGCCAATGGGAATCAAGAGCATCTTTAAATGACAGACATGATTTTAAAGAAGGCTACTTTTGCTAATGTTCAACACATTCCAAAATTCTAAATATAAAAAGAATGAAAGCCACCCAAAACAAAACAAAAAAAAACTATAATATTTAACTAAAATACTTCAAAGTCAAAGATTTATTGCCATATCCAAAGAAACCATACATTTATGGCATTCATGAATGCATAAAGGCAAAAGAAAACCTTTTTAGGCTACGACAACTACCATGAAGTTCCATCTTTCATTATGTGCTCTAATATTTGATATTGCCCTGGGCAATTTCTATATGTCCCATCAAAAACTGCAATTGATTCTGCAGCAAGATAACAGACATTTTCTTCAGATATCTCTAAAGAACAGCACTTTGATGTAGAACAAATTTCAGACTTGAACTGACAATAAAGAAACATCATAGCTCATTGTACAACTTAGAAGAAATGTAATAAAATTGTGATGATACCTGTGATGAGCTTGTGCTGCATAATCATGATGCAGAATGCTGCATCCCTGTTGCTAACCTTTAAAATACACAAAAACAAACAATTCTGTCTGTTACTTCAGCATTGCTTGCAAACAAACAGGTGAGGCAACAAGTGGATCATTCTTCCTTTTTGCATTACAGAAAACATATTCTATATATGTCAGCAGGGGAAGAGACATGTAAAATAAGAGGAGAAACTGGTCACACTCGAAAGATTTATGTCATGTTGAGTCTTGGTTTAGCAGCTTATACCCTTGGTGACCTGCCTCCGCAGTAGGGGTTTGTAGATAGCTTACCAGATCCGCTTATCCCTTCATGATGCTGATGGATTTCTTGAAAACTTTCTCAGAAGGTGGGTGTTGGGATTGAGAGAGGGTGGTCCGAACTGGCTGTCAGCGACGCTCTCGTTTAGATGGAAGAGGGCTGAAATGCCTAATAACAAACTCAGAGCAGTGATAAGATAGAGGCAACACATCACTTTTATTTATGGCGTACAGGCGGATCATTACAGCCGCCTCAGTTTTTGCCTGATGGATGTTTCTGAGGGCCTCCTCTTTTGATCTTTAATGGTACCTTGGAATCAATGGAATACCTGACCCCTACTGCCCCCCTCAACTTAATCCTGCTGCCATCTTATTTTTCTTTTTTTTTCTTAAAGAAGGGTCCACGTGGATTGAGTTTTAAAAGGAGGTAATTAAAACAGTGGCAGCTGAGAACTTATTATGCTGGTGAAAGAGGAGCTGCTTATATGCTGGCGTGCTGATCGTTGAGAAGTTATCTTTAATCCCCCATAACATTAAAGGCTGGCCATTCATCAAGTCACAGGGCAGCTTTGTGCTCTGAAAGCCTCCCGTCGCTGCCTTTCTTCCAGGAGCATAATTGAAAAATTTTCCCCTCTTTTTCAGCAAGACTTTTCAAGGCACCTTGCCTCTAATCAAAAACAAACAGGGTATCAGTAAATTAAGGACATATCTTGTGATACCATAAATTAACAATTGCTTAAGGGACGCCGATTCACACGCTGCGGGTTTCCTTCCCTTTGAAGCTAAACTATGATTTCTTTATTTCTGTCTCCCTTTTTTTTTATAGGATGCACGCCCAAAAGCCAAGTTTACTCAACTAGCCTTAATTATAATTTTGTAATTAAAACAGCGGTCAAGTTGGGAGATCACGCAGAGGTTGCTTCTGTTGTTAAGCTGCGTTTCTGCTGGCACACAATCACAGCCAAACTGCCAGCGGCCACTGAAAGAATGTTTTCATGCTCTAAATTAAAATATTCATCAGCACTGCAAATTGTGTGGTTGAGTTTTATGCTTGCAGAAAAAAAAGGATAAAGGGCATTGTTTATTTGTATGTGTTGTAAAAAAAATATATAAATGCAGAAAACAGTGCATAATATCATTGTGTAGTTTATCATGCATCCTTGATGACTAAAAGATACTATATTTAGCCAGTACCATCTTTATGCTATCGACTAATTAGCATTCAGATATTCGAGTCCCTTGCAAAACAATTCCCAATTTGTCAGCCTACAACTGCAAACTTTAATGTGTTTTTATTAGGTTCTATGTGGTAAACTGACACAAAGCAGTGCTTAACTTGAAAGAGAAAACTGTTCATGATTCTGAAAAGTTTAAAGAGGAGGCATAATTTTTATTCTGTCCACTTGAGTCAATGATTTTTGTAATTGACCCTGCAAGTTTCTGTGGTGTGTCTCCAGCAACTTAGTCTAAAATTACTCCACATAATGCTATGCATATAAGCCAAAAGGTTTTAGACCTGTCTAAAAAGATCATCTTTTCCTAGAAGGAAATTGAATATGGGGCTTTATTTTGTCCTGCCATGCTTTTTTAAAAGACTATATTGGTGGAGTGCACAACTAATATTTCTCCTGTCACTTAAAGTGGATGGCCATGTTTTGGTGGATTTGCAGTTATAATAAAACCAGGAGCTTTTTTATTTGGAAAAAATGTGAAAACCGTGTGTCCTTTGCCTTTCACTTAACTTTGCAACAAGACAAAACATGAAAAGACTTTTTCAAGGGACTCAATGTATTCAAAAATTTGAAGGAACAAAAAAAAAAGCTTCTTACTGTTGGATGTTTTCTGACCTGATTGGCCATCATCTCCCCTAAGCAAGTGCTATGTATATCAATGCCATTTATTCGCATGAGAATACTAATGCAGCAGCAGATCTGGTTCGGGGAAGGCCTGACAGAGCATGACTGCCTCAGAGCTATATCTCCAGTCAGATGGGAATACTTAGAAGGGAGTTGTACCATGGTACCTTTATGAGGAATGACAATGTTTTTTGCTGCTGATGTGGTAAAAGCTTTTCCTCTTTTGTCACCTTCTCTCTTGGTTGAGCCTTGGCATCCCAGCTCTTTGTCACGGTACGCTTGTGCCTGTGAAACAGTGACCCTGTTGTTCTGCCAGCAATATTTCCCACCTGAAATTGGGGGTGCCATCTTTTCCTGCCACCTCTTTCATTTTGCTCAACAGATGTTTATATGTTTATCAGTAAAACATAATGAAGAGAGTTACAAAAAAAAGAGGTGCGAGTAAAATGTACACTGTTGGAGTTATAGCAGTCTCCAAGTGAAAAGTTTTAAAGATGATGCACTTTAATGTTTCTGCACGGAACAGTTTGGTTAGAGAGGGAGAGATGGGAAGCAAATGACTGAGACAGAGTCGCAAAGTGCAAGTGAGAGCAGTTCGGCAGCTGAGCAGTCATGAAATACAACCCACCCCCAACAGTTACTGCCTCTGTAAAGGCAGGTACATAAAACAGAAAACAGAGACTGGCATCCTATTTATGGACCAGATTATCAGTGCATTAATCAGGGCTGCTGCTTGGCACACAATATTGCAGTTTTCACAAGTCCGGGCCACCAAAGCCGGACGCTGCTTTATAGACTGCATCAGATCGATGTCGACTCTGTTCACACTCCAACAACATTCAGATTACTTAGGGATAAACTTCAATACTCTAACACTATTGCTGATTTGGTTTAGTCAAGCATGAACACACTTTTTATACTAGAATAATTCTGCTCTATTACGCTTTAGATTTTATTCTTTTGTACTTAAAGCAATTATTTCTGTCTGTTGTGATAACATTGTACTCAGAGTATTGAGTCTCTAGCATCTTGGAACATGGAGTCAGCACAGAGGAATAGCATAGGAGCCAATAAAGGGAGAAACTTAAAAATAAAATGCTAGATAGATGGGTTAAAGTTGTTAAAGTTCATGCTTGTAATTTGGTTTAAAAAGAAAATATTTTATTTTAAATTAAAATACAGTGTGGGGAAATGTGGCATTTACTTGCTTATGAAACAGAGGAGCTTCAAAGTTTGTGTGTGGTTTTATTTTAAAGTTAAAAAACTAAGTATTAACCAAAAATTTAGAAAATGATCAGAAATTTACAAAAAATAAAAACAGATTTACTTCTGATTGAGTGAAATATGTAGACGTCTTAGTTGATCACCAGTTTTTCATAAATCTCAGGAGAGATTTTGGCCTATTCCTTCTAGCAAAAACTTTCTAAAAAAAAAAAGAGTGCCCAATTTCAGTTCGTGAGCGCAGCCATCCATCTTTAACTATCCCCACACAAATTATTCACCATTTCATTTCTGCATTTCATCCAGCCTCCTGACAAGCCATTTAGTTGATTCGTTGGACACATCTAAACCACTGAACCACTGTTTTAAAACTTTAGCTCTAACAATGGACCATCTGTAGGTTTGAGGTCTTGAAACTGGCGAGCCCACTCCATGATCTGGACTTTCTTATATCCAAAGAAACAACAGTCTCTTCTTTATTGAAGTGATGGTATGTTCTGGGTCTTTTTCAAACTTGGAAACGTATCTGTACAGTGAAGTCACCCAAAAAAATCCCTCCTCCAACATTCAATTTGCTTTTTATAGTTCAAAATTGTTGAATGTTCTCATAAAAGTGCTGAAAATCATAAGATTTGTCCATTTTGTTTGACTTTTTCTGTTATCCATGTGTGACATTTGGGTGACCAAATATGTCAAATAATGCTGATTTGCTCAGTTACTTATACTGATATAAAACAGGAAACAAAATTCACAGGAGTAAAATTCTATGCATGAATAAACTCAGTGGCTGCAAATCTTAGCAGGTGTTAGCTAACAGGCCGTTAAGAATTAAAAAGCGGCTAATGTTCCTAAAATAGCTCTATTATGAAGCATTGTTGAAGCTGCGTCAGTCTTGCAGCCCTCTTCTCTGTCAGCTGCTCTTTTGCTGCTTTCAGCTCTCTCCAAGCCTCTACAATATTATCTCAGTCTGCGAGGCTCGAGGCTGTATCTCTGCTAATTAGAATTTAATGGACCAAAAGTGATTGGTGCACTTCCAGAAATAAAGTGTGCTATTCATATGTAAAACAAACAAACAGTACGTGGCACAAAAGCGTTGTTCGGACAGGTCTCCTTCCGGAACCGCAGTGACAGTCACTGAGACTGCAGAAACATACTGCAGTCTAAGCAGCATATTTAAATGCAATAGTTTTTTTTTTCTTCTACTCCTTTGTCACACTTATTAGAAAGCAAACGCATAATCTAAGCAATTGAATATGTTGTATTTTTTTTGTATAGTTCCTGTAATCTTTTTCTGACTGCTCTTTTTGTTTTTTTTTTCTCTTCCGTTACGGCTCCTGAGTGGGCGCTCTTTCCGTGGAGCCTGAGTAATCATCGTTCTAGGATGATGGGTACAGCTCCCAGACTGCTCCCTATGGGTTTAAGCATTAGAGACATTTCTTTAGGCCTGCCCAGTCAGTGGTCTGACTGTCCCCCTCATTAACGTCCTTTTTAGTTCTCCTTCCTATTTTCTCCGGTCTGTTCTCTCTGCAGTGTGTCTAATTTTCTGCCTGTGACTCTCACGCTTGCTCCCTGCCTCAGTAGCGTTCCCTCACCGCTTCCCGTTCCTTGTTTCTCCTGCTAGCATAACTGATGGCTCTAATTTGTGTACTTTAAAGGGCCAATTCATAAAAGGTACTTAGGCTCGATAAGAAAATTGAAATGAATGACGACAGTCTTATCACGCAGCCCTCTCGCTCGCTCGCTGGCGCTCATCCCCCGGGCAGGCGAGAGGTCTCTTTGCTTTAGAGCAACACCATCACAGCGAAAATATAAATGTAAATCTAAATGCCTTGACGCTACTGAAGGACGTCTCTTCCAGAATCAATAATCACATATAGACATAGGGTTGGGAAGTGATACTATAGGGATTTGAAACATGCAAGGTCCTTTAGAATGTGGTGCAAGTAGAAGGTGTTCATAAAAACAGGAGGTAGAATGGAAACAATTGGGCACTTTGGTGGCAGGACTTGCATAAAAGATGATGGTTTCAAGTTTTGGCTGTGAAGGAAATGCAAATTCACACTTGTTTTATTTGCAACACTTTGTGTGTAGATATGATTTCTATAAAATCATGGCAGAAAGAACTATAGCAGCAACAATAAAGGTAGGACTAACCAGATGAAAGCAGCAGACCAGTGCAGTGCTGTCTCAAGTGCTACCTGAGTTTCACCTTTAATCCCTTCTATCTGATATACGTGAAGGAACAAGACTTGTGTCTGTTTACAAGGAGGATTTCTATCCAGCTGTGAATTCGAGACTCTCAGGGCTCAGAACTTGTCAAAACTTTTGCAGACCAGAAACCCTTAAAGTCAAAGTCACAAAGGAAGAAATTCATCTCCAGACTCGACAGGACAGCTGGATGTTAGGAGCGCAACAACAATAAAACAAATTATAAGGATATAAATGCCAGGATGAGGAAGGCAGTCGCTGATTCACAAGACAGGATTTGTTCTCGTTTGGAATCTGCGTGCTTGGAAATATATTTGTCTCCTTTTGTGAAAGTGTCCCTTCACCGTGTGCGCCCAGGTGCACGGTTAGTGAAATATACGAGCAGCACACCTACATGCCGTAGTAAGAGAGCAGAATGCCCAGCGTGTCGACAAACACCCCCTTTTCCTTTTTCTCCATTTGTCTCCATCGGGTTTTTTGGTGTTTTTTTTTCTAGGTTCTGCCTGAATGAACCTTCTCTGTTTCCGTTTCCATCATAAAGCTTGCCCTCTTATTTCTCTGCCATGCTCTCTTTCTTCATCACACGCCTCCCAGCTCTGCTGCGTACTTCTTGGCCCTTCGTACCTTTCGGCCGACGCTGCCCTGAGCACATGACTGAGCCGTGACTCAAAGAAGAGCTTGTTAGAAGGTGTGAGCTTAACCCCTGATTGATTTCTGAGCATGGTGCTCGGAGAGAGAGAAAGAAAAAGAGGGAGAGAGAGAGAGACAACTAGTATTGCAAACACTTCTTTAGACGACTTGGTGTGAGGGTGAAAAGAGAAAACTGGAGTTAAGGATAAAGGGGAGTCAAGAATAAGAGAGAGGGAGAAGAAGGTGAAGCGAGCACAGGAGCGGACTAAATTCTTTTGCTCTTTTATGGCCACTTATATTTTGTTATTGTTGTTTTGCTACTGTTCAGAGCTGTGCAATGAACTGAGGAGTGGCAAACTCACCCCAATTTGTCAAGAGCCCTCCCGACTGTTGCTTATGCTTTGGCTGGGGGTAGGAAGGCCACAGCAGCTGATGCCAGACCTCCCATAGCAGAGCGATTACTGAGCACTGGGTCGTGCCGGGCCAGGCTGGGGCGTCAAAACACAATGTCCCACCTCGATGGGCATTGCTCTACACGATGGTGAGCTTGATCATTTGAGCTTGAGATATGTCACAATAAATTATAATGTTGGAACAAATAAACAGGAGGGATTTGAACCTAATGACTACTTGCCAGGTGACACTGAAGCTATGAATTATTAATTGTTTTTTTTTCTTTCCAAAATTTATGTTTGATGAAAGCACAGCATGATCCGTCCAACACTGTCAACAATAAGCCTGGACAGTTCAGGAGGGTCTCGAGGCTTTGATGCCAGACTGTCAACAGGTTCTGGAGTGAAAAATGTTTAAAACTGTGAAATTACACTGATAATCAGAAGGAACAAGAATAACTTAAAATCAATTTATCATAATGCATTAATTGTTCTTGTGCATTCAGGCAGCTATAATGCCCAAAAACCAAAAAAATTAAATAAAAAGACAGTGTGAAAGCGACAAAGTGAGCAAAAGAAAACTTACGTTTGGAAAACTGAACTGCTGTCATCAAGAAGGCTAAAAAAGTGTATATCTTTTCTCACATGTTCATATATTATAGCTCTCATAGACAAGTCACAATCAGCAGGAAAATACATGAAATAGGATTTCATGTATTTTGACAATATTAGACTGTCAAAATACAGTATTAAATCCAGTCATTGAAATCCAGTATTAAATCCAGTCACTGCAAAAATCTGATTGGTAGATCCAACTTGAATCCTATTTCATGTATTTAGTTTAAAATCTGAAAAGCATAGGATGTGTTTCAAACATGAAGGACTCATTATACCACCTATACGTTTGATGTTAACTGTGTTTGAATATTTACAACCACTTTAATTAAAAATTTTTTATCTGGTTTTGCAACCAAAGATTGAGTAAAAAGAAAAGACAAAGAACATCACTCCTTCCACTCCTCTTATTCCTTGAGCACCGTCTTCCCTCGGCACCTGGAGTTTTTACTCTTTCATAGAGTTGGTTATTTCTCTGTGTGCCTTTCGGCTGAATAATGCCGGTATTGACAGACTAATATTGAATACAGCGTGTAGTGTCATCAAAGTGTTTAATTATTGGCAGTGTAGGGCTGCTCACTGTCACACAATCATCAAATCACTGTCACGCTATCCAAAGCTTGTTGTGCTACTGTAATTGCTGGCTGGATGATAGTGGCTCTGTCACCCTGAAAAAGCGACCTGTCCTATCACCAGCGAAATGCATCATGGGATGAAAGTGATTGCTCTGAATTGTAAGTGATTAGAGTTTGTCTAGACGGCTCTGGGAGTGATTGGATTGATTTGATGCCAAGGAGTAAATCGGACACTGGCACTGAACCACTTTACGTCTGTGTCATCAGGATTTCATGCTACTTAAGTGTCTTTTTTTTTCCATGGTATTCTGATACTCCAGCCTTTTCTGATCTGAAATAATAATAATATTTCTATAAGGAGTTTAAATAATTAAGCTGGTACAATACTGGTTCACAAATTTTAACGTTCCTGCTTATGTTTTAAAAACCTTAAATTGAATCCTCCTTTTATTAGTCATCCAGCCTTGTTTTCCACAGTTCCAGTTGTTAGAATCATTATATTTCTTTCCTTTTTCACTGATTGTGGGAACATTTAGGTTATTTTCTTGTAGCCATTTTCTGATTTTGGAGCTCAACATTGCATTCCTTATTTAATGGAATGTTCTGTTAATCTGGAACAAAAAGTTAATTTGAGGGTTTTTTTTACACTTTAAATCTCAGAAGACTTTCAAAACTACTTTCAACTTTTGTTGTATTTCTTTTCTCTGATTGAAAAGCCTATTGTGTTTTGGTATTATGGTTGTAAATTAAAGACAGAACACCTACGTTAACTTTACAACGCTCATGGCATTAAGCCTGGAGTTTTATGATTGAGTTCATAAAGAAGTTTTATACGTGTGACATTGGCCTTAAAGGCGTTTCCACCGACTTACCAATATTGTACACAGCTAATAGTCCTACATTCAGCATAGACTGCACTAAGTGCCCTTGGCGTGTCCAAATTAATGACTGAAGTATCTACGAGATTGTGTCCGATACTGTCTGGAAGGAAGAGGGAGAACGCTGCCAAGTGGCTCACAGCCAGATGGTGGAAAAAAGTCTGCCATTCTAAATCACACCGAGTTGAATTACAACTCAACTGTTGCAGTTAACATTAACACCACTTCTGACATCATGTCCTCAAAGAAATCAGGAAGCGGTTGACATTCTTCCTTTTAGGTTATATTGAAAATTTTACCTCGATGCACACCTCAATAGACTGTACTAAGCTATTTCACAAGATATTCATTTACACATAAATCTCTGCACTTGTCAGTGATCACGTATATCTAAGCAGAAAATTGCACAATTTAATCAAGTTTGTTGGAGGGGATTTTTGTATAATGGATACATTTGAGAAAAACTGGACGAGAGAAAGAAGGTAAAAAAAAAAAAATACCCACAAGATATCTTCCTGCACTCACCTCATTTGTCATGCATAAAACAAAGGCAGAGACGGGTTTCAAGGACAGGGTTTTAGGCATGTCTGCTCTATTGATTGGTTAACGAGGCTGTATTCAGACCACTTCCATTTTGAGGGGTGAGCTCCGCGCAGGCACAATGGAGCACATTTCCCCCGTTCACAATGTGGGCATGCGGCAGTCGGCTTCTGCGGCGAGGAAACAGGCCCGCCACCGGGCCTTCTGCCAGGGGGTGCATTGCCAGACAGTGGGTAGGGACACAGGGAGAAGGGGTGACGGGAACAAAGGCAGTGAGAGAGGAAGATGGAATTATGCTCCTCTATCTTATGGAGCAACCAAGAAATGAATGAGAAACATCGGAGAAAGAAGAGAGCGGACTTAAATGAGAATGAAATAGAAACGAAATTTCATGAGTGGCTAGAAAGACTCGTGTTTAAAGAGAACAACAAAAAGATGAGACTTTAAAATGAAGATTGAGAAGAAGACAATAAAAACATAATCAAGGGCTGAGGGGAAACTGGAAGAAAAAGTGAGGTTAAAATAAAAATATCGCACTGACAAGAGATATGACAATTAAGATGTAGTGATGCACCTTTGAGTGAATCACTACTCAAAGTGAGTCACTCAAAGTGCAAGTGCATCACATACATTAAATGTATGTGATGCACATTTAATATTATGGCTACAAATACATTAAATGTTTTATCTTATAACTAAATAAAAATAATAAAATATTCACAAACATTGATTGTAGGTACAGGTGTTGCATCTTTGATCTTTAAACTGTTGTAAAAAAGTGTGCATATAGCGTATTTTACTGCGCCCGGTGCGGCTTTTCTGTGGATTTTTCTTCAACCACCAGGGGGCTCTGTAGCAGGAAATTAATGATTGGAAGTCAAAATTGGAAATCAAAGAAGAAAGCGTTAACTTTCATTTAGCACATGCTAGCAGCAGGCACGACGGAGAAATTTTTTCAAACTCGTACCCACTCATCATGGAAACAGGAAGAAGTTTATATGATGCAGCTTTTAAGTTGTAGGCTATTGATCTGGTGGAACGGATCGACAGCCGCTATACATAAGCTCTGCATGAAGGAATACATGGTTCGGCGTTGGAGACGCAGGGCTGCGGCCTTCATAGCAGACTTATTAGCATCATTGTGGAAAACCAAGAGCGGCAGAGATACCAGCGGCTTGTAGCCCCGTGCAACTTATGTATGTAAGTTTCCAGTTTAAAAAAACAACAACTTTGTGGGCTTATAGTGAGGTGTGCTATATAGTCCGGAAAATACGGTAATTGGTCTTATCGTACCATACTATTAATTTGTGAATCTTGTGGTTCAACACTCACCAGTCTCAGTGTTAACTACTGCGACTCTGTTTTGTTCATTTTAACATTTCTAAGAGACAGACTTGACTGTTGCATAAGTATCACTTTATTTACAGTAATTAAGCACAACAAGCAAAATATTTATCCAACAATGTGTGTTATAAAAATGTGCATTTAAAAATATGTGTCTGTTTACAACAAAACAAAAACCTTTTCCAAGATATTGTTGTGTGTTTTCAGCAACAAGAACAGGATGTGGTTCGCTCACCAAGTTTAGTAATTGGACACTAATAAGTCTGAATATTTGTGGACATATTTATCTTAAATTAAAAGCAAAATCATGGATGATAAAAGATAAAAATGTGTTGCATCTTATATTAAGAAGAATTGTATTTTATGCATCTGCATCGACTGTCTGAGTTGACAAATTAGATTTAGGATATGTTGAAAGGCTTTTGACTTAAAGTATCCAGATGTTTTGCTACACCTTCATTAATAATCTTTTTTAGGTGTTGTATCAGATAGTAATCAGGCAATAAATAAAACTGATTATTTGAATAAGTCCATATAGTTTGAGAATGTGTTTAAAAGAACTGAGCTGGTAAAAAATTGAATAGGAATATTAGGTAAGTTGCAGAGCTTCCTGCCTCCAGCCTGACCTCATCCTACCCCTCACTGCCTACTGTCCTCCCTCGTCTTTAAATATACAGTTCGTCTTGTGTGCTTGCCTTCATTGCTTGTGACACACTCCTGTTTTTTGCTCTCACTGCTTAGCTGCACTGTGTCCTCTCTGGGCTCGACTAAACCTTCTGCCTTTCCGCCTGCTTGCCTGTCTCTCGGCCTGTCCAGGTTTTACCTCGTCTTACCTGTCTTTGTCTGTATGGATCATTGTCTTTTTTCCTTCGGTGTTGCCTTTATCAGCCTGTCCCTTCCTATTTTCTAATTTCTGTATGTCTGTTTTTATTGTCTGTCACTAGCTGTCTTGTCTCATTTCTTCAACTGTCCTGATTGTCCTCTTTTCTGGATTCATGGCAGTCCCAGCAGTATTATTCTGTAGTTTAAGGTAAAGAGTGACAGTGTTTTATGTCATTGCACCTTACCACACAAGTAGCTAAAATAGAGAAAAAAAAGAGCAAGGGTTTAACTATTAGATCAAAAACTTGTTAATTAGATTAAAAAAAAACTCCAAGAAAATACACTAAAGATGAAGGTTTGTTCAAAACACTGCATTTAAAGCAGCTTAAGGAACATCCCACTTGCATGTATCTGGCAGAATAAATGAGGAAATTTAGAAATTTGGGGGCAAATGAGAGAAAGCCAGCAACATTTCAGAGCTTGATTTGTTGCTCCCTCTCCCTCCTACACTCACTGTGGCAGCAGAGTACTTCGCTCCCAGAGAATGGGGCCACTCCACACTGTGGTTGACCTCTTTTATTTTACATTTTAGTACAAATATATATATGTAAATATATATGTATATCTATGTGTACATATGTATTTTTTTATCCAGCCGTTTTTGCGCGTACAGAGCGTGCAGCAGACTCCCGACATCCCCATCCTCAGATCCCATTTTCCCGGGCTGTAAAACATTGAGTTGTTAAATTTCTTTATGCGTCCTGCTCTCCTCGTGCCCCAAGGGCTCCTGGTGCGTTTTAAATTGAATGATTGCCTGCAGCTCTCAGGTTGTTTAACCTCTGCAGTGGCACTGACTGCTCTGTAGGACTGTATTTTTAGAAGTTTTTTGCCCACATTTCCGTTTTCCCCCCAACCTGATGATGTATAAATAAATAAAAAAATTTCTGGGGAGGTTCTTAGCTGAAGTGTGCTGTTCTGCACTTTGTGAGCACCTGCCTGTGGTGAGGAAGAAGGTAGAAGTCTCACATGACAACTGCAGTTTTCCTTATTTATGACCCCTACCTCCGCCCAGGATGCTGGTTTGTCTAAGGAACAGAAAGAGACGGATGCATGGGGGGGGGAAAGACAAGGAAAAAGGCAGCTGGGCGACTCAGAGGTGGGCACTGTTCTGGGAATGTTAGCTTTTACAACGTACTAAAGAATAAGACGGAATGAAAGGACTTCCTTTCTGCCATGATTGACTTCTCTTACCCTACACTTCCTTAGCATTGGCACAAGCTTCATTTGTCCATTCTCACATATATACAGGTGAATCTCAGTAAAGTAGAATGTTATCAGGAAGTAATCTTGACGATAAAAAATTACAATTTCCGTTGTCAGAAAATGTAAGTATTAACTTAGAGTTTGTTGACCAGCCCTGGTCAAGAGGACTTTGGTTCACAGAGCAACATTTAAGTTATATTGAAGCTCTTTTGTTGCTCTGTTTAGTGTAAGATGCTCGTGATGTTGCATCTAATTCAGGAATAGATGCAAGTAATGCAATGTTTGCAGACAATGTCCTGCATACACTTCTGTTTGGTGCCATCCACACCAGTTTTCCCAGTTGCTTCTGCACCTTTTTGCCGACATGTTTTCCTTCCACTAAATTTTCCAATAATATCATGTAAACGGTCAGCTTCTTTCTCAGTGGCTTTTTGTAGTTTATCCTCCTTGTGGCTGTTTTTATCAGCTACACCATTTCTTCCACATTAATCTTTGAGCCACAACATAAGCAAATTCGGTCTTTCTTATTTTTTTTTTATATTGTATTTAAAGTTCATGAGAGCCAATATTTTTGTTTTATTACCTGAAAAAAGTGATGTTTCTTTATTTTTAACTAAGCAACTTTTTGCACTAATCTGTATCTTTGGAAGCATTCCTATAGCCTGTAGGAAACTGGAGACAAGACAGGAAACTCACCTCCCATAACCGAACCTGGAGTCTCGAGTTCTTTTTGTAGCTTTAGAAAGTTATTCCATGATGTCACATGTGGACAGCCTTTTGAAGCTTATCTGGTAAGCCAGATATACAATAAAGTCCATGTAGGCAGTAATTACATACCGATAACTTTGACAAGGACAGAAAGAGTTTTTTTTTTTTTTCCTGTCATGCTAAGTTGTAAATCTGACATGCTGGTACCGGTAGCAGCCCCTTCTCAGTCTCCCAAGTTTTAAATCCCCCACTGCTTCTGCTTTGTTTGGTCACACTCCTCATTAAGTCTTAATAGTCATATTATAATTTCCTATGACTGTATAAGGATCCTTTCAGTGAACATCTTTGATCATGTTTCTGTTTAATTATGTGTCACATCCATGTTCTTTCGGTCCCACTCGGCCTCTGATGTGAGACGGGTTGTATGCGACGCATGCTCATGTCAAAGCAACTGTTTATTTGTATTCAGCTGTGGGGTTTGACAGCTTGTTGCGAGGTTCTGGCTTCGACTTTCGCCGTTCCTATAGCATGTAATGTACGAGAGTACAGGGGAGAGAGCCCGGGCCACACTTTCGATTCAATACACACCCCCACGGACCGAGACTTAGGGGAATGCACGTGCTGATGAAAAAGTAATGTACTGTGTCTGCAAGGTGCGGCTTGCTTTTTTCCCTCTCACTTCTGCGACCACAAACCCTTGTCACTCACATCAACCTGGGAGCTCTAAAGCTAAAAGCAGCTCGTCAAATACCTGTTGTTCTGGCCGGATTCTAGCACCAAGCAAATCAAAACAGCAACCTCATGTCTTCTGAATATGGAATAAAAATGTCATTTGAGCAGTAAAAATAAAAATAAAATATGGTATTTGTATTTGTATGGTATTTGTAGGAGTTGTTGTTTATTGGAGAGTGATTGCTTTTTTGCTTAGTTTTGCTTTGATCACTGGAAGTGTATATGTAAATCTTACCTGGGATGGCTTTTTATGGTCATTAGAACCCCACAAGACATGCGTCAAGGGATAGAGTTGATGCCAGAAGAATTTATAAGCACACAGTAATATGACTGCATAAGGGAAAGTTCACAAAGATCTAAGATAACCAGACATTTATAATGGAAAGTGAAGAAAAATAGCAAACTAGAATCATAAAGTTCTGCCTCTTACTAGTTAGAGTTAAGCTAAAAACAACAAGCTAAAACTGACTAGTCAAGCTAACAGCTACTTGGATTCAGCCTCTCAGAGTGAAATAAACTGTTCACAGTTCCAGTTGTTCACATAGGTTAGTTCAGGCAATTTCCACCCATGGAAAACGAGATCAGCCTTCACCCTAGTTGAATGTCATATTCTCCTGTCTTCACCATTTTGAAACTTGGTTTAGTGATATGAGTCCATGTCATGTAATATTTAGTCCAAAGAAACAGAAAGTCATTAATTACTAACTAAAAGTGCCATATATACTCTGATCAACTTAAAATAGTAAATGACTAATAAAAATGGAATGATTTGAGGGATCTTTATTTCCACTGACAAAATTATTTCCAAACTAAAAGTTGTATTTTTCAAAGTGCTTTGACATTTTGCTACCATCGTAAAAGATGACTGTAGAATTTGTTCTGCAACTTTTTACAGCTAATAATGGAGTTCGCTGAATTTTAAAAAGCTCATCAGCACTGCTGTCGCTGGCTTACATTCCTCTGCACCATCAGTTACTTCCAGTGAAGAGAAATGGTGTTCACATCTAACTGTCACATGCGTGTCACTTAAAGAGGAACCCTGTGATTGATGTCCTCCTCGTGTTTACGCATGGGCTGAAGGGGGAAAGGTGCGTACAAGCGAACGGACGCAAGATGGAGGAAAGAGAAGGAATTGATATCGCACAGGAGACGGTCAGGTCAGGTGAAAGAAAAAAGGAGGAGCGGGTGGTAGCAAGGGACTTGTCTTGCAGCGAGTTAAATCTATCTCCCTCATTTCTTCCTCAGCTCCCGTCCCAATGCCCTTGGGCAGAGACCGCTGACTAAGCAGGGTTTGTCTTTGTCCACTTCAGAACTGTACCAAGACTGCAACCTTATTACAAAAGTTTGCCCAAGGACCCAGTGTTCACAAGAAACTTTGTTTTTATTGCTGCAGTTCACACAAACAATGTCATGAGAGAGGAAAGTGAAAATTTATGAACCACTATTTTCATGTATTGATGTTACATTGACAAAGAAACAGAAGGTCCACTGTGACTTTTACTACATTCTCAGCTTAATATCTTCACCAGTTAATCTTCATTGTTCTGTAAACACAAACCGTTCCCAACATTCATTCGGCAGACCATTTCAGTCCACCTCCCCAAGTCGCTTGCTAATTTCCTTAAGCACACAACAGTGCAGACCTGTCCAGAATTCATCTCATGTGCTCTGTACATTCAGCATAGCTCTTTCTCCAAGGGGAGCCAAACCCCATTTGCTTGGCCGGGCCTCATTTTGGCAATCACGGCTCTGTCCCATACACAACGCGACATTTGCATAAAATTGGGCACATGCGTGTGCGGGCGAAGCTGGCCAAAAGAGACATAATTGCTATTGACAGAATGAACAAACACGTTAAATCCCCACATTAATTAGAAAGTCAAATGTAAAAACTGTCAGGGGTGGCAGACAGCTGTCATCCATCATCCCTCTCATTGGAGTTTCATGGTAATTCATTTTGGTTAATTTGTTCGTTTTGCAGTGGACTTAAAAGTGCAGCACGTTCTAATTATGGCTGCCCTAATTACAGTGGTCCTTTTTAGAAACATGTCTACAATGGAAATGATGATAGTCCGATCCAGTCCTGTAGTGACTGACCATATTGGGCCATTACCACAGCTTAGGGTAAAAAGTTTGAGTTGTTTAATTGGGAAGATGGTTTCATAATGGGATGAAACAAATTATATTTTTTGTATGTGGTAGTTAAATGAAATAAAACAAAATGCAACTTCTGGTCCTTTAATTTATTCATTACATATTTTCAATAAATATTTTAAGACAAATGCATTTTTTTGTTCTTAATATTTTTCCTGTCGTTTTTTTCCATGTTCCTGATTTCTGACTTGGATGTATTTGGACGCTGGACAATATCTCTTCTCAGGTAGTCTTATTTTCTGTCTTTCTTTGAAGCTGAATTACTACTAAAACGATATTTTGGTATAAAAACCACACATTTGCATGGAACAAATATATATATTTTTTTGCCTTCAATCAGCATTCAGTGTATTTTACAGAATTTTCATTTGGTTTCTTCCCTAGAAATATTGTCCTGTAAAACACCTTAATTATGTTTGCTGTAAAACACACAAACTCTTACTTGTTGACCTCTGATATTGTTGTTCACACTGGATACCAGTATCAAAGCAGGCCAAGGTGTGAAAAATTTACAGTTTCAAGTCCATAAACTTTTTCTCCCATAGCCTTCCTATGTTTCAGTTTTATCTGACTGTTCAGCAAAGAATAATGGAGTGTTCTTCTCCCACCTGTTGCTGCACACTGCCTGTAAGCCAGCTAAAAGAAGACAACTATATTTACCAATTGGCTCACAAGAATGAAATATTTAGCTGTTTTAGAAATGTTTACAGTTGTGAAATACACAAATAGTAAGTATGTAGAAAGGTAACTGTGTGTTAAACCTGCACATGATAACCTACTAGCAGCATCTTCTTAAAATAGTTGATTGCTGCTTCTACCTGATTGACCTGCTATTAAGTCTACTATGTCTGTGTTACGCTGCAAATAGAAGAAAAGCAATAATTTTAAAAATTCTCCCCTATAGTCATCTTAATGTGCTACATTGTTGTGTATAGATGAGCCCAAAATTATTTATGTCCCTGCCAGATTTTGACTTTAAGTGATCTTTTAATTTTATTTAGTATATACAGTATGTTCTCCCTGTAATATTAGCAATTTGGAGTGGCCCAGCTAAAGTCCAGACTAAATCATGAGAATCTGTGGAGGGATTAACGACAAAGGAGGCATTGTACCTTCAAAGCCTCAATCAGCATTCAGTATATTTTATAATGTGCTGTCAAATGATCCAAACCCTTTGAAAATCCTGTTTTCTGCACCAGAAGAAGCTACTGAAAGCAACTTCCTTCTTCACATTATGTAACGACATGTAAGATGGGGTCAGGTGCTATTTACAATACAGGTTTTGACATGTTCTTTTCAATGGATCACTGGTCTGGTCTGAACTCAATAGAAAAAAAAAACTGTTTTAAGTTTTAGTGACATTTCTAAGTTCATATTTGCTGCAAAACTGTTTCTTTGAAGAGCATTTTGTCTACACACACAAGAAAAAAAAAGTATCTCAAGTAAATGAACCCATGACCTGCACAAATAGTGCAGGACACCCGCTGTGCTGCTCACATTGTCTCCTTTTCTTCACTTTTACGCCCCCAATTTTCCCGTTTTGCTCCTCCGCCTATCACGCGACCTCTCCCTTCCCGTGCAGACAGACTAATCCCAGTCTGCTCCTGGATTCCTTTGCATGCTGAGCGTCATGCTGGGCACACTCGCTACACACTGTCTGTCAGAGAGGTTAAGATCACATGTTTGTCAGAGCTGGACCCCGGTGTTGAACTCCAAAGAGGAACATGCGCATGGCTACGGGTTTGACCTTAGACAACATGCCTGTTATCTCAATAGAGAGCAGAGCTGTCAGTCATTTGATTGTACCCATGGCATTTTGTTTGATGACGAAATTCACAGTTTGGTTTTAAACACTTCTGGCATGCTGGGGGAAAAAAAATCGATGTTAAATATATAATACACTCTCAAGTTTTGCTTTTAAATGTTTTTGATCTTACTATGCTTTGATGGCTGCTAAGCAAATCTACACACAGAGCAATATATAAATGGTTGAAGTTAAACAGAAGCAGAAGTTATATAAATAAGTAAATAGAGTAAATATACTGGAATGAAGTGATACAGACAACTGGAGTGTTTTAGCTGTTAATCGAACTTGATCCTTTTGAGTGTTGAAAAGGAAATTTCCTAGAGCAAATATTCCTCTTATTAATGCTTTTCTCATTAGATTTTGTTCAATTACCAAATTTAATAAATTTTCACTTCCAGATTTGCAGTTTTCAAGGAAAAGTATAAAACAAAGTATTTCCTGTTACCAATATTTCTGGTTAAAGTTGAGTTTATACAGAATGGATGAGTGGATGGATGGGATGGATAAAGGTGGATAAACTAATAGACAAACAGATATAGGGATGCATGTAATGGAAAAACAGGTGGCTAGTGGGTGGATGGATAAATGAAAATTTAAATAAGATTCATGAATGGATGAATAAAGATGGATGTATAGATGGATGCAGGGCAAAGAGAGATGGACAGATGGATAAGTGGAAGAAAGGATTGATAGACATTCTTTACGTTTCCTGAACTTTTCCAGCCTGTGCAGGAACTCTCTGATGGGACGGATTCATACCTCCATAATATTTCCGTTAGTCGCTTCTGAAGATATGCGATTATGTCTCTCCTCTGAAATGTCCCCCGACGCTCACTCTTTCATAGAAAGTAGGAACAACAAAAAAAATGTTTCCCCTTTCCAGCCTAACCCTCTTGTCTGATCCTTACATGTCCACTCATTTATCTGCACACCGCTAAATTCATTTCAATTAGCAGGTGTGCCGGCTTGCTGCCTTTCTTTATCGATCTGCAGACCTGAGGCACGAGTGCTTTCAGACCTCCTCTGCTATCGTTGGCTCCCTTGTATGAGAGATGGGGTGTTGTGCGGGGAAAGGGGTCTGCTCACAGGCTTCACCCTGGTCTCAGACGCAGCGGGCACCTTCGCCACAATCATCAACAATAAATATAAGCAGTGGCAAACAATTACCCTCCTAACGAGGGATTAATTGTGTCAAGATGGAGCGAGGTCAGCACAGAGGTCGGTTAACGCTGTACATTCCTAATGTGTTTATTTTCATTACTTAGTAAGATTAGTCTTTCCCCTTGCAGCGCCACTGTCCATTGATTCTTCCCCTTTATTCTTTTAGAGACCGTACCAGACTGCTCCTGTGCCTGTGTCCATGTATTTATGCTCGCGTGCACACCGCTCAAAGTAATATTATGAGTGCTTGAGCATATAGCTGGCTATTGACTCTTGCCAGATCAATATTATAAATGCCTCTAACGTTGGCAGTTAAAATCATTTGTCATTTATTGCCGGTGGTTGCAAGTGGGAGCTGGTGCAGGGGGTTGGGCAGCGCGACTCCTCAGAGAAGCGACAAATGTATCAATCCATCCCAGCGCTAACTCCCCTTGCCGGCCCTTTAAGTGTGTCATCATCCACGATCATAACTCGAGGCAGAGCTCTGTCATGTTCACCGCAGACGAGTGATTAGGTGGGACAGCGTTGCAGCAGGGCGGGGAAATTGAAGGACTGGTCATTTGTTTCTGAGTGGTAAAAATGAGATGGCGCACGTTCAGCTGCCATCGTCTGTCCCTCTCCCACCCCCTGTGGCCGACGGAGACATGCCTTCCTACATCTTTACATTTGATTTGTGGACACGAGTGTTGTAGAGAGTGTCAGAGAGAAGGAGGTGACGCGTTAAAAGACTCGCCCCGAGAGAAGCCTTAAATTGGATCTGCTTTAGTGTGCTTCAGTTTACTCTTCAGTAATAGCATGTCGTAGTGCCACATTCCTTGGCCTCTCAAGTCTGCTTTGTATCGTAATTGCAATTTGCTGCAAATGTGACACAAATTGAAGTTATGCAGGAAAGAAAATCAATACCTGAACACTTATCGATTGAATTAAAAACAACTTTGACTGTGAGAAGCTTCTCAGTCAAAAATAAGTTGATTTAGTATCAGTGGCATGTTATTTTAGAAAGCCACAGTGGCCTTGAAAGTTGCATTTGTGAATTCTGCAAAGTTTTCCATTTGTTCTGAAAGTGTATTTTTTCAGCAGACTGATTAAAGTTTCACATATCACACACTGAGTCTGTAATCTGAGTAGATTATTCCCTCCTGAGTCTGACAAGTTCATATTTTGTTTTCATGCTCATCTAATTCTACGTTGGTCCTATGGAAAGATCATTGAAAGCCCTCCCTGTGTGTGTTTTCACAAAAGATTTATTTAGATCTTAGAGATTGTTGTTCTTTTTTAGAGGGCAGCACTCAAAAATAAATTACTTTTATAGTTAGCTGTTTTAAATATAAGCACAGCAGGGGGTGATGCATAAATCCTTCACTGTTACACTTACTACTCATCATAAGAGCTTAGATTTATTTTACCAGATAAAGCCACATAATGACAGCCTAATGATAGTGCTTTTCAAGACAGGCTGCACTTTGATGAGAAATATAGTGGCAGTTTAATATCGCAGCATTTGTGCCACAACATGTAATTACACCCCAACACCGTGTCATATTAGCTTATATCATAAAGAACAGCTTAGATTGGCAATAATTGGACAGGGCTCTTCCAGAAATATCTCTCTTATCCTGTGTTTTGATGATGGAGTTAGATAGCATCACACTAAACTCCCTCATCAGTATTCAACTGGATTGACATTTGTTGGCTACAGTTTTTGTAGTGAGTCATTTTCATTGTTTAATATTTTAAAACCATTCAGAAACCCCTCATGCCCTAAGGACTGTGATCCATGAACGACTACTTTTATCAGAAGGTGAAACAAGATCTTGAAATATTAAAATGCCAAAGTGGTTCTTGTCATAGTGACTTCTGTCTCACAAAGGGCGATCTATTAGCTGCACCTACTCTGAGCTAATATAATGGGCTCCCAACATAAAGGTGAGTACTTTTTTGGCACCTCAGGTTCTTGTTTTGGCTCTTTTAAGAGAGGATGTCGATTTTTTTCCTCCTGTTTTGACAGTCAGCTAATAAAAACTCCATGAAGTGGCAGATGAAGTCAAAGTAGCAGAAAAGAAGTCCAAATATTTTAAAAGTGTCACCTATTCCGGTTCTTGGAATAGAAAAAAAACATTGGGATGAAGTGTTACATACAGAGAATTTGTTGCGTGTGTGAGTTTGTCTGTTAACCACTAAAAATTACTTGTCTAATTTTGTCTTGTATTGTGAGCTTGATGTGTAGTCACAGCGCTTATAGGGTTTTATGACCAAACCACAAAAGTGATCATTTGTAGCCCATTTTAACTTGCAATCATCCTTATCTTGAAGAAACAGATTGACAATATTTAAGAAAAATTAAAACCAAATTACAGGAGATCAATTGAATTTCCTCATCTCATAGACAAACACTAGGTTCGACAATGACCAAAGTTTATGCTGCAACTGTATTGAGCTGTCAAGTTTCCTTGACATCAAACCAGGGTGGATGGTTGCGGTCAACATCTGCCTTTTAGTCTACGTCTGAAATAAAGATTGGATCATGAAACTTATTTGTTTTTGTGTTAAATTGTTGTAAATATATGCATTTTAACCATACCCATACGAGGACATCATCTGTAACAATCTTCTTCTCCCGAATGAAGCTTACTATTTTTGGGAAGAAGGAAGAGAAAATCAAAGGCTGAGTGCAAATATCAAAGCTAAGCCTGTAGTGTTTTCCCCTCTTTTTCCATAATGTCCTCCTTTCCAGCTCTACTGAGCTAAAACAAGAAAACAGGGAAAGCCCCAGAAGAAATCCTCCTCCTGATGCCCGACAGAGACTTACCACAGGGGAAGACATAGAGAGACAAAGCCCAGCAGGCGGGGAAGAGAGTGGGAATGTGTGAGAGACAGTGAGAAAAAGGAGGGAGTGATCAAGTGCAGTGGGTTTTGTCTTTATGTATGCATGTGCACAAAGGTGCATGTACATAATAGCTGGAGGGTGTCACTTTCTCAGGGGTCTGAGGTGTTGATGCCACACAAACCTTCGCTGCTGCATCTGCAGCAGCTAATGAAATTAGTGACGTCTAAGAGATCCATAGTAGCATGCCTGTGAGCACTGGCATAATAAACCAAATGTTTGCCCTCCAGCAATTGTTGTTATTGTAACCGTCATTCTAACGCAGATTATTGTTGTGTAATACATATCAGTTGCTTTGTCAGGTAAACATCAAAATTGCCGTAGGTTGAATTTCTGACATAAAAACCTATTCTTTTCCACCTGGTGGCCAGAAATGTGCATGGACTATACTGTGATGCAGGTGTGAACAAACAGGTGTCTAAATGTAAAATGTATTTTTTTGGCCCATGTTCTACCAAATTTCCTGTTGTAATTGCACTTCTTTGTGTAATGTTGTAGCTGCACCTGTCTTTGTTGTGTTTCAGCTCCTAAAGTATGACAGGACATGCATCCAGGGAAGTTTTAGAATACACATTCAGCCCGAATCTTACACTCAGTGTTGGTTTTTTAGGCATTTTTATTTATTTATGTATTTATCTCTGGATAAGGAAACATCATGGCTGATGGCATAACATCTCCTTTTTACATCATATAAAACTTTGGACAAACAACTACCATTTTCCATCATGGACTGCTCCTATATTTATTTCCACAAAGAAAAAAAACCCAACCCAGATAGAAGGATTTTCATGCCCCATGCACGTGTTTGCAGCTATCTTGAAAAGAAACTAACCTCATCGACATAGAATGCAATTGACAAAGTAGTGCCAAAGGTACAAACAAACCAAGCCACGTGAGCACAAGTAACACAAACAAGCACATGAATGCTCTTGACTCAAACAGACTCCTAACATGTGCACCCGGCTCTACTTTAGCACCCCTGCTCAAGTAGAGTCTCACAGGTGTTGAAATATGGCCCCCATATTTCACTACACATGCAGTATTTGTAAATGCCAACATCCTATTGCTTGCCTGCTATTGTTCCATCCCAGTGAGTCTCTGACTTTTAAGAAACTAGAGGAATTATCCACCAAGAATAAGAAGGATGGGAAGGCTATGAAATGGTCACAGTTCTTTCCTTGCCTTATTATTTTTCAGCTAGCTACAAGCTCAGAATTGCTCAAATTTAGACAGAGAGAGAATCCCCACCAAGGGTGTCATGCCTGTTGGTGGCACTTTTATCACAGAGTCTGATGGGAGGCAAAGATCAAGAAAGCTGACCCCTCCCTGGAATATCAATCTAGCTTCATCTTTCTTTCTGTGTATCTCCTCTTCCACGTCCAGCATCGCACTCGCTCAATTCCCTCAGCCGTCACAGTAAATGGCTATCCTGCAGTAAATTTATAACTGCCACTTCAGCTGACAGTCAAACGCTATCACTAAATTCTCTTCGTCTCTCACTTTGGCCCCTATGAGCGAGGTGAAGGGAATGCTGAGGAGGAAGGACGAGGTGTGTTCGGAGCTGGCCTAAAGGGAAGGTGAGGCCGCTGTAGCTAATCTAACTGTAACCGGATCGATCCATGGGTTGTAAAGAGCGCCTTTTTCTCCGCCTCCTTCTCTCCATCTGCCCCACCTCATTATGCCTCATGCTCCCTCTCTTTCTTCTCTTTGCTGAAGCGCTGAGAGTTCACAATCTCACCCCTCCCTTTTTGAAGGATTCTGCCCTGTGCTTTTTTTTTACCTGTTCATTGCTATCCATTCACCTGCCTTCCTTTCTCCTCTCCCCACTTCCCGTCATGTCAACCCTGCCCCTAGTGGGCTGGCCCATGTCAAGTCCTCTGTCTCCCATCCTCGTCTGACATGCTGCTCATGATGGTCAGATGGGGGAATACCACTCTGTCCCTGGCTCTCTCCATCTATTCTTTTCGTCTGCTCACACTTCCCCCCTGTCACAATGTCATTCTCCTGCAGAGTGGAGAAAATCAATGGAATGTGAGCTTTTCAGATGGTTGCCTGCATAGCCTTGGCAACCAGACTTTTGCATACATGGTTATATACATTTAGACACATGTTTGTGCATAGCTTTAGAAGGAAATGAATGGAATGAGCTGTGGGATGGGGGGTGGTACTGACAGACTCAAGCTGGGGACGTTTGTCGCCACTTGTCACTTTTCCCGTCAGCTAGCAGACATGACAGGCAAGGCGGGTGAGAGGCGAGTGTCGGGCTCCCAGGACCCGAGTGGGAATGAACAGAGTGACAGATGGCTCCTTCATGCTTAGGCCATCATGATGAGACCAGGAGGGGGTACGAGTCGAGCGGTGGACAAAGAGGAATTGCAGAAATGGGAAGGAAGAGATCTCAAGTGACAGTATCAAAACCCAACAGACACTCTTCTCCAGTCTGTCTGTCAGCTTCTCTTAACAGTGGTTGCCACTGGCTTAGTGGCGTAGCAGAATCAGCAAACATTAAACACTTGTAAAGAGGCTTTGATAGAAGTTGGTGATTGCACACAAAAATGATTGGGGTCCTTAAAATCATTTGCCTAGACGTGGCTTGCTTTAAGCAGTTATTTCCCCTTTGGCTAAATCCCATTTGCTGGTGCTATCACTTGTGATTCCGCTTTGCTAATGCCTACAACTGCAAATATAGCGTTGCGCCCATTTCAAAGAATTAGGAGGGGTGGTTAAAAAAAGGTTTGTTGCCAACCTTCTTTCTAAAATAGGACAAACTCAGTGAGACTTGATAGTGAACAAAAATCTACAAGTCTGTCACATATTCTTATTTACATTTAGACCTGGACTTTGATGCATGGATATAACTTGATCGACATAATTTTATTGTATCTTTAGCTGCAAGTTAAGAACCATTGCCTTACTGGAAGGTGGCCGTCTGCCCCAGTTGAAAGTTTTTGCCGGCTTTCTCCTAGGATTGGACTGTGTGCAGTTCCAGTAATTCTCCCATCAGCCCTACTAAGCTTTTCATTGCCCCTGATGTCCTGGTTGCATTTTGTTTCATTTCTTTCCTTTTTTGTGATCTTCATTTCCTTTGTTGACATATGTTCCTTCCCCTCCTTTTTTTTGTCATTGTTGCCTCCTTTTTATTCATTATGTACATCCTCTTTTTCTGTTTCCTTTCTTCTTTTCTTCCATCCTAGTGACCTTAGTCTACCCTTATGACCTCATATTTGACCTCTTTTTCTTTCTTGTTCCCTTCTGTTCTTCTGTTTTTGTTTTGTTTGTATGCAGAAGAAGAGATTATTGTTTGGAACTGAAAATTAAAAGGGGTTTATTTTAGAGATTAAATGCAGCTAGAAAGACCACTAAATGGACACTGATGATTGCCTTTGAGGATCTCTCTGTGCTGCCATCACTCACCATTATGAGAGGCAGAGGACAAAACCAAAAGGACATTTCCCCGAGCTGGGCTTTGAGCCACGTGTTTGAGCTTTTGGCAGTGGAGACAGCTGTTGATGACGTTAAACTGACAAACATCCTCATAGGTTTGGCCTTAGATCATGTTGCTGGGAAGCTGTCAGTGAGATTTCAGAAGCAAAATGCTGAAGGAGTTGGGGATTCTTGTGGTTTAGTGTCCCAAAATCTTACAAACACTTTTGTTTTCAAGTCATTGTTTTTTTTCATATACTTAAGTGTTAAATATATTTCAGGTATTACCCACATTGACTTCTTATAACCAAACAATGGGATGTAGCCTTTACTTTATGTGGCCATCAGCTTGGAAACGGTACTGCCTGAATAGCTGAGAAATGCAGACTTTGTTGATTTCTTTAAATAAGTCTTGAAAGCATTATTCTAGTTTGTATAGGTCAAAATGAACTTCCCAAGTCATTTTTTATGATGTCTTTTTATATACAATTTTCTATTTGGGCCTGCAGTTGTTAGCACTGATTCCTTGCAGCAAGATGTTTCTTAGTTTGAATCCCAGCCGGGGGTCTTTCTGTATGGAGTTTACATGCATGGGTTCTTCCTGGATATTGTGGCCTTATCTTCCTATGTGCATGGTTGTTTGAGAAACAGATCAACACAGAGACATACTACATAAACAACTGAATGTAATGCTCTTTAAATTTGTTCCTCTGCATTCCGGAAACTTGCCTTGCCTTCCAGTGCAGAGATGGAGCAACATAACTTAAGATTTTTTGTTAACTACAGCAGTATTTGGTAGTTAGTAAAATAAGTTACAAGACAGTAAAATATTGATGATTATAATGGTAATGATTTCTCAAATATGCCATCGCTGACAAATATCTAGAAGCCAATCTGAAAGAAATTTGAGCCAGCAGACACACCATACCAGCTTCTTTTCTGTTTTCATTCAGATCACTGAAAGCAAAGCGGCAACAAAAACTCACAACCTTGTGAGACAGATGAGTTTTGTCATTCCCTCCGAAGTCTCCCTTTTTTTCCCCCTCAAAGACGCAAAGGCGCCAACGACGATGAATTGTGACAAAGCTTAATTCCTTTGGAATTGCAGTACAGTCGATAAAAGATCCAGCAGTCTGGCAGTGACCTCCAGGATGGTGTTATTGACCTATTTTGCATACACACAGGGTGTGAGAATGGACAAGCGCTTTATTTGGCTGTTATTTATTGGCCCGCAACATGACTGTAATGCCTGTCCAGGGACTCGGTTGGAGTGCAGTTATAGATTATCATGATTGCTAGTTATTAGTGTGCGAAAGGGTGCGTCTGTGTGTGGGGTGTGTGTGCACAGGCTTGTACACACCTAGAGTGAATGAAAGAGATTATTCAGCGGCTTTCATTTAAATAAAGAGGACAGGGCAGTCTTGCGCAAATTGATATTAAAATAGTTTAATGCTAGTCTAACTTACCACCAAGGACAAAAGTGGCACTGCTGTAGCTGCCAACTACTGTACGAGTTGTCCCCATGTTCCACCATTTGAGTAGAATAATCTTATTTTATATTGCATATAATAATCTAACAATTTTATCAAGTGTCAAATGCTCATATAGAGAATTAAATTGGGCTTCCTGTTATCTTACAAATAGTCACAAAAAACAGGAAAAGGTTGCCAGAGAAGTAAAGGAGGGAAAAAGATAAAAAAAAAATAACACCTATTTGAGAAAATGTGATTTTTATATTTTCACAAAATTCACTAAGTTGAAGTTATGAAGAAACCACCCCATGCTTTCAACAGCAGTTTTGGAGGTTTTAAAATGGTAAACTTTAAACTACCTTGTCTCATCTTCAGCAGGGTTGCAACTCGAAAGGAAATGGGGTTAAAAATGCCTTTATTGTTTCGATTGTGAACCAATATTTATGAGCACTAGGAGGAATAAAAATCTAGTCACATACATCCCTTTCCCTTTTATCCATATCCCTGAAGAGATGCAAGAGAAGGGCTGCAGAGCCATTTCTTCAGCCACATGTCACAGTGCCAGACACTTAAAACATGCACTTGTTGTCTGTGGCACTGGGATGAACCCTTTTCTCTCTCACTTTGCAAACAGAGCAGAGAGACGTGGGCCACCCCTTTCCATCTCATTTCTTTTGTATTCCCTTTTCTGACGCCTGAATCAGCCTCAGTGTCACACTTCAGGACAAAAATCAACACAAATTCAAGGTCCTATTACCTCCACTCCTTTTTATTAGAATGCTGTACAATTTACACGGACAGTGATATTGAATATAATTAGACAGATGAATGGCAAAAATTTATGAAATTTTGAAGGGAGTGCTTCTGACCTGCACAACAATGCATGACCTCTGAGAAAGAGGTTAAAGGAAACCTCTGGCAATTAATGGGAACCTTCAAGGGAAAATGTCAAACCTAAGCCTTGGCTGTGTATAAATACCTGTCATCATAGTGCATCTCAAAACTTTTGCAGAACTGAAAGTTAAAATGGAAATTCTACCCTTTATCTACTTTGTTCTTTTTCCCTCCTCCATCTAAGTTCCTTTCAGGTACATGGTATCTCGGTGGGATTAATTGCTCATTTAGTAACTCTCTTCCATATTTCACGGTTGACAGAATATCCAAATTAGCTTTGCCATCAGGGTTCACTTCTTTCATTGGGGCTTGAATGACCACACTTTGGGACAGCGCGCATAGCCAATCAGGAGCTTGTTGCTCATCAGATGGGTGGGTCAGCTGCTTGATGCCGCCGTCCAATCCGGTGGGCTGTGTTGGTTTGTAGCATTAATACTGACTGTTGCAGGAGAGCACAGTATTCACTGAGATTGAGGCGTTTTAGACTCTTGTTAATGTGAAGACCATTCATTTTAGAGTAAATTGGAGTTTGACTGAAAGCATCACAGGGTACCAAATGGACCCAGATGTTGCTGGTCTGGTGGGCTGAGGAAAAAGGTGGCGGGGTGAGAGGGTTGCAACTTAGCGGCAGTTATTATTCAGATATGGACGGTACAGTGGCTGGCTCGCTAGAATCGACCTAATGGGGTGGGAAGGTGCATTCGATGGCTTTCTCTGACGCTCCAATACACTGATTTCTCTCCTGTTTTTCTCCTCTTTTCTCCCCCCTCCCTTTTTCCAGCCGACCATCCATCCATACTGACGTATTCTGATGACTCGTGTCATTAAAACTAACGTCCGCTGAGGAGGTAATTAGCCAAAGTATGGCATTAATCAGCGGGCAGAGCCCTGCACGCCTGCCGGGGTGTCTGCGACGTGCTTTTTGCAAAGACGGCGGCCTCCTGCGGCTTGCTGTTCCACACATGGTGGGCATTAACCTTCTTAGGCTTGGTCATTTGTCTATGACGGGCTCATGCTCCTTTGTTCACAACCTTTCCTTCTGCATTTCTGCTACTGGATGGACCCTGAAAATGCCAGAACTGTGTGGTCTGGAGACTGGTGAAGCATAGAGAAAGGACACCAAGGAGAGAATCTCAGAATGTTATTTTATTTCTTTTTTTTGCCAAGACAATCTAACAAAGACACAGTACTAAAGGAGGAATATCTGGATTTGTACACATTTTATCCAGGTACAGCCATAAACATCAGTGTGTTTTTTGAGATTTCATGTGATAAACCAATATAAGAAATCCACAAATGTGTAGTGAAAGGAAAACATTTCATCACCAAAAAACAAAAAGTTGCTTTATTTTCATTTAGGCCTTCTGAGTCATAAATTTGTAGAACCACATTTTACTGCAGAACAGGTCCATCTGCAATTCTTATGTGTCTGTTTGACAACAAGAGTGTGAAGTGCTCAACTATATCGTCCAATCATTAGACTTTAAATTTTTAGCTATTCTCCAGTCATTTCTTGGTTTTCTTTCCATTGTCAGATGATGGATTGAATAGTCTTCTGTAAGATGTTCAAATTTTGGCATATTGTTTTATAACATGGCCTGTCTTTGAACCTGTCCAGGTCTGTATTGACCGTTTGCTGTGTTCCTTGATCTCCACAATGCTGTTTGTTCACTCAAGATAACTTCTGAAGTCTGCGAGTTTGCACTATTGTAGTGGCAAAGGAGTGAAGGCAGCTAAATACAGATGCACACTACATTTTCCAGATGCTTGCATGTAAAAATTTTCAAGAGCATGATTCATTTTCCCTGTATTTCACAATTATGAGCTGGTTTATGTTGTCATTCCACATGAAATCCAGATGAGATGCATTTAAGTTTGTGGTTGAAAATTCCAAAATGAAGGAAAAAAACATGAAAAGTTTGTATAGTTTTGAAAGAGACTTTAAATACTTTGAGGTATTACGTTGTTAGTGGTGAAACTGACATTTGTGGTGCTATAAAAGGAAGTTTTGCAATGCACAGAAACAGACCCCACCATTGACATCTCAAACTCAAAGCTTTAAAGAACAACTAAATGGTCAGTGTTGACCAGTGGGTCATTTCTCTGTCCTCCCGCCCGTCAGTGTCCTCCCAGACAAACAAATCACAGTTGCTTTGCCAAAGCAAAATGGCCTCCATCAGTGCGAGCACAGTGACATCTCCATCTGCTGTCAGACAAACCATTAAAAGTGCAGGGCGAAATTTCAGCCCTGTCAGTGCACATAAAGTCTCTCATTTCTCTCCATCAGCACAGTCTACTAGTTCTGCACAGCAGATATACACTCAATCTAAAAATGGACTCCCATCCCGAACGTTTTGATTTCATTACCACCCGCTGCTGAATATTCATATTTTCTTTTAATGGCTGTGTCAAGTCACACCTGGAGCCAGCAGGATGTGGTACATTATTCATTAGTAAAAGTAAATGGGGTGTGGCCTAATAGAGTTTACCAGGGTGTTGGGAAGCATGAACTTCTCTTATTGATACATTAATGGTCCACCTTCTTCCATCATTACTGATGATCTATCCTTGCCCTCAAGATACTGAAGCAGTTATTGTGATCATCTCATGTTATAGAGAGTTGACAAGAAGCGAATCAAGCTCATATGTTTCAGATTCCTTTTTTAAATTCTATGAGGTAAGTCTCCTTTCTTTCAAGGACAAAGGTCAAGATTGTGGGGAAAAGTAGAGATTAAGATGTACATGAAACAAAACAGCCCCTGCCTTAGACCACCAAGATTTCACAAATGTTTGATAACCAGACATTCAGTCATTTACCAACCAGCCATCAGGGGAACACTCATGTTCTGAGAGGTTGCCTCAGTGTCCTTTACCCAGGTCAGATTTTTCCCAATTTATTTGGCCATTTTCCATCATGATGCTCAAATTGCTTCTTGTCTACTTAAACCACCTCACTAAATTAAGGTAGTGAAACGGCTAAAGCAAAAACCAATACATGCGATTTACACTTGCATTTAAATTCAAATCGTTACAATTTTTCATTATATGTAAATTACCAACCAGGCAAAACCCCATATAGAGAGGTTCATGTAAACTTCAGACTTAGTCTCAAGATCTCCTTTGTCCAGGCAGATCTTGAACCTTAAGCTCCTGAACTCCATTAGTAGAGAGCAGTGGTGTGCTGATCAACTGGCTACCGATCATAATCGGCCGATTTCTGTGAAAAAGTATATGATCGGTGAATGCCTATCACTGTCTTTAGTTGCCAATCACAAAAATCGATCACCTGTATGTCATTCTTTGTAGCCTACAGAGGCCCCGTATGTGGCGTAGCTCCATCTTCCCTTCACACTGCGCAAGCGCTTGGTAGCAAATCCTAAACAATGTCACTACCTTCACAGATGTGTGGATTTCCATCCTGGGCAAGTAACTCGCCTGATCTCAGATATGCAAACAATTGATAGTTTTACCTCAACAAAACATCTAACCTATTCATAAATGTCTTGCCTATGAACTGCTAATTCTTAATTTGTAACTGGCTTGGGAAATCTCAGTTGAAAAAATGCTCAAACCAGTTTCTTTTTTTATATATATATATAAGCAGCCATTACCGTCATTACTGTTAACTATTTCAAACTTTCTTGAGATTTTGCAGATTCTTTTTCTTCTTTATGTGTGACAGACAGCGATATTAAACTTTACTGCTCATTATAGTTAACTGTGCTGTAATTCAGTTTTAGGTGAAGACACTTTAATTGGCAGTGGAATGTGAGGCGTGACACATTTTTCTCAGAAAATATCTTTGGCTTAGGTTTTCCATCAAATTGCCCATTTGCCCCGTCAATATTTTCCAGCCCAGATATCAGAGAAAGCCTGTTTTCAGAATTTCCATTGTATTATTGTGTTCTTATTGCTGAACGTAAGAGGCATCTTTCAGTTTTCAGAAAAGCTGTAAATAAAGTGTTTTGAAGTATCTCTGTCATCTACAGTAATCCATGCAAATTTTGATCCAAACCTTTTGACCCTACCATACGTAAAGTTACGCTATGCACAAATCCTTTTGGTATTAAAGGCTTTGTCTAGGATTCCATTTTCATATCTAACATGGCCCTTTCAGATTAGTGGTAAACCTAAGGCCGATATGCATTAAACTTTATTTTCTCTTTTTTATTTTTTAGAATTATATGAATGTGACCTGTGCAGCTTAATACGTTAAAGTATTTAATGTAAAAGAAAAAAAAATGCAAAAAATCTTATGGGGATGAAAACCACAATTAATGAAAATGATGAGAAACACAAAATAATAAAAAAAATAATAAACTACATATAAAATTTGAGAAATATCTTATTTGTCTTCCTAAAAAATTCTCAAATCCTTGCAATTGATTTGAGAACAATGGAGATATATATTTAAAGAGGAAATGTCGCCATGGTCACACTGTCGTTTTCAAATTTCTGTCCATTAAAACCAATCTGCTGTATGCTTGCTTGACATTTTGTTCATCATTCTTGAATATGTATTTTTTTTTTATATTTTCTTTTTATTGTTCACAAGCAAATAGTTTGTGGGAGTCCAAAGCAGAACCTGAAGTGCTGGCCTTTTTGTGGTGGAGATGTGTATATATAGGAACACACATGTGCAGCAATCCTAACTTTTATCCCTCTGAGACCAGGCTTTTTTTGAGCTTCAGAATGCTACTCAATCAAACCCTGACCTTTTCTTTCCTCTGACATCAAACGTCAGGACCACCAAATGCAACAGTTTCTATTCTTTGCTAGCTGCACTGTTTGTTCTCGAGCTCATTTCTTACGGTGCCTGGCTAAGTTATTTATTTTGCCTTTATCTTTTTTCTTTTTTTTTTAGTTTTTGTCAAATCACAAACATCATTGCATTTTATAAGTTATCATGTGTTATTGTGACAGACCTCTACAAAGTAGTACCCACCTGGGAAGCAGAGGAAAAATGATCATTTTTACTTTGTTTTTACAAATAATAATCTGAAGCGTTCAATTTGTATGCATACCATTTTACACTCATAAACCCAAATCAAAGCCATTGCAGCAAACTGTCTCCAGAAGTAGTTTTTCTTTAAAAACATTACTCAACAAAGCATCATGAAAACTAAGATAAGTTTGTAAAGAGGTTTAGGTTAAGATTAGGTTACAAGCAATCTAAACTTTGCATGCCTCACTCAGCACCAAAATGTTACTTTTTGGCCTATTTACAAAATGTTATTTGTGCTGGGATTCTTTACACCACCCATAATATTACATCATCATATTCAGAGGGTTTAATTTCATAAGCAAATATTCTATTATTAAAATAATTAAAGTTTGGGGTTTTATGTTAAAATGTTGTCTTACATTCACTCTCTTTAGAAACTAATGCATTAGGAGAACTGCATGGGGGCTTTATTACTTTGTTTTATTCAGTTTCTGCAATAAGAACACAGTGACTCAAAGAGGACTAGATTAATGACTACGTTTTCTGTTTTTTGTTTCTCTCCACAAGATTGTCAGTCACAATGCTCACGTACGAGGCAGCTATCAATCTATCGGCAAAAAGCAAAATAAACAAAAGGCCAAAACTGATGCATCATCTGAACACACACCCTTCTCTGTAAACAAAAACAATGACAGCCAAACAGATTTGAGTAAGTTCCCGTCAGCACCTCTGCAAACAGGCATCAGGGGCAGAGTGGCGCTAAACACAATTCAGCCTTATCATGTCTCATAGGCTTTCCTTGCTGAAATGATTGTTTCACTCAAATGAACAGATTGAATATATCATGCGCTGTAGATGGAAATAAATCTTTCAAATCAGCTTTTTTTTTCCCTCTTCTTCTTCTTTGCCCCAACAAAGTAATTTCTTAGCTGGTGTCCCTCTGACTGAAGAAGCCGTCTGTCATAAATTCACCCCAGCGAGTGCATAAATCTCCCTTTACAGATAACATCGGGTGTGTATCGACGAGAGCCACAGAGCAGCAGGGACGCGGTATAAAGTCTATGCCTGTTTTTATTGCTGGTACCAGAATTTTTTTATTTATATATATATATATTTTGTTTGCAGAGCACCTGAGAGACTCTGTGTGTGTATGTTTTGCTGCATCGGTTTTATAGGTGCATCTGCTGTCTGTCATTTAGTTTCTGCACCAGACACATGGTTGTTTGTTGTGTGAGTGATATATGATTGATTTTAACAGGTGATTATCCACCTGCCACAATGCAGATGATCTGTCCTAATTCCAGAGTGGACAAGATGGCTTCATTTGCACTCATTTTTCAGTTTTGTTACACTTGTCTCTGGTTGTATTTGTAGTGTCACGTTTTTCTTTACTTTTACTTCAACCGGTTGTGCTTGGTCCCTCATTATTTCTCCTCAACTCTTATTCATCCCTTTGTCAGTCATTTTTTCTCTTTCTTTCTCCCTCAAAAGCTCCTCCTCCTTCCACACACACACACTCACATGTACAACTTGCGTGCAGTTTAATAATCATTAGGACGGGGGTCCCTAATGAATAAAGCCACTCGGACTAATTGCTCTGAGTGTTTCAAGATACAAGATAACATGAGAAAAAATGAGGATGTGGACGTTAAATAGCTTGTTGTTGGAATTTTAAAGAGGTAATTAGAAGCATTCACAGTAGGATGACCACACGCTTGTTGTTTATTTCTTTTTCAGGACATGATAAATCTTTGGACTGATGGAGCGTGAAGGCTTTAAAAACAAAGATGGTGGTAAAAACAAAGAAAAACAATTTTAAGATCGTTCAGGGTGAAAATTAGACCACCGGGTTAAGACGGTGGGATGCATTTATTACTAATAACTGGATAGTTGATTGGCTCAAACATGACAGCTACATGGAGATATTTGCATTGAACACAGTTATGTTCATAGAAGGGAAATTTATGTAGTATTTGCTCATGTGCACACGTTTCACCCAGACATAGATCACAAGGCAGCCTGGGGTTAAGTGCCTTGCCCAGGGGCACATCAACATGTGGTAGAGAAGGAATCACCAACTTTTATACCACAAACTACTTTTCCTGTTGAACGACAGTTGTCCCATTAACAACAAAAACTCAACCATCAGTACCAACCAACAATCATTTATCCTTAAGAATGCCAATAAACCATATTGGTTTTGTCCAGACTCTCTTATTGTAATCTGTTTGGTAGAAATGAATTCAGATTACATCAGTAATCATCTACAACTGTTTGAATAATTTCAATTCAATTGTCTGCAGGTGTTAATATCACTAATAATATCATTAATAACACGATTGTCCCAAATCACTGGCTGTGTTTTAAAGAGTTATCCGTAATTATTGCTAAATGTTTAAAACTAGGTTTGACCAGTATATGTTTGAGCTTTTTACTTATCTAAATGTAAGGTAGTCCTTCTCGTAGTTTAACTAGAGTATAGGCTTGATTAAAATGAGTGTTCTAAAGAATGCCTATAGAATGTAGATATTTGGATACTTTGCTTACATATCAGCTCTATCTTTAAAAAAATCACCATCTGCCTTTTCTTACCTTATTTAGGGGAAACTCCACAACAGTGATTGAAATGGCCACTTAAAGGTTTGACCACTGTGCAACAAATCATAATATATGTCACAACAGCTAAAACAATTAAATGAACACATTCCACTGGGACTTAAAAAGTGTTGCTTGCCAGTAGAAGCTAAAGCAAGATTAAATCAAGAGCTCACTTCTGTCTGACCCGGAGGTTGAACTGTAAACAACTGTCAACTCAGCGTGCCTGTTTTAATTTTGCTCTTAAGGCCAAATTCCCGCTTTGGTACCACACCAGACACTGAAATTGCAAGCACATTTTAGCCCTTTCAGCAACTTGTGATCCTGCAAGCACTCACTTTACAATGGGAAGGGAATCCCTGCAGGTTGAGATCCCCCTACAGCATGGAAGATAATATACCTTCATCTGTCCAGTAGCGGTCAAAGTCTTACTCTAAGACCACAGGCAAGAACCTGAGTGATGGGTTGGACTGACAAGATTAAGACTATTAATGTTAACATGATGCTAACATGAGCCAATGCAATAGATGATTAATAGCACAGTCTTGACTCAAGCTAGACAGTGTATACTGCATGATATCATCTATTCACCGTTTACATAACATTAGCGTGCGTCTACCCTGTGTTGCTGTCTGGTATATTAAGCATTGATTTTTCAATACTTAAAATGACCCTGGTGGTCTAATTTTTATAAATGAACAAAAGCCTTTCAGTAGTGGAAACTATAATGCATCTGAAGCTTCAGATATGACAAACTCTCCAACTTTGGGTAGGCACAAATGGACAACTTTAATTTTATGTCATGATTTCAATTTCAGCAGGAATGAAGCATGAGGATATTGAAGACAATAAGGCTTATATGCAATGGAAATATCTTTTTTTATTTAAACTAAATGAGTACTGTAATGAAAATGATGCACCTTTCGCTGCAGCTACAGCCGTAAGTGTCTCTTCCACGTTTGTGTATCTAGAGACTGTCTATTCTCCTCAGTCAGGTTGTACATGGAACTTCTGTGGACTTCAGTTTCTAAATTTCATTACAGATTCTTAATTGGATTTAGATTTTAACTTCTACCACACAAGTGTGCTTTGAATTAAACCATTCTATTGTAGGGGCTGAAACATAAAAGCACTCCACACATTTCAGATCATCATGTTCACTGAATACTAAGCCAGGTTTTAATTGCCTTCTTCTTCAGATCTATGGCCTGTTTGTGCTGGTCTCTCACATAAAATGTTTGTGAGTGAAATATGGTAAAAATGTTGAAGGTTATGTAAATACTTTTACCCAGAACTGTAAACAACTACAAGCAAGTTTAAGCTTAAAGTGAAGTCATTGCAGTCATTTTCAGCATAAGCGTGACACTTGCTAGAAAAATCAACTCAGCATCATTCAAACCCCAGAAAAACCAGGAGAAAACCTGTCGCTGCAACAGGAAATTGTGAGGGGTTGTAAGTTGAGGACCCTGTCACTCCGGATCAAAGATATTAGTAGCCACCCTTAGTGTAGGTGGACAGGTGCAGCATAGCCTTGGGGCAACATGGGGTCCTGGGGAGACTTTTAATGGTGGCAGAGCAGTTTGTTTTGTTCTCACAGGGGAACGCTGGTGTATTGATTTTCAGTAGTAGCCATACAACCGAGCCAGGTATTGGCATTAAACCCTTTTGACATGTTGCTCTCGATGAACACCATATTGTGGACTTGATGTGACACATGAGCAGAGACCTTATGTGAAATATATGTGTATGTCGGTGTGTGTTTGTGTGCTGCGGAGTTTTGGTACAAAACCATCCGATGCTCAAATTCAGCCTAAGTCGAAAATTAACAGACTTAAACAAAACATACACATTCCTTTCTCTCACCTGCATATTCCACACAGGCGCACCTGATAAGGCAACCAAACAGAATGGGCTGCTTCTTCATGCTAAAACGTTGCCCCAGGCAGTGTAATTTCCCTTCTTTCTCTGTGTCTCTATCTTTCTTTCTCACATTCACCTTTTTTCCACTGTCAACGCGTTGCCAATTGGAGTAAACGGATGTCTGCTCTTGCATCACATCCTAGATAAATTTCCTTTCCCTTTGATGTTGCTTCTTGGACTTGCTTACCCTGATGTTTATCCTGTTAGAAAAACCACAGCACCAAGTAATTTGTGCAATGATTGAAAGTGACATTGTTCCTATGCTACAGGGGATCGAAAAGGAATACACCCTTGTCAAAATGCCAGTATTTGTGATGTAAAACCAGGTGACTACATTGGATAAAAAAATAGTTTTCTACCTATAATGTGACACGAATCTTTTACAATTGAAAAAATTATATCGGCAAAGTACTTTTACTTTAGGAGTAAGTTTAGGGAAAAAAACAGAATTAATAAGATATTTTTCAAATCAGTTATCTATTTTTATCTACTGCGACTTTGACTTTTTAGCAATCAAAATATACTACACCAAATCAAATCCAAACTTTGTACTCTGCAATGGGGGTTAACCATTTCTCAGAAACAGGTATTTGTTTTCTATTCCCTTCCATTATTTAATGGCTTTGGGCACCAGAAAATAAATTCCATTCACCTCCTTTTGTATGTGTGCAGCAGAATATACAAAGTAAAAATCGCCAGCCTCCGCCAGCAGTGCTGCATGAAATGAAGCATTAATACCCTACATTTACACTAGGGAGTCACTGTTGTTCTCAGTGCACACACACAAATTTATAAAAGCAGCTACACACTTGGGCGAGCACTCTGTAAAACTGGCAGATATATTTATTTGCATAAACTTCTTTTCCCCCTTTTTTTTTCTCGTCCTGATTCTTGCTGCAGACTTATTTGTGCCTGGAAAAAATGCTGGGTGCCATTTGTAGATGCATCAGGGCAAATGCTATTTACAAAGTTGCGGTGGTGGGCCTGTGTGAGGCTTACTCCCTGCGATTGATAGCCTCCGTGCTGTAGCCCAGGAACAATATGATGAATTTGCATGCAAGCAGGATAAATCCCCCGTTCCTTTGTGTTTTGATGTAATTAGGGATCAAGGCATGTTAAAAGGCTCTTCTTGCACAATACTGTTTTCTGCATTGAGGAGAAGTGCAGGTAAAGACAAATGTGCTCTATAACAAACTTGTTCACTTACATGAACTGTGAAGCCCACTAACAACCCGGCAAGTGACCAAGCAGTCTCATTAATCCAGTTCTGCCCTGCTACACTGACTTTGGGTCATGTAGGTGACCCAGCTACACATGCACAAAGATTAAGAACAGACAAGCATCATCAGTTATCGTCTTCCTTCAACATCCTTTTTTTTTCTTTTTGTTGGAAGTTTAGGATATGGTAGTGCTTTTTTTATCTGTTCAAGTCATTACCATTACAAAACATGTGTAATAAATTTCTCAGAATTGCTGCACATTTTCAGTAATTTTGAAGATGACTTGTCTACAAAGAATAAATGCACCTTATACATTTCTGTCTTTAGTTTGGTTGCTTTTGCTTTGGTTGTTGAAATGATGGGGTTGATTTGGTGTTGAAAGGTTTGCATCAGTGGAAGTTTAGCTTCCTGTGCCATGTTTCAGCATTTTCACACAGCACTTGTTTGCTCAGTAGGTTTTGTAGGAAACAGCTGATGACCCATCGGCAGTCCGTGAGAATTTTAAGGGCTCTGAATGACTTGGCTGCAAGCGAAACTCTCCAAGTGCTCCCAACTGGCTTATTGTCATCATTACTGACATATGTTTGCTGCAGCCTTTAAATATATGCTCACTGAGACATTTTTGCTAAGTTCATTTTATTTATTTTTAACATTTTCCAGACTTCTTTTCTTCAGTAATAAACATCTCACAGCAACATGTTTGGTGTTTCAACAATCCCAAAGGCACATAAAAGCAAATTGTCAAATGGGCGAAGTATTGTTGAACTGCATTGAAGTGACAAAACAAAGTGCAATAAAAATAGGGGTTTTAAAAAAACCTACATTGTTTACAGATCCACAAATATGTTTCTGTCTACATGAATGATGCTTAGAATTATTCTGTGCAATCTGTACAAAAATTGTCTAAAAACCTTTTAATTTAATGAAAATGCTGCTCAGGAGATGCTGGTAAAACTAAATATAACCAGAAGAAAGAATTAAAATAATAAAATTGAAATCTCATTTGAACAAGCATCTTGTAGCTGTTTGTGTTTGATTCCTCTGAACAGTGGTTGATATATTGAACTGTTTGCCTTAGAGACAAGTGGCAATAAAAAAGGAGCATCTCTAATGTTTTTTTACGGCAAAGCGACAGCTACTTCAGAGAACCCTGGAATAAAAAACAACTCTTTATATGTTTATATCAATTACCAGGTGACTGTTGATCAATGGTAGTGACTGCATAATGATTTGTTGTCAGATGTTTGAGGAATGGCCAATGAAGGCTTCAGTGGATTTTCTCCCTTCTTTAGGTTTTTTTTTTCTCTATCAGAGTTTCCATTGGCATTTCCTTCTCAAGACAAAGAAAATGTGAAGCAAACAGTCCCACTTTGGGTTGCTTTCATCTCCGCTTGGATCCTCCTGTTGTTGGGCGATTCGTTCTTTTTAAGTACAGTGGGGGAGCTGATTGTTGTTTTGCTATGTCATTTTCTACTGATGGTCTCCGCCAGCTCCGTCGGCAGCCACAAAAGCCCGTTCGACAACTTGACAATTACCACCACTCAGTCGGGATGGAAATGTGGCTGCCGCGGCACTGCTTGCTGTGACATTGCTTTTCCTGCTTTCCAAAATGGCACAACATGAAGTGTTTCAGAGTGAATGCTGATCCAGTGGCAATTCAGCATACTTTTCCCCCCCAAAATGACTTATGCTGCTATGATTGATTGGGCTTAAAGGCAGTTTTGAAATCCTACTTAGTAAATCAAACAAGGATGTTGGAAGAAGTTTGAGATTTTTCATCTTAATTTTCTGGTGCTAGTATGCAGAAGTAGTGTGTTGCAAAAACATTTATACCACTTGAACTTTTTCACAGTTAGTCATAGTACTACTACATATTTCAATGTGTTTTGTTGGGATTTAATGTGCCAGAGGCAGGGCAAAATTGTGAAGAGGCAAGACAAATCTGTTACTACGATACCCTGAAATAAAATGTGTATCGTTTGCCTCAGTAAGCATTAGTGAACAAACATGATAGAAACCACTGGACGCAGCAGACAATTGAGGAATAATGTGGGAAAATATAAAACAGGGTCAGGTTTAAAACGATAAATTAAGTATTGAACATCTTACAGAGCATTGTTCAATCTATCATCTGAAAATAGAAAGACTATGGCACAGTGGCAAGCCTACCAAGACACCGTCCACCTAAACTGTCAGGCAGTGCAAGAATAGCATTAGTCAGAGAGGCAGTCAAGGGATGCAAAGATCTAGAGCTTAGATGGAGGAATCTGGTGGCAGGATGACTATTACTTGTGCCTTCCACAAATCTAGATCAATGGCTACAAGAAAGCCATTGTTGACAGAAACCCAAAAGAAATTCTGTTTGCCATAAGCCGTATTGGGGATTCAGCAAACATGAAGAAAAGTGTGCTTTGATGAGAGGGGGAAAAACTTTTTAGGAATGCATACAAATTCTCTATGTGGCACAACAATCTGAAACTGTACATGGGAAAGATGGTGGTGGAGGATTCATACATCAGGAACAGAGAAACTAGTCAGAGGAGGGTTGACTGTACCAGGGCAATACTGAAAAAAAGAAAAACAAACTTATTTGAGAGTATGAGTGAGATGAAATTAGGCCTGAAATTCAACTTCCATGAAGACGACAGCATTGAAAAGCTGGATGGAAAATATTCATTTCTATGTAGATGTTCAAAGCTTTTTAAAGATGTACATTGAAAAACATTGGGTATATTTGTAATTACTGCAAAAGGTGGTATTAACTCAACACAAACCATAATTTGTATTCTAAGTACAATTTCCTTTCACTTTCCAATAAAAACAATACTTTATGTTTGGTTAGCTTATCAAATCCCAATAAAAATACATTCAAGTTTAGGGTTGTAATGTAACAAAATATGAAAAGATTTACCGCATATAAATACTGTAATTTTCAAGTCACTACAAAGATCTTTATTCTTTTTTTTTTTTCAAATTCTGAGTAGGAAATATTGGGGCAGTCTGATTATTGAAAAACATACCATAAACAAAGAATAGCTCTGTGTGTCAAGTAATACCTAGCAAAGCATTTTTTCTTTTAAATTATCATTCAAAAACACTCATTTTCCTTGTGAAAGTGGTGCACAAGTTGTTTTATTCACCATGGACCCTAAGTTTGACTGGTCCTCCTCCCTTACACGGTTCCATTATGCTGCTGTCTCCAGAGCAGGAACATGGTTCTATTTGGAGCCCGGCAAAAGCTCTCAGCTAATGCCCCCAGGGATGCAGCATCATATCTGGCCAGGAGCGATGCAGAGACGTCTAGTGGTGGAGGCTTTGTGGCTTGCCTTTTACCAGCACATCTGGCTCCACAAGATTAGTGTGCTAGCCTGAACCCCGGGAAAATACACATCACGTGTAACAACAAAGAAACAACATGCCTCGCAAATGCTTTCCAGAGCAGTTTGTGTTCAGGGAGGGGGGTAATGAAGCTTTGCCATAAATACAGCTGAGTTTGTCAGTAAATGAAGGCAAATACATATGTAAATATGCAGAAATTAGATTTTTGGAGAAGAGGGAGTTAATCAAGTGAAAGTAGATTTTAAAAGATGCCTCCAGTCGTCCCGGCTTCCTTTTGTTTGTCTTACTTGCCCTCTAATGTCTCTCAGCACTTTGGGCATTTTTGAAAAATCTTGGTTTCTTACTGGTACATCTATTTTTTTCAATTCCAGCAAATGACAATCCTATATTTGTCTGTCCCCAATTTGCTTGCCACGTCAGTAAGTTATACACTCCAGAATGATGAAGAATCCATCGGCAGACATGTTACAGCAGCCTAGTAATGAACAAAACTCATTTGTGTGCCAGTAATTACACACTTCTCTGATTAAAGATGGCTGTGCTGGATAGTATTTGGGTAATTATTCCCTCTTGCTCCATGTGATAAGCTCATAAAGTCCAGTCAGGGTGGGTGAGGCCACGGGGAGAAGCTAATGACATGCTAAGGCTGGTTAGAGCGAATATCTAGTCGCATTTTGTTTTCAATCACCAACTCCCCGGCCTCTGTCATCTCCACAACACAAGTTACTATTCCTATGCGTACTGTCCCAGCATGATTACTCTGGCCAAGCCCAATTAACAGAAACCAAAGTTATGTATTTGTACTGAAATCATGTTTTATTAATGTTGTTGACAACTAGCCTTAGCCAGTTGTTAGTACTAACATGTGGCTCCTCGTCCAGCAAAGCTAATTAAACTGGACCTTTTTTAAAAGAAATCTCTTTTCCACTAATTCTGGGCTCCATGGTTGACATAATCCCTCTCCTCATCCTTGCTTGCTGTTTTTAATTAACACTTGCCTTCCTCGTCTACTTAGTGAGTCGGTTAGCTCTGCCTCTGTCCCTTCAGTGAGCCATTGGGTTTGTCACCATTCCAGCAAGTTTCCCCTTCAGCTTGGCATTTTGTCATCCCATCAGAGGTGATCTTTCCTTCAGGTTGCCCTTATCGCAGTATCATCAGCAACCTCTGCATTTATGCCTAACCCCTAGTAATAATGTTTAAAATGCCTGAAATATGTCCTCTGTTGTTTTTATTGCAGCAACATAATCTGACACTGAAAAGTTTTGAACAGTCTATACTTTAATTAACTTGCATGCTTAAATTATTCAGTGGACAGGAAGAATCAAAATGCAAGAAACGTTTTGTTTTAGATTGTATTTTACTCTTTAAGTTAATGATTGTGTATAGGAACATTTAAGTTGCCATCTATTTCTGTTTTTCCCAATGGTGTTAATCTGAAGTGACAGTGAGGCCAATTTCACCTAAATGCCTCTCAACCAAAGTTTTTGTCTGTTTAAGGGAGAGAATATTGGAGAATAATTTTTCCTCATCTTTAACAGTGGTACCAACATGTGTAAAGGGTGCATCTCACACTCACACAAACATTAATTCTGAACAAGATGACCCCAAACATAGAGTCACAGCTCAAGGGAGGTCTAGTGAACATCGAGCTTCATTTAAAGTTATCCTGATATGAAGGAGTCAGAGCTGAGAAAAGGTGCCATGTTACTTGTCACAGTTTCTGTAGAGTTCAGTTCAAAGCTACGAGTGAACCAGTTAGCCACTCCCTGAGCTGCAGAGGTCACAGAGATATGGTTCTGAGTTGTGTTGAGCTCCTGTCAGCTCCACGGTGTGCATGACTGAGGGTTAGCATGATGGCAATAAGAAGTGTCAGTCAAATAGGCGCATAAAGAGAAAGAACCCATATTTCTTAACGACGACGTGCCATATTTGGTAACTTTAATGAACAAGCAAAATGTAGTGTCACAGATAGGTACCAGTGGCAGTTCTGTGTCACTGCTTGTTCTTTCACTTACTTATAAGGCACTGAAACTAAGATTAGGAATTTATGAAAGTTCCATGTTTTCCAATTGCAGAGTTATTTCTAGATTTTGAAAGAGCTGTTGTTGGTGTATGGTAGACCAGCCTGCTGATGACCTTTGACCTCCCTGCATAAGTTTGTAGCAGAAATATAAACCTCATTTATTGTAAGGGTACAAAATACATCATATGCCTTTTACTTTGAAGGCCACTATTACTTTTCTAATGCCATAATTTGAATGGCTTTAGTTTTTAATCTTGATTTTATGTATATGTAGTTATATGTATAACTGAAGATATACACTGGAAGTTAGGTTTTTATTGCAGATGTTTTGAAGTGTGAATATATTTTGTGAGTGATTTTTTAAAATATTTTCATTAGAAAATTGACTGTCTAATTTTAATAAATTGTCCAAATTAGTCATGCACTCTTTTTCTGGTAACATGGCTTAACGCTGTGGTTGACCTGAGATCTCCTAGCTTGCGCTGTGTCAGACTCTTGCAGTACTCATTTCCATTGAGTGTATAGATTTGTTTTCACTTTAACAGGATAGGACATGATAATGATACTTGTGATGATTGTCTTAAGAGGCCGTCAAAGCCTTTGAATCTGGATCTTACTCTTTGAATGAGCAATAATGTGCCACTTTTATGACTTGCACCCACAGTGAACATTTTTAAATGTAGTTTAATACAAATGACAAACAGCAACAAGCAAAAAAAAAAAAAGATTAGTTAAAAACAGTCGTAGGCAGAATCCTGCCAATAGTCTGTAGCTCACTGCCCACAGAGGGGTGCTGCAGGGGCACCATCTCAGACAGAGAACAGCTCAGGGACAAGCAGAAGAAAGCAAAGAGACGGGCAGCGAGAGGTTGTCCCGGTTTATCGGCTGCGGCAGGCTTGGCAAAGCCTCCCAGCACTCTGGGGGAGCCCAGTTCACCATTTTTTAATGAATGTGAACGAGGAAGGAGGAGACTGACGTTGATACTTAGTAGCGTTTCGGAAGATGCCAGGAAGCGAGGCTCCACAAGCCATGGCAGGCCAGACAACGGCTGTGGCACATGCCCAGGAGTGAGTTGCCAGGAGCCGTTTGTTTGACAAGGCCCAGAGATGGGGCTCATGCTAAGAACAGAGGGGCTTTGTAGTTGAGGCCAGATATGCTGGGGCACAGATGAATGCAGGCTTTAACACATACGGCGTAAACGACAAACCCACACGTGTTGGATTCATGTGCTTACAGGGCTGACGACACACTCTAATGTGTTTCTGCGGCTTGTCACACAAGCAGTGTTTTCATGAGTCACATTCACTTTCCAATTTACATACAATAGCGTTCAAAGGTATTACAGCACTTGAACTTGTTCACATTTTGTCATGTTATACTCATAATCCTCAATTTATCCAGGATTACAACCAAAATTAAAGAATTTGAGAATAGCACAAAATGATTCTGGCTCCACTATATCACACATGAGGGATGCAGTGTTTAGAGTGTGTGCAATGTCAGGTTTTTACCTGATTATTTCATGTTTGCCTCTGCATGGCTTTTGACAAACTGCAAACAGGACTTCCTAAAAAGTCCAGATTTGTGGATTATACAATGAACAGTTGGAGTATCGACAAGACTAGATTCCACCTGAGCTTTGGATCGCTCCAGCTCCTCCAGAGTTGCATCTGAGCTTACTCGGTCAATCACTTTTGGTCATTTCTTGGTAGGTTTTCAAGCTTTTTCCAATATCATGAGGAAAAAATTGATAATTGTAAGTTGTTGAAAGCTTGGGGGATTGCTGTATAACCTAACTGTGCTTTAATTTTTTGATCCACTTTTTCCCTGACCTGTCTCTTGGTCTTCATGATTCGGTTTGTTCCCTATTGTTCTTCAACATACTTTTGAGGCTGCCATAGAACAACTGCATTTATACTGAAAGGAAATACACATCCAATAACATCTAAAGGCAGTTTGTTGCACAAGATTCTATTTTGGGGTGTCGAGGTAAAGGGAACTCACTTTTAATACTTTCTTAGTGAAATAATGTTTTATTCTTTCACTTCACAATTATGCACTACTCAGTTTCTGGAGTGAAGAAATGTGAAAGTAAAAAAAAGAAAAGGTGATGAATAATTTGTAAGACACTGAGCCTAAATCAAACAAGGACACTCTTACATATAGTTTCTCCTTTTCACACACTCCCAAACACACAATGCCAGGTAATGTTCTGGTCATTTTCCTGTCATAATTTAAACAGTTTTTCCAAGGCCTCTTCCATCCAACCTCCCTCCAGAACCTTCCTTTCTTCTTTGTCTTTTTTTCTTCTTCTTTTTTCCTCCCTCTCATCTACCCAAGAAATGAAAGTGACATTTTTGAGCCCGCATCCCTCTGCTAGCACTCTGCCACACTCCTTCTGCTTGACAGCAGCGCATTCAAGGCGGTGTCAGACTGAAATTATACTGTCTGTGAAGCTCGGCAACAAGGCGAGGGATACAGGATTTCACCGAAGAACAAGCACAGCCTGGAGCTGTGAGAGTCAACCTCAGCCTTTGAAGACTGGTGAGGAGCGGGCAGGGAGAGCCGAGTGGATGAAATAAAAGGGAGTGTTTGTTTTTACGCCACGGTAATGGAATCAGTTTCATCTGATGTTTCAAGATTGTAGGCTAAGTGCAAATTCTACGCAACGTTCAATTTAGTTCTAGTGTAAGCTGTATTATCTGTACATTATGATTGCAGTGGTGTAAAGAGTTGGACGTGAGCACTTACAGTTTCAATTTCCAGCTTGGTCACATGGTTTCTATATATTTTGCATTTAAGTACACCACCAGAGTTCTCAGTCCTTTGGGTCCATTTTAAAAATAGAATGCTGAAATTCACCAAACATGTTTGGCAGATAATCCTACAGTAGCCGGAAATATAATATGCACTCTTAAAGAACCAAGGAAGGAAATAATGAAGAGCAAAACAGGAGGAAGAAACAATGCAACAGAGAAGAAACAGCAGGAAGGAGACTGAATGGAGGAAGGACTGCATTAAATCTGTGTGGATAAAATAACCAAACTAAAATTTGACAAATCACACAAGAAAGGAAGGAATTGACACAGGACACAAGCAAGGCAAAGATTGACAAGAAAGAAAAGGAATGTCACAAGGAAAGAAAGAAGAAAGGAAACAAGGACAAAAAGATGGACAGGCACAATAAAAGAAAGGACAACAGAACCATTTATTTAGACAATGAAATAGGAAATACAATCTAGAAATAAAAATATTTCCCCATACTTTAATTACTTTCTCACTACTTTCAAGGCTCAGAAATCTTTGAAATAAAAAAAAAACTTTTTCATACTTTTCCGGGTTGCATAGAAACCCTGTTGTTAACAGTTAACACTTGCAAATGGAAAACTATAAATAGTCTGTAAGGGGAAAAAATCTGGAGAGTGGAGCTCGTTTCTCTCATGTGAGGGTAGCAACCTCCTTCTGCGACTCTTCCTTATCTGACAGCCTATCTGCTGTTGAGTCATTCCCCTTTACTCAGACTCAAATCATGTGCTACATACTGGAGGCTAACCTTAATGGAAGATTCCTACCCGATCCCCTGGCCACGACAGACATTCTGCCACACCACGGCTCTTAAGTTCGACTGACACAACTCGTGACACAGCCCGAGCGAGCCAAATGTAGGCACAGCGCGAGGCGGGAGAGAGGCAGAGGATGGGCCTGCTCATATCATGCGCAGAGCTTTCTAATAACAAAATTCAGCAGGATAGTTGGGCCGCCATGGAAACCTAACTTGTGACAGCACCTAGCTCCTGCATGAACTGCCCCAGCTATGACCCGGGGCTTACAGTGTTGAGCCTGAAACAAAATAAGGAAGAGTTCAGAATGGATGAAGAGGAGGACCACTACACATAGACACAAAGCTAGAGTTACAGTCAGCTGCGTGGAAGGTTTGTAAATGGTGGCGGGAATGGGAGCTAATTAGAATAACACAGACGTTAAACTGGGAAAATGGGAACAAACAAGTCTACTGATTTAAATGACTTGACAATCCTTATCTGAAAAATCTGGAGACTGTTTAAATTGCTACATTCACCAGGCAAATCTGCTATTTTGTTTTGCAAAGTCAGAGAATTATTCAGTGTGTTGTGTGATGCCTTTTTAAGTTACTAAGTCTGATCATAGCTATAATACATGGACTGTAGTATTAAGAGGACCCATCCCCTACAGATGTTAGGCCACCAAATATAAAGAAGAAAAAGAGCACCTAATATAAATGAAAAAGGTTGGAAAGTTAAACATTGAGCAGCTGTATTCAGTTGGAACAATGTCCCGAAGCAGGATATCTAACATGCTGTTTCAGGAACGAACAAACCATGGTATAATATAGTTTGGTATCGTGAACGGCACTGTATGGTGAGATTTAGTGGGGTGTGATACGGTATATCATTCGGTCTCGTACTGTATGATACCATATCAGATGTACCACATAATACGTATGATACCGTATATCATAGTGTATATGGTACTGTATGACAGAATGTGATGAGGTGGTGTAGTGTGGTACAAAATGGTAATGTACAATATGATGTGGTTTGGTTTGGTATATTGTAGTATGGTAAAGTGTGATTTTGAATGTTATGGTAAAATATGTTACCCTATGGTATAAAATAGTATGGCATGGTGCTGTATGGTAGGATGTGATGGGGTGGTATGTAATGAAGAGGTGTGATGAAATGTGGTAATGGTATGGTGTCCCAAAATGTGGTGACATATGGTTATGGTATATAATTCTATGGTACAGCTGGTAGGATGCATTAGGGTATGAGGTAAAATAATGTGGATTGGAAAGATTTTGTTGTGATGCAATATCAAATAAACTTTTCAGTTAAATTTTGATTTAACAGAAAAACTCCTGAAAAAGTCCTGATAGACTTTCACTTTAAAGATAATCTAGTCAGAATTGACTCCTTATGAATCCCTTTTCTTTATATCGAATAGCTTTTTTACATCAAATTTATGCAGCTATTTGTTGGAGTACTGTTTGCCTTGACCAGTATTAAAAAATGTCCCTGGGTTCCCTGATTGATTTCAGCTCTTTCATGCATAATTATCGTACAACTGGAGTAGCATTTGGCTGTTGGAAAGAACTCCCCCACCTCTCAGAAGCTCCTCTTGAGACAGACTGTTCAGATGCTCCTTTCCATAGAGCGTATGGAGTTTCAGTCTCATGACTGAGATGCCGGTGTGGAATTGGAAAGCGAGCTAATGCCGGTTTAGTTTTCCAACTGCCAGTCCTTTCTTCCTTCGACATGTGCTTTGTGGGCTATATCAGTTCCTGCTCAACTCTACATATAGACACACGGCTCCGGCCCCTTTCCTCCTCCCTTTTCACCTACTGACAGAAACATAGGGAGACGTCACCCCAGTCAGCTTCCCAACAGAATGTCGTACTGTTTCCTTGCAAAACGAGACCATGAATGGGCTGGAAAAGTGGGAGCCCACAGACGTAAGTCTGCGGTGCATCATGCGTGGAGGATTCTGGATGAGACAACTGCAGGGGCAAGAATGTGTGTGTATGGAGACCTTTTATGTTTTTCCTTCAACTTTACAATAATATCCTACTTTGTGTTAGTCCAGCTCATTAAAACACAACAAAATATAATCTTTTTGTTATGTAGCAAGTTCCAAGGGTTGTGAATACTTTTACAAGACATTATATCAAAGCTATTAAGTGCTTTTTACTTTCCAGTCAGGATGAGCTGCTGAAGACTGCTGCTCTAATTAAATGCATTTTTCAAATGTTCATACGTTAATGTCAAGTCGATGCTCAACAGCAAAATACACCCACTTGATCAGTACATCCTTGAGCCTGACACATTGATGGACGTATTTTGCGCTCCATTGTTTTTGACAGAACCCCCCCAAACAACAGATGCAGTCAACAGGGCCTGAGTTAGAAAGGCCTCAGCGTGAGCATTGGAAATCTGCCCTTGCCCTTGGTGGACGCTTGTTTTAAGACAGGTGGGCAGCTGTTGATACCGGCTGGAGGAACTGCGTTACAGGCGGGGGTCCATCCGGTAAATGGAGCCGTGTGGTTCTGATGGATCAGCGCATCAGTTCCTCTCCTTGGGGCCAGACAAATGGAGGCTAGCAGTGAGACGGTATCAGTCAAAGTGAAAGAATGGAGGGGGGAAAAGGAGAAAAAGGACAGGAGACAAGGAGGATGAGCTTGTAATATTTTTAGAAGATACAAAATTATATATTTAAAATATGTTCAATTCACTTCAGTTTGCTTATATAGCGTTAGTTCACAACAAATTTACTTTGCGAAAGTCGTTTTTATGCAATCACTTGTATATTTTACCTCGTCTTACATTCCACTCAAACAATGGTTGAGAAACATTGCTCTGTTTTTAATTATGCTGTACATACATACATACATGTAATAAAAAAATACCCTGGCTGCTTAACTTCACATGTTTTGGGAAAAGGCTGTAAGCTTCATTTACATAATACAATCAAACAGTCAGCGGTGTACCAATAAATGTGTGTTTTTGGTCATCTGTCATTACTGCTTTTTGAACAGTGAATCATTTGTGCAAGTAAACTTTGCTTCCTGTTACTAAACTTCGGAAACCGGATGAGTTGTAAGGGGACACATGATTTTCACTTTCTAAGGTTGAATTTTATCCGGTCTCTGAAGCAACAGTTGTTATACATTAGCTATCCAATCTCCATAAATAAGTACTCTGACATCATCCCTGAATGCATAGCTCCAAATGTTTGCAGTTTATGAAGAAGAAACGTCAATATTTTTTAACTTCTCCTGTAATCAACAGCTTGTGGGTTGGAACTTTGACATTAGGCTATTGTTAAGCTTATTTAATCACCTTAAATGTAACTTATTGAATATTAATGGATGGCAAAAACAAAAAAAACAGAAATGGATCTCCTGGTGAGATAAAACTGTTTAGAACAAAATAGTCTGTCAAACATGAGGCAGTTTGATATTTTTTTTAGCTATATTATCTAATATGTAGTTTAGCAGTAGGATATTCCCAAGAAGGCTTAGTCATTGGTGGCGTTTAAACTGCATCATTTGAGGATCTTTCTATGAGTTTTTCAAAACAAGTCTAGTACTTGCATAGTGCTTTATCCAGTCCAGAGGACTCCACAGCCCTTTACACTACACTGCAAAGGAATAGTACTTTTTATTTATGTAAATTCTCTCCTTTGCTACTATCTTTTAGGTATGTGATATAATTTTTGTATTTCTAACAGATCTAAAACAATAAATGTCTATTGTTGTTAAATGTCAGATCAAGAAAAAAATGGTTGCCTGCATTTTTGTACAGTATTTGTAAAAATTTTATTTTTTTCACTTTATTCCTCCACTTCAGACTCTTCCCACATGTTATCCTTGTTGTAGTCCCTCTTTTTATAAATCAACATCCTAATTTATAAGGAATATATTTTTTGATAAAGCTGTCTCTTTATCGAGCCATGTTACCAAACTGCACTCATTTGGGTTGTTTTTGGGTAGATGAGCAGCTCTGTTTTTCTTCCCTTTTTGGCTAGACTGAAACGGATCTATGGTAATTGTATTCCACCTGTGACACTGTGCTCTGCCGTCCATTATGATGCAATGTCCTTTCTTAAACCAGAGACTTTCTCCTCTCCCTGCTGCTCCCTGCTGTCGTGCTCTAATTGTGCCGTTAGAGAAGCGGAATCTAATTCTGAAGAAAGCATCTACACACTGAACCTTGCCACAATCTGTCTTTCCATTCTGCAACATGCTTACACACACACACACGCACCCGCACCCTGGCATGTGCGCGCACCCACGCACACACACACACACACACCCCCACACACACCCCAACTTTGGGTGTTTGCAACCCCTGGAAAGCAAACAGGGCCTTTGGCTGGAGCAGCCAGATAGGAGTCAGTTAGCTCCCACCTATCCTTTATCTGAGCCCGGCGCTGCACATCAATAACAAACACCTCCGTCCCCTCCCTGCATCTCTCCTTCCATCCCTCCAGTCCTCCCTTCAGCCCTTTCCCATTTTCCCTCCTTCCTCTGTCACTACACACCCAAACTTCCCTTTCTCTTTTTCTCCTCCCACTCCTCTGCTTTTAATCTTCCTAAACAAAGCGCCAAAGCCCCCAGAAGAAAAACAGTATAAAGCTCAGAAAGTGATAAAGCATTTGTTTGATTTATGTTTTTAGGACGTACATTTGCTGGTTGAATCGCTACAGCATTTCAGAATCAGACAAATATAAGAGTCTTCTAAACTCTTTTTTTTAGCATATGTTTCTCAGATGGCCGCTCTTGCTGGAGTGAATGGTTCTCACTTTGGTTTACCGTGATTCCCGGGCATGAAGCTTGATAACAGCTGTGATTCACCCTGAAATCATCTGGTTTTGGCTCTAATTGCATTTGGGCTGTTTGATCTTTTTATCTTGTATCCAGTTAAACTTTTCTTACATGCTAGATTGTAACAGTCTGGTGATTTTATACACATTTACTTTTTTGTGTGAAGAGCGGAGCAAGTGAAGAATGTATCTTACGAAGCCTGAGATAAAATTCCCTGCAAACGTATTGATTCATTTGAAACCCTTTTTCCTGTTTTGACTCCACAGAGTTTCATGTATTTTCTTGGAATTCTAAGTGATGAACTAAAACAAAGCAGTGCATAATTTTCCAAGACTTTTGCAAAAAAATTTTATCCTGAAAAATGTGGTGTGTATTTGCATTTTTGTGGCAGATAACTAACATTCTTAACACTCCACGAATACAGTAAAATATATTATTTTGCTGGCAGTATTGCTCTGTGGTTATGCTTTTGGGAAGTCAGTCATTAAAGAAAACATTGTTAATAGTAAAAGACTGGAGGTTTGTATGAAGATTCACCTTCTAGCCAGACAACAACCCTCAACATTAAGCCTAGACACCAATGGTTTAGATCCAAGAAATTAGCATGACCCAGTCAAAGTCCAGACTTGAAACCAATTAAGAATCAATGGTGATACTGGAAAATGTGTTTACAGATAGTTGAACTACGAATGATCAAAAACTTCAGTCTAAATTGGTGAAAACCTAGCAGAGAGAGGTCTATACAACAGACAAATGCTCAGATATCAATTTGTCAAATTTTTCGCTCCTCTTTATGCAACATCATCTGTTGTAATTCCAGAGTAACAATTATTGTTCCATGGGTGCAAATACATTTCCATGGCACTGAGGGACAGTGTTTAAATATCCGATTCCCCTAAAGTATCCAGTGAACAATTGTTACCATTGTATTTTTTTCTATTCCTTAAACCCTCCTAATGTTTTAGATGGGTTTAGGCATGGTGTGTTCCTGTTCCGGTTCACAAAGCTGTGAGTTCTTTGCCTTGGGGGAGATAAAGTCTACAAGACGTTTTTTTTTTCTTTTTTTTTCACCAAATGTCTTAAACTTCTAGAAAATCCTGTTCCTGCTAAATGTGCAGGAAAAAACTCACAGAAGCCCCTTTAGACAAATACACAAACTTTCTTTTTTTATAAGTCAACTGCAGAATAAATGGAGCCCAAAAATAAAACCTGTGGACTTTTACAAGACCTTAAAGCCAGGCATCATGCCACTTAAGGTCTTGCTCTAACTCCGCTGAATCAATAGTAGAGGCAAAATGGTGCACTAATCAACATTCCATTATTGCTATTTGCATATTTGATCCAGGATTTGTTCAATGGATTATACATATTACCTGCATGATGTTTAATTGCCTTTTTAATAGACTCTGTGATTAAACGAGGAAGTTGAGCTCGGCTGGTGGAAGAGACAATATATTGAATAACTAAAAATAAAAGAAAAAGAGCAGAATCTTATTAGAACAAGTCTCTTGCATCCTCTGGAACGTTGCATGAAGGTGCGAGAATGAAATAAAGTAGAGATCTGTCTCATGATAGTGGCAGCGGTAGCTGTTCAAAATTCATTCATTTGCCTGGTATTTGTTTAAGAAGATTGAGGAGGAGGCTGCTTGTTGCCGTCACAGTGGAGTTTTATATCTTATCATGTTTTGACAGATGAGAAGTGTGAGGCACAAAGATGCACACTTGTGTTGTTCTGACTCATTGTGGGTGTGCAGATGAATCGAATCGAGACTTAAAGCTAAAGTTTTTGTAAAACTTTTTGTGCGACATTCAAAATAACTTTTACAAATTTGATCTTAACATACATGCATCCTATTGTAAACAAGAATGTTGGATACAAATATTTTTTTGCAGTTATCTTTTGTTTGCAAGGCATATATTGGATGTGGCAAAGGATTAGAAAGAAATTGTCCTTCAGTTTGTAATTTAGGATGAAGGGCTAAGTGTCTCTGAGGTTCTTTGCTAGGGCAGGTATTGGATTGCTTTTTCTGCTCCTTAAAAATTTTAATTACAGATATTTCATCAGCTCTGTATAGTGCCTTATGCCTAATGCTTCTTAATTTTTTCTCAGCTTGTATGCTTTAGTTTTTGTATTGTACTGCACAACATGCGTTCATGGTCACTTTTAATCAAGACCATTCTTGCATGATGGCGATTCTTGCATAAACACGGCCCTGTGTGACCCCCTCCTTCTGCTGACCCCTACTTAATTAAGAAAGAGGAAGTCATTTAATCTCTAATCTCTTGATTGAGGAAAAATTCAATTGCCATCTCCCCAATGAATGCACATGCAAGGGGCAGCTGAAAGGTAAGTTAAAATTTAAAATTTTGTTAATCTGGTGTTTGTTCACCCTCCTTTCTAATGCCACCCTGGGTATCTGCCCATACGGTACATATCAAACATCACTCCCCATCTAAACCACTAAGATTATAAGTATGTCTGGCAACTACCCTCAATATAAAGACTTTGAGGGTAGTTGCACAGTACTTCCTGTCTTGCACAGATTACCAGTCTTCACTGAAGCGACCATACACACTCCCTCAGACAAATATAGAAAGCTCATCAGTTCCTTCTTACTGCAGAAGCACTGATTGTGATCCATCATGTGGAAACAGGTGAAAGTAAAAAAAAAAAAAGCATCTCAGTGAGGTCACCCTCCCTACAGTTAGCAGCCAGTCACCTGTTCTCATTAATAAGGAAATTAATGTTGCATTCCGTTTCAATTAACCTTCCCCGACTACAGGAACACGACTGGGAGGGAGGCCCGGGCCCCCGCCGAGGTCAAGGTAATTGAATCAGGGGTGCTCCAATCGAGAGGCCAAAGAGTTGTTGCCAAGGCTTTTGGGGGGCGTCCGTTAACCCATCATTAAGGTGAAGGGTGAGGCTGTCATGTGTCAGGCTGCGTTGTTCTGGCTCAGAGATTTCACTGTCATCACCGAAGAGGTCAGATTCAGTGACTGTCAGGTGGCAAACTAGGCAATAAAAATGACGCATGTTTATCCCTGAAAATGACGAAATGGGTCAGATTTTTTCTTTTTTTTTTGCTCATTAGTTTGGATGTTGCTTTATAATCTAGCCCTGATTTAAACTTCTTAACACCTGTATCACTGAGCTGTCGCCTGTTTGTTCATTAATGTTCTCTAAAAAACCTCTGAGGCCTTAACAAAACAGATGGACTAATGCTGAGATCAAGTTACAAACAGGTGGGCTCTATTTTTAAATAGGCGACTTCTGAAGGCTGCGGGTTTTACTGTATTTAATTTACAGCTATAAACATTGAGGGAGCTGAATACAAGGCACACCACACAGTTTAGATATTTCTTTAGCAAAAAATACAGAAAATGACATAGCAATTTTTTTACATTTCACTTTGTGAATAACAAAATACATTTATGATTACGTTTTACAAATTTTAAATGTTAGGAATGCTTCCAGAAGGTACTGTAGTTATTTTTTTGTACGTTAAATCTTACTTGTTATCCCAAAAAATATTTTTCTTTTAGATTCCTTTTTATTTTTCCAACTTATTTTTTGTTCTGCTTTTCTACTGTGTCTGATTTGATGGTTGTCTGCGCTGCTGAGCATTGACCAATAGTAAAACACACCTGGGTGTGTCCAGCCATCTGATGAATGACCCTGTGGCTGCTGGATGGATCGATGCTGGATGTGCATGTGTGTGTGTGTGTGTGCTGAACATCAGAGCATGGTGCGTGTGTGAGGGGGGGGAGTGGGATGAGACGAGCAGGCACATTCTGCTGAGCTGGAAATCCCATTAAATCCTCACTACTGCACACACACCCACATGCACACCCCAACACACCCACACAAACTCCTTTTTTTGTTGTTGCTTTAAAACACTATATCCTCTGCTAACGCACATTAGCAAATACACACACAAGCTTTCCATGTCTTTACTGACGCACACAAGGCCACACAGTGTACATCTGAACACCTTTGGTCTTACGGGTCTCCTGCTCTGTAAGAACTGCAGCTCCTCTTTACTACTTTAACACAACAAGGCAGAAACTGTCGGCTCTTCAGTTTTCTGTCACAAAAATGTTGAATATCCTGTAACGGCTGCGCTCAAGTTGCACAATATGTTTGTTTGTATGTGTTGTGCCTTAGTGATATGTATACTATGAGTCACATCTCTGCAGGCATCCAGCAGGTCTTCTTGGCAACATGCATGCGTGTGTATATGGGGGTGCGCGTGCGTGTGTGTGTTGTGTAAGCAGCCACCCCTATGCCTGCACTGACAGTGTGCGCAACCCCCGTATTTTAAAATAATCTCTGTCTATCTGTCTCCGTGTGCCTACCCAGCCCCGTCCTCTCCTCTTGATCCCTTCTTTCCATCCTTGTTTCTGTTTCTGCCTTACACCTTCAATCCACCTGTTTCCTTCCATCCCGCCTTTGTGTACCGCTCTCTTTTGTTGATCTCGCTTCATCTCATCCCTTTTTCTTTTATCCCCCTTTTCCTCCACCCTGGAAGCCGTAGCGTGACATTCTATCTCTGACACATTGTGCATGTCCTGCTCCGACGTTGCCAGCACGCTGACAGATCAGCCTCAATGTGTGTCATCTGGCTAAAGGCAGGAGAGGTGGGATGAGGGACATATAGACAGGGATAATCATCCTCCACTCCCCGACCCGTTGTATTAAGTCATGGCATGAAGTCATGACTGGAGCATTTTATTTAAGCTTTGTTTTGTCTGTTTGTTTGGAGGCTGTGCATAAAGGTGGTATATGTGGTTGATTCTGACATGATGAGCAGTCGATAACAGGAAGCCAAAGTGAATATTTCTATGGAGGTGAGGCTTTAAATATGAATGCTGAAGCAACCACAGATTGAAAGGAGAGGGGCATGACTAAAGGATGGATAAATATAGATGGATTCAACTTTCAGACAACAGTACAGAGTCAAAGATTCCTCCAGATCTTGAAGGTTTTCAAATACATTTTTCCCATTTTGCCCCAGACTGGATAGCAACCCTGGCACTGGATCCTAACATACAGTGTGTGCGTGGGAGATGCTTAACGCAGCCTCTCACTTTCTGTGGTAATCTCCCTTATTGCTGCCTTTACCATTTCATTAAAGCAGCAAAGCTTTAGCTGACCCAAAAGTGCTTCAAAATAACTCTTTATTAAAACCTCCAGAGCAATAAAAACACAAGAGGGATGGTTCCAACCTTTCTCTCACACTTAGCAATCCTATGCATAATAACAGACTATATGTTAAAAGGTACTTTGAGGCTGCGGTTCTCCTTACCTCCCACAGCTTCCAGAGGCATTGGATAATCCAAACAACATCTTGGCTGTTTTTTTTTCTTGTAAAGTTGATGATGGTGGCAAAAGAGAAACAGAAAATTTGCATAAATGCACTTAGCAGATTTAATAACTTTCTAAAGAGTATAGCAAAATAATTTATTCTGGTGGGTTCACAATAAGACGAACAAAAAATTTATTTTTTGCAAACTGGACAATTTCCATAGACCTAATAATTAATTTTTTTTGTGTGTGTTGGTGACTAACTTTAAAAATGTAAGATAAATCTTTTCTGCAATTTATTTCTCAATTTTATGAGAAAGTCCAAAGTGCACTTTAATCATGATGATGAAAACTATTCAGTTCAGAAAGGTGAACATTACATGGCAAAATTGCTGAAACATTTTCTTTCCTCTTTCAGCAATAAAAGACATTTAATGTGATTTTTGCCATCTCCCTAGCTCAACAGACTCCTTTTGTGTGCAATTATGTGTCTGTAATACTTACAGAAGTTTGACCCAAATCAGTGAAAAGAATGATATATGCTCTCAGGATATACATTCAGGCAAAATCCAAGAAATTATGTTTATCCTACTGAGTGCTTGGCTGGTGACCTCAGGATCTGGCTCTTTGTCACAGCTTAACTCCAATTAAACAAAGAAATCCTATCAGTTATGTCACATAAGGGTGAGAGGATGAAAGGTCCTGCCCTTTTCTTGTCTCTTGTAACCCTATTTGAACATTTCTGCTAGAGTTCCAAATGTGGTGCATAGGGTTTCAGTGGAGTTAAACTCAGAAAATGATGGGCTGCTTTTGGGTGCCATCCACTGATCAAAATATGCTAATGTCACACATTTGGCAGCAGCACATGCAATAGTACACATAAGTCTGCGTTCATGTAAAACAAAGCTGCTTACAGTAATTAGTAGCAGGGGAATTGCTTGGTAAATAGGCCCCTGACATCACCTTTTTTTTTAAGTTGAACTGAAGACCAATACAGATTAATAGCTTTGTTTTTCTTAGAATATTAGAGGTTAAATTTTAGCATCGGCGAAATTACTACTTTAGAATACATATTCTATATTCTTATTCTATACAATTGTATCATTTCCTTGATAACAATTTACTTATTTAGCCTTGCACCTATGTAAATCTAGCTGTGCCCTATGACTCTAGCCTCAGATTAGCTCACATTCTCTCTCCATGTATTTTCTCCTTTTTCACTTTTTCACTCTTGGTGTTCTTTCTTTCCCCTGGAGCTCCTATAGCATAGGAGCCTGGTTCCCTCTTCTTCCTTAAACCAACCGGATTTGTACCTCCATAATAAACTGAGAGGAGAATGAGGAGGATTAATCGAGCCAACGGCAATGGAGGGATTTGATGATGTCATCTGTGTGAATGAAGCAGTTAGCGGATTATTCCCTCGGAGGTGAAAGTGATCCATGAAAGTGAATGTAGACGGCGGGGCACAAAGCTGAAAAGTGAATCCTGAAAAGGTAGATGTTGCTCTTGAAGCAGACAGGTGGATGGAATGCAGGAAGAAAAATTGTAAAAGATTGCAGCGTGGGACGAAAGTGAAAATGGCAACACAAAGTGAGTAAGAAGGGGTGAAAATGATTGATGGAAGAGCCAGGGGAGACAAAAAAAAAGGACATATCAATGAAAGAAGATATAGGTTCGTTTCAAACCTCTGTGTTGCCATCTCTGAGGACAAATGACATGGTGAGAGCTTGGTCTGGGCAGTCGGTGCTTAGTGGGAGGTGTCAGCTCTGAGCTATGGGAGTCCGGCAGAAATCTGTCCCAGAGGCCCCAGCTGTGGCAATCACTGCTCAGTGGGCCACGAGGCCAGAGCAATCAGACCACCAGCAAGCTATCTGCTAAGCTCTATGCCTTCTGTCTGCTTCACCCATCTATTCCATAACAATGATTGCACACACTTATTCCTGCAGCTGTACAGCACCGCAGATGATGTACAAACCTGGCAATGTGACGCGTCATTAGTAACACTTCTGGTCAGTGCATTGGAAATAGATTTTGTTGTTCAATACAAACGAAAAGCTCTATTTATCAGACTGAAATTCTGAAAAACGTCACTAACCACAGAAGCTCCCACCGACGCCCTGAGCAGAATCCTAGTCTGGCAGACAAACTTAACAGCTTCTACTGCAGATTTGAAAAGTAAATAGAAACTTTAAGTGTCCAGAAAAGCTGCCTGAGAACCAACTGAGTGCTTGGGTTAGTTAGCAAAGCCACCGATGACTGTGGATAAACAATTTGCTCAGAGAGCTGGTTATTGGTCTATACTTTACTTTCAAAGAGTAGCTGGCTTGGTGCATACAAAATGTTTGTCTTTAGTAAACATTAATCTGTCATTACGCTGTATTCCTTCTAAGAAAAGAGTTTACTGAAATTGCAATCTAATGTTAAATGCAGTAATTTTTAATGACTGGTGTTACAGCAGCGTGAAGCGCTGAGTTCAGGATTTTTTCCACACTGCAGTTTGTTGAGTCTCAGTTGAGCAAGTCACATCACAGGACAGATAGGGAGAAGTTGTTGCAAAACACCACGTCTCTAACCGCTTATCCTTGCAGGGTTGCGAGTTAGGGTCTGGCAGTTGAGGCAGGGTACAGCCTGGACAGCTCTGATGTCCATCACAGGGCAACATGGAGACACACAGGAAATCACATGTTTTCAGATTGACCTGTTTTTTTAGGAATCTATTCCAGTTTTTAGGAAATCGGTGAGGACATTTCACTGCCACTAGGTTAAAATCTACTCAAAGCCACCTGTGACATCCTGAGAACACCGATTTAGATCTGGCTTGGATTTTGTGCTCCTTTTTTGCAAGCACTGAACAGGCCCCTGAGCAGACTGAGAACTTACCGCTGCTCACTGGATAAAGTGCATGGCCATACTGTATGCATGCTTGAAGGGAGAACAAACTCATACTGTACATAATTTCTATATTCAGAAAGAGAAAGGCTGCACTTAAAGCTACCCCTGGGTAATCCTTTTTAACTTTGGGTTTAAACACTTAAAGAAAGATCTAAAACAGAAGCAAATACACAAATGCATGTTAGGAAAGCTTTCTCATCTCTTGCTTTCCCCTCATCATCACGTCTCTCCTCTTTCATGTGGGTCCTAACGAGTTGTCGGTGGAGCTGAGGCAAGACATCTGTAATGTGCCATAAAATATGTAAGCCAAACCGTTTATAGAAAATGTGTTTCCAAAAAACTGGGTGCTATGACCCCACCACGACTCCCTCCTGATGGTGGACGTAAAGTTGCTTTCACATGTTTCTTCATAATGTACTGAACAATGATGTCATAGACAGATAAACCAATATACAAATTCATCCTAAAACCCTTCTTTTCTTCTTAATGTCAATACTGGGTTGATGAGGTATCACCAAAGATTAAGACTTTCATGTACTCTGAGCATGAATGGGCACAGGTATCAAGGGAAAAGTTCCACTATGGCTTAACCACGGAAACATTTTTTTAAAAACGTAGTCTGTACAAGAACCATAAATATGTTCACTTTACAAGCTTGTTTTAGAACTGTCTGAGAATATCTGAAGAGTCTACATTAGACACTGTCTCTCTAGTTCTCTTCCTAAGCTTCTTGCTTATTTAAGCACCCATTTTTATGAAGGATTACATGTATCAGTGCAGGTTCAGGAAATGTGCTGAATCCAGGGCATGTCACCGATTTGAACCGCTGTCCTCAGCCTCAACTTTTCCAGTCACCCAGCAGGCTCCTAAATTACCACTGGATGCATGGTGGAATGTTGGCCTCACAGTTCACAGAGTGGCTGCCGGCCACCATCTTGCGTCATGCATCAGCTTACATGTACAAATGTGTGCACCAGCTCGGTGCGAGTAAGACTCTGACCCCTCTTTTGGATGCAAGCCCAGCTGCTGTGTCTGAGGGAACTTGGTGTGATCTGAGGACAGCAACTGCAGACTGTTTAGAGTGCAAATACGCTTGTAGTTTTCAAAGGCTTCTGCATGTGCAGGAATGTTGTGCCTTTACAGTGAGACTATCTCTGGATAGACTGTGGCAGTATAACTGTCAGTGCTGTTGTGTAAAAGAAGATGAGGTCCTGTAACCAAATGTGTGCTGGTTTGCCCTTTTGTTTGTAGTTCATGGGACCATGTTTTCCTAAAATATCCACAGAATTATGACTCATGATGTGTCCTCTGAACATAAGACCCTTCATGTGCTGGCACACCTCTCTGTTGATTGCAGGGTCCCTATTTTATGAGTGTTTCTTTTCATAGAGTGTTGCAGTTGTTGCACAGTTGCCAGGATGCCTGGATGATGAATAAGGCTCTGTCCTTTGCAAGCACAAATGGACAAAATGTCCAACTGGATCATATTTCATACTGTTCAAAAATGACAATTGGGCTGAGTCTGATGAGAATATTATGATTGGAAACAACTTGGTTGAAAGTAAATTATAATCTGAATGAGAGGGGTGGTTTATGCTGATTGATGATCAGAACAGAATCCCTGTAAACACACCATTCTGACTGTGGTAATCTAACCTCAATGTGCATGTGTGTCCTGTGTCAAGTTAATGAGATGAATGTCCACCTTCAGTGGCTAGATGCTTGCCAGGGAAGCAAAGACAAAAAAATAATGCTTGTTGACAATCCCTAAATCTTTGGTATATTTTATTTAATGTAAATTCAGTTGGACTATCAGCAGGACAACGATACAAACAAACAACGAGTTTACATCAGAATAGCTTCTTGTCTGAAATAATTGAAATATATAGCAAAATGTCTGTTAATAAGGTTTGTTTGATTACCTAAATCATTTCAATGCGACATAATTCCAAAAACCCAAAGAAACATGTAGGGAGAAAATACTCCAAACCTTCCAAAACATAGCTATCTACCTACATTCAGATGTTAGTCAAAGAGAACATTATTTAGGAACTATAACATTGCACTTCACCCTAAACACACCATCCCCACTATGAAAAAGGAAAGGGAGGGTCCTTCCATGGTTGCTTTCCTTTAGCAGCGACACAAACTGCTTTAGATTGTCATGCTGTACAGTTCCAAACCCTGAATAAGTCTGACATAAAACTAAATATATAAACAGGGATCTAAAGAAATGGTTCAGTTCGAATTATATTTATGTGCTTAAACAGCCCAGCCAAAGTTCAGATGAGATGATTTTGAGACAAGATTAAATAAAATGGACAGAAGGGGTCTAAAAGTGAATGCACTCCACATTTTCTATTTGTAATAATTTTCTATTTTTGAAATATTTAGGAAAACATGTATTATATTCCTCACACTTTGCAAAAAGGCTTGGTGTTAATTTGATAATACAATAAATTCATACACAGGTCAGTAACGTGTGGAAGTGCAGTCAAGTTGAATGGAAAATTACTTTTTTGCAAAACATGGTGGATCAGTTGTCAAGCCAAGATCCTGGGTTTAAATTCTGGCATTCATGGAGTTTGCATGCCCGGACTGTTCCTGGGTGCTCTGGGTTTCTCCCATTGTCCAAAAACTGTTAAGTTAAATGGTCTCTCTAAGTTGTCATTTGGTGGTTGTGTGTGTGCTGAGATAGCCACCAGTCCCCCATGACCCTGCAAGCAGGCATAGACGAAGAATATATTGACCACATTATATATTAATTGCAGTTCAGCCTATATGCTCTGTTTATATTCTGCCTGGGGTGCCAAGTTGAAATTTCAGAAAATGCTGGCAGTTTGTCAGCAGCCTCCATGAACTCAAGTCTTTGAAAATGTAATTTAAAACGTGGTAAAACTACGTAGTGCTTGGGGAAAGCCACCATTAGCATCATTATGAAGCTGCCATATTTGTTCACTCACATCACTTAGTGCAGCCTTGGCACATGTATATTGTGTTTGTTGTTTCACTGTTTTAGCCTTCCTATGTGTGCCCAACTCTGTTTTTTGTAGGCTATTAGGCCAGAGGGGATAATATCAGCCGAGGCTTCCTGGGAACTTTTCCAGGAGTGTGTGCATAAGTTTCTGTGTGCACACAAAGCTTTAGTGCTTGTTCTGCGCTGAGGGGCTAGTTGATTAAAAACCTAGCTTAGACTTTTCTGCAACTGTTTTTGCTTGGTTTTCAAAGGCAAGCATCAAATGTACAGTTCACAAAAAAAAAAAATCCTAGTGCTTTCTACTGTAGCAAAACAGCATTGGATTTGCAAAACCTTGCTCAGATGCTGAAGTTTGTGTGAGCGTATGTGTGTAAAGCACCTTAGTTGTCATCATCCAAGGCCATGAGTTATTACACGGTGACAATGTTACAACAGCATGGTCCCCTGTAGCAAGCAGGACAGTGTCCAGATATGGCCAGGGTCAAATAAACCCATGCTTGTGTCTTATCACAGCCAAGCTGAAATAGCACCTTGGCACAACTTGTCCTATAGGAGAAAACACCTTGAACATGGTGGATCGAGACTCAAATAACAGCTTGAAGACATAAGAATGCCAACATTACAACATACAGATATGAATGTACATACACAGTAAGAGTTGCTCTGCAGAATTTTAGAATAGCTTCCACCTCATAAAGTGGCCACTTAAAATAATGGTTTAATACAGAAAAAGCTTTAAAAGACAGCAGTATATAGAAACACTGACCATAAAAATAACAAACCTGTCGCTGCAAATTAGCAAAATATTTGTATATGCAGTCTTCACTTTACTAGGTATACCTGTTCAGCTGCATGTTGGCACAAGACAAATGTTGTCTTACCCAATCACATGGCATCAGTTTAGTGCCTTTATTCATCTGGACATGTAGATAACTTGAAGTTTCAGCTTCACCAAGAAGCTGAATCTGGACTGGCTACAATCCAGTAGCTTGCCACCATCATCGTGTAAATGTGTGCGTGAATGGGTGAATGACTGAATATAATGTAAAGCACTTTGTGGTCCTGTGGACTTGAAAAAGACTCTTGCCACCTAAGAGGCTACTTTTCATACTACCTCTCAAAAATTAAACTATAACAAACAAGTATAACATTGCCTGATCTGATGAGTTTCAACTTTGGGTATGACATTCAGACAGTAGGGCCAGAATGTAAACCACATAAAAAGCACAGATCCAGTACAGACTGAACGTGGTGTGTAAAAGTCTGGGAGATATTTTCATGACACAGTCCACATGAGTTTTATTGCTGACCATGTCCATCCCTTTATGATTACAGTGTACTTATATTTTGATGGTCACTTCCAGCAAGGTAACACACCATGTCACAAAGGCAACAATGAGTCCACTCTGTTCATATGACCTCAAGAGTGACCTCAATCCAGTAGGGCACCTTTGGATGTGGTGGAATGAGACAAGGGATGAGGAGCTAACTATGTGGTCCTGCTATGTTAATATCCACCAACATCTCTGAGGAATGTTTCAGACACTTTCTCAAATGAATGCAATGAAACGCATTCCTGAAGGCAAAAAGAGGAACCAGCTCAGTACCAGGCCAGGTATACCTAATACATTCTTCAGAGCTTGAATGGTAAAGTGTTGCTCTTCTGATGAGCAAATTTAGAATAAAAGTGAAGCCCTATGTTATATTGCACCTCCAGAATCCTTGAATTTGGAACATATATTAGCAGACATTATTGTTCTATTTTGCAATATACAACACAAGTAAGCATTACCAAAGAAGCATTTTTATTCTGCGCACATTCTTTTCTTGAACTTTTTTAATCAACAAAAATACTTTTAATAGCTTATTGGACTGAAGAGTTTTTAAAGCAGTTTCTTTATTTTCCCATAGTTATTTATCAAGACTTTCATATCCATCAAATTCTTGGAAGGGCTCCAATTTGCAGCCAACTAACATGTCCATCTAGAAATTAATGTGTTTTTACTTTTACCACAGTTTCTAACTAAAAACTCCTTCAAGCAACCTTTTGTATTTTTAAAAACTGGATTAGAGCTTAGGTTGCCGATGTTATGAACTTTTTGAAAGTACTTGGGAATGACTAGATTTCTGTTTTGTTTTATTTTACTACTACTGTTTTCTTTTCTTTCTTACTGACCAGTACTTGATGACTATGATGAGTCTGACAGTTTGTATTTGAGAGACTTGTCCTGAAGTAATACATTTAGAGCCTCGATTGATTTTTGGAACTTCCAGATCACACTTAAGGAGATATTTCTGTCCACTGTTCCAGCAACTTGATTATAGCCTTCACAAATTGCCGTCTTGCTTTTATGTCTGTTCACTGTCCCAGGAGTATCTTTCCACAACCTTTATCTAGGATCCTGTCTAATGGCAGTGGTAGACCTTGGACTTTTCTCATGACATGATTAGTGTCTCTCTACTGTTCTTCAGTGCAGCCTTACTTAGTTATTGGATTTCTCAGTCTTCCTCAGTCTGGCGGTAAATTCCACCTAGAGGCTTGTCCTTCCCACGTGGTTCTGGATATTTGTCCAGAGATTTCTATTCTTCTTTTAATCAGCAACTTCTATCTGCTCCTTTCGCTAAGCTGTCATACTACTTGGGTGTCCAGTTATTGGCACAGCATATGTGTTTATGGCTTGGACTTTATTTTCTCACCACTCAGCTGACTCTTTAGAACCTGACTTCCACTTGGACTTTGCTGTGCCTCATTTTGGCTCCCATTTGCCCGTGAGAGCCAAGGGTATTTGTAGATGACCTGAACAAGTTATGTTGCCTTCTACTAGTTGAACCCATCCAGATGTCATCACTTTGCCGCTGGTAGATGCCGCCCAACCATTCAGCTGCTCTTGTTCACTCTAAATGTCATTCAGAAGTCATTGCAGAGTATCCAGGTGAGGTAAACGGAGACACGCAAAAAAACGATGTCACCAGCATCTGATTGAGGTCCTGACTGTGTGTTTTGTAGCAAAGCTGATTGTGTTAGTGTGGCAATACTATTTGTGCCACACAAATCAATGTATAATAACTATTTTAGGCTTAGTTTAGAAAACATTTTACTTTCTGTAATGTAGCAAATGGAATCAATATATCTCAGTGACGGGAAAGTCATATGTATTTCCCAAATAGAAATGAACATGTGGAGAAGGTCTAAAGCTAATTATAATCAACTTTTTCTTTATAAACCAATTTTTTAAAATTGCTTTTGAACAGGCAAGTACAGGCCAATTTTAGTGTAAACTAGTGTAAAATTACTGTTAGAAGATATACAATATCTAATTATTCCTTATGCTCTTGAAGTCACCTGGCCCACACACAGCGTCAAATCACTCTGAGAGACAGGAAAAAGGACCCCTCTGTTGAGACATCTAAGTTAGCAGCAGGCTAATTCTGCTAATACAGATTAGCTCCCATGGGAACTGCTGTATTGATTGGACAACAAAGGCTTGGAGAAAACCGCTCTAACATTCAATTATCCACACCGATAGACATAATACCATTCCACTCCTCCTCATATCTCTCCCTTCCCCCTTGCCCCTCTCCTCTCTCTCCTGTCTCAGTCTCTCGATCTCTATTGGAAGAATCTGCAAGGTTGGAGAGGGAGTAGACAAACCTGCAGGTGTGTCTGTGTGTGTGTTTGGAGCTGTGTTATCTGATTTTGATCCTATCAGTGAGTGAGAGTGGAGGAATGTTTCCGGTTTTGAATTGCTTACTGCATCTGTGATGTGGCTGTCTTCTATTTAAATTTGTTTTGTTTGTTTATTTCAACACTCGCAAATGGAGGGTTGGATGTTCTGAAAAACATGGTAGCTTCATACCCATTCATTAAGCAGTAACAAATTATTATTGAGTTACCAAATAAAGACTTTAGATTATGTTATTTACTGTGTCTCCTAATACTGGTGCATGTGTTGATGTACAGGGTTTAACATGGAATCTCATAATACTAAAAAAAATCCTGTCTGCCTGTATTCATCTGGTGAGGTCAGTGTATGCTATTATTATGAACCCCAGATATAAAAGTGGGTGCCTTTAAACTTGAAACTCTGTGAATGTTAGAGACTGTTATTTTAGAATAAGAAAAGACATAGTTCTTTTGAACCTGAAATTTTGTTTTGACTGAGCTGTTTAACAAAGAGTTCTTATCTGTCTGGCAAGAGAGGCTAGAAATTGTAAGCACAATGAGGATTATTGCTGACTATTAACTGTTAGCTCTGAGCAATTCTAAAGTTTGCATCTTCTTTAGAGCTTCCTAATCCATCAGAGGTCTAAAATACATTAACTTTTCAAACTATAACTAGATTGTGAACCGGGATTCCCTAAAATGCAATGAGATTTAGGGTACATACATCTTTATTGTGAAACAGAATATAGTATGTCCAACAGTTTTTGTTGCCAATAAAACCTCCTCAGAGCACCTAAACACAAATTTCCCAATACATATCCTGGTGCAACTCTTAAGCACAGAATGCAAAGGGCTCTAGTGGCAATAATGATATAGTTATATTTTCTCATAGTGCCAGATTGGTTTGAAAAATTTCCTCTTCATTCGATTTTATAATTTAGAAAACAGTTTTTTGTCTCTGCTCAGGTTGTCTGAAGTTTTATGATCTGAAACATGTAAGGGTGGCAAAAAAGCAAACATTTAAGAAATTGTACATGGGCAAAATAAATGAATGGCATTGTGCATGTGAAGCATCTAAATGAATTGAAGAAGGAAGACAATGTCAGTTACTTATTTATTGATGTAAAAAAAATATAACCTCTGTAAATCTTTGAGTAACTCTGGAGACCATGAGTATTTCATTGAATATATTGCATCCTCATTTTTCCTCTCTAACTGCCAATACAATCCAAGTAGCTATTCACTTTTCCTGCTTATGTATGTGAGTGCATGCGTGTGCAATGTGTTAAAGTCAACTAAGTGTGTCTGCTTTGGCTTTGCTCTGCACCCTCTTTACACAGTCACAGCGCGAGCCTTCTCTCATTAGCTCTGGCCGTTAAAGCTAACTCTGATTGCCTCCGGTCAGAGCTGTGCGCCACTCAACTCGTATTCCTTGGGAGGCTCCTCATTTCCCACAGCCAATGACACGTGAAGGAGGCGCAGGTAACAGATACATCTTCAGAGAATGTGTATACGCACTCTATTATACACACTGACACACATCCAAAACTTTCAGACATATGCAACACCTGTACCTGTATCGAACCATTAGACGAGCCTGACAGGTTTTGAGTGAGCTAAGTAGATGACTTATACTCTGAGAGAATTATTAGCCAATGGTTAGAGCAAGTGGAAATATTGAGCTGTCTTACATCTGGGGCCAAGAATGGGGGCAATGCAAACAAACCAACAGGTTTAAAAGAAAACTTGATCAGCATCATATTAGGCCCATCTCTATTACCCAGCACAAAACGTGATTGGTGAGTTAAAGGTCTCTCTCTTCTGAAATGTCAAGGCTTACGAGCAGGTGAGAGAATATTCTTGGAAAGGATGCTGTCATGTCGCTTGTGTCTAATTTATTTCCCATTACAGAAAATGTTAACAAAGCATTAATGAGCTGCTGACTACATCATCCTCCCTTTAAAGCACTATGTCAAGGGAACATCTGGTCCCACTTTGTATGCCACTGCTGTCTTCTGAGCATAATGTGCAACGCTGCAACATTTCCTCAGAAAATTGTTTTTCTCAACACTTGTTCAGTTTGCTGCGACTGCAATGTAAATATAGTTGTGTTTCACTTACATGGTTTGGGTTCAGCATAAAGGCTTCGTGAAAACGAGAGCAACAAAACATACAAGCTGATGGATTTATTTTAGTTTGGCGATATTGAGTGAAGGTAATTAAGTGTTACTTGCTAAATCTGGACTTGAGCTGTGATTCTTGGATGGCCACACAATTTGACTCGATTGCTATTATTCAGTTCATGATTCCATGCATTCTGACTCAACTCAGAATTGAAGTCTAGGCCACTTACATTAGCAGCATGAACCAATGGTGAGGGCTTAAAGCTCCCAAATACTCAATCCTACTCTTTGTACCTTTTTGATAGAATCACTTGTCAGTTAAATTAGCTGTTTTTAGGGAAACATTAGTGGCTGTTGTGAGGTATTTTTCTTTGTTTTACTAATTGCCCTTTTTGCACACATGCTTCCAATAATAACATACATTGAAAAAGCAAGAGTATGTGCATTTCTTTTTCTGTATTTTTAAAGAAATGTGTCATTAACATTTCTGTATACAAAGAAGAATTTATAAATGTTGCTGTGATTGGAAAAAAAATTAGCTATAATTTAGCATTCCAGCTTATGTTCTTATTTAGATTCCAGAATTATTGTGCCAAAGAATTATTGTGCATGCAAAATGGCCAGTATTATTAGATCTTGTTGCCTCAAGTCTTGCCTCAAGATTTGTAATTGCAGATACCGCATTAAACTACTCTTTGCTTTTGTAAAATTTAAATGCATGACATTTCTCTGATGCTTGCATCAGCGATCACATAGAGGTAGCTTACACTTTTGCTAAAACCGAGAGTAAAGTCACAATGGCGTTTTCATAATCTTTTGGCCCAAAACTTTTTTCCTGTGCCACAAAAAGAAAAGGAAACAATTGCCACTGGTCAGTGATGTCAGTCCAGCATGAAAAGCACCATATCACACTAACCCATCACCCCTTTCACAAACTCCCAAAAGTAATTTCAGGGTTAGGGCAAAGAAGCCAAGTTGTCCAAATGAAAAGGCCCTCGATGAAGAGGGAAGGCCATTCCAGAGAAGCCGAATTGACCGGTGCAAACAAGAGGCATGACCAAGATGAAATTGGCTCACCTGAATCCATTCCTGAACGGGAGGGGGGAATGAAGAGATGAGTGAAGGGGTGCAGGGGTGAAAGGATGACAGAGACTGGCAGAGAGAAATGCCACAAGACAAATGGCACCATGAAAAAGCAAAAAAGAACAAGAACTGGTGCAGATGTGGGTTCAGTGGTGGAAAAAAAGGAAAAGTAGAGGAAGTTTGGACATTCTAGTTGACTTAACTTTCTGTGGTCGTATTTGATCCACCAAATCCTTCGGTGAAGGTGGCCCTTTGCTATCAATGGCCAGACCCCTAATGACAAAACTATTTACTACACATTTTATTCCTAATAGTAATTTGACCCAGATGTATTTTTGAAATCTCAGTGTTCTTATAGCCTAACCTCAATATCCATTTCGTCCATCCATCTATTACTCTATTAATTTATGTCTCCCTTCAATCATTTTCTGTCTGGAATGCTGCATATTTAATCAGATATTAGCTTTCATATGACCAGAGATAAGAGCGGATGTAAGTGTGATGCAACGTCTTCCCCCATCTTACGACCATAATTGCTCATCTCATTTCTCAAATGATTTTCCAATCTGAAGTCTCTCCCCCAGCAGCGTGGAAACTCAGTCAAACTTTTTTCTCAACCAGTATCAGACTTTATGGCCTAACATAATTGGGACCATAAACTTGGTCTGAGCCTCATTCAATAATGATTCCCTGCTCCAAATACCTGCTGCTGGCCTTTAGTGGAATATTACTTATTAAGCACCCCAAAAACAGAGTGGAAGTATTATCTGTAAGGTCAAGCATGGAGAATCTTTCAAGAGAAGGAAGGCTTTATGGGCCAGGCTTTTCTCACTCACTGCACACACAGCAGATTGCATGCTAATAGACACTGGCTGCCATTTTTAGGTTCTTTGTTCCGCATGTTCTGCTACTTATGGGAGGCAAGTTGGTGTTTTGCCTCCCCTAATGTAAACAGTTTTTCTAATAAACAGGGTGCATGTTTCTTTTTTTCCTTTTTCAGGGCATTGCGAAAGTGTTCTTGAACTTAAGCTTATTCATCTTTCCTCAATGCTTTGTACCACCAAGTTGTTTGATCAGCTCCAGGTATATCGAGAACAGCAAGAACTGAATTGCACACAGGACAAAGAATTCACAAAGAACTCTGAATCCCAGAATGCAATGCTTCTATAAAGCAAGGAATCTGAAGATGATGGCATTGTGAAACTTTGTGTACTAAAAAAACCTTATGAGGTATTTAGAGGGGATGATGGCCACAATTTTCTTAGTCGGCCTTCTCATTCTGGATGCAACATCACCATGCAGCTTGTCCATCTGCCATCTTGTGAATCTATGCACGTTTTTCATCTGCCATCTTTGTTGTCCATAGTTCAATTCATTCCATCACTGTAATTAACACAAGACTAGGAATCAATCCCGGTAATGAGCCATTAATTTTATTAAGGTGCATCTAAAAGAAAGGCATCTAAAAGTTCCAGCACAACGTCTCTCTGAAAAGCCCATGTCGTCATGTGTCGCCTCGTCTTTCATTCTTCACTGAGATGGCCATTGAAGAAGGTTGATTTTGAGGCTTATAAATCATATCTGGGTCCATTTTTGTCATCCGTTTTGAAAAACTAAATCTGTCATCTGCTGAAAGACTCAAAATAGTCAAATAGAAAAAAAAATCTTCAGGTAAAAAAACTGTTAGGAGTGCCACCAATTGATTGGTTATAAAAGGGGAGAAAAGTCCCATTGAACAAATCCTTAAATCTACTGTCATCAGAGTGAAATTATGCTACTGAAATCAAAAATTATGTTTCTGATTTTATTGAAAAAAAAAAGAATATATATATTGTATATTGTATCTTGAAAAGAATCTGTGTAAGCTCATCTAAAAACCTCCATATTATCTGTCAGTGCACTGTTTTATACCACTGGGAAATTCCTCTTGGAAAAAAAATCCCTTTGAGGTCCAAATTACACAGAGGAAAACCTTGAACAGATATCAAACATGCTCACAAATGAACAAGTCTGCTGCTTGTTTGAAGATGGTTCTTTTCAGCTTTTTTAATATCTGTTGCGTTTTATTTGCTTTCTTCACCAGCACACAGAGACAGATAGCAGAATTTGTCTTTGAGATTTAATCCTCTAAAGGCTTGTTTGAAATAAATTGTCTCTGGTGTATGCAAGGTAGGCATGCTGGCCTACTTTGTCCTTTATTTCCTCATACTCTAATCATAGTTATTTGACATTGTTATGTGGTATCCATCTCAAGCAGAGCAACAATGGATTTGCTTGATTTCTTTAAGACAAGATTTCAATCATCCCTGCTGTCCAACAGTGCCTCTTTCGATGTTATCATGAGGGATATTTAAGGGTGTTCTGCGTCATTATCCCCTGACAATACAGATAAAAGCTCTTGCTCTCTGTTTCCTAAACACATTGCTCAAAGACACAGGGGCAATGATACACCGAGTGAAAATGGTCCACTTGTGTAAAAATGAAAACCAAACCTTCATCGCTCTACAAAATCCCCACACACACGCACACCTGTTTTGACAGAAAATACCAGAGGCCCGCGGTGGAGCAATTGTTTTAAAGCAGAATCTGCGGTGTACCCATTGGTGAGCCAAGGCCACCATCATCAGAGAGACAGAGGAGAGAGTCATCCTTGAAAAGGATGCCACAGATCGGTTCTCCTCCGTAGGGCTTCCTCCCCTGGGAGACTGGCAGAGAACAAGGCAAATCCATCCGATCGAATGTCACGCAAACACACAGCCCCCACGTCCAGCAGTCCTGTGATTGCTGTTAGTATACCCTGGTTATTGACCCGTGCCGTGTGCGAGCTTCTGCCACTGAACACGCTCAGGGGTGCGCGTGACTATTGTTTGTATCAGAGACGGATTGGAAGGCTGTGATGTGGCGGGCTGACCCTATCTCCGAGGCTCGGAGGCTTCATGGAGAGATCAGAGTGAAAGGCAAGCCCACTGTCTCCGACTGTGATGGAGGATGTGGGTGGGCGTGTGGGGGTGTCTGTGTGTGTGTGTGTGTGTGTGTGGGGGTGTGTGTGTGTGTGTGTGTGTGTGTGTGTTTGGAGGCTAGATGACATAGCCCAGAGCCCCACTGCAGGTACAAAAGATAAGAGAGAAAGCTAAATGGGCAGCTCCACAGATGGTGGAGGACTTTAGCTAAACTGTTTGCGTGCTACTACGTGTGAAGGATGACATTTGGTTGCATGTTTATGCATATTTGGGAACATAAATCTTGACAGAGGGTTAAAGTCAAATGCAAAGTAGTGCATCTAGTCACTTCAAACTGACTTCATAGCAAGGTGAGCAGGTGATTAGATGCATAATTTATCCAATAAAAATTGCCATACCTTTATGATGTTCACAGCTATTAATCAGCTGTCAATCAGAAATTATCTTCAGAAAAAATATATCATTATTTAAAATTTGGTCTCAGGCTCTTGGATCCAAAAAGGATCAACTTTTTTGGAGCTTGGCAATTTTCATTTTTAATACAGTTTTCCAAAATAAGAGTCATGTAAAGTATTTTATTTTGGGATTTTATAACTTTGTAGATTTTGTGTTATATGCCCCCAGAAGATATGTGGTACCTGCTTGACAACCGAGGTTTCTCTATGATTTACTGATGCTGATTATTTGAGGATGGTGGCAAGCCACTGGACTGTAGTCACAGCTGCCCTGGGGCAGTTCTGACAGAGGCGAGACAGCCATATCACGCCATCGGCACTTCTGACCACCACCAGCAGGCAAGGAGAGTGAAGTGTCTTGCCCAAGGACACAACAACTGAGACAGATGGATCGGGGATTTGAATCTGCAATCCACCGATTACATGACAAACCTTTACGGCGGTGGCTGCAAACTGGGGCCCAAATTGTCCAAAACTGGGATTGGAATCAAAATCGCAGTCAACCACAATCATTGGGTATCAATAAAAGGTCCCCAGGAAGTAAAAAAGTGAACCCCTGCTTTTTGGTGCAGAAATATTACTGGATCCACCTATTTGTGGATGTACTGACATTTGTCTGTAGGACATATCTAAAATATATATAATATATATGATTAAATTATATGAGAGATTTCAGCATTTTTATTGATATTTATGTCAATATCTCATAAGAGTGGTGAACTATAACGAAAAATAAACTGATACAAAGTAGCTTAAATTGGTACAAAATGGCTTGTTTACAGATATGAAATGAAAGAAGGGATTGACAAAATTGCAACCCCCCAGTTATGTTACATGCGTACAAAGGAGTGAAAGTGTTAATTTACCAGCAGCCTTTATTTGTCTTTGTTTGCATGCTTAAACAACATAATGTCCAAGAAGACAGTTGAAAAGATTATATGTAAGATTCAGAAACCAGGCATTTTTTTTCTGCACAGACCTACTTTAGTTCTGTCCTATTTTTGATGCATATTTTCTAAAAATTATGTGTACACACATTACCTTATGAGGCTTCCCCTAATACTCGAGCAACTTATTTTCCTCTTGGCATTGCAGAAATTCACATCTAAATTATGATCCCTCATCTTGATATTCTCTGCCTTTTGGGTGATGCTTTGATGTTGCTGTGCAGTTCACTTTTTGTGCTGTGCAAGATGCTGCTTGTTGATCGCAGACAGTTCTTGCTGTTTGCTATCTGTCAGCGTGTGAACCACAGCTTTAAACCAGCTGTTCCCAAAGTTAAGGTATGGACTCCAGTGTAGGTTCTGAAAGATTAAGCAGAGATGAGCTGATGTGACCTTCAGAAATAAAAATTCCTTTAAAATATATTGCTATGTCTATGAATGAGAGGAAAAACTGTCGTTATAAATAGATTAGCATAGCAGAATGACCATAGAGGGGCTTTGAGTTGTCATAAAGTCTTAGTTTAATTTGCCTTTCGATGATTCATCGGCTGCAAGTTGTAAGCACTTTTGCCTTGGAGCAAGAAGGTCCTGGGTTTGAATCCTAGGCTGGGGGTCTTTCTTCATGAAGACTCTATAAAGGTTAACTCTTTCAAGGAACGCACCTCTTGCATATCTTTCTGAAATATAGTTTTTTATATTATTCCTGTAGGTAGAGGACTGAGGTGTTTGTGTGGTGTCCAAACATTGGGTGACATATTGCTGTACAGATTGACAGACGTTTCAGATCTTGACACCAATTACCTTTCATTGACATCATTTGTACTGTTTTTAAAAATACTTTCCACTGCAAGTCAACCTTCTCATTCTGGATACCCAGGAGTTTATTTCATCTGTTGACTGAAGTGAATACACAAACCACCAGCAGTGAAAAGTGACCAACACTGGGCAACAGCTGCTGTAGGCGTGAGGCTCCCCACACAGTGCTGTCTAATCCTTATTCAGGTTAATCCAATTCTGACCTGTTCTAGTCCTCACTGACCGATCATATCTTCACCACCTCTTCCTGTCTCTCTCCCTTGCTTTCTCTTCCCCATATGTTCAGCTCGTGCAGTCATTTTCAGCCGCCCTTGTTTCCTATCGCCACCAATGTCTTTCTCTATCCCATAAACCGCTCTTATCTTCCTCTCCTTTTTCTCTTCTACTTTTGACCCCCACCTGTCTCCCTCTCTTCCTCTACCCACCGAAGAGCTACCTTAAGGAGATTTCAAAGCCCTCTTGGCAGTAGTTCTCACTGCCAAACTGATCGCCAGATAAAGTCCCCATTTAGCTTGTCCTCAGTTTCCCATTAAAGCGCAGTTTTGGGGACTGTAACTTTAGAGGAAATGGAAGGGGAGTGTGGAGGAAAGAAAAGAAATCAGCCACTCTTGCCACCTGTAAGCCTCTTTTGGTGTTTATTTTGGAATAGCATGAAGAAGCAAAGGAAGCTTTTAAAAAGAGAGAAAAGCATAGAACTGCAGTCAGGACTGGAAAAGGTGACTTCAAGTGTCAGTGGCCCTGTTCCCTATAGGAAGATGGTGTGTAGCTCCACCCTCGGGCAAGGTAGCTTCATAGGCAGCAAAGATGGATGATCTGGAACACTGTACACAGTGTGAATAAAAAAGTTACAGTCGCTTTCCTTTCACAAGGACAGCATCGACTGCAAGTAGGTTGGTTAATAAGCACGCAGTACCATATAACAGTGCTTTCTGTTTTTACTTTTTGGTCACACTGAAATGTTCCACAGCAAAAGTAATATATATACCTAGTAGAAGTTGAAGCAGAAACTGTTCAGGCAAGCTGGACTTACTTGAAAATATACTATCCCCCTTATTTAATTATGATTTAACCACAATAAAGCTCATTTCTTTGGTTTAACTTTACTAGCAAGATTGTTGGCCAATGAAAGCTGGATTTTTGTCTGATTTGCTGAACCAACAAATCACTTTTATCAAACCTTTCTGACAACATGGAGTAGGCTGTAAAATCTCAAGAGTTCCAACTAGAATATCTTTCTAGTTGGAAGGGGCTACAATGGCATTTCTAAAGCTTTGGAAGAGTTACCAAGCACATTGAATTGCACAAGGACACATAAAACAATAGTGGACCTTCTCAGAAGGGTTCTGTCCTACCAAAATGGCAGCAAGAGTACATCAACAATTTACCCCAGAGATTGCAACAGAACATGATACAAGAAGAGACTCGGCAAAAATGGCATACATGCAATGAGTCTAATGCCAAAACCACCTTTGGTGGAGAATGTCCTGACATCAGTTTGTGATGTCAAACTTGAGTTGTGATGCAGCAGAAAGAGTCAAAGAGCAACAAGTCCAACTCAGAATATTTGAACAACAAACTGAATGCTTTGGAGCAGCCTGGTTAAAGCTTGACTGATATCAAATTAATGCTTGAAAACCATCCAAGCATAGTGGCTGAGTGAAAACAATTTTGCAAAATGTACACAATGTTAAAGTCTCAAAACTTGTAAGAGGACAAATACTTCACCAGATCGTGCTTTGCTTTCCTGAGTGAGTTGGAAATGGTTGATGATGAGGTTTTCCAGTGGCTGCATTGGCTATTTGCTTGGGAGCACATTCAGGTGAGCATATTTTTGGGTAGAGGCTGGTTTACATGCTGGCACTGATGCATACCATTGCTGCAGACCCACATGAGTTTCCCCAGAGACACTGAAGCAAGATGCCAGCACAAGCTGGCACTGTCACCTTTAATGACATGAGCATCTCTGCCACCAAAATGGGCCCCCTTATTAAAATGACTTATTTGCTCCCTGGAGATTGGCACATTTATATAATTAGGCGTTTGGGTGATTTATTTTTGCTCATTAAGATTTAGGATATACATTTTCATACTCACCTTAATCATATTTTAATTAACCCATCTAGATGAGGCAGTGTAGGCAAATTGTGCATTCTGTGAGGCAGCCTTGTTTTTTTTGTGAAATTTTACACACCTCGATACAATGACTGCATTACACACACCTTGAATAATGACATAAAATCTTAGCCCGAGGCAAGCAGCACCTCTAAATGAAGCCTTTGGTGAAAACATCTCTTCCCTGTCTAAATGTTTACATGAGCTACAGCTTTGTGCTGTAGCTCAAAGCCCTAACCTGTTGCTGACTGTCCAGCATGTTAATGACCATGCTCATGCTTTGCTCCCAACGTCTTCATAAACAGAAAGAAGCTTGAAATTCTAAGTGCCAGGAGGAACTCACTTCACGCAACTGAGGGTGGTCATAAATATTTGCACTAAAGCTGCAGGGTCTCCCCACAGCCAGACTGGTTAACTTATGATGTATCTCTCTAGCAGACAGAGTTGCAATTTCAGATTTTTTTTAAGATTTTTAGAAAAATCTGACATATGAATGACTTTGTCTTCGTCAATTATGTGTAATCCAAATTATATCTGATTACAGAATACTCCGTTTTTGATTAAATAATATCCTAATTGTAGCCTGAATTCTTCATTAAAGATTTAATATGAAAACCAGAGATGCTCATCTAACAATCTTCAGCAGTGAATAAAGATCTAAGACTGCATATGTGTATATGTGAGCCTGGCCTCACATATACACACTCAAAGTCTGTGCTGTTTGGACTTTTCATGCATCTACCCTCCCACCCCAGCATTACTTCTACAATGCAATACCAGATTCACTCATTGTACCACCTACAAGGGCTCTATGGCTATTCCTTATCCAGGGTCTTCTCTGGACTCTGTTTTGTTGACTGTGAACGTAAACAACTTCACATTTCTACTGTCTAACACTTCCTGGAAAAAAAAGTGATTTTCTTGACACACTGACTTTTTGACATCAATACAAGCTTTTAAAAAAGGCAAAAAAAATGTTTGGACCTTTCTCATCAATACTAAAGTTCTGATTGAGCTACTTTGGCATTTTGTGCATAATTCACGGACTTGGGTTTGTGTGTCGCTTGCTTTCAGTGCAAGGTCTGTAAATAAGTAATCAAGACAGAATAGTATGAGCTAAATGCTCCAGGTTCTATCAAAGAGATGCTGAGGTCTGCTGAGGGGTTTGTCTAAACCAGTGTTGCTCAGGTCCAGTCCTTAGGGACCACTGTCCTGCATGTTTTAGGTGTTTCCCCTCTGCCATACACCTGATCTGAGTAAGTGGGGGATTAACAGACTTCTGCAGCACTTGATGGCGTGCAGAGGAGGTCATGCAATCATTTGAATCAGGTGTTCTACAGAGACACATCTGAAATATGTAGAGCAGTGGTCCCTGAGGATCGGAGGGGAGAAACGCTTGTCTAAACCGTGGATTTCATACAATGTATTTAAAAAAGTCCTCACATTTATACATACATGCAAGGACATTTAAATAATTTCTAAAGGGATATTGCACTACAATATATGCATACTTTTGTGACTGCAAGATGGTTCATAATGGTTAATGATGGTTAAGATGTTAGTGTGAACATATCCCCAGAAACAACAAAGAAATCAAACCTTTTGCTTAGCCTGGCCTCACATATGTACAGATGTACTCATATACCCCTAGTAGAAATTCTTCTCTGGGTCCTTTGCCTTCAAAGGTAGAAGATTTTTGGCCCCTTGGGCTGTTTCTCTTCACTGTGCAGCAATCAAGGACCAGAGAAGTGCCTGTTAGCCTAGGATTAAAGCTGGCCCTCTGTACATCCATCAGGGAGTAAGGCTACATGTAGCTCTGCTACACAGGGGAGAAGAGACTCTAGTAGGCCACAAATCTCAATATCTTTTGTTTGGATTTAATATGATAGATCAACACAATTGAAATATGTTTCACAGATTAAAATCTAAATAGTGTTATATGCTATTTTGTAGCAGTAATTTTGTAATCTGATACCCCCAAAATGAAATGCAATGCAATTGATCCCCTTCAGAAGTCACCAAATTAGCAGATTCCACCAGTGTGCTTTTTTTTAGATGACAAACTCTTTCATGTTCCTAAGAAACTGGACTGTATGGAAGAGTAGAGTGAAGAAAGGCCTACAAGCCCATGTTTGTATTGTACCACAAACCATTCAAGGTAGAAAGCAAACATGTTGTGAACAAAACAGAATTGGCCTTACATGCAAAAATAAATTTTTCTGTCGAAATTTGAAAATAACAAAACATCTTTACAGAGAAGATCGGACAAACGCCAGAAATATTTTAGGGTTTTGTTCTCTGTCAAGCATTCCCACAGCATAATGCTGCCAACACAGTGTTTCAGGGTGAGTGTGGAACATTTGTCCAACATCAAGGTTGCACTGGATTTTATTTTTAATAAATTAAAAATGACTCGTGTAATATTTGCTTCCAGGTTACAACTTTGTTTTGGTCCATCATGTAAAACTCCAGTAAAGTAAATTGCAGCTTGTGCTAAAAGTAAAATGTGAAAGAAATACCAGGCCGCCATGTTTGCAGAGAGAGAAGTCTCTTACCTGGCCATTGAATATATTTGTAACTGTCTTTCTCTGTCTTTTCTGTCTTCACTCATTTTATCTTTATGTCCCTTTGCTTGGGGAAGAGGGATTACGTCTTGTTGTTGCTGTGTGCCCTTCACTAACCTAAGACAAGCTTGCTTTATAATAGCTCCCCACCCGCTTTACTTCTCTACATACTGCCACATTGCTCCTTTTAAATGGAGGGCAAAACGAGGTGATAGCCTGGCCTTATCTTATCCTCGTTCCCTTCTTCACTCTGACAAGTGAAGAAAAAAGCAAGACGTCGTAGTAGGAAGAGAGAAACAAGACTCACGGGCCTTAAGACTACGGACATGGCTCAGTGCACGTGCTCTTTACGTGTAAGCACTGCTAATTGTACACTAGATTGCACGTCCATGCATAATGCATTGTGTGCACAGACAGCTGCACTCTCGTCTTTCTTCTCTTTGTGTTATCCCGCTCTTCTCTTGACTTTCTTGTGATACATGATTGATCTATATGCTGCTGAACTCAGGTGGGCTGTTTTTATCCAAAGCATTTCTCAAAGACGACTTGCGTTTTAAATGATTTATGGCTGCATGCTTTCTGAGTGCACTTGTGTGTCCCGGAGTAGTTATAGGCAGGCCTGTTGACTTGCATGTTTGCAACACTTTTGCGTCATGAAAAACACGCAAACATATAAAGAAAAGAAAGAAAGGAGGGAAGAGGGAGAAAATCTCTGGCAAAGGTAACACAATATAAAGGCTTGTTAACGTTTTTGATATCACAAAAGTGAGAGGTCCAGAGTTCTTTTGGAGTATTGGGATGGTCAGAGATAAGGAATATATAAAGTTCCCCAAGGTTCAGCCGCAGGTCTTATCGCAAACCTCAAGAATCCAATTTCAGAATAATAACAGGAATTTTCTTCAATGTGCACTATGCTAAAGGTTCAGAAAGCTGCGTCTGTGCAGGGCAAAGGTCCCGATCCACACAGAGCACTCTTATCCATTAAAAGTCTTGTCAAAAGACCACTTGATTCCCAACAGGTCAAGCCAAACTAGGGCATGATTCTCACTTAAACTGACCACCCACTTTTTTTGTCAATCTGCCAGATAGAGTGAGAGACCCTTTAGTGTAGCCCTCACACACCCAACCCCCCTTAAGCCCTTTGAATGAGGTCAGTCTAGTTTCCTTGCTGTGCATCGGTGTTCATGTGCAGAGAAAGAGAGAGCCTAACAGAGGGCTTCCCTACTAATGCGAGTGAGAGCCGAGAGGGATAATATCTTGCAAAAGTATTCAAATCGCCTCACTTTTTTTCACATTTTGTTCTGTGCACTCTGATTTATTTAATTTATTTATACGATGAAACAGCTCAAAGGAAGGAAATGATTGTAGATTTCACGAGAAACAAGGTTAGATCAAACACTATTTGTATAATAGGAGAAGTGGAGGTGGTTGAAAACTATGAATACCTCAGTGTTCACCTGGACAACAGGCCGGACTGGAGATGCAACAATGAAGCCGTCTACAATAAGGGACAGAGCAGACTGTACTTTTTGAGGACGCTTAGATCTTTCGGTGTTTGCAGCAAGATGCTGCAGATCTTCTATAAGTCTGTTGTGGAGAGTGTAATCTCTTTTTCCGTCATCTGTTGGGGTAGCAGCATCAAAGCCAGAGGCTTAAAGAGGCTAAACAGCCTGATAAAGAAGGCTGTTTGTGTTCTGGGGACAACTGTGGAACTGCTGGAGATGATTATGCTAAAAAGGAAATCTTCCTTAAATAAAAAAAAAATTACAAACAACCCTTAGCATCCTCTTCATCAAATTTTTAAGCAACATAGTGTCTTCAGTCAGAGGCTTCCTTTGATCTACTGTAATAAAGGCCTCTATAGGGGATCCTTCTGACAGCCCTTAGCAAATACAACAACTCTGAAGAAAATTAGGAGTTTCAACAGCATTTGATTTCCCTCTTAGAATAATAAAGTATTTCTGATTGAATTGAAAGTAGTGCATCTCAGGATGCACTGTTTTCATGAGTGGTCTCGACGTCCACTCACAAAGTATCATCTTTGCCTTCTTAGACTGAAGGCCTTTCACATAAAATCCCATTAAAATACATTGCAATTTGGATTCTCTAATATAACAGGATGTAAATAAGCTGAAACGACAAGGCTACTATTGCAAGACACTTAAGTGTTCAGCACTGGAGAAAAGGTGAAGTACTATGGACATTAGATTTGGAATTCACATTTTCAGCTATTCATTAAATCCTCAGCTTATGAGAGCTCATAACCGTGATGATCCTTTTTTAAGATTATTTTTATAGAATTGCCATTTTATTGGGCAGCAGCAAGTCGGAGAGTGTCTGGAAATGGGCACACAGCTGAATGTGATGGCAAAGCTTTAGCAGAAGATGCCAAACTAAGACTCATAACTTCTCTATATTACCTTTAGTGTTCATTGTTGCATGAAGCTTTTCCTCTAGTCCCTCTGTGTTTTCTCAAACTACATTATCTCTGTGACTCCCCTCTCTTTCCTTCTGCTCCCGTCTGTCTGCACACGCTATGTGGAACACGAGCATTCAATCTTTCATGGCACTGCTACACTTCACTCCTGTTTTGACACTCCGCTCAGTCAGCATGAGAGAATAGCCACTCACTTTTACTGTCAGCTTCTCTAAGTTTTTCCTCTTTTTCTCATTCCCTCCATCTCTCGCTGTCACTGCAAATCTAACGCTTGCAAACACTGGCAGCTTAAAATGCACCGCTAATAGGCGTGTCGGTACTGTTTGTGTGTTAGAGGAGAGGGGGGAGAGAGAGAGGGTGAGCCAAAGTGAAAAGTGGTGAACACTGTGATCAAGTAGACACTAAAGACACAAACACACACACAACTACCTTCCAAGTAAATGTCAGCCTCCTTAATATTCTGATGGCTTGCGCTGATTTCTCTGAATAGATGATGCATGGCCACTGCAAATGAGAATATGTAGCTAACAGGAGCTGTGCTCTCTCTTTGTCCTGCTAATTCAGCTGAAGGAGGGAAGAGCAAGCCGGGCCACTTTGCAGACAGACGCGTGGGGCCTGCACGAAGTTGAAAAGGAAGTAATTTACACTATCCACACACAGCGCCCACCACTTATTCGCTCCTGTGGTGAAGATGTGAAAAGAAAAGATGTAAAGTAAATGCGCTGTACCGCAGCAGCATAATGTCACAGGGAAAGTTTCGAGAACATTAATGCCAAGTGTGGATGGGAGGGTGACTAGAAATAGGACATCTTAGTCTTCGATAATATTTCAAAAGGTCGAAGATACAGAGAGAGGGATTTTTGACTCTCTTTCCTGTTTGCTAAATCTCCCAGATTGTCCAGAGACCTGTGTCCTGCATTATGCTCTCTCCTCTGCAGATAATTTCACAGGTTTTATACAGGATTTAGGGCACTGACTGACTTTGCCATGAAAGAAGATAGATTTTGTGTCAGTTGCACCATATCTAGAGTTGGTAACATGCTTTAGGTCGAGATTCTGCAATGACTAACTTTTCTGGTTGATACCAGTCATTTTTGATTTCGAATCCTCGCCACATCATAGTGCGATGCTTTCTACGAAGGTTGCCAGGCCCTATGAAAGAGAACAAGACCCACAGCATCACAGGTCCTCCACCATATTTAACAATGCACATTAACTATTTTGCAAATTTTCATCTTTTTTTATTTTACCTTCTGGAGGCTGTCTTTTTCTGGTCCATCTACCTGTATCCCTTCAATATAAATTTTGGATTTCAAATGTATATTATTGACCTGGTAGATGTGGAAAGCCTGTGATATTGTTTTCTAACCTAACCCTACTTTAAACTTCTCTACAACTTTCTCACCTGTCTGTGTTCCTTGGTCTTCATGATGCTGTTTGTTTTCTAATGTTCCCTAAGTAAAGTCTGAGACCTTCAGAGAAAAGCTGGATTTACACTGAGATTAAATTATACACAGGTGAACTCTGTTTACCAATTCGGAGAATTGCTCTGGATTTTTTTTTCCAGATTCATCAAAGTAAAGAATGCATGTGTGCCACACTGTCAGATTTTCATTTGCCACCAATTTTATAAACCCTGTGTTGCTTTTTTGTTCTCTTCCCAATCATGCAGTACTTGATTTAATCTTGTCACAAATTTGTCCTTAATTGAAAATATTCTTCCTTAATAATTTGCCAGATCAACTGATGATTATTTGCTCTGCTCTTTAAATTATCTGATAGTTTTCTGTGGGTTAAGGTGTGTCAAGTCATTTAGTGGTTTAAAGTACAACCTTTCAGGACGTCCCAAACAATTTAAAACTCCATTTATTTCCCCTCCCTTTGTTGCACAAGGTGCAAACAATGACAAATCTTTGCTGCGTTTCAGTGTTTTGCTTTGAGTACTTTCATGAATCTGCGTCTCATGAATGAAGTCGTGACCACAGAGGCTTATATGGGAATATGATGAATGATGGAGGCTTCAGAAACGGGCTTAGCTACCTGCAGCCATTTCAATAAGAGACCAGATTTGCATAAAGCGCTTGTTTTAACATCTCCCAAGCTAAGCAGCGACTATCCCAGTAGTTCAGTTCTCAGAAAATCTCTTGTGCTGTTTGCAGAAGAAAGAAACTGATATGTCTATGGATTTGGAAAGCAACGGGCAGCTGATGACGCCTCTGGAACTTGTGTGCCTCGTCCCCCCCAAACTGTCACATCACTTGCTGCAACGGGGCCAAATATTTGTAGGCGGGTTTTGCTTGCTGGGGGGTTGGGGTGATCAGGGTATTAACTCCACCACTGTGAGTCAGTCTTTTTGCTGCCTTTCTTCTTTCCACACCTCTCATCTCTGTCTGGTTTCTCTGTGCTGTGCTCAAGTGAGCCAAAGTTCAGCTGAAGGGCAAATCTGACTTTACAGTAGTGGGCAAGAGTCATGTGTCTCGCTGGAGCTGGCCGACTGCCGTTCTAATTGACCCCTCTCATTGCGCACACACACACGCACCCACTCGCTGATTTCTTTTTTTTTTTTTATCTGATTCCATTCCACCAAAGCTGGTGTTGACAGCACAAAGCGGTTTATAAGAACAGCACGTCCATTCTTTCTAACGCCTTCTAATCACTGGCACTCCTCCTCTCTGCTAAACATGAGAGGGAAGAAATGAAAAGAGACATAGAGAAGGAAAGGAGAAAAATGGAAAAAGGAAAGTTGGGTCTTGAGGGCGAAGGGGAAGTGTCAGAGAATGCTTGCAAAAACATAAAACAGGGAAAGTAAGAGGAGAGAAATGAAAAGGGAGAAATTAACCTGTTTATTTCTATAAGAGGTGTAAAAAGAATTATTTAGGAGGCTGTTGGCCGAGGATGTATATGGGTGTGTGTGTGTGAGTGTGTGATCAAGACCTTGTCTGTCTCTGTTATCTTCTCCCTTCTCCGCCAGCCGATTCCCTATCCCGGAGCCAAGAGGTAAAGCCAAGCCACCAGTCAATCTAAAGAGATACAATAGCTGCAGGCCAAAACAATACACAGAGGAAAACAAAGGAAAAAAACATGGCAGTATAAGTAGGCAGAGATTGGGACAATGTGCGAGGGAAGCTGCTGTGAATTGCAAATGTGGTTCGGATGCTAATGCGCACGTGCATCAAGGAAACCGAGACGCACAAACGAAACAGCAACAGCAGAGGGTTCCTCAGCACGCTGTGGCTCAGCTACGATTCGATCCATGTGCTCGGGGACATGCGGTGCTTCCTGTCAACCACTGCATGAACAAAGAAACATCCTCATGCTACCTCAGTTATCACCAGCAAGGTGGAGTGTATAGAGTTTTCGTTGTGGTCTATGGATTTCCTTACAACCTCATGAGGGGGCTGAGTGCTTGGATATCGAGACATTGTAGAAAATGTCCTAACTATTCTGATTTTGTTTGATTTTAAACTTGATCAGTGTCTAAAATATTCAGAAAACAATTGTTGAGTGTGATTCCAACTGCGATTAACATTTTTTTTTTCAGCCCTGACATAAGCGATTCTGACATAAGCGATTTGAGCACAACCTTTTTTCACTTTCTAAAGTGTCCAACTCTGACACTTGGTAATGGTAATGGTAGGACATTACCATCCATGTCCTATCACCCACTTATTAGTGAACTGATCTGTTGATAGGACTGAATGTGATTCTGTTGCATCAACAAGTGGTACAATAGTCTAAGTTTGCAAAGTGTGACATGTTATCCATGGCTTTTGAAATCATACAGTGTGTGCCAGGCTTTTAGTGACCATTTGTATTCTTGAGCTAAAGCCACAGCCTGAACAGAGTTTCTCAGAGTACAAAAGTGTGAGATAGAAAAAGGAAACAAATAATTTCACAACATCATATATGTACAGTCGTTAATAGTTTAAGAAAATGTTGGACAAAATCTTGACATTTCTACAAACCTGTTTCAAAGGAAAGAGTGAAATTGGTCAGGGAGCTTAAGTGTCCTACATACCAGCATTAAGTCTATAAATGTTCATGCTTGTGCTCAGCAGTTGAAGAGGAGTTTTCATTTTCAGCTTTTGCTGTGTGTTCCTATACATCCACCAAAAAAAAAGGCCTTAACAGAAGAGTTTTTTTTTTTTTTTTAGATGGCCCAGCAAAAGTCCAAAACTATTAGCTGAAGAGAACTGTGGACAAAAGATGTCTTTGGAGAACATTTGGCAGGTAAGCTGGGAAAAGTACTGCCAGGTCAGCATTTAGTATTCAGCTAGAATCCTACAAAAGAGGAATGAGCGCAAGAATTTAATCAAAAGTTGTTTAATCAACAAGCAATAGAGGAGCAAACCAATGCAGCCCTACCGTAAAACTGCAAATTATTAATTTATCCTAGTGTTTTTTTTCCTCACAAACTACGTCAGATACCTTAAGGAAACCAACAACAATCATTGCATTTGTGTAAAATACAATTCTGAATCAAATACGAAATGATACCATAAACGTGCTTTTATGAAGGAGAGCAATACACAGAAAGTTCAAGAATACCTGTCTCTCTTTTCTAAGAAATATTTTCTTATGTATTTCTAAGTGTTCATAAAATACTCAGAAATAATAATGTCAGCTTTCTGATTTTATTATAGACTTTATAGACTTCTGGTAAAAGTCTATAAAGTCTTTTACTAGAATTCTTTAAAAGCTGAAGGTCATATTGCCTTTTGTTTGAAGTTTTAGTTTTACTTTATTTTCTGTGAAGAATGTTTCTTCATTCTTCTGATACCATTCACAACGCACCTGATTACCACCTGGTACAATATTCACGTTGATGTTCACGTTTCATACATGAATTAATCATTCTTTTGTCAGGATTTTAAAGCTCAAAAATTGACTGCTTTATTGAGTTGAAGCTATTTCTTTAAACTGTTTTTCATACTGGATGATTAACATTCAAATGACTCTTCTTCTACTATTGCCTTGGCCTTTTAGGAGAGAGCTTTGTGGAGTTGGGACGCTAAGCTTTGGTTATTAACAACATCCTATTATTAGTGATCTAATTTTACACTTTTCTTTTTTTTACAGTTTTGATTTACTTCACTGTAATTGATTTGAAATGAGAAAAATCTTTTAATTCAGAGTGGTATTTTATTGATGTACATAAACTAAATAGCAGCTGAAACAACAAACATCATCATATTAAATATTTAGGTCTTAATAAATTGTAACTTTTGGACTTGTTGGACTTCTCATCAAAATGTAATAAACTACAATCCAATCATTTATTTAACCCAAAAATTTTTAAATGCAGTTTTAAGTAAAATCCCTCCATTATTTGTCTTTTCGATACCGTAGCGTAGATGCATTGATTTCTCAGTCCCACATATTTTATTGGACATGACAAAAGAGAATCTGTGATTGTGAAACGTTTGTTTACAGTTCAGGTAACAAATAAAAACTATATTGGAGTTAAAGATAAATTCATGCTGCAATAATAACATCAGGGCATGGGCTACAGAGTGCAGCAGTAAACCAATATTAATATTTTTTAATCTCATTCTATGCTATGCAGAAACTGTCAGGAATGATAGAGCCTGACTCACCTCAGCATGCTGAATGCTTTACAGTAGCACAGTACAATAGTAATGCATTAGCTATTTACTAATTGCTTCAGCTCATTATTATTTCACCACTTAAGAGCACTGATAGACTGTAAAGCAATAAACTTTCAATACAATTTGGTCAGGTGATTGTTAGTATGATAAAAATATAAAATAAAACAAGATGGTGACCATACCTTACAGACATCACTGTACACTTTACAGCCTTTTACCCCAAATAAAAGCCCCATATATTCCACTGCATAAAGAATACAAATATTTAAATTGTTGTGATTTAACATAATGGTTCACAGAATGTCCTTGATTGTTTCATGTTGCAACCAACCCAACACGTATTTTTAGATACTCAATACATTTGAGTATCTAAATAAGACAAATAAGACAAAAATAAGACAAAAATTGACAGTAGTCTGAGAAAAAGAAATTGTGACTTGACTTTTTTTGATTAGCATCAATTTTAGTAGATCTTCTCACTGTGTAGTTTATCTCCTAACTTATTTATAAATGTATGAAACTGGATGAATGATGGTCCTGATGTCATGGCTTGCAAAAAATAAAATAAAAATAATAATAAAAGGATTTGCCATCACTAATCTGGTATTAGAAGCCGGCCAGCAGATTCTGCAGTCCTGCAACGTAGCTTATGTTCTCTCTACATGGGGTTCTGGCTGTGCTTCCTCTCTGTTTCTCTGTATGTCCCTCCCTGTGCTTCTCTCCAGTCTTTGAGTCTCACCAAAACAAACCCAAAGAGTAAAAGAAAAAAAAGAAATAAAAAAAATGCTGATTTCCAGCATTGTTTCTTCCACTAATTACGAGACGATGTACGCTCAACCTTCATTTATTAGGGACAAAAATAACACCGGGAGATACAGAATCACAACGCTCATTTGGAAAACATATTGAAACAAAGGGGAGTTAATTAGAACATGGGAAGGGAAAAAATAAATGAAAGAAATGTGAGAGAAACAAAAGGCACTCATCAAAACTATCATTCTCTGCATAAAACCAAATTAAGTTTTGACTGAAATCAAAAGTGAAGCAGTTTGCTCTGGCTGATTATGCTTTAAGTAGTAGCACAGGTTTTGATTTTCCTTTTTTAAATATCCTTATGTTTCTTTTTTTGAACAGTGACAGTATGAAAAGTGAGCGGCTCATAAAGGAAGGCTGCATTATCAAGAAAGCAGCAGAAAAGAATCTCATCTTCTCCTCCCTAACATGAAGCAGTTAATTTGATTGGTTATCTCCCCGGTTTAATCTCCGTCTGCTTGTATCTTCACTCATTTTTAACATCTCATAATTGATTAGTCCGACTAATGGTTCACATGTCTGTTTTTTTTTTCTTAGATGTTAATCTAAATTAAACGAGATGCGTTTTAAAACAGTCGAATCTAAATGAAAACCAGGGAAATTCCCTTGCCTTGAAAACACGAGCTGCAGCCCAGAGCCGGCCTGTTTGCTTGTGTGGCCCTTTTCTCCGTATCAATTATTCAAACTGACAAATGGCCACGGGCCGCCTGGTGTTTTGGCCAATTACAAACGGGCACACTGCAGGGCTAAACAGGGCCAGTTTTTGCCCGGGGCGCTTCACCTGACGCCTCTCGCGCGTTGTGACAAGTCAGGACCCAAAACAGAGTCATCGCCACAGGTGGAGCTGCCGCCTAAGGTGTGCCAATACGGACAATCAGCAAAATGTCAAATCTCTCCCAGTTTGTGTCACAAGTGCATGAAGAAAAAATTAAAGCCCCCACCAAGTGTTTGTGCGTCATGATACAGTGCTATGAAAACTACGGGCCATTTCCAGGCTACTTAATGTGTGTGTTTGCGTACGTGCTTGTGTGTTTCTATAGAGGCAGGCTGAATTAATGCTTTAACCCAACCCGCTCCATAAGGGATGTTTTCACTAAATGGTGACATTTTCACGTGTGCACCTCGAGACCCCGTATTTATGTTACGGAGCCTTTCCTTTGTAGGGTAGAAACACAAAGGCCCATTGACGTTCTGGTTCACAATAACAAAACACAAAAACATCAGTGTTGAGGAGGCAAAGTGAAGCAAAATTTCCTTTTTATTACATTAAGATTAATACATTTTAATCTGCTTTACATGTCCAGTAAACATGCTTGATAATTATTTATTTTCATGAATCATTCTCAAATTTTGCCAACATTATAGAATTGTTTATAAAATATGTATTTTTAAACAAATATAGATCAAATACAGACAGGAGATGAGAATCTAAACAAATTTCATTGAGTTAGTTGGATGTTTCCATTGTTCCAAGTATTGTGCTGCTGGACTAATAAAAATATCTAAACTTCTTTTAAAGGTGCAGTATTTTGTCAAATAAAATTATTTTTGGAGCTTTACATCATGTTATAATGTTATTTCCTTATCAAAAGCATACTTGGAGTGATCCCTTGACTCTTTCATGCATGTTTGAGAAATCTTTCAATCTCCTGTAGCAATCATTCAGCTATGCAAAAATGCATGGATGGACGGAGCTCCGCCTGTGAGGCACAGTTCCTTCTCAGAGTTGCAGTTTGTAAGCTTACGAGCTTCTGCGTCACAGAGCATCCCTGCCTCCACTCTGCTCCTTCAGACTAGCCAGCAGCAATTAGCAAATACCAGGTGAAACTGCGTATTAGCTGAGCTCATTATATTAGTTTCTTCTCTGTGAAATGCTGGTAAAAATAAACCTTGTTGAAGGTTTACTAGAAGAATAATGTTGTGATGACTTTCTGAAGGTAGAGTTACAGAAATTTAAGTCTAACATTTTTAATTGATAACATAGTCACTTGACTGAGCAATGTGCCTGGGAAATACATAATGCAGCCTCTTTAAAAATATACTAATTAAGGAAGGATGTAACAATTATTTCCTTTTCTTGTGTCTCATCTGAAATAAGCACTTCTTACCAGTCCACCAGCTCTGGTCAGGAGCAGACATCACTCTCCACTTGCTTGTAATGTGTAGATTTGCAAATGAGCAGGAGATGTGGGGCTGGAGAGACATGCAGTAGAATCGCTGATCTAGTTTGCATAAAGACCCCTTCTGCAAGGTGCCAGACTCATCACCTTGAACCCTTCGAGTGACTGGAGAGAAGTCGCATGAGGAGGTTTGAGACGGGTGGGGGAGAGAAAAAATGCGGTGAAATTTATCAGACGTCTTGTGAGGTGAGGGAGTGGGAAACCCTGGCCTGTCATAAATTACCTCCTGCTCTGCATCACAATTGAGCAAGAGCCCTGCAAAAAACAGCTGGCCCTATGATCACCATCGATTTTCCTGTGCTTACGTGTTTGAGCTGCAGGTTCCAGTGCGCAGGGAGATTTTTCAGTTCAAAGTAGGTGGAAACCATGAATGATTTTCTTCCATTTCACGCCCTTCACTGTGTGATTGTGCAATTGGCTGGTACTCCTCCTCCTCCATACTGTATGCTGGTGGGTTCATCACTCCACTACAATATTTGCACAAGCGCAGCACCAGTGACGTCTGCGAGAGGTTAGTTCTCCGAGGCCAAACAGTCTGTTAGCCAATAACTCAGACAGACTGAGGCCATTGTGGACTTTTACCACAGGGACACTCAACCCCTGACCACCCGCTAGCTCAAACACATGACTGTGAATAAATGAGGGGAACAACTCCCAAACCTCCTGTTCATGTTCTGCTTAGGGCTTTCTTTTCATGCAATTTGTACGTACATCTTGGGATTATAATTAAAACAAAGAGAAAGAAGAATGAACAACTTTTAACTTTTGAATATTCAAGCTCTTTTCACATCTCTCAGTGCAACAAACTGCTAAAAACCTCTTCAAATAAGCTTCTCTTATGAATATTCCTTTAAATTCTATTTTTATTGCGCGCAGGGTTTCAGACTGGTTAAATGAGCTGGAAAAGATAAACAACTAGCCGTAAATTCCCATATCACTCGAGTCTTTGGTGTTCATTGAAGCCTGTTGACTGAACCAGTCCCCAACTGGCAGCTGTTTGAAGACAATTGCTTCCTGACGCTGTATATCCCTCACACACGTATTTGCGTGCGGTAATGTGTAAACTCCAGTGGTCAAGAAGTCAAGGACCTTGTTTGTGGAAGACAAACTCAACATAATGGTTAATGAGTGCCGGGTTAAAAGAAGACAAGAGAGGGGAAGAAAAATGGTGCATATTCAACACTCTCTGTCCAAAAAAATAAGCAAATGGAAGATTTTTTTTTGTTCCTTAATTTTACTTTAAGAATGTATTTAATTTCAACCAGATCCAAGGTTGAATTTTATTGGATGACAACAGTCATGAATCTACAGCTGTTGGAACCTCTGAAGCAGATTCATCCCTTAGTGATGTCACTGGCTAATGGTTATCCAATCTCACAAATAATTTGTAGCATTTCTGTCACTATCTTAGTGTTTCTTTTTTCCTACCGACTGCCCAAAATGCTGCCAGATACACAGTTAAAAAGCAGTGGAGGCTTCTACAGTGCTGCTGGCCAGTTCCACAAGAAATCTTTATTTGTTGCATCTGTTAATGCAGCAGGGCTAACGAAATATCACTTCCTATCTTACTTGAAAATATGATAGTGGAAGCAGCATATTGTGGGTCATGACTTTCAGGGTCATGGTGCAAGTGAGCTTGTAAAAATGTGACCTGTTTATCTAATAATGGCCGAAATACCTTAACCAGCTGCAGTGCATGTATGGGGATTGTTTGCTGATGAAGCATTGGATAGAGAAAAAGAACCCACCTATTTATTTGGCATTCATGGCAGAAACATCTACGATCCTCTGGAGTTTGTAGCATATACTCAACTGGAAATAATGTATTGAGTAACATCTTTGAACAAATTCTGTTCAAATTCTCCCACAATGGATTTGGTGTTAGCAAAGATGGCTGACGAGAACTTGAAGGCAAAGCAAAGGAGGCAAGCAAGGAAAAAAAAAACTTGTGATCTGATCACCTCCCTGCACGAGATTTCAGAAGGACTGAGGAAAGAAAGCAGGAGGAAACAGAATAGCACCACTGTTAGTGTCTTGTCGACTTGGGTTTGATGAGTTTGCCTTTGTTTTGCTTTCTCAGAGCAAACTGTGTGGAATTTATCGGATAAAATGGGCTCAATCTGAGCTTATCTCTTCAGCCAGCGAACAGCTTTGTCACATTTCAAGATGTCCCATCCTGATGGAGTACTTTTCTCACTCGCTCCTCCATTTTTACCCCCACCTCTTCAAACAAATCAATACCCCCATAGTTTAGCCTTTCATAGGAAAGATTACAGAGAAATGGCTATTAAGGGCTTAGATTCTATCACTTCTCCCATCTCAAAGCCACTTAAAGACTTTGGCAGTCTCAGGTTAGGACCCTGGACCTGATGCCCCATCACACTGCAGGAGTAGATAGGCAGCCTGATGATCACATTGACTTTAGTAATGTAGTTGTGTGAAAACAACTGACTTGGCCCGTGGTGTAAAACTTTAATGAGACGTATCAATAAAAACGGAAACGGACAGTTCTGGAAACGGGCTTTTCTTCCCTGCTCACTAGACACTTTTTATTTTATTTTTTCAGACACTGAGACTGACCACTCCTTTAATATGGCCTCCTCCTTTATCTGGCTGTGAGTGAGCGCGTGACGAGAATGAACAGTCTGGCCTGAGCAAGCGGAGAATGAAAATATAGCCAGCTCAATCAGCGCAAATGCAAAAGGCAAGCCGCTGCCACTGCTGGCCATTAAAAAGGCACCCCAGATGAAACATAGTCACTTTATCCTTATACCCACATTAATATGCTACAAACTGCAACAATGCAACATGTATTTCATCCATTGCGATGCTTTTTTTCTGAGTATATTCCTCAGTGCACAGCATAAACTTCTGAGACATGGAGTATCTTCCAGCGCAGGCTGTTGCTCGTGCAATTAGTCCACAAAACAGCTTCATCAGCTCTTGTTTTTGTTGCAAATTGATGAGAGAGAACATGAATAGCATATATAATTAGGGACGTTGGCATTGCATTCTTGTGTTTTAACTGCATTTGTTCGGCTTGCCTGAGATTTGGGGGAAAAAACAGCCAGATTTAAGTTATTTCTGGGGAAATTGCTGCACTTAATTGCTCTGTATTTCCTCTGATTAAAATCGTATTGCACTCATTCTTTCTATCTCTCTGACTTTTTCTAACTCCCTCACTTATTCTTGTGCTTAATCCCCACAATTTAAGTGCAGCAAATAGGGTTTTCTTCATAGTCACCCCCCCCAGTCCACCCCGCCTCCTCAAGAAAAAGCATCATCAGAAATGAAGCATAAATGATCACTGCCAGAACGCAGTGAGGGGTAAAATGAAGCTGCTGAACCACACTCATGGGCGGGATTAGCATGCAGTCAATCATTCACTGATATATAGTCCAATGAGCAATCCTCGATCAATAAATGGTACCGCTCATCTCAGGTGAAAACTCCAGTGACCTCATTACCCAGTTAAATGACAAGAAAGTCCTCGCAAACACTTGACGTTTTAAAAAGCAATGAGTGATTATTTCTGCTCAGAAGACGACTCTTCTTCTCTGAACATTTTATTCAAGCATGTGGCTTATTAAACAAAGTGGATTTCCCCTTTCTAATATACATATTCGTCGTAAGTTTAGTGAAAACTTTACTCAACTGCTATTTAAACAGAATCCCAGTTGATTTGTTAATCAACAGCACCTGTGGTAAAGATATGTGTCATTTAATCAAAATAAATTGGAGTCTTGGAGGTTTGGCGAGACCAAAATGCCGCTCTTTACAATAGTGAGTTGAAGATTTCTTTTTAACTAACACTGAAACGAGCATAAAATGTTCCACAAGGCAGCTGTTTCTTTTCTTGAACATAAATGCTGTGTATCTAGCTTAAAGCACTCTGCTTTTATTATTTAGGGCTGATATTATCAGCTAATTTCAACAGGCAAAGTCACTCTGACGTCAACTGGACAGCATTTAGAAAGACTTTGCTTTGAGAAACATGGGGAGGTTTTGATATTACAGAATCTTGTTGCACCTTTACTTAACTTCATGTCGCACTGCTTCCAATCCAAGTAAACTAAAGTTTACCATCCATGGAAAGCGACTTTGCACCATCCTCAGCATTTTATTCCCTGCTGATCAACACATTTTTAAGTTGTATGTACTCTGGAGGATCAAAAAGACACATGGTGTTTGAATGTTGGCATATTTCTTTTTGGATACATTTTGTCCTATTTTGGACATTCAATTGAAAGCCGTATTTGAAAACAATGATCACCAATGCAGCAGAAAGAAGGAAGGCAGGAAGGACTAAATGGGTCAATTCATGGATGTGATATATGTGCTGGTTGACTAAAGCCTTTATGTGAATATTCCTATGGCTACAAATATTTGACCTTCCTGGCTCAAACTATGTCACTTTAATCCAACTTCTTTAAGATTACAACATTATAGCAGTGCAACATAGTGGTTGTATAGCACAAGCTTTTGTTATTGTATCGGTATGGCTCTTCATGGGCAGCTCCATCACCACAACTGGAAAGATATTGCACCAGTTTTGGGTCAGGATAATCCAAGAACTGATTTGAAACTTTAGCGTGAGTTTAGATATTCTGGTACTAAATTTAACACACATTCCAATATAGGTAAAAGAGGGTATATGTGAGCCTCCATACTTATGCACATACAGAAAAATAAAGGGAATCTTTATTGTTCATACCCTGGATATTGTTTTTATGCTTTTGGCTCCCTTGTCTTTTACCTCTTTTCCTCCCATCAGTCTGTAGCTTCCTCCCTGGCCGCCTGTGGCTCTCTGGCTGGGGGTAGCCAGGAACACGGGTGCTGTGATATGGACATCTGGTCGCTCTATCTCCAAGGGCCCCAGAAGGTGTGAAATCTGGGATACCTTTCATAGCACATTACCCTCATTTTGGCAAAGAAGAGGAAGACAGCACATGGCCAGCAGAGCTAAAACAGGAGGAACGTAATTATTTATACTTCACTGAAATTTTTTAAACCTCAGATTGTCTGTTTTGTAAGTGATAGCCTTTCATTAACTTTTTTTGTTAGTTGTCTAAAAAAATAAAAAGTTTATGCCTATTATGAACGTGATGCTTCGTTTTCTGGAGTTTCAGCAGTGTTTATGGATGAGAATGAAAAGCATGATGAGGTGAATAGGCAGTCACGTAAAAATGATCAAGCTTTTTCCTCTGTTGCTGGCGATAAAGTTGTTGCTTGATAGCAGTTCTTTTACTTATATTGATCTATAGTTTAAAATGAGTGCCCAACTCATGTCACAGATGATAGATTACATTTCTTTCTGGTCTTCGTTTTTGAATTGCATTGGTACCAGTCGACTGTGTTCAGGAAAGGCTGAAAGTTTCCACATACACTGGCGAACATAGACTGTGTTCACTATCTGCAGGCGATGGAGATTTTATAGTTAAGAGTACCAATTGTATACATTTCTTGTGAAAAATTCCTTCAATTCCCACAATCTAAATGGGACACTTGGAAGTTTGATGAGCCAGTTGGGTGCATAGCCCCATTTCTTTTCTTTTTTCCACCAGGGCAGTCAAGGCTCACACATCACAAAGTGGCAGTGTGGCTGATGTGCATCTTTGCTTTTAGTTGCAGCGACTCTTACCTATTTCAGTTCAGTGTCACATACAAAACAATTGAATGTCAACACCGTTTGCCACTGTAATTGTAATTTATTGTGTACAAGTAGGTGGACAGACGTGTCCTGGCAAAAACAACCGCTTGTGATAGCATTAAATAAACAGGGTAGATCAATCAGAATCTCAGTTAGAAGAACAGTTAAAGTGTAGAGGGGTCTTTACTCTGATTCCGAAATTATGTACTATTTTCTGATAGTCTTGCACATAAAATTCAAAGTTGTGCATACTAAGAATATAGCATATTTATTTACAGAATGGGTAGATGTCCAAACCACCCACATCCAGATGCAATATTTATTTCCATTGTGATTAAAAAGCTGGACTTAAACCTACCCTTTCCCCATGCAAACCTGTTATAAAGACATCAGAGAGAATGCTGTTGGCAGTGGACGGCAAAAGGAAAAAGAAGAAAGAACTCAAGTTTGCTGATGTGTGAAAGCAGATAATGTCAGGAGTTTTGTCACAAATCTCTCCTATCAGAAGATCTTTTTAAATATATCAGAGGCATCCTCTGCTCAATGGCTGTCTGACCAGAGAGAAACAGCACAAAGATTGTCCCATCGATACAGTCAGTCCTCATTTGATTAGTCTGCCTGTCATCCTTCCCCTGTATTTGGATTAAGGGCCGTACCAGAGCCGGTGTCGCTCATGATCCAGGGCTTCTGCGTGTTCCATCCTAGGCTTGTCAGTATGCGTGCAACACAGCGGATCAGTGTTTATTGAATCATTTTGCAAATAGGGGAAACGATAATTACAAGAAGTGGCGGCTCTGCACATTATGCAAGTGCTGTGCCATGACTTTGGAGCCAAACGGGCTTTCTTATTAAAGGCGGCTGGGCCAGCGAAGCTCCTAATCTATTTCCAGGATTTCTGAGGCTTCAGCAATCCAGGGATTAGACGTTTTCTCACAGATTTAGACACCTCCCCTTCACTTCACCCCTTTTCCTCCTCTCCTACACCCTTTCTGCTCTTTCTTCCTCCATCTCACACTCCCACTCTTGCTTTCTCACTCTTGTAGTGTTTGTGTCTGCAGTTTGTCAACTTGAGTCCTTTCAATTTTAACACATTTACACACACTCGCATGGGAAGACTTATTTTTTAAATATGGCTAAAATACAGTCCCTTGCCTGCTTTGATTTGCCTGTTGATTCAGAAAGTAAATTTTTTATGGAGTTTACTAGCTGCACCAAAATCCCAACCGATTGACCGTCTGCTATGACATATTCCACATGTTTGTGAAAAGAAAGTTTTTTTTCTGATTATAAAACTAAACAGAAAATAGTTTTGCATTTCCACCTTTTCCAAAAGGCTTCAACCTTTTGGAAAACACATAAAACTTCCTTGTGTCAAGCACATGGTTTATAGGAGGAAATTATATTGCATACAATGTGAAAAATAAAAAGATTTTCCAACATGTCTTACATGTTATTGACACTACACTCCCTTCAGCACATCCTCACAACCACATTTCTTAATGCCATTTACAACCATTCATGGGAGTTGAGCTGACACAAAGTTCAACCAGATATTAGCTAACCGCTGATGCTGCTAGTCTAGAGGAGCTGTGTGGAAGAAGCTCAGGGGATGTGTAGTCTGTAGTGTGGGTGCTCAGCTTGGCACCTATTGAATCAAGACCGAGGAGGGGGTGCGTAGTATGAGCAGGTGTTAGGGCACCTCCAAATGCCTGCCAGGGGTTTGTAAGTATGCATGAATGAGCCAAATCAACACTGCCTTTTGATAAGGGAATAATATTAAAAGACAATATGAAGCTAAAAAATTTTGTTTTGCATAATACTCCTTCAAATGTTATGCATTTCATTGCAACTTTTTAACCATGTGAAATTGGTTCAAATAAGGTTTGCTGGTGTAATTGAATGCAACTAGCATTGAGTGTAGAAGTATTTATGTATTTTCCAAACATAGGTGCATGACTTTCAGGTTCCTGGACTTCTTGTATAACTGCTTGTATTCTTCTTGAATATAACTGCATCTTAAACTGTTTGGCTGGTTGAACCACCACATGAAAACAAAACCACAACATTCCTGTTTTTACAAACCAAGGTCAAAATTGCTGTAAATAATCCCAATCCAAAATTAAAGCTATTTATCAAGTCATAGAGTAAACAAAATTTATTAGAAATAAAAAGCGTTGCCATTTTTGTCAAGTATTGGTATTTTATTAAAAATTAAGAAATTGTTGGGATTATTTACTTACAAAGTCTCTATCATGCATTCGTAAACAATATCAACCGTACATGGAAAATATTTAAAAATCTTCCACAAGTGTAATTTTATCAGAAAGTAACAGGTGAAACACAGCAGAGAGTTTAATGCTTATCTTGCATTTCAGTGGCAGATGTTTTTTTAAGTGTGTGATTGTTGCTACTAAGAGACACCACTAGTGGCAAGCAAATGCATCGGTGTTATGAAATTTATACAAAGGCCACATCGTTGTTACAATGCCGCGATGAGAACATTCTCAATCCCATGTTATGCAGATGCTCTCTCTGCACCAATGAAGGTTCACTCACCTCGTCTTTCTGGATGCTTGAAGTGGATCATCAGACATGTCGACCCATTATCTAATCAGTTGAGCAGTTTTTTGAACTCTTGGAGTGCTTAGGTGGACTCATTTAAATTTAAATGTTGACACCGATTAAGTGTAGACAAGATGTTGTCATTAAATTTAAAATTACTCTGTCCTTAACAGACATGCTGCATAGACATGATGGTACTTAATAATTCACCAAATCTGTTTAATTTTCTCACGACAGCCCATGTAAAACACGTTTTCTGACATCCTAACATACAAGAAACAGTGTGACAGCTGCTTACATTTACTCTTTAAATCTGACATGATTTAATTACTTCTTTTATTGCAAGATCATTTTTAATTAATGCCATTCTTATTTAATATTAATGCGTAGTCTGACTGCATTTTCGATTCTATTCCAACCTGCTCTTCTGCTTAAATGGTGAATTTGGTGTCTTCATAAAAATCCAACAGTCTCAAAGAAACAAGCCGGCTCCTTTTGGAAGAGTATTAACACTGCTGACATAGTTTACAAGGCAGACAGCTGTACTAGTGTCAAACAAAGAGGTCCAGAGAATGTCATACAAAAGAAGCATCGGGCTGTGTGTTGGCAGCCAAGGCAGGATAGGGGCTTAACACTCGCTGTGATCAGGTATAGTGTAGATTTCATAGAGACTTGTAAATATAGATACAAGCAGAGGCATGTAGGGGTGTATGTGTGTAAGTTCATATATGTGCATGCACACACACATGCAAATGTCTGACAGGGAGCGACACATCCACACTATCAGGTAAACCCCTTCTTCATGTTTGTTTGAGTCGACAAAAAAACAATACAAATCAGCTTAATTGATGTCACATTCACATGCATGAATTGTCACACAACAGTGTTATCTTCCCTCCCTTTGTCTCCTTAATGTGCTGCTGCGTGACCTCTTCCTCTACCAGAGTCTGTTTCACTCATAGCAAACAAAACTCACTGACTGACAGTTGACAAATTAAAGTCGCAAAACACGTCCTGTTTTTTAATCAGGGATATTTTCCTTTCTCATTTGGTGTTGGGCTTTCTGCAGGTTGAAATCATGCTTTTCCTGGCTCAGATTTGCAAAGTTCTGACTTTTAACCGTTTTTGAAGTGTGAATAAAAACTTCTTTCACAAAAAAAAGAGGATAGCAGGAGTGACTCAGTGTTCTTTGCAAGATACATAAAGTCTGACCAACTAGAAGAAATGGAGAGACAGACGATAGAATGGGGAATAAAGTCTAAAAATGCAAATATTTTTTTATCAGGCAGATCATCCAGATGTTTGAGCATTAACAATATAAAACATTAAAACTCACTCAGAGGGAAGAGCCATTTCAGATTCACCTGAAAGGAATATTCATCTGACTTTCTGTTTAATAAAAAAAAACTCTTGGTACAGTTAAAAATGTTAAAGTTGTTAACTTCCTCTTCTTTTTTAGAAGATGTATGAGACTGCATGTTTAATACCCAGAATAGCTTTTGTGATGTCCCAATGGTTTATTTCACACTATACAGTAATGAGGCATACTTATAATTTGAATCCCAATATATACAGAACATACACAATGGCAGGAAACATTTATAATTAAAAAAAGATACAAAGGTTTTATTATTCTACAGCATAGAATTGCATACAAGTCTTTTCGCTCCACAAAATTCTTAACTCTGAACAAAAAAAAAAATGAAATTTTGCTTTTGGCACTTTGCCCAAATGCTTAATGCGAGACTTGAAGGATCATCAGTGCTGTGATCAGACACTAATTCGTTCCTCACTAGTATTGCTAAGATTTCTTTGTATAACCCTAAAGAGATGCACAAGGTTGTTGGTCATCCAGAGGCTCAGTAAAATTCTGAATTATTTTTGAAAAACATGACAGGTTTTTATTGTGGGTTTTTAGAAACTTCTTTGAAGGAGGATTGTAAGAGGGAATGTATCTCTATAACTGATTTAAGTTGATTTTAAGAGCACAAAAAAAATCAGGAATAAAAAAAACTTTACATTTCAGGTGCACTTGTGAACCTTTTGAGGCTTTCCTGAGCTTGCTTTTAGTTTGAACCATTTCAGTTCAACAAGAAAAAAACGAAAAGCAGATTTGGGGGGAAAAAAAAAAAACTATTGTTGAAATGGGCCAACTGTTTCCAAAGAGGCTTTGGCTCAGCAGAACAAACTGAATGTGACCAGATGCGACAGCTGTAGCAGCCATTCCCCTTCGATGGGTCCAACCCCCTTCACAGCGCTCAAGTGGGACATGGCCTCGGACGAGACATGTCACTGCTTGCCTGATGGAATCCACCGAGCGGAATAACCAAGTCCGACAAACTGTCCCCTACCCTCCACCGACCAGTTTTCCCGATCTTTCCCTGTCCTCCCTAGCAGTGCACTCTAGCCAACCATGGTCAGATTGCTGAAAGACCAGGGAGGGAAGGGACGACCGGAATTTGATGTGTTTGCTGGATTAGATCTGATCCCTTTAGCTCTCAGCCACAAGCTTGGAGGAAGCCTGGAAAAGGGAGGCATCCTATCAGTGAATCAAACTAAGATTCATCCGGGGCTTATGTGATTAAAAGGGGAAGAGGGCAGTAACAATTAACCAAATCCCTTCCCAACATTTTCCCCAATATTTGCTTGAGGACTTGCTGTCTGCAGTGTTCGCCCATTTTGATGCTTCAAACAAACATTTTGAGTTTATTCCTCTTGGGATTCTCATGGGAATAAAAAGGCTGTAACTTTTATTTGGGAATTTTAAGGCACTAATCAGTGTCGAAGACATCTACATAAAGATTTTGATGAATAGAAATAAAGATTTTGTCATCGTGTGTGCACTCAATATGACCCGATCTAAAATGTCACCGAGAGAAAAAAGAAAAACTCTACAACACCTTTTGTATACTGTGCGCCTCCATCTCATTATCCCTACAATGCGGTGATCTGACATCCCCAAGGGCTCTCGCTGCTGCCTGAGATGTTTGCAATCTCGGCTGACACTCCATCTTCCGTCTATTGCTTCTGGCACCATTGTTCACCTGCCACATCACTGACTAGATAAACCACAGACGTGTCACTTGCAACCGGCCGCCTTGTGATTAGCTCGGTCGGCGGACGCGTGGCAAACGGAAGATGTGGTAATGAAAACACACCGAGAGGCCACATGCAAACAAGTGGCAGCTCATAAGCACGCTGTAAATGCTGCACAAGTGCATCCTTAAAAGTTGCTGCTTTGGCTATTAATCCTAATTAACAGGCCTGGTGTGGACGGGCTATAACTGCTAAACAGAGATTATCGCCCCGTCTTGACACTCAAGAAAGAGCTGCGCTGCACACAAAAGAAGCCTTGACCGTGTTTGGTGGTAAGTAACAAGGAGGAAAAAGGGAAGATGAATGAAGGGGAGAATGAGTTCAAGCAGTAGAACCAAGCGAGTTTGAACAGGGAGAAACAGAGAGACAACCGGGTTTCCAGAAGGAGAGGGGAGTTCTGTTTTATTTTTTTTATTCATGATGCCCAAAGTGTGGACTAGAGTGTGAGCAGCTAGATCAGAGGGCTCTGGCAGCAATAAGGTGGAGTTCACACTAGCATGTGTGTGCCTTTCTAAGGCACACATGAGAGGCCCCTGGGAGCAAGCTGGAAATAAGACATTCCAAACAAGTTGAGGGGGATGCCTGTGAAAATTTCCAGTTTTAGCAACCGATGATTCTGTTAGTGAGATACTCTAGATGTTTTTTTCACAGCATCTTAAACAGTGTATGTCTTACAGAAATAAAACATCTATTGTTCTTTTTTTCTAGGATCTATTTGCTTCTAAATCCTCTAAATCTGTTGGAGCATCTTACATGTTTAGCACGCAAGCCTTCCAGTTGTTCGGCTCTATAAAAGAATCGAGGATTTTCCAATGGATAGATAAAGGGTTGTATAATTTTCAAAATTTCAAGTTCAGTCAGATTGGATACAAAGTGTTTCTGAGTATTGAGTTTTAAGTCTCGTCACAGACTGAACATTGGATTCAATGTTCAGTCTGTGCGTATAGGCTTTGCCCCAACCATCCCATCGTAACTCTGGGTGATATTTAGAGTTACAATGGGTTGTATTCAATTTCTTGCAATTTGTAAAAGTTTTTCTTCCAGGATTTCCCTGTATTTAACACTTTCCATATTCGGTTTCCCTGTCTCTGCTGAATAAAAGCATATCCATAGCACAATACTGGCTCCAACATGTTCTACAGTTGGGATGCTATGATATTGGTAATGTGCAAAGGTATTTTTCTGCCACAAAGTAATGTTTTGGGTCTCTTCTGACAGGAGCTCTTTCTTCCATGGTGTCCACTAAACTGAGTGATAAACTGCAAACAGGACTTCTTGTGGCTTTCTTTTATGATATGGCTAAAAATCCTTCCTGTAAGGTTTGATAACTTTTAACGACCCCTTGGCACAACTCTGTGTGTGTGTGTGTTTTAGTTTTTCTCTCCTTGTAGGGTTCATATTTCCAAGGAAAGATGCATTTTGAGGACTGATTCTTATGGGGCTTAGAGCCTGGATTTCATAAGAAGTGTTTGTTGGATTAGAGGTTAGATTTAGAGCTAAGATGTGGATTAAGGTTTAGGTTGGGGGTTAAGAATTTCCTGGAGATGGTTGTTTGAGGTATAGGGTAGGATTAGGCAATATAAATGAACGGAAGTGAATGTGAAGTCCTTGTAAAGATAGAAAGACTTAATGCATGTGCATGAGTGTGTTTGGTTCTTTGTCTCATCTGGTTCAGAGTCTGCCCTGTGATGGACTACCAATTCTAATAGGACTGATCATGCTATTTGTTAGTTTATATCAATCCTTCCACACTGCAACAATTTTGCACCTTTTCAATTTAAATTAATAGGAAAATTGGATGTCATAGAGAAAACAAATGACCATGTGCCTTGTTTGAGAATTATAGCAGTAATATTTACTGGATTGTGGATAACGTGGCCTCATAAAATAAATGTTTAAGCTTTTTTTTTTTTTCATGCCGTGCTAATTTCACTTGGCAGCCAAACTGTATGATACCCAAATTTAAGAATGCAGACTAGGCTGTTCATTTTAAGACTCCAAGTCTTATTAATGTACTCTGTTTTCTTGCCTTATTGTTATTCTCTGTGCGTCAGTTCAAAGAGTTTTATGCAAGCAAATGTTAGGAAAACTCATTTGTATGTAACACTGGTCCATTCCTGCTGTTGTCACTGGAAGTAAGCCTACCTTGGAAGCAGGGTTACCTTGAATATTTGCCGAAGACGGGAATAATTTTCATAAAATCAAATTGTCCAGATATATGTGACATCATTTTAAGGGAAAAGATCACATGACCTTATGCAGGATATTGTTATGAGTATGAGGCAGTAAGAAAAAGCATTTGCATGAATAAGCATTTTTCTCTTGATGACAAGTTTAATTGTGTAATTGTTGGTTCAATAAAGTAACAGCTTTTTCTTAATTCATCTGAGAAGATTTGCAATGCCGTACATTCAGATATTGATCACAAGTATGTGGTTACCAGAAAAAAAATGTTCCTTATAAAAAGCCATTCATGTTATCATAGTCACACGGTCAAACAGTTTTTTACTTTTTACTATGCATGAGAAAAGCAAGTTTTTTTTCTTATGTTCTGTGACTATAACAGTACCATGACAGTAGAGATTGTCTACACAGTTTGAAACAGGAAAGTTTATTTTCTACAGTAGTTAGCCTGAAAGCACCTGTTTCATTTGGAACATGCATCTGGACTGCTAAGTGTTTGCTCTACCTCAACTGGGCTAGGAACTGGGTTTATTTAACAAGGAGAGAGAGCTGATGGAATAAGAAGCAGTGCATCATAAATTTGATTTCATTTTCAATTCACTTCTGTTTACTCTATTGACCTACTGTAGCTCTAGTTCACAACCAAAACTATCTTAATGTATTTTGTGTGACAAACATCTTGAGTTTGTGTTTTTTCATAGAATCCAGCTGGATCCAAATTAGTATACTCCTTTCTACTGCAATACAATCATAAAGTCAGATTTCTGCTCAATTACATACAGTCTAATTTAATTCATTTAATAATACCATAATGCCATAAATGTAATTATGTGTGCCATATTCATACATACAAATGCAAAAATCAATCCTGGATTGGTCACTCAAATGAAGTGTCACCCAATAAACATCCATCCATCCATCCATCCATTTTCTATAAATGGACCAGCACCTCCCGATCCCCTTAATGGGATCGGGAGGTGCTGGTGCCTATCTCCAGCTAACCTTCCGGGCGAGAGCCGGGGTCACCCGGGACAGGTCGCCAGTCTGTCGCAGGGCAACACAGAGACACACAGGACAAACAACCCTGCACACATACACTCGCACCTAGGGACAATTTAGAGAGACCAATTAACCTGACAGTCATGTTTTTGGACTGTGGGAGGAAGCCGGAGTACCCAGAGAGAACCCACGCATGCACAGGGAGAACATGCAAACTCCATGCAGAAAGACGGGAATCGAACCCAGAACCTTCTTGCTGCAAGGCAACAGCTCTACCAGCTGCACCACTGTGCAGCCCCACCCAATAAATATATAAAATATTATTGAGTGTTACACTTAAGCTACTTAATGTAACTGATGTACTGAAGTTGCCCAATTGATAATAGGAAAGCAGTATTTATGTTTGGGTGAGGGAGGAGCTGTGACAGTAAGACATATTTCTAAAATGCCTGTGATAAATTTTTGAATATCAGGATAACTTTCTGAGTCCATGTCGGCCGACTCTCATTTATCACTGGTAACGTTTTTCTTCCATGTCATGTTACTTTGTGTAAAGCTACTGCATAATGCTAGTGAAGGCACGCACAGTATTACGACAATAATCTGTTGACATTGTAAAGAAGAGTATGGCAGGATGAAAGCCTCTCGTGTGGACTGAAAACTGTAAAAATCATAAAATCTTTGCAACACAAATTTTAAATGTCTTAGCATTTATAATGCCAGAGCATTATGGGTAACTAATGTGTAAAAACCGCACACATGGGATGATATTACCCACGGTAGGGGGGTGACACCACACATAAACTTGATGAAATGCACTACTCTGAATATGAGGTTGTATGTCAGTGGGAGGGAAAAAAAGGAGCTCAATCTCTCCCAGGTTGTCACACTCCATCAGCAGCTTGAGGTGCCGCCGCTCTGGCAATCACCTTTCAGGCGAGCTTCCCAAACAACATTTCCTTGAATGAAAGTGTCTGCCATGGACATACAGAGGTTTCGTCACCTTCATTCAATCTTTTTCTAAGGGATTTGTTTTACGGCTGGAAGTCAATACTCTAAGAACATGATACGGGTAGAGAGGTGGTTAGTAGTTGAATTACTGTGGATACAGGCCTACCTCTTTCATTACTGAACTTTGGGTTATGGAGATTAATATAAAACTAAGTGGTATCCAAGCTGGCCTGCAAAATCAGGTCTTTTCATCTGTTATGTAATGGAGCAATCTAAATGGGATTATTTTGGTCATGGATGGATGTTCATTGTCAAAGAGTTGTAGTTTGTGATTACATGATTTGCATCAAAGTCCAAAAAAATGCTTCAGCTGGGATATGACCCCTGACTCCTCTGGTCACAATTTACCAGAACCCTTCAGGTCCTGCTGCAGCAAAAGGAGATTGTTTTCCTTGGCTTCATATTTATTGGGCCTGGTGCACATGAGCTGGCATGAACCGTGAGTGAATGCAAACAGTGGTTGACATGGCCGACTCATGTGGAAGGTGAGAATAAACAAGGTTCTACCACAGAGGAACATGCACATTCATTACCTGGGAACCTGGAGGCTCCCGTCATGCAGTTCATCCAAACCTAAGCATGCTCAGAATTTGAGTTGCACCCAGTTAAATTTCCCACTCAGTTAACCATTCTTTTGTGGTTGAAATTTATTTTAAAGGAAGTGGTCTCCCGGCACAGATAGCTGAAGGCAAAAGTATCAACTTAACCCTTAAACACTGAAATGCTGCAAAAAATAAATAAATCCACCAAATCCTTCCACCACAAGTTCTAGACATCTCAACATTGACTGTGCCTTGCAAAAGTGTTCTTGCCGCATGATGAAACTTTATATTTTAATGCAATTTTGTGTGATTGATCAATTCTGAGAAGTTGTGCTGTTGAAGAAAATAGATACATGGTTTTGTATCGTAAATTAGAAGCTATAATTACTGCTGCAAGTTTTAAGACTGAGGCCGAGATTTTTCCCCATTTTTCTTTTCAAAATATTGTACACTCACTCAGACACATCCAGATTAGAGAGGATTTGTCAACATATTTTTTAAATCTTGCCAAAGATTCTTGGTTGAATTTAGTTCTAGTCTTGGACTACGCCATTTGAATGCATGAATATGTCTTGATCAGAAACATTTCAATGTAGCTCTGACTGGTTTTGCTATCCAGCTGGATTAAGGACGCCAGTCTCAATCATGTTGCAGCTCATAATTGCTATTCTTTCATGCTGGTTCGGTCTTTAGCTTAATTTATCTTCCTAACACTGACCAGCTACCCCTGTCCCTGCAGAATAAAAGCATCGCAACATTCTGATGTCACCATGTGTCACATTGTTAGTTTGCTACAAAACAAAGCATTTTATACTGGCCAAAAAACTCAGCTTTGGGTAATTTTGCGCTAATTTGACCAAAGCACCTTCATCCACATCAAGACAAGATAGCTTCTTTTCAACAATGATTATTTTACTCTTCCATACAGGCGTGATTTGTGCAGTGCTTGATCAATGTTTTTTCTGAATCTCTGCAGCTCCTAAAGACGTACAATGGGCTTCTTGGCTGCTTTTCTCATTTTGAATAAATCTACCATTTACCTTCCATTTTAGGTTTTACTTGTGTTGCTCAATCTCATTAAATTACGACATAGGCAAGGCTGTAGTGCAGGGGGAAAGCGTGCGACCCATGTATGGAGTCTGCAGTCCTTGACAAGGTTCGAGTCCTGGCCTGTTGATCTTTGCTTCACTCTCTCTCACAACCTACTTTCCTATCATTTCACTTTCAAATAAAGGCCAGTAGGGCCCAAAAAAATCCTTTCAAGTTGTGCTTGAAACTGTCGTTGCATTGTGACTAGAAGTAAAATGACTTTTATGAATCACTGGTTTCTATGTCAACAAATGGTTTGCCGCAGTATCACTGAATTCTCTCAAAGAGGAATGTGAGCAGACACAAGAAAATCTGCTATCCATAGAAAGGTGTCCAGTGGTATTAAACACAGTGTGCTCTCTACAGGCTATAACCTAATCTTCGTGAGGAAGTAGTGTGGGAATGAAAGATAATTTGCAATAAGTAATCAGAATAGTCACTTTTATATAGAACTTAAAACCAGGATACTTGATATCGAATAAGACTAAGAAAATCTTGTTTCCCAACTATCTCGTATAAAGACCACACATATAACTAGAAATAGTCAGTGGAAGCGGACCAATCATAATACTTTGAGAATGTAATTTTCTCATGCCTTGCCAGTAATTAACCTCTGCACAATAAGGTATGGGAAGCATCACAGACACAATTCCAGACCCGCAGTTTGCTTATAAGACCGGGTTATATGGTTAGGCTGTGTGTAAGAGCAGAGCAGCGAAAGAGGAAGGGGAATAAAAAGGAGCTGAGATTCGACTTTATCTTCTGCAGGAAACCTTTTCTTTTGCATTCTCTGCCTGGTTTTATTCAAAAACTGCTGTTTCTTCACTTCGGCTGAATTGGGTTTTGTTCATGGCTAATTCCATCCCTTCTCAGTCCAAGGCTCGTGGGAACTGCTGCGATCGCTTACAATCACTTCAGTCAAACACCTGGGAGATAATTGACTGGGCTTCGGTCAAACTTGTTTTTTTTTTTCCCTTCGCCCCCACCTCCTTCTCTTTCTCACTCTATTTTCCGAGTCTTCACAATAGAGACAAAGAGAGCAGGCACAAAAAAAGATCAAAATCACTAAATCCATTCCCAGACAAGGCACTGTGTAGTTAGTCCGAGAGCTAAATTGCTTTTCCCGTCTTTGGTCTGTATGTGAAAGTGGTTGAGTAACAGTTTCCGGTGTGAGCTTGGCAATCCTAAAGAAGATGTTGTATTGGAGAATGCAAGAGAAAAACTCTTGAGGTTCATGCATTGTTTTGTTATTTTTATATATGTATCAGGACGTCCAGAGTTACTTCCTAAACCTCGGACCTGCACAGCGAAGATGTAAACCATGATGTCATTACAGGAGACCAGAAGTTAACTCAGGCCTAATTCATACACTGTATTTTAATATCCACTTTTAAAATTCCAGCGGTTGGCATTCAGGAATATTTCTTGTTATGGTTTCACTGCCTTTAGTTTATTCCCAGACATCCCTCTTTCTGGTGAAGCTCTCCAGGTCATTCAAGGTATTCCCAGGTCAATTCACTGCAGTGTACACTGAGGATCTCAGCCTAAAGAAATTTGCATGGCTACAATATTTGGAAAAAGAAAAGATGACTCTATCCACGGCTATGCCTTGAGATTTTGTACATAAATACCAAAAGTCCTGTTGGCAGACAAAATCTTGTCCAACATACAGTAGGAACAAACTACAGTTTGTGAGGAAAATGCAGACACAGCTATTGCAGTACTTCTACAGGACCCATTTATTTATTTAGAGAATTAATTTACTGAAATATGCATAACTAGCTTTTCTAGTCATATGAAATTATGCAAAATTGACACTCGTACTTTAATGGTTCTTTCTTCTATATTGGACTTTTATTATTTTTTTCTCTATTTAGCCAGGAAAGTTAAAAAACTACTGGCTAGGAGACAACCAAAGCTACATTACAGTTACAGTTACTTACACAATAAAATGGCATCAAAATAAAAAACCGTCACAATTTAAGGAAGTTATCCAGACTAATGTTCCTTGTCTGGATTTAAAAGTGCTCAATTAAAAAAGTTAGTTCCCAGTCATTTTGCAACATCTTCCATGTAGATGCAGTTGAGTAAACAAAAGCAATTTTCCCATTTGTGTATGGAAATTGTACAAACAGCAAGAAATGATCATTTGAAAGCAAAGAGTAAGACTCAATGCTCCTTTGTGATTGTTACTGTGATTATATCTCCAAAGGACACAGCAACTCTCTCTTGTGGTTTAAGTTCAAGTTAGTATTTTTATGACTAGTTTTCAAAATTCAACCCTTTTGTCTTTTAAACATGTTTTCCTATCTATGACGGGCATTCCCCCTCCATTTGGGTTTGTTTTGCCACAACATTATGTTTTTAAAGAAAATCCAGGAAAGGATTAGGCTTTCATTGTATTTCCCTCTTTCTGATTTTTATGTTGTGTAAGTTTAAAACCCAGAAAAACATTTTTCCCCTCTGCTCTCCTGAAAAAGTCTAATTTCCACTTGATAGAATACCCTTAAGCACTCACTAAAGGTTGCCAAACAACTTAGTCTGGTCATTTCATAATTAGCCACCTCAGTTGCCCCGCCACACTCCCACACACTCAGAAACACACACATATTACGACCTGGCTCGCAGCTTTAAATGGGAAAGAAACTAAAGAAACTAATCATTTTTGAATTAGTATATGGGAGCAGCAGGAGCAGTCATTAAAAATCATGCTGCCATTAGTCATTAAGCAGTAGCCAGACATTACAGTTTTACTGTAAAACATAATCATGTCCTTGTTTTATTATCTATTCAAACTATTTATTATGCAACAATACGACAGTGTGGTTTTATCTGTAGCTTCAGTTTTGGAAAATTCATGCTATTTACTCAATAATCCTATTCAGCGTCACGATCCATCCGATGAATAAAAATCATAAAAAGAAACCCAACAGTTGTCTCTTTGTAGTAAAATATGTATAACAATATGGTTCACAGGGATTGTTGTTGAAAACTGCAGCATTTTCCCTGCCTCATTGTGTGCTGCTTTCGTAATAAAGTTGTTTTACCGCTGAAACTTCTCTGATGACAGAGATGAAATCCAGTGTTTGAGACTTTAACTCAAGTCACACAAAGATTTCAGACTTGACTCAGGTGTTGTGAATAATCCTTACCCAGGTAATCTGGTGTCATTCAGAAATTATACATTATCACATATTCATTGCATGAGACTTTGCTCTTTAACGCACCTTGCAGCAGGTTGTTGTTTAGGCATTTAGATTTTTAGGTCCTATGCACAGTGTCATGAAACAAAAACAATCTGAAAAAAAATCAAAAGTCAGTTATTCAACTTATTCAACCTATTTCCATTGTTTTTAACTTCTTATAGGGGAACATTACTCTATAGCAGGGGTCACCAACTCCAGTCCTCAAGGGCTACCATCCTACAACTTTTAGATTGACCTCTGCTCCAAAATGTCTGAATTCCCTCACCAGCATTCATTCCTCTCTGCAATAGGCTGGAAACGAGCAGTTTATTTGATCCAGGTGTGTTTGAGCAGAGACGCTTCTAAAAGTTGCAGGATGGTAGCCCTTGAGGACTGGAGTTGGTGACCCCTGCTCTATAGCCACATTCGAGACAAGTGGTTTATTGAAAAATAGCAGCATTAAGTCAATTTTTTATATTGACTACAAATCTGGATATAATTTGAATGTACATTAGTTTGTCCATTCAGTGGTATGGACAGACTAATGCAGCATATTTAAGGAACATTTCAGTTGTTGTACTCAATATAGGCTTGCAAAACACAGATTTGAAACTTGATTTAGATTTAAATTGAATTTGGACTTGCTCCTCACAGACTTAAGTCTTGCATTAGACTTGTTACTCAAAACCTTGAAGCTTGACTTGGACTTGGTTCTGAAAGACTTGATGTGGATTTGCCCCATAGACATCTAAAAACCTGGATTCAGGCTTGACACGAATGATGTTAACATCTCTACCTGGTGGTAAAAACTCTTTATTTTTCTTATTGAATCCTTTATGCATTCCAAACCAAGCACCACATCATCACTATGTATCACTGATACAGTATGTACTATTGAACGTTGGTCTAAATTGGAGTGCTACAATTTCAGAGAATCTGAAAAACATTTGATCAAATTTGCTTTAGTAGATTACAGTACAGTCCGGGGTTCTCAAAACAAAATAAATGTTAATGAGACATGACTCACAGCTACTGGACAGCCCTGGATCTGCTCGGGCTGATTTTTGACATGGGAGGGGAAAAAAAAGAAAAGTTATTGCTGTGGGACAGGATGATGCAAGCATTTCTCTCCGTCCCTTTGAATCTTCATCAAAGTCTTGGACTGCTCTTCCACTCATGTGATCGCTCTGCAATGTAACCTACTCAGGTTTCAGTTGAAAGCATACTTTGATGGCCTACATCTTAGCACTTCTCCTTGAACGCCCCGCTGCAAGACGTTCATGCGACAGTTGCAATTATGTCATGACAGATGCCGTTTGTGGATGTCCTCAACCTTGTACAACACATATAAGAATGTTGCCCCTATAGCACAGTTGGGTTCGGCCTTTTCAACGTTGATGTATGGTTACAAGTCCCACCTGTTCTCCTGTAAAGCTGTTTTCTTACCGTACTGCCCATCTGCTCAATTTCCTTTTCTGCATTAGCCTGACAGACTAACTTAAAGTGAAAATTGATACCTGAGTGATGATTATCTAAAACACCATAGCTGGAATATTAACAGATTTCCCTCCCATTATCAGGAAGGAGGAAGATTAAATCATGTCATCTTCGTCTTCCATATCTAACTCTGTGGTGCGTGCAGCAGCCTGCTGCATGCTGGCTGCTGGAGGTATTTTTCACATTTCCAGGCCATTACACTTGGCTAGGCCTTGATGAAGCCAAGAGTACCTGTTTTAATTGCTGTGTTTTATAGACTGTACACGGGGGCTCCACTTGCTGAATACGCCGCGCCTAAATTAATGGAAGCGTTCAGGGTTGGTGCATTTTTAATGACGACTGGAGGCTGCCAAAACAGTTTTCTATACGACGAGGCACGCTTTCCTGTTTGTCTGTGGCGCCCCAGCGCCCACCAGCTGGTTTCCAGCGTGAAGCCAGGAGAGAAGCTGGCGCGTCTGGTGAAATATATCCCAGCCGGGACGCTTTCGTTTGAGGCAGGCGCTGCAGCTTGAAACACCCCAAATGGAAATAGCCATGCATTTAACAGACATGCCCTCACGCACAAATATACACATGTGCACATGAATAGTTTGGTATTTTTCCATGTTCGCACACACCTGTTGTCACTGTAAACACACACTCTTGCTCTCTCTCTCTCACACACACATATACGCACACACGCATGTAGCTTATCAAAGAAAAACAAGAGTTTAGCGCTTTATATGTTGCCAGATACAGGGTGTGACCCTGATTTCCATTTGTATGTGGAGTGCAACCGAGTACAGAGAGTAGAAAAGGCAGTCAGCAGAGAAGATAACCCCAAAACATTCATTCTAAATTTATGCCGGTATCCTATTCCCTCTCACTGAATTAATGCTTTAATCTCTGCCTCTTTGTTGCATGTGTGCTCAGCGTGTGTGTGTGCGTGTGCTTGGGAGAGTTGGGGATTAAATTTCTCAGCAGCCAGTGTTTTTACAGAATGAATTTACTGCACAAGTCCAGCGTCAGGAAAGATGCACCTTTTTCCCCCATTCCTGTCTTAACTCTCACTCAAAGTCACAGCCATTTGTCCCCATCAGTTCTGCTGTCTTTGCATTTTCTCCTCTACAAAGAAATAGCTAGTGTTCTTTAATGGGAGATTACCTTCAAATGCAAGCTTAAAAGATTATGTGCTTTCAAATATGTCTTCGAGGTCCATTATTCGATGTGATTTTCCCAACGCCCAGTGCTCCTTTCTCACTAAGGCCATCTCTGACTCTTTTGTAGTCGTTCTGTGCATCTTAAATTCACCCTTTGATTCAGGGATCCTACTCAGTCTGGAAAAGTATGGATTTTGATTTAAGCTTTTCAGACTTGGAAAAATAAGTAATCAAAACTGAGTATGGAAATTGATTTTTATTTTTTTTATCTGTAAAATCTAAAAGTTGTGTCCTTCCAGACTTTTTCGTTTCCTTCCTTAAGTCCTTCCTTCTTGCTGACTTTCTTCCCTTGTACCTTCCTCTAATTTTGACACCTTCTTTATTTCTTGGGTCCTTCATCCCATGTTTTTTCTTTCTTCTTTCTTTTTTCCTACTGTATTTCCATTTCTTAATCCCTTCTTTGCTTGTGGCCCTCTTTCTTTTATTTATTGCACCTTTATTCCCCCAACCCTTCCTTCCTTGGTCACTTTCTTTTTTATTCTTTCTTTCAGGTCTTCTTTGACTTTTGTCTGCAGAATATTCCTCTCATTCATACTTGTGTCCTTCCTTCCTTCCTTTTCTCCCTCTGCTATTTCTTCCTGTTTCTTTTTCCTTTCTTCCTGCTTATCTGTGGTTTTTCGTAATGATGTATTTAAAGCCTGACCACTGTGGACATACCTACTATAAATCTGAAACTTTGCATGCAGCCTAAATGATCTCTGAGATGAAAAATGTGGATGAACCCTGTTTATCTAGTCAAATAAAGAGTCACCTGTTCATAACAACCCATTTTTTTCTTTTTTTCGGGGAGAAAATCCATGTCCACATCTGTGACTGAGCGCTCTGCATCTTTGATCCCACGGTTCGCTCTGCATGCAGCACCACCAGCGTGTCCACTGACAGACCGTATCCATAATTTATTCCTTTCTAAAATGAAAAACCAGACGTATGCTGGGGAATATTCATTTTTTCCCCCCCTATAACCGTCCTGCCACCTGAGTCATCGCTTTATGAATTATTTTGACGATTGGTAATGATGTCCTGTGTTGGTAGGCCATTACAGAAGGGGAACTTAATTCGTCCATTGTTAATTAATTGCTTCATGCTTGGTGGGAGTAATAAAAATGCTATTAAGCAAAATACCTCTATCATTAACCTAACTTTGTTAATATGGGTATCAGTGGGGCTCGATAAACAAAGCCGTAGTGCATACTGCCGCGTAGGGGTAATTAAAAATGTGCTGCCATTAATTATATTGGATGCTGGATTGCCCAACGATTTGGAGCTTTGTTGACTGTTCCCCCACCAAGCTGCACCAGTTGTGTTTGCTTCTTAGAGGAAGTTTACTCCAGATAAAAGTTAGCATTTTGCTTTTCTTCATTATTTGCAAATTTTTCAATGATTTTATAACAGGAAAGCACCAGTTTCTGATAATGCAATCTTTTCTTTCGGAGGCTTTAAATCTGCTTTGATATCAGTCGAGCTTTGAGTCAGAAAGCCACACAGAACACGGCTTGGCTCAGGCCCAACAGATGAAAGACAGCAGTTATGCAAACTGCTATAAAATGTGTTTTGTCTAGCGACCATAAAGCAATTCCCAGGTTAAATATCAGCTCTCCCAGCTTGTATAAACAGATGTGTTTGTACCACACATATAAAGTTGACATCGCTGTGAATGCAGTGGAAGATTTATATTGTGGTTTGTAGACTGAGTACTTTTCCTTTAAGACTTTTGAGGTGCAGAACCTCAGAAAAGAGTAACAGAACAGAAGTGATTAGAAATGCACTCATGTTTCTTAACTGACTCATGCAGAAAATTTATTTTAAAATATGTAGCCCAAATAAGAAGGCAGCACTTCTTTCCACACAGGATATTGTAAAAGTATCCATCAGACTTGAACTTTTTTGTATTTTGCTGCATTACATCCACAAATTTGAGTGTGCTTTATTAAGATCTCACGTGATGGACAAAGTAGTGCACAATTGTGAAGCAGAGCAAGAAATGATGCCTGGTTTTCAGACGTTTCAATATATAGAACTCTGAAAAGTGTTTCTGGCCCATTTCTTCTGATGCCTCTAAATAAAATTCAGTGCAACATTCAATTAATAAATAGAGTTCACCTTTGTGTAATTAAATGCAAAATGTCTCAACTTTGACCAGGCCATTCTAGCAAATATGGTTTAATCTGCAAATTAGCCAACATCTTTTGAGCTCACAATCTAGGCACATGGTCCACTTCCTTAAAACTTTGTGGGACTAATTCCAGCACAAACTTTAATCATAAACACATACTGCAGGATTCATATTGTCCATTTGCATTGAAACAAAGATGCACTGCAGGTTTGGATCAATGAGGCTTCTTATGTTAACAAAATTTAGAGCTGCATTTGCTCCAAGGAATGACTGCCCATAGGTGCGACTGGAATATTAAGAGGTTTCTGTCATTTACAAAGAACCCAGAGCATCATTTTAAATTGATTTTCTTTTAAATCGCAGACTTCTGCTCAAACAAGAAGAGACTTAAGTGCTCAATAAACATGTCTATGTCGGTCCAAATATCTTCCACGTAAGCCATGAAGTTGGAGCATCCAGTTTACAAGGAGAGATAAGGCCAGTTTACACCCCCTGTTGCATCCAGACTGACCTCGGCATAAAAGAGGCATCTCAGCTATCTAACTTTGTGTGCAGCTACAGAGTATGCGCCATAAATCCATCCTTTTGTGTAAGGTGAGAAGAGAGGAGCCTCTTAATTAAGCTGGTGAGAATTTAAGTGACTTGCCCACGCGCATAAATGAATACTCAGGGAAAGTAACTGTGTCATCCTAAATGTGGATAAATGAATAAGTCACGGAATGCAAGCGGCAGTAAGTGGGTTAGCATGTAAATAAATGAATAAGTTAGCAAATTAGCGTTTAAGTGCGTTAGCATGTAAATAAATGAACAGGCAAGTGAATTACAATGCGAGCGGGTTTGCAGGGTGAATAAAGATGTTAAGGAAGCAAAAGTGTCAGCAGTGGGAAGGGAGTTATCTATGTGAGCAAAAATAAATGAATAAAAGGCCTGTGAGGACACGGTCGTTGGTGCGGCACTTGTTGTAGGGGGCTGCATCTGGTTGGCGCGTGTCATATTTCTTCATGTACAGATGACATGCCAATTACTTCTTAATTACACGCGTCATCTGGACCAAAGTGCCCAACGCCAGCGCTGATTAATCCTGTTTATTGCAGCAGTGATGGCAGTCCCAGCGGACACACAGCACCTTTAAAACGCACAACAACGAGGGATCAGGAAAAGGAGCATGGAGAGCGCTGCAGAAACCGGGACTGTTGATTCAATTGAGCAACTTCCTCACAGTCCAACCTGCTGTAGATTTCAGCTACAGATCGCTGGATAGTAAAATAAGCTTGGGAATTTACCTTGGACTTCAGATAGTGGGAAATTGCTGGAGGCTCAACACATTTGACTGGAAAAAAGACGTCGGCCAAAAACAATAAGATTGCCTACTCACTAGGAAAAGCCAGCATTGCTGCTCAGCACAATCAGAGATATGCTTACCTACACTTTCATGCTGTTAGGTTGGCATGTACCAGTCTGAGATTCTTAATGTATTATTAGCTGAAGTGAAAATATGGTAGTGATAAAAAAATGTAAAACATCAGTGTAGAACATAATAGCTGTTATTTTAAGAGAGAAAAATGTGTATCTAAATCTGGCTTTGAGTTGAAGCTAAAAATGACTCTTTTTACTCAGAGTCATTAATACTAAGTTGGCAAAATATTCTCTAACTTAAATTGTAATTTAAATGTTATTTTAGATTAAATGACAGATATTTTTGATTGTTTAAGGTTTACTATTTATTTCTTTATGCTTTGTTTCTTCACTGTTCAGTTGTGTTTCTCTGTTCATCATCCTCTGTAGTGGTTTTATTTATTCAGTATTCAGATTTTTGCATATGTTATTTCTAGTGTGTATTTATATTTGATCATCAGTTTTATCCTATATAAAGCGCCATCTGTATGAAAAGTGCTCTTTACAGGTTAACTAAAAAAGACAGTTATTTTTACAACTGCTGAAATGATGTAACTTTTGTTTATTGAAGTTGATGTAGTTAGCTTTCATTTGTTTTATTTTGACTGACAATCTAAAAATATTAATGTTTAATCAACAGTGCTTTTCAAGCTGAGCACTATAGGTGCTGCTGTTCTTTACATACCGAAGCAGAGTTGTAGTTTTAAAACCTTTATAAATGTCTGCTTGTGTCTCCGCACCATGTCTGATAAAGTTTTGCAAACTGAAAAAGATCCAATGTTTCACATACTCTAACCAGATAAAACCACAGTTGCCCCGTGGACTTTCTCTGGCTTCTCTCACTTAAAGGACTTTAAACTGTAGGAACAGCATGATGACACTTTTTTCTTGTTTGTTTTAATTCGTCACCTACAAACCAGTGTGGCAGTTTTCTTTCTTCCAGCTGAGAGGCAGTGTGCAGACAGAGTGAGGGTACATTTTCCTCCACAAACCCTGAAAAAGCACATCTTGCACCTCATTTCTGGAAGGACAACCTTTTAAAACCTCAGCACATCTTGATTCCAGAAACCAGAAGTTGTCTGCTATTTAATTATCATATTTAGTTACAAATGTTTTAAATATAAAGGCAGCTTTTTGCTGCTGCGTTGCCATCCTTATTATTGCAGTTGCTGCAACCAGAAACAGAACGCCCGTTTTGTTCTCATAAATGTGATAGTTAGACAGAGGGCAATGAGTTCGTATTGGCACTGAGACGACCTGGAAGTAAAAATGCAGACTTTCCTGAAAGCAAATACTACACGTCACACGCAGAGCAGATACCCATCGTAAGCAGAAAAATCTCAGACCATAACAGGGCCATGTGGGGGGACTGGAAAGGTGGCAACAAAGAGATTAAAACTCAGATAGAGGATGTGGTTGGGCTGCCGCCGGGAGTCTGGCAGTGGCTCCATGTCAGAAAGACGTTGGTTTATCGAGGTAACAGGCTTATGAGGTGGCCGCTGCAGCCTCACCGTCTTTCCGACCCCATTTTTTTTGTTAAAGTCAACACTTCCTGCTCCTGATAACTCCTTCATTCGCTCAGCCTCCCGTCTTCCTTCCCCTTTGCTTCCATATCCGCGCCTAATTCATGCCTCATCTTTGTCCGACTCTTTCCATCACTCCCAGCAGCTCACTCTGGCTTTTGTTACAGACTGTCACACTCTCTTTCAGCATTAGCTCCATCTCCATCCATCTGCTCCTTTTGTCTCTTTGCTCTTTTTTACTGGCATGTCTTGGCAAAAATGGGTATTGACTGCTCCTTCTCTTTCCCTCTCATCCCTGTCCTGCTTTTTTCCCCCTTCCCTCCTGCCCCCCCTCCATCACAGTGTACTTCAGCAGTACATGCTCCTTTTAGAAGTGATGTGAAGAGTAGTAGAAATGCCGCCTGTGAGGGGAAAAAAGGTGATGATACAATCAGTTTTATTGTGCTGTAAGGATTTTTTTCAGGCTTGTGGTTATACACCCTGTATGCAGGCTGTATGAGAGAATTGCAATTCGCATGCATTTTCCCCCCCCTTCTCTCCCTTTCTCGCTCTTATTCCGCTTTTTCTTTTCATTGCTGAAAATAATTAGGCTGCAATCTGGACTCATGGGTGTAAATGTTTCTGCTCACGTTTTCATGATACAAGACAAAAAAAAGGAGGGAAAAAAAAAAGAAACGTTGTGCTGCTCCAGAAATTTGTACCTGTGTGACACCCAGCACTGTCCCCCTCCACACACCAACCCTGCTCCCTCTTCCACTCTCCTGTAATGCTGTTTTAACATGGAGTTGCACCAGGCACAATGCACTTTAGCTGACCTAATTCTTTCCTGGCGCTCTTCCAGTGAGAAGAGTACATAAGGACTGCACTGTCAAGGTATTCAGGTCTGCCTCTATTATTTTAGAGCTCCAGCAACATCTGTTGTGCTTTGGGCCCTTCTTGTGACTCGCAGGAGGTTTGTGCAGTTTGCAAAGAAATGTACCTAATTTCGCCTCTGGTTAGCAATGAGATCTCAGTAATGAAGATTTTTCTTTTCTTTTTACGTCTCTGAGTTAATTTCCATTCCTTTGGTGAAAAACAGCAGAAAGATGTGTTTATTTTTTTTCTTTGTGAGGCGTTTAAATGTGAATTTCACATGCCGGTTATGTTTTAGTGAAGATAATCAAGCTGTGTCTGTCTATGGGGTTGCTACACATCCCACATTTTTTCAGATACAAACATTAAGAGTTGTGTATAGATATATGAGCTCAGGGTTTGAATTCGAAAGTGTGCAGTTCACTGTCCAGTAAGTCAAATGTTTGTCCAGTAAGTCAAATGTTTGTCCGTCCATGTAGCAAGGATAAATGGACGGTGGACAAATGGACAGATTGCTCTGTGAATAGATGTTTCACCCTCTATAACTATCTGTTATGTATGTATGGATAGATGGATGGATGGTTTTATTCCTCTATACTTACCCAGACTTTGAAAATTATTTAAGTTAGATGCTTATTTGTTGCAATTAATACAGTTAATCAGAATATTTTGTTTAGCTAAAACGAAGTATTTTCTTGTGGTTAAGTTCAGTTTAATATTAAAAATTAAAAGTGCTATGTAGAAGATTTTGTGTAAGGACAAGCAATAGTTTCAGCAATGTGTAATTTCTGTAAAAAAAAAATAAAAATAGGGAGTAATATGGATGTTTTTTTTCATGAACTTCTGTGATGCAGTTATAGTGAGTAGTGTATCTTATACAGCAGAACATTTTCAGTTTAAAGAATCAGAGAGATTGTACAAGGGCCTGTCAAATTCAACAGACTGATGGGTTAGTATAACACCAAGCAGTTTAGATTTTTCATCCAAAGCATGTTGCATGTAGCTGCAGTGTTCAAACAGTCAGGTTCAGTGTAAATAGCTGTAAATCTCTTTAGTGATGACTGAGATCTTCTGGTGGAAAGGTATTAGCTTCGCTAACCATAAGCAGACTGAAGAAAAGCTACCCCTAATGGGAGTAAGACAATGGCAACTAATGGCTACCCCACACAACCCCAATTTCAAAAAAATATGAACCATGTCTTTACTGCAATCCCTCTACTAATAATTGCCCCAAATTTCCTCCAGTGACATTGTTATGACATTAGTTCAATGTGTTACAACAGTTTTAAAGTTGAGGCTTGCAGCATTTCAAATCAACAAGCATGTGAAAGCATGTGTGTGTTTGCAACCCAAACCCTCATGGCCCATAAATTTTAATATTCCTTGTGAGTGCTAAACCCAGGCAAAACAAAAAGTCTCTCAGAAGCTCCTGCCCAGAGCGCATGTTTAGCTCTGCCAGGTTCCCAAAGACATATGTGCACTCACACTTCCCCCTCTTTGCAGCACCACTTTTCACATGCATTTTCCATGAATTGCTGTTGATCTTAAACAAGCCCTAATAACAGTCCCTCCAACACCCAGCCCGGGGGGGAAACTGCAGCTTGCTTCACCGGGTGATATTTTTCGACAGTATCTGGGGAGGGCCAAACACATTTACCCCAGCTCTACCAAAACAGACTGGAGCTCAGGAAAGGAGAGGGTGTTCCTGTGTTGCACCCTCAGGCCTCTTTTTTTTCTTGTGTTTACCAGTCACCACATGAGGCTGATGCTATTTTAAATTGCAAGTCTCTGCCATGGCTAACTGGCCCTAGCCTCTTCATGCCATTTGCCTTAATAATGTGGGCCGGACTCTCCATGGGGAAAGCAGCCTCCATCCTGGGAGCGGCTAAATGACACTGTGGAGTTCATTGATGGAAAGGATTACACGCTTTTGCACGAAGGGCGGCAAAGCGATGTCTTCTCTGAAGGGCACAACAAAGAGAGAAGATGTAAAATCCTTAAGGAGGGAAAACTCACCGGCTCACTGTATGTAAACCACAAGCATTTGGATTGTAAAGTCGCAGTCAAGCAAAACCTCATGTGCCTAAATATATTTAGATTTAAATTTATATTATAGCTGGGAGATTTTTCAGTGATCTTAGATAAACAGAAATTAAAACATGAAAAGTGTTGCATGGAATTGGACTCAAATTGAACACACAAAGTTATGTTAAGATCCGTTTTAGCTCTGGACTTTGACAGGGCCATTCTAGCACACAATGCTAACCTTTTCCATTGTTTAGGAAAAACCATGGAAAAACTTGTTTTCCATTGTTTTACTGATACTTTCTGAAGACTAGCACAGCATCACACTGCCACCACTGTTTTAATGGTGAGGATGGCGTTTTACCACATTTAGCATCTAACATCTTCCATTCTACTTTAGCCTCATCTGACCATAGCCCTATTTTCAACATAGCGGCTATCGGTACAACCCTTAATGGCTTTCTTTCAACAATAACTTTCTTTTTCTCACTATTATATTAAGGCGTTTTTGTGCACTATTATATAAAGGCTAATAATTTTCTCCCACCTAAACTGTGGACCTCTGCAGTTCAATTCCTTCTTTAATTAAAGCTCTCTGTACACACTGTACCAGTCTAAGTGCATGTCTTGATATTTGAGGGCATTATTTTATAACCCAACCCCACTTGAAACTTTTTCACAAACTTATCATTGACCTGGTTTGCACCTCTTTCTTCATGATGTTGTTTGTTCACTAATTTGGGAGTTTGATACCAGACTACATTACACACTGGAGAACTCCGTTTACTAGAAATGTGATTTCTGAAGGCAAGTAATTGGACTGGAGTTGTATGTGTGGCATGTACTTATGTACATGCCACACTTTTCAGGTTTTTATTGGTATAAAATCTTCAAAAATATGCTCTGATTTGCAAGATTATGTGGGAAAGTTCAAAGGAAATGAATACTTTTTGGAAAGTTTTCTGTAAAATGCATATTTTCCAATATGCATAGAGACACATCAGAGTTTTAGTGTTGTGGGAGGAAAAAAAAAACTCCACAAACTGGCGAGACCATCCGACCCGGCTCTAAAACCGCTTACTTGCACAGTGTGTCCATTTCCTCTTCCTGGAGCGAGTCCTGTATGGCATTACATCCTGTGCTGCTGCAGAGCATGAGACCACTGTGAAATGCAACCACTTCCTCCACTGTCCCCTAACAGGGCAAAAACAATATGACATATCAAGTGGAAAAATGACCCATGCGCCAAAGATCTGAAAGCACATCAAACGGCTGCCCAGACAACGAAGCATAAGCTGTCCTATTAAAGTCCTGAAGGATACGTAGATAGATGCGGCACTCTGCTTTACCTCTGCCCTCAATTAATTCTCATGAATCCAGCCACCGTGTATTAAAATGGCCAGATGCTAGGATGGATTCTGTTGGGAGCAATGACATGCAACAAAGTGATATGAATCACCGCCCCACACGTGGCGCGCAGCAGCAGCCCACTCTCTGAGGGCCGGCGACACACTTAACAGCGAAAGGCAAAAACAAGACACCGTCTCCCAAGAATGGATGGAGTGTCAAAACTGACGCCCCGGTCAGCTTCGAAATGAAACCAAGATCGATGCAAATTTGGCTCTTTTAATAGATATGTTAATATCAGATTCAATAAGACCAGAAATGCAAATAGGAAACTTGTGGCATGAGTCAGGCCACACTGAATATTCAAACAGAGATAATTATCTGTGGATTAGCCCCATTTTGGCTCAGAGAACTCCCCTTGTCAACTAACTCTCTTTAGAAATGGTTTAATCATCGAGGGCTTTACAAGACCCTGTAAACGTCGGCTCTTGCGACCTGACAGTTGTCATATCGCTTTATTTTCGAGTTTAGAGGCGTTTTACAATTTGTCTGTCTTTTTTTAAATTTATTAATTCTTTAAAATGTCTGTTTGAGCTGTGCTTCTGAGGTTATGTTAGACAGTTTGCAACATTCAAAGGTCTAGAGAGGGGATGGAAGAGTTTTGGGCCCCCTAAAGAAGGCATCATGCTATGCGAGCAACGAGTGCAAACAAATTTTCACACTCTGTCCCATAGATTGACTGTCATGGAGGGGAGATAAATATACTAGCGGATAAGTGCAGTTGTGTGAAATCAAGACCTGGGGCTAATTTTCTTTACAGGGTGAATTGATCGAATTGGTCCTGAAACTTGCGGCACTTTGTGAGCTCTATACTCCGGATGTTGAGCCTCGTTTCTGCCAGTCTCTCTACACACTTTTTTTTTCTTTTTGTTCATGACACAACCATAATATTCAATGTTTTTTTGGGGGGGGCTTTAAGGTGACAGCCCAACACAAGCTAGTTCATAATTCTGAAGTAGGTTTTGATCATAGAAGAGAATTATTCAGAGAAGCAGCCAAGAAAAGCTGCAAATATCCACAAACCAGGTGGGGGAATCCATTACACAGAGAATAACTCCTGTTTTCAGTTCACCTCACAATCACATGTAGTACACAGGCCTACATGCATCATCTTGAAATGACCATCCCCATTGTGATGTATGGTGGTGGTATAATCATGCTGGTGAGAGCCAATGGGCAGATGAAGAACTGCAGAAGATCTAGGGAGAGCAACTCTCAACAAACAGTCTGATGTTAGAATATTATTCTAAAAAATATTCCAACATGCTTTTGTTTTGAAACAAAAGCATTTCAAAACCTGCACTTTCTTGAGGCTGTAGATCGCCACCTCTCTCCTGCTCCCCTTCATTTCCATTTTGAAAAATTATTCCTGTATCTTCAAATCTCTGCCTCTGAATACATAAAAAGGTACCCTGCAGCAGGAAGGAGTTTTTAGTGGGAAAAAAAGCCTGTTGGAAAGAGGGAATCATAACATGCTATCTATCTTTAGCTTCTGTTGTCTTAATTGGTATGAAGAGGACAATCAGATATGCAGTAAAACTGTGACATGCATGCCGCTTTAGGAGACAGATATATCATTTATGAGCATAAACTTGGTGCCAAGTCCCCCCACTCCTCTTTTATCCCCCCCACCATGTCTGTCATCAAAATGCTGCCATAAAGTCTCTCTTTCTGGCTGCCTTACCTGCATTCATGCTTCACTTACAGAAGGAGATTGCTAACAGTGTTTTTCACCAAAGATTAACCTCAACATAATGTTATTTAGTGTTTTATCTCTACTGCAGTCACAAAGCAACCTACCATGAAGCTCCATGTGATGCCCATGTCACTCCTATATTGCTATCTTTGCAACCCTGGTCCATCTGGACTCTGTGAGGTCACTGCACATGCCACCTGCTCTGATCAGGGCTTTTTTTTTGTGCCTCAGTTTCCGGGTGGCATATCTCTGGGCACTGGGCAGATGTATAGATTTAATGCTACAAATGCCCCGAGACGTCCATAAACTGTAACACCCTTAACTCACACTGCCTGACTCTCGTACAAGCCGAACAATTTACATTTCCAGTTGCACAACCTTTTTATGGGCTTCTGTGCAATTTAGTGTTTAATGAGACTTACTGTATGTGGTTCACCAATTTAGGGAGACAATTGCTATTTTGCATGCTCAGGTGGACTTAATAGGCTTACAAGAGTAAAAATTGGATTGGGGTTCGCATATTCCTCGGAGTGAGTCTTTTATTACAGGAATGTATTGTTTGAATATAGCTTGGGTGTTTCTTGAAAGACGTAGTCATAACAGAAACAATGGCAGTCATTATTTTTAAAAAAAGGCCCTATTGGTTTAAAAACTCATTGCTTTATTGAATTGCTAAGAAAGAAAACCTTAAATGGCACAAATACAGCAGCAAAGACTGAGTCTATCATACCAGCTGTATACCTGCCAGTCTGCTCCCCAACAGAAAACCACCTCTGTTTAAAATATCCACAAAGCTTCTGTTTTTATTCACTCTGCTGGAGGTGTTGCCTATACAACATCCTGTTGACAGTATATAAAAGGCCCATACTGCCACCTGTCCTTCTTTTCATAGTCTCTATGCAGAAAAGGAAATCTTGCCTAAAAACAGATTTATCTGATTTGATTCTCCCCACCCCAAACATTGGTGTTTAAATTTAAAGGGATGGCTGGAGGGTAATTAGGAAATAGCTCAGAGAAGAAAACTCCTCTTCTAGATTAAAGGAGAGGAATTTTCCAGTTGTTTTAAATTCATAAATTAAAAAAGGAAAAAGATAATATTTTGTGTGGCATAACTATAAGTAGTTTACCTGCAGTGGTTGGACCTCAGCTAATACGCGCAGCCTGTAGGGTGTCCTCACAATGTTGAAAATTGAAAAAAAAAACAAAAATTTGAAATTAGTTTTTGGTGCTCTTTGGTATTCTGATAGTATGGAAAAAAGAAAACTGAGAACGGAGCAAAGCTTATTTTTCTGTATTTCATTCCCAAAAGAAATAAACATCTGGAAATGTTTGAAGGCAAAATTTGAAAATAGGCCAATAATTTGGGAAACTTTAAGTGTTTTTAAGTCTGAGACTTAGAAATAAAGGCATACGTAGTAAAAGGGATATTTTAGATGTTTGCTTTTTGGAATTGGTGGAGTTATCTTTACAATTTTTGTTTCAATTTAATAAAAAAAAAACACCGAGCTTTTGCCATCAACAAATGACGTATTGAAGATTCCATTTCATGTTCATAAGTTACTCATTTGTAAGTTTGATCTTATGAAAAATAGCCAGTTATTTCTGGGAAACCTTTGTAGCTATTTGGAATTAGCCAAAATATCTAAACAATCTTTATCTAAAAATCTAAATATCTAAAAAAAAACCTCTGAAAATAGCAGGCTTAGATGATAGAAATATGGTAATAAATAAAAGCAAATAAACAATTGTTTTGGTAATATTTTAGTTCATTTATTACATTTTTAGTTATTGATTTACAAGATTAAAAAACCTCTATGATAATAATCCTGCCACCACTGTTTAATTGCCGAAATAAAAATAAAAAAACGATCAAATATAAACAGAACAGAAGCTGACAATTATAATTAAATAATTTATTATTATTATTATTATTATTATTATTATTATTATTATTATTATTATTATTATTATTATTATTAGACATGTAAAAGTTTGTTTTTCCTAAAATTATTATTATTATTATTATCATCATTATTATTATTATTTCTAGTATAGGATTTAGTGTCAAAGAGATCATGATCTGGTTTTCCGGTGGACATTTTTTGCAGTGCACCAGCAGGATTTTACTATGTTGCGCTGCCAGACTCCGCCCGCTCGCCGCGCGTCACCGGCGAGTGGAGTGGAGTGGACGCGGAGTCACTCCCTGCCTACTTTTAATAGCTTTGTCATGTGATGGAAAGCAGTTGTAAGACAGGTGCCCTCGGTTCATTCTCGGCGAGGGGCAGCAGTTGCCTGTGTGAGAGCGAGTGGGAAGCGTGTGTGGATTTCTTTTTTACTTGATTTTGTTTCCCCCCCTTTTTTTTCCTTTTTGGGTTTTGTTTCTCGGAGCGTCATTCAGTGATTCTGGATGGCGTGGGACAGGTGTAACCAGGACTCGGTGTGGACAGAATTAGAGGTGAGCGCATCTTTTTAAAAAAATCCTCTTTTCTCATCCTTCTAGCCCTCTGGAGGCTTTTTTTCCACCTGGAACGATGGACAAGTCTCTCCTCCTCCTACTCTTCCTCTTCCAGTGGTGCCGGTGTAGCGCGCGCGTCTGGACGCGGCGGTTGAGGATGTAAGGGATTTACAGCAAGGGAATATTTGACATGCGGAGTGTTGCTTTCCACCCCAGTTAAACGTGTAGAGGCTGTCAGGCGCGCTCGAAGGGTCTTTTTTTTTCAGGATCATCGCTTTTACCTCCTTACAGGATCTGCGCTTGCACAACTGACGGAGTGTCGGGACGGAACGCGCTCTGGGTGCAAAGACAGGGGGGCTTATTCATGCCGAAATGACTGAAATGTCTCAGAGTCAGGTATTTGTCGTTCGGCAGATGAAATCCACTGGCGGTGATGATCTCATGATGTGCCTCGCAGTTGGGATAGTTTTGTTTTTGAAGGGTTTTTTTGTTTCCAACCCAGAGAAGCAACGCGATCTGGCAGGAACATCATCGTTTTTAACGACAACATCCAGAGTCGATGGTTTTATACTTGAGCTTTCTTTCGCCTTTTTATTTCAGCGTCTTTATTCTCATTTTTCGCCTAGCAAATTATAAAAAAAAAACACTTATTCATCAAATTTACTGATTCCTTTATTTTTAATACTTAAGCTGTCATCTGACTGCTTGATTTGATTTTTTTATTTCAACCATAGCTGCATCCTAGCTTCTAATTTATATTACTGTTATGGGCTTTAAGATTTAATGCAAGAAAAAAAAAGTGCGCGACAGCACTTTACTTCGGGTATGCTTCGGGAGAGTTTCTGATTCGGACTCCGACAGTGTACAGGCTTCTTTAAAAACTTCATTTCCATTGATTCTGTGCGATGTGTCCACCTTAAAAGCTTGTTCTCCAAACAAGAGGGCTGCCTACTGCCTCTAATAATCATCCGAGCAGGTGTTTTCATGCGCGATGCGTGCGTAAAAATCCGCTGGAGCGCCGTGGTGCATCCTGGTCGCCTGGCTGGCGGCGCTATTTCATTAGTTTACCAAGACGTGCGTGAGATAATTCAAGTACAGGACGTCCACTCTCTGAATATCTGAACAGTTTGGTTGCGATTCAGTGTTTTTTGTTTTTCTTTTTGCTCGCTGGATCTCGTAAAGGTGATGAGTGGTGGTGGCGCAGTGATTCTGTCACTCCTCCCTGTTGCATTTTGCACCATGACAGTCGTCTGATCGCAGTCGCGACTGTTGGCAAATTCCAGTGGAAATACGAACTATGACATCGAGATCTGGACGGGTTTTCCTACTTGGCACAGCATCCCTCCCCGTCTCAGCTTTTGCCCCTAATCCGAACCCTCCCTCTCTGCAGGGGACAAACACCCATTACGGCTTTGCCTCAGGATGTCTATCTTGTATTTCTCGTAACCCCTCCCTGTTGCGTTTAGCTTAGTAATAAACATCCACGACAACAGCAAGATCACTGCTGTCAGGTGTGGATTTGCATTTCAGGGTGCCAAAGCAGTTCCTTGGAGTATGGGATGTTAAGTTCTTTAAAGTCTTCTTCACAAAGATTTAAATCAATGTTTATTTTTCTGTGATAAAAGAGCCAGCCTCCTCTTTGTTTCACTTACTGAGACACCTGTCCTGCTCCAGTCTGCAGCCAGTGCTAGACTTGATGATTTGTGCACCCAGGAAGCAGGAACAGCTGCTACAAACAGTATACACATTGGCTAGATTACATAAAAGAAGCTGGTGAATAACAAAATGTCAACAGGCAGCATTTAGTAGCCGGGAGGCCACGGCCTCTACCGGAGGTCGAGAGAAGCTAAATGGAAACAGGTTGCAGAATCCTGGGAAAAAAAAAACTGCTCTGTCGTAGCAGGTCTGTTAATAACAAATAGAGTAATTGTGAGAAAAGTTATTGATTAATTATGGCATTGAAAAGCGCCTGGTTAATAATACAAATTCCAGTGGGATAAGATGGATGTGGAATATTTTATACACTGTGTTTTAAGTTAACAATTGTTCAAGACTTTTTTTCTTCTGTGAATGTTGTAAAGATGTTTCCCAGGTTGAATCAAATACTGTGGCTTTTTTCCTATTTGTCTAAACATCTTTGTTGCTTCTGTTTTTCTCTAGTGTGCTGCCTTGGTTGGTGAAGACCAGCCCCTCTGCCCAGACCTTCCTGAACTTGACCTCTCAGAGCTGGATGTCAGCGACTTGGATGCCGACAGCTTTCTGGGTGGCCTTAAATGGTACAGCGACCAATCAGAGATCATTTCCTCTCAGTATGGGAATGAAGCATCGAATCTTTTTGAGGTAAATTGACTTTACAGACCTGTTTCAGGCCAGCTTATTGTTTGCTATTGGACAGTGTGGGAGTGGTAATGATCATCATGCTGAAGAGACATGATATTGTCTTTAAGATCCCTAGATATTTGTAATATTTTGATGAAAACTAAGAATCCCTTTACTCACAAATAGCGAAAACGTCTCACAAATCCTAAACTGTTAGTAATTTGTAAGCATTGCAGAATTGACAGGTATTATTATCTTGCATTTTTTAAAAGCAAAATGGTAATATAGTTTAATAGACTTACAACATAAAAACTTTTAAAGGAGCTCTTTTTGATGCAGAGTAATCTAGTACCAATGTGATCAGTTTAAGTATTTTCGATTTTAAACTAAAAATGATGAAATGACGTCTTTACGTCTTTAAATCCTCTACAGAGGCCGTTTAGATTGGAGCCAACAGGAAGCTAATAAGCAGATGCTAACTTTAGCATTGCTGGTTGCTCATGATTAGCAAAAATCTCCACAAAGTGATTTTCAGATGGCGGATGCTTCTTAGACACTTTTGTAACTAAAATGTAAATGTCGATCAGCAATCATTATTAATGAACCCTGTCAAAACGACAGAGCAACTGAAGGAGTAATACATTCAAAGAAGACGCTAACTTTACCATCATTAGCTAACTGTTAGCCAGCTCAATTATTTTTACTATATTTACGTACTGTCCATAGCTTTCCTTTTCTTCTGAGCGCCAAAAATATTGCAACAAATATAAAGCTTGTAGCCGCAGTAAAATTTAAGCTATTTTGTGCACAAATATCACAAAGTAAATATCATGGGATTTAGAGACCACAGCCTCGGACAAGAAAGCTGAAATCTGCGACGTGTGAAACCCCCTCCAAAAAGTGCCTGCGATTTCAAACACCTAATATACTCTAATATATTTTAATGTCCAGTGAAAGTAAAATAATCAACATTATCGCTTAAGTTAACATCTGCAGACTTCCATGGTTTTGCTCTTCTGAGTTGGCCTAAAGCAAAACAATGTCAGGAAAAGCGAATGGCGCTCCTTGATTTGATTAGCGTGTTAAGTAGCTGGGAATTTAGCCGTCCCAGCTACATTTTCTCTACATTATTGAAAAAAGTGAGTGAATAGGTGACATTTTCACAAATAATTTGAAACTAGGTTCCACAGAAACATCCATAATTATATGAATTTGCAGACATTGAACGATAAATAGGCAGGGGCCCAGAGGTTGATTTTTTTTTCAGTCATGTCTGTCAACCAGATGATACATTTCTACTAGCCAATTCTGTCAGGTCAGGGCATGCCAACGACTACTCTTTTGTTAGTTGCTGTTAATGAGCTGCAAAACTCTGAGGAATGCAAAATATAAATTTAAAAATAGTTTTTCCCATTGAATATCTAAACATTCTGCATTGATAGTTTCTGCGATTCTTTAGTAACCAAGTGTCACTTCTTGCCGGCCAGCCTGACAAGAAGCGTTTTTGTATGCTGACAGTTTTTAGATAGTAGAGTCCCAGGCATTATTGCAATATAAAGTCAACCCTAAAAGCTTAAACTTCATATCCAGGGATAAAAACAGTGGCTTGCACACATTTCATTAGAAAAAGTCACATTCTGACAGCAACTTGATAACACGAGAAAGATGTCACTTTAATGAGAAATATTTGGTCACTTCTGAATCATTTTACTTGTCAGAAGTTTTTGTGGTCGCACTGTGCTTTATGGCGGTGTGAAGCGTATTCGTACTTGCAGCAGGAGGGAATAATCCCCACCCCCTGCAGAACAATTTATCATATTCTTGAATACAACCCAAACAAATTGTTTAACTGTTACTAGTTTACAAACACAATTTTACATTGGAGTTCAAAAGATAAGGAGGAAGAAGATAAAGCCCAGGATGACCTTTGTCCTCTAGTTTGGCTCCTGGCCGCTACGGTAGGCTCCCTTATCAACTTTCTGCATTTACTTCAGCCCGAACCGAGTAATGCGGCACAGATCTGAGAAAACGTGTCCGTAGTAAACCGTGGACATAGGAATGGAGGGTATTGCAAAATACTTCTCAAAGGTTGGATTGTAAAACTTTAATCTTTGCCTCCCTTTCTCTCCTTCTGGCTCTCTTGCTGTTCTTGCCCAGTGGCAAACAAAAGTCCACAGAGGGTGATGATCTGGCCAGGGCCATAAAGCCATCAGTCTTGGGGACTGAGTTGTAGTCCCCAGTTCATTATAAACCTTTATCAGTGCCAGAGATAGACAAGAAAGACTGAGATTGGATGCTTTAGCCTCGCCTCAGGAGGAAAAACCCTGAGTGAGGAGCCAGTGCATGTGCGTGCCGATGGCCCTGTCATGAGGTCACGTTTCCAGGGTCTTTTGTCTTTGTGTGAATGTGCGCGTGTTCTCGGTGGTCTTGCAGGCAGCAGTTGATAACAGACTAGATTCTTTCCATGTTTGGCTCTATATATCACCAGGCCTTCTCTTGCTGTAGACTACCCCAAACAGGGGGGTTGATCTTAAGTAGTGTGACCATGGCTCCTCTGTAGTCTGCAGACTGATATGACTAGCAGCCACTGAGTGGCTCTGGGGATGGATAAAAATACCAATGAGAAAGTATACGTGTGCCTGTGTGAGTATGTGTGTCGTTTTTACACACAACGGAGTTTTGCATCCCCTGATGAGAGAAACTTGCTCTGAGCATGAAATTGGGATGAGAGGCTGAATATGTGCACCTTTGTGCACATGGTAATGGTAACGTACCTCAGCACGTGGGATTTTTCCTCTGTGTAAACTGGGCAAATTGCATTGATATGTTTCGCACCCTCAGCAGTCCAAACAAAAGAAACATTACACATAACATTTTATGCACAAGATCACAGAGTAGTGTATGGTTATGAAATTATAGAAAAATGATAAATGAACCATTTTTTTTTTTAGCCACCTTTGATCTGATTTCTTAAATTAAAATTTAGTGCAGCCAACTGGCTTACGAAGTCATCTAACTACGGTCTAGGAGAGAGAGAACATTGTGGAAAAACACAAAGCATGATCGACTTGTCTGCAAAAGACTTGAGACAGAGGTTCACCAATCAGCAGGACAACTCTAAACTTGCAGCCAGAGGAACGATGGAGCAGTTTGTGGCAAGGTTTAAAAGGTTATGCATACAGAAACTCTCCATTGAGCTATTTTGATAAAAAAGAAAATACCAAAAAATCTGTTTTTAGATGTGCAAAAGTGGCAGAGATGTATCCCAAAGGACAGATGGTGGCTCTACAAAGTATTAACTCAGTGGGCTCAGTATTAATACCAAATGCTACTGTGTTGTGGTTTATCACATACAGTCTCAATAAAATGCATAGCTGTTTTGGTCGTACCATGACACAATGTAAATAAGTTCAAGTGAGATTGTGAAAATAGGTTGCAAGTTAAGCAATACATTTCCCTGACCTTTTTTTTCCCCCTGCATATTTGGAGAGTTACAAGTCACCTTATGAAGCTTTGAGTTCATGATACAGCAGGGCCGGCTAATCCTATTTAATCTGACAGAGGAAAGTTTGCTACTTGGCAGGAATCAGAGAGTTGGGGCAGCAGCTGCACTTCCTGCGCCTCCTCCATGCTGGCCTCTGCACAGAGGAGAGAAACATGCAAAGGAAAGTTGAAGATTTAGAGAAAGTGTTAATAGATGCTCATATTGCAAAAGAAGTGCAAGAGGATCCTTTACTTTACTTACATTGCGTCTCTGCCTCTGTTGCGTGTGCCGTGTAGTGCTCCAGCAGGTAGAAGATTATCAGGGCTGTTTTGGAGCAACATGCGTAACAGCTGGGTGCAGCTGTCACACTGAGGGCCCCTCTTTTAAATATCCACATCAAAACAATCTGCTCCTTGGATGTGTGAACCTGCATTCACCGGTTCAGTTAGTCAGCTGTTGAAATGATTTGCAGCTTTGAGGGAAAGACAAACACCTGCTGTTTTCTATGGCACCTGGGTATTTGATTCAGCGCGAGGTTTGATGCGGCATTGTAGTAAATGAGTAACGAAGATTTGAAAAGTTAGAACCAGACCAAAAAAAAAGTAAACAAAGTAATGGAAATTTTCTGCATCCATTTTTTTTAAATCCACGGAAGAGTGGCTTCATCAGTGTTTCTATCTGTGTACATGTGCGGTTGTGTTCTGAGAGCAGCGTGTGTCCTCGGATCACAAGCTGTCCTCTGGCTGGCCTTTTGCTTCATTCCCTGCCATCGTCCCAACTGTCCCTAACACAAAATGTGGGGACCGATATGCCACACCCCTGCCTTTTAACACACGCACACACACAGCAGCTATCGCTCTCAGCCCCGGCGTATTTGACACCTCTTCAAAATGAGCCAACCGCGAAAGTCCACGGTCTATTTCTGACTGCAGTTGTTAAGGGGCTAGCCAGTCCAACAAGTTCCCCATGTACTGCCAAAGATAACAGCACCAGAAGTGTGACCCAACGTCTTTTTGAACTGCAGGTCACTACTTGGGTTTTGTTTCCAGCCTCCACTCTTTGATTGATGGAAATGTGCTTCCATTGCGGTTTGGGCTTTTCTGGATTCCAGTGATGGACGCCTCCCAGTAGCTACCGCGTCCCGCATATGCAGATGACGGCATTTACAGCTGTTGTTGGCTCCGAGTTGGCATGTGTGATTTGGAAGGAAAATTGGCTCCGGGCTTATCATTTTACATGCTTTCTGCCTCTGCATGTGTTCCTTTTGTGAAATACTTCGATGATAGATGGACAGGTGGAGCACAGGGACGAGCGCAGGAAGAAAGAGAGGAGGGAAAGAAAGGGAGACACAAAAGAGGCACCGGGACAGATGGGTAGGGAAGTAGTCACATGGACGAGGAGAAGCTTGGACGTTAGCCAACCAAACCCAAAGCCTGCGGATTGGAAGTAAAAGGTTGTGAGCTTAGGAAGTAGTAAAATAAGATGCCGAAGCTTAAAGCATTACTCTGATATTAGCCATACTGAGTGTTAACATGTGAATGCACATATGTTGTTGTGTTTTTTTTATTTTATTTATATCATTCTCAGGATGTGGTGTGATTGAATGAGCTTTCAAACAGCATCATGAAGCTTTGTCTACGTTTAGTTGCACCTTATTGCCCAGAAGTTCGCAGGCTTACAGGGATAGTTCATTTTCTTAAATAAGGTTTTCTTTGGAGGTTACAAGCAGCACCTGCACTCAGTAATACTCTAGGTGTCTTGCTTATCTGCACCCAAAAGTTAAAGCCAACACTTAGCTGTAGGGGAAAAGACAGAAAAGTCGACTGTTACCATCTTAAAGCAGCAATTATACAAAGTCAAGATTACAAGGGAAATTTAGGTGCAAAATGATTCAACACCAACACTATACTTGTGTGAAATAAATTGAGAATAATGGCATTAAAAAAAAACACTTCCAGTGGTACAAAAATAAAGTGGTGTAAAATTCTTGATGTGCATTGCTGGTAGAGATATAATAAACAGTTCAGGCATAAAGTGAAGGAGGAAAGTAAAGCAACTTTAGATTATTTAACAATATCAACAGTGATGGGAAGTTCAGCTCTTTTCAGAGAAATGATATGGGCTTTTGCAACGCACTCTCCTCCTTACCACTGCCTGTTGACTAAGGGATGGACTCACCTGACCGTCGTATATTTTGACATAATGATCCCACATCCTCACATGTGATTGGCCACAACGCTACCATGTTACCAATCAAAGTAAAGCTCTGCCAGCGGAGCGAAGCGAGAGCTGAGCGCAAAGGGAAAACAAGTGCAGAGACGATTCCTTATGTTTCTCTTCTCCCTTAGTGTCTCACTCTCCTCCTTTCGTGTGACGTTCCTGCTGCGCCGCTGTGTTTGTAGCCCTGCGTTACAACGTCTCTTAGTGAAGAGCCAGCTCCCATCGTTCACTTCAAAGAGTTGCCTCTACGAACCGAAACGTTCGTGACCAACCTATCAGTATGAACTGAACATGCACAGCTACAGACCTATTAAGGCATTAAAAAAAAATAAAAGTTGGGCAGTTCTGTTTTCAATTTTCCACAAAACATCTACGGGAAACGGAAAAGAAAGTGTTCTTATTGTCATGTTCTTATCTATTCTTCGAACCCACATGCGGAATCAAATCGACGACAGTATAGCTTGTTAGTGAGTTTTAATGTTTAGGTATGGGTTTAGGTGTCAGCTCCGCGGGATCGGGAACCGTGCCGGCGTCACAGGGGATTGGTGACAGAGGGAGTTCGGCAGCGAGGATGAGGAATGCGGCTGAGGGAACAGAGCGGGTGAGGAGGTTGCGGTGGAGGGCGGACAGTCTGGCTCGAGCTCCAGTGGAGATGGCAGCTGGGGCGGCTGCTGACCAGGGGATCCGAGGAATACAGAGCCTGGAACGAGGCACACAAAAAGTCACAAAGAATATCCACAAAACACAAGTAAATGCTGAGAGGCCTGAAGTACCATAACTGGCAAACACTCTGGCACTGAAGTGTCGGCAGCCTCCCACAGATATACTCCTCCGAGCTGATTACATCACCTACAGGTGTGCTGGATCCCGGTACCAAACCGCGCCCACCAGCCGGCTCAGCCTCCTCCGCACCCCCTAGTGGAGAAGCAACAGAACACCCCCCACTCCAGATCCCCACACTTATCAGATGAGTACAAACTTGGATTTGGTTTTGATCTACATCCAAAAATGCAGTGAGTGGGAGGAAACCAGCACTGCAGCCTAAACGATACCTGAACACAGTATCCCTACTGTGAAACATGATGGTGGCAGCATCATGATGTGTGGGTGCTTTCTTTCAGTAGGGACAAGGTAACTGCTTACAGTTTTGGGGAAGATGAATGGAGTTGAATGTAGGGTAACACTGAAAAAACTAAATCTGGTGCACCTTCTAGCCGAACAACGACCCTAAGCACAACCAGAATGATCAAAAAATACCTTAAATCAAAGCGGAGTCATGAGATGAAATGGCCCAGTTAAAGTTTAAACATAAATCCAACACAGAATGTGTGACCAGACAGTTACTTTGACATGGAAAGCTCCACATGTCCTGCTTTCAGTGCATGTTTCACACAAGAACATCATGAGTCGCAATCCGCCTCCTACTTCTCATTGTCTGGTCAATAATCATCAGTCATCTGTAAATAACTGTCCAGAGCAGAAACATTAAGCATGAACTTTAGCTACTAGGTCTATGTACTGTGAATCATACAGAATGAAGACACCTAAAGTGTTTTCTTCTGGAGGTGGTTTTAATGGAACTGTCCCAGGGTGGATTGATTAACCGAGCTTTCTGGTTGTGGTAGAACAAGCTGGGATGAACGTTTTTCCTCTAGCATTCCTGCCTCTCTTGCAGAGACAAGCAGGCGTAGATTAGCTCAAACACTTGTTGGCGACATACTCCTGTGAGCTGAAAGACACACACACACACTTCTAAAAACACACATGCAAACGGCAGAAACCCCTTCCTGTCCCTGCTTCTACTCCCCTGCTGCACGCCGCTCGCGTTCATTTTGCAAATTTATGCTGACATTTGAGAGTGCGCCACCCGCACCAGTTCACCGCTCCAGCAAAAGGGTGTATGAATTATCATATTCTACTGTATAATATAATTTTCTCAAGTGAGTCTTATTAGAATACACCATACTTTCCTGATCTCAGGTTCCCCGCAATTTTTTACTGCACTGATGCATTGTTTGCACTGTCTGATGGAGGAAATCCTCCATCACTGTCAAGACCAGCTTTCAGACCAGCAGCCATGCTGTTTTGGGATGCACAAATGAGAGCGAAGTGTAGACAAATGGGCGCAGATGTATAGTAGCGAGGGATGCAAGACGTGGGCTGTCCAAGCCCGTGTCATCTCGGAGCGTCTGTCAGATCCACTCCACAACAAGAGCTCCCAACCTGCTGTGGGCTCCCTTCTCCCTCCGTTCTCTCTGTCTTCCCACTCCCGAGGCAAAGCATTTGTTCTTGGCTGATGGGAAGTTTGGAGCAGCAAAGGCTAAACAAATATATTCTGGCCCACAAATGTCGCTTCTGGAAAGGACGGCTGGAAGGAAGAAGGGAGCATTGGAGGGGAAAAAATAAGAAGATAGTAAACAGAGAGTTGGATGTGGCCAAAAGAACAAAACAAAACAAACAAAAAAAAAAGATCCCCTAACCCCCGGGGAATGTTTGGGAAAGGAGCAAGGAAACATCTCTGAGTCTGACGGTTGCTGTTTGGCTGCCTGTCTTGTTCCCTCACACACTTGATCCCAGCGGGCCTCTGCTGCTGATTGATGCATGTTTGGTGTTGCTGCCCCAGCTGATCCCATGCCCCCCTCGGTGAATACCATTCCCTGTCATCGCACTGGAGCCGCCAACTTCTGCATTATCGTGTGTGCCTTTACGTAACTGATACAAAGATCAGATACTTCTCTGGCCAGACGTATTTGCTTGTGTGTCTCGGGGTGGAGTGGGGGGAGGAGTTAGGACAAAATTATTATTTTTAGTACCTAGGGTAATCTCCACTAAGAGCCTTTCAGGCCTGTTTCAATTTAACCTGGCCAAAACACTAAGCCAATAATCCCCCCTTCCTCGCCACCACCAGCACCACTGCAGCACAACTAATGCTGAGCACAAATACATACATGTTGTAATGACGCCGAGCAGTAAGACTCACCTTCCGTGAATTATTTAATAGTACGGTAAAAACAGTTCCTAGAATGCTGTCATGTAGTGCTCCCAATGCATTGAAAAGATGGATGGCGTCAGCTGAAAGATGAAATGCACTGATAAAAAGAAAAGCTGCCGAGAGGTGTAAAAAGGCCACAGTGGAAGCCGTAACTTGTCTTTTGAAAACAATCGCAGTCCGGTGAAATTACGCAGTGAGGAAAGGGGAGAGTTAAGTGGAGCTCTCTGTCAGAGGGTTCAGTTCTTCATGGTGAAACGCTGTCTTTTTGGAGTAAAATACACATCAATCCCATTTGCGTGTGCGTGTGTGTGTGCATTCCGTGGCAGTGATTAAGAAGCACTGACCAGGCTTTCTTTTCCAGTACTCTGTCATATTCTGAGAATATCCAATACATTTTCCAGAAACCTTTTATTATAACAGAGTGGAGGGGTAAGGATGAAGCAGACTCACAAGGCAGGACAATAAATGAAATTCCGATCATAAGACGAGATGAAATCAAAATATTTTTTAAATGGGAAAAGCTAACTGTAATTTAAACATTTAGTATTCAGTGGAATACACCATGCGACAGACTGGCGACCTGTCCAGGGTGACCCCGCCTCTCACCCGAAACGATAGCTGGAGTTAGGCACCAGCAACCCTCCCGACCCCAGTAAGGGACAAGGGTGTAGGAAAATGGATGGATGGATACAGTTAGCATAACTGGGCTTCCAAGTGTGCTTGGTATTGATGCTTTTGCAATTTGTTGTTTATGGTGCTTTAATGCAATACATTGCAAACCTATGTGCACATTCACCTTTTAGAACATTTTCTTTGCTGCACATAGCTGAAATATTTAAAAGAAAATTTAGCTTGGGAACCTGAAATAGCTAGGCGCAGTGCTACTTGTCATGCTACAGGCAGCCAATCCTGGAGCACCCTATGTTTTCCTTGGTGCTGATTGGCCGAATGTCTTAAAGTAGTGATAAGAAGAGCTGAGATATCAGCTTCTGCAGTTGTGCTAAGATGGTTTCCATTGAGTGTAGTAAATCAGAGAAAGGTGTAAGGAATGGCTAGAAATGTTGTGGCTAGAGATGCACCATGCTTAGTATTTACATTGGCCAATCAATATCTGCCATTCTTTAACATAAAGTATCAATCCCAAAGGCAAAACTGGGCCAATATTATTTTCACTTTGCTGCTGTTTGTGTGTTTCAGGAGGCACATTGCCATGTGGTGTTTGTTTGGCCTGTGATAGCGAAAGCGTTGCAGTGCAGTTTTGTTGGGATGTTTATCTGAAGCAAAAATTCAATATCAGTGGTGTGGTCATTTTTTATGGAGTTCAAAGGGCAGGGAAATGTAGAAAATATTGGTAAATTTTGGTTATTGGCCATTATTGGCATTAATTTATAAACACATTATTATACAAAATATAACAATAAAGAAGGTTTTCAATGAGTTTATGTCTAGTTGGATTTTAAAAATATGTTGTTTTAGTTTATAGAAGACTGCACTTTGGAGCATTGTATTTTTCTTTCTGTTTCTTTGGAGTTAAGGGCCCCATCAGTGGTGTTCAACTCAAGAAATCTCTCAAATTATTTGTTGATTAGGTCCTTCCAGTAGACCACTTTCAGTCCAGCAGGCTCTGTTCAATAAAAACTCAGTGCTCCAAGTGGAAGGGACTTTGAGTGTTTACTTGTCATCAAGCGTCCCGTAGGACGTGCAGCTGTGGTGTATAAAGTTGGAAGCTGTAAAAAGCAAACCTTTTCCTCATAAAGGCAAAATATCCAAATAGAGCCCAGATTACGACAGAATTCAGGTCTCAACGTTCAGTGAAGCTGTTACAAAGAGAGGCTCCTTCATCTGTTCTCAGAGTATCCCTGCCTCATGTAGTCGAGCAGGGATTGCATCGACTTATGTCTACTGTTCCTTTGATGTTTTTCTTTCTCTGTGTAACAACGTGTGCATCCCTTTTGCACAAAGTTCTTGTGAAGCCGACTCTTTGTTCAGCCACGAGAATCCAGGAAACAGATGGCATTTGAAGATGTGCAAGGAAAGGCGTCATTGCCGTCTCCTGAATCCAGAAGCATCGAGGAACAAATTCAATATAAAGGAATCAAATTGACTTGAATTTGTATAGTAAGTCCCAAAGTCAAATGTACAAGCTGGTAAAAGTGTTTATTGAAATAGTGATGCAGAAAGAAAGAGCCCTTTATGTGTCTATTGTCTGAAGCGCCATCGACCGCTGTGTCTTGTCCACTTCGTCCGGGTTTTCCCTCACATTGGCAACGCTCCGAGAAAGACATTACTTTGACAAATGAAACACTGCAAACCCTGGATGAGCTTGGCAGGGCCCGAAAGGTCAGGAGCCGCATTGTGCAGGTATCTGCACGTATGTGTGTGTGGAAGTGGTGTCAGCTGCAGATAATAGCGAGAAATTCTGGTTCATTTTAGTCCTGTAGGAGATCTATGTAAATGTCAAAATCAAAATGACCAGCCTTTCTCTGTGTGTGTCCGTGTGTAATTGTTTTATGGATAGCTACACTTGGCTGCTAATGACAGAATGGCGATCTGGCCAGAAAATGTAGCAAAAAGATGGACAGCAGAAATCGTCTCTGTGCTCTATTTTTATTTTTCCTCTCTTTCTCTCCGGGCTTAATCTGTCCCCCTCCCTGTTCTTCCGACACATTATCAGCAGTGTAGCAGTCGGTTCAAAGGCCCCTTGCTTAGAAGTGCACATTCAGAGCTGCCGACTTAAGCAAATAGCTATTTGCATGCCATTAGGAAAGTGGGGGGTGGGGTGGAGAAGCAGAGGGAAGCACCATTCCTCATCCCAACTCTGCATCTAGCTGAATATTCTTTATTTGAGACTCCAAATCTCTGTTTTTCCTCACCCCTCCTGCTGTGGCTGTCAGAGCGAGCCACAGTCGGAGCAATCACAGCAATCAGGGTTTCCTCATGCCAAGCCGATTGGAAAGTGGCTGCCAAAACAAAGGAGAGCGTGTCCAGTCATTATGATGCTGTGTGATTTGGTTGGTGTTAGCAAACGGTTGCTTGGACCATCTGTTAAACGGCTGGAAGAGGAAAACAACAGCATCTTGGGTAGGGAGTCTAGATATAGAGATTTTACCAGGATATACAACAACCTGTGAGCTTATCAGCTATTTGGATAAGCTGTCTGATAACATGTGTTCCTACGAAGACTACTGCAGGTGATTTGTTCTCTGTTTGGTCAGAAGTTAGTTTATTTTTTTCAGGGATCTATACACCCCGCCCTTAATCTACTTCCATATATTCTAATCTCCTTGGTTCCGTCTATAAAAAGCCCCACAAGCAAGTGGAGCATTTTTGTCACACAGAAAAGGCATATGTGATAGTCTCTCCAGATCTCAGCAGATTGGTGACGGAGTTCAGGTGGTTTGTCACTGGTTAAATGAAAACTAGAGAGAGCAGCATTGCCAATATCCCTTGAGTAGGTGTCTCAATCGGATCTGGCCTGTGTCAGCAAGCGCAACAACAGTTCTCCTTCTCCCCTCGGCTCACTCTCACATCATTTTCCTCTCTCTTTTCCCTTGTCAGCTCATCTCACCATGCTGTAACAATCCCAAATGTTTCCCACAGGAGATCTCTGCATCCACATGTCCCAGTCGTCATTGACAATTCTAGTCATCATCCCATTGATTTATGACCTACATCAATTTCCAAACAGAGATATGTACCTGGATTTGATGCTGGGAACTTCTGCAAATGCAGAAAACAGATATGAAGCTGTTGAAATTTCAAATTGAATTAAATTTATTTTGATAGTCCCACTTCACCACAGACGTAATCTATACGTAATCTGAGTGTAAAGTCAATTTAAGTTAATCCAGTTCTTTTAAATACAACCCAGTCATATTCAAATCCAGAAAGAAAACATTATTTAAGGCAGTTATTGACTTTGAGACAATCTTTCTTAGTGGGCGAGCTCATCTCAGAGAGAGACTTCTCCTTTTCAGTGGGAAAAAATACTCCATAAAAAAAAGTAATTTATGATAAAATACCGGCAGTTTATACAGAATTTCACTGTATAAATATGGTAAAGCCCATATTTATATAGTAAAATTCTGTTGTTTTTTTTCACAGTGTGCAGCAGAATCAGACGAGGTACGCTTTTCCATCTGCTTCAACCAGATGGACTTTGAGAAAATAAAAAGGACAGAAAAATAACCCCATAACAACACTGGTCCAAGACTAGTTTGTATTGAAAAGAATACCAGAAAGAGCATAAAAGTGCATTGACAGCGATAGCTGCATAATTAGTTGTGTCTGCCAAAGAAACAACCCTCAACAGAAAAGCACTGAGGCAGGGGTACTTTCTATGAGAAAACAAGTGCACAAAGTTAATGATCAGCAATAGTTTGACCATCGGCTTAAAATGAGAAAGATCTACAGCTAAACACAGCTGCTTGAAAGCCAATGATTATTTCAACGAAAGCTTTCTGTTCTACTCATGTAAAAATACTCGTTTTCCCTCCAATGTTGTGACTGGTATGTCCAGAACATAGAAAATCTGTCCAAAGGATCATTTACTTAGGAAATCATTTCAAAATAAGATGCTCTATTGGCTTTAGAGTCACAAGGAAAATGACAAGAGTCTTCAGCTCACGTTTACATCCTGTGAGCCACTCACAACGTTCACCGCAATGGAGGTTTAACATTTAGTTTTATGATTTGGAACACCCTTAGATTGTTCCACCCCTCTCTCTCTCTTTGTCCCACACACACACACACACAAGTAGACACATTCCCACTCAGAGAAAAACTTAACAGTGTTATGTATGGTTTCATCGCCCTGCATAGGCTATAATCACCCTCTCTCCATCTCAGTAAGCTCATGCTAAATGACCAGACGTCTCTGGCGGCTGCCATGATTTGTCTCTCCGCCACGCATCGTGCCGTACTTCACTCCTTCCCCTCCCACTTTCCATCTCCTCCCTCCTTCCTCGCCACCATATGTTGTGCCTGTGTGACCGGCCGACGTGTCAGGCCTGACTAACGCCTTAACAGCACGGCTGACGTTGATTTATTTCCTCTGAAATCAGGGGGCCGAGGGTAATAACACAGAATGACATTATTTGTTTATCAAATCCAGGGCTGCTTGTCTTGGCAGAGTAAAGATGTGATGACTTGATACTTGTGCCCCACTTGCCGCACACACGTATGACCCCCTCCCCCTTCAGATTTTTGATTGTGCCCTTATTAGAAGGTCTGACTTGTTGTTTAACCTCTTAATCTTGGAAATCTGGAGAAACAAGGAGCAGCGGAAATAGAAACTGAGCAGGTGCAGAACAAGGTCATTTGCAATGCATAAATATATGGGTGATGCACAAATTTGTAGTTGATTAAGCAAATGTAAAGTTCCTCAAAAAAAGTGTTCATATAAGTTGAACTTTTTTTCGCAACTGTCATGTTAAAACCACAAGCTTAAATATAGTTTAATTATTATTTTTTTGTGATAGACCAACTCAAAAACCATCACAGATATTTGTCCATTCTTCATTACAATATTGCTCATGCTCAGTCAGATTAGATGGAGAGCCTGTACAAGCCACAGTTTTCAAGTTTGCTACAGATTCTTCATTGCTATATGTTTAGGGCCACTGCCAGTCTCCGGTAAATGGATTGAGGTTTGTGGCTGCAATGTGAAAATAAGTAGAAAAGCTCAAGTGCATCGAAAACTTTTTCAAGGCTGTGCACAATGGCATGCTAATAATAAAGGAACATCAGGGAAATTCTTTGCTGTTCCACTTTGGACATGTCTGTCACGTTTGTTGTTCCACTAAATGTTAAGGATCTGTGTGTTGAACCACATCTGGGATCATTTTTCACCCTTTTTAATGCGCAAATGGTAGGTAGAAAAAATATTGAGTTTGCTCAGAGGATTGGAATGTCCCAAAAATTATAAGTAGGTCTAATTTTGCTATTTTATCTCTGTGTTCAGAAAGTGAGTGTGTGCTAAAACATCACCTTCACCTTCCATTATCAGCCCTATGAATAGAATCTCCTAGAACACAATGCTGGGCTGTAGGACCCAATAAAAGAGTAAAAGGCAAGGGCAATCTCAAAGACAGGCTGCCAGATAACAAAAGGGCCTCACCTAATAATGAACAAACTGGGGTTGGCTTTCTTTTCTCTCTGATGTGGGGGAAGATTGGGTGGTGGTGGTGGGTGGGGGTGAGATTTTTTTTGCCAGCTTTTGCCAGTGTGTTTTATGGCTAATTGAGGCATTTGGAGTAAAACTACTTCAAAATGGCACCCTTTAGAATTGGAGCAGGGTTAATATATAGTGATCCCACAATTAGCCCAGGATTGTTAAGATCTCTTTAATTCTGTGGGGTCCATTAAGCCGAGATGGCCAAGAGAGTGCTTCCACAGAGACAATTTTTCCCTCTCGGCTCTTTGTTTGTCGTTTTCTCTCTTCCTCTCAGCAGCTGCTGCTGTAGTGATCAATATGAATGGATGTCAGCTGGTTGGCAGGTTATTCTGTCGTTTTTTCTTTTGCTTTGTTTTTTACCTAGTGCAAAAAAATAAACAACAAACAGATTACTGATTGAAAGGACTGGATTTGGTTTGACACTGTACGTTGTGGTCCCTAAGCTGGTTTGGAAAGGCTCGCCCTCCTGGACATAGGTATTAGATAATTTTCTCTTGTGGGTAGAAACTATCACTGTGGTTTGCTCCTTACCCCAGTTTCTCAAATCCCCACTTGGCCCCGCGAGTGCCTCCACGAGAGCAGCAGCGAGCGCGCTGCCGCCTGATCATCTCAACTCAGGCTTTTTACAAGTGTGTCTCTCTGAATATGAGAGTCCCTTCTGAGTTATCTTTCGGGGATACATGGTGCCTGTGGGAGCCTGCAAATTTGGTGGAGGTTTTTCAAACAGGATTGAGCTAAAAAATAAAAAAAAACATTTGAGCCAGCCACAGCCTGTACAAATTGCCCAGCTCCTTCTTAAAAGCGTGACATACTGCAGCATACACACCCCAGCTTTTAATATGACTGCAATTTATTTATTTATTTATTTATTTTTTGCAGAATGCAGATTTATAGGTTTAAGTCGGATGAAAGAGGTGGATAAAGCTGCACCTAAATACGCAGTTGATTGGATGGCTGATGAGTACGGGCTAAACAGATGGCTGGCTCATTAAAGACCCATTTGTGATCATCTAAAATGATCCTAAGTTTTTATTTCTCACAGTAGGATGTCTGTTTGGACTGAGCCGAGGCCCGGGCCTTATCAGCAGGTAATACCGGCTCGCTTAGTGCTCAGGTAATGATTTGGGAAGCAGAAGAAATGGTGAGGGATTCAGTAGCACTGTGTTCCAGCACAGTGAATTTTAAAGCTTCTTGCAAGTAATTAAACAGCATGCCACCTCATACAGAGCAATTTCCTGCAAGGCATTAGCTTGCCAATGCAGCATGGCCCCAGTACACCATGTTATCTCTGTGAAATATGTCCTCTCTATCATTTTTTAATAATAACTGACTGTTTACGTTGTTAGGAAAAGATTTGCTCAATGAGCTTCTGAATAACAATCTTAAGTAATACAGAGAGTAGTAAAGATGTGTGCTCTCTGATTAGTAACATTGCCTTAGTGCTGCTTTGTAAGACTGGGTCTGAGAACCTGCTGCCCCACCTTTCCCTGTGGTGTAGCGATGGCCACAAGTCGTCACAAGTGACGATAATCCTGCATAAAGGGATTTGTTCCTATACAGCTGACAGAACGTCCCTGGGCAAAAATACTGTTTATCTTTCCATTCTCTTGAAGTTCCCCAACCCCCTGGGTTTTTGTGGCCCTGGAACTTTCACTGGTTGTAAACAGGACAAGGCAATGCACACACACAAACACACTCACCCTACTTTCAAATAAGCTCCACTCCTGTCACTGTGAATAGGAATCTGCATATTCTGCACATTTCCTGTCTTATATTTCTTATTCTGCATCCACTTGATAAGAGTCAGTTTCACATTCATCACAATCTAAGCTGTTAACTAATAATTATGCTGTAATGATGAAATTGATGTTATATATTTGTTAAACCAGAGTGAATTTGGTTTAACAAATTCACTCATTGACTGGTTTAAAAAAAATAGAAGTTGACATTTTAATCTGTCTTTAGCATCTCAAATTAAGGATAAGAACAACTTATTGCAAAACAAAAAATGTCAAAGAAATGAAACAACCAGCAGTCCTCAAAGTCTTGCTTTATATTCTAACAGCCAGAATCAATAATCTACATTTTTAACAGTTTCCTTCAGCTTTTGTGCTTCTGTTCATGTTATTTTTAAACTTTTGACTCTGAAAAGAACCAACTTCTCTGTGGGTTGCAGGACCAAGTGGCACTTTATGTTGCACTCACTGATTAGGAATAGACTGGATTTCTAAGTTTTCAAAAGGTTATGTGAAAATTTTTTTTGCAACTCTACTGTCAATCTTCATTTATTTATTCATTTAATTACTGTAGTTGTTTACTTATTTGCTCTTTTGACTTCTAAGGGCTGCAGGTTAATGACTCTGTGCAATCTGCTGGTTTCCTTGGATAGATTTCCTTTATTATGATTTAATAATTATTACCAAATAATGATTAAATATTTAGTTAATAATTATTACTAAATAATTATTAAATAAACAGTTTAATAATTACTTATTTAATAATGTTTAAATTATTAAATAAATAATTATTTTAAATTATTTAAAATACAGTATGTATCAAGAGTAATTCCCCACACTAAGATTCATCATGATAATATAAAAACCTTTAAATGTTATTGGCTTTCAGCTTTGATGTGCCACCCAAGCTTATCAGTGTTCCCTACCTGGCCACACCTTTTAAAACCATTCTGGTTACGCCCCTGGCTAAAGCAGATCAGAGTGAGCAAGCTTTATTTTTCGAGAAACATTAATGGTAATTCCTTGAGTTTTCTACTGTTACAGCAGTTTTAAGCTTAATGCTGTTTGTTTAGCATTAGAAGGTCGTTTGCAACTTTGTGGTAATCCAATTCTGTATTTCTAGAAAGAGTGGGGAACACTTCTGCTTATTTGCTCCTTTGCAGCACTAAAGCTCTCTAGACCAGAACCAAAACCCTGTCTTCTCCCTGTCAGTCCCAGTAAAGGTTTCTCTCTTGGACATATTATTTTGGTCCAGTAAGCTGCTTGCTTAAAATATGAGGACACACTTGAATCACATGCACGCAGGGAGATTTCGTTGCTCTGAATCCTGCCAGAATAAAGCAGCTGTTGCAAAAGATATTAACAGTGAAAGCCTAAGTGCATGCAACCGATGCCCTTGCCCCACTCTAAAGAAAAAAAAATAGATGCAACTTCTCTTGACTAACATGCCCTATATTTCTTGTCTTTCTGTGTTTTGTCCCTGCCATCTTCCTTTTCCCCCTTTCTAAGAAGATAGATGAAGAAAATGAGGCCAACTTACTGGCAGTGCTTACAGAGACCCTGGACAGCATCCCGGTGGATGAGGACGGATTGCCTTCGTTTGAGGCCCTGGCAGATGGGGACGTGACCAATGCCAGTGACCAGAGCTGTCCCTCCTCCCCAGACGCCTCACCTCACACCCCAGAGCCTGAGGAGCCTTCTTTGGTAAAACAATCTTGAACTTGTTTTCATTCTGAAGTGCAGTGTTAATTTTGAGCACCAGGGTTCTTACGTAGCCTTGAATTGCCTAGTAATGTTTGAGATTTAAAAAAATAGGTTTCCATGTCAAGATGTATGTAGAGTAAAAACAACTGGTTGTAGTTCTAGACTTTATTTCTTCTTCCATTGATCCCATTCATCTGTTCATCCATCCATCCACATGTATTGCATCCAATCATTCATCCCTTTTTTGTTCACCTATCAATCCCTACATCCTTGCATCTGCCCACCCATCAGTCCATCCATCCATGCATTTAACTTTCCATCCATCCTTCTGTCCATTCACCCATCGTTCCTCGCAGCCTGCAGGCTCCACTGTGTAGCAAGATTTCACAATCACCGATTTGAATTTATCCATGAACAAGTACCTCATGACTCACAATGAGAATATTTAAAACATTAGTCCAGAAAAGTGTGGTCTACTAACTTGGAAAATACATAGAAACCAAGTAGTAGAAATTATTTCCATTTTGCTAGTATGCTGCAGATAGCAGGTAGGAGCTTTTAACAAGTCTGTACTCCAAAAGTGGTCATTTGTCTGCTAGAATTAGTGTTAAAGATACACTTTGTTAAATGTTCATGTGTTCAGTGAGGAGAAAAAAAATAGGTAGGAGTGTTTCCTGCTCAGTCCAAATTACACAGTGAAGCCATTGTTGTGGCTGTTCAATGTGTGAACACTATGAGATGGAAATCCAGTGACTGATACGCAGCTAAAGCACCAGAGTGGTTAGATATTGGAAATAAGTGAACGCAGAAATCAATCCCATATTGTATTTTTCTAACTGATCCTCAAACATGCATCTACTTGAGAAAAGTAATCCAAACTTTTGGACATGAAGAATGTTTATCTGGCCTGTAATTTGCACTTATGACCAGCTTTTTATGCTTTCGACCGAAAATGTTATGTTATTTTGTGTTATGGATCATTTTGTTCCATGCTGGTCCACTAGCAAATGACCTTTAGGTAAATGCCTGGGTGTGTTTACTCAGTCACATTAGAACAGCCTGGTTATGCGGACACCAAAACACCTGCACAAGAAAGGAAAAGTACTCTGTTGTTGTTATGTCACATACTATAAACTCCTTACAACTATCTGGGCTTTTAAATGTGTCATAAACATTATCTTTTTATTTGTTCGATGTAACATCAATCCACTGATTGCACATTTACTGGACCCAGGCTGTGTAATTGAAAGGAAAATGGTTGTTTGTATAACCCGCTATGTCTGCCTGTGTCTCTCTCTTTCTCCTTCTTCTCCCTCCTTTCTGGTTCCGTTTGGGTCCATTTGCAGCTGAAGAAGCTCCTTCTGGCGCCCGCAAACTCCCAGCTCAGCTATAATCAATACACAGGTGGCAAGGCACAGAACCATGCAGCCAGCAGCAACCACCGGATCAGACCACCACCTGCCGTCGTCAAGGTGGGGACACACACACACACACATATTGGCTTTCTGCTGTTTTTCTCTTTCAGACTTGTGCACAACATATTTTTTTTTCTGTCCCTCCCTTTCACATATTTTCTGTTTCGGTGGCCGCTTTAGAAGATGTTAGGCTACTGGTTTAGGAGCCTACTATCCCAGGAGGACGGGCTCGTAATGAAAACAGGCTGATTGCTGTTGGGCTTTCCATGCGCGGCATCAGCACTGTTGACTCATTAGCTCCAACACTTACACGCCTTGGTATAGTGCCTGCTAAAGAAAGAAAACAGAAAAACTGGCACTCTTGTGAGATTGATGTATTGAGATGAAAGGGTAAAAAAAAATCTAACTCATTATATGATCCTAAAACTTTTTGCTTTTGTCCATGATAATTTGGTTATCAGCTACCTGAATCATTAAACGGCTGTGGATGAAGATAAAACAACTCTCACTGGGCAAACATGTTTAAAATTAAAATGTTCAATGTCTAAAATGTCCAAACCAGTAAAACAAACATGGGCATCAGATCATAGTAGGTGGTAAATAATAGCAGACTGATTAGTGTGTGATCTGTGGTCTATATTTCCATGTCCAGTGAGGCAATCTTCTTTATTTGAGTCTATTTTCATACCTTGCCTTTGAGTCATCTCTTTCTGGAACAGAGTGGATGAGGACTCCCGGAGGACTTGGTGAGCGTACAGAGTGGCGTGGTGATGCTTTGGGGGGCCTACCAATTAGGATGATGGGCAGAAAGCCCTCCCACCATCACCTTTGAGACTTCTGGGCTGATGCTGCACTGTTGTTGTTACTCACTTGTCAGTCTTGCACCATCTCTTTTTTTGCTCTTATACTTTTGCCAAATAACTAACTAGCTAAATATACCGTACCTTAGAGAAATAGTCGCACAGCTTTAACTTTTTACATTTTGACATTTCACACCCTTGGACTTAAAGGGTTTTTTTTTTACTGGGATTTTATGTGGAAGACATATACAAACTAAGGAGAAAACCCCTTTAAAGAAACTTATAAGAAGACCTATTTGCAGGTTTCACAAGCTATGTTGGGGACACAGCAAACTGAAAAACTGAACTTATTTGTAAAATACCAGCAGTGATGTAAAACTAATATGTAGCATCACCCTTACATACGTTCAGAACCACAATGCAGAGATATAGATCAGCGTGCCTAAGTTCAGTCCTTGAACTCTATCATCCTGCGACTGTCCCTGCTCCATCACACCTGAAACAAATGACTTAAATCCCTCATCACCATGCCAATCAGCTCTGTGGAGGCCTAGTAATAAGCCATTCATCTCATTCAGGTGTGTTCATGAAGAGAGACAGGATAGTACCTCTCGATGACTGCACTTGAGTGCCTCTTGTTTAGATCGAAGCATATTCATATATTGAGATCTAAGTCCAGTTCAGGATACGGGACAAGAGTTGAACAGGGATTTTTGCAGATTTTCCATCCAGTTACACTGACCTTGAGCTGTTTTGCAATAAAAAATGTGACAGAATGATACAGTCTAAAAAGATTGTATTTGTAATTGCAGGACAAGCTGGTTCTTGAAAGCATTTACTAAGGGGTATAACTGCAGGTCCCTTCCATTTCACAATTATGAGCCTTTTTGTTCTGGTCTGTCATTATCGCAGTACATTGCAGTTTGTGCTTGTGACATGATAAAATGGAAAAAGTTAAACAAATTTTAATTCTTTCGCAAGGTATTATAAAATGTGGGTTAGCTGTCTGTAACAAAGATAGACAAACTTTGTGACTGCATTACTTTGTTCCCGTTTTGCTTAGACGGAGAGCCCCTGGAACGGCAAAGCAAGAGGGGGCTCCGGCCAACAGAACCGCCCGGTGAGGCGACCTTGCACTGAGCTGCTCAAATACCTAACAGCCACTGATGACATCCTGCTACACACCAAAGCCAGCGATGCCAAGAGCACCTGGGGGGGTCCCAGTAGCAGGGACAAGAGTAGCCTGGGTCTCAGTGCCTCATCCTCGTCCTCGTCGCCATCCTCGTCATCCACCTCCTCGTTCTCCTCTTTGTCTTCCACTTCTTCCTCATCTTCGTCCACCACCTCCAAGAAGAAGTCGGCTGTGCCATCACAACAACAGCAGCAGCACCAGCAGTCGCCGCAGCAGCATCACCAGCGAGGTGAGAGCCGGGCTGCAGGCGAGTGTATTGTGGCTGGTCATGGGGCTGGGAAGTGGCAGCGTTGCTCTCACGATGACGGGGTTGAGGATACGGAGGGTGCCTCTGTCCCTGTTGGTCGCAGAACCTACACCTGTGGCCATGCTCGCCCCAAACAGGAGCACGGGCCGCCCAATGAAGAAGGAAGGCCGCCAGGCGATGTTGGCCGCCTGGCCGCCGCTAGGTTCATTAGGTATATGCATTCTTATTCCCTCCCTCCCCGAGAGGTGAGTCACAGCTGTGAGCATTGCCGAGAGGCTGCAGGCGCCACTCAGGCTAGGCAAGGCTTTGGCAGACAAGGCCGTAGTAGCAGTGGCAGTGCCAGCAGTGCGCCACAAAGGCACATCACGGTGACAATTAAGAAAAGAGATGCTAAGCCGGGACACCCTTTACTTAGCCAGCTACTCACCTCCAAACAGAGGCCCACTCAATTTCTGGCCCAACTACACCAACTCTCAATTACTCCTTCAGGTAGTGCTAGAAGCAGATCAGCAAGTAAGAGGTCTAAGAGCCCAACAAAGACTTTGTTCAAGGCACAAGAGAAGGAGGATAAAGATATCTCTGCTTATATAAAAAAGGCTAAAGAATCAAATTCAGGACCCCCATTATCACCTATTACCTTAGACCTTCAGAGCTGGGTTAATCAGCCAAATTCAGATCTAGATTTGGGCTTTGGACAAGAGCTGGGCTGGCCAGATCAGGGAGGCTTTGGGGAGGATGTTGACCATGATGATGATGGTGATGGTGTTGTTGTTGATGATGATGATAACCATGTCATAGGCAGCCCTGCCGTGGTGCTCTCACAGGGCCCACCAAGCCCTCTCCTCCCAGATACTAGCAATGCAGAGCCCTCCCCTCCCTGCATCATACAAGGGCAAGGGCCCCCACACAGGCAGGCACTCAGCGAGCACCCCGATGACCAGGGCCACCTGTTGTTAGGTAATCATGACTGCATCCCCCTCCCTCCCCCACCTCTGGCCTTATGATCTCTTGCTCTTTCTTCTCCTTCTGCTGCTCTAACCACTTCCGAGTTTGATTTCATGACTAACTTGTAGTCTAATTTAAATCTAACAGAGGACATACACACCAATGACGGTGAAACAGCCTGCTCGCCAATGCTTTTGCTAGTCCCAGAGACATCCTAGGGAGAAAAAAAAAATGGGAGAAGGGGTGAGCCTTGTCTTGCTGCTGTACATCCTGTTTTTAAAAAGTCAGTTCTTGAACTACCTTTGGCTGATTGAGCTGAGCGTGCTGAATATGTACATTGAGACTCAAATACCCGGATGCTGCTGTTTAGCATCGTGCCACCAAAGCCACATTCTCTTAGCTGGAGCACAAGTCGGCCAAAGCCTCGGGCAACTGCACAAGCTTCCTTGACTCTCCTTTCTTTCTTTTTTTCCCCCTCCTCTGCTGTTGGTGCATGCAATCATGACTTTATTTTTCTTGTCCAGGGAGGGGCTCACCCACTGTCACGTGTTTTGTTTGTAGCATTGTCTCTGTATGTTTTTTACTCCATTATGATCTGTTTGTTGTCAAACGCAGTCTGTTTGTGTGTAGATGCCATCACTCCATCCTGCCTCACAGAGTAAATAGTACATAGACATATATTCAAGGAGAGTAAATTGTTAAAATGGGGTCAATTTAAAAAGCATAACATCAATTGAAGCAGAGATGGGTGTTTTTTGTAGCAATAATTGTATTTGTTGCACCAATTTGAGATTAAATGTTGCAGAATATGGACCTTGTCTCTTCTGCCATGATTGTCATACCTAGATCAATAATTACCCATGCTCCTTTGTGTTCTGCAGCCAAACCAACCACCTTGCCACTTCCTTTGACCCCAGAGTCTCCAAAGTAAGTGTGTGAAGTTTTTCCAATTATTCTAGGCTAAAAAGCAGCAACAAATTAGAACACAAAGACGAAGCCAAAAGAAATGATATAAATTAGAATTCAAGCTGAGGCATTTTTTGTGACTCATTTCCATTTTTTTAGATCACAGAAAACTTCAGTCATTCGTCTGTGGTTTTAAATTATTGGATTTGTTTTGTCTTTCAGTGACCACAAAGGATCACCCTTTGAGAACAAAACCATTGAACGCACATTAAGTGTGGAGATTGCTGGAACCCCAGGTGAGCATTTTTTTTTTTTGTTTACCTAAAATATATTTGACTATTAGATAAACCACCAATAGTACTAATTCTTGCCAAGCGTATTGCAGATAGGTAGAGGTTAATAGTAGCTTTTCTTGTTGTCTTTGATAGTTCCGACTCAGATTAAAGTTCAAGGTGAAAGACAAAGAAAGTCTTTTTATAGGCACAAGTATTGATTGTCTTTCAAATCTCTGCATGATTTATTAGCAAAAAACCTCCCCACCCCTCTTTTTATCTGAAGGTGTTATAAGCTTTTTCATTATCTGATTCTAATATTATCTTGAACAACATTAAGTGCCTTGCAAAAGCATTTCAACCCCATAAAGTTTTCATGATGGGACATTATGTCCATAAACTTTAGCATGTTTTAATGATTATAATGATTCAGTGTGGAAATCCAATGCCAGTTAGTGCACAATTGTGGAATGGAAAGGAAGTGACACATTGTTTTGAAATGTTTTTTTAAATGTATAGTCTTTTTTTGCATTAGAAGGTCAAAGTTTAGACTTTGATTATACAAAAAAAACTGCTTAGTATAAAAAAGTTAAGTTTCTTATATAAAAAAGTCATGTTATCCCCTCAACAACATGACATATTATTCTGTGTTATGTTATAATAAATCCCAGTAAATACACTAAGGTGTGTTGTAACATGATAACACGTTAAAAAGTTCATCGGGTGTAAATACTTTTGCAATAACAGTATAAAGCTGGAAATTGAAATGCATGTATTAAACAGCATAACCACAGTCTTTTTTAACAAACACACTCTTTGGGAGTCACTTATAAAGTTCTGTTATATTTTGGGGGACACTTGTGTCTCATTGCTGGAAGCGTTGCTTGGCATCGTTCAGTTGAGATAAAATCAAAGTAATGCTGCCAAACTGGGACTCATTCATTTCTTTATCAGGTCATTAGAATTGTTTTAGTAACAACCACAACATTATTTGAGATTAATTATCTCAGGTCAGTAAAAAATAAAAAGGATTGCCCTTTAGCCTCTAACACTGGTCCCCTTAGATATTAATTTACAAGCAGAGGAAGTGAACCTTGTATTAGCCTCATGTGTGTCCGTTGGACCTTCTACTTGCAGGGGACAGTAATTTAACCCCTCTGCCCTCCGAGAGAAGTGTTTTTCTAGCTCTGGTTTCAAGTGTTGTTTAACCCTTTGTATAGATAAGCTCTCAGGGTCAAATGTGATTTCCATGGAGACCTAAAGGGAGCATAAGGGCAGGAGTCCTTAAGCTCTGGCAGCAATCAAGCTCAGTTAATATTTCCTCTCATTTTATTGCACGTGGGAAAATTTGTTGACCCGAAGCCAAATATCTACGGTCACTGCGTTCCACACATCCATTTTTTACAGCTGTTATTAAAATAATGCCCTTCACCTGACTCTCTTTTTAAGTCCCGTGCAAATTTTGAGATTGAATATTAGCAGGAAAAGTCATTAGTCCGGAAAGCTCAGGGTTACTGAGGCCCATTTCGTAGTTAGAGATTAGCTGGTATATGAGACAGATGGATGTAGATCCCAGCGAAGCATGAGTGTAAGCTCCTACATGTGCCTTGCAGATTTAGAGTCGCATTCAACCACAATAGAGATAATGGTGGTGTTACAGATAATCAGATGGATATGGGTACATGCTTCCACTTTCACAGCAGAACATCCAGGCACTGATGCAACATTTGGAGAACTACTAAAAAGTTGACGTTGCTTTTGTAAAGAATAAAATAGTTATTTTCATATTTCAAATCAAATAAAAACGTTTGCAGTCAGCATGGTTGTTTGACCCTTCCCAGAGAGCTACGCTGTAGACCAGAAAAAGGCAGTGAAGACCCCCAAGGGCCCTAGTTTTCAGGCCTAATCTCATCCAACTGAAAGTTTTACTTTGTACTGCTGTGTTGTCTGTATTTACTGTATCAAAAGTCCTATAGCTGTTATCTGTGTCGCTATTTGCATAGTTTACTTCAGGATCAACTCTTTAAGCCTGGAGTTAATGTCGGCTTTGTGGTCTCCTTGCGATTTACAGCTTTCTTTCCAGTCTCGCTCACTTATTTCATAATTTTTTCACCACTCTCTGCATGATTGGTTTTTGTGTCCCACAGATCATCCATCATTAGCAGGTTTGACTGAGAGGCACATATTTGTCTAACTCTGATTTATTTCTGGCACCCTATTGCTAATGGCTCCTAGTTTATGATCCCATGCAGAAATTGGTTTGGACAGATGGCGCTTCATTGGTGGAGCAGAAGTTTTTCAGGCATTCTTTAACACCTACTCTCTGTGCTCCCTGTACTTCCAATGGTATTTAAAAACAAAAATTGCTTCATAGTTTGTGGAGTTACAATCACAAACTTTACTGTATTTATTGCCATTTTAAGTTTCAGAAGTGACTTTAAATACTCTTAATTGTTTGCTAGAGGGCATTAGTTTGAATCCTTTCTTTACAGACACTGTCATTCCAACCTGACTGAGTTTGAGCTTTTTTGCAATGAAGAATGGTGATTTCATGCATGATGAAATCACCATAGCAAAAACGGTTGGAAAAAGGGCCTGTGGAGAGCATGGGTGCTTTCAGTCCTAACTGATATATAGACATTTAGGATGTTGATCGTTGCCTGGCTCCCAAACACATCATGCTACTTTAAAAACACACTCATTTTCGTCTCCAGCTCCAACCTTCTATTCAACAAGACATCCGACTGGTGCATATTCTAACACTGGATTCGATACTAATAGCTGTCATTTGATAGGAATCCACTGGTAGGGGAAGAACGACGTGCTCTATAGAAATGGCAAACAAGGAGGGGTGGAAAGAGTGTAGGTGTTTCAAAGTGCCTGAGTTTGACTCCAGTGAGAGACTGTTAGTGACAAGTGCGCCTGTGTGTGTGGGCACATTTGTTCTGTGTGAGACAGAAACAGGGGAAGATGAAGAATGACAGAGAAGGGAGGGAAATGGAGATTGATCTAGCGGAAGATGGCAGACACAAGGAAGACGGAAAAGTCTGAACTAGAGAAAGAAGGAGACTGAAAAAGGAGGCGGGAATGAGGGGAACGAAAGTAATGGCAGTGTCTGTTTGTGCGAGCGCAGTAACAAAGCTATAAAGTGGGCTCATCTCAGGACTTCTCATATAACTGCCATCTGTCTGGTTGTAAATCTGTAGGAGGAAAAGGGGAGCGGTGGGGGAATGTTGGGTACGAGCAGTAGAAAAGAATGTCAATCCAACCATCACTTCCTCTATTGCCTCAACGACGTAGCATCTTGCCATTTGGACATCTCGAAGAATGCCAAAATGTGCATAAAAGAAAGAGACGTTCATTGTCCTCAAAACTGTACTGAAGGGTAAACTCGAAACATGTATAACATCGTTTTAGTGAGGGGTCTTTTTGACTACAGTGACTTCTTGTATGTGTTTTTTATATTTTCCATTAGATGCATTAAATTTCTTCTGGGCAGGATTGTTTTTTACATGAAAATGGTTCTTTTCAAGGTCGGAGACAAGGAGAATGGCAAGACATCCATATTAAGTTACACAGAGCATTACATTAATCTGTCAAGATTGCAATAAAATAGGATTAGACCAAGTGAAAGTGAATATTTTAATCAGACATGTATCTGTGTCCACTGTCTATAAACTGACCTGGGAGTTTATAGATGAGTGAGACATGAATGGAGGGAGTGGGGGGGCTTGTGGTGCCTGGTGAGGATTACAATATGATTTGCATTTCATTACACCCACCCAACCACTCTGTCTGTCTTCCTTGCCCCCTCAGGTCTGACACCACCTACCACGCCCCCACACAAAGCCAGTCAAGAGAATCCTTTCAAAGCATCTCTGAAAACCAAGTTGTCCTCATGTTGCTCCTCGGCCTTGACGTGCAAAAGAGCCAGGCTGAGTGAGTTGGGCGCCGGCGCTTTGGCCCCGGCCCCAGGTGCCTCAGCCGGGGCCCCTGCCAGGAAGGGTCCCGAACAGACTGAGCTCTATGCGCAGCTAAGCAAAGCATCCACCGCCCTCCCTTACGCCATCGCTCAACATGCACTGGCGGGCGGCCTTGAGGGGCACTGCAGCACTGGCAACAACAAGCGGGCTGCTGAGCAGGATGGCCACAGCGACCATGACTATTGCCAGGCACTGGCTGCTTGTAAGATGGATGGGGGCATATCCGCTGTTTCCATGGCTACATCTTTGGAAATGACATTCACCCCAGGTGCCACCTCCACTGGCAAAGTGGAGAACAGGCAAGTCGAATGTATGGACTCAGTCATGTCAACATCGTTTCTATCATCTTCTTGTTCTACATCATCATCCTCACTTAGTCATTTGACTAAAGAGCAGAAATTTGTCCCCGTGGATGGAGATGCTTGCCGTGTCAGGGGCTTAGGGGAGCGTACCCTTCCACAAAACACTCAGATATCCACACCGGGGGGCACTGCTGTTAGGGACCAACTGCAACTTTCTGCCACCAGCCGGAAGCCCCTGTGCGACCAGGAAATCAGAGCAGAACTCAACAAGCACTTTGGCCCTCCCCTACAAGCCCTCTATACTCAGGGTGAGCAGGAGAGAGATGATAGCAGTAAACCAAACAAGCCTACAACCCCCCAGTCCCCTGAGGGGGCAGAGATTGACTTTTACTCCCAGAGACTGTCCGGATCCAGCTACCTGCAGCAAGGGTTTCTGTCCTTTCATGATGAGCTGGAGCTGGATGATGGCCGTGAGAGTCGCTTCATCTTTCCATGGGAGGGCACCCCTCTGGACCTACTCTTTGACTGCTCTCCCCGTTCTCCCTCCTGTTCCCCACTATCCACTTGCTCCCCTTCACGAGGCTCCATCTCCCCACCGTCCTCCCTTCTCTTGTCACCTAGTCGACCGTTCTGCTGGACCAGCAGCGGGTCCCGTTCCCGTTCACGGTCCCACTCCGGCTCCCGCAGCTCCTCATCACGATACCGCAGGCGCTCTCTGTCCAGCTCACCAGACAGACGTCCCTCCTCTTGGTAAGCTGTTTTTAAGTTTCCATATGTAATCTTTTTAAAAGTAGAAATATTTGGAAGACACTCAAACACTTTTCTTTATTCCTTGCTGAAAGAAAAGTAGTCATTTAGTAGTCATGTAGTCATTTTAAACATTGTCTGCATCCAGGATTCTGACACCCAAGTGGGTTGGTGTAAAAATTCAAATGAACAAAGCATAATTGCCAACATCCAGGATATTTTGATTGTTAATCTGGTATCTCACAAATATTTATATTTGTGATTCTGTAATTGTTCAATGCACAATGCTTTTACTGGGAAATGGCATGTTGTTTCTGGTAATGGTGTGACACATTTAACCAAACCGAAAGTGTCACATTGTCTTAACATTTTTAATACATATTTTAAAAAGCCTTGAATACACCCATACTTCCAAACTTTTTTTAACCTGTCTTTATGTAAGTCTTAAATTTGAGCACTTAGAAATTTGTTGCTTTTTCTAACGACTTTTAAACTTTTTCCCTCATGGTTTTGAGTTCTGGCAGAGGCATAATTATTTCCGCTATGTTACTCTTTAATTCTATGCTTTGGCAAAACAATAAAGCCCTTCTTCCAGGGTTGTAAAGAGCTCTGTCTGAAGGACTTCAAGGCAGGACTGGTCAACGAAAGTCTTCTTGTAACACTAGCTTTTTGTTTCGTAGCGGCTTAAGTAGATTCAGTTTTTGTTTTTCATTTCCATATAAATGGACTGCAGTGGTGTTGTGCTTTTTGTAGTCCAAAGGACTCGAAATCACTTTACACTAGGGTCAGTCATTCACCCATTCGCCCTCTGATAGTGGTGAGTGTCTGGCTCATTCATATTGCAGAGTAAAATTAACTACAATATAACATGCTCCAACATGGAGTGTGGGTCTGTGACTGGAGGCTAATAAAAAATAGCATCCCATCCAATTCTAATATCAATATTGGATCAGATTGGTTATAACTTCACTGTAAAGTCTCTTACTCTTGTCTGGGGACATTTTCTGGTGTGAGGCTACTGATGATGCAAGCTTGGTGTTGGCTTAAGCTATTTATTTTTAACAAATTCTTCAGCTCCTCAAGCAAGACAGAAAGCTGAGATTTTACCATCAGGTTGTGATTTACTCTCTTGGCGTAGCACCTTGGTGACTAGAAAGATATTGAAAAATAAAAACTAACTATTTGGCTCCTCTTAGATCTGATTTTAAAATATCACTTAAAAAGATCTCACTAAACAGTCAAAAATGAGAGATGAACAAAAATGAATGAAATAACAGCAGTGGACTTATCAAGAGAGTGAGTTTTCATCTTTATGCATGGAGTTTTATTTGATTCTCTCTCCCTTTACACACTAACTTCCCCTGCTCCCATTTTTTATGAATTTATTTATTTATATAATTTTTTTTATTTCTTTCCATTTGATGCCAGGTCTATTGTTTTAAGAGGCAGCTGTTGTTTTTATTGCATGGCTAAAACCTTCCTCTTTTACATCCCCGGAGATAAAAGCCAAATCCAGTCTGGGGGAATATGGTCTCAACACCCTCTCTCAAAAGAGATCCCTATCATCATAACCTCTGTGAGAACTACGTTACCCATGCTCCTCTTTGATCAGTGCCGAGGGAGGGTTTTCTTTCTTTTGTCCTTTTTTTTTTGGTTGCAAAACAGAAACTTGCGACTGAGAATGATATGAATAAATTGAGTTTGTCAGCAGTGCTTCATTGAGTGGCTCACAGTGGTGGACTCTGCTGCAGTGACTCACTTTGTTTGCATGATTACTGAAAGGTCAGTTTACTCCGCAGAGCCAATAGAATCACTTTATCTTATTCAGACCCTTGCTCTTCATCCTACACCAACTTGCTTGTAAATTATACTGTAATAGCCTCGAGGCATTCGATCAAAATCTGACACAGACAGGGTTGGAGTTTAGAGGAAAAAAAGTCAGATAACAGCAGGAAAACAGTGCTCTTGGATTAGTGTTCATTGTTATACCTTGTCCTCTAGATTTATTGACAATTCAAGCTGCACGGCTATGATAATCCTTTTTTTGGTGCAGTTCTTACTACAGTGAGATCCAGCCATCACACAGCTTGTCTGTCCTTCTAATTGTTCCTCCTATTGGAAGATATGGGCAGCTTTTTTTCTTGATGCAACTTACTGACCTTAGAAGATCAATACACATCCTACTTGTGTTCTTTCTGCTGTGTAACCTTGCACCTAACACCTTATGTAATGCAGAAAACAATGACGGTTTAAAATAGTAAGTTAGTGATTCACTTAATCAGTTGACATGGTGTTGGAGCAGAGAGGACTGTCCTCAAACTCTGGCAAAATATTGCCAAAAACTGCCACAAAACAAAATATGTCCTTAACATTGTTAACAATACAGCATTTTATTATGGGTGAAATATGTAGCAATGTTTTAAAATAAATCCCAATGCATCCAGGTTATTTAACTATTAAAAATGTATTAATCAAGCATATGATTATAGGAATATTCTAAAAAATATTTAGGAATATGAAATATATTTTGTCTAATTACTTTTAATTCAGAAAAATCTGAACGGACAAAACCATTTGGGGCAATAAAATATATAAAAAATAATAAAACTGAAAAAAAATAAAAATGGATTTAGTAAGGTTTTACAAGCTTTGAGAAAGCATTAAATAACTTTTAATTATTTAACAAACTTTTACTTTTGACTTTCATAAATTATAAAAATGCTTGTGTTACATTTGTTTGATTGTAAGTATAAAAGGCGCCACTAGATATGCTATTTCGTAATGTTTATCCTCCCACCCGACCCACTAAAGGAAAATACTCAAATTAAAGATAAGATAATACTACTGCAATAAAAGATGAGGATTTATTTGAAAGCATCTTGAAAACAGAAAAGCCGGCAAGAGAAGAGGGTGCTGCAGCTCGTTTTAACGTACCTCCTATCTGAAGAAGCACACCTTTGCTTCCCAAACGTCTCCCTTTCTATTATTTACGTGTTCCTCCTTCAGGAACACTTCAATAATTGAGCACCAGAAGCTCAAGAAGAGAAAGGCATACAAGCTCCACAGTTAGGCCACCAGGGTCTAAACTATTGACCACATCTTCATACAACATAGATACATGCGCACATCCAACCCAGCTCAGCTGTGGAAGAAAAAAAAAAAAGGCCATAAATGATGAACATTTACTCAGTTACATGAAGACTAGGTGGTGTTTAAAAGGAGTTAAATGTAAGATTCAGAGTTTGGCTTAATTAAATCAACCCAAAGCTGTAAAGAAGTGAGCAGCTTTTATTTTATTTGAAAGTAATGTGTTGTAGTGGAAAGAAATGTCATCCTTACCGCTTTTCTCTGGTTTTACCTTCAGGTCTCATCATAGCTCAGATCTGAACGCTGTCCGCTCCAGATTCCATAAGAGCCCTCACCCTCAGTCTCGATCTCCGCTCAGCCGCAGGCCAAGGTAATTCTTTCAGTATGAATTATTCAGTCCTCTTGTTTAATATGCATTGTTAACTTAAGCTTAGTTGTATGACTCAGGTAAAGAAAAATGTTTAATGCGTGCAAATTTCCAGAGAAAATTACTAGGATTTATGACGTTATGGACAATTCAGCCAACAACTCCTTTCTCTTGTGTTCACCTTAAATGCATGCACAACACAATCCCTGCTATAAAACATGGTGATGGGTGCATCACCCTGATACTTTTCTTTATCAGGGAGAAGGAAGTTGACCAAAGTTGTTGGGAAGAAGCATGGAGCTAAATGTACAGCAATCCTGGACTAAAAGTCATTAGATTCTGCAAGGGAAGGTTCACCTTCCAGCAGGACAATGACCTTAAATATACAATCAAAACTACAATAAAATGGCTATTTAAGTGTCATAATTTCCCAGTCAAAGTCCAGACCAGTATCTGATTAGGAATTTAAAAACTTTAAATTTTATGTTCACAGATTCTTATCCACCCAATCTGAATGAGCTTATGCTTTTGGAAATAAAAAAAATGTCTCAAGAAGCGCAAAGCTGGTAGAGAAAAAGCCTCAAAGCTCTAACTGCAGTAAAAGACTGTTTTACAAAGTATTGACTCATGAGGATTGAATTCAAATGTTCTTGTGCCTTAAGATTTCCAAATCATACTTGTGCACATGCATGCGACACTCATTAGACGATCCTCGCGGCTTCTTGCTGCCACGTTTCTGACTATGTGCATTTGGAGTTTTCTGAGAAGCACTGCAGAGGATGAGGATTTCATATGCAGCGAAGTACTGGCAAAGACTGACCCCATCTCAGCACTCTGAACCGATTTGGCATCCGCATCCCTAATGACACCCGACAAGTCCAAGAGCCGCTCATCAGTGGAAAACTTAGTGGACACGTCTTGTACTAGTCTGGGGCGGTTGGGAGAAAGCAGCGCTTTCCCTCTTGATGAAGCCCTAACTAAGCAGAAAGTAATGACATGTGAAGTTGTGCTGACAGCTGCAGCTGCCTGGGTCCCCGACTGTGCCGCTCGCCCGGCGCTCCCGCGGGCCCATCCTGTGGAGGCTTAGGCTTCTCAGCGATGGTGAAAAGACATCTTAATAATACGTCCATCTCCTTCACTTTGCAACAAACTTCTCTAGCGACGGCAGTTGTGTCCTTGGCAGATGCTGACAATTGTTCCTCATAAGCGCGGATAGGAAGGCCGCTGTTTACGCAGAGGGTGACAACGGGAGGACCGAGACGGACGTCACACCTCCCTTCTTTTCTCCCGCACAGGTACGACAGCTACGAGGAGTACCAGCACGAGAGGCTTAAGAGGGAGGAGTACCGACTGGATTATGAGAAGCGGGAGTTTGAAAGGGCCGAGCAGAGGGAGAAGCAAAGGCAAAAAGCCATAGTGAGTCAACTGACACGTCTAAAGTCACATATCCTGTTTTTTTTAAGCTTGACTTGACTTCATCTTCCTGCAACGACACTGATAAAAGAGCACATGTAATCAGTGTTGTGGCACAGCCCACAGAAACCTCCCACAGACACATATTACTGAGGATGAGAGCCTCCAGCTCTGTGCGATGTGCCAGAGCATCTCTCTGCAGAAAAGAATACATACAAACTGAGTTTCTGAATGATTCAGGCGACAGGCCCTTCCTCTTTATCTCTGGGTTGCGTATTTTTAACATCTCCGTCGTCTGGAAACACTGTCGACTCCTATTAATCACACCACAGGGTACAACGTGAAAATAGCAGCAAGAAAAGGAGGGGATATTTTAAAAAAAGAAAATGTCCACAGATTTCTTAAGTTTTTCCCCCTTTTTCTGTATCTATTTCACAATTCATCACGATTCAGTGAACATAGCATTTTTCCCTTATCTACCCCCCTCTCCTTGTCTCAGTGGGAAATTATTCAGCTTTCCAGTAGGCTGACACGGCTACCGCCCGTTGATAAAACACACATTAAAATGATACAGTAACCCGAGCTTGTGCTTTGGGTGCTCTGAGTTTTCTTTTCTTTTTCTTTTTGATGCAAACATTCACAAAACCGTTGAGCTCAAGCTGTCAAATACACTTTGGGAGGCCACAGAAAAACAAAAAGAAAAAAAAACTTTTGAAATGTCTGTCCTGCTTGTTTTGCTTTTATATGCACACACACAACACAAGCAACCTTCAGGGTGCCATCACAAAAAGGCTACCTATTTATCAGCTGTCAGCATCAAACCCCCTATTTCAGCAAATACTCATTTTTATTTTGAAACTAAGCATAAAGCAGAGTGGAGGAAGGAAGAGAGTAATCTGTAGCTCATTTGTATCTTTCTCAGCCGAAAGCCACCAACACAAAAGGCAACTTTGGGTCTAATATGATGATTTACATTTGTTTACGTTTTGGTGTATAAAACTGCAACAGACCTCAGTGGACTCCCCTCAGTAATGGCAAGTGAACGATACATAAATAATACGACTGATTATAGCCTCAGGAATTAAATGATTAGAGGATGCAATTAAAACTAATCAAAGGCACTAACTGCTGCCTGTTGTAGTTTGTGCTTAAATTTCTCAAGATCCCTCCCCTCCACCCTTGCACATGCTCCAAAGTTCAGGGAAACCCTGTTTGCTCCAATATTTTGCCACTTTTCCATTAATTGGTTCTGATTGTTGAGGATTTTTTCTATTTAGTAAATGCTTCAAAACTTAAATCTGTCCTTGCATGCAGTCAGCAATTACATCTCATGAATTGGAATAACATCTAGAAGCGCATCTAGATCTGTGATTAAATTCGAAATATGGATTTTTTTTTATCATATATCAATTACACAGTAAGATATTTTAAGCATTGTTTCTGGACATTTAGATGATAATGCCATAAAGGTAAAAACATCCAAACATAAATATAAATTTAGTTAAAATATGAAATTTCATAAAGAGGCTACTCAGTAAATGCTGCCACGATGTAACATTTCTCCTTTAGAAATGTTTTATGTAGTTATGTAATCCTCAAAGACAAACTCGCTTTTTGCCTATTGTGTAGCAGCTTGACACCATGAGTGTGTGAATGTGTGTGTAAATGAGTGAATGTACTGTAAAGCTCTTTGTTGTTTTCTGGACTAGTTCAGCGCTATGCAAGTACAGACCATCAACCATTTTACTCTGACCCTTAAACATCAAATTATTTAAACTGGCAAAAAGAAAACCAGAAATTTGCCCCACAAAATGCTAGTTTTAATGTTACTTCGATCCAAATATGTTTCTAATAACAAAAGCCTTCCAGTATGAAAAATAGAATTCCTTTATGTTGCAACTAAAGCTGGCTTTTCTGATGTATGACTCAGTCACCCTGTGGCTTTATTTTTAGACTAACCAAAAGAGGAACCAAGCCCAAAACTTAAGTCGTGGCATCATTTGATAAAAATCATTCTGCCTCAGGTTGATGAGTTGCGGAGAGAAAAGAGGAATTGCGGTGTCAAGGCAGATTGAAGGCGCTTCCAAACTGCTACGCCCATCAGATAAGGAAGCAAACAGTCAGATGGAGAGGGGGAATGAAAACAGGGGCCCATAGTCAGCGGCGGTATCCACAGGAGTGATCAAGACCAATTCATTTAAGCCTAGTGAAGAAAGAGAAGGGGGAAATGGAAAAAAAAACAGTTCTCCTCCCTCCAGCACCACCACCATCTTCTAATCTCTTCGCGCCTGCTCTGTCTTTCTGTTTTAACGAGCAGGAGGAGAGACGGGTGGTGTACGTGGGGCGACTGAGGTCCGACTGCAGCCGATCAGAGCTGAAGCGCCGCTTTGAAGTCTTTGGGGAAATTGAAGAATGTGCAGTGAACCTGAGGGACGATGGGTAAGGCTCTAGGATTTTTCCCCTTCTCATCGGTTTGCATCTCAGCAGTAGTCTGGCATCAGGGGGGGTCATTTATTTTGGACTTTGCAACAAAATATAATCACTCAACTGGATTGCTAAACTTCATAGCAAGGGACAAAGACAGAGGTTTGCGATACTAAAGTTTCTCCTGACTCATCTTTGTACCAAAGAAACACCTTTATTGATTCTCTTTTGCATATAAATAGCACGATCATCATCTAAGACAAGGTCTTTTGCTGGGTCATTCCTGTCCTACGGCAACATGACGTCGCCTTTCTCTATTTTTTCACCAGGGACAATTTTGGCTTCATCATGTTCCGCTACACCTGTGACGCCTTTGCCGCCCTTGAGAACGGACACACCCTACGCAGGTCGAACGAGCCTCAGTTCGAGTTGTGTTTTGATGGACAAAAGCAGCTCTGCAAATCACGATACACAGACTTGGGTGAGTGCCGCGTTTTGGAGGTTTCACAGACAGCTATTCAGCATGTTGGTGTAACTAGAAGGCTGTCAGTACAATAACAAGAGGGTAAGGGGTAAATAAGAATTGCTTATTTCCAGATCCAAGCATACCCCTCCCTGTTCAGCTCTGAGCATCTCCACAAGGCTTTCAAGGCTGAAAATTGCGAACTGAGGGCAAAGTTCAGCCTGGGAACATGTCAAGAATGGAGCTCTATTTCCTTCCCGCTTGTAGCTGCTGTATCTTAAGGAAAATGAGACGTACTCCATCACTCACTCGGACTCGGGATGCATGCTTCTGCTTTCTCTACGTTAGTGGGTTAAAGACGGCCCCTAAAAGCATCAGCGGCTTCATGCACTGATAGACGTGTGAACATGGGAATCCCTTTAGGAGTTTCGAGGAAGTAAATTAAGTGGAAAGTATTAAAGAAAGAGTAGAAAAGAGCTGAGGTAAGAAGGAGGGAGGTGAGAGGAGGTCTCAGCAGTTTTCAAGTCCATCTGTTGTCGACCGTTGGAGGTAAGAGCCTCTATACGAGACGTAGAGGCTGTTCTTTTACACAACCACCCCAGCTATTTCTGCCTACGCACACACCCTACCGCCTTTATTGGCTGTGTGGGACTCATGGAAGACTGCAGTATAGCACTATTTATTTAACTCCCGAGGGTGAACATACACAAACATTCTAACATAGATTTAGCTGGAATAGATATGGCAGAAGGTTGACTGATGCATTTGATGATGTATTTGATAAATAATGCAAGCAATCAGTGAAATCGAGGCTTCTCCCCCCCTCGCATGTTGCCCTACTTTTGACACGTGAAAAAAGTTGAGTTGTTTCTATCTCCTCTAATAATTCTGCAGTGACTAAACATTGTGTGATACTGTTGAAGCCAGATATATAAATACACTGCAAAGAAGGAGACATAGCCTTTGATCTCACAATAAGTCATAGGAAACTTTCTGTTTAAGTTAGGATTATTAAAATTGTTTGCTGAATGACAAAATTATGGGAAGGCATTTTATAATTTTTTTTTCCCATTCAGAAATGTAACTTATTTCCTGAATATTTTGCAAAATTACGTTTTAAACTGCACAACTTGTTTGCTGGAATTCTTATAGGTTGTTTTGATCTTGCACATGTTTTCAGGCTTGCCTATAAATGTTCTATAGGACTGAGTTTGGGCCTTTCTGATTATTCCTCTAAAATTGTAAAATGGACTTGTATGCTTAATGTCTCTGCCTGGTGAGACTGAAGCTTTAAGATTATTTAAGATTTTGGTTGTAGAGGTTGGAATCGACTGGCACGTTGCCATGCTGGTTATTGTGTCAAAATTGAGTGAATGGTAAAATTTGACCTCTAACTTTGAAGAAAGCAATAAAATATTGTGTCTTTCATTATTCTTACATTTAGCAAATATAAATAATTTCTGTATCAAAACAACTGGTTTAGATCTTCTGTGAAACATGACCCGCTATTTCAGGTGTTTGCACAGCAATAACAGACCTCGTCTTCTATTTGACGATGAAATCTAAGATAGGTATTGACGTTTTAGCGGCAACAGAATTCTAAATTACCCTGCTTCAAGAGAGTCAATGGGTCACTGAAGGGAAAGAGTTTTTCTAAATAAATGTTGCAATTCCCAAACATTTCCAGCCATTACCCTTTTTAAAGAGAACATGACAAACAGAAACAGCTGCTTATCCCAGAGCCGTGAGGATAGACATTATGCTGAAATTGACTAATCAGTCTACTGAAATGGAAAGGCCTTCATTCAACTGTCTGATTGTCAAGAGCAGACTATTTTCGTCTGTCCATATTGATAGCACATGTTAAAAAGATTGAGAGGACTGTTTTCTAATACTGATGTATCCAAACTTCTTCCTGGTCTTTTTTTTTTTATCTTTGCGACAGTGTCCATTAGTTTTTAGTAGAGCACTTGGGTATTTTTCATCCCTCAAGGTGTGCGGTGAGACACGAATCAGCCCTCGGCCAATGCATTAGATCAAGTCTGGCGTCTCGTAGCTGCCACGGTCGTTCCCATTTCTCAAAGCTCGCTGAGTGTGCTGCTGGGCCCTGTAGGGGCCTCATTTGTGAAGCTGTCTGTTGGGTCAGATAAGATACTCTTTATATATTATCAGGTCGATCAAGATAAACAGGACATACAGGAGACCGGCAGAGGGAGGGATGCAGTTTAATGCTGTCGCCTCTGTCCAAAGTTCCAGACTTTGCACTTGATATTCAACATGTGTTCTATCGTTCCATGTATGAGTACATTTTGCTACCTGAGCTTTCTTGATTTCTTGGTACTTTGGTTTTTCAAGTTTTTATGAAGTATTGCATGTTTTTAACAATTTTGAGAGTCATAATCTTTCAGATTTTGTAAGTTGTCTGCTTTAAATGTGGATCACGTCATCAATCAGGGAACCATGGTCTAATATCATTTAGATTAGACCATTTTTATGATTATTTCTCATCACATTTGTTCAGAATATTTCAAAACAGAAAGCCACCGCATGGCAGATATTTGGTTATTTTGCCCTTTAACCAAATACTTTTACAGGCATGTGGGTATGAAATGGAACTAGGAAAGGAATAAAAGTATCAGTTGACCCTGCTTAAAAATAAAAAAAATGGACAAGTAGGACAAAAATGAAGGCCCAGGTTAAGGAATTACAGCAGGTAGACAGTTTTCTAGAGTTGTATTTTGTAAAATTTAAATCCACCAAAGACCAGATACACAACCAGAAGAATCTATCATCCTGAAGTTGATGGTTTTACTGAATGCCAGGTTTTTCAGCTAGGAGATGTTTGTTGTTGGTGCTACTAAGGTTAAATCTAACACTAACCCAACCCCAATTCCCTTCAGGAAATCTTTCTGCCTATCAAAGTAGAGCTTTTTAACTTAACTGCAGCTCATTTCTAGTAAGGTGTATAGCATTTGTTTTTTGGAATGGTAAAAATGTGAACTCATACTGATAAACTTTAGAGGGTATTGGAAACAGATTTCATTGACTGAAACTATAACTAAGAGTTACTGATTGACTACTTTTTTTACCCATTTACTGCAGTTGGTCTGAGCCTTTAGGCTAGACAGAGTATATAGTAGGTTGGCCATTAACCTGTAAATTCGTAAGGCTTTTATCTTGCTCTTTATGATTTTGTGGAAGTTTGGCACTGTTGCATTTCGCTTAATACCAAAGACAGGAGACAAACACCATGCCAGCTAAAATGTCAGATTAGGATTCAAAACCAAAGGGGACTTCTATGTTTAGCTGTTCTGCTTAACATTAACCACAACCTTTCTCCCCACCCCGCCTCCTTTCCAGACTCCCATTCGGACGACTTTGATCCGACTTCCACGAAGAGCAAGTATGACTCCATGGATTTTGATAGCTTGCTGAAAGAGGCCCAGTGCAGCCTGAGAAGGTAACCAGCTCAGTGGCGCCTGAAGTCTGTGTCACAAAGAGGAACTTCTTATACCTCAACGTTGTTTCTCGCTCCTTGGACGACGAAACCACCAGAAGTTTTATGTTCTGTCAAAGAGCACCTGAGAATAAGTCTATAGACCTATATCAATATAAATGAATATATTAAAAATAAAAGTTTACATGAACATAGCTGCTGAAGAGCTGGGAAGAAACATTTCATCCTGGGAATACCAGTGAACTCTCACAGTTGGATGCACTCTACTGCTGTAAAATCAGTTGAAAGAAGGAAAAAAAAACTTTTTGATTTCCTTTTCTCCACACTACAATACCCACAATTAATTTTTTTTTCTAATGAAGTAAAAACATCCAGATTTGCTTTATTTTACTGTTGATTTTCTTTCCCTTTTACTGTTTTAAATCTGGTATTTTGGATCTGGTGTTACATTACAAAACAGGAACGTGTTGAAAATGAATCTTGGAAAGGTAAAATTCAGAAGGTAACATTGTTGTCTACATTTTGAAGGATAAATGTAGCCGTGTATTTACAAATGCTATAAAAAAGGACTATTTTTATTTTATGTACATATCAGAGTTCTTTATTTGTTACAGCTATGCACTGTAAAACGCAGCCTTTTTTAAAAAAGAAGAGAAAATTTCTTAATTCAGAATGTTGATCTGTAGTAATTACAATACTGTAAAACATATTGTACACCTACATGATGTTTAGAAGACATGACATGATTGTAAAAAAAAAAAAACAGAAAAAAGTTAGACATGTCCGATTGCTCATTTTGTAAGAGCATGTGAAGAAATGTTCTTTTTTTAAATTCTTTTGTTTCGGTGGGGAAAAAACTGCGAACCATGTATAGTTTTATGTGTTTATAAAGTTTGTCAATCAGTGTTTTTGCCTAAAACAACCAGTTTAAAATGCATTTTTAAGGTGTTTTTCATGATTGTTCCCTATTTTTAATCACTACTCATCATGACGTGATCTATTTGGGTTTTTTTTTGTTGTTGTTTTTAAAGACTCTGATTACCATCGATAGGAGAGAAAACAATAAATCAGCACAGATATATTTATGTATTTATTTTAATATTTGAATCAAAGTATATTTATGGACTCCATTTTACAATGGCGTACCTCATTAATAATTTTTTTTTTCCTATTTATGTCTCATGTCAATTGATTTGTGTTATTTAATTTAACTTGCAATCACTGGACAGGGTGTACAATAAATAACGCTTTGGTGGGGATTTTATTACCTTACTATGCCTTCCGAAACAATCAAGCTGATCAGTCCGGCAGTCAGGCCCCTCATTCTTCTCTTGCATTGATTTTTTTTTTTTTGTTTTTCTGTTTGCTTGTTTTCAATAGGTTACAGATAACATGAAGCAATAAAATGATTTTGCAGGAGTTTTGTTGCGAAGACTTAGAAATTGCCATCATCACTCCGCTCATGCTTGATTATGTGAATGCCAAACTAAAGTTTACAATTTTTCTTTTCCTGAATTTTATAAAGATCTTGTATTTGATGTAAAACACGTATACCACTGATATTATTCACACTAATAAAAAGATGATAAACGATAGTGGCGATTATGATAAAAATTAAAGAAAAAAGCTATATAAAAAAAGCAATAAATTATTTTTCAGAGTTGTATTTTAGCTCCTGCTGTTGTGCGATTTTAAGGACTATGACCCATTACCCAGTCGCTGGTGTAGTTAGGACTCCCACTAACCCCTGCCCATCCCCTCTCCTCCTCAAAATGTAGCTCAGTCTCTGTGATTGTGACACACGCATTACCTTGTGACATCTGTGCAAACGTGACTGACTCTAATTCTACCCTGTGTGTGTAAAAATGTGCCCAGTCGAAGCTGATTGTTTTGTGTTGCATGGCTATTTCAGGACAGCAGCTGGTTTAAAGCCTAAAAGTCTTTAAATACGTTCCTGTCAGCTGTCTGAACTTTTTTTTTTAAATGTAGCTCTAAAAGCCAAAAGAAACTCTCTTTAACATGCTGCTACGCCATTAACTCAGCCCTCCCCTCCCCAAGTCCTGATATCACAGCACCGTCAACGTGACATGAAAGGTAACCTTGCGGTTTCTGGTTCAATTAATATCCTGTTTTTAGCGCAAGCCAAGTAATGAGAGAACCAACTATAAAAGCTTAGCTGATCACAGGCTCCCTTTCATGGAGTTTGACTGCAGAGACAAGAAACAGCTATTTTCTTTATGCAAGTAGTCCAAGATTGGTTGAAGGATACATATATAAAATTTAAAAAAGCCCTTTACCTTTTTTATGATAATGTTTAACTTTCTTTTTCCTCTTTTTTTTGCTGTATGTATAGCGTTTGGGTAATGGTGTCATGTCCCATTTCATAGATGTGGCTTTAATCATTGTAATAAAAAAAGTAAAAATGCTTTGTAAATTGCTTAGAGTAGCAATATATTATAACACCTCCAGGTTCAAATTTCCACTTTGGCGGGCTTTTTAATAATAGGAGCCGTTGAGTTTGTTGCCACTGCTTAAACATTTGTTTTGTAATCATGTTTCTTTTGAAAGGACAATAATGTTCATTGGTAAGTGTGTGTGTGTGAGGTGTGATTGGAGGTGTGTGTGCGTGTGCGTTTGGGCATGTTTTCTGGGAAAGGGTTAGGGGTTGTCGCTACCTGTTTGTGTCCTATTCACGTTGCCTTCTGCCAAGTCCTTACCAATGCCTTTGTGGTTCTACCTATTGTACGACTTTCTTGTGACTTTCATTTTTTATGTGCAATTCTCATCAGCCTCACCATGCCAATAAAGGGAAAATGTGTTTGAAAAACTGTCTATCCATGAGCGTGTCGGCTATCATTGTCCTGTGTCATGATGTTTTTGTTTCAGTTGTTGTGGTGAGAGATGTTTCCATCCAGGTTTGCGCTTGTTTTGTTTTTGAGGACAATGGGTAGGTTCTGAACTGATGGCGGTGTGTGAATTTAAACTCTTGATGCTGATATTTTCCTATCCCGTTCTCTGTTAGTTTTACATCTAGTCTTGCATATAGTTCACATAGTGTTGTGTAAGCTAATAAGTAAGAATTGAGAGAAAACCTGAATTCTACCTCTAGCAGAAGTCTAAAAGAATGACATTATGCCAGCATTGGTTTGATGAAAATATTCAGTCATATCTAATGATTTTAAATCCAAGAGAACATTTATTGGACCCAGGGATTTAAACACTATTAAATAAATTACTGCAAATGTAAATTTTAAATCTATTTTCTCTTCATCCTGGGCTTCAGTGGCTCAGAGAGTTAAATGAAGGCTGGCTGACGGTGGATAATGGCACGATCTCATTTTTAAGAAACACTGAATTTCTGTGCTACAAGAAGGAACCTACGTTTTACTTCTTTGAAATTCACCAATCATTCATTGCTTCAAGTAAGAACCCTACAGAAAAAGTGTGCTACTTGACTCCACACCATGACTATGCAAGTTAATTAAAAAACTTGGGAGGGATAATTTTATTACCACAGTGAAGAGAGCTATAGAAACTTGATGGTGTGCTTGATATTCATTGGGGTTTCATTATGACCTAAACAGCCCTTTTTCACACACACAGACACGCTTACATTTTCCAGCCTGGAAGCTGAGTTCACATCTGGAGCTTCCACGGTGTCCTTTTTCTACAGGTGCAAATCGAAATATGGGAAGAGTGTGCATTAAACTTTAAGGTTGGAAGTATGATTGTGTTTTTTATTAAGGCCGCTGTTTAGCCCCAGAGAAGAGAGCGGCTGGCTTTCATTTCGGCTCGGCTGCTGCATTACAGCAGGAGGTCTCCTTCTGTTTGCCCTTTCCACAGAATGAAACTGTCTGGAAATCTCTATGCTCCCTGTCGTCCTTTTTTTCCTCTTTTTCCATCATGATAGGGTAGCTTCCTTTATCTGTTGTGTGTCTTTGTTGTTATTAACCAGTAGATAAGAGGTTATCCCTTTTCCAGTTGGAAGTGAGCAGTAGTTTTGGAGATGATAAGGGTTGATGGGGCTGGGCTCTCTGTGGGACAAACACTGAGATGTTACTACTGAGTTTTGCATCTCAATTTTATTTAGTTCATAGCTGCAGCTGCCCTGGTGGCTTCTGTGGAAAAACTGAAATTGGAACCAATAATGCTGTGTGTAAATGGCCTGAGGCTTGACGGCTAAGCAGTTCGTAGTTACTTGGAGTTTTTTCTTATGAGGCTATACTCTACTGTTCATTCTTGTCTGTTTTGCAAGCATTTATGGCAGACAAAAACAAAAAAGCCCCTGTTGGCAATAACCTACAATGTATTTACCTCCAAAGCTTGAACTCAGTACTTGGAATCACCCAACCCTGTTCCAGTTTCGAATTAAATCCTTTAGGTATTACTCATTTTTGAGGAAGCTAACTATTAGCATTGCATGCTGATGACAATGTGACTTCTGAGTTTGTGGCATATGTCAATATCTTCCTCTGACTTTGAGTTGACATGATTGAAATGGTAATAATTCAGTTTCACAATGGAAAAGCTATGAATAGATTGCAAGTTTGTGGCTTAAACAGCAGGTTTTAAAAACTGTCTGGGTATCCGTCCTCTTACTAAAAGCAACAGATGTGTAGGTTTGCTAGATCCCTTTGGAAATGGTTACAGTTACTTCTGTCCTAGATATCTGCAGTGACACTTTAGGTCATAAAGTGCAAATTTTCCTATTGGTGCATTTGATTAATTTGGGGGTAAAAAAATAAAATGACGTGAGATCATCTTTAAGTCTGCTATGAAACATGAGGAGCTAATTCTAATTTGTCCTGTGGAAAGAGACAGACGCTGACAGAGATTCAAAATTAATCAGAGTTTTGATGTCTGTAATCAGGATTAGCTGACACTGCATGTGTCTGACTAAAAGGTTGCAAGGGAAAGAGTAATCACAAGATTAAAGTGTGGCAAAGATGTTGGGTAAGAGTGCAATGATAAGGTGGCAATGATAAAAACATATCAAAGTAATGATGTTGTCGAGTTCTTCCTTCTAGTATTCCTTCAAGGGTCTCTTTCTTTGCGTGACTCTCTCTTGTACTATTTTTGTTGTTGTTTTATAAAGGTTTACTTAGTAATATATATCTGTTACCAAGCAGAAATAAGCTAGGAGAGCAGCATCAGCAGGATTTTTAGAGAAGCAAAGGAAATCGTTTTAGCAATATCTGTAAGCACACTTTATGTAATTTATGGGTTAAATCACACGCCTTTGATGCTCCCCTCCTTCTAGTCTTTTGAAATTCCTGCTTTATTTGATCATTCGGGAAAATAAACATTTCTTACAGTACTTTCTGGACCAATCAAATTGAATAAAACTGCATGTTTTTGTCCTTATTGTTCCTAAAACTGGTCTTTGATGGATCTGACCAGATGATGTTTTCCTGCGTCTGAATAACTGAATCTATTTTTTTTAAGCAGCGTTCTATTTTCTGTTCCACAAGCCCTCTATCGTATGCCACCTTATGGGGAAAGATAATGACAGTGCTATTAAAATCACAATATCCCCATCCAGCATTCTAGTTTCAGCAGTTTTTGCTGTTAAAGAGTAATGAGGAACAGAAGGACAGTATTCTTCTTCCCCTCCCCTCCAAACTATCAACTTTGGGGACTGAATGTATTCTTTGCAAGATAATTAATGGCTACAGACAAATGGTGGTTGATTGAGCGACTCATCCCTCTGTTTTCAATCACCATCTGTTGTGTGTTGCTGGCAAAAAAACAATGTTAATTACCTTGAGTGTGCCCAAGACGTGGCGTATTAATTAGAAAAACTAAAAAAAGGAAACCGAAAAGATTTTTGTTGTTTTTGTACGATGTGCAGATAGTCATAAATTTCCTTGATGAATTGAAGTCGGAATCAGATCCAGAAGGGAGCCGTTTTTTAATTTGGCCTCCGTGTCGTGAGCAGACAGATTAGCGTTGCTTTGACGCATTTAACGTTTACCTGCCTTCTGCGCCTCCAGGCCATGCTAGGCCTTTAAGAATGCTGGGCTTGGCAACTCTCTGCCACCACAGACAAGGGCATCAGCAGAAAGATGAATCTCCGTTGTCACCACAGGGACAGTCAGCTGACAGAGAGTGTTAGGGCTCCAGATGCAGACTGCAAGGCTTTTTCACCTGACCAAAAAAGGGAGCAGAGAGAGAGAAAGAGAAAGAGACAGATCAGGACTGACTGAACATGACAAGGCAGCAGTGGTGTTCTTTTGGGCAAAACTGTGATGGCATCCTGCAGAAACTCTGTCCCCATGCTCACAAACTCCTAAGTATGCAGGTGGTGTGAAAGTGGCTGTTGATAGGCCGGGGCTGGCAGTGCCACTGCTAACAAGCTGATGCAGAGAGCAGCATATTATCAGTGATTATTTAGCAATCACATAATAGCATCAATACCAATTAGCATAATTTCCGTGACTTCAGCACCAAATGGCTTCTTTCAAAATAACAACAAATCAAATATGCTTGCTTCCTTCTTATGAATAGGTCATTTATGCTCTTTTACAGGCTGGATTTATTTTTTACACTCCAAGTTCTCTAATTCAAATTTACTATTTGATTGTTTCCTTGTCATATGCATTTGGAAGACAGTAGCTGAGGCAACATTAATCGTTGAGTTTACAATCAAAAACCCTGTATTACCTATTTTTAGACAGACGAAGACCATAATGCTCTAAAACAGCAAGAACCTGAGAATAGCTAAAGCAATGCTGAGTTAAGTATTTTTGTAAAATGTGTGCATCAGACTTTGAATTTATTCAAAATAACATTAATGGTGGAATCTGAGATATTTCAAAATATGGAGAAAACATAAACTTGCTCATTGTTACTGTATCCTCTGAATATTTTCATACTGTATGTGGAAAAAAGTTCCTGCTAAGAAAAGATAAAGGAAAAATTGTGTTGATCTGATCTGATATGAGTCATTGCATGTTGCCAATTTGAAAGAAGTTTCATATACTTAATAATTCCCAACTTTTGTTTAATCATGTAAAGCTGCACCCAATCTTGAATTTTGTATATTTTTACTAAAAAAAGCAAAAAAATATATACTTTTGCATGTCCAATAAAAATAATAATTTCTAAGTGTTTCAGACAGGAATTATATCCAAAGGTTGTTGACAGTGGCTGCACAGTGGCGTAGTTGGTAGAGCTGTTGCCTTGCAGCAAGAAGGTTCTGGGTTCGATTCCCGGTCTTTCTGCATGGGATTTGCATGTTCTCCCTGTGCATGTGTGGGTTCTCTCCAGGTACTCCGGCTTCCTCCCACAGTCCAAAAACATGACTGTCAGGTTAATTGGTCTCTCTAAATTCTCCCTAGGTGTGAGTGTGTGTGTGCATGGTTGTTTGTCTCTGTGTTGCCCTGCGACAGACTGGCGACCTGTACAGGGTGACCCGGCCTCTCGCCAGGAACGTTAGCTGGAGATACCAGCACCTCCCGACCCCACTAAGGGAAAAAGGGAGTATAGAAAATGGATGGATGGTTGTTGACAGAATTCAAACTGAATTCCTATCAGATAAATATTTTTGTTTGCATCATACAGTATTCTATGTCCACCTCCTTTGTGTCAAGTTGCAACAAGATATTCTTTAAATTTTTCTATACCCTAGACTTGTGTTCAGAGTTATGTCAGAGTTAAATAATTGTCGTTCTTGACAACAGCTTGAGTCTGGTTAGATGTAGGTCCCTTAATAGCTCCATTCAAGCATTCTTGACAAGGCAGCTGAGAAGGAGAAAAAGTGCACTATCCTTCACTATGGAACTGCCCCCTCCCCATCTCTCATTTTTCCTTCTTTTTAAATGGTCTTAGCTGGTTGGGTCGTTTCACCTAAATCCCGTTCCCATCCACTCAGCCTTCTCCCATCCCACTTTCCCTTATGCAGGAACATAGTTCCCTCTCCCATAGACCCCAGTTTGAACCCAACTCTTACTTAGCAAGAAAAACACTGCAGGAGAGTTTCTACATGGACAGCTGATGTTTGTGTGGGCTATTTATATCATTGTACTCTCTGCAATAACTGGCATGTAATGCAATCATTCATTCCGACTACCCTGTTCATTATGGAAATGACATTCTGCTACTCTGAGTAGGTCTGGTCCAAGGCCGTTGAGTATCAGAGGTTGGAACAAGTGGGGACATCTCTCTCTGACTGAAGAGTCATTAAATTCTTGTCTTTGAAAGAATCTGATCTATAAAACCCTCAAGCAATAGGTAGCTTCCCAGATACAGATTACATATTATTCTTGCAGTTATGCTTTAATCAAAAGTAAATTAGGTAAAGATTAACAGATCTTTCATTCAACAGGAATGAATATGGTTCGATGCTCTTTTGAAGCTAGCACTTAAAATTCCAGCAACACTGAAGACAGTTAAATTGTCCTTGATAGTCTTCTCTCAATGCTGTATGTAAACTTTTTACAGCAGGATCAAAAAAGTTTATACAAAGAAATTGTCTCATTAAAGGCAAGAGTCTGGAGGTATTTTAATACCTCTGTCTGGTTTTATTTGCTATATTCTAAGAACAGAATTGTTAGGATCTTAGGTTGGTCTGTAGTTTCATTTAATTCTAGTTTCATTATTATCTAGTTAGATCAGTTTTGTTCCTGTTTTTTTAGTTCAGTCTTATTATTGATACTAGTTTTATTATGTTTAGTTTATTTTTCTTTTAGACTCTTGCTAGTTCCCTGTGCCAATCTCTCTCTCACTCTCCTCATTCTGCTTCATGCTCTCTCTCCTCACACCTGCAATCAGTTAGCTAATCAGCCCAGGTCCATTGTTTCAACATTCAACCTCCCAGTACTTAAGTGTCTATTTCTCAGTCACTCCTTGCTGTTTCCTCCGATTACATCCCATCTCTCATGTACTCATGGATCTCCTTGTTGTTGTTTTTTTGTGTTGGATTACTTTTTGTTTCTATCCTGGTTCTTTGTGATTTTTGCATTCAGCATCAACTCTCAGCTTCTGCTGCTCTTGCATCTGGGTCCAACTGTAAAACCTCACTTCATGACAAGAATAGATGTTTAATATGCGGAGTCAGTTCTTGTAAGTCAAATGTGATTGGTTTCTGTAAAAAGAAAGAATCTCAAAGCTGCTAGTATATTGTCATAACAGGATTAACTTTACCTTGTTATCTTATTCATGCATGATAGTTGAATGCTTCAAGAGATTAGAACATGGACATACCAGGACTGGTTTTGTGATATAAAGAGCACTATTTCAGTCTTCATAGTTTATAAAAAGTTGAGCCGAAAGTACAGAGTTTTTGATTTTCTGGTACATTGACATTCCAACCCTTTGTTCCAACTCATGGCCCCAAGGTAGAGTCTTGATATGACTTTGAGGGGACCATCATTTGAGGTATTGATGCAATGACCTTATGTTCTCTTGCTATTGATGATACAGCTGGGTTTGTCTTTCTCATGTTTAACCTCTCAGTCTTTTTATTTTTTTTAAAACTTTTGTGGTCTGTCTTCTTAAATCCCCAGTCAGTTGCAGCAAACGCCTCCTCAAAATGAATAATGGTTCTGCTTTCTCTGAAAGGGAAGTCAGTCCTTTCTGCCATTACCACATGCATGCTCAACATAAGGGATTTCTACAAAGTCAAAATCTTGTAGAAATCTATAAATATAAATATATTCTTCTCATGCACATTCCATTGGATCAGACTAGACTAGAGTATGCTATATTTAATAACTGACCAGTATTTTATGTTGCTACTGCCTTACTGTACCACATGTTATTCTTAATTCTGTTTTTATATACAGAAATATTTTATATTTTTATTTTTGTGTCAATCTACATGCTTTGATTGGCTGTCTCTTTGCTGCTGCTACACCAGAACGTCCCCTCTGTGGGTTAAAGAGTATTTCTATACCATTCTATACTGAATTACATTGCAAGTAGTGTTGAGTCTACTACCCCGAAGTAGACCAAAACTCCCCAGAGGGGATTGGGAGCATCTAGGAATCCCCTGTGAGAACCAGCAAAATGAGAGGGCTGTCTGGATTTCCCTCCTGGACGTCCTCATCTGCAACTCAAACTTTAATAAACAGAAGACAGCCTTTGAGTGCATGGACGGTTACATCTGAAGATTTTTTTAGATATTACTGAATGTTAATAATATATAAAAGATCAACTGTAGTATAAAACATAAAACAGATGTGAACATGCAAAGGAAGTTGAGTAAGATGCTGGTCTCAAAAACTTGAAAAAATAAAGTTCATATTTATGTTCACTGTTTTATTACTATTAAAAGGAAAAGCTAAAACACAGTGCTCACACAGTTGAAACATTTTGTACTCCTTTCATGATTGCCATCTTCCTCAACACTTAACCATAATACCAAAAGGTTTAGGTATTTTCTTTACCTCCAAACACTCTGGATAAAAAGATGATGGCATCTGGAGGGGGTTTGGCTAATCCACAAAAACCTGACCCTATATCCTAAAAGATCAGCTGGTAAAATACCAATAGACAGTCCATTTTTGTTCTTACTCAGTTACTTAAGTGGCCAGAGCTGTGATTTGGGGACTTTGCATTTTTTGTGTGATTCTGTCAGTATTTCCAGAGAGTGAGAGGAAACATTGCTGATTATAATTTGGTTTAGAGTAAATGTTCCATAATGTTAGTGTAAACAGATTTGCACTGTAAGAATCTGTGAGAGTGAATTCACAGTGATTCGCACAAAAGTTGGGTCAAATTGAAATTAACATCAGTAGCTTTGGCTCTCATTCTTCATGGACAAGTTTATTTACTAAGATATGTGAATGTATGTTTCCAAATATAATGGGATCATACATTCAAACCTGGTGATATGTCGCAATTTCCCATTCAAATGCTCAGAAGCAAAGCTGGTGAGACAGCAGATAACTGGGCCTCACCTTGGATTGCGCAACCTCTCGTTAACTTGGCTGGCTGTCGTTCTTTGTCATTCCTGTCTGTAAGTCGCTAATAAAATGGTTTAAAAAACATTTAATACATGAACTGATTTTCCATAATTTATTTGCTTATTTGTATAATTTACAGTGGTTTTTTTTGTCACCAACTGTGTGTGTGTAACGTCATTCATCGCGGATGAGCGATCATAAACCGCAGAGAACAGATTCGAGGTGAAGCAGGCAGTTTTCTTGCCTCATGATAGGGGGCGCTCATGATCCCAGACATTGGTCCTATGACTATATCTGCAGAGTAAGAAATAGCGCGGTAACCATACAACAAATAAGTCGAGTGCAGTGTTATATTCAATGTTTTCTCCTCTCTTCCGACGTCAACATGGATGACTACATTTCTACACGTAAACAGTTTTCTGAAGAGGACTTTCAATTGAAGCAGGAAACGATAACTAAAGGAAGACCAACACAGGAGCTAAAATGTTTGCTTCGAGAAAGAAGTGGTCTACAAGAAAAGGCTGGCTTTGTGCATGTCCTGCTAGTAACGGCCTTTTCTGCTTCTTTTCTCAACTTGTGACATTGTGTGGATTCACATGGGGTTTTGTGACTTAAATAATCTACAAAGAAGCCTCACCAACCGTGAGTGGTCGATCACTCGCATTCAAAACCAGGTCGCACTAGAAACGTTTGGGACGTCGACGATAGACTTGGCTTTGGATGAACGGATATTTTTGTGCAGAATGGACTTCATTTATAAGTAAAGGTAAGACGGCAATACAATTTTTTATTTATTTGGCTTTTTAAAAAATGAAATACGCGTGTTGTGGGCTACAGTTTGTATGTATGAATAATTCAGAAACGAAGCAACTCACAAACTACTGTTAGATTAGCTAATAGCAGCGGTAGCTAATCTACCACAGCAGTCACTTACTAAATAAAACATGAAGCCTAAAAACATAACACTCCAATAGACTGAATGTTCTGTTCTTTATGCAAAGTATGTGAGTGTTTTTTGGTGTTGAATCCTGAAACACAAGATTCAACATGTTGTTGTCAGTTGCTAGGGCAACGAGAGAGAGCGAGAAAGAACTGGGTTCGAGTTGTACTTCGATTTTTCCCTTTGCTGTGGAGCATAGCACGAAATTAATAATACCTACATTTCCAAGCTTCATTGAGTTAACTTAACGGACTTTGGATGACATTTACAGCATTGAGCACATGCGCGAAATTTTATTATATTATATTTTTATATGTCAATTCAAGACACTTTATGACATCACTACTACAGTCAGTGGAAGCAGAGTGTGAACAACAGCTGTTGTTTATGAACATTAGCTAATAAGGAAATGCCTTGGTTACAGTGGTTTTGGCTTCAGTACTAAGTGTCTCCTGTAGGACTGAAACGAATAATTTGAGTACCTCGACTTTTAAAATTCCTCGAGGAAAATTTACCTGACTAGCTTCCTTAATTTATGTTTTATTATTTAGCAGCATAACATCCAGTCTTCAAGTATGGGGATTTTATTGATTGATAATAATGCCTTGGTTTTCATCATTCTTGGGGACCAATAAGTATCCTTAAAATGACTGGCGCGATGCCTGGAGTACAGCAGCCTTTCTTCTACTAGAGCTGATAGTTCAAAGCGAATGGCAGGAAGAGCGCTGCAGGAGTATTTATGCAGGTAAGCAGATAGGTCGTGTCTCCCTCTCCCCCACATTAGGTTTGTTGGTTAGTCTTTCATGGGAAGATTTTGCAAGGAAAAACAAGTCTTTAAATACAGTGGAGTATCACAAGTGGACAGAAGTTGCAGTACAGTTCTTTTAAAGTAATCAGTAGAATACTGGTTTGATAGGTCTCCAAACTATTCAGTCTCAGTGATCATTTTATTGATTTTAGAGTCTGCACTTGACAAATAGCCATGTAAATATTCACAGTATGGCCTTATATATTAGCAGGAGACATTAATATTGTTGCTCTCCTTTTGCATGGACATTAGTCATATTAATGTCTCAATTCACCATTCCAAACATAACACCATTACTTTTCTGCAATTTTGCCTTTTCTGTTACCACAATCTCCTCTTTTCAGGCATTTAACATATTTCTTCATTTGGTCATGGAAATTATCACAGCTTTGCATGAAAAATGATAAGGTATTACTCTTAAATAAAATCCACTGATAATTTCAACCTAAGCATAGACGGGATTTTTTACCAGAAGAATGGATGAATGTGGCCCAATTTTCCTTCGTAGATTGTTTCTTATAGGACTGGAATATTTGATGCATAAATAAGACAAAATAAAGGCACCTGCTTACAGCACATCCTTTTAATCTTTATTTCTGTGCTGCTTTTCTATTAAACGGCCAGTTTTGTTTTAAATCATAACAGAAATGTTGCCTAATGGAACTTTCTCTCTTTGCACTTTTAAAAATTTCTGCCCAAATCATCCTGACTTGAAGTGCTTTAAACTACGCAGACTTTCAAGCTATAATTACTGGACAAAAATATCCGGTGTCTAAATCCACATGGTAATAACGCAATTAAAGTGGTGTTTCTGAGGCTTGGTAATCGTCTTTGACAAGGCTTACAATTCAATTAACCCTATTTAACACTTTGTTTCAACTTCCTGTGAGGCTAATTTGCTTTAAACTTACATTACTTGCTATAATTATGCCTAAGGAAATGTCTAGTTCCTGAATTATCAGTTTATGTGAGTGAAGCACAGATTCTTTTTATTTGTGTTTTATTTTTTAGAGAATAGGATCAGTTCTTATGCTGCCGGATAACTCTAGGGAAACTTCTGCAGTCTGGCCCTGAATAAAATGATATCTGTATCATTTATAGTGAAGTTGGTGTGACTTTGTTGATGTGTCAAAAGCCGTAGTGAGGTATTGAGGTTTGAAAAAGGTGTTAAATCTCCCTTAGAAACCATACCTCACCTTTTTAATTGTTTTATTTTTTGTCCATTTTGAATGGATCCATGAGGTTACTATGTATACCGTCTATCCGATAACCTAAAAGGACAACCTGTGCAGCACTTTTCTAGACACTTACCAAGGCAAGCCATGGATCAGACCCATTTAATCACTTCTTTCTTGTTCTCTTCTAAGCTCACGCTGCCTGTGACATATTGAGCCGGCAAACTTTCCATGTTCTCCTGGAGAAGGTCATTGGGCCAGGCCCAATCTAGCCTGTGAAACCGAGCCAAGATTTTCACTGCTGTCATTCAGATTAGTATTAGACGTGAGCGTCTTTCCTAAGCAAGTCAGACAGTGTGAAGGACACAACCATTCTTCCATTCAAGCACGCCCGCTTCTTGTTAAAGAGAGGCAGGGCAATGAGTTGTAGGACAAAAGGAAGTTTGTGGGAAGTCCGTCTTGTTCTTGATTACTTTTTAAACAGAAAAGCCATTTCATCATGTTTGACAGTTTGTGAATATTCTAAGAATGCTTCCAATTCTGAATATTTTCTTCTTCCAAGAAGTGATTTTGGTCTTTGGATGTAAACCAGCTTCCAAGAAATGTTAAGTGTATTGAGCACGTGGTGGAGCAGGGATAAAACCACATGTGGAAAGGTCGCGTGACTGTATTGAAATGATTACAGTATCAGATAAAATTAACACCAGAATTGGCAGTACATGTACAGTGATGGACCTTTGTCAATATGGTTTTTCACTCCTAGGCTTGGAGTGGAAAAACAAGGATTATTTACTTTGGAAAGGAAAGGAGTGATACAACTGCTGTATCTTCTTCTGCTGTAAATCAACCTGTAGTAGTTTTAACTGACCATCTAGATTGGCAATGGGTCAGAGTTTCTCTAAGCTCAGATGAGTTTCGGAAAGCTTCCACCTGCCAATAACAATTTTACCCAGTTCAAATCTTTGTTTTAAAATTAAAAGATATAAAGACTGAATTAAACACAGGATTTTTTTTCTTTTCTGCAGTGATCCTTTCATAAAACATTTAAAATTGGGAGCAGAGATGATGTCACGTTGGTGTGTAAAAGAGCAACAGTCCCTACATCGGACAAACACAAATCTCTACACCTCACCTACATGGCAAATCTACAATGGTCCAGCTCAGTTTCCCCACCACTAAGTACTAGTAATGCTGTCTGCCCAGCACATTCAAGAAATGTCATCTGTCTCTCCTGGTTAAATTAATTAAACTAAATCTCTTTTTGATAGCACCAGTTTTGCCCATATTGGAACACATTCCAGAAGTACAAGCTCCCTGCAAAGCAAAACACAAACCTTTTCGCATTGTTTCACAAAACAAGAAAAACGGGGTCTGACATTCACTCATAGTCAACAACAGACTCAAAAGCATGCACAGATATGTAGAGGGGGCATGGAGTTCTTATGATTTGAATTGTGTTACCGTCAATAAAGGAAACACAAGCTGCAGTAATCGGAAACTTAGCTGGAAGCACTATCAAATTTGGTTGGAGAATTGGTATCAATTCTCTTGGAAGGACAAACTTGCACCTGGACCCAATCAGCACTGATTGGAGAGTGGCATCAAGCCCACCACGAACAACACAGCTGATAGGACACACCATCTTCAAGCCTGGGAAAAGTAAGTGATAAAATTGAGCTTTTAAATGTTTTTGTTTTTAATTTTTATTTGTCAGTGTTCAGAAGTATAATGTTTGCTAACTTATAGCACACATTTTATGAGCTTAGAGTAAGAAGCCTCAATATATAACGTGTACACTTTACTTAAGTACACAGAGAAAACTTTCAGGGGTTATCTTTTATGTCTTTGACTTTAAACTTATTTACAAGCTTGTCGGCATGTTAACTGTGTGGTTCAAATCAGGAATCATGTTAGTGCCTTCAGGAAAACACTGTTGCTTTCCATAAAGAGAAGTGCCATGTAGAAGGACTTCTGTTCATTTTCAATCTGAACATTGTGGCCACGGGCTACAACTTCACATCCAGTCTTATCACTGACAGGCTAACAGAGATTTCTGGGAACCTTCCCAAAGCTGCTTTGCATTACTTGTTAAAAGGTAACTTTTGATGGATTTCGTTTAAGTTGCAATAGGAAACCTCTGACAGCCGGAGTAGAAAGACACCATAGCAAACTTAAAATAAAAAAAGTCCTTAATATGGATCACATTAGATGCTGTAGGCAAACATGCTAATATGTGAGTGTTTAGAATATTTGTATTACATTTAAATGGTTTAAGTTGCCCTTCAAAGTCAGTACTGAGTTTTATGATGATTGTTGCCACTGCAAGTGCTAAAAACATTTTTATTCACGGTTCAGTCTTGTTGTCAAATGTCTGTTTCTCGAATAGGTTTGGTAGGCATAATATGATGAAGGGATATTTTTGCAAAATACACGTCAGGAGTTTTTCCTTTGCAAGTGTCTCATAGTATAGTAAGTTTTTTGCTCTGAAAGAACTGTTCAAATTAAAATGAATCACTCCATGTTTCCTGCCATCACCATGAGCACAGGTGTGCTTCAAGGTTGTGTGCTTAGACTTATAGTTTTCTCCTTTAACGCATGCATGACCTGAATCCTCTACCTATTTATTTGCTGATAATACAACCATTGGCCTGCAGCTTGATATCAAAGTACACAATAGAAAATATATCCTTATATTTTCATTCATACAGGGACTTGATCCTGAAAAAGGGATATTAATGATGCACATTGTCTTTAGGTGAAATTGATCACTAAGATGGCTCTCAGATTAAGTAAAACAATTTACCCTGGGGTTAATTTTTTATAGATCTGAGACCAAGAAAGATGAGACAGATGCTATAAATATATATAAATCTGACTATATGGTCTTTCCAACATTTCAGAGGGTACATCGTGGTTATATTAATTTTATGCTTTGGAAAAGATCCTTTCTGAAAGGCTTTAGCTTCAAAACAATCCAGTCTACTAGCTTTTTAGGGCTCAACCTGGTCCGATTAGATTCAATGAAGTCAATTTTATGACATATGATAGCCTTTTCCTCAATAAAAACATTTTTTTGAGGTCTTGCATCCCAGCGCAGAGACTGCACACTGTCTGACAGCTGAGAGGAACGGGGTGGAGCAGCTATTTTTACCTGAAGCCCAGGAGTGAGCTCAACAAGGAAGGTGAAACGAGAGAAAGAGCAGAAATTTAGACAGCACTTGGGAATGTGAATTGGGCAACGTTAATCATCTGGACAGCAAAGACATTAACTGTGTATGAAGCTCGGGTCTCTAGATGTTGCATGAGCTGTTTGAAAAGTGACGGAGAAGGTGTGTAACATTTTTAAAGCAGAAAGAGGAAGGCTGATATGATTAAGTGTGTCATACTGTAGTGAAAATGTGTGTGTGTAATGGCCTTGTCAAGGTGATATGCACGGGCAAGAGTTACTCTTTTAGTTGAGGCGCATTTTGTTAATCCCCAAAAGAAGAGGCAATGCGTGGTGCTGTGGACGTCACAGGTCTCATTCCTGGCCTTACATAAAGGCCGCTAGAATCAAGGAAAAGAAGAGGCAGTGGTTCTCAAGTCATGTTATGGTTCATGACAGCACACTGATGGAAAATTATGATGAGATTATTGCAGTACAGTAACAATGCCACACAATATATAACTGTATGTATTTGCTGTTGTCTTGTTATAACTTTACAATGACTTGCTGCGCATCTTCATGTTGTGATTGCAACTCTTGATCTTATTCCAGAGAATGGTATGGCAAGATTTTGCAGATTGCTGATTCGACAGGATTTGCAACAAAGGCCCAGCATTAACCCTTTATTAAAAAACTGTCTCACCTTTTGTCATTTTCAGAAGCTGCAATGCTTGTTGACCCACTTTGGCAGCATGGATTTTAAAGGCACCAATGTAAATGAGATCTGTTGTTTTTAAAAGATTTTGATTCTCATGAAGAAAGTGGGAGGCAACCCTTCATACTATAAAACCTGTTGCATACTTTATTGGTACTGTAAGCTTTTTATCTCCTTCAAAGCTTATCCAGATTCATTGTTGCCCTACCCTTTTTGAAAGGATATTCCTTTCTCTAGTGGTCATTCTCATGGAAAGATATTTGAATTATTGGTTTTAAATAATTTTGAAGGCTTGTTAGTTGCCTGTTTGCTTTGCAAACCTTACATGAACTCACCCAACACTGCAAAATGGCATTTGACTGTTACTTGAACAAAATACTTGACGTGCTGAGAGGCAGGGATCAGATCAGACAGATCACTTGTTCTGTCAGCTGCACCATCAAAGAACTCATGGTTTTCCATGGGAAATCTTGATCTTTCAAACATGTCTTCATAGGTAGGAGAAAATGGCAAAAATGTGATGAACCCAGAAATGTTTCAGATTTAACTCGGCTGAAACTGTGATACTTTTACTTCTTAGCAACTTTTGCTGGGACACAAATACACTATGAAAATTAAGTAACTTTTGTATCACTCAACTTGAGTTTATCTCACTGACCATATGCAGTAAAGGCAGAAGAATTTTAAACAACTTGGATTAAATATCTGAAGAAAAGAACCATAATTGAGATGTTTTAATGGTTAAAAAAATTATTGTATTCCAAACATTACCAATCTTTTACTTTTCTTGTTGTATTTCATCCCCCATAACAAAAAACAAGTTACAGGTCAGAGGCTGCATTTTCATAAGTTAAGATGGTCTTAAAAAAATGCTTATATCTCACATGACTAATTGTATTTTTGATTTATTACTGTAAACATTTCTATGGTTTGAGGCTCTGGATTCTATTTGGTCCAGTTGACTAGAGAATATGGCCCCTAATCAAGCCAATTAAGCAAGATAATAAGAAAATGTACTTTGTCAAATGGTTCGTACAAAACATATGGCAAAATATTTTGTTCTAAACCTATTTGCTCATTTTAGGAATAAAAAGACAAAATCTGCATTCTGCAAATTTCCAGTTTTTGATAACTAGTCAAAGTCATAACCATGACTTGAAATGTCTGCAAAGTGGTGCAGTTAACCTGACCACTGAGGAAAAAGAGTCAATACTTCTCTTTGATATATAAGCAACACAAAAAAACGCATGACTGTGCATCTGCTAAAAGAGTATAACCATTTGATGACCTTTGCAGATTTAATCTGGCCAGATCACAGCCTTATGACCACATTTCATCAGCTTCACAAACAGCCATGTCTCAAATAGAAAAACAGGCATTTTGTTCACACCTCACCTCAGATTACAACTGTACGAGTCAAATACACACTTCTAATGTTGCCTGTGTTTAGTGTTTGAACTCATTTAGTCGCTGCAGTTTAAAGGGGGGAGCCAATGTCACTGCTAATCATTACACAGCAAGTAGGCAAGCCAATGGGGGAAAACAAGAACAAAGGTAGCCATGGAAGAAAGTTGACTGTGTACATGTGCCTATTAATTTTAGTTTATTATCCTGCTTAAATTTACAATGAAGATTCCAGCTTTTTAGATAACCGATAAAGTGCATCAGATTTTCATTTGAAATATTCAGGTATTTTAAAGGGCTTAAGATGCCATGCACTCTTGTAAGATTTTTAGCATCTTTGAAAGAGAATCAGCCTCACAGAACCACAGATTCTCCACCATACTGAATCAGTTGTTATGGGGATCATTATCACATACCGGACTCATCGCTTAGTTTGACACTAGACTCAGACCAGTTAGTTGTTGGAGCATTTTTGCAAAAACTAAACAAATTTTTGCAAAACAAACATTGCATTTTGCAAACTTGTTCCATTGTGATGAACTGCCAAATTTAATTATTTAAAAAAAAATCTGAAGTCAATTTTTTTTTTCTTTTGCATATTTGTTTTTCAGATAATTTTCTTGTGACTACCATCAGATTGTAATTGTAATATATCCATGAAGTGACCTGCTTGCACAAAAGACCTGAAGTCACCTACAGAACAGTGTGGTTAGGGAAGTAAATATGGATGCTACACGTCAGCGCATGTGCCTCAGACCTGACATTTTTGTGCACTCCAGGGTATCAAAAGCCTGACTAGCTGTATCAACCGTGTCTGATTTCTGATGAAATGTGGCATGGTCATTCAGACTGAGCTAGCTTTGAAAATAATCGCCTAAGACCATGTACGAAAGTGACCCCAGCCTGACTTGACAAAATCAGATTTGTGCTGTAAAGTGTGTCAAAAAATTTTTTATTTCGCCACTTTTGCCTGCATTGTGTGAACATAACTAATGCGGAATGAATTATTGGAATTGACATACATTGGAACATCTAAAAATATTTGAATACATTTTTTTTTTTTGTATAAAAGTCTAATTTCATTCGCAAGGGGAGGATCCCAAATACAGCAGGTAGCATAACTTGGGAACAGTGCTGTGAGACTTATTGTCTCTGTGTGTGGAGGGGTGTGTATGTGTGTGTATATATATGCCAGATAGATAGAGTCCTGAATGTTCATTGTCCTTATGTTATTGACTCAATTTTGAAAATGATTCATTATGCATTTCATCTGGAGATTGGAACAAATTATTTGAATTTGCATTATTATTAATATGGAAAATTTGCTTCCATATTAACAAAAATATATATAATTTAAGATACAAATTCAATTTGTGGGCAGAGGTTTTATCACATTTACCATAATATAATTATGACAAAGTTTTGCTTTTATATATTAATTCTCAGTTAAATTCTAAGTATCAGGTATATATTTATAGCTGAGGTAAAACTTTATTTGTAGGTTCTACTAAAAGACGCAAAAAGACAATCTGCTTGAGATTCTGTATAAAAGATACTATTTAGCTGCAAAGATCTCAAAACACATTGCAAACATAGTTGGAAACATGGTTAGAAAATGGTGGTAGGAAGGGATGGCTCAAGATGGGAGCGATGTTTTGTTGAGGGACGTCATCTGAAGAGGCAAGGTTCTGCAGGTATGACAGTCCTCCAGTGCTGCCTCACACTGAGGATTTGAGTCGTCATTGGCTGATGTTTTTCTGGTCCACTGTGGTTTATGAAGACCAACATCAGCTCTGGTGTCCAGTAGAACTTTTTTCAGCACTTAATACTTCCCTCTACAGGCACGCTTTATAAAGATGCTGATGTAATTTCCAGCAGGCTTTAGTATCTCAAAAGTTCCAATACTTGTTTCATTGGCCATAATATCACTGCTTGATTGGCCATAATAATTTATGCACATTTTCTTATTTTTCAATTGCTAAACTTGTCGGTATTTTATGCCTCATCACATGTAGCTTTAGAGCAGGTCTGTTATTGACCAATTAACTTTATTTTACTTTCTCTACAGAGTTTTCTGCTGCTTTGTTAGCTTGACAGTTTACTTCACAGCATCTCACCCACTGCATGAACTCTCAAAAGCAGCTACTGTTTGTAGAAAAACTTTCACTCCTGCTTCTCTGCCATTTAACTTGATTGACCTTGCTCTAATGTAAAGGTCATGACAGATTCAGTAACTGTGATTCAGGCTCTTTAAAGCTGCCACCCCATTCGCACAAGATAAGAGTCGATCTCAGTGGCCTGGCACTATTTCCCATCCCAAATTATTCACAAACAGATCTCCGGACCCTGTAATTATCTGCACTTGAGCTTCAGAGGGTAGCATCTATTCTGAGCCTCTGTACATTGTAAGGAAATGATTAATTCTGTTTTCATAACTATGGAATGTTTGAGATGTGCCGCACTGTAAAAATATTTTATTCACTGGAATTTCTGAGTTGGAAATGTCAATTTCTCCCCAATCCTTTCTCTCCCCTTGACTATAATCAACGACAGCTCCTATTTTTCTAGATTATACAGACATCGCCGTAAAGACGGGGGGAAATAAAAATTGCCGCCGTGCTGAGTTTACGCCTGACAAACAACATCCACGCAGAGATCTGACACTGCAATTTGCACTTACACACAGAGGCAAATCCTCGCCTTATTCAAGATACATTTCCAGTACAGACCTATTTTGCAAATCAATCATGCGGCACAAAATAGTGGCACAAAGGCTTATATTTTCTAACTGCCCAAAGTTGGAAAGCAGTAAAAGGAAAAAATGCGGGGTGTTTATGGAGAATATGAATGAAGGTAGCATGCAGTTTTTATGCCTTCTAATAAGCCCCCAAGGCTGGGGAACATTACGACTCTACTGTTTTACAGCCACTGATGGTCTGCGCAGAGATGTGCACCGTGCATCTCCTGGGTATGTATGCATGTGAGTGGCTTGGCAGAACAAACCCGAACTGTCGGCTAATACGATCCTCATGAATGTATCTGGCCATGAATCAGTCGTCTGACATTCTGTCCCCTGACGCCCCTCACAAACAACGGTCTTAATAAATGCGGAAAAGTATGGGTATGTTTGTGAGCGAGTCTACGTGAGCATGGTTGCGTACTTTCAAGGATTCATCAGGCATTGAGCAATGAACATTTTTGGGAGCTATCTTTACCTGCGATGAAGAATGAATTTGTTCTTTTTTTTAAAATGAATATTATTAACTGAGTTTTGTTTTGCAAAACTAACAGAAACTAACAGCAATGCTGGTGTGGGATAACTATAATCCGGTTTATTCTCTGTGGTTTCAACACTCAGGCTAGGAGCTCTATTAGAAGTTTTGCTTAGTTTTTACTTAGCACTTTGATATAAAAAAGAGCTATCTCACGGCTTTGTTTTCTTTCAAATGTGCACTTTGATGTTTTAAACCTGCTGAATGTGAACCACTTTCATTTGAGATGCATGACTTGCCTGTGCCGCGATTAGGCGCAGCACTGCATATCTCCCTGGATATCTGCTAAATCTGCACCCAGCAATTTTCCACAAATGTTACACACCACACATAAGCTCAGTTCAATCTGTGCATACAATTTTTACGCAAAGCTCTTCTGGTACATTGAAGTTGTAGATCCATTATTTAGGGTTTTAAATTTGTTATAGTGCTAAGATATGTAGTGCAGGTAGCCTGCAACTATATACTTTACTTTAAAGTGATAGTTGTTGGTATTTAGTAAAACAAGAAGACAAGAAAAAGTTCTACCACAGTTTCTCAGTTGAGTTTAGACCTGGGCTTTAACTGGACCATTCAAACACATAAATATGCTTTGGTTTGACATATTCCATAAGAGCTCTGGCTGTGTTTATGCTCCTTCTTCCACTGGAAGGTGAACCTCCTTTCAATCTCCAACAGATTTTTAGCTCCATTAATCTTCCCTTCAACTCAGACCTTCCTTTCCCTGCTGAAGAGAGTCGGTCCCACAGCATGATGCTCCCACCACCATAGTTCATGATAGGGGATTGTGTTCCAGCACACACAGTGCTTTGCATGGTTCTAAAATGTTCTGTTTTGAACTCAATTGACCAGCCCACCTTTTTCCAGTTGCTTGTTGTTGTTTTTTCATACTTCTGGCCTTTTTGCTGCATTACTAAGTGATGCTGTTCTTGTCTTGTGTTTTTCAGATAGGTAACTCTTCATTTGTATCATTGCCAAGTGATAGATTAGACAGTGTATCCTTTTACTGGGTCCACTTGGTGTTACCCCAATAAAATGTAAATGAGCTGCACTGAATTTTGTGGTTTTACCATGACAAAATGTGAAAAGCTTTGAGGCTTGTGGATGCTTTTTCAAGGCCGCTTCGTGTATGAAACCGATCGCCATCCTCACAACTGAAGCCCATGCATTTTTTTTTCTTCTAAATTTCCTCTAATGCATAAAGAGTCAATGTGACATTTTTCAATTACTGCTTCCCAGAACATGCCAGCCAATATAATCAATGGCTTTCTAAAAATATTTAGACTGGAGGGGGATCAATATGAGAGATCATTCCCGTTTGACTCTGATATGTTTACACAAATAGACCGCTGACGACAGCGAGCGCCGGCGAGGCTCCGTAATGTCCTTGCTTGTCCAGGTGCAGCTACGATCGGAAAATGCGCATATAGGCAGTGGTACTAAATCTGGCTCTTCTTCCCAGGTGCACAGAGACTTTTCTTTTTTACATCTCATAATGCAAGGTTGAGCTCGTCTCGGAACCCATAAAACCTCAGGCTTAGAATATTGCCTGTGAATGCCCTGTCAGGGACGCTTTTCTTTGCAATGCGATTATGCTTGGAGATTTTTCTGTCTGGGAAATTTCAGCATGGGATGCATTATTTTTATCTGTTCTTAAATGCCAAAACATCAAGCCCATCTGTTGTCGTATTGTAATACATTTTCACAAAATGTATTATGCAAGCAGAATTAATTCAACCTTTAAGCTTAAGTGTGGCTGCGTAACAGCAGCTTGAATAAAATGCTGGCATATTTGTCTACCAGTTTTTTAAGTGTATTTTTATGTGGAGTACCTTCCACACTAATTGAGTATTAATCTAATGTTGAGGTGTGGGCATGTCAAGTTTAAGACAAGGTGATCAATTTAGCTGAGACCTGAAGGATGAAATTGCACCTTTACTTGTTGTATTAATACAGAACAAATAAATTCTTATATTTGTCTTATTTATATGGACTGCTGTAATATTTCAATTTGGGACCATAACGTTATTAAATGGATTATAATTTTTTTTATCTCTGAATCTGATAAAGGCCACATAACTCCTCTTTCATTTGCAATCTGAACTGATTTAGAAATGCAAATTTGAGGTGACTTCTTCAGTCATGTTTTGATAAAGGCCTCATTAGGACTTTTTTTTTTTCTTTGTCGACTTCTGGAGGTTTTGTTTGTAGATGAAGAGGAAAAACTGCAGCCTCACACAAAAAATGTGTGTGTATTACACCATCTGCTCGATCTGACAGGTGCATATTTTTAGTGCAAGATGCTTTGTGGGTCCAGTGTGGAAAGAAGCCATTACTGAGAGCAAAACGGATGTAAAAAAAAAAAGAAAAGAAAAAAAAGAATGAGATTTCCTTACTCTTTGAATATCCCACTGAACGTCTTTCAAAAAGTAAAATTACTTGCTGTTTTAAAACTACACATAAGTAGCAAGGATACAATCACATTTTGGAAAAATAATAAAATCATTTCTTCTGTTTGTTTTGATTTACTGTGACTTCTTTCAACTTGAGCTCTCATTGTGAGGGAACATTCATATGTCCCCTCTCTCCAGCAGCATTTTTCAGCTGCTGGGCAGGTCCTGAGGCTTTCCCAGAGTCTGAGATGTACAGTCTTTCTGCCACATCACCCTCACCCCCCCCTCTGGGTCCACAGCTAGATGGATGTGCCCCAAAAACCTCCAGGGGAAAGTGGCCAGCAGGCTTCTAATTCATATCCCTCGGAACTAACCTAAAGGATATAAACATTTTGGGGTAAAAACAATATATATTTTTTCTTGATCGCCTCCTGACGCTTTTATTTCTCCCTTTCTGTCACCTAAAGGTTCAGTTGCTAAAAGGAAGAGTCGGGCAGCAGATATTTCCTTTGTTTGTGCTGTGAAATAATTACAAACACATTTATGAACATAAATATACATTAATCTTAGACTGAGATTTGTTGAGTTTCGTAAAGTCCCACTTCGCGTGTTTCTGATATATAAACAAGACAACATTATTCAACCATTTATTTAGCAGAAGGTTATTACAAAATGTGTGTAGTGGTGAATAAAGCATTAAATAAAGATTTTGTTTAGGCACAGCCCATTGCTCCATTTGCTTCCCCCATTAAATTCCCTTAAATTCACTCATGTAGGACAAGATCCCTAATTGCAGTATTTAATGAGTTAATGATTTAATTATTCTTTTAATTAATTTTCCACGACTAAATGATTGACTTAATTCAAGGGCTCTTGGTTTTCCTTTGAAGTGTATGGAGGGTGCATAGCCTGCTGGAGATGATTTGCAGATGCTTTTAAATATAAAACTTGGAGAGAAAGTGGAATAATTCAATAAAAACATGAGCACATTACACTAACACTTCCTCCTTCAATAAGAAACAATGGATTTAATCTGCAAGAAACTCTCACAATCTTCCCAAAAGTGTTTTTATGGCTTCTAAGACAGAAAATGACCATTGAAATATTATCATGTCAATTAATTATCTTCACTTTTAATCAAAATTTGGCAAGTAGTGATAATAAAACTTTCATAAATGTTTATTTGCTCACTTTATTTAAATTCACATAGACGTTTACTGATGGAGTGAAAGATGAATTGAATGATACAGAAGCAGCTATTGACGTGCAGGAAGCAAACAGTTTGAACAAATTCTTTTCTCTGTTTTCTTATAGTTAAGAATCCTACCGTTTGTGGCAGGTATATAGCAACTGTTTTAATTATCAGATAAAGCATTCATACCCTCTTGACTTCTTCCCATTTTGTCACGTTGCAAGCACAACCTTTAATCTGGTTCATTGATATGAAATTTTGAACAGGACATGGTTTTCAAATTTTCTCTTTACCAGAAAAATACAGTAAAACCTATAAGTGTGGCAAACATTCGAAGTCAGCCCCACTGAGTCAACGTTTTTACAAAACCAACTTTTGCTTCGATTGCAGCTGCAAATCATTTGCCGTTTGTCTCTCTGCACACATAAAAACAGAAACGTTTTCTCATTTTTCTTTTGCAAAACAGCCTAATCTCAGATATTGAAATTAGAGCAGCTGTGAAGATGAATATTTAAGTATTATCAGTTTTTCTGTTAGACTTTGGTCTTGATTTTGACTGGGCCATTCTAACACATGAAGCAGAAAGAGCTTTGAATCAGACACAAAGCATTTTGCATATTGGACAAAATAGAAGTGAGCTGGTCTTCATCTGACTAGATCACTTTCTTTGCCTTATTCTCTGTGTTCTGTACATGTTTGTGGAAAACCAAAGTCATCAGAGCAGAGATGTATTTTTCTTCCTGTATACAGGAGGAAATTTATAATTTCCTATACGTTCCAGGAGGAAGTTATAGTATCATACTTGCCATAAGCCTCCTGGCTGTTGCTCTAATATGTTCCCTGTCCATATAGTTAGGCAGCCATATCTTGTTAGGTTGGAAGTTGCACCAAAATTATTTGTGTAGTTTTATAACCCAATTCTGTTCAACTTCACAACATTCTCCCTGACCAGTCTGCTGTCTTAGGCTCTGTGATGCTTTATGTTCACTCATAAAGGGTACAAATTCACAATATGTTTTCCGGATCATTAGCAAAAAATAAAACCATGTACCGTTTTTCTTTCACTTCAATGCTTTAAGCTGCTTTGTGTTGGCTTGTCACATAAATTCAAAACCAAAAGCAAAGTTTTGTGGCAATATGTGGGCTTGCTCGGTGGGTATGAATACTTTAGCAAGGCTCTGTAAATGCGATTTCCCTTAATGGAAGCACATTTTCTCTTGTTGGAATAGGTGAGTAAGCATCAAGTGGTAAACCTGACAGGAAGCCCACGCAGGCTGTCGTGCCGTGGCTGTTTACAGTTAAAATATTTGCCTGTCTTCGGGATCTGAGGAGCAGGAGATAAGGGAAACGACAGGCCCTGTCACAAACAGAACCGTCTCCCTCCCACCAAAGTCTTCTTTATTAAGCGAACATTGATTTCTCTTCGGCTTTGATAATCCCCCCCACCGGAGTCTAATCAAAACACATCAAATGTTTGCTATCAAAGACAACCACGTCGAAAGAATCCCTAACCCCCCCGGCTGCCTTGTTTGCAACCGCGCTTTTGAAAAAGCATTTTTGTTGTTATAAAATCCTTAAATGACAGTCAAATCAGCAATCTTGTTCTGGTCCACCTTTTTTTTTCTCCTTTAATCATTTGCATTTCCCCAACTTTATCTTACAATTGCTTCACTCTTGCACAAGTTGAAAACAACAATTTCTATATAGTTTTTCCTCTCTGTGTGTGTGTGTCTGTTTTTAAGAGTTCATTCGCAAATGTCTGTTCACGTGTACATACGCACTCTTGCTTCCCACCTTGACATGTTACATTATTTCAGCATGTTCCCATGTTGCCAGAGTGTTCCACATCAGGAATGTGGGGCCTGGTGTTATTTAGTTTTTTTTTTTTTAACTCCAGCCTAAGCAGGCATCTGGGCTCGTCTCCCAGTTGCTGGGTTGGGGCCCCTCCTGGGCCTGGTGATGAGCGAAATTATTTTTAATGGATCTTCATAAAACCATCTGTATCAGCGCACCTGCACACTGGAAGGCTATCGACAAAATGATTATGATCGCAGGACCCAGAAATTGCTCTAAAATGTGTAATCATTTTGTTTGTTGTATCCAGTGCCTCCTTTCTTTCGTGTATTCTTTGGGCCCGGTTCGACAAAGCAAGGTTATCATTCTCCTGGACCCCATATGATTTCCATTTAGATTTGAGATGGTGTTTCTAACGTATCATCACTCTGCGTTCAAGGATGCTTTTTATGTTAAATGTCATCCAAACAGGCTGTCTGACCTGGCCAGAGGTGCGTTGTCTGCAGCAGATAAAGGTTAATTGTGGATGTTAATTTCCACAGATTGTGACTATAATGACTGCGATTTACCATTCGTGTTGGATGCCGTCCCACTGGCTTTCAAAACGATGCAGACAATGGGTCCAACTTCGAATTTGTGTACATCTATCAAAAAACAAAGAATGAGTCTCTACAGGGAAATTTTGAGTGAAAACATTCCTAAAGTCGAAGGTTTACGACAAAGTCCAACAAGCTAAAACCCAAAAATATTTGAAGAATCTGTCATTTATTTTAAAGTTTGCATACTTTGAGCTAGTTTTGTGAGCAATAATCAGATTTTCATTAACTTCCTTCCTGGGCTTTTCCTTTAAAGATTCCCATACAAACCAGAGGTTTCAACTATTTTCAGACGGGGTCCCGTGCAAAAATCTACATGTATATATTTTTAAGGGAACTATTACTGATATTAACTTTACAAAACCTGGCCTCAAAAAAATCCAAACTATCCTTTCAGAGTCTGCTTTACTTCCTTTCATGTACTACCTGAATCATTAAACAGTCGGCCACCTAGGGAACTCAAACAATTCGGTTTGACAAGTTCAGCTATTTCTGCCACACATTCCCCAGTTATTTCTCATCAAAATTGATCTGTACAAAGATAAAGCTGATGTTTTATTTATTTTTGCCCTCGGAGACGGCTTCCAAAGTGCTAAGATTTACATATATTCAACTAAAATTGGACGAGGATGAACCCTACAAAACCGAAAGTAAAAGCCACTGTCCCTGCACCTTCTGGGAAACACTATAATGGAAATCAGTGTTGTGAAATTTAGAAAAATCTTTATTGGGAATGGCCATATCATTTTAAAGTGCTTCATTACAGCAGCAGTGATGGCCTGTGGGACATGTCTGCTCTAGATGTGATGTGCCTCATTCATCACTACAAGATTAATAAGCCTATGGAAAATGTCAAAATGGCAGCAAATTTTTCTTGTAAAAATGCTGCATTGCCACATACCTGTTGTGCATATAATAAAATTGAACCCCAAGGTGATTTAAGACTTCAGAAATATCTGGGGATATTTATCGCATAAGCTCATGTAATCAACACTTTGGTGTAAGTAACTACTTCAGTTTGCATGACTGAGAATGAGGATAAAATGAACAACTAATTCAGCTTTTCTTTCTAAATAAATGTAAATCCCAATGTAAAGATACATAATCTTTCCAAGATTAAATCTGGGGTCACCTGCTTGAGATCCTTCATATTTTACCAAAAAACAGATTCATCTGCTGGTACAAACAAGATTATGAACAGTTAAAGGTTCCAGTCAAACTTTAAGGGGAAGAGTATTTATAAATTGAAAGCTATGTGCTTGGAATACATTTCTTTAAAGTGGAATTTTATGCAGTTTTTATGAACAATAATCTTGCCTGCATTACATTACTGTTTGAGTGACCTCAGTTTGGAGAAATGGAGAAATCCTGGCAAGTTTAGTAAGATCATCCTTGCATTACTGGCTTATCCTTGCAGAGTCATGATGGGCTGATGCCTATCTGTAGCAGTAAAGCTGATTATGTTGAAGAGAAACAATATAACAATATTTTTCTTCCTATTGGCTAAGCGATTGTTGCTTATTGCCAATGTCTTAAACGACCGTTGCATGCAAAATTCTTGTACAATGAATGTTTGAAATATAATTTTAGTGCTTCTTTTTGTTTCCTTGAGCAACAATTGTACAAAGTCCTATGACTTCAACTTGGTTATGTTAGGTCAATTCTCCAATCTGTATTTTCAAAACGTAACAATTCAAATCGCGCAGAGATTACATGCAGAAATGGTACAAACGCATAAAAAAACACACACATTAGATATTTGGTGCAAACACCATACTGTTTGAATAAAATGATGTAATAATATGAAGTTTATCCCATTTTTTTCCTATCCAACTGGAATTTCCTTCTGATCGGGCGCATGAGGCCTGATTGAGGAGAATATTCACTGCCCTTTTATTCTAACCATAAGCAGAGAACTGGAGTTCATTCAGACACTGAATATTTTCATCCAGGTTGTGGGGACCTTTTAACAATCTGTTCAATAGGAGATGGCTACATTAGAAACTGCAACAGCTCTGTGGCAATGACAGTATTGTTGCAGCGCGGCTGCAGAACACTGTGTAAACTTGCTTCCATGATTCCTTTTGTATCCGACTCGTTGCAATTTTTGTCGCCATACTCTGTCAGATTCATAAAAGCGAATCCAGAGATCATTTGTTAATTGTTGGAACCAGATGTTTCTTATTTGAGGATTGAAGGAGTGAAAAATGGAACAGACAATGAGACAGAAAAGTTTGCTTTATCAGAGCAGTCGCTTGTACTGTTTTTGCATTGAGTCCCTCTTCAGTACAGCTTGCAGCTCTGCTGTGAGTCACTTCTGTGTCTGCAACTCAACTCAGTCTCTTATCTGCCTCTCAGATTTATCAGTCTTCCCTCTTTTCCTTTTCCCTGCGCACTTTCTCCCACCCCCACACTTTCCTTCCTACTGGTGTAAAGGCAGATGCTTCAAGCCACCAGAAGAAGACTATATCTCTGATGTAAAAAGGCCTAATGAATGGGAGCCGCCTGTTTGTGTGGCCTCTGCCAAGTAGCGCAGCTGCAAGGACGCTGGATGCCACAAATAAAACCACCTTCCCATCTCTTTCTCCACACCCACTGGAAATGTCAGGATGTTTCACATATTCACACTCAGAGCCAATTGTGTTTATCCATAAAAACAAACACAAAACCTGACGGGAGTCTTTGATATTTGATTCTTTTTTGTGTGAGCTCCGTCCGTGTTAAAGTATTAACCTTGAAATTCAGAGTTTAGATCTGGGAATGACGTCAGATGAAATCTGATACTGTTTCAGCTTTTCTTTTTTAGGCCGAGGGACCAAACCAACTACTATTAACGTTTAAGTCAATAAGAATAAATTATTTAACGATGCATAGCTTCTAGTTCTATAGAAAGTGATTGCTTCTACATGTGGCTGAACAAATAGAATGCAAAATACTCGGGAGGGGAAATTAGTTTATTATTACCACATTGTATATGTGGCAGACATGTTGGATTTTGATGTGGGTGTGACCGGAATTGTGGCTCCAAAGTGTGTGTTTTTTCTTTGTCAATCCTGAACTTACTAAGTTCACGTTCTATTGAATAAATGTAGATGGCTTGTGCAGCTCAAGTAATTACTCTCATTGTCCTCTAGAGCCCTGATGGCTTGCATCTGTTAGTGAGTCTCCTTGGATTAGATATTGTGATCTTTTATTTTTGTTCCAAGGTAGAAATTGTCATTATTTTGTTTATTTTATTATCTTAACACTTTGTTCTGGGTTTAATGAAGGCAAAGGAGGACAGGTGATGGGGCTAATTAGTCATTAGTGAAGAGATTGGGGTCCCAAATGACAATAGCATGCTTTACAAGGTCATAATTTGATTAAAGTCACTGCAGGTTGATGGGAGAAGCTCCTCTGAGCTGATTAACTTGTCCTGTCACTTTCGCCCCACATGCTACAAGCATGATGTCTAATTTAATCACACATGTCCAAACAAAGATATGTTTTAGTTCACATGACAAGCTGATGCGACACGGAACTGACCCAGTCTAATAAGCTTTTCAGATATGATTTCCTTCTAAGCAATCTACAAAATAAAAGCCAATGATTTGATCACTGTGGCTCAGTCAGTCGTGGGTATGATTAAATTTTTTTTGTGTAATCAGCACAAAGTGCTGTTCAATTGTAAGGAAAGTAATTTATTACCTAGTAAAACATGGTTAAAATGTGCTACAAAAAAATAAAAATCTGAAATTTTTATTTTCAGATAAAAATTTCTGACATATGTATATATACTTCTTTATAAAATGGCTTGAGCCATTGAATAGTATTGAAGAACAAACGTTTCAGCTCCTGCCAAAGATTCTCTTTGGATTTAGGTCTGGACTTTGACTGGGCCAGTTAAAAACACAAGTAAGCTTCGATCTATACCACTGGTATAATTAATCCTGATCTTCAGGTCCCGGTGCACCACCACACCTGGTCACCCATTCATTTAAGCCAGGTGAGTAGCAGCAGCAGGGAAAAACCTAAACCATGCAAGTCAGTAGGTCCTGAAGACCAGGGTTAGAGACCTCTGATCTACACCTTCCAGTGTAGCTCCGTTTCTGTGTTTAGGGGCTTTGTCCTTTTGGAGGATGAGCCTTAATACTTTCCTCTGCAGCCTTTAGCTAGTTTTCTTCCTGGGTTGTGTTGAATTTGGTTAAAGCAACCTTCCTTTCAGCAACAGCTGAAGAAAAGGATCCTCACAGTATGATGCTGCCACCATAATATTTAGTAGGTTTTGTTGTGTCCAGCTGTATAAGCTTTTTGCACATGCACTAACATGTTCAGTTTTGGTCACATTTAACTTGGGCTCCTCTGGTTTTTCCTCCCACTTGAGTTGTGGATCTCTGCAGCTCTTCCAGAGTCGCAAGGGGCCTCTTGGCTATTTCTCTGGTTAATGAAGTTCGCCGAATGGCGGATAATGTGCTCCAGATGAAAGTCAGCAGGAAAGTAATCTTTTTGAGAAGTACCTTGTTATAGCTAGAATACTATTCTATGTTCTATCTTTGGTATTTTACAGAGGCTTATTGGGGAAAACTACCTCAAAGCTTATACAACATGGCAATATTTTAAATTTACAAAAACTGCTTATAGTGTGCTTACTGTATTGGTTTTGCATCTGTATGTTGCTACAACTAATCGTGGATCCCTTTATCGATGTCAAGGTTTGTTCTTCTAAATCCATGAGTCAATCAGCCACTGGATGGATAACATGGTGCAGATGCCTTTTATTTTAATACCTGTAACTTTTTGAGCTTCCAACCATCAAACCTTGAATCATGATTAGTCTGCTTATTGCATTTTCTATGGCGAGGGCATTTTTCCATGTGTGCAGTTATTTGGACTTCACATATTCTGCCCTTCACCTTTCCCATTTCTCCCTTTCTATCTCCATTGTTTACTAGTTTCTGTTCACTGCTATCAAATATTGATGGGGGTCAGTTACAGAGCAAAGTCACCCTGTCTCAATTTTTAATGAATAATATGAAGGAAATGGTGTTTCCTCCTCCGTGATGGTTTTGGGGGAGGATAGATCCCTACCAGTCCCTTTGTTTCAGTAACCAGTTTATTATTGTGCCCGCCTGAGGTCTTTTGAAAGCCACCCCTCCACTTCAGATAACATGAACCTTGCCACCAGAAAATTAGAAATCTGCTTTAAACTGCAGAGAGAGTCGACATTTATTCACTGGGCATCCTTATGTAGCCATTTACCATAATAACTTTAAATATTCTTTGAAAAGAATAAAAGATAAATTCACTAAAGGAGAGTTGAAATGGTGGTGACTAGAAGTGACTAGAGGCCATGCGTGGGATATTGAGGCCATCTCATGTATGTTTAATACCCACATAGATGGTAAGTCAATTGGAGATGCCGAGGTCACTCCAGGGAGGCTCACAAAAACAGCTGAACAAAAATAATAGTATGTAGTGTGTGCACGTGTGTCAAATTAATGGTTTGCTTGTACAAATGCATGCTTCTCAAATGTTTTTTTTGTTTTGACTTTATATCTCCCAGTCTAAGTTGCACACATAAAAACGCATCTCTTTTTTTCTGAACAAGTACATTGAGTTTATTTTTAGAAACACTTTCACAAAAGGTCTAAAATCTCTTCTATTTCGCTCAACAGTCCTCCACTGGTGGCTCTTTTATTTTCATGCCCCCCCTGGTATCACAGAAATTGCTCCTTGAGGGTATCAGTGGCCACTGCTTTAACAGATGAGCATATCTGAAATGAGCTAAGGGGCTAGGGATGCTTCGACAGATGTGGCTTGAGTACCTGCGTAATTAGCCTCCACTTCTTTGCACACATGCACGCAGATGCAAGTCGACACAAATATTCCACATCAGGATTTTTGATTCAAATCCGGGCCAGCTTTCTTTGAAATGTAGTTTTTAATTTATTTTTAAGTTCATTCCTCCTTCTCCGACTAGTGACCTGAACAGAGAGGTTCAGGTCACTATTGACCTGAACCTCTCTGTAGAGTTGACAGAATGCAGAGAGGAGAGATGCTAAAAAAAACTCACCAGATAAACTGACTGCCAAGCTTGGACTATATCTCATGAGAAGCCACAGTTATTTTCTGGTCACTCTAGATGTAGACGTAAATATTGGGGCAGTAAGGGAAATTGTATGTCCATGATTAGTTGCAATCACCTGCCTCCTGCTATGAAACTCGCTGCGCTTCCATCCAACAAACCAACCTAATTTTCTGCATTGACCATAATCAATAGAAGTAAATTGTGAGAGGCAGAATGATCCCATGTGGACATAATTTCTAGCATTTTCCGCATACAGAACCAGAATGCAGCCCTCCTCATTATTACCCTCAGCATATTTCCCCTCAGTCGAGAAGTACAGTTGTCTCTTGTGGTGGAGTATCAATATGAACAGATCACAGAGGGGAGTCGCATCTCCTGTGGCTTTCCGAAGACAATTCTGCCATTGCTTATTTTAGACACAGCTTGCCTCCGCAGGACAAAGGCAGGGGTCACTTACATGGAGGACCAAACCATGAAACACTATCCCATACTGAAATAAGAACGCTGTTAGGTGAATTGATGCTCTCTTGCCTCTTTTGACTGAAAAGCCTTATGAAGGTTTAGTAATGACTGTTTTTGAAATGGTGCACTCTTGAGAGGAGTTCATGGCAGTGGACAAAATGTCTGAGAAAACTGGGAAGAAAAAGGATAACCAATGCCTGTTTTTAATGGAAGTTGTAAAGGGACTTTCTGGAATTTTATTGTAATTTAAGTTAAAAATTGAAAACGATGGTTTATTACACATGCAAAATAGTCAACTTCTTTTTATATTTTTCTAAATTGCTTCCAAACTACAGTGTATTTTAGAGGAGTTTAATGTAAGTCAAAGAAAGTAGTGCAAAAATAATGTGTGCTTTTAAAATATTACTACAAGTAAATATATGGAACATATACTATTCATTTTTATCTTTGTCTGTTTTCAATTAATTCAATACTTTGTAGAACCACCCACAAGCTGAAATTCATTTGATGTATTTCTCTGCCAGCACATATAAAACTTTTTACCAGTATGTGTTCTCCATTATAAATATGTTTGGATTTTGAGTATGGCCATCCTATTTCAAGAATATGCTTTGGTTTAAGCTGAGTATTTTTAAGGTAGTTGTTCTTTTGAAAAATAAAACCAATGAACCATCCATTTTCTTACACCCTTATCTCGTTGGTGTCAGGAGGGGTGCTGGTGAATATGTCCAGCTGTCAACGGGCGAGAGGGGAGATACAACCCGGACAGGTCCCCAGTCCATCGCAGCCCAATAAACCAACATTTTTCTAATTGTGTTGTTCTACCTTTGGCTCCACCCCTCTTTCTAGCGCCTTCTTTTTTCTTGTTGATGGAAAAACTTCCCAACAGTATGGTGGGATTACTGCAATAGTTCACTGCATATATTTGAAATAGCTTGTTTGTATGAATAAAGAAGTAGGTTGGTTTTATACCAGAGTATGAAATTAGGGTGCAAAATGACTGACTAGGAGTCTGCATGACATGAGGAATATCTTATGGCTGAAAGATTTAACACAAACATACTGCAAGAAAATGTTTTTTGTAATATGTGGTTTTTCTGATTCAGTTAATCAGAAAAACCACCAGATTTATGTAATACTCAGACTTGGATCTTGGCATTGAAAAATAAGCAAAGATCTCTGTTAAAAGAAGACAAGGTAATGGGGGAAAGAAGAAACAACCAAACTAGTTAGACGCTGCCAGTTCCAACAATATCCCTTGAGAAAATAGAATAAGGGGGAAAAACAACCTCTTTTTCTACCTACTGTATTGGACCAGCCAAAGGCACATCAACTATTTTCTCTCCTCTTCTCCCCATTGTCACTGAAAGCAATCATTTTAGAATTGATTTTCATGGCTCAGAGAGAAATAATGGGAATTCTTTCTAATGTAGAAATGTATGTGTTCCTTTTGGTTAACCAGAATGGACCATATTTCAAGCTTGTCAGTTAGAGGAGCAAAAATACCTCTCATCTTTTGCTCCATTTTTTTCCCTCTAGCCCCCGCTATTCCCAGTGTCTAAAGTGACAACTTATCATCTCAGAAAATCAATCACATAATTCTGTGTTCGTCTAGTTTCCAAAGTGATGGAAGAAGTTTGGCTCCTTTTGAAACTGCTCCTTAGGTCTGCATTTGTCTACGTTTTGGGAAGACAAAATGGTGCGCCAACAAGCAGATCAATCTTACCGGTGACAATGCCAATGGGAGATTGACAACTGCTTTAACATGCCCCAGTTAGCACCAACCATCTCATTCACCTCCCTACGCACAGCAGATCTGCTCTGGTGAGAGTTAAATCTGCACGTCCATCCATCGCTGCCCTTGGCGCCCCACAGTCTGATCTAAAAAGCTAACATCCACATGCCTGCAACCTTTCCTCTGCAGTTCTGTTCGCCCCTTTCCGCCCACCGGAGCTCACTAAAAAACTGAGTCCGATCAACAGCAGCTCCTTTCTACTGGATAAGCCCAAATCCATTTACCTAGGGTTTATCCATCAGTAGCTGTCGAGTGTGTAACATCCTTCCCAGGTGCCATTACTGTACCATTACATACCAGATTCCCCCAGTTTATTACCACTATAGAAGTGTGTCAGTTATTATTAATGATAGCTGAACCCCTGCCGATGAAAGAGAGTATTGATTGACAGAGGAGGTGAGGAGTTTGGGGATTGCCCAGACATTGCCAGTAGATTTTTTTTTCCTTCTTCTTTTTTCTTGATTTCCTGGATTTTAAAATACTGGAGCTCCTCAGAAACATTCTGGAAACTGGGACAAAGTGTGCTCTGGAATTTGCACAGTAGTTGCTATTTCAAAAGAACATTTGCTGCTTAGATTCAGGTCAGCAACATATAGTGCAAGGAACCTTGAATCTCAAAAACTCCCACTCTGCCCAGGTGTGAGAGTAGTTTCCAAAAGTTCAATTGCAGTCGTATTATGGAAGAATATAGTACACTTAGACAGTGAACAAACTGTTAATTAGTTAATGTGTGTTTGGGACTGTAGGCTTAACTATTATGTGGTATTTTAATTAACTATATTAATTATTTTTTTTATGCAGGAAACTTCTAAGTACAGCTACAAAAGTACACACTTTGACTAAAGATAGAGTCATAGTCCTTTAATTCTGGACATGTCCTCCAGTTGATGGAAGGCTGATTTTGTAATTGACTTTATGTGTCTCTGAAGGTTTAGGGCTGAGTTCTTCCCTACATCCAGATTTCAGGTAGAAGTGTTATGCTGACTCTTGATTGTTCCTCTTCAGATCAAAAAATAACTTCAGTTGTGTTTCTATCCAGCTTAAGAAAGCAGTAGCACATCCATGCATTGATTTAAGAATCTGTTCAACAGTTGAATGAGTTCATAGTCACTTAGTGACATTGTAATGTACAGCTATGAGTCATCTGCATTGTTACAATATTTTCTTTATCTTCTTACTTGTTATAACTTTAGCTAGCTCGAGTATAGACATTAAATATTAGGAATACCACATTTGAAACTTAAGATAGCCCACATGTGACTTCTGTATGCTCAGATGAAAATTTCCCTATTTATGCTGTTCCTTAGATCAATGTGGTACAGTTAAGTACTATACCAGAGTTCAACCTACTTTAATAATATTCCAGGGTTAAAAGTGTTCATAATGCACTGATGCCCAACAGACAAATTAAATTTATGTGTCAAACAATGCACCTTTTCTTCAATTTGAAATGTTGGCTACAAGCAAATTTATTACACATTCAATAATTGGCTTGAATTTATCCTTTTTAAATAATTAATGTCACATTAAAATAGTTTTTTTTTTTTTTAGTACTTTTAGGACCCCTGTATTAAATATTCAAATAGGGTAAAATGAAGTCCTCTGTTCCTTTTCTGCTAGATTCAGTCCACTGTCACTCTAATGACACATCTCTGTAATAATGCAGCATTAAAGCAGGGTTTGAAATGACACCAAGCTGCTGTGGTACAACAAACAACCAAGATGTCAAAAGCAATCAGCACTGGGCATGATGAGAAAAGGGAGGAACAAACTCAGCACAGCTCATAAGCCTTTTCATCACTGCCAAGCTTTGTTAAATTATCATCAGCAAGTGTCAGGACCAATCTGCAAGTGGCCACTTACTAATCCCGACGGGGACAGAAAAAAAAAGGTCTATTGGTCTTCATGTTCATGTGACCATGTGAATATCAATGAGCATTTAACTACCACAAGTGGATGAAAAGGAACAAGAGAGTAAATGGAGAGCAGATATGAGCAAAGAAAAATACCCAGGAGGTGTCGGCGGAGTGTTTGCGTTTCCGTTCGCTGGCAAAAGGAGTGAGACGAGTTAAAAAGTAAACAGATTTTGCTTTGCAGCAGTCAGAGAAGTTTAGTGACAACCCCACCCATTGTCCATCAAGTAGCTGCTTTACAAAAACTGAGAAGGAAATGATATAACAAAGAGTTCTATTTCTATAACAACCACAAAAACTGGAACTGTTTGTATCATAAAAACTTTATTAGTTCCTGTAGATGCATGTAAAATTCAATCACAGTGATTATGTATGACAATTTACCTGACTATGTGCTTTGGGCAACTGAGTACATGGTCTGGCTTGAATTGTTCTTTGTGCTTTTTTTTTCATTTGGATTTAATTCTCCACACAAATTATAAATTTTTAATCTTTGTTTAACATCTTTAACCATGTTCCTTTCCGCAATGCTTAAAATAACAAATATTGGCAACAAAAATCAAAAGGCATTAAATACCCCTACCATCACACAGTTTTTGCCATTTCAATTTGTCATTTTAATGAGAAATTGTTAAAATGTTTTGTGCCAGTGTTGCCATTTCATCCCAGCACACTTCCATTTCATACATTAGCATACCATTTCTTGCCACGTAAGTGTTTTTTCCTCACACAAGTTAGGTATTTTTGATTAATATTAAAATGCTCAAATTTAATCCTATTTAAGTTGTTGACAAATTTCAGAAAATTTTCTTTTAATCATATTTCCAGTGATTGAGTTCTGATTTGTGTTTGTGTGAGTTGATTCTTATTTAACCTATGTTGATAAAACAAATTTGACTGGGTTGGTAGATGTTATTGAGAAAGTTACATTATATTGCCTTATTCTACATACTAGCACTATATTTTAAGTGGATTAAATAAAAGTATGTGCGTTGTGGATACTTTTAAAGTCTTAATCTACAGATGTACAGCTCTGGAAAAAATTAAGAGACCACTGAACTCAACTCTATTGAAGACCTCTTGGTTATTCCACCAAATATTGGTTTCTAAACTCTTCCTGAGTTAAAACATTATAATTATTTGTAGATGAATATGAACTTGTTTTCTTTGCATTATTTGAGGTTTGAAAGCACGACATCTATATTTGTTATTTTGACCATTTCTCATTTTCTGCAAAGAAATTTAAAAATTTTGTTTGGAATTTCGGAGACAGAATAAAAGAACTATGTTAATTTTACTCAAACATATATAAAAGAATTATAATTTTAAGTGTTCTCAAGTTTTCCCAGAGATGTATTGATGGAAACAACAGTATCACTTCAATATTATACAATTATAAAATCTATAAATAATAAAATATATGTACTGATAGGAAACACCTCCTTCATTTTCCCCTAAAAAAGTGTAGTGAATTGTTTTAAAGACCCTTTACTGCAGTAACTCCTCTTTAATTTCGAGACAAATCCTTGTTGAACCGGCAGTTTTGAAGATGAACGTCAATACTATATATTTCCTTGCTAAGAGAGACGCCTGGGCAAAAACAAGATGTGAGTCCTTTAAAAACCACTCCTCTTTGATGACTGGAAATTAATGCAGCCTGCCAAGAGGTGGACAGAAGGGGGTTGGCTGTTTAGTTGATATGGAGTAGTACTATCACTCCCCGCAGGGCTTGTTTTAGGCTTTTTTTTTGGTAGTATTTCTTAGACATACATCTTTTCCCTGACAAGCTTTTTGTTGAGCAAAGGCCTACACGTGGGTGTCTCGTAACTAATCTGAATTTCAAATCAAAATCAATAATTCATTAATGGCTAATGCTGACTAATTGTGGCCTTCTTATTTCCTCCTTAGTACCAAGAAAGTGTAGCAGGATGGGAAAAGTGCGCCAATGCCTGTAAGCATAATTATGCTACTTTTATATGACAGCTAATTAACGTCTTCTTCCAATTACTCGGGTTACAGAAGTCTCACACAGTCAACTTAAGTTCCACTGCTGCTCAACACACAATCTGTCTTTCATTCAGGGGGGCTGAAAAGGGTTCTGTGATGCTTTTACTCTTTAAAAAAGTCATGCTTTCATGAACATAACGTTTTGACCAAATCATAGAAAATAAATTGTCTTTAAAGGCTTCTTTTGACAAATAGATTTATATTTATAGTAATTGTTAAGTATTGAACAGAATCAACTTATTGTTTTCCAACCTGATCTTATTTGTATTTTTAGTTTTACGCTACTTTTAATCTAGAAGTCATGTCAGAAACTGCTGATTGTATTTTGTTGATGAACTTAGATTTTTCTTTGCTCTGGAAAGCTTCTATATATCTTTTCTAGAAGCTGTTTTAATTTAATGACCACCAATCAGAACAGCTCATTATGACTCATCTTATGACCTTTCTTCTTCCCACTCACCTGTATTTATGAATAATCTCATCTCACTTTCCCCAAGTTATGAACTTTTATTTCACCCAGTATTTTCTCCTCATCTCCTTTTATCCCACTAATCCCACTTTTATATGTTTCATTTCCATTTCACCATACTATTTTTTTCATCCCATTCATCCACTTCATTTTCTGCATAGCCACTTTAATTTCACCCTTTTAATCCGTCTTATCTCCTTCAGCCCACTCAACCCATTAAGACCCTTGCATCCCACTCATCTGGTCTTTATTATCCATTTCTTCTCACTTTTAATAATTCTTTATGACCACTTTCATTCCTCATTATGAACCTTTTTTTAATTACACTAATTTCTCTTTATTCCCCTTTTTATCACACTATTCATCCGTCATTTCAATCTATTGTTATTCAATTTGTCTGTCTTTTGATTCATCCCTCTGTATGATCCCTCTTCATCACTCCCATCCTTCACACCCAAATTTGATCTCACGTCTCCCTCCTTATGACCGGTTTTATTTTACCTACAGACGTTTTATCAAAACCCCTTTTCACCATACTCATTCCTCTTGTTGCCTGTTTCTCATCCCTTCTTTATTGCCACTCCTCAATTTACTTAAGAATACATCAGACGTTTTGTTTTTTTTCCCTCAACAGAACAAATGTGTGGTAATGAGTAACACCAGCAAAAGTGTCCAAAGCAGATCAATTCTGCAAATTTACTGTAACATTAGCTTTACAGCAATGTATTACAAACACTGATACTTGAGTAAAACCTTTAGATACTCCACTCTGTGTAACTACTTTGAATGAAGAACAAACTTGTTTTAAACAAAAATGCTGCAGATACCAGGGCAAAGTTTATGGTAATGTGGAACTTCTTGTTTTTACACAAGCTCTGCTGCTGTTATGCAATTTTCTATCTGCTGGGCCTTTTTTGTTATTAGGAAATCAAGTGAAAATAGAATAAAAAGTATATCATTTTACTGTAAGCACTTTACCCTGTTCTAACATATACTGTTTACCTACTGTAAATATTGGTTTCAGGTCTCAGGTTTTCAAGTTTTCTATAAAAATTTTGATTTTTAAAAGTGTGTCTCCTATCAGAAATTATTTAAAATTATCCATTTGCATTTTTTTTTTCATTTTGTTCTTTAAAATACCAGAAATTGAACCTCGGGATATTGTTTGTGTATAATAATTTCTAGATACTATATCAGATTTGATGTAGATAGCCTTTTTATAAAATACTTTTTCACTCTTGCTGGAGTACTTTCTGGGATGACTACTTTATTTTTGACATGCATCTATGTCTAGGTAATTCATAGATGTCTGTAGTGGCGGCATGGAGTGCAGGATTTTGGTCAGACGGCCCCAGGTGATGAGGAGACCTATAGATGGCAAGTCTCTTGAGACCAACACCATTACCTTTCAACTTCTGAGGACAAGAATGGTCAGCTCCCTATGGATAGAGGCCTGGTCCTTGTAAGATAATGACACAGCTGGGCTATTGCCCTAGGAAGCCGAGTAGTGCTCCCAAGTTGTTTAATGATGTCCTCGTGAGGAAAAATGTCTGACCGAAATGTAAAAGCAAATGTCCAACTGCTAAAATAAAAAAACATTTCTTACTCTGCTCCAAAATAGTTGCTCAGGAACAGGACAAAGTTTCCCTTTAAGCTCAAATGCTTTCTATACAAACACTGCTCATGTTTCTTTGGATGTCACCTGCATACCTCTCAAACTGCTCTATTTGAGGTGGCAGGCACAGGTGCTCTAAAGGCATGGCGAACTACAGTCGGTTGTTTGCCGACAGATGGAGCGAAAGGCGGGGTGCTCTGGGAGGGAGGGGGCTATTCATGGACGGCTTGGAGGAGTCGGGTGTGGATGCTGTTGGGTGGAGATCTGCCAGGAGTGGCAACTGGCACATTAAGTTAAGTTATTCATACTGTTTCCACAAGCTGAGCTTTCTAACACCCAATAAAAAGTTGGTCTGGATGTCAGATTGGATACAAACAAAGCAGTTACTCATTTTTAATAACCTAAATAAAAAACTTAAGTAAGCACTTTAATGACTACATGATTGTATATTGCGACAATTATTAATTGCTACCATTGTTTCTACACAGACTGCAATTGATAAATTTTTTTATTATAAAAAACAAGACCAATATATATGTTATGAAGACAAGGTTCTTTGACAAAATTATAAAGATTATATGTGACTGAGTGACCACTGAATAGTAATGCCTAATAGTGAAATGTCATGGTCATTTAATGCATTAATATCTTGTTGAACAAGGAAACTCTTTTCTATTTCCTTTGTTAATGTTGTCTTAAAATTTCTCATCTGTTTTCATGTTGGGATCTTAGTCTCCTTACACTAATAGGCCTGTATGACACCCACACCTGAAAGTCCTCCCATGTTTCACGGTGAAAGAAGTAAAAAAATCTCTGTGTGCAACTCCATGGATCTCTAAAATAATCTTCTTTAGAGCATCTCCTGGGATCCTTGATTTCCTTCCCAGGAAATAGAGTGCAAGTAAGGAATTGAATATTCCTTACTGATGGGATGAAATATGGCATATTTATAATGCAAATGGAAAATCAAGGGCCTTTACAAATACATTATCATCTCAAGATCCCTGCATCTATGTGTCAGCTGAGGTGTAAAGATGCATGACTGAGTCAAACAGCTTTGCTCATTCGGTATGAAAGCATTTTCCTCTATTATTGTACATTCCACCAATCAGATGATTTCTGCTATGCTGAATTATATTTTTAACATCTTGGTAACTCAAAACTGAAAGGTTTCTGTACAATGTCAAGTAGTGTGGTTAGTTTTACTCATGACCAGAAAATGTTGAGGTTTTAGCTTTCAGACATATTCTCAATAAACAACCAACTACCCTCCTGATTTTCATTAATCCTTTCACCTGACAGGCCTTCCCCTTTCCTCCACCTCTCAAACTTCCTCCACCTCTGAAACTTTGAGAGGTGGAGGAAGTTTTTCCTGCCTAACTGACTTTCCTCCCCCTTCATGTCATTTTGCCTACATCCTCCATTCACTTTCTCCCCCCGAAGGCCAGTCTTCATCACAACCCCTCTCACGGTCCCACTCATCCATAGGTCTCATCCATCACCATCATGCAGAAAGAAGAGACATGAAAGAGGACCAGACACACAGATGAAGGAATAGAGATGCACAGATGCACAAGAAGGGGGAGAGAAATGGCATCAGACTGAAAAAACGCATAGTTTGAGGCAAAAGCAGGAGAAAAGAACCCAGCAGGGGTTCACAAAGGCAGCGAAAGAGGCAGTTTGGCAAGTCAAAAGTAGAGATCAGAAGAACACTCAGAAGAATCTAATATATAAAATTTTAAACCTGATATCTCAGTGTGTTGCATCATGTGCATGGACTAGAAAGCCACAAGGAATGGTTTGAGTTGCAAGAAGACAAAACGTGGGGTTTTATGGAAGATGTGACATCTTGTTTGTGCTAAAAAGCCATGACCTTTTGACAGGCTGTTCTTCTATCATTTTATTCTCAAACACCACACAGGAAGGGGCCAGATAACCAACCTGACACTGACCTGGATAAAGATGTTCGAGCAGATGCGCGCTGGAATGGTCTTGGCTTATTTCACTGAGCTCGAGAGGAGGAGATGGAACGATAGGCCGACGGGGAAAAAGAAAAGTGTTTTGGAAGAAAGAGCAAGTTGGTTGAGGGGGAATCAAAGTCAAGCAGGCAGTCCTTGTACCATCCTCCAGCAATGCCTGGAGGCTTAAATGTCTGGCTGACAATGTCTATATATGTCAGTCAGAAAATAATGGGCTTTAGAAATTGACCCTTGTGCCTTGAAATCTCAATCAATTCAGTTGGATTTTTTTTTACATCCTGACAAAACTGATAGGTAATTGACTAACCAGTCTTTTTTTAACATCTTTTTAAAAAGATTAATGCATTCCACAACATTGGAATTACCTCATATATTTATGCTGCATTCTCTAATATGTGGCTTTCAAAAGTATTCAGAACCCTTGGATTTTTTTCACATTTTATCACATTAAAACCACAGGTTTCAGTGTATATAACTGGGATTATATATAACATAGCAAGCACTAAATTGTGAAGTAGAATGAAAAAGGGCCAACAGGTTTTCATTTTTATATCCTTACCTGCATTCATGCTCGGCATTCTCTTAATACATAAAAATAAATAAATAACATAAAAAACCTTTGCTGCACCATCTTTAAATTTTTCTTTGACAGCTTTACACTTTTCTGGCTATTCTTTTTAGTTATTTATTTTGCAAAATAGGTCCAACTCAAATTGATTTGGTTAGGTATGTGAGCAAAAACTAAATTGGTAGTTTTGTGTGACTTGGATATTCTTTTATCTAAACTATCCCAAGATAGTCGTAGCTCAATGTTGAGGATCTTCATCCTGTTGGAAGGTGAACTACTATCTTAGTCCCAAGTTTTTTGTGGCCACTGACAGATTCTGTCCAGTTGCCTCATGTTTCTCTCCATCTATCTGGACATTACCTCTACGCAGTTCCCTGTCCGTGCTGAAAGAATTTGTTTCCAGAACATTGAGCTGTTACCACCGTGTGCGTAGATGTGTGGTGTTAGTTTTCTTTAAGCTTCTGGTACAGAAATTATTTGGAACAAATACCTGCTACTTTGAGGACTCGAGCAACAATTTTAATAAATTTTCATTAGTTTCATCCTCATTTTTTTTTTTTAAATATATATTTCTGCGGCACATTGTTATGCATGAAGACCTAAAAAATGATGCCTTCTTCTAAACATTTGCTTTGTTATGTACATGCTTGTAACAAACTGCAAATGGGATTCCATTGGACTTTCAGAAGCAAACTTCTAAGGCAAGAGTGCCAACTCTGGTTCTTGTGGATCGGTAACCTACAAGTTCTTCAGAGGCCTACTAATCGGATAATAACTTTCACACAGGTTTTTAAGATAACTTATTGCACTGGATTTAATTTCTGGGTAACAAAGTGAAGAGAGACCAAATACAAATGCACACCGCTCTCTTCAGGTATATTTTTTTCTAAAAATGATTCCCTTCCAATTCATGACAATGCATCTGGTTTATGTTCTATTACGTAAAACTTGATTGAAATACACTGAAGGTTCTATTTGTAACGTGACAAAATTGGTCAAATGATTACAACGATTACAGATATGATGGCAAAGTAAAACCTGTGCAATCCCTCATCAGCTGTTCTACCAGAGGCACCTCACTCACCAATATGTTTTCATGCATTTATACTGTAAATTCAGTTTCATCAACATGGAAATTGGATCCAGCAGTGGGATAGCTATCTCGCTCATGAAGAGCAGCCAATTCATTTGGATGAAAATGGGCCAGAGTCTGAATTGTGTGTGTGGGTGTGCGTGTGAGAGAGTTTTGTATTTGCACGTGTCTGTTAGCTCAAAGCTGAGTACACAAACTGGCGTGTGTGTGTGTGTTTCGGCCTGTGAGGTGAGCTGGTGTTTAAAAGGAAGCCGAAAGAGCCGGCGGGGATTTTAAAGAATGCATCTCTTATGCTGACTCCACCTGGTTCTGACAGTCAATCTTCCTTTGCCGCATCACAAAAAAAGAGAAAAAATCCACTCTGCTTCCAAGTTTTGTAAGCCGCCATGCTTTCAAAGGTCTGAATATCCTGAGGTATCATGGCCGAGCGGTGGGGTTGGGGTGAGACTGATTTGAGGTCTTCCGATCCCTCATATACCCAGGCGAAAGCTTCGGTGCATCTTTCCAAACATGTCTCCTACCCACAAAAAAAAAGCTATATGCCATGCTGCCATCTTGTCTCCACACCCACAGGTCATGGTGAGGAGGAAAAGCAGAGAGAGATTTTCTGATGCCTCCCTTCCTCTAGGGTCCCTGTTGACAGCTTTGATTTGAGTGCTGTGGTGGCAGAGGTACTCCCAGTGCCTCATCTGCCCCAGTAAATCACCAAAATGTGTGTGCCTGTGTGTGTGTTTGTGCATGGATGCAATACACACACACTCTTGTAAGTGTACATGTGTCTCTGTAATGACGCACAAGATAAAACCTCTAACTGTGGGACTGAATATGTGTGTTTCAAGTTTAGGGTGTCTGGTGTGATTTAGAGTCTCAACAGTTTTCTGATTTTTGTCCGTCTTGTCCAAGTGTAAGTTGAGTGAAGAAGCAAAGATGGGGTATGAAATTTATATTCCTGTCTGTTTACAACATTTTCTTAGTTCACGTGGCTGTTGTGATAAAAATGATTTATTTTCTTCATTTTAATAGAATTAAGCAAGAGCAAAAGTGACACAGCAACTCATGTTGATCTAATGCCAACACAGTGGTGTAGACATGGAAAATAGATTTACCTGACAAAATCTATTCAGGCTAAATAAGCCTATAAATAAACCCAAGAACACTAAAATATGAGCCAATTCATCTTAATTTCAGGCTGTTGCTATTAAATTAGTTGAAAATGTTTTTATTGCATAACAAATACAACATGTGAGACAAGTGTTGAAATTCTGTCTGTATGTTTGCACAATATCAGTTAGGATTCAGCTAGCTAGTTTTGAAAATATTGAATGTGAAGGCAGGTGATCTGCTGCAAAGACCCCAACAGAGGTTTGCCGTTTCAAAGATAACTGGTTTAATGCTTTTTATATTGAGTAGTCTTTATAATTACCACCATCCCTGGTTTTTAAAATCTTTTAGATATTGCACTGTGGAAGCATCATCACAACTTAAATAAAATAAATCTGGCTTTTTATTTGGTTAGAATTTAGCAATGGAACTGCGCCAAAATGTCGCTGATAGTTTGTTATACAACCTCCTTTTCAGGGTGTAACAGGATGTTATGCATTAATAAGAACCTTTGCTCAACCCAAAATAATAACACATAAGTAAATTAAGAAAAATAAATTAGTCACACATATTTTAGATAAATTATTTGGTTAAAAATCAACATGGGTTTCCTTTCCTCTGGTTGAACTTTTCTCATGTCATTGTGACATGAGAAAACTGCTCCAGTAAAAAAATAATGTATTTTTAATATCTTTACTGGGTTGCCAATAAACATGGAGTTTATTGTATATTTTAACTTTTATGTGGTACAAGTTAAAATGTCCACTTTCTCACACATCTCAATGGGTTGTGGGGTGTGAGAACAGGGATGGGAGAAGAGATTTCCCAGCTTTCTGCCCATATCCAGCAAACTTTTCAGGTAAAAAAAAATGCTCCTAGCCTGATCAACCATGAATCTTCAGGCTATTTTCCCTGTTGAATTCTTTTGCTCTGGTGTTCCCAGGCAGACCTGAACATTGTTAGCAGAGTTTTTGTCTCCCTTGTTCTTTTGCTTTCTCTCTTTGGTCTGTTAGTCAGTTATTGGGACTTCTGGGTTAGACGTTGCTGACACACACACACGCACACACCCACACCGGCTATCCTTCACACACAAGAAAGCATCCGCTGCCCTCGATGGAGCTCAGGGCCATTCATACAGCCCCAGAGTGTGCTAGAAACTCCGATATGGCCTAGTGGTGCGAGCGACTCGTGGATAGCACCATTGTCCCATATTAATACACTATCGACCCACCTAGACATGCTTTGTCAATGGAAGGTGCCGCCATACCAGATTCTCTCCGGGTGGTATTGATGCAAGGGCACCAGAGGAAAGCAGTAATGGATACATAGCTGGCAATAAGAACCTCAGCCAAGCTTGGTGAGCAGGAGAAGAGGATTTTTTCTTTTTTTTTTCCATATGTGCTATCCTATAATCTTATAGCTCCTCTAGGGGACCATACAAACCATCCTTACTGGCCTTTTTCTCAGGCCACATCCCATAGCCTGACACAGGGTTCAGGTTTCTATTTTAGTTCCTGGGTATGATGGATTATTTTCCGGATCTTCTCCTCCTCCAGTCCCCAGCCATGCGTCCTTGGCTGCCATTCTAATTCGGCAAATGAGAATCCATAAGTTTATATTTGCATGTTAAGAAATAAAAGTGGTTGATGGAGAGGAGATTTATTTTAGCACTTTGCTGTCCTCTCTGATGGTTTCTCTGTCTATAAATATCTCCAGAAAGCCATGTCAGGTGTTTATGTGTAAGTGATTATACCAGGACCAGTACGTTACTGTTTCAGTCAGTAACGTACAAAGACTGTGAAATTAATGAAAAGAATAATTTGCAAGTTAGAATGAGTCCTGACAGAACACCAGAGTGCTTTCTCATGTTTCCTGAATGAGTATTTTGGTAAAATAGTAATGATGCCTGTGTGATTAAAGACTACTAATTTGAAGCTCTATGAATATAGGAGTGTCCACATCCATTTTACTTTATTCCACTAAAATGAAAACAAGTGGGAAAGGCATGTTTTACACTATTGGGTTTTTTATTCTATTTTATTCCTCATTTATTTATGTCTCCATTGTGTCAAGAGTAATCTCTGCACGATGTTTACAAACCCTAAAAGCTAAAAGTATCTGTTCCATTGGACCAGTGGTAAATATCAATATCTTTAAAAAGATATGACTTAAATTTTATTATTTTGTTCCATTTGGCAAATAAGTTAAATTACCCAATGCAATTTGGGTCCTGAAGGAGCATTTGGATTCATTTGGATTAAGTCAGTCATATAATCTATTCCTAGGAAAGACCTTTATAAATTTTATTGCCTTATCACTTTTGATGTTGGAAAGGTAAATACCTCAAAATATACCACATACATGCCATGTATGCATGTATGTAGCATACATGTAGCATACAATAAAATCTTCAAACTCTCTTTAATTTCCTTATGATGGCTTCCAAGGAGCCAGATGTTGTGGTGATGGATTGACATGAAAAGGACAAAGTCCAAATAAAATATTTAAAAAGCCATCGGCAATCCTATTGAACTACTGAAGACAAGAGTCCGGATCTTTTAAGGCAAAATATAAAATATTGAAAGTAAACTATTATAGCTCAATAATCTCTTCAGGATGTCCTAGAACTATTTCTAATATTTGTAAAACTAATTCATCTAAAATCAGCAGTGCTACAGTTTGTATACTTATATTTCCTGTTTTAGTCAATTCCGTGAAAAGTAATTGACTGATTTCTCCACACGTCTCTATGATGTTGCATGGGAACTGTTTATGCTCTGTGGCATTTATATTTTTCCCTGCTTTTTCCTGACCTCCTCTGAAGCCTATAATAGCAGTTTTTATCGATCAACGGTAAAACATGAGGAGAGGAATGAGAACAAAACCTTAGCAAGTTGGAATGCATCTCTGAAAGGAAAGGCTTCATGTTTCTCCACAGTGACAAGAATCTGAAAATTGCTTAATGCATACACAAGTAGAAAAGCTGGAGAAAGGTGTCCAGCATATGACAGTCTCTCTGCGTTGTGACGTGTGCAGCATCGGTAAGCCAGCAGAGGTCAACTGTGATGGTAGGTCAGGACTCTCTATCCAAGTAAGCGTCCCTTAGGGATGCTCTGGTGTGTCCCATGAGGTGTGAACGGATGAACGGTGGATGGATGGATGGATGATATGAACGCAGTGGAAGAAGCTGACAACTTCATTTCCTATCTGCCACGAGTGCAGCATCAGCAAGCGTTTCATTCACCAACCTATTTTGGTCTGCATCCCAATGTTATTTTTTTTTCTCACTAGGCTGGCCACCTCCCATATCAGCACGTTTCAATCAGCAGACGCAGAGGTTACATCAGGCAGGTGGTGTTTAGCCCTCGTGCAGCGGCACCCACCGGACTTTTCTCTTAATCTGAAAGGCTGAGTGATGAGTCAGCATGAACAGTGTGAGATGTTGGAGTGAGGAGTCTGGCTTATCGGGGTGTCAGCCAGCAGCTGGGGACTACATGCTGAGAAACTCTCACTGGCAGCAAGGAAAAGGATTGGCTTCATTAAAGCATCCCGGCGTTGGTGACATCAGAAGTTCGGCTGATAAACCAGCTGCAGGAAAGTGGAGGATGCGGCTAATATCTTTTCTTGGAAAGGACAGAGTAGGAGCACACTTTTTACTTTGAAAAGTGGAAATGTTGTTTCTCCCAAAGCTAAACAGTTGAGATGGCCTAGTTGATGTGAGACATCTTCAGGAACTTCATCTAGGTCAAAATTAATTTAACCATGTATGTAATTTTGTTGTATCCTGTCCTGAGTGCTTGGGCAAACATTACATTGCCAGGTGGTTTTCCTTGCATTATGAAGGCAGATGTGTATGTTTCTGTATGGATGTGTCCACAGGAGTGAACTTAATCATTATCTTAAGGTTAGTTGTGAAGGTGGTTGCAAAGGGATAGGGCAGACAAGCACCTTCACCAAGCTCAGGAGCAGCTCCCTGATGTTAGAAGATGCATAAAAAAGGCAGTTGCTAAGATGGACTGAGGTCCAAGGCAGGCTGGACGAAGAGGCAGACAAAGGTCAAGAACGAGGAATCTAACAGACAACTGAATGACTCATTCTACCCATCCCCAGCCCAACTAAATCACGGGACCGCTTCTGTGTCTCCTCTCTTATTCAAATGAGCTTCTCGAATATCATAAATCTTAACACAAAACAGTGTCACGAGCAGAGTGGCTCATCTTGAAACATACTCTGCATCTTATGCAACCAAGCTTTTAGCGCAAGTGTAAATGCGTCAATAAAGAAGGTCATTATTTTAATAATAAACGTAAATCTAAAGGACCAAAACCTACCTACACAAAATCACTAAGATGGTGGTAAACAAGTTCACCTCTTAGTTTCAGTCTACAACGTGATAAACAAGTTGTAAGAGTGTCGTTTGAAAATCCTCTTCATCTTGATGGGATTTTGAGGATAAACTCCTAAAATTTCTAAGCATCTATCTGAAACACGACATACTAAAACTCGCCTACGCAGAGAGCACTGTAGGTATAGCAGCACCATTTAATTTAGCAGACAAATATTGAGTGGAAGAGACTAATCAAATGATCCCAAAAACTTGTCAAGGTTACGTGGACAGATGCAATGCTAAATTCAATTTTACACTGTCGCAGCTTGGAGGCAGATTGAAAATCCCCAAATAGAGTTCAGATCATGTGCAGCTGCTGCAGTCACCTCACTTCATCCCTGCAGGTAACGCCTCACATTCCTCTGACAAAGTTCCTTTGAGTTTAAATAATAAAAATGTTTTGAATCCTTAAAATGAACTCCGCTGTTCTTTCTGTTCATAAAATATTTAATGTAGATTTCAGTACTTGCATGTTGTTATGATTGTTGTGCTGCTGTTTTGAATAATTAAGGTAAAAGCAGCAAAATACAGTTTTTACAAGAGGAGCAAATGCAGCAAAATCAATCCAATAAGAAACGAACAGAAACTTGAGCTGAAGACAATCACTGTCTTTGTCACCACTTGTTTTGGCCTCTTTTCAACACCCGTCATGCCTTGTGTATCGTCAAAGCAAAGCAGCAAACTTTAGAAGATATAAAGAGAACAAATATATGAACATTATTATGACTATTATTTTCTTAATCTTAATTTCATCTCTTCTGAGCCAGATGTATATCTATAAGTATCTCTTTCCCAACAAGCTCCATCAAAAATGCATAAAAAGTTATATGGAAGTTTTGAGGGGTCATTTGCACCCTTTTGACCATAAGCCATTCACAGTTTTTCTAGGAGAACAATTAAAAGGTGAAGACTGCAATAAAGGGATTTTGTATAATTTTAGAGGATTAAAAAAATACAAACCTGCCACCAGAAGACCCGAGGGTTCAGGGGGGGAAAAAAAGAAAAACAAAATTAGATGTAGCTTATCTGAAAGTGAATGATGCTGACAAACGAGGTCAGTGACACAGATTAGAGATTTGTCTTTGAGATTGAGCGCACATCCAATGATAAACTGATGGAAAACAAACAAGAGCGCCACAGTCTGTTAGATTTGGAGGGAAAAATACCGCAAGTTGGAGTGAATCCGATTCTAAAGTATGATTGAGTTTGACATGAGGGGTATGCAAAGTTGCACATGCGTGTGTGTGTGTGTGTGTGTGTGTGTGTGTGTGTGTGTGTGTGTGATCTTTTGGGGAATGCTTGCCCATGTCATTAGTATGCATAGGAATGTGACTGATGACTTTCATTAACGGAAGTGCACAAGGATTAGGCCCCCTTCAGTGTTGCCGGTGTTCACCTTTACTTTACTCTAATGATTTTCTCCCTACCTCCTTCCTCAAGGTTGACCCTGTCACTCCAACAGCCTTTCTTACTTTTTTTTTTTTCCGTCTTCCAGTTTCTTTCTCACCAACACACACAGACACAGCTAAGATCCATAGACACAAACCTCCAGTTTGGATTTAAATAAGCTATGCTGTTTGAGTGCATGTGCTTTGGGTAGGTAAACAAAGCCAGGCTCCTTTTATTATCAATGAGGCATAGCTAAATTAATTTATAAACGGACTTATGTGCTCACGGGAACGCCGGTATCCCACAGCGATTAACTCCCACAACCGTTTAACTCTTTGCATACAAAACTTCCATTTCTGAGTCGTTTGGGTTGCTGGCGAAAGGTGGGATGAAGTTGAGGGAGTGAGAAATGAACTTCATTTGTCCTCATGTGTATTCATTCCACACATGCGCATAGGTGTGCGAATTTGTTTGGGGAAAAATCTCAGCTGCGCCACGCAGGTAAACGCTCGGAGATGCGTGGAGAGGAAGATGAGGAGGAGGAGGGGCTCTGGGGAGGGTGCAGGAGTGAATTTCAACATGTCATTTCTGAAATTGAGTTTTGATAACTGACAATTTGTTCAGCTAGTGAAATGTCAAGAGTCCAAAAAGATTGATGAAGTGCATAATAGATGTCTCAGATTGACTCGCTGCTGTGGGCTTGAGTCCCACGCACGCATCAGACCACCAAAACGATACAGAAATGAGATCCTTCGCACATACACACACACACTTGACTGCCAAAGAGCACCTCTGATAGAAAAAATACTGCTCCACGTCAATTTAGTTGTGGTAGATGTGATTTCTGCCTGAACACGGAAGTGTCATTCAAATGATGGTGGCCACTGACTGGGAGCTTGTAGATTTATTAGGGCTCTGAGTTGTTGTAATGCTTCATGTAGTTGTGTGTATGGGATCACATTAGGGTAGGCTATATTTTTCTGATTACCAATGATGTGCTCTGCGTGATCATCATGAACTTGAGGAATAACCTGCTGCAGGTTTCACAGCTGAAGTCAAGTACTTACAGCTGTGATTGTTTCTGTATCTGCAGCGGTTTCTAACACACACTGGTGGTTAAGCTTTGGGACTCTCTTTCTATCCTTCATTTTGCATGTTTTTATTTCTGAAATAAGTCAAGTTCTCAGACTGACAGTGCATGTATTGCTGAATCAACGCAGACTGAATACATGAAATATCTCAATATATGGTTGCTATGTCTAAACTTTCAGACCATTCAACCCTTTGCTAAAACATTATTGTTGTAAGTTTTGAGATGAAAGCAAACACTGTACCTGTCATAAGGCATACTGATTGATAAAACAAGATGTTGGGTCGTGTACATCATGAGTTAATGACGAATTGGCTCAAAATCTTTAGTGTGCCTGGACAAAATTGTCTAAGCTTATTATGTCACTCTTGCTAGAGAATATCTTGACTGGGATCATACCTTGAAATGAACAGAGTCTTTTGTGAGATCAGTGTCTGGAATAAAATGATTTTAATCTGTAGATGGAAAATAGCTGCCAAAATTCTCGTCTAGCGTTTTTGATAAGTATCTCAAATAGACTTAAGATTCTTCAAGTAGCCATTTGTTCATATCTTATAGATATGAAATAAAAAGCTAGGATTTTCCCCATTGCAGAACCTTACACGAAGTGTTGCTTTAATTACAGGGCAAGACGTATAGTACAATGCATATGACAGAAATATGAGAAACATCGCATCAAAAAATGGCATTTGTGTGCTTACAGGTTCATTATACATTTAATAAAAGGTTTTTACCACATGCATTTTCTTCAAACTGCCAGTGTTTTCTAATATAACATGAAAAAAAGTTGCAATATATATATTAGCTAAGGGTCTTGTGGTGTGAAAATCACAAGCTGCAACATATGCCAATATAAAGATAATTTATGGTCATGATTAGAGTCATGATATCCTCATTTTAGTGAAGGCCACATTTTAAAAAGAGAGATGAGCACAGCTTTTCAAAGCTGAACAATAATCTGAACAGTTCTGAGCTCTGTTATGATCCACCTCTAATTGTATTTGTCTTGCTAAAGGGTGCAGCTCACAAAGGTCACACCCATCATGAAAAATAAGGTGTGTACAGATTTTCTCAAACGTGACGCTCACCCTCCTCCCCGCTTAGCTTAAGTATGTTAAATTTTGTAAACAGAGAGGTAATTTAAAAGTCAGTTCAAATCATTGAATGAAAGAATGTTTTGACTCGATGACATAAATCTGTTATGCTGTGGGTACGAATCCACAGTGAACCGAACAGCCAGCCTCCGTAACGTCTCACTTTAGGGAAGAGGTCCAACTTCGGCTGTTATCAGGGATGTCCTTTGTGAGGTTGTGCGGATGCAGCACTCCAATAAGCCTTAAGGATATTGGGAGCCATCCAGGAAATCTATTTGACATAACAAAGGCGTTTTGAAGAGCAAAGGCAAACAACCTTGACAGCACTGAAGACGTAACTTTTTCTAGTTCATTTTTGCTTTGGCCGTTGACTTGTACGGGCACAGTTACTGAGAGAATGCAGGAAAAATGGTCCCACTTCCATTTCTTCAACTGACAAAGAAAAACTGAATGTATTGTTACATTTATGGAATATAATAGATTATATCATATATATATGTATGATATCAGGAGCAATTATTGGTTAAATATACTAATTAATTTTACTACTACTAATGTAATGCCAAAAGGTCATTCAATAGCAATAACAGAAAGATAAGATTCTCTCCCTGGACGTTCTTACACAGTCCAGCAGATAAATATGCCGCAATTTATTTGTTGTATTTCATGCTGAAAGCCTTTTAGGAATGTTTTTGCACAAAAAAACAAACATTACCATCACAGAATACCATCTGTATGAAATGCTACAGATGGTAGCAAGTCAGCTACCTTGAGACGAATTAAGGAAAAGTGAACTCATTGCTAATGATTAGTTGCTGCAGTGACAGAAATTACAAATATTGATTTGCAAAAGCTTAGCATTTCATTATACTTTTAAAATGCACATATAATTCCTTGGTTCTGAAGAAATGATCCAAGTTTTCTTGCAATTGCTACTTCAAACTTCTACTACAGAAAAAGGAAGTCAGACTTCTTTCAATTCACGACTGGAGCTGTACTAAGATCTAACGGTGTGAACGGCTGCCCCCAGGACAGCGTTCTAAAAAAGTGCATATTTGGCAAATTTGATGTGCACATGTGGGGCGGTCTGTAGAAACACTCCTACTTTAAAATAACACTCAAATAGAAAGTAGGTAAAACCTTATTAATGCAGCACATTTTAATGAAATACAGATCACATAGTGCTTCACAATTAACACCAAAACAGCAAATGTGAATCAAAAGCAGATTTTAAAAAACAGTTTTTGCTGATCTGAGCACAAAAGCCACAGCGGTAAAGGCTTTGTCTTTGTATTCGGGAACCTTTCCATCCCGGAAACGGGATGGAGATCTCTCCAGGTAAGAGCAAGATTCCTAACATGCATCCTGAAATGAATCAGGAGCCACTGTAGTTGCATTAGCAGTTCAGTCACATTTGTGAACCGTGTAGTTGCCTTATGACAACCTGCATTCAGTCTAGGGGGGTTTTGGTCAGACATGATCATTCATTATCATAATCTAGACATAATGCACAAAAAGCGTCTCTTATTATTTCTAGTTCAGGATGAGAAACAGTGGAGCTTAATAGTTTGATATAAGGGTGAGAGGGTGGGGGTGCGCAACGAATGAACGTAAGATGGGTTGTAGAGGGACGGAAATGGACCAGGGGACAGAAGAACGTAAGTCCAGGGTGGAACAAACCTAATGTGGGGGTGGGTGTGGGGAACATGACCGGTAGACCAGAGGACGAACGTAAGAATGGGGGAGCAATACAGGATATTTATGGCACCTTCGTTCGTCACACTCAAACTCATCTACCAGCCATGTACGATGAAATTTATTGTGCGGTTCGTCCGTAAACTTACACTTGCATTACAAGCATCAACTACTCAGCCGCCCGCCGTGTTCAGTCTATCCGCTTACCTGTATAAATACTTCCTGCCGTTGGCTTTAAACCAGCAGCTCCCGAAGGAGGAAGGCTGCCGTGCTCCAGGCATCGCACCAGTCATTTTAAGGAAGTTTATTGGTCCCCCAAAACAATGAAAACCCGGGTATTATCATCAATCTATAAAATCCCCATGGAGCGAACTTGAAGATTGGATGATATGCCGCTAACACTAAGCTTTCGTCAACCACTCAGAGGCGGAAGTGAGAGCTCCGCGTAACGTAAATAACACAGAACACGGTGCGCTAAATAATAAAACATAAATTAACGAAGCATCGAGGCAGGTAAATTTTCCTCGAGGAATTTAATAATCGAGGTACTCGAATCACTCCAGGAATCGTTAATTACCTTATAACCCTTCTTAGATTGACAGAGAGCACCAATTGCTTTTCTGAGTTAATTGTTGTTGTTTTTCAGCCTTGGCATTGTTGTAGCATAAATGTGTGCTTTTACAGAGGTAGGTAAAAGCTTTCATTTTTGGAGCTTCTTTCATTATTGGGAGCTTTCATTTTCCCCATTCAATAAGTATTTTTGAAGAGAAAAAAAAACAAAAAGAGAAAGCTGAGACCCATTTCTGCTAAAGATCTCGCTGTAGACCCTTTGATTTTGTCTACTTCATGCAAGAAAAGAAAAAGCAGTTTATAGCAGAAGAGCTTGTGCCGCTCCCCTTATCTGCCGTCGATGCCTCTGATGACTCTTGATTGAAATGCCAGCTCTGAAGTTCTGTGCTCAGCCACACGTGTAAACGCCACATCAGAATGTAACTTATTCCCTCAAAGCGCTTGTTTTCTCTCCCCAGGCAGCTGCAGATTAGTTGCTTCAAATTCTGAACGAGTCCCTTTGTGAAGAAAGCTGTTTTTCCAGGAGATGCTTGTGGAAAAATTGGCAAGCGAGCATTACTATGTATAATTAATTTTGTTGTTATCCACATATTTGAGCAGCGACGGGGGACGCTGCACAGACTGAATTCAGAGCTCGTAGAAAACCAGGGACAGCATGCGGATCACTTTTAACATTTACATTCCAATTCAATTTACTCAGCTGGAATTATCTGGTTCCCCTTCATGGCTGAGATTAATTCAGCTTCCTTGTTGTTCGTTTCTAGGTTTAATAACATAACCCAAAGGTATTCTTGTTTCATTGAACAGAGGAAGTTTGCTGCACTTACTTCGCAGTTGTTTTTGTTTCTTGTAGATTTCAAATTTGTCCGTGTTCCCTGTGCACCAATACATTAACAGTCTTCTGAATATCACAGCTTTCACATCTCACCAGGGTGCCAGAACTTCACAAGACAGTCGGGTTTGTAGAAAGTTAAACGTCACTTCTCACAATTTATTTTTAGAGTTCTTTGGGTTCATTTCCATATACAGTGTTTATACTGCAATGTTAGGTGTTTTTGATTCACCTGGCATTTTATATGTTTCCTGTGTTTCCTGTAAGGCTTGTGGAAAACTTTAAGCTGGACTCAAAGCTTGTAGCCTCTGTTCAACAAAGGCTTTCTACTTGTCAGAGTAATAAAGATTGCTGGTCAGATTGCTGGTTGTCCTCAGAATAGCTCTCTTGGTCAGTGCGCCATGGCATATAAAGCTTGGCATATTGTTTCATAAACAAATCCCTGTTTAAATTTCTTCCTACCTTTATTCCTGATCTATCAGCTGTGTCCATTGGTCTTCTTCACAAATGTTCTCCAACAAACCTGAGGCCTGCAAAGAAAGACTGGATTTGTTATTGACGCATTACACACACGTTTGCTCTATTTTCAGAGAATAACTTTGCACTGGATTTTATTTAAATGCTTCAGAATGAAGAGGGCTGAACATCAGTACATTAACGCCTCACTTTTTGTCTAATTTTTCCCTCTATTTCTAATGACGCTCAATTTTTCTTCTCCATATTGGCACAACATCGTATAAAATAAGAATAAAATGCACTGAGGTTTGTGCCTGGAATCCAATAAAACATTAAAAAGTTCTAAAAGTTTGAATATCTGAAGAACTCTCTGCATGTAAAAATATATGCAAGACATATTCATAAAATTGGAAATCACAGAAGAAATTATAAGCAGAAACTAGGACATCTGTTCACTCATGTCTTCTCAGAGAGGAGCGGTGCGACAGCTGCTTGTTGCACTATGTTACCTCAAAGGACTTCTGGGTAAGTGCACACAGCCCGTTTCCAGGTGTCTGGAGGCCTCAGAAGTAGTCGTCATTTGTTTCATAGGTGGTGCGAAGCACACCGGGGTCGCTGGCCCCTTCTCCTCCACCCCCTCATTAAGATAATTAAACTTTCTCAGCCTGCTGCACACAAATGGGGGATTTCAGCAGCCCCTCCAAGTTGTAGAGATAGTCTGCAAATTGCCTCTGATTCGCCACCTGATTGTGCTATGATTATGTTGTCACTGGATGCTGTGATTATGATGGCCTGTAATTGCTGGTGTGCATTAGCTGCTGCACGACAACCCCCTCCCCCCCCTCCTCGATCCTTCTGTCTACCTGTCTCTGTATCTGTTGACTTGGTCTCAGTTTGTACATCTTAGGATTTTTTGCCTCTCTGTGTCAAGACTTTTGGGATTTTTTTTTTTTTTTGTCGTCCTAAACTAATTCAAACAAACACACAACGATTCAAGTTGTGGACCACTTTGATGTTCTTTCATGCAGAGCTGCACGCTCTTCTAAGAAGCTGTTTGAAATTTGCACTACTCAGTGCACCGTCAGTCCTCTGATTTCAGAGCTTTTGCCACAGGACAAGATTAATCTACTTTTTTTTTTTCATTCTCTATTTCTATTTGAATTGCGCTTTATGGTTAAACGTTTTGGTTTCTTTTAATCAGCATATTTGCTTTTTAGAACTCGTGAATCTTACCTGAGTTACATAATGGTTCAGCTCGAGGAGTGTCAAATTTTTTTTCAGTGAGGTGTCATTTCGGGCCTTGATTTACAAGATGTACAAACGCACATGTGCCACTAATGCGCATGCCAACCAAGTGCTTCCTCGTGGCGCAGAGTGTTCATTTTACTAAAAATTATTAAGTCACCTGCGGCAAGTTAAGGAAATGTGCCACATCTTGGTGCAAGGGAAGCTATTTGTTTGGAGAGCTGTTTGCTTCAGCTTGTTGGACTGACAATGCCCCCCCACTCCCCGTCTGAGCAACGCATGAGCTGTCAGCTTCTGAAAAAAAGGGACTAATTTGCATCCCATTAATCCCACCTTCCCCACCAGACCTTCTTTCTTGTTCCGTCTCTTCTTTGAGCTCTTACTCTGTTTTGTAGCACATTACCGTCCTGAGTCGAGTTCATTAAAGCACTCCGCTTTTCTTCAAGTCTGAATTTTCTTGACTAAATAACTGATGGACATCTGTTTTTTTTTCCTTCTTTTACTCTGTTCAGGTTTAGAAGTGCTTAATTAAAGCCATGACTTGTACTCTTGATGAGCATATGGATTAAAAGCGCTCAGTGATTGTCCAGCTATTCCACCCCCTCTAATTGAAAGCCTAATGCGCACCAACCGCATATTAATTAAAAGCAGAGGTTATAGGCCCTTGGGGCACACCGTTTAGGTCTCTCATTAAAAATTAATAACCTCAGTTAATTATTATTGTGGTGTTGTGAACTACATCGGCAAATAAATACAACAATGAAGCCATCTTGCTTTGGGCCTCCACCCCTAACATTTTAGTTGGATGGGAACCAGACTGCTCAGTTTTCAATCAGAGAATATTTGCCTTTAATGACGATGGTCTTCAAGCTTTCAGCTCCAAATCGATGACACAAATTACAGCATGAATTGAAAAGTCAATCCAGAAGTCCACTCAATGTAGAGTGTAGAATAACGTGGAGTAAGTAATGATGTTCCCAGAATGTAATGCAGCTCCATTGTCACCCAAACAGCTTGCTATCCTGGCTGCATTGGCTCAGATGGGAGGCTGCTAACTGGATTAGCCAGACTGCTAACTGGATTAGCTAAGATGGTCTCCACCGCACTTTCGAATGATGAGTAGAATAATACTTCCTCACACTCCAAAAATAAAGTTTACCAAGAAAAAAAGATAACTGTTTATGATGCGAATGTTGCACTGGGAGAAGGATTTTACTGACGTTAAAGGAACAATTGTTGTGCACACTAAGAATACAGAGTTACAAGACATGCAGAGCTTGAGGAGTGAGAAAAAATTACTTGAAACTTGTTAGAAAATCGTCTGGATAATACCTCTTATTGACCCTGGTTTTAATGTAATTTGTGACTTTCAACTGAAGAATGCTGAATTTCTTAAGGTTAATGAGAAATGTGACTTGCTATCTTGTTCTCCACTGTTTGAGAGATGGCAAAAGGGTTCCTTCAGAGTTTCGGCTTACCTGCATCATTTGTCATTTAAAGAGATTTGCCCTACCTCTTTAAAACCACCATGTTCTACTGTGGCTACAATGCATTTATGGCTGTAGCCATTGGGTTTCTTTAACAGTGGCTTTCTTGTTCCCACAGTTCTTTAAAGACTAGATTTGTACAGTGCACTAGTTTTCCTGTGGGCATCTGAGTTGACGATCTCTGAAGCTTCTTGAGGGTAAACATCAGCCTCCTTAACTGGGTGGCTGTGTCTTCATAGGTTTACTAGTTCTTTTCTGCTCCTCAACTCACCTGTCTGCTGTATTTCTGGGTCTTCCTGAAAGTTTGTGCTTGTAACAAAATGTGGAGAACTTTCAAGGAGCAATAAATCATTTACAAGGTATCGTAATTTGTAACAGGGCTGCACAATTACGTTGAATTATCACAAAATATTATGGGTTTGTGATAGTGCACCTGCGTATGCTGACAATGTTCAGCAATTTCATAGTTGTAGTTCTATTTGCATTAAATAAACTGTGTACAGCAACACACCTCCAAAACGTGCGTATTTTTCAGCGCTCCTTTTTGGCATTGTCATGACTCTGCACTTTTATTTCTCGGAACCAGCTCCAATTGATTGATTTCTCATGCTTTTTTTTTCTTTCTCCCATATCACTCAGTGCTGATATTTTATTCATGTAGATTGTGGATCTGTGTTGGAGACACAGTCTTGTTGTTTCACTCTACAAGTGCCGTATTAGATCTGGGTAAAAAAAACCACCTATTTTCACTTCACTTATTTTATTCCCTCCCACTTGAGGTTAACCTGTGGCGGAACGGCAGGATGATTTCCATGCATCTACATTTGATTAATGACATGCCGACATCACTGTCAAGTCCAATGCCACTCAGCACTGCCCGTAAAAAAATAAAAAATAAAAAGATTATCCTCACCTTGCCGCAGATGATAAAAAACACGGAAAATGAGTGGAACCATTTGTTGCGCTCCATTTAATTATTTTAGCCTTATTTTATATAGTCATTAATCTCTCGTTCTCTGTGAATAATGATCACCTCACTTACCGGCATCATCAAACCTGTCAGCCTTTTTGCCTGCCTATGATGTTCAAAGCAAGCCAGCACAAAGCATCTGTTTACGCGTTTCTTTTCTAAGAGATCAAAGACACAGACAAGTTCAGCAGATGACAAAAGGTGCCAAATGTTTCCTTGTCATCAGATGGGCTTGCATTTTGCATTCAGGGCCAAACCTTCCAAACGGCAACACGAGAATTTCCCTCGAGGATCCTCCGCCTCTATTCATAGTCGGGAAACATCCTCGGGTCGAGAGAGGACCATGTCACGTGAAGCTAAACGATTTTGAAGAATTCCAATCACAACATTTGAGTGTTACGAAATAACACCCCCACCCAAAAAAGGCAAGAAAAAGAAAAATGGAAGGAAAGGGAATGGAAAAGATGATACAAATTATGGCACAATGGTGGAGATGCTGTCGGACTCCTCATAAGTATTATTCAAGGAGAAATAGCACCTGGCCTGGGGGAAATCACCGCCGCCTTCAGCCGTATTACTCCTGGCACAATCCGGACACAGTCTTGTTTGAAGTCCCCCGCCCATCCGTCTTGTATGTAGTCTTTTATCTCACTCTAAAGTAATATAGTCTTCACTGAAATTCAATAATGGCCCGGCCGAGCCTGTCAGGCTGCGTTTGCCCGTTATCTCACAAAGGCCTGTCCACTCCAGCAACGAGCCACCCGATATTCGCGAGTGTTTGCGTGTGTGTGTGTGAGTTCACCCTTACACACACTTCGTGCTTGTGTATGTGATTGTGAGTATGAAAGACAGAGAAAGAGGGAAGAGAGATGCCAAATCAATTGATGTGTGTCTGCACCATGTGGCAGACATGAGGTGGGGTGGGGGGAGTTGTGGGTAGAGACAGACGGTCTATTTATCCTTCAGTGTGTTTGTATGTGTGTTTTGACCGGTTATCCTACTTGAGATCTAAATTAAGAAATAGTGCGGGTGGCGGGGCAGATGCTGTGGCCATCACCTGTGTGTGTGTGTGTGTGTGTGTGTGTGTGTGTAGCTGCATCCTGTCAGCACAAGTGAAGGGTTTTAACTCATTTCCTAATTGGATGAAAGGGGCAGATATGGCCCGGTGTGACCCAAGCCTTGCTGCAGGACAGTAGGAACCACAGTAATTTACCCACAGAGTGACAGGATTCAGGACATCAGCACGTCAGACGGCTGTGCGGGTGAAAGATTGACTGACTGGGACAAAACACCATTCCATGAAGGTTTTATCCTGATAGGTTGACGTTAGGCATCGGCTTGTATGGGATTCTGACAGTCTTATAACTCATCAGATACATTCACAATGGTTATGATGATAAACTGTGTTGAAAATATGGAAAAATATAGTTTTATGCTAAAGTTACTGGAATTAAAGTAAAGACAGTAGCCTTTGTCAGTCATGCCTGTAATTTCTATCATATCCATCCATCCATCCATTTTCTATACTCTGTTTTTCCCTTAGTGGGGTCGGGTGGTGCTGGTGCCCCTCCAGCTAACGTTGCGGGCGAGAGGCAGGGTCACCCTGGACAGGTCGCCAGTCTGTCGCAGGGCAACACAAAGACACACAGGACAAACAGCCATACACACACTCACAACTAGGGAGAATTTAGAGAGACCAATTAACCTGACAGTCATGTTTTTGGACTGTGGGAGGAAGCCAGAGTACCCGGAGAGAACCCACGCATGCACAGGGAGAACAAACTCCATCCAGAAAGACCGGGGCCAGGACTCAAACCCAGAACCTTCTTGTTGCAAGGCAACAGCCCTACCGACTGCACCACCGTGCAGCCCTTTCTATCATGTCATTAAAAGCATTTTAAGCTTTGTGAAGGGTTTGAAGACATTTTTCAGTTTTAAAAGTAACTTTTTAAGACTGTGTTGTGCTTCGATACTGTAACCTATGCAAGGTTGATTTGCGGTTAAGCAGAATGTATTAAGCAATCAAGAGGACAAAAAATACCTAAAATATGTGGATATCTATCTTTCTAATGTCAGGTGCTTCTTTGTCTCCATCTGCATAAGCAAGCAGCTTTCATTTACCTCACAGTCATGAGGCATCGTGTCCCACAGCTCATTCAGTGCATGCTAATATATGGCTGCACAGGCCTCCCCATCATAATCACCCATAACACTAAAATGAGATGCATGACAGTAAATTGCAGTCGAGCCTTACAAAGACCATTTGGCATGGGAATGATTTTTGTTGCTAGCAAACACTTGAGATGCCAATAAATAAGACGGATTTCTTTGATATATGAAGCTGCTTCTTTTATAGTCTTGCTTGAGCGCAGTTCACGCATGCAAATAGACATGTATTTACAGTACATACGGATGTGAGGAGAGAGGGCGGGAGAGAGAAATGCAGTTCCGGGAGTCAGATTGCAAACGGCGTGATTTGTTTTTTGCAATATAAAGCAAGAGTTTGATTTAAGAATTGCATAAAAAAACAAAGCATAATTGAGCAAATAGCAATTTGAAAATGGGACTACACGTTCTACATTATTGTTCGTCCAGTTTAACATAACTGAATCCCCACGTGATCGTATCATGCCTGCTAATGGTCAGTTCACACACCAGAATTTAACAGCATTGTTTGTTTTGTCAAGATGTTCTGCAAGCATTAACGTTGTATCCTGATACACGCTTGTATTATTTAACATACCAAACATGAAGCAGCCATATGCGCACAGTGTGAGACACGCGGCAAGGGTCTCCATATAGAGCTCACTTGTGCAAGCATCTGCACGAAACTGCACAACGGAAACACCCCACTGATGTCGGGGGCTTTGAGGGGTCAGCTAGACTTAATTGCACTGAGGGAACATGTGTGCCAGTCCAAGCTGGCAGAATCATTCGGTGAGGGGGTCAGCCATCTGCCACCCTGCACCTTCAAAGTCTAAAGAGTTTTGTTCTCGTAAACGGAAACGACAGAATTATCAAAGGGCAGAGAAAAAGCCTTAATGGAGTGGGTTACTTTTGAAACACTCGCATTTCATCCATCCATCCATTTTCAAACACCCTTGTCTCTTATTGGGGTCAGGAGGTGCTTATCTCCAGCCAATGCTCCGGGCGAGAGGAGGGCTACACCCTGGACAGATCGCCAATCTGTCGCAGGAATTTCTTTTTCATTTCCATAAATATAGTAAATAGCTTTTTTGGTTATTCAAAGGATACAAACTAATATCTCAACCATACCTGTAAAGTCACCCACCCTGCTCTTACGGTAGTATCCTCTCCCCACCGGACAGTTCCCGTATTCTCAAGTCCAAAACTTGTCAAGTAGGATCTTAGCATAGGCATGGGAAGTTGCCTAAGGAATGACTGTAACTTCTAATGGATCGTTCACACAGTGTGTATGTTACTTAAATACATACATGAGTTTTGTCCCGATTTTCCACTTCCGATAATGGAAAAGACTATTAAGGATTATTGGGATGGCTGTTAAGAAAATCTCAAGAGATATTCTTGCCATGTGTGGTGGACTAAGAGCAGGGCCGCCCAAACGCATAAATAAACTAAGCAGCCTTCAAGGGAAAGACTGAACTGGTTCCAGCGCTAGAACTAGGCTGGGTAAGAATGAGGAAAACACATCAACAACAGCCAATTAATACACCTTTTGACTACTATACATTCACTCTTTCAATGTCGTTACATTGAAAAAAGCAACAACATTGAAGAACGTTGTTCAAAACAAACGCAAGTCGATATATTATCTCACCTGGGTAGTTGATTTTATTGTCTCTAAAAAATGTCCAAAGGTGATTGCCTTTAAACATACAAATACACTCAGTGAGATGATGACTCGGAGCATACAGAAGCTTGGCAGAGATTGAATTTTTCAACATGATATTGATCCACATCACACTGCCAAACATCATACTTCTAAAGCAGGGAAAACTACGGCCCATCTCACCTGATCCAAATTCATGAGAGCACTTTTTATTGCTTTTAAAAGAGCCGTGTAGAGCAAAATCAACCCCAGCAAGATGTCAAACTGAACATCTCTCCAGAAATTTGGATAGCACTCATGCTTTGTGTGCCGAGATTGATTGAATATCCCCATAAAAACAAAGATAAACAACTTAGTGTTTAAAAGTATGTATATGTTATTGCATTGAGATCTGTGTTTTGTAACTCAGCTAGTTGATTTGTCTTTGATTTTTATAATCTACGTTCCCACTTGGACGCAATGCGTCGTTAAGGTTAAAACCATAAGGGGGGATATGATATTGTATGCATTGCATACTGTCCCCTGCTGTCTTTGGCTGATCACAGGCCCAGCATTCCCTATGCCTGTCCTTGTAGACTTGTGTTTGCCTCTCTGGATGCTGCAAAACATGGCTCCTAAAATAAACTTCAACAAGCTAAAGATAACTGCTTGGACACAAAAAGACACAGCTATGTGAACTGATAAGAGGTGCAAGTCTCCAACTGTCAATGCCAATGTAGCCTGTTAAAGCTCACATTCTGACTGTGTGTCTTTGTGTCTATTTTTGTCCTGCACCCCATTCATTAGGGCTGATGACTGATAGGCTACTTTGTTGGCAGCAGGAGTCCATAGCATGATGCAGTCACCTTGGGTCTGAGTTAGGGTGACTGGCTTCTAAATAAAGAGACGGTTGCCTCTCAGTGGATCTGCCTATTCTGCAGCACTGAAGCACAATTATTTAGGTAATGCCACATGCTGATGAATGCATGAATACTGGTGTTTACATAAATGAATGAAGACAGCTAAACTGACAAGAATTTAACAAATGCAACTGAATGCTGTTCTCTTCATCACTAGGAATTAATTAGACCCTTGAACATATTGCTGTTGCGCACAAATCCATATTGAGACAGATTTTAATAAAAGAAACAATGACTAATAATTCAAAATACACACATGTGAAAACACTCATCTTACAATTAGGATTGTTTTTTTAAAATTCTTTTTGCATTTGGATCTAAATGTCTAAACTATTAGTCATTATGCTGTGACACAGGACAATTTTAAAATTTCAGACTAACAGCATTAAGTTTATTGCTGTTAGTTTATTGCTCCAACTTTTAATCTCAGAAATCAGACCTCATGGGAATTCAGACCAAAATTTTCATGAATCCTAAATTTTTGTAAAAATGGGATTCAGAAATATTTTATTAGCATTTTATGTGGTCAAGCAACACAAAATGCTGTTTGGCATCAACTTTGTTCCGAAAGTTGTGAACACGGATTCTGACTGTGAACGCTAAACGTTAGAACACAGTTGTATTAAAGGGGGTTATTATGTCAAATTAATAATTTTGGGATTTATATCATGTTTTTAATGTTATTCCCTCATCAAAAACATGCCTTGAGTTTTTGAGTTTTGCTTTGATTCTTTCATAATGTTTGAAAAAGCCTGTATGCTCACATGACAAATTGGAGATTCATGACGAGCCTTGAAGCGAGTGCTGTTGGAGATTCACAAACTGATTCATGTCACAGACTACTCCTACAATAAGCCAACCCCACCAGACTAGCAGCAGCAGCAATTAGCAAACATCTATTGAAACTGTGAGTCGACTGAACTCATTATGCAAACGACTTTTCAGGCCAGCACTTCTAACTACGGTTGTAAATCATGGAGGAGCATTGTTGTGATGTTGTGCTGAAGGCAGAGTGTTGGAAAGTGTTTAGTTCAACTGACATAAATAATTTTCATGTTTACAACAAAATAGCTGTCTGGTATTGGTAGAAATGTGGCTCTTATCAGTCACATAAGCACCACTCTCCTGCCAGATTGTTGGTCACTTTTCACATAAATGGGTCATTTTCAACTTTGAAAAACAGGTTTCATCAGAAACGACATAAATGGCATATGTAGAGAATATTAGTCACTCCTTAATTAATCCACTCTAACTCGTGATATTGACGATGCATCTTATTGAGGGGAAACATATGTTAAGATCTGATGGCGCTAAAACTACAAAGCACTGCAGCATTGAAACCAATTCAGGAGATGATGGTCTTGGCAGTCAGACAGACTATAAACATTCTGTTGCTTCTTGTGGATTATGTTCACCATAATGTTTAAAGAAGGTGCAAAGCAAAAAGACCAGCAACATAAGAACAATAATCTTCATTTCATTTAATTCTACATATTTCTACGACAGCCTAAACGTCTAAACATCTACATGGAAAGCCGTGAATAACACCATGCAGCAAGACTTTTGGACTATATTTAAATGTTATGATATTTGCATTTGGACGCTTTTTAATAAGTATAGCTGCAACCTGCTGAGCATTTCTGGAATACTTTTGCTTTTTATATCATTGTTAATAACAGTGACAGCAGACAGCACGTGTAGAAAATAGGGCAGGGAGCTGAGGTCGCATAACTTGCCCTTTTTCTGCCAGTTCTTGTGAGCGCTAAATAAAAAAAAAATATTCTGACTGCTCACAGCAGTTACATCAGCACAGCAGCTGAATGATTGCTTTTCCTGCTCTGGTTCTGCTAAACTAATTTGCATGCTGAAATTACTATCAAACTGACAACTTGCAGTTAGACTGCTGGTTTAGATATTATCCAGATAAGACATGCAGAAAAAGATGATATTGTTTAGTTTTTATTACGAGGCTCTGAGTGTAGCTGTGTTATTTAATCTGAATGTGTCTGTTATGTTAAATAAAGTCGCAAAGGGGAAACGGAGCAGTTCTGGGTAAAGCTGCTGCTCTTCTGCATTGAAAGACTTCAGTTGAGGTTTTTCTGACTGTACTGCCTTTTGGAGATTTTCTGGGTAGGTTGCATTGGTAGGCGTTTTCCACTAATGCGGTTCGGAGCCAGTTCTGCCCGTAATTCAGTTTTTGTGAATATTCTTCACATTTATTGTATTCTCCACATCCATACTGTTGGCTAGAATATTTACTCCATCGGTTCTCATTTTTGTGAGTTTCCAGGCTTGTCCTTTTAATGTCCAGCAATCGGGTACAACACCTTGCATGACTGCACACATTGCACTCAGAGAAAGGGGAGTTTTAACCAAAGGGACCCTTAGCGTTAATATCTGTTTTGAACTGGGGAGGAAAGACTTAAGAATGAAAGCTTTCACTCATATAACATCGCTGCCCTCCCACTTCTCCATTTCCACTCAGATTTCCCTGACGATCCATAAAGAGACATCCATTTGAGAGGGTGCATTGATTTTCAGGAATATCTGGTGATAAAATGCACTTGTGCACCCGTGCCCCCTTTAACTACTCAATTTGAGCGCCCCTGATTTGGCTGGGCCATGCAGGAACAGTAAACAAAGCCACAGATTGGAAAGGAGTTCTGTAGACAGGATGTCAGGACACTGTCGCTATTGAAGATGCATATAGGTAAGGATGTGTTTATAGATTTCAAAACTTGCTAGAGTTGATAGAATGATAATTAGAACAAAAACATTTTGTCATCATCTATTTGTAAGTTTGCTTCTAACCTCCCAAGACGAACTGGGAAACAGAAAAAAAATTGTGCATTCTACCAAACTAAAGTGACTGCATGTTTGCCATGTCTGAAAAAAGATGTGTAGTCGACCGTATTGAGCTGAAGGTAAGAAAAAGTGGTTTTGGTTAAAAAAAAAAACTCTGAAGCTAGCGTCCCTTTCTGGCTATTAATGAAGCGCCGCCCCGGTCGCGCCACTTTATCATGATCAATGAATCTCTGATTTTGATGCAATAGAAAACCAATCACTGGCAGCAGTCTCCAGGCAAAGCATTACTCATCATGTCTTTGACACCACCTACGAATTGGGTCATTCTTTTAAATTAAAAGGGCTCATTTGTAAATATACACTTGCAGCCAAAAAAAGGGAGAGAAAACACTATATTCTTATTTTGATGTATGAAAGACTAAAGCAAAGGGCTCAGGTGAATTAATGCCTTTCCAGAATACTGCGGCTCTTACTGCACCTGGGCATTAAAACTAGAAGGGATAGGTGTGCAGATGATCGAGCGCTTTTGTTTAAATCTGGCATTTCTGAATTTATGCTGTTTATTAGAGATATTTGTCTAAGCTAGTGCATCCTGCTCACCATGACAAAGGGTACATTAATGATAAAGTGCTGCGAGATGTCAATAAGGTGCCAATATGTGTTCCCTCTACATCCTTCTTTGTCTCATTTCGCCATTAGGCCTCTCTCCTCAACAATAGTCAGGCATAAATCTTTGTTCTCAGCTGGAGAGGCTCAAGTCAGGAGACTGAATCGTCGTTGCTCAATAGAGAGCCTCTGTCGTCTGATAGGGTCTGACTGTTATTGAGCACCTGGGGTGTATTCAATAAACTCAAAGTTTGTGCCTACTTTAGCCCAATAAAGGAGCCCTCTGTATCAATTTGCCAGTGAAATATGGCACGCATAATTTGTAATGATGTCTTTGAAGATAAAGGCATATTTTTTAGCTTCATATAAAGAGCTAAATAAAGGAGATTTGCAGTCACTGGCTTCTAAATAATATCTATTAGGTATGATTTTTTTTTAAAGGTACTCCTGTGTCAATGCTTTATTTAGATTTATCTGTTTTCAGGATAACTGAATGATGACTAATGATGTCACTAATGATGACGACCCTGGTAAACCTATTGCTCCTCTTAAGAAAATGTTATGCCTTTTTCCCATGGAAAGTACTCCTGGTTCAGAACTTGTGAGTTTAACTGTGTCTCTCCTACTGGATGGAGCCACTACACAGCATTTAGTTATGGTAGTTAGTTGCTGATGCAGACCCTGGTTCTAAAGAGTGTGCCGTTACCCCATGGTTAGTCAGGATTACCACAATGAAGTCAAATTTGTGTTTTGTTATTAATTGGACCTGCTTGTAATATAAAGTGCCTTTAGGTGACAATAGTTGTAAGGTCAACTGAAGAAGTAACTAACATAAATCTGCAAATCATAACTTAAAAAAATTGTAGTCAGCCAACTTCTTTAGATTTCTGCACCATAGCGGTTAAATTTCAATCTGAAACTCAGAGCTGGTATTTTTTCCGACCATACGTGGTCCAAGCCATCTCAACACCAAGTGCATTGACTTATCCGCACTTCCCAGACCCAATGTCAGACTAATCACGTTATTTCCTCTCGATCAATGTCGCAGTGCTGCCTTGGCACACCTATCATCAGGACTTGTGTTATTGACTGTGAGGGGCAAAGCCCCAGATCTTGAGGGTTAGTCACCACTTGAGTGTGGAGAAGTACCATAAGACTGCCACAAGTTCAGCTGTTGTGTATCATGTTGGTGGTGAGACAAGCAGCCACAAGAAAACAAAACATGCAGAGATGGAGGGAAAGGAGGGAAAAAAGGCCATTACAGTCCTCTGACAATTATTCCATACCGAACAGGCTCTTTGCTCAGTCCAATAAGGTTGCTCCAGGATAGCTGCTAGTGAGAGCAGCAGTGATATTTGTTGGGCTCATTATTGGCAGTGGTTGGCAGGAATGGCTGCATGAAAGAATACATAAGTGAAAACGAATGGCAAACTATTGTGGTGCTGTACAGTATGAGGGAGTTGGGGAGTTAGCTGTGGAATGCTAATAAGCCTTCTGGGGCGTTGAGCCGCAGCAAATCAACTCCTCAGAGCGCATCATGGCCCGGACTGACATTAAAACCCCCTTACCCTTCACCCCCATGAAACACACATTCTCATCTTACTACAGTCACACAAGGAGACAGGGTGGTGAAGGAAAGAGGGAAGGAATATGAAGGTTTATCGGTGTGTAGGTATGTGTGAGGTGTGTGATAGGGATCCAAACAGTTAAGAGAGGAAGAAGGAAGGTGAGAGAGCACAGAAAAAAGCAGCGGAGAAAAAGGGAATACAAAACAAAGCAACACAGTTTGGGGAATTTAGAAGAAAACAGCTCAAGTTGGAGCAAACTTTTTGGGCATATTGTATGCCCCACTGCATTTCAACTACCCATTTGCTGTCTTTTATGTGCCTTTCACTCAACTATTCAGTTTTCAGTGTATGAATGGCTCATTTGGTGCCACATGAGATTGGTTACTATTCAAAATTGGTGAGTAGCAAACCTCTGACCCTCAGTTTCAGAGAAGAAGAGTAAAACTACTGCTTTAATTTGCTTGATAATTAAATCAGTTCTTTTTTTATGAGCATACATACCTGACAAAAGTCCATCTGACAGAATACTGTTGAATCAATCATCTGAAAATGGAGCGAGTAACTTCAAACCTACCAAAACATGGATACTCACTTGAACATAGGAGAGCTTTAATTGGAGAAGCAACCCAGAGCTTCAAGGTAATTCTTGAAGAGCTGCAGAGATCCACTGAATCGTTGAAGAGGTAGCTATTAGTTGGAAACTCCACAAATCTGTCTCTGGGGAATAACTCTAAAGAAGAAAGAAGTTGTTGAAATAGGGCCAAAAACGCCCATTTGCAGATCGCTGAAAGCAAAAGGTGTGCTGGGCAGTCAAGCTGGCCAAAATGGAAAATTTTATATGTGGAGAAAAACATCACTGCACATCACTCTGCACAACATGCTTGAAGAAAGTCAGGGAAGATGCCTGAATTGATGGAGCTAACTACAGGGAATCTTAGGAAGGAAACCGAAGTTGCAACAGATAGGAGACTGCTGCTCAGGTTCACTTTTAGCAAGACAACGACCCGAAACACACGTCCTGCAACAGAATGAAAGAATATTAATGTATGAGAATCATTCAGACCGAGGTCTAGTTGAAGAGTTTTGGCAAAACTTGAAAATGTAAGTACACTAATGATTCCCATTCAATCTGACTGGCTTTCTGTTGTTTTATAGACGTACGTGGCAAATACTGAGGTGTTTAGATATGCAAAACTGATAGAGACATGAACCAAAAACACTATTAGCCACATCTAAGAATTTCCTTCCACTTCACAGTTGGGCTCTACTTTGTGTTACTCTGTCATCTAAATTACCAATAAAATGTATTGTGTGACAAAATGTGAAAAACTTGAAAACTTTTGAAAGGAATCGTTTTGAATCGTTTGACTGCATCGTACTGGTGAAGGTGACTGTTTTGCTAGTGGTCAATCACCTAATGGCTTCATAGTTCCCATGTTTTGAAGGGCATTCATTTTCCAAAGCAGTTCTCTTTGTTTATTTTATGTGTTTAGGAGGTTTTTTATTATCGTTTTCTGTTTTAGTCAAAGAAAAACTTATTTAGGATGCAGACGAAGGGAGGATCAAAATAACTTGTTCTGGGATCTGAGCCAAGGAAGGTCAGAACACAAATAGGGCAGCAGACAAGACATTTTAATATCATTTTTAGTCCATTGCAATAATTGTAAAATGATTTTATGTCAAGTTCACCAAATTATGTTTAAAAGTCCACAAAACTTCTTATCTGGTGGCTGGCATTTCCCTGATAGCTATCAAATACTCCAAACCCCTTCTGATGAGTTTGAAAGATTAAATCAAGATTGCATCAGGTTTCGTCCTCTAGGTAACTCCATACCCGTACAGTTATATGTGAGTGACAAAATGGGCAATTGCGCCATTTTTAAACGCCTGCATGAACCCATGCAAATTCAAAGACAATGACACACAAACAAATTGCTTCGCTGTGCTCTGTTCTTTTTCGAAGACATGCCTGCATCAGCATGCTGAGCCCACAGCATCCCTTCTCACCTGGGAGCTGTGTCGGACCACTGAGGTGTGCTAAGATACTACACGCTCCAGGGCGTCCATGACCTTTGCAGTACAGCCCTCAGAAACCCTGGATGTGTAGGGGAGGGAGACAGAAAGAAAGCCATACAATAAAAGGAACAGAAGGCTGTGTTGCACCAATTCCACTGACAAGTTAATGTTGCAAATGACTCCCTGCAAAAGCCCCTCCATCAACCAGCATAAAAATCCTGTGTTTATAGCTGCCTCCAAAGCATCAGTGCTCTTACGTGTAAGGCTGCTCAGTGCCCTTTTCTGAACCATAATCATGTTCATACACCATATACTGATCCCATTTATGTCCAAGACTCCAGGGAGTGTAACATTGTAGTGGCTCTGTCTCTTTGCAGTGTTAAAGTACCTTACAAGAGCTGTTACTTTAACAATGACATAAAGGGAATGTTATGCTGATTATTTAGACAGTGTTCTTTGAAAAGGTATTCCACAATTTTTTCAGTGAGGTGGTAGGCAGACCGCATCAGCAGCAATTTTGCATTTCATCTTGGTGGAATTTATTCAATGACATCTTCATTTCTGGCTTTGTTGATAAGAAGGAAAATGATGCATACCTGTCGTCTTACAATTTTCCTTCTTAAGCTCTTAAAATAAGATTTCAAACATGATTTGGCTGAACTGGAAATGAATAATGTGTATCAAATAAAGTCTTGGTCTGTTCATGAAGTACATGTTGACTCCAATAACGGAATTTCACATTACCATGCAACTTACAAAATACCTGTACTTGGGAGTGGCCATGACACGACCTGGAATAAGTTTTCCTATGGATTCTAAGCTCTCCAGTGATGTCAAACACATTTTCATACCACAAAAGAAAGAAGATACGGCAATTTAAATATTGGTGCTCTGCAAACGCGATCAGGGAGAAATCAGCCCTCAAAAGAACTGCCAGCTACCTGGTGGTATTACCAGAGGCTGTTCATTCACATTATTTATCAATAGCCCAACCTCTTAGCATTGACTGTCAACAGGTATAACTGGGGAAGTGTGCAGACAAAAGTGAGCTTTTAGCGAAGGCATGGAGGGAGGGCGCACTCTGTGGGGCGGGAGAACAGCTGGGGAGATTCAAGGATCCCTCAAACATGCATGAATCAGTCAAAGCAGCTCTCCAGGTATGTTTTGGATGAGTGAATAACACCATCACATGATATAAAGCACAAAAAAGTCGATTTGGCATAATAACACACAGTTGCCAGTTGTTTACAGGAATGCATAATGCAAACATTTTATTCCTGTGACGGCGCTATTGTAATAAATGAACCTCCCTTTAGTTCTTTCCTGGAGATACATTTATCGTCTTAATTTGACAAGCAAACGTTTGCTTTTACGAATTCATCTTAAGCAAGAAAACCTGAACATTCTTACCTGAATGCATTCACTTTGTCAATATCTGAACAAGGAAAATAAATTTTCTCCTTCTAAGACCCATCAGCGCGCAACATAAAAACACAAATCTGTCTCCCACCCCCGTTTTCTTTAAAAAGGTGGTGCTGCGAGGTTCCCTGAAAATACTCAATGTTTTGTTGCTCCCACGCACACAACAGCAGCGACAGTCTCCCTTTTGATGGAAAGCAATCTGATATCTCTAAGCCTGCTTCATTTAAAATATAGTAGTGTGCTACTTCGCTTCTGAGAGATGCTCCCTGTCTTGTGCATGCGTATGTTTGTGTGTGCCTAAGACTCTGAGATGATGCATAGACTCTGACAGTTTGACAGATGAACAGATTTAGAGAGCTCGAAGGACCCCGCCTGTTCAATGAAGGCAGGAGCAATAGTGTATCTGTGTGGGGGTGTGTGTGTGTGTGTGTTTACACAATACGTTTTGCTAAAGGAGCATTTTATGCATTTCATTGATACATAAAATTTTATAGCTAGATATATGGAAGGGTTTTACTTATGCCGACTGCAGTACAAAATATGTGGCGAATCCAGACATGAAGGTGAGCAAGGCTTTTAGGATGGACCGGCCAAAATTAACTTTAACATTTTTATGGAATAATACTGGCACAAATTACTTCCTATGTGCATATGTTGCTGCCGGTAATGTTTTAAACAGCAAATTTATTTTTTGTTGGGCTGTCACAATACAATGATGATGGTAAGTTTCTGTTAAATGTAGCATAACAAAAACCATTCAATTTCAACTATTGAAAAAAACATTTTTTGACAAATGCGCTTTGCTCTTCTGTCCACTTCTGTTAGCTGGATTTTTATGTAATCAAAATCAAACTAATTTACCCATTAGGGCAGCTCTCTCAATATAACATTCTTTCTTTTAAAACAATTAATATTTTTCTGAGGTATTACTGAACCATTATCAATATAAAAGTAAGCATTCCTGTGAATAGGATCAATGTTGGGTCATTCTAAGAAGTCATCATGGGAAGTTTGTTTTATGCGATATGATATTGTCTTTCTTGTTGGCATAAGAAAACCAAAATCTGCTCCTGATTAGCTGATCAATGCCTCCTGAGGACTCTTCTCCCAAAACTTAAAACTGGAATCTATTTTGTGTCATGAGGCACAAACAGAACTGGACTTACCAGAAACCAGCCTCATTAGACCCCAGCGACTTAATCGTTGATGCCTAAAGCGATAAGTGTTTGGTATTATGAGCTCTGCTAGTCTGAGTCAAGCTTTGACTCTGTTTTATTTTCAAGTCACTGAGGTGTATAAATCTTCAGTAATATTTCAGAACTACTTAAATTATTTATGAATCCAAAAGGAGGAGCCTTCGGACATCTAAAAATCCAGCCCTGAATAGAAACACTCCATTGTAAAGGTGACCTGCTGGCTGAGCAGCTGCTTGTCTAGAAAAAGGTTTTGCATCATGAAACCGAATGTGTGGAAAAAATTGATGTGGTTCCAAAATGAGAGAGGAAAATGAGGTGATGGACCAAAGTGAGGCATATTTTACTATTTTATCCCTGATATCCTCTGATAAATCTATTGGCAGCTATGAGCTTTAGGAACCAACTGGGATACATTTAACCAAAATATAAACAGTAATATAGTGTCCTAAATTGTGGTAAATAATTCTGGTCGAACTAACATGGGTGTCTTTTCTAATATTGATTTTTAATTATTAATTTTCTCATACTTCTTGTCTTATTTTCAATTCTTTAATTGAAATATACTTGAGTTCATTATGTCTAATCATTTATTTTAAGGTAATATTTTGCTAAATGGTTTCAGGATTAATTTTATGTACAGGGTAATTCATTGTTCTTCAAGTGGAGAAAATATATATGTGGAGAAAAAAAACATTTTTTTTGGAGGAAAAAAATACATTTTCTCCAAATTTTAAGTTTTAAATAACTATGATTTCAGTGTCAGGCAAAACGCATTTTCCCATAAATGAGCAAATCTAAACACTGGGACCTAATTAATACCATCAGCAGATGGTATTAATTTTATTGACTAATTACAAGACTGGTGTGTTTCTAAATAATCTGAGATTTAAACACTAATATCATTAAAAATTGCTGATTTCTGCCACTTGGGTTTAGTTGCTGCATCTTTCAGCCAACACAAGGAAGAGGGATGGAGGCTGCCTGCTTCATTTATTTAGTTTCTTCTATGTGCATCCTTCAGCAGGCACAGAGAGCAGAAAATGTTTCGATTCTCATTTCCTTTATGATAAAAACGCTATTTATGTGCATTTACTTTGTCACAGCAAATGGGACTAAAAGATTACAGTTGTGTTTAAATATGCATTTCAATTTTTTTTAGTTTCTCTTCACATTTAGTCCTAGAAATTATTCATTCTACATGGAAAAATACAGCTCGGATGATCAAAGCGGGAAACCGAGGCATAATATCTTCTTACCCTTTTCCTGCAGAGGGGAAAAGCATTGTAGATACACAGTAAAATGCTTACGACTGCTGTCTGCTCCAGCTCCTCCCAAACCTTTAGAATATTGCAGCTTCTGGGAGTGTTTCCTCATAAAACATTTTCATGTGTCCAAAAGGATCACAGTTGTTTAATGCTGTATGACAGATAACATTTGAAGGCGTGGTATTAGTGTCTGCCCATAAGGACAACAGAAGTTGTATTCTTCCAAATTCCCAAATCCCAAAGACAGTGACACAGTTATCTGACACACATATACTAACAAAATATTTTGGAATTTAAGAAAATGTCTTGCATTAATGAGTCATCAGGCCTACTTTGCACCCCCCTTCCTTCCTCCTCTCAGCTCATCATGCTCAAGTCCCCGCGTCCTCATCCGGACACAATGTTCTCCTGTCAAAAACTGCAAGACACAAACAAAACGCTCACTTTGTCTGGCTAAGCAAATAATTACTCCGATTAATTAGCCATGCCGCAGATAGCTGGAGGCAAAACTTCCATTTAAGTGAAATAATTAAATATATAAGAGAAGGAAAAAAAAAAAGTTAAAACACTGCAGAAAACAGCCGCAGCATCACCACTGGAGGGTGCACTCTGGTGCCCTTCTCTGACAAAGCCTGGGAAAGCAGATGATATATGGCATGGGCTTTGTTCAAGCAAGGAGCTCTTTACCTACATTTTTTAAGTTGACTTTTTGTTGCTGTATGTCTCTGAAGGATTTGTTCTGAGTGAATTATTGGAGAGGGGAGAGTATATAAGATGAATGAATGCTTTTGTTTTTGCTTTATGAACAATGTTCATCCAAATAATAGTATTTTCTGTATCTCCTGTAACCTCATTTCGATTGCATCCCTTAGCATTTAAACCATGTTAAAGTTTTAATTAGAGTAGAGTGCCTTTACTTAAATGGTTTATTATTTAGTTTCCATCGGAAGCTGCTTAGCTAGTAGAAGTTATTGGCGATCATGGAATATTGTAGTGGCAACATAATGACTGGGGAATGCTTGCATTGAGCATGGAGAGGGAAGATGGCTGGAGTTAAATATAATCCAGTACTTAGTTATTACATGAAAAACAGGAGGCTGGGGGAATTCAAGGTTTGTAAACATTTGTTGAAAGTGCTGCAAATGTGCAAGCTTTCTGTCATGACTAAAGCACTGAAATACAAGCTGGATGTGAAACTATTCTGCTTCTTTCTGTACGCTGGATTATCAGGAACATAAAAAAGCATAGTGCAGAGTGAATACTCATACTTCTGATTTCAGTTTCATGGCAGGGAATCCAGTCAGAGAGACATCTGTGGTCTTAAAAAGCTGCTTCAGTTAGGTTTGCAGTAAATGTGCAGCATATAAATTTATGGTTATGCAGTTTTTTTCCTTACTGCTAGGTTTCTATTACATGCTTTGCTGTACTTCGGTGGGTTGTCTCTCTGTGTTTGTTGCAGAAGAGAAATCCCAACTTTGTGTGTATGTGTGTGCACCCCGTCCCTTCAAATGCAGTTTTTTATTTACTTGTATAAAATGTTTCACCTCTTTTTGGTTTTTTTTGTTGTTGTTTTTCTGTGATCTTGTGTCACCGCCTGGCTCCATTTGCCAATTTAATACTAATAACTCTTGCAAATGCATATTTGCATAAAAAAAAACCCATTGGATTCTGACTGGGATGATGCACCAAAAACTTTGTTGCACCAACGCATGGATTTGAACAGCAATCTGTTTGTTTAAAACATTCAGTCACATTAAACATAAATCTCTCCCTTTTTCGTATCTAGTTCGTCCATCTAATATTTTGCCTGTATCAGAGATAAAATGCTGATTTGAAGTGGAAGATTTCACAGACTAGAAGAGGATTGAAAGCTTGATTTTTAGTGAACATGGAGCGGGATCTTTGGGAGCCACTACTTTCCACCTCCTAGTGGAGCTTTAAAGAAGCTCGGTATGTTTCACTAACCTGAAATGTGCTTTCTCCTTTCTGGCTGGTATTCCTAAGAAGTTTGTGATTTTGATTATTGTGACAATTAATTCACTGCACTAACTAAAATTGATCTCATTTCACTTTGAAACTCTTTAGCTTTCCAGTCCAACTGCAACATGTAGATTCTGTTTCCTTAATTTTGCCTTTTCATCATCACTAATATTCCAACGACAATCCTCAGATCTTGAGATGCCAGCTTTCCACTCGCAGTTCACATCACACATACAAATGAAGGATTGAAATGTATATTTCAGTTGTTCTGATGATGCTCTCACACCACTAGGTTAATCTGCAAGGAGGCATATTACCGTTTCTGTGTCCCAGCATAGGTGGGTGGATAATCGAACCAAACATATTTGCTGTATTAAGATGCCTGGCAACACTGTCATGGCTGTGGCAAACATAATTTAGAGCTCTAACAGGTGTGACAGAGAGAGCTGTGCATATGTGTGCATATGCATTTGTTATAACCCAAGTTAAAATGAGAGCCTTCTCACATAACGATGCACGACCCAACATCTGGATTCCTATATGTTACATATTGCTTGTGGTCAAATAGGTGTACTGTATCTCCTATCCAAAGATGCATCTGGAACTGATAGGGACAGATTTTAATAAATTATCTGCAATTATCTCCTTTTTAAGAGCATAGCCACAAGACCTTAAGGTTTTCATTTTTGTAATCAAGCAACAGAAAGTAGCACATTATTGAGAAGTGGAGTATGCAACTAATAAGTGAGTAGCGGTTTTGCTGTAATTCAATTTATTTTGGGGGTTTGTAGGTGTCTGCCAAATTTTCACATCTGGAGATTTGAATTTTCTGCCTGAGCTTTTGTTCAAAATAGTTTGACTAGATGGGGAGTATCTGAGATCATCAAAGGTCTTGCTATAGACACTCATCGTGGATTTAGGTTTTTAATTGGACTATAGCATTTAATCACATAAATATGCTCTAAGCCCCCTGCATCGTAGCGTAGGCTCAATAGGCTGCATGATGTTGCCATCAAATCTCAAGACTCCAGTCTCAAACAGGTTGTCCGGTATTTGACTTCCTTTGTGTCCCTCAGCCGTAAACAGCAGGCCTGCATGGAGTGGAGCTGGTAGTTGTCCTGTCAAGAGATTCTCCTGCCTTAGTTGCGGATCTCTGTAGCTTCTTTGACGTTTCCGTTCCTATCTGTTCAGGAGGCCGGATGTGTTGTGGTAGATTTGCAGTTGCACCAGGCACTTCTTGCTTTTCATGCTGTTTTTTTCTCATGTTTTCTCAAACACTTTCTTTTGAGATCTTCTCAGAACAGCTGAAGTTATACTGAGATTACAGGTAGTTCCTATTTATTAATTATGGAACGTCTGAAGAGTGTTGGCTGCAATGGATTCTATTTAGAGCTTTGAAAGGGGTGTGAATACTTACATCTACTATACTTTTTAGATTTTTAACAAAAGAAGGATTTCTTATTATTCTACTTCCAATTTGCGTACTTCTACTGTTTTGATTTGTCATGTGGTACATAGCCAAATCTAAAAAAACACCAAGAAGTGTAAATACTTTTTTAAAGGTCCTGTATATTCACATTAAGAATGACTTTATATTCTCAACATTTGTCTCTGAGCGAGCCGCATTTGTCTTTCTGACTTTGCAAAGAGACTTCATGTTCATCTCCTGCGCCCCCCACCCCTCCCAAATCTCTCTATCCCCGCGTCAGGCATCTTGTCTTGATCCAGTAGATGGACCGCTTCTAGCACCTCCCAGGAAACAGCAGAAGCCATCTTGATAAAATCCTTCATCTATTTTATTTTTTCTTTATTCTTATTTTTCAATTTGGCGGCTGGGGAAAGGTCAGGATTAGTTATCGACATGACTGTGTCTAAGCCAGAGACAGGGAGCTACATCCGCTGCTGTGGGCCCCTAAAGCCATTTCCCTCAGCCCCAGCAGCAGCCCTAATCTGTCTGCAGGTGTATCAGGGCATGTTTGTCTCAGCACCTGTGGGTTTTTCGTTACAGTTTTTGTTATTTTGTTTGCACTTATGACGAGTACTCGTGTATTTAAGTGGAATCATACCTTCGTCTGTTTTTATTCTGCTTTTGATGCTGTTTTCTTGTCCAAGCCGGGTATTATTTGCACATTTCAGGACAACAAAACTGAGGAAAGCCATTAGTCGCCATCCGTCATTAATCTCAAGTGCGTCTGAAACGCTGTTGTTTATTATTTAAAATCAGCGTATGGACTCAATCGCTGATTTGTGTCAAAGGTCCCTTAAAGTGGCACCATTCTGCTGGCCAAAACTGATTACATTTCCACTTTCTTGCAACATCCCACTTTTCTCCTCTTACCTTCTGTCATCCATCGCGAAACGAGCGGCGATTCCCAGAGTGAACGGCTGCTGTCTCACAGTCCCAGACCTGTGAAATGATGATGGAGGAGCAGGGGGTCCTCACCCATCAGTCTTTATCTCTGTTTTTCGCCCTCTTCCCCACTTCCACACCCACCAATACCTAAAGTATGCCACACTGAGCTCTGGTTGTGGTCACACTGACGGTGACAGATGTTCCTGGACCCCCATCCTCCCCTAGAATCCACCCAAACCCTCTTTTGACCTGCTGGCCGGATCCGCCTTGCCTGGCATCTCTAGGTCAGAGGTGAGAAAGAGAAGACAGCAAACATTATTTGGAGCAGAAGACTTGCATTCGTCTCCTTTCTCTTCCTCAGATTTGAAGCAGTAGTAATTCATCTCATGCGACCAATTTGTTTCGAGCAGAGCATTGCATTATTTAGACGATGCTTATCTCGCCCTCAAAATCACTATCTTGTCGAGACCAGCGCAAAACGCCGTCCGTATCTGTGGCGCTCATCGTCTCATTTATTAACTAAAAGGAAATCTGAGTAGAGGCAGATATGCAAGAGTGATTAGACATTCAAAAATGTTGATGCTATCTGTCTGCAATTGGTTTTTCCTTCATCTCTCAGCGACTGGTGGATTTTAAAAGACATTAGCCACATACTGTAAGAAATAAATCAAACAAATGGATTAATAGAGCTAAATAGTTGTCAGGAGCCTCAAAAGGCCTTATGAAGACAGATCTGCCTCTTATGGAGGCAATCAGGTATGGAACTTATCATAACAGAAATTAGGACTGGGGCCCATTTTTTATTCAACAACCCAAGGCTACATTTCCATAAAAAAAAACTAATGGCCAAGTATATTATTCAGCTAAGTCGAGCTACTGCTGGCTCCCTTATATTTTTACACACTCATATGTATACATGGTAAGATATGACGATGGTTATTTAACCAAATGTTCTTAAGCAGGCCTGATGAAAAGCCTTATCTCCAGAACTGTATCTCTCCTGCTTCATAATGTGACACGGATACTGGTTGTCATCAATGGCATTACTTGAAGAATCAAACTGTTTGTTAGATAATAATGGTTTTATTATGGGAACCACATAAAACAAATGTATACATGCTGACAGTTTACAATTGCTACAAATTAAAAATTCCAATCAAAAATATTTGTCTTCCAGTAAATTTAAGACTAAATGAAATTCAATACATACATTGGAGTTTATATTTTGGTTTCTCAAATACAAATTGAATCAAAAACATTGATCCATAAAATATACCTTAACAATAGTATTGCAGTTGATGGACACACATTTACAAGGTTTTCTTAATGTCTTTTATACAGTTTTTGTATTTTGTGTAAAGGACATTTCTCAGATGAATTAGAATTTTTAGTAAAACTACCATGACCAAAAGACAAATGCAAAAAGGTTTTTGAGAAAAGTGCCAGCCTTCTTGTTTACTCTGTACTGTTTGAATGAATTGAAAAAAATATTTTAAAAACTAATTTCTTTATTTGTTGTTGAGCAGATGCTAAATTAGGGGCAGATTTTGACATCGTACATATAAATTTATAGTTGATAAGCACACTACTTTAATTTGACATAACCTCAACCACTAGTAGTAAAGTGTCTCTAATGTAATTCTTGGTGTTTGCACAATATGCGTCAGTCGGCATTCAGGAAATATCTTAATGCATTAAGTCAAGTAGTGAATTGAAGCAAACTAACGACTGTAGTCTAAGGTGGGTAAAAGCACTCAAGTTCATTTCCAGGTCTTCGAACAAGGCTTATACTTAGAGTACCTTCCCCAAAAGAAGCAACATACTGACCACAACTGGACAACCTTCACTTTGAAAAGATATTACAGCATTTTAGCCTCAGTACACTTCAAGTTACATATAAATCATTATTCAAGCTTTTCCACTGTTTTGCCAAGTTGAAGTTTAGGACAAAGTAGGTTTTTGATTCTGAACTTCTTGGTTTATCCAGATGTGCCAGTGAAAGCTCCTACACTACGGTCCAAGGTGTCCTTAGTTCAGGAGCCCGTTTCTGTTCAAGCGTCATGCATTCGTAACTTTGAAGATTGTTTTTGGAGTTAAACTCCAACATTCAGACAGCTGGCATGTGAAAATGTCATCACTGCCCCCCACATGAAAATGGGAAGAGAAGGGAGGCAAGCCAAAAGGCCATTAAAATCTGTGATCATTTATTTCCACTCCTTCGTCTAATCCATCTCTCTGGGGAATGGTTCTGTCCTTATCCACCCAAGGCTACCAATCTATTCTCCTGTCTGTATCCATGCATCAAAATGAACCTGTGAAACACTCAGATGTTCTCCTTTTTTTCTTCTTCAACCCTTTCTTGTCTTCCGTCTCTGTCTCCGGATGGCTCAGCTTTCCTTTTCTGGTTACTTTTTCTTTCCCCCTACTCCTGCTGTTGGGCTCTTCGTCTTTCTGTTCTCACCTTTTCTCTCCTCGACACTCGTTCTTGCTTTCTCTCTCTCACCCTCTTTCCATTTCATCGTGTCAAAAATGTCTTCGCAAATCCAATCCAAATCGTATCCCAACAAAAAGGGAGCAACGATGACACTTTGTCAATGCCAATTTAATCCACGGAGAGCAAGGTGTATGTAATGCTGTGCGTGTTCCGGGAAGCTGTCCGATTGCATTTGGATTTGTGCAGATCTGGTACCTGTTCAGATAAAGAGAGGAAAATTACACACACCAGGCTCATTTTTCATAATGCACCTTTATTTTCTTCTTCTTCTTATGCATAATTTTAAGGACATATCTTTGTGCGAGTTTTGATAGATTTGTTTTCCTGCAAGATATCGGAGCACTTGAGGGCATCGGTGTGGAGGAGGAGGAGAAGGCTTCCCTCCCTGACTAACCTTGTATTTTGGGATGATAAGAGTAAGAGGTCTGAGGCGTGCGGCTCATCATTCAACACCTCACCAGTCACAAAACGGCAGAGAATAAAGGCGCTGCCTCAAAACCAAGGTCCAACTCCCCATCAGGCTCGGATCCCCAAGGTTAGCCACACCATTGCGCTGTCACGTCGAGAAATAAAAAAGCACCGCCTGGCTTTCTGTCCAACACAAAATCCTTTCGCTAATGCCTGCCACAAAGTCCCAATAAACACTCTGTGAATATTTATAGACCATTAATAACCTATGTGTAAACCGCTAGTGTCACCAAACAGGTGAAGCGGATGATGGGGAAAGACGGCAAGAGCCTTAATGTCGACCGAGGCTATCCTGAAGGTAGATAAATGAGCCTCGGCGTCTCTGAATCACGTGCACGTTGGATCAGTTGCCAGGAATCCCAGACGGAGAGGTCTGTGATCTGCGCTGGTCCAAACTCCAGCAATATAATTGGCAAAATTGTGTGATGAATTGCAGCCATTTAGCTTTTCTTTTACTATCTGCAAGCTTCAGCAAGTTTCCTGACTAATGTACAGCCAGCTGGGTTTGTAAGGGTAGAGTTGGGAGAGGACTGGGACAATGTTAAATATGTACAATTGGGCAAGTAATTAGATTAATAAGGCCCTAAATGAGCAGTGGAGCAGGAACTGAAATCCTAAAATCCCTCATCCTTTCAGAGACCGGAGCACAACTTATTGGAATATCTGCTAAAAATTTAAATGGAGCATTTAAAAACTTTATTTTAAATGTTCTCTTTCTGGTTTTGAGTTCTCCATTGCTCATCTTTCTGCTCCATCAGACTAAGAAAGAGATGTTCAACTCTCAAGCAATAGTAAAGAAAAACCTGTGAAGGTTTTCAGAGTAAGAAGGAAAACAAATCCATTTAAGATAAATTTAATTTATCACCAGCTGCTCAGGTTTTGTGTAGGATCTTATCTATGATTGTGTCTTGTCTGGTTTTACTTATTTACAGTGCCTTATAGATTCCTTCAGTACTTGGGGCTTTTATTGACTGAAATGCATATAGAGTGTTTATACTGAATGCAGAGATTTATTGCGATGGGGAGGCTGCAGTGGTTAACTGTTGCAAATTGCTACAGTTAAGCTGCCAATGCTTAATAGTCTGTATTTAGCATCAGTGTCTGAACAGTTTGTTTGAATTGAAACTTTTATTTTAGATTCAATACACAGAGAGTGATGCATTTAAAAAAATGTGTTCATATGAATATGGCTTAGAGCTAATGAAGCCCAACATTCCGATTCAAAGACAAACATAATACAATATCAGTGATGCAGAAATTATATTTATTAGCCACATAATTGCAGACACAGATTTGACAGATGCCCAGCAGTCACTGATATCATCCTTTTAAAAGGATGATTGCTAAGTCGGCTGGTCAGATGGCTATATCAAAGCTTATTGATGGAAAGTTGGGTGGAAGGAAGAAGTGTGGCAGCCATGAGATGTCATAGGAGTCATTCCTTGCCCTAACTCAGAGAGACATTTTTCCTAGGCTAAAGAAATGAAGAACTGTACTTGCTTAGTTTAACAGTCAATGATGATTTTAGGAGCCATGTTTGTGTCAGGGTCTTGGGTTGTTTTGAGTTGTTTTGGATTCTTAATTCTGATTTGTTTCCCTTCCTTATTCTGATTAGATCAGCCTGTTTCTGTTTTGCTTTGGTTCAGTCCTTCCTTAGTTATAGTTAGTTTTATTATGTTTTATTTTTTCCACAATCTTACATCAAAGCAGGAGCACAATGGGACAAAAAGAGCCACGGCAGGATTTAGAAACATGAAAGTGTCCCAGGTCCTTAGGGACCCCAGGTTTTTTTTATGAACGTGAAACAATATACGAGGACTAACATGGGGCGAGAGCGGCAGTCATCAAAGGCACCCCATACTTCTGCTCACTTCCCGTCTCTCCAAACCCTCCCTCTCCGCCAGTCTTCTTACTTTTCAGAACTGACATGGATTAATTACATCTCTGCACAATTTACACCCCGCTGGAAGTGCGGCAGAGAATAAAGAATGGTTGAAATGTGAGCCCGGTGACACAGCGTTACAATGCTAAATTGCTCCGTGTGCCGTCCATGTTTCGCCTCTATTGCTTTTGCGGGGAGCGTGTTTACGAGGCCCGACTCGGAGGTAAACACCAGGGCTATGCAGTTTAAAAAAAAAAAAAAAAAAAGCTCACTCGCTTACATCACGACAGCCGCACTGTTTTATGTTCGCACTGGATCATGAGCTATTTTTGTTTTTCACATGCTGAAAACTGCTCTATCGTTTTATCTCCCAAAAAAAAGTCAAACATTTCAGATTTGTGCCTGTGTTGCAAGAACTTATATGTGCGCTTATTGGTAAGAAAGCTCTAGTGGAAAGCTCATCTAGTGCCAGCATGGATCTCCCTCAGAGGTGTCAGGAGCAACTGGCGACGTGGGCTTCCTGCCAGCTCCCCTGGCTGCCCTGCCTATGAATGGGCCTTTTGTCAAAGGTGGCAGTAAGGACACTTCAGCAGGCAGCAATTAACACCACCTAAAATTAGAATACATGACCAGTGCATCTGGTGCTTAAAAAAAAAAAATTTCTGAATACAAATCATTTAGGACATTAAAAACAAGCTCCATTGCGGACACCAATGTGATCTGAGCCGTGTAAATGGGGGCAATCGCATGTCAAAGGCCGGAGGGCCAAAGCCCCTGGGTAGACTCACCGAGTTCAGTCAGGTGAACTGAGAGAAAGCAAGCGACACAAGCGGACGCATCTCTGTTTAAAGTGACCGCTGGATCAATGTGCTAAAAGACAAAGTCAAAGGTCGGACTGCTCGGTTGTTGCTCAGGGAATCACTGTGACAGCCATCAAGATGGAAAAACGCATTCTCTTTCTTGTGACTACATGTATAGATTTATGTATAAAAAAACCTTTTCACAACTCTTGAGATTTTCCTATGAAGTGTTAAACATGGAGAGTACAGACAAAACCAGTATGAAAGTATAAAAATGTGACAAAACCTTTCCTGTGTTTTGGTCAGATAGGATTATTAGAAATAATTGCACTTTAGTAAATGTTGGAAATAATCGAAATCCAGTTTAACAAAAATGTTAAACATGATGACCGCAGATGATGTCATGGCTTTATAAACTTCTGTCTGGTGAATTTAATAAGTTGAAGTTAGTTTACAGAACAGTTGAGATCATTTACTTTTTAAATGAGGTTAGTGTTTTTTAAAAAATTTAGGTTTTAAAAATCTTAAATTTGACCATCAGTGTGTGTATCTTTACTTTGGCTTTAAAGATACTCTAATCAGTAGTATTGATACCTTATCTAGTGAAAGCCTCATGTTTTTCTGAGCTCAAATGAGAAAGATAAAAGTGCTTCAGCTGAGTGTCAGTCCTCACCAAGAACAGCAGCACTGATTGTGGGCAAACAGAGAAGGGAACATTCGCTCAATGAGACTCACATGCTAAGAAGAGGAAACGGTAATCCGTTAACTTGTAGGAATTGCTGCATATTTGAGTTGTCGTCGTCTTCTCCTTTTTTTTTTATTGTTACATTCTCTTTCATCATTTAGTCTTTGATTTTTCGCTTCCTTTCCTAATTTCGTTCTCCATATGTCTGCAATCTTTTCCCTTATTCCTCTCCCCAGCAGACTGATATAAAACTCCTTCATAAATTAACTGAATTATGTTTGTGTGGCAGGCAGTGAGACGCAGCTATAGTGCGAAATAAACAAGATGCCCGTGGAATTGAAAAGAAGGACGCTTCCCTGCTGTGCATTCAAATTGCTCTGTGCGTTCTGACAGGCCGCTGTCTCCAGCGCGTCTGGGATATTGGCCGTTGTGGAGATGCTGTTTATTTGTGTCCGTTCAATCTGAGGATATCTTCAGGTTTGTCCACAGCTTATCGTCCCCTTCCTTTGCAGGTGCTATTGTGCAGCTGTGCTGTCAGTAGACTGTGATGCTCCTGGAATGTCCTAACCCTTGAGTCATGCTTTGTTCTACTTCATTTTTATTCCACTTTTGCCCTAAAACAGTAATTTATCACTGCCTTATTTTGAATCATAGTAATGTTTAATAATATTTAAGTGCTCACCTACTATATTTTTGTTTGTAAAGGTCAGCCGGTGAAATATTAAATCAAGTAACTACACAAAAAGAATAACCAAGAGTCTTAATCTATCTCCTGTTTTGAATTGTGCTGCAGAAACACGGAATTGCCCCGGTTCGAACAGCCTCTATTATCCCCGGAATCGCTGGACGACAGAACAGGCAAGAAAAATGACCGGCGCGCTCTCCCTATTCCCCGGAGAAGTGAGTCCTACACATAGGGATGCAGCTATTACTTATCGTCATCAAAAAGTGCTTGTTTGCTGATAATAAGGGCCTGGGATAGATATCTCAGCTAAAGCGAGGGAGGGAACTACCTGAAGTAGGAGCTGAGGAATCCTTCCTCTGCTTACTCCAGCACTTTCTGTCTTCCTGCAAAACGGAGGGCCAGCTCTAAGACCCGGCTTAGCCCTCAAATAGAGGAAGATAGGAAAACCTGCTATTAGCCACGGTTAAAAGGACAAAATAAGATAAAGAATGTCCAAAAACAACTTCAAATGTGCTTACTGTGCAGGAGACAATCGCTACGGAATGTATGGGAAAGGTATACAAAAGCATAACATTGTAGAACCTTGTTTTTAACTTGTCTGCAATGGTAAATGGTGAAGAAATGGGTGCTGAAAGGCAAGCTGGTGCATCTTTGAAGCTGCAGTTGCTAGCTTTTATAAAAAATTATTTTTTTGTACACGTTTGTTAAAGTTGTCAGAAGTCATGATGGAAGACAGGCGAGCTGTGAAAAGAAATCAAGCTTCTCTGTCTCCTCCCTGTGGTTCTACTGCCATCTGCAGAAATGCATTGCTTCTGGTCAGAAACCAGCAATCAGAGCCAGGAGGAGGGTCTTACCGCTGTCAATAAAGCTTGTGAACGCACTGCTCACACCCTCCACTCTCTGCGACGCTACAGCTCATTGCCCACAGCGGAACCTGAAGTTAGCATGGCCACTGATTATGGCAAATAAGCATTGCTTTTATAACAGTAATTTGTTTCTCTGCCATCAGCATAGCTGCAATGCATTTTGTTCTTACTCTATCAATGAGTGTGTGCTGCTGTGGGCTTCTCCCTCGTCCCAAAGCACTAAGAGGAAACCTGGTCCTCATGTAGCAGCTGCAATCAGCTGCAGATTTCACATGGTATCGCTAGCTGATTCACTTACCTTTAGTACAGGATGTAAATACAAGTTTTCTTGCATTTACGTCCTGCACTTCAGTTCAAAAAAACTTAATTTATCCCTAGTTAACTTTATATCAGCTGATACTAATAGTAGGAAAATTCTCAGCAGTTAGCATCCCTGCATCCTAATTACCTTCTTCTGCAAGCTCTGCACGTTCCTTGTTTGTTTTTTATCTGTCGCCATTCAGCTATTTGAGTTTGACATTGGGTTCATGACCACTTCAATTCACATCCCGCTATCTGATGATTCCGTCGCTCACACTTCTCTAATGTATTCTGAGGAGAGAGGGGATCCATGTTGGAGAGAAAGAGGGAAAAGAAAGCCCCACGTTTCATCTGATTGCAAGGTCTGCTGCGATGAATCATGCTGCTGTGGACATCTTTTGGTTTTATCAAAGAGTGCTTTCCTCCTCCTAGTGTGATTAATCAGAATGGGACTTTACTGTGGCCATAAAAAGTCCCTGTAAGACTCATTAAAGTGGGTGTTTATGCACTCTGCAGATGAAATTGAGAGCTGAGTATAATGGAACAAATTGTAAAACCCAATGATTTCAAAGTGTGAAGTCAATGTTGAGGAATAATTTTAGCAAGTTTGAAAGAAGAGAAAGCAAGGTTGATTATTTATATATATATATATATACTGTATATCCTTAATTTTTCCTCTTGCCTTCCCTTCCCTCCAATCAATCAACTGTCTTTCTTATTTTTGATCCTCCATCCTTTGTTGCTTCTTTCTTCCATCTTTTCTTTCCATCCTTTTCCTCTTCCTTTCCATCTTTAGATCCCCCATTATTTCCCTTTTTTAAACCTTAATTTATTCCCTTCTTTCTTCATGCTCTCTTTCCACCCTTCCTTGTTTGTTTTTGTCTTTTCTTCCATTCTTTGTCTTTGCCTACTTCTTTCTTTCTTTCCTCCTATTTGCTCATTTTCCCTTTTAGATGATCCTTAATTTTTCACTTCTTAGTTCCTCAATTTGCTCTTTCCTTCATTGCTTCCTTCCTTGCTCTTGTTTTACTATTCCTATTTTTCTTCCTACCTTTCTGTCTTTCTTGCCTCTTTTTTTCATTCATCCTACCTTACTTACTTCCTTCAATCCTTCAACACCTCTTCCTTCCTTTAGTCCTTCCCTCAATCGAAATGTTTTTCCGTCCTGGTTTCCATCCTTCCATCCTCCATCTATTCTTTCCTTCCTCTACCCCATTCTTCCTTGATTCTTTCCTCTCACTCTCAAATTCTTAATTTTTCCTCAGTTAAATAAATGTGTAGAAATTCTGGGAAAGATGAGAGGAAATGATTCAAATTCTTTGAAATGGAAGAAAGAATTGTAAAACATTCCTTCCAAGCCGAGGTCTTCCGTTGTGTTTCGATTTTCCCACTACTCGGAAGCACAAAGAAATACCTGTAGGACGGAAGGGATGAGGAGAAAAAAAAGAAAAAAGAAAAATTGAATGAACGAAATAAATATCTACTTAAAAATAGCCTCTCAGCATGGCAAGGAGAGATTTGGAGATATTATCCTCAAAGGCTGCTGTGAGTGAGGCTGGCAGACAGGAAAGCTGTCTACAGTGAAATATGAAAAGCACATACTCCCTGACAGCCTATGGCTTTTCCTGATACTGCCAACCCCAGCCCACTGGAGTGATCCATAGACCCTTTGTGGAAACTTGTGATATAAAGGCTGAGGGCTAGATGTTAAAGATCCTTCGCTTGCTGCAGCCCCTCCCTCCCTCGTCATCCTTTCCCGTCGCCTCGCTCGCGCAGCATGGGAGGAATTTGTTATGCGTTCCCTCTTGTCCCGCCGCCTCAAAAATATCACAGGTACGGACAGAGAGAAAGTCGACTGACTTGTCCTTGTCCCTTTTCAATTTGACAAGGCAAGCAGCCTTGGGGACTTTCCAGTCTATTTTCAAATTGACCATTTATAATCAGTTTTCCAAAGGAGACAGAGAAGGGGCGGAGGAGTCGGGCTCGGCCCTCTAATGCTGAGGACAGTTTAGAGCTGGGGGTTGGTGGACGGTAATACAGCCCCATGTTGTCAGATGTGTCAGCAGGCAAGATGAATGCAGAATGGGGAGTGAATGCATAAAGGAGAAAGCACAGTGGGGAACTGACCTATTCAAAAAAGAAAGGGGAGGCATCTATATCCTGAAGCATAGAGTGCCTTGCAAAAATATTCATGCCCCTTGAACTTTTTCATATTTCCTTACATGACAACCACAAAGTTAAATGTAGTGATTGAGATTTTAGGTTATAGATCAACACGATAGGATGCATAATTGTAAAGTAGAAGAAAAATATACATCAAAATGTAAAATCTTGATGATTATCATGCAGCATTGATCAGTACAAAATTTAGACATCTAGAGACAGCCGGTTTTGTCCATTCTCAATTGGGTTGCATGGAGAGAATCTGTGAACAACAAATTTTATGTCTTGTTAAATATTCTCAACTGGATTGAAATTTGGGCCAGATGGGCTGATGTTTATCTCTTTCAAAATAGATTATAAAGCAGGTTTGACAACTGGAACCTTCTTTAGGCATCTCCGTAGCAGTATCACTAATTCATGTTTTTATTGGTCTTTATGACGATGCTTGTTCACTCAATGTTCACTATGACACATGCACACAGGTCAGAACACCTAGATTCTTCCGTATTACACAAAGTCAGACCTGCACAAAGTATCTCTCTGTTCAGATTTCCATATGTAAATAAACATTCTGAAAAGTTTGAATAGTTGTCTAAGTCACTGTAGAAAGCCTTACTTTGAAATATGCGGCACCTTTCCATGAACCCAAAAGAGAGGGGAAAAAAGATGCACCGGTGTTCGCTAAAAACCTTCACAGAAAGACGACACGACCGTTGTCCATTTGTTGAAACCAATGTGGTTGCATACATCAGCACCTGCAAGGTCAGGCCAAGTCGGGCGTGCCGAGCATGGCGAGGGTCCCGTCCCCGGAGACGCTACGGTATTCTGTCACACTGCTTGCTCCATCACCACCACACGATGACATTTCCACAAGATAGCTCTTCTGAATTATGCGGCCCAGCGGAAGGGTAAGAAGAAAAAGGTGGACGGGGGAGTAAGCTCATTTTCTGGATGTCTGCTCCCAACCTAAAACCGCCACTTGTTTTCATCAGCACCTTTTGCTGCTTATGCAAAGCGGCGTGCGGGGCAATAGGGGAACGATCAAGCCGGCCCACTGTTCTTATTCTGTGTGCCACATTTGGCTTTCTCTCTCTGAGCTGTAATGACAGAGAGTCACCTCTACGCTGGCCCCCACCCACCCCATATTAATCCCAATTTGGCCATCGCGCAAAGGCCCCTTCAAAGGTGCAGGGGATGGGTAATTGACATTCTCAGGTGCATGAGTTTTGTTTATGTAGCAACAGTAAGCCAAGGCCTTTCACTTTGGATGACAAGCAGACCGAGTTTGCATACGCCGCTTGATTTGAGAGCTCTGCATGAGTGACTGCTCAGTCGCCCATGGCTCCGTGGCATTTCAGCAGAGGACGTTCCGGTAAAGATCCCCTCAGGTGTCAAGTGGCTCGGAAGGTACAGGAGGCAGCTGGAGGTCGTTTGTCCAGCACATTGATTCCATCGTGACCCCGTTGCTCTCTATAGCTATTGATCCATCCCCTGGACCACTGCATAATGCCCATTCCACACCAGGGACTAGGATCCCCGGCATCCACGTGGCCTTCGTTTAAAGAAAAGAGCAGCTTTCTCAATAGGATGTCACACATCACTATAGGAAATGGGCATTGCTGTAATCACTTATCTCTAAGGTCATTGAGACAGAACTCCATTTTGGTTATTGGGATTCTATGAAAGAAGGGCGAGAGGAGTTTATAAACAGAAGAGCATACTTTCAGGGGGAATTGACAGGAAGTCATCACAGCTTCATGTGTGTACAGACTATGGGGGTTTTGGCAGTCATTTGTGGAATACCCTTCTCTAAATGTGTCGTGGGCTGATATCCCATGCCTTTTAGCATGTCACCCAGGCCCATGAATCACAATTTCAGCACGAACATTTTTACCTGGGAACCTTGCAGACTTTTTCATTAGAGTAAAAGGGAACCTAGGCAGGGACAGGGTTGCAAAAGAGATCGGCTGCGTTTGTGAGAGGGAGGGTCAGGGGGTTTGGGGAGAGTGGGTTAATTACAATAACAATGGGGAGGCCAAAAAATAGAGAAAGGAGGAGAGAGGGAGAGAAAGAGAGGGGGAAAAAGGAACTGGAGTCGTGGCAGGGCTGAGCTGTTCTCATTTGTTTCAATAAGCTAAATTGATTCTTATGTCCTTTGGTTCCATTTGCATCGCATCCATTTTGTGCACACTACTGGTCCCAGTCTCCTCCCCTTCTATTCAGTTTGTATGTGGAGGGCACAACAGCTTCAACAGTCTGGCATTGATTTTCCAGAACACCAGATTCAAAAAAACAGACAGTTCAAGTGTACATATGCAATCTATTTTTCTGGATTCTTAAAAACATGGAACACACATTACAACTTTACAGAGGCATTTCAAAATTAAAAATGTTGCCCCCTCCCATATTTAAATATATACATCTCTCCAGTGTCTTGCCTAAATCTTCACCAGTTGGGTGCTTACTTGAAAAGAATCACATTTTGTTTGGTGAGCTTTTCATCAGACAACCCAGAACAGAGTTTGACTTTTGACCATTTAAGTCAAAATATTTTGAAGCTGAAATATCTGGGACAATATTCCTTGACATGATGTTGATAAAGCAGCTAATCCAGGAGCACCATTTTTTCCCCCAGGTGCTGATTGGCTGTACCGCCAGGGCCAAGATAAGGAAAACTAAAGATGTTAGCTGTTGTGATTGTTTCCACTGTGCATACCAATACATATTTAAGTTCATTTGATGATTGAACTTTTAAATTAGGCATTCAGAAGGATTTTTAGAGCGTCTCCAAAGTATTCACAGATTTTAGCTATTTGCCAGTGAACACCAGGGATGTGTTTTACTTCAGTTCTTCCATCTCTTGATGGAAAAGTTTCTAAGCCACTGTTTTATGTCTCATAGAAATACGACATGCGGTATTTCTATTCTGGTGTTATTGTCATGCTGTTCATGTAACAACTGATGCATCAGGTCAAGACTGCTGTCCTTGTGATGCTCAGTGACTCCAGTGTGGCTCACAGCCATGGCCAGTGAACACGGCTAACCAAGCCCACAGTCAGGCTGGCATCTTTCTTCCCTCTCCTCTTCTTTGGTGTAACACACTCGTCTGCTTTTAGCACACACGCCCCTCCATTCCCCACTCTAGTCATCAGTCACCATCGGGCCAGACGGGAGCAGCCATCAGGCATTTGAATGACGACTGGACCCGTTACCTGAACGCCTGCATGACAATGTACCTGTGCTAGAGAGAAGCTACGGCTCCAAAATGCGCACAGATGATGCAACATTCTGGCAGCTCTTTATTGTTTGCTGTACAGGTAGCTGTAAACAGCTGATGTAAAGATTGGACCTTTGTGCAGCGCACCTGACCTGGTAGCATGTAACCGAATGCTGTATACCTACCTCTACACAAGCAACAAAACTTTTCACCTGTAATGTTTTGACATTGAAGACACACACAAGAACTGTAATATGTGCACCTCTTGAATTTTTTCACTCCTTGTTGCCTTACAACCACGAATTGGAGCGTATTCTATAGGGTTTATGTGCGACAGACAGAATGAAAATAAAATGACATTGTCGCCTTCAAAATCATATAAGATTATAAAATGTGGTGAGCATTTGTTTTCAGATTTCTGAATACAATCCAGTGCAAGCAGTTGGCATAAAGCAATATGCCTTATGAAATTTACAATATTTCATAAGGTACTGTTCAATTCATCATCATAACTGAGGGGGCTGAATACAAATGCATGCAACAACTTGCAGTTTTTGTTTCGTCACAAATGTTGAAAACCATGTATTGTTTCATTTGGACTTCATGGCTATGCACTGCTTTACGTTCGTCTACCAGGTACTTCTTCCTATTCTCCACAGCTGCAGAATATTGTATTGAATTCAGATTTGATATCACAAACACGCCTTCTAATTGGAAACAACCTAATTGTATGTTTGCAATGTGTCTCATCCAAGCAAATCTGGAGCAAAAAATTTTGAACTGTTAGAAAAAGTCAAGTCTAAACATGTCCTTTAATCTTGAGGACAGGTGGTGGAAGGCTGCAGGCCTGGAGGTACTGACCCTTAGAAGCTTCATTTGTAAGTTTACACAGCAAATGTTGCTCTCAGGGTAGAGTTAAACATTCTAAGCACACCAGAGGATTTATAACAATGAAGGTCTTCCCAAAAGGCACCAAAATGCACAAATTATTTCATAAGTTCCCTTGAACTGGAGCTGATCTGCTATTTGTTACCTCAAGCACTTGGCAAAACACAAGAAAATAGGTGCAGCCTTTAGAATTGAAAAGCTTTATTGCTAATGTCTCCCACTAGTGCAGTGCTGTCTGGCTGAGAAACATCGTCACAACAAAACTCAAAATGCCTTGATCCAATTAGAAACGCAGGCTTATTTGGCTGAGTATGAATGCTTAAATCAGTGATACCAGCAGGTAATTATCAAATTTTCCCCCCAACCCGCCCCCTGCGGAGTGTTTGTATGGCTCTGACTGAGCGCAGCAGGTCGGTCTTGTGTTTGAACACCAGCGGATAATGATTATGCTAATTTAACCATTCCAAAACACTATTGTACGTCGCAGACTTTTGTTGCAAACCCATGACCTTATTAACCTTCTTAATCCTCAGCTGAGTTTTCATGATAAGGGACTTTGAACCCCACATAGAAGCATTCATAGACTTCAGAAGCCCCGTCCTGCACACCTGAGATTCTCTGCACAGTATCAACAGAAGCCCTGAAGTAATCCAAGACAATTAACACCACCTAAGATCAACAGTGGGGCGGGGAAGCAAGTGGATAGTGACGCTTGGAGCAAGGGGTTCTCCCAGTGTGGGCACATGAGGAATCAGGTCTGATTGGTATTAAGTGGTAAGATTAAAAAGCCAATCTTACAGGTCAGGTCAGCCAGCGTTCATTTGAATGCGTTACCAGCTTCTGAGTCTAGATAATTCTCTCATTAGTGCCACTCACACCCTGAGTGACAACACGGGTGAGAAAGGAGCATGTCTTACAACACTTTGAGTTAATTAGTCCACACACTCTGTTGTTCCCTCTCCCATGCCGCTGCTCTAAGCTCATCCTCTTCAAATGGCCTTAACTTGAAGCCTTTTTTTTTAACAAGGAACCACTTGTTGTTTGAGGAGGACTGCATTCGCCACAATGATGAGCCCTCGTAATGTGAAAGGCCTTTAAGTAAATGCATTGTTTTTTGCAGGAGAAAAATCTTATACTGGGGTATTTCTTTAATGATTCTTTAAGTTTATAGCCATCTCCAATACTTCCTGTTTCTCCAGTAGAATTAAAATCATGTGACACACCGGACCGTTACTTTTAACCACTCTTCAAAATGGGAAAGACACTGGTTATTCAGGAGGTGTGCTTGGGGCTGAGGGGGACATATATTTTTCTTTTCTAAACTCTGAAACTGCTCATTTAAAGTGTGCATTGATCAGGTTTTACTATGAGTCAGATTTTCAGCAACAAACACTCAATGTGGATCTTGCATCAAATAAATAAGTATTTGGAAAAAAGGCCAAATTATAAGTGAAGTAAGAGATCTGTGATGCTATGGGCCTGTTTCTCTAACAAAGTTCCTGAATTTGGAGAGAATGGTTTAACAAACTTTTTGAAAGACCAGAATATGTCAAATCAGAGGGGTTAATTATCCAAAACTTATTGCCAAATGTCTCACCAAACTCAAATTACCACCTACATAAAGCATGAGTGAGCTGAAGAGAAGAGGGATTTAAAAAGGACCCAGGGCAAAAATTGAATGTTAAAGCAGCAGTAGGGACTTTTAAGAAAACTAGCACAGCCTACATGCTCTCTGCTGCAGTATATCCTTCCCTTCATCCAGCGGAGCAGGCTGACAACTCCAGAAATTGACAGTTTTCCTGTAACATTAAGTTATTTCTGCAGGTGGCTGTAGGGCCACAAGCAGAGGTGATTGAATTTTTCACAACTTATCTGTCTTACATAACGTCACAACATAGTGACCGTTTTAACGACATGGTGTTTAATGGCTTGAAAATGCAGATTGGGTATTTTCTAAATTTGATGAAAATTTGATGATGATTTTCTGTGTTTGTAGTTCGGGAGCATGGAGGTATTTCCACGCCATGAGTCTCTCTGCTTGTGTCCAAGTCTGTTCACTATCCAGTTTAATAGGTACGTTCACCTCAGCTCTAAAGGTTTTATAAAGTGTCTTGTTGCTTCCCTGCTTTTGCATGCATATACACTCCTGAAGCATTAGGACGAATGGTCAACACAACACACACACACACGCAGCTCAGAGAAGGGGGTTCTCTATCGTTACCACTGCTGGGTTTACCCACCCTGCACATTTCCCACCCAGAATACCAATCTCTGCATGTGCACCCCCAGCGGAGCGCCCAAGGAGAGCTGAATATTCCAGGAGCTTTCAATTTTTCAAGCAGGTCTGTGAACCCCCTCCCACAGCGCAGCACCATCACACTCAAGGGAGTTGAGAGTTTTGACAGTCATTAGCAGGGTCATCTGCTCTCCCTGAGGGAGGGGACTTAAAACAAAGGACTTAAATTGTCTTCTTTTCCGTTTATTCTCTGCTTCTACAAGGCTCTCGGTATGGGACTGGCATTAAGTCTTCGAGGCCTGGTAGCTTTAACCTCCCTCCCCCCCCTCGGTTTTGTCTCTGCCACCAAAATCCATCAATCACGAAAAGGTCTCTCTCCCACAGCATCTTCTTATAACTCCAATGTCATGCTTCTTACACCACTGCAGGAAGTGGCGACAGCGCTCCGAAGTGTCGGCTGCGCCACTGTAAGGCGTTTATCCACTTGTATAATGTGCTGTTAGTGGTGGGGGCACAAATTCAGGATGCGAGGAAAATGGCCTCCAGCTGAAAGAGAAAGACGGGGAGTTTTTGAGGAAGACAGAAGAAGCAGTGGGGGGAAAAAAGAGAAACATTTCTTCTTCAGACTTTTTCTTTTGGCTAATGTGAATTCCCAGAGAAATGTCTGGCAAAGTAGGTCAATGGGATTTAAAAAGTTTGTGCTCTCTCCTTTTTTTTTTCTTTCCACCCTTCTCCGTCTCATTCTCACTTGTCAATGGGAAATGAGCAATGCGTTTAGGAAAGGGGAAGATGATGAGTTGAAGAGTGGAAGAAAAACAGCAAGAGAGAAGGAGGAGGAAGTGGGGTAGGGGGGAGACACAAGGATGGGCTGAGTGGTGGTTTGGGGGCTCTCGCAGGTCCCTCACCAGCTGACTGAGAGACCGAGACAAAGGAGAAGAGGGAAGAGATTTGTATCTGTGCTCCAGAGAAAGGGAGTGGCACACATCTCATCATCTGGATATTGTAGCAACAATCTAATTATAGCATTCCTCCAGGGGATCCACATAAGAGAGTAATCAGTAAATAGAAAAAGGGGCAATTATTTTCTAAAACTTGCACACTTTGCACCTGTAAGTTCTGCACCCACACATCAGTCGGCGCCGTTCCCAACGATGGTAGTTGATTATTATAAATTAACCTAATAATATTGGTCCTGACTCAATGAGTTCTCTCGTTATTGAATATTTCATAGTGTCTGCCAAACCATAATGAGTTAAGTTTGGTCAAATACAAATGAGCCCCCTCAGTGTTTTTCAGGGGGAGAGATCTCCGCCGGCGAATGTGATTGAACGTTACAATTAAACGTGCCAATTTATTGTCAAGGGCAGCACATCTATACACGTGATATATCTGACATTTAATTGGAGAGCACATTTGGAAACGGCTCGTTCTGCGGCTTTCTTCATCATGGCCTATAATCAGGGTAAATTTCGCCGGAACGTAATGAATTGAAGTCGAACGTTCACATTTGGGCTGTTAGAAGACACTCTAAGTGTGAATTATTTAAATGCTAATTAATGTTTTAAGCTCTCAGAGTAGCAATAGGCACATATTATTCTCCAGCTCCTTTTCAAATGACTCATTTCCAATGTTCGCTAAGTGCGGGGTAACTTCGCGCTCATATTTCATTCAATCAATTCCGCGGCAGTTGAGGTTCTTCCACCTATGGCAGGTGCTTCTACACAGTGATAGAAGATGGAATCCATCAATACTGGGAGACAGCTGCTGGAATTACTAATCAACTCGTAGCTGGGAATTCAGAAGAGCTGGAAGAATGAGTCGAGGGAAGCTTGAGTCAAAGCTACTTGACTTATGATGTTGATTCTGATGCACTTTTTTTTTTATTCCTTCTTGTTATTTCAGCTTTTAGTTCACATAATGCTAATCTTTGTGCTTGTGCAGTTCATACATTCCCAAAGGTCCTATTCTTGTGCTTTAAAGAAATATTTGCTGTGTTTTGTTCGCATTCTTTGTTTCACTAAACATGATGCTTGTGAAAGCTTTTAGAAATAAGACAAAGTTTTTAGCTTTTATGCAGAAATCAAATCATTAGAAACATAACAGATTTCTAAAATATTCTGTATATCACCTGTCACTCCAAGAGTTAACAAAAATATTTCAGTTTTATTTGACTTTCTCTTACTCAAATATGAAGGTCGTCAGCTTCTCCTGTCTTTTTAAGATACTGCAAATAAATGTCAAACATGCAATACAGTTGAGTCACTCATGCACATTTAGAAAGATACTGATGCTTTCTGGTCCTTCTTCAGAAAAGTATCTAGAGTCTTTATATTTGTCATGCAATTTAAAAATCAAACAAAAACTGGAAGAAGCAGTTTTAGGCAGTTTCCAAATGTTAAAAGAAAACATTACAATTGATCGGCTCCCTCACAAGATCAGGTTTTAGGTGTGCTAATTAGTACTGGAAGACTGCATGTGGCTCAACTTTGTCCTCAAGCCATCCTGCAAAGAAATCATGATGCACACAGCAGCACCAGCATTATTCATGTTTCCACTATAAGCCTGTTATTCATCACAAGACAAAAGAGATTCTCACTTATCTTGACGTAGATGGAAACGGGGCACGAGGGTATTATTCACATCTGTTGAAAACGATGAGCACAGCCAACTGGATGTCACGATACACGCCAGGCTTATTAATGCAAACATAGCCCCCTCCCAATCCCCTGCAATCAGAATATAAATGGCATTTTCCTTCACATTGAAGCCCTAATATTAATTGTGGTAAATATAAGATGCATTGTGGTTAGAGAACTGCTTCACTTGTGTATTGTTTATCCAACATGTCATAAATCACCACATCATGTCACACAATATAGTGAAGTGTGACACAAGGAGTTGAGGGGTTGAATTCTGAGCTGTACTTTCTGTCTGAACCACAAGGTGGCAGTGTAGCCTCACAGATCCCATCAGCGTCTAGATTTCTGGAAAAGCCTTTACTCTTTCTTACTAAATATGTCCTTAAATGCATCATCATCTCAATCTTTATGGCAAATAGATACAGCAAGCTCTTATATCTCCAAGTGGAAAGTATGTTGATTCTTCTATATTGTTGGATTGACCAGGTTTTAGAAAATTAACTAATCTTAAATTAGATTTGCTTGGGTGTGTGTCCGTGACCCTGCAAGTATAAATGGGTAATAAATATAACAGTCTGCAAGACTATTATTAATTTGGGGATTTTAATGATTTCTTTCAAATATATATATATATTTTTTCTTAGACTTTCTTAAAAACTAACATTTATGTTATCGAATATATACATAGACTCCCAATAATACCAGGATAGATCCCCAAAATCAAAGAGTTGGTAGGTGGAATGAAGTCATATCAGCTAATGGATTTTTACTTTCTGTACCTTATACTCCTCACTTACAAAATGCTTCTTGTATTTCTTAATCAGCCCCTGTAATAGTCAGTATTAAAGAATCATTAACATCCACTTTGCCAACTCCTTCTCATGTGGGTCGAACAGATTTGTATTTTGAGATGATCTTCGCATATTCCCTCCCAGACTGGTAGATGGTTCGTCTCAGCTCTGGATCGGAAAAGTCTACATGGAACAGGCCGAACCGAATGTTGAATCCACTAGACCATTCAAAGTTGTCCATCAGTGACCATGCAAAATACCCACGGACATTGACCTCATCCTCTTCTGTAGCTAAGCACAAAACATAAGAGGGACATGAAATATTTTACTTTTTTATATTCTTTGATTAAATATTACTCATAGGTTTAAACAAGCCAGAAGACTATCACCATGCAGTTTTAGGATATATAACAGGAAATAATAATTGATCATTTCCTACTTAGATAATTGTATGCAGACAGCATGCTGGGAAGTTTTATAATATACAGAGTTGCACAATATTCTGAAAATATGTAATTGCAATGTTACTGTTGCATATTGCCCCTTAATGTCCATGTTGGATAACCACAACTCAACTAAACTCCTCCAATTCACTTTTTATCACTGATATGAAAAATGTTTTCTTCACTACAGATCAATTGTGAATACTACCTTTAGCCACTTCCAAGATGGTGCTTTTGTAAAACTTGCATCGTTCAACATCTTCAATTTGCAGCGGGCCGACCTGAGCGAAACCATTCTCCGTGATGTAGATTGTCGGGTTGTTGAAGACATCCTGAAAAGTCACAGGGTAAATGTTTTTGTCAAGCAAGGCATCACGGTTGTCAGGCATTCAGAGAGGAGACAGATTGGCTGCTTTTAACAGCACCAGGTTCAAGCTAATGGCCTGTGACGAGGCACAACTGCAGGAAATTGCTCGTTTGCAAACACTTTTTCCCAACAAAGTAACCGTTTCACACGATGTGACAGCACTAATGAGCCATCATTGTGCTTCTGGAGGTGATTATTGGAAAGGATGAAGTTTTATTTTACCTTTATATATTTAAGAAGTTTCCTTAAGCCGTCTGGGACAACAGCCAACCATGACACCCCACAAATGGGCCAGGATGGATCTAAAACCTCTTCTGCATCCAAGTCCCTCTCCATACTCAACATCTGCTCGCTGCAACCTCCTGACTTGACCTTCCGGGATGTGTAGTAGTTCAGTGCGAAGAAGTCGGCAGTTCCTAAAATGGGAGGGTCATCGATTGAAAACCTGGGGAGCCTCAAGTCGCCACTGTATCCCATCATCTTGGACTGAGTTTCTATGGCAGATCTCATCAATTCTGGATAATCTCCGGTAACAAACACAGGCCAGGCAAACCACCCCAGAGTGAAGATGAGGTCACGTTCAGCAGAGGTGATGTCCTCGCTACAACCTGGATCTAAAGGCTCAGGCCAGTCGCTGTTGAGGGCCAGAGACAGTGCTCCATTCTGCGTTATCCTGTACATGGAGTCGTAGCTGTGCCAGGCCATGGCGTGAGCTCGCAGCATGTTGTGCCCCACCACGTAAGCAGCGGTGCCTTTTTCTTTCAGCCCTGGGGCATAGATACCAAGTTCGTAACCTAGTTTGGCACACACTTGCGGCTCATTGATGGTGATCCAGAGCTTGACCCGATCCCCGAACAACTGGAAGCAAAACTTGGCATAGTTATCGAAGAGAGTTGCTATACCAGGTGATTTCCAGCCTCCAAGGTCTTGAATTGCTTGGGGCAGATCAAAGTGGTACAGAGTGACCATTGGGGATACATTGCATGCCAGCAAGTCATCAATCACTCTGTTATAGTACTGCACGCCTGTTGGAGAAACAGACATATTGAAATCATCCTCTTTAGAGTTGGGTTTCATTCTGCTATCAGTCTTTTAAGAGTATGGTATAACCTCTCTGGTTGACATTTCGCGTCGTCCCATCAGGCAGGAGGCGTGCCCAAGACAGAGACAGGCGGTAGTGTGTCAGGCCAAGCTGTTGGATGCATTCCAGGTCTTTCTCCCACAGCTCATAGCTGTTACATGCCACATCTCCATTTTGATTTCCAAAAACTCGACCTTTTTCATGACAAAATGTGTCCCAAATACTTGGTCCCTTTCCATCAGTTTGCCATCCACCTAAACCAGAACATACATGTAAACAGAAGAAGGGACTGAAGGTACTAACATAAAAAGAAACTACTTCTAAAAGTGTTTATGTATATATATATGTGATAATAGCCAAAATAAAATCTGGAACTGAACTGAAATGAGTTTTAATGACTGAACATATATTGTTTTATATTTCTGTACATTATTGCATCTGTTGGTCCTGTAAAGCAGCTTGCACTTACAATTATTTGAATTTACCTGGAAAACTTGGATGCAGTTTAATGTTTTAATATCCACTTTTATTCACAAAACTACTTTTTTAAAACTTAGAATTGTATTTAATGAAACTACACTTTACTAAAATACAAAATAAAACAATTATCTAACAGTCTTATAAGACAAATTTGTGGTTTTATGGATGTGGCTTTATTTTGCGAACTATAATTTTATAGTAAAAGCTAGCTGTCTCCGATCATTGCTGTGAACCACGTCGGTGCAACCTGTTTTTTTTAAGTGCAGCGTAAATAAAATAGACTCTTTCGCGACTCAGATGATTGATTATATTGCAACTCTAATGTTGTTAGACTGCGGTAGATTGGTCAGACCATTTTACACTCTTCCGACCAGTTCTGTAAGACAAGATTGAAGTTAGTGATCGTATACAATCCATGAAATTCATAAATTTAATACTCCTTTAAATAAGTTGAATGTATATCAGCCTGTGTATAAAGACCTACGTGCATTTAGCTTCCTGTATTTGCTTAAACTGAACTTAAATGAGACACATTCTCACAAAAGCAAATCAGCTAGAACAAAGTTAAAAGTCTCGTGGCCGTGTTTACCTTCTATTTGGTACGCAGATGTTGCCGCTCCCCAAGCAAAGTCTCGCGGGAACATGTTTTCTTAGCAGCCGTACTTTATCTCTGTAACTCCCTTCTCTTTCTTCGGCCTATATCGTTTAAAGCCGAATATATCTTTCAGTAATATAAGTATAAAGGTGTCGTCTATCCTGCATTGTCTGTCGTAGAATACCGTCGGACAACGCAGTCGTTTTGTCACAGGAAGAGCTCTGCGTCGTCTTTGACTGAGCCGGCTATTTGTGCTCACTCTTTCGGGTGAACGATGAGATCCGAAGCAACTCCTAAGCTGTAAATACTACAGCGTTGCATTTATTCACTATGTAGTTTATTATTTAGTGTTTGGTGGCGCGTCTTTCTCTCATTCTGAGCTGGAAAGATTATAGTCTTACTAACTAATTTTTTAAGGAACTTTTTGTCAAGTTTTATCACAAACATGCCCCAAGAAACATAGGAAAGAATAAATGGCAAAGGGTGAGCTAGAGTAGTAAATTATTTAAAATTTCAAACCACAAAGTCATTAATAAAATGCTATTAAATTACTGACATTAAATACTAAGAAATAAAAAGCAGTAGAGGTCACTGGTACTTCTACTGCTTTTTATTTATTAGTGCTTAATAAATAAATAAAAAGCAGACTGCAATAGATTAGTCAGACCATATCCCCTTGCCGTACTTTCTTGATCAGAGAAAGTACAGCAAGGGGACCCACCAAGTTTTATATTACTTACTTTTACTCTTTTTTGCAGAACCCAGTCCAAGTCTACACCTTTAAGATTGTGTGGCAATTGTGGGAAATTGATGGTATCCATTAAATCTGACAAGTGTGCAAAGCTGGTAGAGGCACAAGTAACTTGTAGTTGCAGCGAATGATGGTTTTACAAATTGAAAGAACAAAAATATACTTTGCAATTCCTGGATTTCCATTTTCAAATAAATCTGAAAACAACCACGTGTCATTTCCCTTCCACTATATGCACTACTCTGAGGTGGTTTACTACATAAAAGCCCAATATAGTATACAGAATAGTACTATATTGTACTGAATCTTCAGCCTCACACAACCTGCAAAGTTGAATGTATTGGTTCAGTATTGTCCACTTGTTTACATTTCTGTGGATTTAAGGCTCAACTAAGCATGAGCAAAATACACAGTGCAAAAAGGAAACAAGCTAACCTATCAAAACCGTATCGGTTAATGTCTCTCCTCCCCTATTCTTTGCATTCAGAGTCTGGGATTTTAAGACCCCATGTGACTTCATCTGTCATGGTGACAGCAGGCTAGATGGAACCTGTTTTTGCACTCAGACAAAAGGGAGGAGCAGGGGCAGATAAAGAATCATTTGTTCAAGTTGAGGCACCAAAAAGAAAAGCATGGAAATTCCTTCTAGTTGAGTGAAAGTCCAGAAAGTTGACCTCAAACATTGAGAGAGTTGTCTACAGAATTTTATGAACTGGTTAAAGAGAAATTTAGATGTGGACACTTACTCATGGCTTTTTTCTTCCTTTTTTAAAGCATGATTTCATTTATTAAAGGACATAGTCTTTTACAATCTGACTCAATGTGCAAAATGTAACAGTCCATGTTTAATTAAGTCGTAAATTAACTGGGCTTAGCCACATTTTTTGGAGAGCTGGTTTAGATTTTACGACCCTTACCAAGAGGAACTTACTCCAAGGTCTCTAGAATCAAGATCTTAAGCAGAACTGATCTAAAAAAAACAGCACTTCAATATTTAAGAGCGACAAATACCTTTACTAATCTGCAAGGGGACTGCATTTTCAAATCACTGTAGCTACAAAGGTATAATTTAATTTAATTTATATTTCTACCCCTTTATCATTTTCAAATCCAACAGGTTTTGTTTCAGTAGTAATTTTTTAAAACTGAGAACCAGTTAGCTAACTTTAACTAGTTAGCTATAATAAATTGCCAATCGTTTAACCAGTAGTTTCATGAGTGAAATCTTACAAAGGATTGTGCTATCACAAGCAAACACATCTATATCATATTCAATTATGGTTTGTTGGTTCCATTTTGAAAAATTTATGAGTATATACATATATATATTTCCAAACTCTGACTTTACACATAATTCCAGTTTTTACTTGAGAAATATCACAAATAATGTAAGCAAAAGTATAAAAAAATGAATATCAGTTATATCAGTGTTACAGCTGAAAGCAGATTTGTGCTTTAAAACAACAAATGTAACCTTTCCTATGTCTGACACAAGCTGAAGCTAAAGCTTTCATCTTTTAGGCTGGTTAGGATTAATACAATTATTTGATTCATTTTATATATTTGCTAAATGGAAAATTAGTTTCTAAAAACTTTATTTAAACTCAAAAATGTACATATATTTCTTCAGTATCCTGCCATTGTCTCAAATATTTACATTTACTCCACTGGCAACTGTGGTCGGAGTTCATCCCACAATCAGTGGGTTGCCAGTTCAGGGCAGCAGTGGATACAATCCAGTAGCCTACAAACATCACCGTGTGAATGACTGAATGTAGGATGAAGCGCTTTAAAGTGCTACACAAGTGCAAACCATTTAACTCTGAACAGCCAGATTTTTTGTGGCTATTCTGGATGGTGTCATTTTTCATCAGTTTTGTGTTATTTTTACTGAAGTTCATCATTTATGTGTTTCGAGTTTTGCACCGGAAGCTTATTCTTAAAGGACCACTTAGTTTCACTCCTGCTTTTATTCTGAAACTCCGACCGGATATAGTTTGGAGTCTGTCATTGGTCACAGTGGAACGCGGAGACAGGACGAAGGAGAGATAAGCACCGAACTTTGTGTGGATGACTCATTTCAAACAATTACATCAACTTGACTTTGGTTGAAAAGCAGTTTGTAGCGATTTGTTTTTTTCCTTAAAACTATTCCGGAGGTCAAGAACTTGTCCAGGTCTGCTGTCGGATTATTTTCTTTTTGTTGAAACTTAGTATTTTGATGGGAAAGCTGATCAAACCGCTGGGAAGTTGATGCTAGTTTTTTTTTTTTTTTTTAACCACGGAGACATTTCCTGAGTGGATAACCTGGAATGTGTGTTCAGCTGCTTCCTCTGGAAAAGACAGCACTCTGGTAACAAAGAGCGGCTCTAACCTGCGAGAATGTTCCTTTCACCAGGTTGTCTGGCTTTTTACAGGCCAAATAAAATGACCGCCACACCAGGATGGAATGGGAATTATAAATGAGCCTCCCCCCCCTCCCTTCAAACAAAGAAGCACACCTCTGTCAGATTGGAGCAGCGTCGAGCGAAGAGGAAAAACCTTGCGGGAAATGGAGCAGGAAGGCTCGTTGGAGCCAAACAACACACAGGCTGAGATTTCTGCATTGTTAGCTCCGTCCGAGCTGCTCCTTCGCCCGGTTTAGTACCAGCGCATTCCTCCTCGTTACCAAATGCAGCAGCCGGGTTTTCACTAGTCGTGTGTGTGGGGTTAAATAAAATTAAAAAAAAAAAGAAAAGAAATGAGGCTGGACTGGCTGCAGTTGGTGGTGGTTTTGCTGCTGAGTGGGCTCCGTGGCTCCGCGGTGCTGTTCGCCTGCAAAACCTCCGACGAAGAGCCGAAGAGCGGAGGGAAAAGCCCGGCATCCGACCGGAAGGTGGTGTGCAGCAACATGGAGCTCCATCAGGTGTTGCCTGCGGGCTCCTTCCCCAACAGAACAGTCATATTGTGAGTTTCAGTCACCGCAAAACACACACATACTTCTGTTGTAGTCGTTGTTGATCTCTAAAACACACTTTTTATAATTAAAATTGTATGTCGGTCTCTTTCGCTGTTGATGCTTTCAAATATAACCAGTGTTTCTCCAAGAGCAAGCTAATTAGTAAATAAGGTTCACCTGTGTGTAATTAATCTCGGAATGAATGCAGCTGCTCTGTCATGTTTATTAGAGAACCTTTAGTGAGTCAAAAGTAACATGAAAACGAGGGAACACTGTAGTAAAGTGCTAAAGTTGTAAAAGAACATTATTTTGGGAAGAGTCCCAGAACAACTATTAGTTCTGCATGTCACGAGTTTGGCTCTTATGAAGAATACCAATGGGAACTTGCAGGAAAAATGGATTAAACTTTTAAAAGCCTGAAAAAAAAGTTGATTGATTTCTCCTTCCAGCAGGACAACAGCACCAAACATTCAAGCAGGACTTGATAAGTTTTGATTGGTACATATCTGAGTCTTTGAATGGCCCAGTCAAAGTCCAGGACAAAAAAAAATTAAAAAAAATCAATTGAGAATGTGTGGATAAGAGTTTAAATGTGATTCAATCCAATTTGACTGAACTCCTGCTCTTACAGAATCGTGCTGGCAAACATTTCAGCCTCCAGATGTGTAAACCTGCTAGAGACATTCACCAAAAAGACTTTCAGCTGTAATTGCAGCAGCTGGTTCTTCAAAGATTTGATGCACAGGAGCTTTCTTAGTACAAAATACTGAAATCAATGTATAGTTTTACTTCCGCACTACTTTGTGTCTGTCTCATCAAATCTCAATAAATGGTTTGAAGTCTTCAATTGGAATATAAGATATGGAGAAGTTCAGATAGTGCCTTGATGAGAAGTTTTGCACCGTCTCTCCACTCATGCTACTGAATTCATATGACACTCCATCTATGAGGCATTTACCAGAGCTTACAAGTCGTGAATTAAGCCTTGTGGGGTTTTTACATCAGGATGTGACTCAGTCTGTGGTAGGATTATTTTCAGATTTAGCTCTTGACGGCACACACCTGAGTAAGCAGCATGTTTACTCTCCTTTAGAGTAATACTAAGTCTTGTTTTTACTTTCATTTTCCCTGATGTTTTATTGGCTGTGGGCTTGAAATATACACTGTAAACACTCCATTATATATTTGAACTCATTTTTTTGGTTTTGTGTTGTATTTCATTGATTCCAAATAAGTTGTTTGAACCAGTCAGGATTTCTTAGATTACTTTTTCTAATTTCTGTCAACCCTCTTTGTGGTTTTAACGATAGTACACACATTTGTAGATTTCTAATTCTGCACAGAAGTGATGAGTTTTGGCAGCAACACTGACACTTATCAATTAGACTGGTGCCTGAAGCCACTTTGCCCTTCCTCTGGAACCGGACATAAGCTGGAATAGGATAACTGGTGTGAACCTGGGTGGAGCTGAACACCTGGCCTGTCTATAAAACAGACTTTATACTTTTTCAGGGTGACTACCTTCCTCTGTCACGGGGTTTTCTTTGGTGTTCAACAGTGTTGAGCATTAATTAACATGTCATTTCAAGGTGCTGCTTGTGTTTGCATCGACTGCTTTTATTTCTGGGAAACGATCTGACTTTATTGTAGGACACAGTTTTGTATATTGGGAGCTTAGATTTGGTTCTGTTTAATTGAAAATTTCAACTCATGTCAAGCTCCTGAACTTCAGTGCAGCTCAAATATCTTGTTCTTCTTACCCGTATTTATCTAAGTAAATTTAATCCTCTGGTTACCATGGTATCAGATTGAGGTCTGACAGGTTGTCCGTGACTTAGTAAAAACTTTAAGACTGAAAAGACGACATAAATAATTGAATTAAGGAGCACAGGAATAAGCACTGTTATTTCCTCAATTTTTGCTTTTGTCTGAAAATAGTGCTAAATACAACTGACTTTATCATTTGCATTATAAAACATTTTACATTAACTGCATGTTAATGATGATATGTATGTAGCCTCTAAAATCAGTGAATTTTCTGGACATGTGGAGTTCCTGGTTTACTGTCCTTAACCGTGGCCTGGATCCCGCCGTGTGTTTGAACTTTGCATAAAAATCAAGGCTACCATGGAAACCTTCAAAATGGTCTGTCGTTGCTTTTCTATGAAGTTTTTTTTTTAACTTTGCCTGTGGATATAAACTCAAAACTATGAATTGTCATAAGAAACCCACTTGGCATCACTACGTAGTTTTTTATTTTCTAGACCCTAGAAAATTATTGCAGAGTATTGGGTAGACATGATTTAAAATTAAGCCGTGGCTTCATCCACTGCCTTCTTTTCATAAACTATTGGTTTGTATCACAATCTATTTCCCATTGGTTAGATGTTCAGAATCGCTTTGGGATTGACTGTGGATAACAGGAAACCAGCAGTTCTTGTTTTCTTTTGCAAAGCTGCTGTGCATTTAGCATCACCTCTTGAATGACAGATTGTATCTTTGCTGTCAATGAGCTCAGTCACAGAAATCTGCTCTGGCTCTCCATAGAGAGGCCTGACCGTAAAGAAGGTAAAAAGTTATGTGACAAAACCTTCTCAGTTGAGGCGACAGGGAAGCATGAATCCCGCCTCAGAGCTTACATTCTTGGTGTAAACAGAGACCCGTTCATTAGCCGTGGGCACACATCTCGCAGACAATTTCCTGTTTGCACTTATCAGGCGTCCCACTTTGAACAAACGAGCAGAGTTCTTCTCGAGTCGTGCCAGAAAACTTGTAAACTTCTCCATGCGAGTTTGTACCTTTGCAGTTGCAAAGATGCTCAACGTAAAGGACTAATAGAGTGGCTTTACACTGACATTTGGTGTGTGAAGTTGTTGACTGCAGTTCAGCTTTGGAGTCCTTTGCGTCGAGACAAAACGAAACCTGTGTAATGCATTCCCTGAACTCAACCGCCTTAGTAATCCGAGAGGAAATGACACAAATGTGTTTACAGTTGGCCCATCCACCCATGCCAGAGGAGGCCCTCTGCTAAGTTACGAGTTCTCCAATTTGTCCTTTAGCTCTGAGAGTCGAAAGGTTTGAGTGGGCGGGTGTGTGCAGGAGTTCTTATTTCACCCTCCGTAGCCTCTCACACAGGAACTGACTGAGCTTTCTTTACTCATCCAGCTTATATTTCTTTTCAGGACAGGGTCTGTGTATTCAAGATCTCTTACCCTAGAGCAACCGGGTTGGATTTTTGTGAATAAATGCTCCTGGTTTTATCTCCTGCAGAGCAGGATTTATGCGAGAAACATCCCAGGGAAGTGTGTGCTTAGCGCAACGGCTCATCGGGGTGCTATAAACTCACTGGTTTCACCGTCCAAACTGGGGATAGAGAACCCTTTCCTTTTGGGTTCCACGCAGTTCACCTATAAAACTGACTGTCCTCAGGTCTGCGTAGAGTCGGACCATTCTTTATGTCTGCCATCTCTTTGATTTGCTTCGTTGTTCCAAATGTCTTTGAAGTATTTGTGCAAAGGGAACACGGACCCGTGCTTTCAGTCTCGTATTTGTTTTTTTAGGAGTGTTTCTGCCATGCTGTTGGTGCACACTAATGGGATGTCCCTGTGTGTTGTTGTTAAGTGGTTTTGCAGTGTTTGCATTGGAAAGCCAAAAAGTCCTCACGACAAGGCACTGACAGCTGCATATCCATTCAGTTTGCAGACCAACTGAGCTTTTATTTTGCAGGGTCGTCATTCTCCCCATTCCCCCCCTTTGCAAGCAGATTTATCCAGTGTCCAACTTTAGTTAGGTTACAATTTTATATTTTGCAACATTTTTATTTTTTTTTTCTTCACAAAATCAAAATGTGAATCAAACTTTTAGGTTATTTTTTTATATTTAAAAGGAGATAATAGAGACGTGTAACTTAACAGAACTTATTTATTTATTTTTAACCAGACCCCAACTTTTAGTACAGTGCCCTACAGGTCTAGTTCATTCTTGTTCGTCACAGTTTTAGTTGTGGTAAACTAGAGATGGGAAGTTTTAATTCTTTTTCTTTTTTTTTTACATGAAATGCTAAACACGATGGGCAGTTGTATTTGCTTCTCATTTACAGCTTGTTTTTGCAGATATATTCCCAATAAAATGCATCTCTATTTGAATGTGCACAGCCATTTCCAGCTTTTTGGATCTGAACAGGTCAAAAGTCACATAATCCAAACTGTTAGATACTCACTTGACATTTAATGTTGCATCAAAGGAGTAAAGATATTGCAAGGATTCAAGAATAATTTCTAAATATTTATGTCGTGTATTGACTCTAAACCAAAAGCTGAAATGCAGCTGGATATATTTTGAAAATCTGCTGAAGATGCAACAGATACACATACCTGTGGACATTTATAAATCAAAACAATGAATTTTTAATTGCTTTCTACTTATAGATGTCACCAAAATCATAGATTATGTTATGTAAAACCAATTGGGACCTTCATTTGCATTTATCTTAGGCTTTAAACTGAGACAAAATCCAGGCCATATTAATCTGTAGGGGAAATTGCATATTTAAAGATAACATCTTTGATAAACATAATTAAGATTGACAAACTCTGTATAAGTAAACACAGGATGTGAGTGTCGACAGGCTCATTTAGCGGATTTTCTTGGCATAATCCCACGCAGGTTTTACTTACTATGAATGCCTGAAGACTCTCTTCTGTGCTGTTGGAGGGCCAGCCTGGAAAAAACGTCCCTACACTGTAAACAGAGTATGGAGACGTCAGGCTGGCGTGCAGAGACAGGTCCGCAGAGAGGTAGATGAATAGAGTGCAGACTTCCTTTCCACAGATTCTGAGAGTCAAATAGGTGTTGCTTTTTATTTTATTTTTTTGCTCTGTGTTGTTGATTAAAAAATTAGACACGAGTCTTGCCGTAAAGACTTTCTTCCTTTTGCAGTCAAAGCAGATCCCAGCATTCTGTTGTCACAATCCTGTCATGAGGAGCAGGGTTGGATAAGGTGGCGTGCAAAGACTTAAAGGGTGGAGGATGGGAAGGAGCCAACCAGGCCGCATGACTTTTTGGAAATCTCCTGTTATGAAGCGTAAAGAAATTCTGGACTCACCAGACATTACATGTCCACTTGATCTTGGATTAGAATGACATAATCTAGTCCCTAGACCTTTTATTTTTCTTTTATTTTATTTTACTTCTTTGAAGATTAAAGCTTGTTTGATAATCTGAAACAGCTTCCATCAACTTATTTGCATTTGAGTTTTGTAGCCGTCAAGAGAACCAGTACATACTGCTGTCAAATGTTTGTGGATTTAACAGTCAAGTACTACGTTTGTGCCCACGGAGAAAAATGGCAAACCTTCAACAAGTCTCCTCTGCCCAACCCCGGTAATGAAACCCCTTCAACACACTGTAATAGCTCCAGGATTGCCTCAGGTTGCGGGTGCAGCTGACATGGATGTCACTAACCAGCATGTTCCCTCCCTGCAGGCCAGAAACAAACTCTGACCACAAATCCCTGCTGTGGGTTTCTGGGCTGTTGGTTTTTAACACCCTTCAGGGTGAAGTTTTAAAGGAGGCTGAAACAAACACAAAGCTTGGTTTGTTGTACGTCATCGTTGCTGGCTGCAAGAAGCAAATTATTTTGTAGAATTCGGTTAGTCATCAAAAAAAAAAACGTAGATTTTTTTTATTTTTTATTGGAAATTAAATATAATTAAGAGGCATTTAGTCATTACTTGGGGTGTAAGGAACAAAACTCAAGACGAGAACGAAATGGTACAGTTTCATGTTACTTTAACGAAAACTTCCACCATCAAATTTATGCTGCGAAAAGGCTTTTGTTGTGTAATTTATTAATTTTGCCACAAACTGAACAACCTTCCTTCTACTAATGTATTTTTATCTCTTCAGACCTTATGATTGTGCTTCATCTATTTGCATAGAAACATTTACCATTTCTTAGCTGCTACTGATGGCATGCGCCGATTGCTCAACGTACCTCCCATCGTTTTGCCATCGGTTGTTATAGTGATGCTTTCTGCTTCCTTCAACATCTGAACAACTGGCAGTGCAGACATATTGTTCATTTAGTCACTGTCACTACCTACCATTCCTATTGGAAGCCCAAAATGACTTAAAAATAGTAGAGGAATCTTTTGCAGCTACATCAGGGGAAGCCATGTTGACTGCAACTAGCCAGAGGTCAACAAGAAATATTGTGATGCTTTACCAATGTAAGATGTCATTGTTACATCCCAGTGGCTACATATCACTTGGACCAGTGGATGTTCCACACTATCCAATGTGTTAAAATGCGCATGCTAAAGGCAGCCATCCTTCCACCACTTGATAAAAAGACACTCCATCCCGTTTTGAATCCACTTTCATTCACACATTCACTGCTGATGTTTTGGTCCGAGGAAGCATTTGCTTTCCTGCAGCTAATGAGTTGAATGTTGTGTGATTATTTTGACAGAAATGCTTGCAGCACAATAAACATCTGAGAGTCGCATCCTGTTTTTCAAAGGCATCCTAGTAATTTCCGTCTTTGTTTTCTCCGCAGAATTCTAAACAACAACAAGATCCAAGAACTGAGAAATGGAGCCTTCTCTGGATTGTCTGCGTTGGAAAAGTTGTAAGTACAGCTGCCGAGTAAAATTCATTCATTCGAATCATAATCTGGTTTTTGAATGTCTCTACAAAGCAGAATAGTTGTAGAAATGGGCCCTAACTAAAGATCACAGTTGGTCTATTTACCAAATGCAAGTGAAGGCAAAGTTTTAAAACCGGTCGTGGTTGCACCTTTCCACAAAGTTTGGAGTAACATTTATTCTTAATGCTGCTAAAATAAAACATCTATTATTACAACTGTTATCTGTATTATATTATTTTTATTTCATCCATAAATTTAAACAAAATCTAAAATGGACCAAACGTCATAGCAACTAGTGATGGTACGCTAGTAGCTTGTCAGCTGCACTTTTAAAGCTGCTTTGCTGTCATGAGCATAATGGGTGACACTCTTAGTTTCCATACATGACCAACTGAGATGTTTTATATAAATATGTCTGCTTTAAGCCAGCTGACTTTCAGTGTGTTTCAATATGTGCTCAATGCAGCCACTTCTGCATCTTTGTTTGCATCTCATTAAGGAGCTTTAAACCATGTAAATGGTGTGATGGAAAATCTTTGCTAATTTAAACCCATAGTTTTTGTAAAACTTGCCTACAAGCAGATACTGAACATAGTAAAGGGAGTCTGCTACTAAAATAGCATCATGGTGTCTTGTGTGTAATATTTACTTAGGAAATTAAACTAGATATTGTATTTAGAGGAGTTTTATATTTGAGCTGTCAGACAACGTAACGGATGATGAGAGCATGTCTACACCCTCCATCCTAAAGTCAGTATTTGTATGTCTAATCTAATCTTTGCATTGGGCTGAATATGACGGACCCTCTTTTTGAAACTTAGTTGCCTCTTAATCATGTTAGGCACTTGAACATAGCCAAAAGTGTAACATTTAAAAGTGAAGGAGAAGATGTAAAAGTAAAGTGGAAAATAATGAAGAATGGTACAGTAAGTTATCTTTATGTGAGGCGATGAGACGTCATTTAGTTTTGTTTAGAAATGTTGAAACCTGCCATTTCTGTACCTGAAATGTATTTTAACATGCTTATTTGTTTTGTATATTAAGATTATTCCAGAAAACTAAGACTTTTTGTGGAAAGCATCTTTACCCAACAGATGACACAATTCTGTTGTCAAAGCCTTAAATTTAATCCAAAATTGCATCAGCAGAAGTAATCCATCCATCCACTAGAAAAGCTTTGACATGCAGAGTGAAGGGGTTCAAAAAACACGAGCTGGGATCCTGCCAGTCCCAAAAAATATGAAGCAGCTCTGAAGTTCAGTCAGTCAAAGCTGTCTGTCTATTCTGGAAGACCGGAGGTCGAAGTAGAAAGGGGCTAATTATAGGAAGTGTTGCCTGCCTGGTGACAAGCCCTTGACAAACAGCTGCTTGGATATTCCTGGGATTCCATTATTTGCCAATGGGAAGTTGGTGCCCTGAGAGGTTGTCAAAGTGCAAAAGAATAATTTCTATATTGGCCATTCAAAGTAGCATGAATTTTATGCACAAATTTTACAGAACAACTTAAAATGTTTTTCGCAAACAAAAACAAGGCAAATAATATGATCGTGTAGCGTCGCACGTGCCTTCATCTCGCAGGTTCGGCTTTAGAGAGACCTGGTGAAACAGGAAGTTAAATAAGAAGGGAGCTAAGAGGATTGGTCAAAATGTAACTGCAGTAACTGGTCAGGAAATAAGGAAATGCAGAAAACATGAAGGTGATTGGTTAGATTTGTGCAAAATTTGTGAATGATTGATTGAATTTGCATTCACAGTTGCCATTGCAACTTTGAACTTCCTGAAGGGATTGGTTGAAGAAAGCCAAGAGGGCCACAGTTAACTTTGAGGGAGCTGCAGAGATCCAGAGCTCAGGTTGACGGAGTTCAAACTATTTTGCGAAAAATATTGGGATCAAGTTTACCGGGGACTCTGAAAGTCTGAATATTGTTCTGATAAATATCGTTAAACTATGTATAATTTTCTTTCCACTTCACAACTATGCACTGCATTGGGGTTGCTATTCATAAAATATGTTGCTGCAATGTTCCATTTGCTTTCTTGACTTCTCCAAGAGACGCACATGAGACCAACGCAGCGTGGTTTCTGACACATCTGTCGGTTTTTCTCTTGGCTCCATTTACTGATTGAGAAACATCATCCGTGTCACCCGACTCTGCTGCTGCAGCCTGGAATGTTACAATCCGTACTTCCTTCCTACACGGACATTCAGAACGTGGCTCCGGGCCTGAGCATATGGGCCACCAGTGATTTATCACTTGGGAACGGCTTCATGCAGATAAAATAACCAGACCATTAATGGCCCCACTTTTACCCAAGGCTACAATAACACATGAGTGCATTGATATGGAATTTTAAGTGCACGATCCTCCTCTCTTTAAGCTCAGGCTGCCGAGAAAACGAGCAAAAGCTGACTGCCTACAGTCTCTGTTTTTGAGAGACTTTCACTATGAGTACTATAAATTACATAAGTCATATTTTCCCAAATTCTTGCTCATTTGTTCACATATTTACAAGGCTGCCTTGATTATTTCCTGTGTAGCTGAACGGCTCTCCTGGGGGCACAGTGGTTAGTTTTCGAATCTCAGACCTAGAGGATAAAACGGAGGATCTGCTTCGAATGTGTGAAATGAAAATCTTTGATCTTTCTTTAGGAAAGCCTTGTTGGCTCTCGTATGTGATGTGAATAGTCAGCTATTCGGCTCGACTTTGTCTCCCAGCCAACCTACTGCAGTCCATCTGCAGACAGAGAGCGAGCCTGCTCGATGGTCTGCTTGCTTTTGTGATTATAATGAGGCCAGGCTGAGGGCAGAGATGACAGCCGTGACATTCCCATTCACACTGAGCATGCTCCGAAACGGCACTCCCGCCTAAAATCTAAACTTTATCTGAGAGTGCTGCATCTCTTCACTCTCTCCCTGTTTTTGTTCTGCGTCCACAACGAAGTGCTCCCCTCGTTTAGAATGGCTAAATGCAGACCGAGACCGAGAGGGGTGGAGAATTGATTTCTGTCTGCACCGCTTTCTGTGTGAAATTGAAAAGTAACTCTAGAGTTCCTTGTGTTCTGCTGGGGGCCAAAGATGTCACTGCTTGTTTTTATAAGCCACTCAGAACCCTTCATTTAGGAACAGGAGGCGACACTCTTTCTGAAAGCAGTGCTGTGGAGAATAGATGAGAAGATCCTGAAAGAAAAAGCAATTTGTGTTGTAAATAATATGTAGATGGAGTTTTCCGTACATATTTTACTTTGACAGAAAGTGTTTAATCTGTGGGATTATTGTGATACTGTTCAGCTTTATAAACGCAACGGATTCAGATAGTAAATCATAGAGCAGAGCTGCTAAATATCCTGAAAGGTATTCTGCATTCAGGCTGCACAATATATGACAAATTTCTAGTCTCACATCAGTTTCAAAAATAATTGCATGGAGTGCAATAATTATTATTCCGAGTGTTACAAGCTTGTATTTACAGGCTAATGTTATGTTTAGCTGTTGGACAGAGGCTCAAGGGAGCAGCCGTTCCCTTCAGACACAAAGGCAAAGGTCATGGAGTGATGGATGCCCAGATGAGAGAGAAAATATCACATCTCATACTGTATTATCGTTACAATATCTTGTATATTATTATCACAAATGCAAGATTTGCTAATATCTTGAAGCCCTAATCAGCAATATTAGCATGCACTATGGAATAATCCTTTTATGACTTTGCACAAAATAAGGCTGAAACGATTTCTGACATGAGTCGAGTGCCTCGATTATTAAAATTCCTCGAGAAAAATTAATCTGACACGGATAACTGTAAAGATATTATATAGAGTACTTCATTACTCCATTACTGACAATTTTTGGCCCAACATCTTAATTTGTACATATAGGAAAAAGCTTTTTATCTGTGGGTACGAAGGAGCCTTAATCAATAAATAAAATGACAATTTATAAATATATATATAAATATAATTTAGTTATCTATTCATCACAACCCATAGCAACATTTACCAACATTATCACACATCAGATGATTTCCTGATATTATGCAGTGTTATCACACAAAATATTGGCTATTGACCTTCACAGTAGTATTAATATCTGATAGCCAATCAGCCCAAATTTTCATATCGGTGCATTGTCACAATAAAGCTAAATTCTTACTTAAAATTAAATATAGGGTAACATTACCATACGTGACCCTGCTGGCGCTAGAAATCTACTTTCCAGAGGTTAGGAAGTAGACTTATTGCTACATTAACAGTTGTCCTTTCAAATTAGAGGCTTAAACTGTTGGCTTGGATTTAACTGAGAGTCAGAGGCTCTGGCCCTTGTTTTCTAATCGGAGTGAAGGGAACAATTGGATAAAAGTGACCTGATGTGAAACAAGTAAATTTCGTGCATCGACACACAGGCTGCAGGTCGTTACCGTGCCAAGACTCTGATTAAAAGAAATGAGCTTCAGGTAATCTTTTTGTCAGTAAAACATTATTTTAATGAGAGAGGAACACAGTTAAAAACCTTTAGCAGTTGCTGAACTACTATTATCTTTGGAGCTAGTTCAAGAACACTTTTGAAACGCAGCTTTAATGCTCTGCCAGCTGTTTCAAAGCGAGAATGTCCAGAAAAGCCGCATTTTCTCTGTGCAAATAGGCTTGAAAGGTGCCAGGTCATGTGCAGTCTTCAGGCTTCAAGGATTCAACATGGTTTCTCTAACCCCCATTTTTATTACCAATTTTTTTAATCCAAGCTCACTTGCATTTTTTTGTTTTGTTGTATCTGGTTTAACTTTATGTGCATTTCTGCCACAACAGATTCCTTAAAATTGCAACAAATGCAAAGTCTTAACAGAACAGCCACTCCTCTCAAAATATCCTTTTACGGCGGCTCTAATCTCAAACCGGTTCTGACTTGGCTATGAGGATCTTCTAAAAAAAAAAAAATATTAGCCATTTCTTCATCCTCTCGTCTCATTTCTCACTCAGCACCTCTTCGCTAGAAGAATATCTCTGCTTGCTCACATCAAAAGTTTTCTCGGGCAATAGATGTTTTGTCTACGGCTCGTTTGTGGTTTGGAACCCACCTGTGGTTGACAGGCCGTTGACATCAAACGGGCCGAGTTACCCAGCGGTGTATTGTGTGGATTCAGGTGGCGAGTAGAGAGCCTCCTCTACCTCCGTCTTAATGAGTGACGAGGCAGTGCTGGCGCAGGTGAGCGCCGCGGGAATCCTGTGACCTCAGTGCTTTGAACCCCGGGTGAAGCAGGGGGGGAGAGAGAGACGGAGCCAGGGTTCGCCTTTGAGGGTCGGGTCATGACAACAGTTGTGTAGCAATGATAGGCGTTTGAGTTTGGAGGGAGGTCTGGTTGCTGTTGGATTAAAATGTGCAAAACGTTCTTTTTTTTTTCCCCTGCTCTCCTTTAATTATAGCTGTCTGTTTCCGCAAGATAGGTAAAAATCAGACTTCATTCTTTTCCAAGATTGATCTGAACTCATTTCCCTTCACATTTTAAGACCTGACCTCATAACTGTCCATTAATGTCTGTAAAAACCATGAAACTCTGGTTGACATGTTTTGATTGAAGCCAAAACCCTAACGCTGGATCCTATAGAGTTTTTGTTAAGAATTACTGGTATTACTGCTGTGTAGTAACTTTCTTTTTTTGGGGTTTTGGCTTCAATCAAAGGGAAAAAAAGTGCAGCAACAACAAAATAGTCATTACATCTATTTTCCCACATCCTGCTGTACAAAGATTTAATTATAGGGCCAGATCATTTTCATTAGATGGAAAAAAAAAAGAAAATTGTTGAGTTTGAAAAGTGAAATGAAATGCAGAGTACAAAGTATCGTATAATTTGTTGATGCGTTGTGATCATATATATTCAAGCAATAAATATGGGATTTTGCTGTCAAACTACGAGATTAACAGTTAAGAAGCGGGGAAGCTCAGGCCTTATTGGTCATTGCAGCTGTGCTGATGTGTGTCTGTGTGCGTATGTCTACGCGTGTGTGTGCGCGCGTGTGTGTGTGGTGACCTGTTCAACTGGGACTCCTTGCCACAACACAGATGTTATTAAATTTGCAGCTTAGTCAGTAGAAAAAAGTGACAGTGACTTGTTCAGAATCAGATTAAAGTGTTTTTTTGTTCGTTTGTTTGGCCTGACATGATTTCTATAAAATAACTGCCAACAAGGTGCTTTTTTTTCCTTCTTCTTTTTTCTTACAACTGTGAGTAACTGTAGTTTGTAGCTGGGTCTCTCAGAATATCAGTCAGTATTTGCACAGTTGTAAGGAGTTCATTTATGATCTTGTTGTAACGATTTATTTAAATGATTAACTAAGCGGTACATCTGTCATTGCTGTTTCAACTCCTTCAAACCTAATTGGGGGGAAAACGTTTTTTCTTTCTCTCCACAGGGACCTGCGGAACAACTTGATCAGTCGCATTGAGCCGGGAGCGTTCCTGGGACTGAAAGCTCTGAAGAAACTGTGAGTATCGGAGCATCTGCTGTTCCTTTGTTGACTAGTCAGTCAAATGTTTTGACTGTGTACTCCACATGCAGACAGATCAGGGCATTTTACCTCAAAGAAAATATTTGATATAGTTTTTTAATTTCCATAAAGTCAGACTTCATAGATACAAAGAGTTAAGCACCAAGAAGGAGATGTCTGATTGGAACATAATTTGTGTGGCACACAGACAAGTGACGTTCTGGGTATGCAAGTAATTAAAATCGCAGGATGCTGAAATTTACACTATAATCAAAATTATTGTCATACCGTGGTATGAAAGCCCCATTGTGAACACATAAACGTCACATACCAAGCTGTTGAATGATGCGACCACTCGGCCTCCTGCAGACCGGTTATCGTTACTCAATGTTTTTAAAAACTGTCTGCAACTCATCACACCACAACTTTAATCCTTCACTGCCTGTTCCAGATGTTTCCAGCTTCTTGCAAATCAAATTGTTTCCATTGCTGCAGAAGTAAATGTATTTTGAATCTTTGCAGTTCCATCATCAAACTGTCTTACAAATTTACTCACTGGAAAAATGGCATTTATTCCCTGATCCATTTCCATAAAGATTAGAATTTGTAAGAGTGAGTTTGTCTTAAAACTTAAAGTTTGAGTAATCCGTGTCATTTTGCATCATTTTACTGTTTTCATCATGAAGCCTGGAGTTGCCAGGAGACTTGAGGGTTCACTATGCTACAGAGAAGCATGGAGAAATTGACTTTTGATTTTACATTTGATCAGTCGGTCAAATCAGAATCTACAAAAATTTATATGAAAGGGTTGGACAGAATCGGTGATTAGAAATTGACCTAAAAATCTCTGCTTGGTTCATTTCTACGATTGTAGAAAATGTGCAGAAAACATTTTGGAGATAATGTTGTAAGAATTGGAAATTACATTGGAGAACTTTTGCTTTTTAAGACTGTCTCCCATTGACATCTTTTTTTTAAATTATTATTCATTCATTTTTATAGCATGGTCACATTTTTAAATAAAAGTGGGGCACGTTCTCCTCATGAAGCACCTTTTCATTTCAGTTGCTCTTTGCTGCATGGGGAATTTTGTGAGGATAAAGGTGCATCATGAAGCAAGAGTCTATTTCCAGCCTTTTGTTTTCTTTGGCCTTCTACCAGAGGCGCTCACTCTCTGATAAAGGGAAGAGGTCTTGAATGCATTCATGTCCGGATCATATTCAAATGTGGAAAACTAATCTTAGGTGGCATGCAGCTGTTGTCGTTGTGCCTCGTGGGTGTAAAGCTGTGCATCGGAGTCTGTTACATGAGACTGAGGTGGAACACAGCTTGGGTTGGATTCATCAGATCGTACCCAGCGCCTGCCAACACAAACTTTAGCTTGGCTGCTGCTGTGGAACAATAAAGAGCTCAACATGAAGGCAATTGGCTCCCTGGTTCAGACCTGCTCTGATTTCCTGTCCAATTCTTCTTCTCAGTGTATATTCACACTCAGCTCAAAAAGTTCAGCAGCAGCTAAAACTTTTTGTTTTGATTTTTTACTGCTGTGCAGATGCAACACCTCACACGGAGGCGCCTGCTGAGAATGAAGTCTGATTTTTACCTAAACATTGCTGCTTTTCACCGTTCATTTACAAGGATGGGTCAAAATCAAAAATTGGAACTCGCAGCTTGATGTCTTCAAGTTTTTGGAAAAATTTAAAGGAATTAATTGGCAATGATGAAAAATTCCCCAACTTCTAAGTAGCTCATGATATTTGCCAAAGTTTATACTGTCCAGAAAGTCTTGGAAAAGCTTGAAGATTTTGCTCATAACGTTTTTGCTCTTTCTCTCGGCTCAAGCTGGTTTTTAATTCCCCCAACTGTCCCTCTCCTTCAGCATTCCCTAATTAAAATTACGTCTGCTTTGAGTGTGTTGGCAAAGGCCATTGAAAAGGAGATTTAAAGTAAAAACTGCTGAGGTTTTGGATTGCAGCTTTTCTGCACACAGCATGCATAGAATGATTCCCAAACGTGCCCTGCATTTGCAAATTGTGGGAGGAAATATCAAGTTTGTGATTCTTCTAAAGTTTGTATAGTAATCCTTAACTCCTTTTATTATATTCTGTTTAAACTATTACATCATACATTCTTGGCACCCCAACAATTGAGTGTTTATCATTTCTAAGACGAGTCTTTCTCAATTTCCCCTTTTCCGCCTTAAGAGTCATTCATTTAAAAATGAAAATTAAAGAAGGCATAAAGTGAACGCATGCGTAAATGGTCTGTTATTGAGTCTTAGATTGAAATTGTATAAATTCAGTTTGTTATCATACTAAGATTAAACTAAAATGAAATTGAAAAACAAATTACAAACCAAGTGGCCCCCCAGGGGGTAATATAGGTGCACTTCCTTGTCATGATTGTGTCTTTTACTTTCCTTTCCCCACATCTGATGTGTTTTCCCCGGTTTGAAATGTTTGAATCCATTTTAACGCCCTTACTTTGCTCAGCAGTGGATCCTTCTGGCTGCAGCCTCTTTTTTTAATGTGCATTCCTCCAGCAGCTGAACAGGCTCTGCTCAGACCTAATCACATTAGGCTATTTTTGCCTCTCCTCAGCATGTCATACGCAGCAGCTGACGTCTCTGCCAAACCATCCTCCTGCTCTTAATTTGCTACATTGCAATGTCTAAAAGCACTGATTAAACCGTTGCTCTAGGAACCCGGTCTGGTTTGCGCATTTAGCAAGATTCCCATCATAGTGGCTGATTACAGTAACTATGATCTCCCGTCTTGTGTGAAGTTTAACTTTCTTTATGATATGAATCAAGGCAATAAAAAAAGAGCAGAAGGGAAAGCCCTCCTCTTTCAAACCTCCACTTTTCCATCCCCTGCTCTGTCCTTAGCCCGGCGCACAATACTCGCTCAAATTGGCAAGCCTGCAACAGGCTGTTATTCATTCTCTGTCAAGTGGAACTAATAACCTCACACTGTGAATTCCCCGCCTGCTGCCTTGAAGACAAACACCAATAATAAAAATAATAAACACTTTGAAGTTGGGATATGACGACCAGCTATTTTCCAGGTAGAACTTTACGCTTCTCAGGCACTCCAGGGTGTAATTCAGCAGCTGGGTAGATGTCTGTTCTTGTATCATCTCTTCATTTTTTGCTTGGCACAATTCTAAAATTCAATCATTACTGGTGGAGTATTTATTTATTCATGTAGTCCAGAGACTATTACGTTTTACAGGTTTAAATTTCGTCTCTTGTAGGTTTTTCTTATATTTTCTGTTTCTTCTCTGTGGTTGTTGCCAGAGGTGTTGGGAGGACGAGGCCCACCCGCAGTAGGTGGTTGGGCCGGAAGAGGTTTTTGCAAGTCGCAATAATTTTAAATGTCAACAAGAAATGCAATTCAAGACTATTTAAGGTTTATTTTATTGACATGCCAAGAGCAAGTGACACTAAAACCAGTTTAATAAACCACACAGACTGGTGGTTTGTGATAAATCAGTTCTAACATTTTTTACATTTGGTCTTTATTTGAGACATAAGTTTGAATTGGTGCTGTTGTCTATTGCTAGGATAGTTGTTTGCTTTGAATTGCCATGTTGCTCAAATGGGCTCTATAAATAACGTTGCCTTGCCTACGAGATGACATCTTCTAAATTTGTACTTTCACGCAAAATGTTTGAAGTTTGTAAATGGTAGCTTAAAGGAAGGAGGGGTTTTCACACACACATTGACTGTACTAAAGGTTGCCGTGGTGACGTGCAAGTGATCGTGGGTGAATTTGCCGACTCCCCTCGAGGTTCTAAACGATCGAGGTTTAGCTAACTGACAGTAGCAGCAACATCCATCTTCTTTGCGTGTTCATCTGGGGAATCATCCGGTACTCCTCCCGTGAGGGGTGTTGGACACTTCTCTCTGATGTTTTCCTGAGACGTCGTGTCAGGTCACATCCAGAGTTGAAGAAAACAGACACTTTTGATGTGTTTGACATTAATCATGGGTGATTAATCACCTCCCACCGTGCCGCTTCGCCTTTCAAAGTTTCGAATCCCCCTGCAGGCCCACACAGACATTATCTAATACCATCTTGGAAGTTGTTAACCTGTCTGCCGACTGCTAGACGTCCCTGTCCCAACCTGCCTGCTAAACTTGGTGTTTTTGCTTTTTAAGTGGAATTTCTTTTTCTTTCCTCTTATTGTTATAAAGGAATCTCTTTTATTGCTCATTTTTTCCCTTCTCTCTGTTTTACAGGGACCTGTCCAACAACAGTATTAGCTGTCTTAACGGGGACGTCTTTAAGGGCCTGGACAGTCTGAGTCGGCTGTAAGTACTTTGTGTTTTCCTGAATATAATAAGTATAATTGGTGAAGGGCTGACATCAGCTGTGTGTTTTTCTGCAGAAACCTTTCAGGAAACATGTTCTCCTCATTGGCTCAGGGAATGTTTGACAGGCTGGTGTCTTTGAAGGCGTTGTAAGTATGCTAAGGAGATAATTCTCATCTGTTTTGCTCAGTGTATCCATCATGCATTGATCCAATAAAAACCATGTTACAGACATCATGCCTGTTGTTGATTTCAGAGAGTTTCAGACACCTTACCTGCTCTGTGACTGTAACCTTCTGTGGCTGCTGCGTTGGATCAAAGACCATAACGTTTCTGTGAAGAACACCAAGTGCTCGTACCCTCAGTCACTACAGGGTCAGCTCATAACGTCTCTGAGGCCGGAGCTCCTCACATGCGGTAAGGACACAAACTGGAGCTACACGAAATCAGACCTTTCTGTTAAAATGCCCTCGCATTTGCCTGGCCATAAAGATGTCATCCTGAAATGGCAGCAAAATGAAAACTGAAATGCAAAACTCCACATTATTATATGTACACGATGTCTACCCAGTGTGGCATAAATACGAATGCAGAATTTTGTTCAGGTGTTTTTCAAGTATTTATTTATTTTTTTTATTTATACACATATTTTCCATCCCACTTTGACTGTTTTCAGATTAGGATGATGATGAATTCGATTGCACGAATTGTCTCTAAATAGGTAGTTCCTGGGTAAATTTTGTATTTATGCTTTTTTAATTTACCATGGAGTCTGAAATGTAAACGTGACGACAGCAGGCTGTACAGTGGAGCTCACATATTTGCACTTTGGTTTTCTGTGGATTCACTTATTGACAGATTTTTCTCTGGAACTAAACTCCAACTTTTGTCTATTTCTATGTTGTTGTTTTTTCATAGAGCACATCTAAAATGCAGCCTGGAAAGCTAAAATACAAAGTTGCATTGCTCCTTGACATGCTATTGGCTGGCGTTTTAAAAGCAGCTAATCCATGCCTGCCATTCATTTTTTTGGCATCTTAAGCCTTTTTGTCTTTGCCATCAGGGGTCAAGACAAAAATTTATATGGAAGCTTCATGTTGGATTTATAAGGCTAAGACATTTAACAACCTGATGAATTCAGCTTTTAGTAAACTTGCTTATGACCCTTGTAATTTCTTCACTTTAATTGGCACAGGTTTTGTTGTCAAAATGGCACGCTGTGTGTGTTTGTGGAAGCAGGACTTGTGCAATGACACGTCAGATAAGGTGTCGCCTGCCCAGGCCGGCGCTGTCTTTGTTTGTACCTGCTCATGTCTTATCAGTTTGGCTCGCGCCTCCTTCTGGGATTATAAAACACGTGACACAGATTTACAAGGCACTCATTTCCTGACATGAATTACAAGTAGCTTTGAAATGCACACGAATTCAGCTTCATTTTCATTTCATTCTTTCCGTCTTTTGTTTGCCCAAACTATGAAAATTCACTGCGTGAGTATTTTTATTTTGATGTGTTCGCGTTCGTCTGTCCGTTCCTCCTTTCCTTACATTTTCCACAAGAATCTGCAATTAATTTATGGTGAACTTTTGCATTTATGCTTTAAAAAACAGAGTCTGGAATCATCTGCTATGTTGATCTGAAAAACGTGTGGAAAGCCTTTAAAAACCACACTGATTTACTAGCCAGCTCCTTGCTTCTTTCCAGATGCCCCGCTGGAGCTGCCCTCCTTCCAGCTGACTCCATCCCAGCGTCAGGTGGTCTTCCAGGGGGACAGCCTGCCGTTCCAGTGTCAGGCTTCCCTTGTGGCCGAGGACATGCAGGTGCTCTGGTACCAGAACGGCCGCATGGTCAAGCCAGATGCCACTCAGGGCATCTTCATAGAGAAGCGCGTTGTGCAGAACTGCTCCCTCATCGCCAGGTAAGACTTACTTCCACATTTGCCAAGCATTTGTAAGTCAAATAAACATCTAATATCATTTTTCCAATCAGTGCTTTAACCATCTCAAACATCCAGCCCGGTTTCACGGGGAACTGGGAGTGTCGGGTCCGGACCAGTCGGGGGAACACAACCAGGACTGTGAACATTGTGGTGCTGCAAAGTTCTGCCAAGTACTGCGCTCCTGAACGCATCTCCAACAACAAAGGAGATTTCAGGTAGATATTGAAAAGCTACGCTGTCACAAACTTGAATTTAATGTTGAACAACAAAGTTGCCATTATCTGTCCAATACAGTTTTGTGGCTTTTACCAAATTATTTGAACTGTTCCATTTTAGGGAGAAATGATTATACAATTTACAGCTTCAGTCATGAATGAAGCCATCATTGGGTCATCTTGGGGCCCAACTTATCAAAAATGATAAACATTTTTATTACAACCAAACGTATCAAACAGGACAGCCAGGACTGTGTCAGAAATGTTTATTTTTGATAAGCTGCTCTACCAGCGTGTCCTTTACTTTGACTTTTTACCAGCTTGAAAATCCCTCAGGGAACTGGCTAATGCTAAGATGAATGTGAAAGTTCAAGGAGCTCAATGAAGAACTGAGATGAGAAATTGTAGGTTTGCACAGATTGTCTTGGAGCTAAACAACTTTAGATTCAAGTACAAGTTATTCAGGAACATCAGCTCTTTGCAAAGGGCTTGGAGACAAACTGTGAACCCCTGATGAAAAGACTGTGGTTAGGATGTTTGGTTGCAACCCAGCAACCACACAGCTCTTCTGTAAACTGTAGTGTAAAAAGGGTCTTGTTTAAAAAGCAGTGTCTTCAATCCCACATGGATCTGGTAAAGTCCTACTGGAGCTCAGTATTACAGTCAGATGAGGCAAAGATTGACCCGAGTGTCCATAAAAACAGGAAGAATGTTTGGAGGAGTGAAGGTGAGACATTCAGAGACGTAATAAACATAAAAAGTATAGAAGTAGCTTCTGTCATTTTCCAGTCCTTGATTAGGTTGGAGCAAATAAAACTTGAGCGTAATTTTCCAGACACTATTCTTTTTATGTTTTTATTAACTTTTTATCTCTGACTTTCCTAATTATTGTCTAACTGTGACTCTTATTTACAGGAAGCACAAAGATGAATTTCACTGTTTTTGGGTTCTAGATCAGGTTTTTGAATCAGTGTTCAAAGTGACCACGATCACAGACTGCATTTTAAAGAATATTAAATAAATGTAATTGGTGCCAAATCTGTAGATTTGTAAACATGGTGGTCTGATTTAATCAAGATGCCCACAGTTAAATGAATAAAAAATTAAATGTGTTGAAGTGATTCACCTTGGAAAGGAACTGTTCAGGTGATTAATTGAAAGCCCAGAATAATAAGAATTTACTGCAAAGAAAAAAACTGATTAATCGAGGTTCAAGTTTAATAGTCAAGTCGAGTTAAAAATGGATTTGAATGCATTTATATCAAAGCACAGACATTTGTTAGCTGTATAAGTGCATCTTTGTTGCTTTGCCAGCAGCGCCATCTGGTGGCTGAATGTAAAAATGACTATTGCATAATAGTCGCATTAAAATGTAATTTAAATGAGGGTTAGAAAGAGGATATTGAAAACGTTACACAGATAAGTTTGACAAGAGTTTAATTTCTCCAGGTGGCCCCGCACTCTGGCAGGAATCAAAGCCTACCTGCCCTGCAGCTTATCGACGTCCAGCGCACGCACTTATTCAGGCGTCCCGAGTGAAGAACGACAGGCGTGGCGTCACTGCAGCCCCGAGGGACTGTGGACTGACGGCGACTACTCCCAATGTCAGTTTCAAAAAGAGGTCACCAGGGGTCTGTACGTCATCAACCAGGTTGGTTTCCTACTGCTGTTTTTCTTTCCCTTTTTCTTTTTTTGTTTACACATTGAATCAACTTTCTTCTTGTGATTCTGACAGATGCCTCTAAACGAGACCAATGTTGTAATCAAGGCTCAAAGCCTGTTGGTGTACACCATCGACGCTGCCAACCTGTCGGACAAGATGGACATCATCTTCATGGCTGAAATGATCGAGAAGTTTGGCAAGTTTGTGGAGAAGTTTAAAGATGTAAGTTGAAGATGACAAGATTTGTTCAAGGCAGCTGTTGGATTCAAGTCAGCTGGAGGTCAAAAACGCTGAGAAGCTTCTTCTTTTTAAGTTGGTTAGACTTTCTAACATCAAGCCTGTTTTGACATGTAGTTTTGAAATGCTTTTAGACGTTTGAAATGGTAGCACATAATTGATAAGTGGAACAGCTCAGCTTCAGTCTTATTGGAGAATTTTAAAAAACTTTATTTATCCCTCATGGAAAATAAACCTTAACTCCAGTCATCCAAGTGTCTTCAAACAGTTGTTGTGGATGATAATGCTGTGGGAAGGAAAGTGGCTCTATTTACCTGTTAATTGACTTCCACAGGTAGTTGATTGTACTGGATTTTGTCCATTACGTAAAATCCAACTACATTATGTAGAACTATTTGGATGGATTGCGTCACAATGAAAAGGTTTGACTATGTTCTTGTTGAGATTTATAATTTCTCCTCTTCACTTTCCCAGCTGGGTGAGGTGATGGTCAACATGGCCAGCAACCTGATGCTGGCTGATGAGCGAGTGCTATGGATGGCCCAGCGTGAAGCCCTGGCATGCAGCCGCATTATCACATGCCTGCAGAAAATATCCATTTACCGGCTGGCCACGGCGCAGGCTTTCTCCCTGGTTGGCCCCGCTAACGAGCACTAAAACATTCACCAGGTTTTTGTTGATGGAGACGAGCATTTAGTTTCTCCTATTGTCCTCCCAGACGTCCCCTAACATCGCGCTGGAGGCGCACACGGTCAGGGTGAACGACTGGAACGGCATGACCTGCATGCTGTTTCAGAGGCCCAGCCCGGAGCGGCTGCCCGGCCACGATCGCCAGCTCACGTTCAAATGCAACACCACCGGCTCCTTCGCCTCTGTCCTCTATAAGGTCAGCTTCCAGCAGAAACATCCGCGGTGTTTGTGTCCAATCGGGCGTCCTTAACAGCCGGGACAGGGCGCGTTCTGTAAAATTTGTCTGTGTCCAAACAGAGCACCATGGTGGAGGCTTCGCTGCAGCTCCCGCATTCTCTCTTCAGTCAGGCTCCTACACCTGGGCAGCCAGACGACAACGTTTACAAGCTCTACCTGCTCGGCTTCCGCAACGGCAAGTTCTTCCCCTCCACCGGGAACACCTCCCTTCTGGCTGATGGGGGGAGGAAGAGGAGTGTGGCCACGCCTGTCATCATGGCAAAGATGGGCAAGTTCTGCATGGAGTCTTGAGGAACTTTAAAATCATGCATCATCTGAAACAGACTATTTTGACCCTATAAATCTCTCCGCCATCAGACGGCATCGCTCTGCGCTCCCTGAGGACCCCGATCAACATCACCCTGCGGCGCTTTGCTCGCGGCTCCGACGCCGTCTCCGCCCGCTGGAATTTCAGCCTGGCTGGGGATCAGGGTGGGTGGAGGAGCGAGGGCTGCCGCATCCTGGAGAACCACGACAACTTCACCACCATGTCCTGTAACTCTCTGGGCAACTACGGTCTGCTCATGGTAGGTGGAGCTGCTGCCCCCATGTCGCTTTTAATGTTTAGAAGGAGCAGAATCAATCATATCATTTTATACAATCATCTCGCCCTCTAGTGGCCTCTAGTTGTTAATGCTAGAATCGCCTCGAGGGTCATTCAGTGTGAATTAAAGCTGAAGCTTCTCCACATTTCTCTTTCAGGACTTGAACGCTGTTGAACAGTTCTCTCCGAGCATCCAGCCGCTACATCCAGTCATTTACGCTACAAGTGTCGTCCTCCTCCTCTGCCTGTTCACAATCATCATCAGTTACATCTACCATTACAGGTAAACACCAAATTAAGCTTGTTTTGGTTAGTTTAGTTGCGCAAAATACTTAAATGTTTGTAGTTCTAATGTGAAAACACACAGCATATGAAATTGGATGCTTCTGTTTTTGTTTTTTTTGCAGGTCTGTTCGTGTGAGTCGCAAGTTTTGGCACATGCTGGTCAACCTCTGCTTCCACATGGCGCTCACCTGTGGGGTTTTTGTCGGCGGCATCAATCAGACACGATACGCCAGTGTCTGCCAAGCGGTAAGTGGGAACCAGCCTTGCCTCTGGACCTCAAAGTCCAACTCTCAGGTATTCCTGCTTCAAGCTTCGTGGTCGACGGTCATAAGAGAACCCGGGATTTAGACGTTTTCTGGGAGAGAAAAAAAATGCAGTTGGCTAAGATAATTGATCTTATGGAACATGGGGAACTCAGTAAGAGATGCGTTTTCTTGACTTGAGGTGAGCCTGTATCTCTTTTCAAAGTGTGATATTATTATTTCACTTCTACAAAACCATGTATGTTCTTCTAAAAATGAAAGAGTTATGAAGAAAATGTACACAGCTGATATACCCTGCATCTACTGGGCTCCTCTGTTTTCTTTAGATTATTTTTCAAAGAGTATATATTAGCAGCTCTTTGTTACTAATAACCCATCAGCTATAGGCGTCTGAACCTTTTCTGTCTGGTCAGGTTTTGAACCAGACATCGAACGACAACATGGCCAGGTTTTGGCCATTAGCCAATTTCTTGTCGCTTTTTATTGACATGATGTAAATCTATAAATATCTGCCTGACTTAAACATGTTTTTTTTTTGTCTTTCCCATTTTGAAGTACTTATAAAAGTTGTGCTCAACTTAAATGCTGGATTTCACAAAAAATTTTATTGTGCACTTATTTTGCTGTCTCTGTTAAAGAGTTCAAGCATTGGTCGTTGAATTCACTGTGATGTCATAAATTCTCTGACCTGCTTTGCCTTTAATTCAATACCATACATGACACTGCAGTCTGATCTCTTGCAGGTGGGCATTCTGTTGCACTACTCCACTCTGGCTACCGCCCTGTGGGTGAGCGTGACGGCACGCAACATCTACAAGCAGCTTACACGCAAAGCCAAACGCTACGAGGAGCTGGACGAGCCGCCGCCTCCCCCACGGCCGATGCTCAGGTTTGTTTCTAACTCCTAGTGGGAATATAACTGTAACATGTTGTCTGGTTTGTTAGTAAAGAGTTGAAACTTAACTGAATCTGCTATGAAAATCCACTGAAACACACTGAAAAGTTCCTCCTGTGCTTTATTTTCTAGGTTCTACCTAATCGGTGGAGGAATTCCCATCATTGTGTGTGGAATCACTGCTGCAGCGAACATAAAAAACTACGGCAGCCAAAGATATTCTCCATAGTGAGTAGGATCTCGCACACGGCAATTAAAAATTCCCAGCTTGTGCTTATGGAAATGCTGCCATTAAGTCTGGACCTCAGCATTTAGTAAGGAAGTGCTTCAAACCACAATTCCTCCAGAGATCTATTTTTAGGACAACCACGACTGCATTGTTTTTGAGAATAACGCAGATTTTTATATGAGGGAGGGAGAACGTTATTCCCCAAAGTTCTGATTATGGAGTCCTGTTAATGATATGTGCATCCAGGCAACACGCCACTGCTCCCTGTTGTGGCAGCTGTTCCGATCAGGCATCATGGCTGACTAATTGAGAAATCTGTCCTGGAGTCTTTAGAGTTTAATTAATTTCTTGCGTGCGAAAGATTTTCAGCTCTTGTCATTAAACGTGACGGGATAATACCTGCAAAGAGTTGGAGGCAAAACTTGCATAGAAAAAAAACTAAATTATTTGTTAGATCTGGAGTTTGGACTTTCTTTGGCAAGTTGTTCATTTGACGTGCACTCCATATTGAAATAATTATAAATTGACAGGTGTCTAAGTCTTGCCGGTCGTCTTCTCTTCTAGCTGTTGGATGGCGTGGGAGCCCAGCATCGGGGCTTTCTACGGACCGGCTGGGTTCATCGTGTTTGTGGCCTGCATGTACTTCCTCAGCATCCTGCTGCAGGTGCGCCGACATCCTGAGCGGCGCTATGAGCTGAAGGAGACCAGTGAAGAGCAGCAGCATCTGGCTTCGGCCGGCAGTGAGGTCACGCCCGAGGGTCCCGGCAGCCTCTCCCACCCCGTCGCCGCGCAGCTCCAGCCGAACGAGGCGTCGTCCTCTGTGGCGTCGGCCCCGCATGCCGTGCCCCTCTCAGCCTTGGAGAACGAGCACACATTCACCGCCCAGCTGATGGGGGCGGTGGGGGCTTTGGGTCTGTATTCAGGCCTGTGGGTGTTCGGCGCCATGGCGGTATCACAGGATCACCCTTTCGATATGGCGTTCACCTGCCTCTTCGGGTTGACTGCGCTGGCGCTCGGGGCGTTCATGGTGGCGCACCACTGCGTCAACAGGCAGGACATGAGGCGGTTCTGGTTGCAGGTCTTTTGCTCCGGAAGGCGGGCGTACTCGGCGCAGGAGGAGGTCCTTCTGCCTCAGACAGGCATCGCCGTGATGTCGACGGTGACGGCTGAGAAGGCCGATGGCGAGTCGGCAAAATGCGGCCACAGCAGCGCAGATTCTTCGTACACCAACAGGAGTGCCCCGAGCATTCGCAACTCCGGCCACGGCAGCAAGCTGACCAACCTGCATGCGGAGGCCGCTCAGTGCAAGGCAGCCTCGGCCCCGGCAACGGCCAATGGCACGGTTGTCCTGGACAACAGTCTGACCGAGCATTCGCTAGATAATGAAATTAAAATGCACATCGCACCGGTGGAGGTGCAGTTCCGCCCTTTGAGCAACATTAGCAATCCGGCAGCTAACGGAAGCACAAGCAGACATCAGAAGAACAGAGCACGAGCGCACAGGGCAAGCCGGCTCACTGTGCTGCGAGAGTACGCCTACGATGTGCCCACCAGCGTGGAGGGCAGCGTGCAGAGCGCCCCCAGCAGGCGGCACCACTACTATGACATGGCGGCGCGCAACAGTCGGCGCGCCGCCTACATGGCCTACAGGGAGCGCCATCAGAGCCAGCTGCAGCAGGACAGCAGCGACAGCGCCAGCCTGCCGCGCCGCTCCCGCTTCTCAGACAAAGGAAGCGGCGCTCTGCTCGAGAACGGGACTGCCGTGAGCATAGAGGCAGAGCAGGCGGCTCCCGCCGGGTCACCAGCTGCCAGTAAAGACGCCGTACCGCCGCCAGGCAGCTCAGAACCTGAAAACCAAAGCAGCAAGTGGTACGGACACAACCTGGTCACTCAGAACGGCGGCACGCTGAAAAAAAACGGACAAGCGGTACCTTTAGTGAACGGTGACGGCGCCTGCATAAAAACAGGTCTGTGGAAACATGAAACTACTGTGTAGCAACAGTTTCCCTCCTGAGGACTGCATAAATATAACCCTCATGCCTTGAAACTGTGAAATATCTCTTCTGTTGACTTTTTTATTCAGAGAAAATATTGGAAATTAGCAGGAAAGCTGCCACTGAGCTGCCCTTGTAGATATGCTTGTGTAAATGTTTTATTTTTTTATAACTTTGAATGCAACACTTAATTTGAGAGTTCTGTAAGTGAGACTGTATGTGTTTCCCTTCATGCCTTTTGCTTCCAGGTTTAGTAATGAAATGGTTTCATTTACCTGTTTAAAAGTTTTTTTTATTCCTGCAACATCACAGACGTTCATCTTTGGTCCCTGTTGGACTCGGAGCTCTTTTGCTTTCCTCCCATCAGGACATGACAAGCTGGTAATTGGGTTCCTCGCTGACCTTCAGGTGGCCTGGGGTTCCTGTCTCCGCAGCGATGCAGCACTTTAATTGCGACCAATTCACAGCGACGTTGGCCATCCGCAGGTGTTTTCTCCCTGCCTGCTGACGGAGCCGATGAGATCGCTGCGAGTTCTGGGCTCCAGTCGATTTCATTTCCCCTCAGGATGTGATTGACAGCTGACTCTCTGGGGCAGGGAGAAGAGAAGATAATGAGAGACGAGCCGTCTTCCTTCTCCTGCAGCTCATTCCCAGTGTCCTCCTCCGCAGCAGGGCTGCTGGACCTGGGTGCTGCTCGCTCCAATGACACACAGCAGAGCATTTGACAGGAATCAGCGTCACTTTTTGCTGTGGGAGCGCCATGTTCCAACAGCAGCTAATTTAAAACTCGTTCTGGATATATAGCCAGTTCTGGTCAGATGCATGAATTTATGATTTTCATGATAATAAATAATAATAAACCATTGAGCTGATTTGATTTTTCAACACAACTTGAGGTCAGCTGTCTTTGTTCTGGCCATCCTAGACAGAGGGAGGGCTGACCCAACACTGGTGGCCGTGTTTCAGCCTTATAAACCGAACTGTCTCACATGAACTAGGTAATAATCACCAAAGCTTTAGCTGATCGAAACTGGAAAATGCTGAAACTCAAGTGCTTGTCTCTGTGAAGTTTGTAAAAAAATACATATTTAATGATAAAATTACACATCCACACTTTCTCATTTTAAAGAAAGCTATTTTTTTGTCTTAATCAAAAAAACAGGAAGGTAAAAGACCATGAGTAGGACCATTTACAAAAACATACTAAATGTTTATATGTATATTTGCGCTTAAAATCCAACAGACTAGTAGAAATGGGGAAAAAACTGCAAATAACAGCAGATATGTGAAGAGTTAAGTTGGGAGCAGTGGTGATCCTAGCAGCAGCTGGGAGGAGGGATCTTTGATAACGCTGCTTTGTGCACATAGGATGTAACGGCCTGTCACTGAAGGAGCCGTCCAGTTCTACAACAGCCTCATGCATGGGAAGGCGAAAGACATTGTCCAAGATTTAATGTCTTTAGTTCTTGAAAGAATTACTAATTTCTTGACTGATGGATCACCCAAAGATGACTTCCACCTTGTTGGAAAAACTTGACTAGATCTAAAAGACTAGATGTATTCTGCTGCAGGTCCTGCTTTTGATCAAATTCTCATCAACATCCTAGCCTAAAAAGGTCAGGCTGATCACGTCCAAGTGAGACCTGATCAGCCACCACTACTGATTCCAGTCACACTAGATGCGCTAACACGTCACGGCTCCTGTAGCTTCAATTTTTCATTAGCGACACATTAATAAAACACATATTTCACTCTGGCAAAGATTTATCGCCCAGCCATCCTAGACGCGACAAGCCATAATAAGACTTTTGAATTATGAAAAGCGCAGTTAACACCTTGGTTAGAGTTGATTCGCGATCTCCAAATTACCGCCAGGATTCTGACGCTCCGCCATTTGTTGCGTTTGTCCAAAGCTTGACAGCAAAGAGGCCATGACAATCTGAGGGCTTTTGTGCCTAAAAGTAGTGGAAGGACTTGTTGAGATCATCTGATAAAATAATCACTTGGTATTCTGGGATTAGTGGGGAAAATTGGTTTGTGAAGAAGGTAAATTTAAAAAACATGTTTACATTTTAAAGCACTGAGATGAATACAGTTACCTGCATTCTGGTCATGATGTCTGGAGGCAACATGTGTGTTTGATGTAGAAATAAACCTTTGCAAGGAAGAACATGAATCTCACGCTGCAGATTGTAACTGGAGAGCTCGATGTCTCCATGACATACCGACTATTTTTAGCTTCATCTGTGTTAATGAGGGAAAAAAGTGGAGCTTACAGAACTGACATATGGAGTAAAGCTTTTAATTAGCTTTCAATGTTTGCGGACTTTTAAGCAACCGTCTGCTGAAATAATTGGTGAGTTTTCAGATGGGGAGGGTCTATTTGCAAATTAGGCGAAGGATTTTTCAAACATTTAACCACAAAACTTAAAACACATGGTAATATCTGACTTCAAACTGGATTTGTATGCCTTACAGTAGGGAGGAAAACATTGTGAAATTCAATTATTCACACTGATGTCTTCCTCATGGGGGATCGAAGCATCTAGAGGGGAAATAAGCATGCTTCAGTTTTCAGAGATGGCTAAATCCTAATCGTCCCGGTTTGTGTTTGACAGGCGTTTGTCGTGAAAGGCTGCTTTTGGTTTTCTCCAGAAATAGATCCAGGAGAAATGGCCAAATATACATATCGGTCTCATCTGTTTAGAGCTCATTGTTCTTGAAGCCTCGTGGTTCATTTAGAGGTTTTGCAAACCTCAGTCATACTCCTCATTTCATTAGGAAGCAGGATGCTTTTTAATGTTAGACTAAAGCAGTACTTCTCAAATAGTTGGGGGGCGCCCCCTATATATATACATATATATATATATGTGTGTGTACATATATATATATATATATATATATAATATATGTACATATATATGTACATATATATGGAAGGTTATATGACTTTAACAGATTCTAACAACGTTCATTACACTCTTTGTAATTCAGTCTCTTATAGGGGAAAAACACCATTAGCAGCAATAAACCAAACCAGTGTTGAAAATTTATTGGTCTCTTTTTGTTGATGTTGTTTTGCATTTTCATTACTTGTGTGATCCAGATCCAGCCAAGTTTGGAGCTTGTGTTCAACTTAATGACTGCAACAATTAGCCCACATCACTACCCCTCCACCACTGCGGTGGGGTAGTTTGTTTTCTGTTTTGCAGTTCCTTTGAGCAGTCCTGTTTGAATTTGCTGGAATTGTTCACAATGCTTTCCGATCAATGCCGAGTTAATGTTTCATACTTGTAAATAATCCCTCTCACTGTAGAGTCATGGAGTTCAAACAATCAAACCCCTCGCAGATTTAATTTTGTCGCATCCCCCCCGACAAAATTAAATCAAATTAGAATGTACTAACTTTAGAACTTGGTAGGTTATGTCTTGATATGTAAAACCCTAGAAATGAATCGATATGCTTTCTTTTTACCATGACTTTACATGTGGAGGACATTCCCTGCATTATGACAGTATAAATGGCTTCTATGATCACTCTCAGCTGTGAGCTCTTATGAGATTAATACCTTAATCGTCTTGTCTGATTCCATTCAGGCTGATTAATTCGTCAGAAGGACTTATTAGCAGGAAAGCTGTCTGTAAGTGCCACGTTGAGTAATGGAATCTTCCAGCCTTCGGTTGTAAATCGCGTCTCCTCCGATCATCCGTCATGCCTGACCGTAAAATCACCTTATCATGGCCTTTCCGCCAATTTAATGCTGGAATTTATTTATTTTATCCCAAAACTTTTCATAAAGCCATTTTGCCCTCCTATTCTATCTGTGCTCTGTGATGAATCAAAGTTATTCATGCTAATATCAGCACCATCTCCTCATTAAATACACTGCAGAGACATTGTGCAAACCAAATATATCATGATTAAACTTGGGACACCGTCACAGCTGAGGACAGAAATAGATGCTCGTTTGGTGACGCGGGTTCTGCTTCTACTATGGTCATTAGATCTAAATTATCCCGGTGTATATGCAGGCACTGTGGAGTCCAGGACATTTTAAATGCAAGTTGTTTACAGTGAGACGGCTAAAAAAAGCTTCTTGCTACAAAAATAGTCCCCAAAATTTCCCTTGACCTAAATAGATAAGCTGCTTTTATTGCATTAAAGTTCACTTTCAAGTGCAAGTTTAACCCAAATACACACACATACACACACCGCCTTGAAATTATGACATGTAGCCATCTGCTAATCTCTCATCTCCATGTGTCCTCATTAATGTCTTTCTATTGCCGTTATTCTACCTGTGCCAGTCTGTCTGGAGATGTTTGGCTTCATTTTTCTGTCCAGGTGCTCAGATATTTATAACCATCTCAACAGAAAAACGAGTGACGGCTGCAGACAATAATATCCCTTTCTCATCGACACATATCTAATAAACTGAAAGCTGTCTCTTTCAATTAGGTCTCCTCATCTGACATGTTTGATCTTAAGTATAAAAATATCGCTTTTTTATACTTAAAAAAAGGATTCCAGCAATGAGATCTTTATTTGTAGATAGTCTTTGATCTTGTGGCATTCATCAACATCATTACAAATCGCCAAGTGTATCGGTCAACAAATAAAGATGTTTCTTTCCTCCCAAGTGTTGCTGGAGTCTTCACCTCACCTGATTATATGAAGCAAATGAATTCTAGATGCACATTTCACATTCTCTTATCTGCATATGGGAGAGCATATTCCAGAAATAAATGTCTAAAAATTACTTTCAGAGGCTGAAACGCACATCAAGGCCAGAACAAGGATGAAGCTCCAGTTTTATGATTTTATTTTAGAAACGTCAGCCGTTTCCAGTTGGATCTGCTGAATAAAAAGCTTCCTGTTTGTCCAAAGCCGTCCACTGTGTTTAACTGAACAGAGTAAGTTTTACAGCCTGACAGAAACCTCTCTTGTTTCGCTGTACTCTGGGGAGACGGAGCTAAACAATCATTTGCATCGGCTGTTTTTGGCTGCCAAGATGGATATGTGCAATATTCTGATCATTAGAACAGCTGACAGCTGATTTACCAAGAAGCACGCCAGGTTTGTCTTCCTATGGTCACTTTTATTCTTTGCTGCTTTGAGCAGATGTTGAATCTTCTTTCCATCGACTTATGTAATTGATGGAACACTGCATGTGTGCATACAGGAAAAAAAACAACAGCAAGTGAGATTACTAAGCACTGACTGTGCATGACCTGTAGCAACTGTTCTGCAGAATTCCCTCTTCGATAGGCGACGCCCAGAGGAATTGTTTGGTGCAGAATTACATAACCCTCGAAACTAGTGGCATCTCGAAAAGGTTTCCAAAGATTTATGATGAAAACACAGTTAAAAGGCTCCCTTGGTTGTCTCACAAGCACGATTTGGGAATTTTAAAGTTTAATACAGCCTTCAGCATGCCAAGCAAACAACACCACAAACAACACACAACACAGATATGCATGTGTTTAAAATATTGCAATGGATATAACTGCTAAGGACAGTTTCAGAAAAGAGCAGCTTTCAAGAATAATTGAATGGGAAAGTGATACATGCAGAAAGATTGCTGAAGAACAAATTAATTCAAAGCAGAGAGTAAATACATCTCTTCTTTTAGCTATGGAATGATTCTAACTAAGAACATTGAGAACAGTGGACCCAAAAAATTTGTTGGATTTCCTTTTTTTATTTTAAGACAAATATGTCTGACGTTCCAGCCAGGACTTGGATGATTTTGGTCAATGTGGGAAAATTCAGAGGCGTCCAAAATTTTTTTCAGAGGTGCCAATGTCGTCAATAAAGCACTCAAGGAGCAAAAGTCTTTTTTGTTTGTTTGATCCATAATTTATGGGGTGTGAGGGTGAAATAGCACCAAATTTAGCCTATTCATAATAGTTCCAGAATTTTGGTAACCCTTTATTTGAGAGTGCTGTATTTATTTAGTTTAATAAAATAATAAAAAGTAGATTTGGGTGGACTGAAGACTGCTTTTCAGTCAAGTTTTTTGGATATGCGGAGCAATTTACTGTAAACACTTTGCTATAAAAACACAAATACTTTTCCGTTATGGAAAATATTAAAAGCTTCCATCTGCATCAATTTGTACTGGTGGGTCAAATTTGTGTCATTTTGAAATTGGACGCAGGAGCCACTCAGAATCAGTTCAAGAGCTGCAAATGGTCCACGACCCACCCTTTGAACCCTTTTGGTTTAGACAGCTGTAATATTAATGAATTAATAACCAAGTCAAAATATGTGACAATGCTTGAAAATGTGTCTTCATACAAGACTGAGCTTTATTTATCTTGCTAATTAGGGATTGGGATGTAGACGTACCTCTCTCTTGCACCTGGTTAAAAGTGGTTTTACAATGTTTCCACTCAGTTTTCCAAAAACGTGAGTCTGCGGTCCAACCGACGTCAACACGTCATCACCGTCCAACGTTCAAGCCTGCCAGTTCTCGCGCCTGTCGGAGAGAATCGCGTGTACGAGCATGCGCCCCTCAACGAAACTTAAGAGTTAAGAACGAGGAGCAAGTCCTTGTCTCTCATCCGCTCCCTCACTTCCAGCTTTGTTGGAGCTCCTGTGGCTTTGAAACAAAACATTTTCGACTGGAACCAGTTCCTCTCCTCTCTGGAATGGATACAAAGAGAGTGGTGACAGTTTCTGCCCGTGTGGATGCTGCGGTTTCATCAACTGGTAGGACAGATGTGGCATGTTTTCACTCCTTTGCCATTGTTATGAATATTATTTATTCATTTATTATCAGTCTGCTGGCTCTATGCATGGAGCTGGTTTGACATAAACGCCTGTCAGACACCAGTCACTTTAATATTGCCTCGTGTAAGAAAGTTTTTTTTTTTTTCCCCCGACAATTTATTTTTTAAAGAGTTGGAATTCATAAACTCCTAATTTAGATTAAATGTTCTTAATAATATCAGTTAACTTTTTCTGACAGGCAATATTAAATTGACCTTTTTGTTTGATTTTTGCTCGGGTTTATTTGCTTCCTGAATTTCGGTTTATTTTCTTTTTTCAATCAATTTTTGTCATATCTGGACTTTTGCCTTCTGAAGAAATAAACAGGCAATGTTTCTGTGGAGGGTCAATTTTATGAAGCTTCATGAACAGACTTTAAAAAAAATTCTTGCTGGGAATTGTGTTAAAGCGGACACAGGTGTAAGTAATAACGTTAATCAGGCGATGACGCGCCAGCTTGATTGGAGGAGCCATAAAGTTCCACCGACACACAGAAGCTCATACAACAGTATGTTTCACATAATTATATGCTTAAATATGGTATGTGTTTGTTAAGCAGACCCATATTTGGTCTCATAGGTGCATCTTAATGGGCTAAAATCTATTGAAATCTTAATTCCTGTATGTCTTGTAAATAGAATAGAAATATGCTATATTGGCTTTTATACAACTTTTTTATGTTGTGTGAAGGCATAGGTTGTAGTACTGTAGTATTTTTGCTACAACAGTTGTATTTTTATCACGTTGTGGCACTGATACATGATCCAGTTGCTTATTTTACGGAAAGAAGCATTTCTGAGAACTTATTTCTGTTTATTTAAATTAAGGTGCTCAGGCTGCGATCTGCTGCAGGTAGGACACTAACTGCTAATAAATACCTCACAGAACCCTACTTCAAAAATACAAATAATCATAAATGTGAGAGTTGTAGTTTTGCAATCATAGTTAAATTCTCAGCTTTGTTGACTTTTAGGTTCCTTTGTAGTTAAGAGACATCTTAAAATTTTTATTGAAGGAACATGTTTAAGTAAATTTGGAACATGAGTAGAAATAGAAACATAAATGAAAATGTGAATTAGAAGAAATTATAAGCCTGATTTTAGTTAGTTCACAATCAAGTGACAGAACAGGGTCTGTTTACTTGCTTAATTTCATAGACATCATCTCTGTGACTGCATTTTCTCTTGTTTGCAGAGACGGGTCCACAGTGTCCCAGAAACTCATTAATTAAAAAAAAAACAAGCACAACAGCAGAACCTATTCTTTATAGGTAAAATTCAGCTTTAATATTAACACTGCTGTGCTTCTCTATGATAATTTAAAGCAACAATAAACTGCAAAAGAATATTGTCTCATATTTATTTGCTGCAGCTCACAACGACTCACAAAAACATCCTAGCTTCATATATATTTTAATGTTTTATGTAATTTGACTGTCTTCTAATCTCAGCAAATTATTTGGATATAAATGAGTTTTAAAGTACTTTTTCTGAATATGTTCACACATAATTTGCATTAATTCCCTGATGGTTTCCACTCTCTGCAGTACTTGGCTTTCATTCAGAAAAATGATGGCTCAGTTAGAGTCCATAGCTTCCCCTCAGGCTCCTCAATTGTTTCACATAAGCCAGAAGGTAATTAACTACCCATTATGCCTGACTCAGGAAAATGTTTATTTGCTCACCTAACTGACTTCTCATTATCTTGTGTTAAAGATAAGAATTACAGATTCAGCATTTCTACCTGATTTGACATTTATTTTGTGCTCTTAGATCTTTTTCAGTCATTATGGGGAAATGGTGTGTTCTCATTACCAGCAATTACCATACATGTTGTGAAAATGAGAACAATGCTCATTGCATCCACAGATCTAAGTGCTGTTTAGGAGTAAAGCTCTGCAAACTAATGCATTAGTCATGTAGGGATAAATAATCCAGACTGCAAGTGTGCACAGTTAGGATCATATAGTTGGAGGAAATGAAGACGTCTTGCCTTTTGTTGTGGTTAGATATGTTTTGGGTGAATTTATGAATATCTAAGCTTTTGTTCCCTTGAATATCTGTAGTCGTTATTACAAAGTTTGCCTCCAGTAGCACGGTCTACATCTCTGTTTGCTCCTGTTCTATTTTCTGTTTGCGGTGGGAAGAATATCATGAGCACTACAAACTCGGGGTTTAAAAACATGAGCAGATGTTTTCGTTTCTAAATCATCGTGATTCCTCAATTCCTTTGCATTTACTCTTCACTAAGTCCCACATGTTTAAATGGGATGATTTTTTATGCTTTACAACCACCTACTAAGATTATTGTTGATCTACTGATCCATGAGGTTGTTTTCCTAACGGCTGCTTCTTTGGCGCAACAGTTCTTTGCATCACTGCCTTTACACTCTTTTAAATCATTATAATAACTTCTATAAGATCTTCACAAGGCATTTTCCTTTTCTGCTGCAAAGTGCTGTAACATGCATCACTCATGATCTCCAAGTTCTGTCCTTCTTTGTCAGTGACTTTCTTTACACATCTTTTTTGTTGGGCTTGTGGCTTTAACATCCTTTAATTGAACAGTTTGTTGGGAAACTGGGCTGCACAGCAGTGCAGTCAGCAACAAGGTCCTGGGTTTGAATGGTCTTTCTGCATGGAGTTTGTAGGTTCTCCCAGTGCATGCATGGGTTCTCTCCATGTACTCTGACTTCCTCCTGCAGTTCAGAAGACATAACCAATGTTAATTTATGTCTTTAAATTGTCAAGTTATGAGTGTGTGTTCATGGTTTAGTCCTTTATGTCTGTGTGTTGCTCTGTGATGAACTGGCAACCTGTCCAGAGTGAACCCTGGGTCTCACCTGATGCTTGCTGGAGATGTGTACCAGGTTTTGCTTTATTTATGCTCCTGCTGGATAGTGAACCTCTGCCTCATTCATGTTCTCATAAACCTGAATTATACACTGGTTGCACTTTAGGCTGTTGACTAATTAAGGGACTTTTGAAGCAAATTGGCTGCAGTGGATTTGTTGTAACAGGTAGCACAATAAAGGGGTTGCTGCATTTTTTGTATTGTATTATTTTACTGTATATTAAGTGAGAGTTATCTGTTCTGTTAATCTTGTCCCTTTTACACTAAAGATGCTTTGTCAACTTATTTCAAAGTACTTCTTTGATATTTGCTGGTCTTCTGCTGGGAAGCAGATTTTGTTTGCTTTGCTTCCAGCCTTTGTTTGTTCTGTCATGTGGATTGGGTGGGGAGCATCTGCTTGTAAGGACCATCTGCCTTGGGAATCAAGCCAGAAAATAATAAGGGAATAAGTAGTCCAAAGTAAAGAGGGTGGACACAGAGACAAGAAAGGGAGACATGGAGCTGAATATATGAACACAAGCTGGGTGACTGAGATGTAGTACAGATCTGCAAGAGACGTCATGTTGCTATCAATGCTCTGAGATGTGTGAACACTGAAAAAAGTGGACAATCTCAAATGTTTATGTTTCCTCCCACTGGCTTGTTTATGCCACAGATCCACTCTATTTGCCGTCTTTGTACAGAGTGCCAAACAGTTGGTGCCAACCGGGTAGAAATGCTTAGACGCAGCTTGACAATGTTTCTTTTCTGTTGCCAAGGCCACGCTATAGATGGACTACATTCACTTTGGACACATTGTTACCCATTTGTACTGTCAACTAAAAGGCATCTCTAAAACTAGACAGCTACTTCTTAAAATAGATATTTGTCTTTAAAAAAAGTCCATACTCTTCCATTTCAAGCTATCTATGAGTTGTAACATGATTGGTCTAACAGAAAGGTGTCTCTTTTTTCAAATTTGTTGCCATCTTTCTCAGTACTTTCTCAGTACATGGTGTCAAGAAAAACTTGGTCCCTCACCCAGCTTTCTTTTTCATTGTTTCCGATATTAAGCTTTTTGAGATTTGCTCTGACTTCAAATATGTGAGAGTTTAGTCAAGCAGCTATTTCCTGGTAGTTGATTCCTGAATTTCTTTGATCAATGCATTTCTGACTCATTTGAAAAACATGTTCTTTTGTCTTTCATAGCTTGAAGTGTGGATAAGAGAAATGGTGCTTTGTGTTAAAGGAATGTTTAAACTTCCTTTACGAATAGTCCCAGTTTTTGTGAAGGGTGACGTACCTCTCAGTATTTCTTCTGCATGGTAATTCAGGACTCATTTTTGTGTTTTGACCAAAGCAGCTCCTTCAAATGTAGAGTAAAACAGGTTGGGGGAAATGGCTTACAGTAACGTTACCATTCATTATTGAGGTTATATGGTCTTTATATGTGCAGCATGAAGGCCACTTTTAGCCAGAACTGGAAACAATTTTTTGTTTATAAGAAAATGTATAGAGATTATGTGAACACTCTAAAACGTGGTTCCTATATTAAGTGCAGCATTTTCCTTGAATGGTTTCCATTTTGGAAAAGTATATTTGTATATCCAGACTCCCTTCTATGTTATGTTTTATGAATATATTTTACAGAATTACAATCTAAAATAAACTGTTTCTATTTCCTGAATCAAAGTAAAAAATGTAACTGAAATGTTTGAGCTAGTAGATCAGACTTCAAGTATGTTTGTTTGAGGTCCTGTGCTATATTGGAGAACAGGGAAAACTGTACATATTCTAAAAAGGTGCTCACTAATAGGCTGAAAATGTTAAATGTATTGGAGTCGTGATGTAATTAAATGTATGGGTCTGTTTTAAATATTAAATTGTACTTCTAGCTATTTCTGACTAAAGTGGATTTTTCTAACTTCTGTGCATCAAGAATAAAAAGTACTTGTCAGTGCTATGTGAAAAGATAATAAAAGTGTAGCCTGCTGTACATAAAAAAAAGTAGAAATTGGCTGTGATTTAGCTTTTTGACAAGAAAATCTGTTTGTAGATCATCCTAGTTTTTTACGTTTTCAAACCAATAGAACAACTTGACCAAGAACTCCTTCATGAAATGAAATGGTGTCATCGCTGAACATCATGCAGGCCATATGTGGAGTCATGAGCAGCCAACTGAAGGGTCCGTCTGTCTCGTCCCAGTAGGCGGGTGGCTCATAAGCCTTTTCTGGAAACTGGTTCCTCCCAAAGTCCATGTCCTGCAAGTTAGATGCCAGTGCTTAATATAGATGGCCAACAACACAATAATAAACACATCTTTGAATCCATCTGGAGACATGTGGAGCAAGCAAACATGTGCAGTCATAATGAGTCTGTCTTAATAATTAGGATTGATCTAAAAATAACTCAGAAGAAGAGCAGCAAAATGCATGAATCTTTACTCTATCAGTAGACTAAATCACATCTGTGGGGGAAAAAAAGTCTAGTAAAAAAGCAAGGTAAACAATTATCTGCTGTATGTTTCTTCTATTCAGTGTGCAAGGCTGCCACCATGTGGTTGATTGTGGAAATACAATATACTATGAAGAGTTCTCTTTTTGCTTCTGTTCCTTTTATGTATTCTCTCACCAAATGCTTCTTATGTTTTTTTTAATATTGTCAATATTGTAGGAAATTCACTGACATGGTAACTGTTAAATAAAGCATCTTGGAGGCAAAAATAATCATCTTCTAATTAGTCATTTGTCATTTATGATTATTGGTTTGCATTGGTTTTTATGCAAAATCAAGCTGAAAATTAATTATTTAAAAACGGTTTCATTTTGAAACAGAATATGCAGTTCTGTTCAGCCATTCTAGTTTATTATTTTCTCCCAGTCCATCTCTCTGAACAGGGAAGAAGTGATCCAGTTTCAGTTGGATTTGATAACCTGTCTGCCAAAGACCACACTGGATTTGGCAGAATTTAAAAAATTTGGAAACAAATACTGCTGTTTTAGTAATTCCTACTATGTTAGTCCCCAATGTAAGGTTCAAGACAGTTTAAAATGTCAGCGTTTTGTCATTGATTCAATTACTTAAATCTTGTTTTACAGCACAGGTAGTTTGACTTTGTCTTTTTAATCACCATTTGTGGTAGAACGGTTTGAATGAATGCTATTCCAGTGTTGTGTCATTAGAAAATGATCACAAGATTGTAATCTGTGCATCTCTAGTTGATGTGGTTTTGCTGACCTATTGTTACCCAAGTGAGCCGATATCGATTATTACGAAACCAAAATGGATTTTAAAGTGCACAGAGTTTAATTCAATACATCGAAACACAATTACTTTTTACCGTAACTTCACACTTTTAACTTTGCTTTGTTGAGTTGGTATTTGAACAAATTAACCAAATTTGAAATTCTGCATTAGTTGCTTGCATAGTGCTTTATGATATTCCAAATAATTAGAAATGTTAAGCAACTATCCTGATAAGCCTGCATTAGCTAAGCAGTGAGAAGCAACTCACCCCTTTTGTTTAATGACCTGAAAATGAAGCGAGTCTCCTGAGAAAATGAAAGTGACCTTACAACATAGACCTCCGGATACGATAGGTCCTTTTGTCTGCTTGACTACCACACTGACACGCATCCTTTCACAGAAAGTGTCCCCGAATCCCTCTGGATGCTTGTATAGTCTGCGTACACGCCGACCGATAAAGACCCACCATTATCTTCAGATGGCAGACCCTGCGGTTCAATAATTTATGGAGGCATTCCAAAACTTTTTTTATTTACAGAGAAATCTGCACACACTTCACATGTCACCATTTCACCTCAATATTTGTGCTTTATGTAAAACTCTGTGGTAATGTTCGCTAACTTGTCTCTTTTATTTAGTCTAAATTAGGTGGTTGCATTTGCTATAGTATTAGTATAAATGGTATAATATTCCAAAATAAGGCTGCTTTTAATTGCAGACTAAATTAAATGAGCCTACATTTGCTTCCCCAAAATATGGAATTTTAATTCAAAAGAAGATGAACGGAGTTTTGAATGCCATTAAGTAAATTTTTTAATTGAGATCTCAATAAACCACCACTAAATAACAGTATATTTGCCATCTGAAGGTCGCTTCCCTGAACTACTGCACTGCAGTCTCTTTAATCCCTCAGGCTGCCTCCCTCATGTATTCTAATTTTAGAATACATGAATACAACTTCAGAGGACAAAGGCATGGTCAGTGTGTGAAAAAACAGGTGTGTGTTTGCTGAATTATCTTTCTCTGACTGCTCCCTGACCCAGTAACTCTGAACCACAGGGGCTCTACCCACCTTCACATTGGAACTATGAAGTTACATAGAGAAGAGCAGCTTGCTTAAAGTAATTGTAGCAGAGAATAACAAGCGCTCTGGTTTATGGCTCCCAACTGTGCAGGGTGTTCTGCAATGGCTGTATAATTCATGTGCATCTTTTATAAGTTTATAAACGCTTGGAAAGATAAGACGGCAGTTTTTAAAAGTTTGCAAATCCTAAAGATAATTCATTATTTGTTCATCTGTTCTGCCTCTATAATGAGCCTGTTCTTTATCCTGGAAGACTCTCTAGAAATGCACTGCTTGTTTTAAACAAATCCATTTACCTTTTATCTGTGTTTTCCTTTCTTTACAATATGCTACATTATTAATATTCTTCAAATCCATCTGTGGATTCTGTGGTTTAGAATCCCCTTAATTCCTTACAAAGAGTTAGAGGTTAAAAGAAAGATGTATAACAAGACTCATAGTACTTTAGATTACCTGTTTCTTCTGGAAGATGTTTCTAGTATTTATGTTTCCTCAGTACATCTGAGAATGCTTTTTATCAAGGTGAGCTGCAGTTTCAATTAGCATAGAAAATGTACTAGATTGTTTTCCTCTACATTCTCTGCTGTTTATGCACAGATATAGCAAGAGCTTTGATATAGAGCACAAACATTTCCATTCCACATGAGCGGCATGAATTGATTTAAAGATCAATCTTGTAGGTGGGTGTCTGTATTACAGAGGCAGTGGAAAAGTGTGGAGGAGATCCGAAGCTTCACTCTTATTTCTCTTACGCAAACCACAAAGCACCTTAAGGGCTGCTGTTAGCATCTAATGTATGTGGATTATATTTCAGGAATTTTTCACGGGGCATCTTGAGCAGGACAGATAATCAAATCTGAGAGGATGACTTGTGATTGGGCTCCACCCCCATTTACGTATTTGTAGTCTGCACAAAATATGCTATGATATCCCTGACTGGATGTGCTGTATTCTGTAATCATGTAATCTTTCAACCAAGCCTGGTTTTAAAACTCATCTTTGCACTGATGACGTTCTGTTGGGAGTTGTTAATGGCATGATGATTCTGGTGATTGTTCACCACTTATTATCTTATTGGAGTTAACAGGTTTAATATAAGAATAATTTCCACATTTCTCCTGTGGTTTAGGTGCTTACTGATAAATCTGTGTTGGCACCAATTATCTCCATTTGTGTTGAAAATATATATTTGAAGTATATCAACCCTTGATTCCCTTTGAATGCAGATCTTTAAATAGTAGAGGTGTAAAGATACATCCAGCTTACTGAAAGATATGATGCACAATAAAAAAATTACATTTTAGCAATATTTTTTAAAACTAAGAATATCTTATCTTCATTAACATTTTCACATTGGAGTTTAAAAGTCACTCATTTGTACCTAAAATCCATAGCTGGTGCAGAGTAATCAAATTTAGATTTGACCGGTCTATTACTGTCTCTCATACAAAAGTGGTCCTTTTGTCAATCAGGATTTGAAAATGCTCTCTCTCTGATATTATTAATTATTTAAATATTCACTTTATTTTAAGCTAAGTGTAAGCCAGAGATGATCAAACACACACTCGTATAATAATAGCATCATTGATGGTTTACAGTTTCATATGTCAGATGCCCAAGACGTTGCTAGATAAATGATTTAAATTGGACTTCTTTAATGCTTTCTGTTAGAATGTACTGCTGGATAGAATTTAGTTGTTTACTGCTTCAGAACATAGCGGCCCATAAACTACTTCCTGTTTTACCTCAACATGAGAGCTTCACATATGAATGTAACATGATGCCAGGCTGAAAGCCTTCATATCCTGAGCCCATAATAACAGCTGGACTTGCCCTCAGGGCTTTCCCAGAAGGTTTTGAGTAGTGGCCAGACAGAGCACATGAATATTACTCATATGCAGCTTTAAAAACTAGTAGTGGTGTTCAGATATGTTTTAAGTCAATTTCATAAAATATTGATAATCACTAGGATTTTTTTTTTAAAAATATAAAAATAATTAGAATTTTGTAGGCCTTAATTGCTTTCAGTAATTTTGTAGTCCTTTGTCACTTAATTTATATCTGAATATGTGTTTCTGGTATGATTTTTAAATGGAGCTAAGAATTGTTGACGTACATTCAAAATGGGTTATTATGAAGCTATTTTTTTCTTTTTCTCAAATTTATACATAAAGACCATGCATATTGCATAGTTTGATTGTCAGTGTGGGGTTTAAGACATTTTTAGGAGTTCTCACCATCATTCCAGGAGCCCATGCCCTTCCCTGCCCCCTGGTGGTGCAGCTGCTTCCTGCACCACATGAAGTCACATGTGGACAGCAAATGCTCATCTCATAATGAAATATACCTAAATTTTTATGAGAAAAGTTGTGAAATTCCAATTGCCTCTAATAAAAGATAATTCAGTTTATTCCTAGAAGTTGGAAGAAATATTGATCTAATAATTGCTACCAAAGCCAGATCAATCTACAACAAACCTTTCACAAATGGTTTAAATCTCATAGTTTAAAGAGATTCACCAAATCCATTGTTGGAAATAAGCAACCAAAGGAAACATTGTACAACATTTTGCAGTTTCATATTAGGACAATTTCAAAGTTGTCAAAACATAGACACAGTTACAACCCACTGGCCAGCACATTCCAAATAAACTTTACTAAACATTACTTTCCATTGAAGAAAATGGCATTGCTTTTGTTGAGTTTGAATGTCTGGACTTGAGGGTAAAAGATACCTGGCTTACAGTTGATATGTTGCAAGCTTGGGTGATCTTAAATATCAGTGAGCTGATATCAGCTGATGCTTGTACATAAATAATTCAGCATTTGGCACTAAGCTGTCCAAGCCTTTTCAATGCCAGTTTATCTTGCACGTTACGACACAATGAACAAAATATCTGTGCATACATTCATCAGCCCACAACAAGGGACCAATCTGTTCAGCCATGAGCGAGTCTTATCCTGCTGAGAAACTGTGGCTGCGTTCCCAGTTCCCTGTTCAGGTTCCCCCCCACCGTCTTCTCAGGTACAGAACATCCTTTAATCCACTCAGTGGAAGCAATTAAAGGATCCTGCTGTATCCTGTTAAGCTTAACTATTTATCAAGGATCTGATGTTTGTGAATTTACTTACATTCAATGCCATCAAACAGTCATAATTGTATTTTTTACAAGCAAGAAAAAGAATGGGAGGAAACTGGTTACTTGATCACTTCATTGGCTTATTATTAAAATATTTTAAAGAAAGGATGTGGTAGAATATTGCTTTTCAAATCACAGGCTTTTAAGACATGTTATTCTTATTCTGGAAACTGGACGTCTAGCTTCAGTGACTTACTTTGATTGGTGCCCCTGTTAATAAAGTTTCTTTCAGCTGTGACTTTTAGTAAAGGTAAGATTATACTTTTTCCCCATACTCCTATACTATTACATGCTTTAGATTATTTCATTTCTAAGGATTTGATCAGCCCTTCCGTCATTTACAGGTTGTTAGAAATGCTGCACTTTGCTCCTTGAGTATACGCGAAAACATAAATTAAGCTGTATAACGCTGGTGTTGGCTTTTTATCGGATTATTTCAAGCTTCTGTTAGTCTTCAAGAGTATTCATGGTCTTCAACCATCTTTTCTCTGTTTCCTTTAACAATCTGAATCCAGAACCCCAGGGTCAAATGACCACATTTATTTACGGTAGGTAGAACTGTCTCTAAATCAACCTACTTCTTCACATTAATTTGTTCAGGGATTCAACCACTTTAAGAAACTCTCAAAGACCATTTTGTACTCACTGACTTTGAACACTAGTTAATATTAATAACCGGATTCTGTTTTTCAACTTTTCCTGTTTTTAATGTATTTCACAGCCTTTTGATCCTTTATTGTCTCCTCTTTGCCGTCTTTATTGATTGCTGTAAATCACCTTGGTGCAGCCCTTGTTGTTATAAAGTGCTACATAAATACAATTGATATCGACATTGAAATTGATGCCACTCTCCTTGGGGTGCTGCCAGACCAATAACAAACCACTTGCCTTGATACAGAAGTTTTGTGATTGCTCACAAAACAACTGAGGAACTTTCAAAATGAATTGTACAAACACTACCGATGTGCTACCTGATTGTCAATGTCGTATCATCACCTTAATCTAGTGTTAAAAAAATAAATAAAAGGTTTATTTCAGAAAGGTGATGTTATTTTTGTACAATCTGACAAGTGTGACCTGCAGATGAACACAGTTCCTGATGTTTACATAGCCTTAATTCTACAAAACTATTTCAGCAAATTAACACCGTTAACTTGGCCAACAAATGAATTGCATGGAATTGAAAGTATTTTAGCATAAAAAACATCAGTGAAGTTGAAGAATAAACCACAGACCATTGCTGACCTGCCTCAAAATGAACTATTTTGTGACACTAATGTATTGGAAGGAGCTCAGGGACTCTAGAGGGATGATCAAATACTTTTCCAGCTTCCAGAGCTTCTGAATATCACCTCTAAATCCAACCTCCAACTTGTATCCATTGTCCGTTAGAAAGTGTATTTCTCTCTCCCATTCATTGATGGTGCTTTATTGTGCAGCCCCCACTCTCCTCTTTCTCCTCCTCCTCCTCCTACCACCCGCTTTACACTCTGTTGATCAGCTCAGGAAAGGGAAAAAGCTTGTGTGAAACCTGAGGATTACTTGCAGACCTAAGAAAGAAGAAGAAGCACACCCTCTCTGTTTTACCTAAAGGTAAGGCAATGCCTGAAGGAACAGCTGATAGTTGCTCGGTCTAAATTTCTTTGCATAGAATGACGCTAATGACTGATCTGAGGGAACCGAACAAAAAGCTCTGCAGTTGGAGCAGCTGAGTGATCATTGATGTTTAGATTTAACTTCTGTTTGTGTAATTGGACCTTCTGGGTGATGTATTCATGGCTCATCCAAGGCTGGGTGTCATTTGGTTGTGTTTTATTTAGCATTTTCATTCTTGATGTATTATTTCTCTTCTTTCTGATAATTTCAAATAAACATATTTGCTGCTGTTATTTAAAAATCTGATATTGTTAAGCAAGAGGGTATTGCTTGGATTATTTACATTTTCAAACCCAAAGTGAAAAAATAAAAATAAAAATGTATCTTCTTGAAGCTAGAGCTCGGTACACATGAGATAAGGAATTATTTTCTCAGAAAGGGCAAGCGGCAATGTTTTCCTCTTTATTATGCTTGTGCATAACTGGAGGGTGAAGCATCCTAAATTAGCATCTCTCCCAGTAGAGGCATATCTGGCTCTGGAAAATTTGGTGAAATGAGATTAACTATTTTGGGGAAAACCCAATGTTTAGAGTAAGACTTTACAAATCATTAACTGGCTTTGAGGAACCTTAAATCGGTGTTGAAGAACTGTATTTAACCGAAAATCCCCACGTGCAGTCTGAGGTTACTAAAAACTGTGAAATAGCCCTTTAGTTTAGTGTCACTATAAACCTGCAAACCATCCACTAACTTTAGTTTTGTTAGCAGCTAATGATTAGCCAGCTGCAGCATCCTCACAGTGACCCTATTACTAAAAACAATAATTTTAGTGTGCTTTTATAGCTAATTTTCATTGATTGCTGTCAAATCTGTTTGGATCATAGTCCAGTTCAGGTTTTATCCATCTAAGCATTTTAGTTTCTGATCTAAAGATGATTAAATGCAAGCTGGACTCATTAAAAACTGTGGAAAAGATATTTCTTGCAATCCTGACTATTTTGGCATCCAATAGAAGCTAAAAATTAGATGCCAACTTTATCATCATTAGCAGCTTATGGTTGGCCAAACATTAAACTTTCACAGTGCTTACAAAAGCCCGTAAAAAGTGGCTCAAAAACATTAGCTGATCCTTTTTGTGTTTTGCATGACTAACAAAGAATAGAGATTTAATCAATTTCAAACTCTTCTTAAAACAAATCTGATTATCCAGTTCCTTGTTGAAATTCTGAACAGTAAAAGGGGAATATAAAGTAGTAAACGGCACTTGGAGCCTTTTATACTAATGCTAATCTTAAAGGCTCCAAGTGCTCCAAAGGAAGGCTGCACTGCTCCTTTTTAATTTCCATAAATAGAAAATATTTCATAAATCTTATACTGAGTTCAAAAGAACCTCAGTCTAGAATTGGTGTTAACCCTTTAATTTAGCATTAACAAGCAGGTCCAACAGAGACCCTACTGGTTAACCATTAGCTTTGTGGGACAGACTTAATTTTGACAAAAGAATATCAGGCTGTTTTAATAATTCTACTAATATTAAACATGAAACTAATGGGAAAATAAAATGTAACCTTAGAAATTTGGATGTAGTTGTCAAACCCAAAACTCTCTAAGGAAAATTTGAACAATAAAGTTCATTTTGCAAGATTTACCAATTAAATTTATATTAATTGTAGTGTTAGGAATATTAAGATATGAGATTTTGTAGCACCCTTGGTTTCAAGGCATAGTTAAAGAATCAGGCATAGTACTGGTACTTTAACTTGCAACTATTTTTGCACACCACCTTGGTAGGAGCTGTTTATGTTTTTATTGGCCGGTGTAAATAGGTAAATGTCTGAGTAAGCTTTCTGATGATTATTTCTCTTTCTCTGAAAATTCACAGAAATCTGTTTGAATGCACTTTTGGCATTACTTTTATATAAAGCTGTGTACTTTTTTTTTTCTTTCACTGACACATTAGTGAGCGGTGAGGCATGTGTTCACCAACCAAGGGAACCCAATGGATGGAGGACCAGCTGCACTTGCGTAAAAACCATGGCTTCTCCAAGAAAGTCCTACTTAACTGTTGGTTGGTGCGCCGCATTGTAACCTGGGCCTCTCCAAACCCTAAAGGTACCAAAGCAACAAGCTAGTCTGGATAAGAATAACCATACAGATGTAAAATGTGAAAACATTTTTGATAATCAACCTATTTGCAGTTTTGTGTTCACAGAAATATACCAATTTACAGATGTTTGATCAGAGCAAAACAGAACGAAGGAATCCTACCTGGACACAATGCAACTTGACACACTGTTGGCTGGCATTTGCAAGGAAATCATTAGCAAAAAGTAGTTAATTTATTAATGGACAGTTCTAACCTGAAATTAACAGCAACAGAATTTCAAAGATCCAACAGCTAAGCCTAAATAAAAAAATCCTCTGCACAATTTAAAGTGCAGTAACCTTATATTGTTTGATTGTAAAGGATCACCAGTGAAATATGACTAGAACAGATTGTGCCTTCAACAGGTCCTGTGAATTACTTTGGTTTGTATCTCATTCTGTATTGATTCCTTGTCAGGATATATAATCTCAAAAGGCCTCTGACATTTTTGTGCAGAAAGAGGTTATTATGAAGAAACCCTTAAGTGCAGTAATAAAGCCTTTCTCTTTTATGAAAAGACAAGTCTTCCCTGCAGTGGCATTGTTTTTAAAAGTCAATTTTATAATTTGATTTGTATTTAAACTTTGAAATAAGTTGCTTTATTCACTGATTGTAGAGGCATTACTTTTTAAACATCTAAGTCAAATTATTACCCCACATTTAATTGATGTATGCAGATTTATTTATTTCTGCTTTAACTTTATTACTGGTGCAGTGTAGTTAGAAAAAAAAGTTGGAGATGGCAGTTTTTGTCCTCATCAATCTAGTCGCTTCCTTGGATTTGCTGTGTGTCTCAGCTGCATTTCTGACATTACCATAAAACATGGAGACAGATGTTCTCCAATTCTGTTGCCTTGTCAGTTGTTATGATAAACGAGTTGAGCTTGGCTTTAATTTAGCATGCTAATAGACTGTGATGAATATTACTGTGGGGAATCCTAAAGCACATCTGTGATTATTTGTTTCCCTGCAGAGAAAGAAAAATGACAAAAAGCCATTTTCTTGTCTTGATTATTTGTAGTTGGTGCTGATTAGGTTTATGTCAACAGGGCAGGTGCAGTTTGTAGACCACATAATCAACATTTTTTTGTTGTGCGTTTTCTTCATTTTTTGTGTGTAGCTGTAGGTTGTCATTTGAATCTATATTTCTATTCATATTAGACAGGCACCTGGAACTGAAGCAGGGCCCAGGTGTTGCTGCTAGCTTCGTTGATATTAGACTTTCTTTTCTTTCTTATTGGAAATTAATTCTTCTATCCCAAAGCAGGCTACTTTTCTTTGACTGTAGTAATAGGTAGCTGCAAGAAACTGTCACCAACTACTGCATCTTTTGCCAAAAGTATTCATACCTCTTAAAATTTGCAACATTTTGTCACATTACTGCCATAACTTTTAATGCATTTTTTGGCCGACCAAACACAGAGGCAAAGGAAGGAGAAGGAAAATAATGCAAGGTTATTTTTTTGTGCAGTTTTTATTTTAATTGTGGGGTGTGCATTTATAATCAGCCACCTGTGATCTGACACCTTTGATTAATATTTGGTGCAACCAATTGTCTTCAGAAATCAACTAATTAGTAAAAATATATTTGACTGTTCTGCGAAACCCTCCCAGGTTTAATAAACAGCATCATGATATAGAAAATCAATGTTTACCTTTTCATTCAGTCTGACTGAGCTTGAACTGTTACAGAATAATGTTGCAGCTGCAGTGAAAAGTGATTCTACATTTACTTGGGAAGGTTGGACATAAATCCACACTACAGATTTTTATTTGTAGGAAATTTATTAAACGTTTTATTATTTTCAACTTTAATGTTCAGAATATCCACTATTTTGTGTTGATTTATTCAAACAAACCAAAGTTTTTTGTTGTAATCCAAAGATTTAAGGGGTACAAACACTTTTTAAGGCACTTTATTTTTCCACAGGTCACTGTAAAATCATTATATTGTCAATTTTTTTCTCCAGTTTTCCATGTAATAGAGACATGTTTTTGAGTTGCACCTCACCATTTTCCCGCTTGTTCGCACAACATATGGGTCTCTTGTCTCTTCTCATTAGGTGGTGTCTTATATTAATGATATCTTCCCTCCCGTGTCGCTCAAAATAACCTCTCAGCATGCAGATGATGATGCTACAAACCTGCCAGGTGGCAGTAGTACCCTCTGGATGTTCAGTCTCCCGGACATGGCCATGCTCAATAGAGCGTCCAGAAATAAGCAAACCCCATGTTGTTTTCTGGTGCTTGAAGAGGAGATTTAATGAATCACTGCTGTCACTTCTATGGCTTACATAAGAACTGTAATATTTTGGGTTCTCTTAATTCTGATATTCATGAATGACATCACAAGAACTGTATACTTATTAGTTAACCAAAAACCTGTTCTTTTCATTTGAAATGAATCAGTTGTACAGTTCAGTGCAGTGGTGATTAAATGTTAGATATTTTGCATTTATACATGTATTTCTGTGAAGAATTATTAGATTAAATACAATTCATTTTTCCAATTTATTCAAATACAATGAAAGATAATGGGGAAAAACAACAACTTTCTTTAGTTGTTTTAATCCAGATTATTTCAATGAGCTTACTGTGATGATAGGGCAGGTTCAATTACTTTGCATTCTGGCTGAATTGAAGTTGCTTTAAGATATAGTGGTGCTTGAAATAATTGTTTTTCTCAACTCAAAAATATTGAAAAGTGACTTCAATGCTGAGATTGAGATTTCAACTCATTAAACCATTTATCAAGTCAAGAAGAACTTGAGGGGAGATTTTTATTTATTTATTTTTTTAACATGGAGTGACATGTCATAAGGCAAAAATGACAAATAAGTGGCTCATGAATCAATATTTACATTTTTATGGTCTGAAAACTTCCCACATCTTGGTTGCATAAAGACACTGCGGTTTGTCCCCAAACAACAGTTACACAACACAACTGAACAAAAATGTTCCCTGGTCAAACTGCAGAATCTCAAAATGGAAAGGTCAACACTATGAATATTTATTACAGAAACTTTAAAAAATTAAAGCCTGTGAAGTTATTATGGAGCTTAATTATTCCACAGGACGATTAAGATTAAGCTGTTATAAAGCTGTAAATACTGTGAAAAATAATATTTCTGCATGACTGTATGTTTGAAACTTTAATTGCCATCAGTGGTAGATATACATTCATGCTCGTAATCTCAGCTGCCAGGAGATGGCAGCAGAGCACATGTAATTTGGCCAGTAACTGCATTCAGAATTGATCACGAACCTAATTTGCTAAGTTAACTCATAAAGGATAATATAGAGCAGTTGTTATATACGTCTATAAATTGCTGCAGAAGCGCACACATTAAAACAGAACTTAGAACTCACCAAGTATGCACTAAGTATATGTTTGAATGACTATGGATAGAATATCAATATCATTGCTGTGCAACAAAATTGAATTCACCAGCTCTGCAGGATGAGACCCACCCCAATATCATTACAGCCCCTCCAACAGTCTGGTTCTGAAACTGTCATAAATTTTCTAAGTCGCTGCACTGCACCAGTAACTCAGTGGCTCTAAAAGCTCCCCCTTTTGCGGTGAAAGTGATTCAGCCCAGAATTTTAATATGAAGATCAGGAGATGCAAATAAGGATACTATACTGCATTCTTCTAAGCCTGGACATCCATAACAAAGGACCATTAGCTTTGATTAATGGTATTTATCAACTGCTTTATGAAGCATTCAATGTAGTAAAACCCGGTTTGCCCAACATGCCTTAAAAAAAATTTAACCTGAAATTTCGTTCATGTTGCATCTTAATCCCACTTTTTTTTTATTTTATTTTTTTTTAGCTTTTTCACCTTTTAAACAATGTGGCCAGTATTGCACAGATCAATAAAACACTTCAGACGTGCAGGCTTTCACACGCTGTTCTGCAGACACAGAGTATGTGCAGGCTGTAGTTCAGCGGTGTGCTGCAGAATACATTCACCTTCAGGCTGTGGCTGAGGGTCGTGTCCTTCAGGGAGCAGGGGGAATGGGCAAATTGATTTATTTCTGCTTCAACCAATTTGAGGCTAATGAATCCACATGAGAAAGTACATGTGGTATTCTAATATCTCCAGCATTGTCCAATTCAAATCCCACAGTTACCTGGGAATAAGTTGAAATGAGCTGCGGAGAATTTACAGCCCCCATCACCCAGAAGTTGGAATATCAGTTGCCTACAAAACCCTTGACCCTTGAGATCCAATGCTACATTATGCAGAACTTGTAAGACTTTATTAAAAGACTCCTGGGAAGTTTGTCCTTGATTAGCATATTTATGCCCACTGACAGAGGGGGTGAGGGAGACCCACAAACCGCAAAAGCAAATCTCTTGCTGCAGGGAAGCAACATTTTCCCATTTTAATCTTTTTTCCACTTGGTCAAGAGTCCAGGCCTCTGTAGGGCCAAGGTGGAAATTGAAAGAGGCAATGATGGATTGGAGGAGAAGTTGAGGCAGCATGCAGCCTCTCAGTTTGGAGTGTAGGAGAAAGAGAGCGATTGCCATGGGGGACTGCTGGACGGCCGAGACACACATGTGAGGCTGTTGTTATTTGATTCATGTGTTGGGAAAAATTACATCTGGGAAAAGAATGAAGGGGATCCAAAGGTGATACTTTTTCTCTCACGTTGGTGTTATTTATAGAGCTGGCTTATGCAGTTAATAGCCTGAGATAGGATGTTACATCCAGGAGGAAAAGAAATGAAGTTGTTGAAATACCGACTCTGCATTCTTGTATCCAGAGATGCACAAATATCAGTCGACTGATCCGCTGTTGTTTAAAAAACAATTCTTAACAACTGTTTAAGTTTTATAAAACCTAGTCTCATTTCTTTAAATGGCTCAAATACAAACTTTTTTGTTGAATTGCATATGACATTAAAGGAGGAAGACAAGTTTTGAATTTACTTATTGTGGTCTAATTTATAACATCAGAAATATTTGCCATTTATTATGGGGTATTTTAGAATATAATTGCTAGCAATGTTTTGATTCTGCTGATACTGTCTTAAAACTTTACAAATGACCAGCATTTAGAAGCTAAAAAATTCAGGATTCAAGAAGGACTTTCAACAAAATTGCACATGAATGCAATTTCAGCCTTCTGATTCTTTACTAGCATCACTTTCAACCTTCACGTTTCTGTACATAAATGGGGATTAGCAGCCAACAGCCAGGGATTAGCAGAGAATGGGCAACAATTTGGCTTGTTTGGCACCTTAACTAGCATGTTGACAGACGGAAACTCTCACACTTTATCCTGTCGATTGAGTTAGAAACTGAGATGCTTCTTTTTTTCAACACAATGACAGTCCACTGGCGTTGGCTGAAACCAATCTGGGTCTTTTTGTCCAGGTCATTTGAGGAGCTCAATGTTCATCATTAAAGATGCATTTCCTGCCACACACTGCTTATTTTGCACAAACCTGGTTTTGTTCAATTCATAGAGTAGGCAATTAGTACTTTGCATTTTCTTTGTTCTCTTAAATAGCCTTTAAGCTGCCATTTAAAATACTGCAAATAATTTGTTATTAATGTGAATTTGGCTTTCTGACATAAAATAATAAATATAGGAGCAGAGCAGCACAAATGAATCACAATTTATACTGGTTACTCTACATTGTATCAGTTGTTTATTGCGCCACTGCAAGTTGAGCTCTAACCAAAAAAAATATGATAAATCTTAAAAATAATTTTGGGAAAAAAGGTTAATCTTCTCAGTAAATTATTAATTCATTAAGTGGAACAACATGAAGTCTTCTTACATATGAAAGTTCTTGCAATCTATTTAGAGACTGCAAGAATCTAGGGAAGTTGGTACTAAGCTAAATCTCATTAATCATCAGCTGCTTCAGCAAAACTTAATGTAAACCTAGTGACTTTCTTTTCCAAATTTCTACAGGTGATAAAGTCGTTTGCCGGCAACCTACTTCAGTCAACTTTTTGTAGCGCCGTCCTGGGCCATCTATAAATAGACTCTCCTGATTAGTTCCAGGCACAGTGAAACCATGCAAGACTTTGGTTGCTGCAGGGCAAAACTGACTTTCGTCTCTATGTATCACTCTGCTGTAAAACACCTGTCGCTGTTACGGCCTAATTTATCTCCCTTGCTCTGGTCAAGCACCAGCGCAGCAGCAGGCCCAGGTTCACCACCAGGCCTCAGAGAGCGGGTTGCTTCCCTCTCTGACCTGGTCGTTTTTTTCCCTCCTGAGACGGTGTATATTAAGCAGTGATGTATTTAATGTGCAACACTGGTGATGATTATCCCTGGCCTACTGTAATTAGGTATTTCAGGATGAGGATTATGTGATCTGCTCTAAATATCATATGACCGTTGCGTGGGATACAATTACAAGCTGAATCACACCCACACGTTTAGCTGAGCATACGTGATCACATGATTAGTGGTGCATCCTGCTACAGCTCGTTTATAATTCCTTCTCGGTTTTTACTGCTCTCGTTTGGAGCATACAACATGTCAACTGCTTCACATCTGAAAATAAGGGCCGAGGTTGACATGTTTCTGCTGCAATGGCAGTCCATCCATAACACGTAAAGTAACTAAGCAAAACTTTAATATAGAACATTTTAAGATGAAATCACTAAGTGCTTCAACAACCAGCTAATATAAACCCAAGATACATGAAACATAAGCAGATTTATAAAGCTGTTTTTAGATGGATTTTAAAGGAGTCTGTTGATCTCTGACAGAGATTTTATGTTTAAGTTTGTTTGTTACAAGCAAAACTGCCAGATTTCTGAGAAGAGATTAGATAAATTATTTTGAATAAAGTACCACAGATAATGGTTATTTTATTTATTAACACTGCCTTAAAAGTATGAATTGCTCAACTGGCTTCTATATAGTTTCTAAAAACAACATGGTATCAGTTAAATGAATTCATTTTGCTTTTAAACGAAGTCCTAGATGCAATCTTATTGAGGTTAAAATATTAATTTTATATTGATTTTTGTATTCTGAAAGAGGAGCCTTTGTTTTATTATGTCAGTTTGTGCTCTTCATCCTGTACTCTGATCTCAAAACATCAGATTAAGTACTAATTTTTTATTGTTTCAGTATTCTCTGTATGTGCCAGTATCCTGCAGTAAAAAGTTTGATCTCCATGTTGACCCCTCCAACAGGGAAAAACATGTGAGGCATTATGTGTTGCAAAGCAAAGAATAGAAGACATTTGAGACAATGGAGAGGATGGGAGAAGGGGTCGAGTTAGTAGGAGGAGTGGGCGGATTGGATAATGAAAGAGCACACAGTGTAAAAAGAGACAGATGGCTGAAGGTGGATGCTCTATCCAAAGGAAAGTGACATTTTAAGGGGGGAAATTGGATGATTCCCAAATTCCTATTGGCTGAAAACTTGGCATACAGCAGGTTAGTGCATTCCAACTCTGGTCATCAAGGCACACTGCTCTGCATGCTTCATATGTTTTCCCGCTTTAACACACCTGATTCAGATGATTACAGTTCAGCAAAGTCACCCTTCAATTGAAATTGGGTATGAAGAAGCAGGGAATTGCATTAGACATGCAGAGCAGTGTGCTGTGAGGACCAGGGTTGGGGAACCAGAGCAGGAGATGATCAAGTGAAGTTCTTGTTGTATAAATGTCTTTACTGGATTCCTTTCAGATTCTGTGCTTCTTCAGCTGAAGAAACCTTTGTACTTAACTTTCCACTTGTTCATCTTCACCATTGTCAAAGACACTCATAGCAGTTTTCCATTAATGCAACAACACATTGGGGACGTCTTCTATCTGTTTCTGCTCTGTTAACGCTACCTATCCCATTTTCTTTCACTTGAGGGGGGAAACCAGGAGCACCGATGCTCCCAGCAGGCCATGCCCATCCTTCTCAAGTAACCATTATGGCTTGTGCATGTCGGTCTGTAGCAGAAGCACGCCCTGTTGAAATTAGGTCAACGGACCACACCAGGCCTGCTGCGGGACACCAAACAAAATGAGGTCATGGAAAAGAGACGATTCCCTGTTGGCCCGCGGAGCTTTTTAGCATGGCACAATATATTCTTTGTTATGACAGTTAAGTCCATCTCAACACTAACACGACGCCTCACCAGAATAAATTGCCTACAAGTTCTCTTTGTGTTTGACATTGTTAGACCTCTTAAAATAAAAGTAGCTGTTATAGAATACCAATACATCCTCATTATACGCAGAGTAAAGTACACAAGCCAGGAGTTAAGTCACTAAACGTCTCTTCATTGATCGAATAGCTGTGTTACACATAAAAACCTTTGCATATCACAGTGAAACTGAAATTGCTAATGCTATTTACAAGACATGGTGTTATAACAGCTAAATGCGTGTTTGGTAGCAGATTAGCCACCACATATCGAAGCATTTCCTTCCAGTTCTTAAGAGTGTTACTGGCAGTACACTCCTACAGATGAATTTCGAACATTATGGCCCCCCAGTAATTATAGCACTAATGATCATTTGTACTGCATGGTGGCGGGTGTAATTTGACCGTTCCCTTGGCGGCAACTAAGTTATTTTATTTTTTTCAGTTTGAAAGCAGTCATTCAGTAAATAGCCCCTTGGATGAGAAATTACAGTTTTGCCCTAAAGTGACTAAAGGGTTCAAAGGAAGCGCTTTGGAAGCGGCTGCAGTGAATTAAAAGTTTGCTGATGGGGTGTGTGTTTTACTACAACTGGGAGCCCCAATCCAAATTAGGGATACATTTTCTTTCTTTGAGACTAGATAGTATGTACAGCAGCTGCACGGCTTCCAGGTATAAATTAGATCATCAAACAAATAAGGAAATGTCTGACCCATTTCTCCTTCAGCACTAATATGACGGCCTGCAAGTAAAAAAGCTGTAATATTACCCTTTAATCAGATATTAGCCTCTCTCACTGCAAATTCCCTCTACATGCCTAGTAGCATGCATACATTATTACAGCAAATGGCTCTCTATGCCTAAAGTAGCTGCTGAACACGGCTGCTTAGCTGCAGATGTTAAAGTGATGGACGAAAACAAGTTGAGTCAGCTTTATGTTTCAAGAAAGGATCAAATTGATTTGTTGGGAGTTAAGTGTTCCTCTTGGTAGAGGTGCGGCAGAGAGTATTTACGGTCTGTTACACCCACCTCCGGGCTCATGCTTATCTATAAATAGCCACAGATGGGTACAGGGCCACATCTGGCAGAGAGAGGCTGCAGGCCGCTATTTTACAGACGTGTCATGTAATCACTAATGTTTACTTCCTTAACACTATGCAGATAAAACTATTGCAAGCAAGACAGATTGCTGTATTGACCTTGCAAGGAATTAATCGACCTGTTCTTTGTTTTTATGTTCCCCAAACACTTGGATAGCTAATCAACTGACTATTTTTCTGTGTTCAAAATAACAGTATGTTTAAAAATTTAGCTAATATCAATTTGTAGCTTATATTTTCATCCTTGTTGCTATTTTATCACTCTGCAGAAAGTAAGGAAAATGCAAGGTCTTCCCTAGAAGACTTCTCAAAGAATGCACTCTTCCCTTACATATTATGGGCTGTGATGCTCCTATAATTTTGAACATTTTGAAGAAAAAATCAATGGTGATTAAAGAGTAAAGAGCAGCACTGGCAACAGTGGCATCATGCCAGTGATCACTTCCAAACTGGATGTACAGCTCTGGGGACAGTTACTGTGTTCATTGCTTTGCACCACATCTGCAGGTGGAACAAATACAATATAATCTAAGCAAAAAGTTAACAAACTGCCCACAATCATGTCAATGAGTAAATTAACGCTATAAGTCCCTTGTTTTAAGTCCTTTTATTTTTAAGGATGCTACCATTAAAAATAATAGGCTATTTGTGATTGCACGCCTGCTCATTTCTGTGTAATATAAGTTGTATCATGTGCACCATTCCTCAAGGGTTGAAAAAAGAGAGGAGGACAATTTGAAAAACACGCACAAAGACATTTTCTTGTTTGCTCCTAGATGCTAGCACAGTCCTTTGGCACATTTTCTTTCTTTTCATTTGGTGGAAAAAATACCCAATTTGTTAAAACTTTAAATAGAAAATATATAATTCACTCTCTTTGGTTCTATAATATCTCTAAATTAACTTTAGGTCCATCACAAAGTGTAAACAACTGTTGAGAGTTTGAAGGAGTTAATGATTAACGTCCTGATTTTTGCCCGTTCTACCATGAGCTAATTATTCCAGGCATTCACTTATTGATAATTTTATTGAAAAACAAAAAACATCAAGCTGCAGTGGAAAGTGTTTTTGGTCTTCAAAGCAATAACGGATGAAGAAAATGGAGTTGCTACATGTGAGGGGGGTTTATTCTTTTATTTTCTCCAACGTGGGGGAAAAAAAATTTTCTTTCTTCTCTTGCAACGTAAAGTAATTTTCTCTCTGGATTATGACTCTGTGTGCAGCTCCTTTTGCTCTGGGCTGGTTAATTATAAAAGGGACCATTCACCAAATTCTAGTTGTTCCCTGGAGACCTCCAGACTTTGATTATTAAGCAAGGTTGTTTCACCACCCTTACTGTAAATATTAACACATTTATACCTCAGATGGGGCTGAATGCTGTAGTGTGTGAAATGGAAAGCAAATGCGAATGTACACATCTAAAGAAACTGCACAAGTGTCGACATTGCAAAGACTACATATTTTTAAAATGCTAGATTTGATGTTTTAACAAAAAAATTAAGGTTTGTGTTTTGCCATGCAAGTATCATAGATATTGAGGTAATAACCAATAATATGCGATTTATAAACAAGAACAGGGTGCAAAAGTTTGAAATTACTAATTTAATCACTGAAAATCACGCAAAAATTACTGTTATGGCTACATGACATCAATATGTTTATAAAAACTCAACATCCTGCAGTAATTTTACATCTGAAACAAATATTTCTGAAATACAGTCTATTGCTACGACTTATCGTAGAGCCCTCAAATTTCCTGGCACCTGGCCTTTCAAGCTAAGTGTGAATTTCCAGTAGGACTGAGGCCATTGCAGTAGCTTTATTGTGTCCTTTCATAAATTGGTTTTGATTTCTGCATGAAACTGCTCAAACATCCATTTGTCTTCATATTGTAATTTTACCACTTAATTTAAGGTTTTGAGGTGTTGCCCCTGTATCATTTACTGTGCAGTGTACCTGCATCGCTAGTAGGTAAACAACCCCATAGCTTGGTGTTGCTACCACCATGCCTGATCTACTAAAAGGCTTAAAGAAAGCTTTAGCTGTTCAGCCTTTGCAAGACCTTTGCCAAAATTGAAATATGTGAAATGTTAGAGATTTTTTGCAAAAAAACAAACAAAAGTGGAATCCTGAATATGTCGATGATCACTTGGTCATTTAGAGGTCATTTTTCAATAAGACATGTTTTTAATTCCCATACTTGTTAGGAAAATGTAGAGACCCAACACAAATGAAAATAAGAAAATGATGAGTTGGCTATAGAGGTGTAGCTGTGAAGCCGTAAACCTTCAGCTTTGTTCTCTTACTCCTCTCTGTCAAGGCTCCAGGCTGCATCTGCTAGATTATTAGAGAGCCGTCCAAAAGGTGGCCTTGGTGAGTTTGCTCCAGCAGACAATAGTTCTTATCAATGATTTAGAGTTTCAGGATTAATGTTCTCACTCGAGCCTAATGTCCGATCCATCCTGTGCCTCAGCGACTCCAAGCTTTGCAGGAAATCTGTTGTTAAAGGCCATACAAGGAGGAAAATGTCGCTATAAACAAAAGCTGCTTGGAGCATGCAGTCCTTCACCAAGGCCAGTGCCTCGTCTTCAAGTTTTAGAGACTGATCTGAATCTGAACCAAAATATAATTGGTTCTGCTTGCTCCACCTCTCCACCTCCTTCTCTCCACTCTCCTTCCCCCAGCTGTGAAATGTGGTTTGGGGCTGAAGCTTTTTTTTCTGCGTTATCTTGCTGACAAACACACAAACACCTCTGACAACACGTCTCTTCCTTGCTCAGCAGCAAGGGGAAGATGCAGCACTTCCCTGGCTGTTATACCAATATGAATTCTGTGCATGTAGAGTTGTACTTTTACAGGTGTTCATCCACATGAGACCATTTTCTTAACAAAAAGGCTCTGTTTTGTCCCACATTCAAAGCTCTGGAGAGTTTAAGTAAGACCAATTCGCTTCTAATCAGTTCTATCACAGAACGAACCCCATTATAAAACCATGAAGTTTTTCCTTTACTTAAAAGTAGGAAGATATGGAACATGTTGATTCAGTCCTGAAGGACAGAAGTACTTTTTTTTTTTTCTAGAAAAGCGAAATTGAGTTCAACCTCCTTGAGGAGTTTCCTTGGCCAGAATATCAAGATCAATGCCCTAGAAAACCTTTGATTTTATTCACATCCTATATTTGGACATGTTTTCACTTAATTCCACACACGCAGCAACATTCTGAACTTTCCTGGGCTGTAAATAAAAATACAGAGATTAAGCTGTTTTCCTATGCATCATAATTGATTATGCTGTCAGTGAAGGGCAAACCTAATGCATCATCCTCATTTCAGATAAAAGCAGCAGCAGCACAAAACCCTTAAATTTAAATGTCATTTGCATTTACTTGGTGTCCTTTTCGCCTCATTGTGTCTCTGAATGTCCTTTGAAATTGCAAATGTTTCTTTTTAGTTTGCCAATCTAAAGACATGTGGGCATCTGTAAACATGGGGTGCTGACAGTTTTAGGATCACTGTTGAAGTCAGAATGAGTGAGATTGTGAAAAGGAGGTCGAAGTTTATTAGTTTGTTAGTGAATTATTATAAGTTTTCTCACTTTTTAAGAAGTCTTTCTTAAATTATTTTCTTTCGCTTGCACCACCTTGGTACTATACAAGTCCCACCAAGTAAAATGTAAGATTGGTGCAGCAGTATTTTTTTTTGAATGCTGAAAAGCCAGTGTAACTTTTTGCAAAACTGAGAATTGTTCTAGGTGCTCTTCACTAGTAAATAATGTAGCAGATGCAGTCATCTCTCCTTTATACTCTGGTTTCTCTTCTTGCTATAAGTAACACTGACAGAAGATCACCTCAGAGAGGCAAGGCTGCTGGTTTGTGATCCAGTTATTTCACCTTGTGCTGCTGTGGAGATTTTGAGATTTTGAATCTGTATTTTTTTTCCCTGTTTATTTCAAAGCAAAGATCTCATGAGTGAGCACAGTATCTGTGTTATTGGTGAGATATTCCATAAAAGGCAAACTGTGGGTGATAATGACCATTCACACTAGCAAGAGTTATCCAATGCCAGACGCCAACCCAATGCTGGTCATTGGTTTATTTTTTTATTTGCATACATTATTCACAAAATGTTAGGAATATTTGGAGTTTGAGTAAAATTTCTGAAAAGGTCCTCACTACAATGATATCATGAAAGTAGGGCATTTAGGTAGAAGCATGCAATTGTGATTTCCTTACCTAAAACAGGCTGTCATGCCACAACAAAAAGAGAAATATCTTTTTTTGTTGAGCATCAGTTCCAATTTGACGATTTGTAACATTTGTCACAAGTCTTACTTTTTCCTGAAACATTGCATCCCACTCTTCTTGAAGGGCAGCCATCAGGTCACTGAGGTTTTTGAGGTGCAGAGCTACGAGCAGCTTTGTATTGACTAGACAAACTTACCCACCATCACCAAAGCTTTCATGCTTATTACCACTTGGGCCAATATTTCTGTCTGCTTGAAATCTTTGTTGGTGCTAAATCTTACCTAAATTGTGATCTCCTACAATGTACACGTAGCTGGGAGAACAATAAAGAGCGCATGGCTTACAGAAGGAGGGATAGAGAGTTGAATCTTAAAAGAATCCTCAGTAAGCCTTAAAGCACAATCCAAAGGAGCTTAATTTTGACTGTCCAGTATTTTGAAAAGTATGAGAACAAAGGTGAAAGTGGTTTCAGTGTTTCTGCACATTTTAAGAGCCTTGGGGTTTGTACTCAACAAAAGAAAAATTGCTGGTTGATATTGCACATTTAACCCTTGCAAGCCCTACTGGCTAGTACGCTGAGTTCACAGTGTGTGTAATGGAAAAATGTGATCCCAACAGTGAATGAGAATTGGGCATTAAGCCTCGCAGTGCAAAACGTAGCTTTTGTCAGCAGCCAGTAAAATAAGACCTAATGCCCCTTGGAAAAGAGCAGGAAGTAAATTTTGCCATTTCAAAGCCAATCAAAATGCCAGCAGGAGGAAATAAAGCATTCATCTTTAAAGAGGTGTCTTATCCTGTTCTGGGCTGAAATTTCTCTGAATAGAAGAGTTTTCCAGTTATTTTTTTTCTTTCTTTTTTTTTTTTTTTAAAGCGCTGTGTGGGGGGACACAAAGCAAGTCACTGTTATCTGCGTCTCATTCAAGGGCCTTCATCTCCCCAAATAGCCCTGCAAGATATCACAGTGTAGATAAAATGTCTGCTGTGAGTCTGAGTAGTAATGACAGAGATATACAGCGGCGTGTTCTCACTGGAACGAAGTGGAGATAACATTTCAGGTTTCAGGTGCCGTTCTGAGTATCCCATCAGCAGATTTATAATGAATGGGATTACATTACGTTCCCATAATGACCTTTTTAAAAGCAAACTCAAGTCTAAAAGAGTGGCCATGAATGCCAATGAAGATGGATCGCTGAAAATATCTTTACAAACATTCAGATAAAGCAATTTTTAAGCTGTCATATATTTATAACGATAATGTATCATTCTTAAAGCAGAATACAGAGAGTTGGTGTTTTTGTAAAGTTAATAAGAAAGCAAGGGGCGTCTCATAAGCTTTTCACAGATGCCGAAAAGAGCAATCAGGCTAACATTAGTACGTTGATGTCATAAGCAATTCATTGCCGTCTTCAGATATCGACCACGCTCTTATCTCCTGAAACATTCTGCATTTTCACTGCTACTGTTAACCTTTTGTACAAGAAAAGCTACAAATTGATGTGTTCAACATTTCTAAATGACTTCAGGATTTCCTGGATATGAATTCATTCTAAATGAATTGTCACTATCCATTGGAATGGCTTTAAGAAAACTCATTCATTTAAGTCTTACATTTATTCTTGTTTTGATAAACTATCAGCGTTTTATTCTTCAACGTCAGTTCTTCGTGTTTTACACACCTGTAGCCTGATTAATGAAGATTGCAGTGGACCTTATGTCTAATGCTTTCATAGTTTTTGCAATATGTATGGGCTCCATCAGTTCCTCATTGACAAAATCAATAATGCGGATTATATTAAGTCCACCATTCGTGAGCAACCCAGCAGGGATAAGAGGGAAAGACAGATAACATGGTTCCTGCAGTGAAATCCATATTCCAATTGGAGTCCCTCCACTAAACCAAAACAAAAAGCTGTTACTGTGTCAGTCAGCATCACATTTGGAATTATATTTGTACATCATTAAGGAAAAGGAATGCTTTCAACCTTTTGGAAAAACGTCTCTAAAAAGCCAAAACTGAAACTTGAGATTATCAGACCAACTTGGGACCACCAACACGTTGGCAGGCAAAACTTTCATCATATTCTACTTCTCTTACTCAATAAATAGAAAACACTAGATAGAAAATGTGCTCCATGCAAATTCTTTCATCACTTGGATGCTCAGGTGTCCCTTTGCCCTTAGCTTGACTGCAGCAGACTGTGTTTGGAGCACAATCTGAATTGTGCTTGTTTGTAATGAGGACAAGTTTATTTATACCCTGCAAACTTAGTTAACTTACTTTAACCTATGGGAAGCAACATCTGTTGAAATGTTCTATCAATATTCGATTCCTAGTCTGAATAGTCAGGATTTTACACTGTTTTTTTTATTTTATTTTCAAGGATGTCAAAGATACCATTGAAAGTGAAGATTATTTATACATTAAAGGCATACTCTCTTCTTAGATGTTCCATTATATTTTATTCCAGTTATGCCAGTTTTCTGCAGACTAAATGTCTGCAGAAATGGTATGTCTGCAAACATACCATTTGATCATTTCGGACATTTTGCTTAAAAGAAGATAAATAAGATAAACATTTCTTGAATTGCATGAAGTAAGATGTAAATGTTGCTCAACTGCTTCATAGCACAGAGTTGAAGGCTACTTGGTAATGCAATTTAATTCACACATCTTTCCCTGCAAAAGCTCTTGAGAATGTCTCGGATGCTTCTGTTTCAAATGCCCAGGCCTCCAATCCGTTAGTCCAGGGGTTTTAAACTTCAGTGCTTGGTGGCTGGTAGATGGATATCTGGTCCAATGCAACTGAATCAAATGGATAAATCACCACCTCAGCATGCAGCCATTTTTGTGGGCATTTGTATTTAAAAGTGGCAGGACTCTCTCCCTGAGGATGTATTCTGAGGCTCCTGCTTTCCTAAATCATGCGCTTGCTTTATAGTTGAAAATATTAGTCAGACAAAAAACATAGAGCTTTGGCTCCTCAAAGTTGAAGAAAAAACTGACGGAAGATGCTGTCTTTCTTATAGTAAAAAGAAAGACGGCTCTTTACCGCTCTTTATGCGGTAAAGAGCAACAATTATTTGTCATGAATCATTGCTTGGTGATTTACCTTGATACTATTTACTACCTGCTCTGTTTTGTTATTGTTGCCATCAAATTAATCCCCTGAAGGTGTTAAGCAGCATTATATAGTTGCAAGTAATCTTGTTTTGACTGTTTATATTCTAAAGCCTGTCGTTCTTTTTAATATGCATAAACAAATTGACTAATCTTTTTTTCCTAATCACATTTTAACAAAGTGAATCAAGTTGTTCCTTTTTCGCTGCACTTGGAATGATAATTTTATTTATATTTGTCTGTATTTTCTTGTATGCACAGTTCAAATATAGAGTATAATGTGAGATGAGCCTTGCATGTTGCAATGCATTGCAGCTTGGATCATTGACTATTAAATTGAAGCTTATTTGTGCTGCAGTAGCAATGCTAACTTTAATGTCAGTGCACCTCACCAGCTTTCATCTAATGTAATATTTTTTCAGTTGTATAATCAGAGATATGTTCCCTCGCCATATTGCGGTTCAACTTCTGCGGTCTCACTGTTTCGCGGATTTTTTTAAATGCAGCACTGAATTTTTTAAATTCTGACAAAATTCCACTGCATGAATCAGACCACTGTTCTTTCGCACCTTGATTGGGTCAATGGACATCAAAGCGCTTTGTTTTGTGTCTTCATTGGCCAAGAGACGCAGAGCTTATGTGCGGCGGCTATCGATCCGTACTGTCAGATCGATAGCCTTCAACTTAAAAGCAGCAACATATGAACTTCTTTGTATTGTTTCCATGATGAGGGGGTATGAGTCTGAAAACATTTCTCCGTCGTGCCTGCTGCTAGCATGTGTTTGTAAATGAAAGTTAGCGCTTTCTTCTTTGATTTCCAATTTTGACTTCCAATGATTCACTTCCTGCTAAAGAGCCCCCTGGTGGTTGAAGAAAAATCCACAGAAAAGCCGCACCGGGCCATAAGCCGCATGGTTCAAAGCGTGGGAAAAAAGTAGCGGCTTATAGTCCGAAAAATATGGTATTTGAATAGGGAAAAATTAAACAATCACTTCGCGGATTTTGTTTATTGCGGGACTTTTTCAGAACCGAACCCCCGCAATAAATGAGGGATCACTGTAGTTTCTAAATGTTTGATTGCATTTATGTCGCAGAGGTTAAGTTGTGTGTGTGTGTGGGGGGGGGTGTGTGTCTGTGTATGATTGTGCAGGATATAATTTTTCTTGCTTTACTGTCATTGTGTTTGTTTGGCAATGATGCATCATATAACCACCTTATTTTTAAAATGATGTGCACTTGGTAAGCACATCTGGGCAGGAAGCCCAGACCCAACTGTTCTATTAATAACAGAATGAATCACCTGAGTACTACAATACATCCACTGTGTCCAGTCATAATTTTTCCTCTTTTAGTACTGAAATTGTCTACAGACAAGTCTGATGATTTGTTTTGAAATAAAACAGTAAAGAAGTAGAAGTGCAGATTTCCAGCTCTTCTGTACGCAGCAGAATACCAAAGGTTGAGGTATGCTTGTACCATTTAGGTGACTTTTATTAAAGGTTGGATTGTATTTAGCAGGATCAGGGAAAAGAGGATGAATGGCTCCTGGGTTTATTTCCATCTATCTGCCATGTAACTCTGACCAGCTTCCCTGTTTCTCCTGAATAAACAGCCACACAAAATGGCACTGCCACCACAAGGTTTTATTGTGGGAAACTTTCTCAAGTACTGAGTTTAGGAGCTTAAGGCCACAAAAAGGTCTTGATGTTTTTTGACAAGTTATTTTAGAATATTTGTGAAACACTTATTCAGCCTCTTCTTGAATACAGTTGAAATGTGCTCATGAAGATTTGAGCATGTTTGTCTGTGAACACTTAACCACCTAGTTTCACAGATTTTCCATTTTCTGCTGTTGGCAAAACTAAACTTTTCTGAGCTGCAGCACTGAGCAGAAGACATTTTTCGTTTTCAGCAATCCGGTGCTGAGCGATAGGTTCAGGAGCTGGAAGACTGTAGGCTTGATGCCTGTCCAGAGACAGTCTGCGCTTACTGCAGCTGCGGGTTGAGTTGAGCTTTTCTGTGAGGTTTCATCTGTCGTGTGGAAGAAAAGTTGTATTGTCTCCATTGTTCATATCTAGTAGTGTTGCTAATTTTATTTATAGATGGTGTAAATGAAATTTCACAGTAGTCTAGAAGTCTTAAGGATTTCAGTTTTGTAAAATTTTTGTTTACATTCCATGTTTTTGACCCTCCGTCTTTAATCTGGAAGATGTCTACTCTGAATATTGGTTTGAAGAAAATTGATTTTTCACACAATTTTCATAATCTTACTCAAACTTCATTTCTATCAGTCTTAATCAACTGTTGTAAGCTTCTTATAGTTTCTTTTCAGTGTCTTGCTTGTCAATTGACTTATTTCCAAGACCAACTTGATAACTGCTTAGCAAATTTCAAAATCATATTTAACATCAAAGATGCATAATGCATTGAGAAGAGCTGAATAGTGAGGAGATCAGGGTGCAGAAGCACTTTTGTGCTTTTGCCAGGCAAACCTGGTGAACAGGTGGGAAATTAAGTCCCACTCGGTGATGGATTTGCTGCTTGACTCACTGCACTGTCGTTCCTAATGGTCAGTTTACTGGCCACTTTACCTAAATTTACCAGTTTCTTTCCGGTTCTGTGCCATTTAGCCATTTTATGAGCAGTTTTCCTCTTTAATGCCATTAAAACAATTTAAGTGGGTTTGAGCCACATGACGAGCTACTCACTGCAGTGTTTTCCAGGAAGGTAAGCTGCTATGACATAGTGGGAGAAAAAAAGCCTCTCTGGTAATCATGGTTGCCACCGCAGGGCACCTGCAGTTTGGGTTTTCTAGGTGGATCAATATATCTGTCAAGTTCTCCTTGAATGGCACAAATTTTATGTTCGTTCAGTCGCTGCTGCAGAGTGCAACGCTGAAGTCTCATGTCTCACAAGTCTGCAGGAAACAGAAGGTTTCTTTTGGGCTAATCATAAAGATTATTTGATTTTTGAGTGGAACAATTAAAGTGATCATTTCATTCTCCTCTTTTATCTCGCTTCAAAGAACTGGCAAAGACTCGCTGATATAGTTAATGTTAGATATGCAAAACAACTTTTACATTAGGTAATTTTCTGCAGGAAAAGAAACATCATTCCCCTTTATTCCATCAGGAGAGTTGTTAAACACCGCTTAAAGGCATTTTTCTGATTCCACGTTCTGTTATGTCAGCAATCAGATACAGTTCAGTAGCTGTATCTGTCTATACAGCTGAAATTAAAGTGGCTATCTTAAACTGAAGACGATATGTTTGAGCAAAACCCCAAAGGCTTTGTGTATGTAGAGCAGCAAAACGGAAGATCAGGCTATTTTTTAACATAATGATCTGGTTTAGAGGGCAGTCAAGTCTTCAATTTCACTGAAAAAACATTCAGATGTTTGTTTTTTTTTTAAATCAAATTAATACATGACAAGTGTGGCAAAGCACACTGTAACCTGTGAACTGCAGGATTTTCTATGGTCTCATCTGAACATCACTTCTCCTAACATGAGGAGGCTGTGATCTGGCTTTGGTGTTTCTGCCCATTTATCTAAATGCCTCACAGCATATGTGATCATACCTCAAAGATAAAGTGTTTTAATAAAAGCACTTTGAATGTCCTCAGGATCACAGATCACACATTAAAGCAGAGTCTTAGGCACAGAGATGGAACCATTTTTTATACTAGGTTTGAAATTGAAAAAGCCTTGAAACAAACCTTATCCAGTCTCAAATTTCAACCGACTGTAATGTTAAATGTTTGTGGACTACCCATGAATCAACAGGAAGATTTCTCAGACGTTAAATTAGCAACGCGTGTCCATTGTGATTCAGAGTTGGGATCATCCAGACGGTCTGGTTGACTTAAGATCCATTTCCTGTAAGCAAATATTTTTAAACATAAACTCATTATTAAGCTAAATAAGACAATCACAGTTTTTACCTTTACAACCAACTTAAGCCTATCAGTTTCATAACTTTGATGTCACTTTTTATTCCGACCCTGCTCATTAATTTAAAGAGGATTAATGAGCGCTGAGTTTTTCTTCATGACTATATTTGGGCTTGGAATGCTGTGATTTGTTCCACACTTAACACTCGCCACCCAATAAGGAGGCTGGGAAGGCCTTTACAGTGATCTACGAGTTACCTTTAGACTTGGAAAATGACACACTTTTTAGTTTAAGTAGAGTGTTTGCCAGCAACATAGTGTACCTGAACGCTGCATTTTGGTGTGTGTTTGCCACTGCAGAGCCCCAGGCCATCTGTTCAGCTCAGAAATAGTGAGGCGACAAACCTCACTGAACTCAATTTGTCATGAACACATTTGGTGTTTTTTATTCTCATTGTTTGACCTGAAAATGCTTCAGTGTTGCTGCTGCAGAGCGTCTCTGTGGACATTAGCGACTCCGGGGATGTGTGTGTTTAATGGGAACACGGATAGAAGTGCAGTCTAGGGGACTGTGTGACAGGTGATGGACTTGCTCAGATATTAAAATTAGGTTTTTATTTTCCCTGGGGCTAATAGGTGGGTGGGCTGAAATCAGATATAATGAATTAAGAATGAGTTAAAACATGCATTTCCCCCATAAATGACTCAATACATGGTTGGTAGGATGCTGTTTTCGTTGAGCAGTAAAAGGAAAACCTAAATAATTGAGACCATTTACTTTCCAGCAGAAATATCCTAAACAAGCAGACAAAGAATATATATCCTATATGAGACGGTAAAAGTTCAGAGCTCAATTCAACTGAAAATCTGACGAGATTTATCAAATTAACAGACTTGCTCAATTCAATGTGACTGAACTATATTATGCAAAAGTAAGTCATTACATATGCGAATGTGCCCCAAAGACTGGTGGCTATTATCGCACTGAAGGTGGTTCTGCAAAGTATTGGCACAAAATACAAGAACAAATGTCTGATGATGTTAATTACACTTTTGAAGTAGGGCTGCGCTATGTTATGGAAGTGGGGTATTAAAATATTGTTGCTGGATTTTGCAGCATATTACAATTAACCCACCTGTTTCTCAGTAGGCTCTCTTTTCAGTCCTCACCACTCTGCCTGGGCTTTGAGTCACTGTGATCTGCAGCACACATAAGGGACAGTAAAAATTGATCCAAGATGCAATATAATTTATCGGAAGGAACGTTTTATTGTAGGGAAGTTGAAACGTATAAATGCTTGAAAATATGGCTTTCTGCAGAATCTGCAGTCTCTACACCAACTACAGTATTTGACATAATGAAATTGAGAGAAATATTGTAATTTTATTAATTTTTAGCTCCTTCTGAAGTAGTGCATGTTACTTTGCAGAATATTCTATTTTTTCTCTAATTTAACTCCTTTACAAAGGGAAACTGGAAAACATAAAATGGCTCAAGTACTGAGAATCAAACTTTAGGAGATGAAAACTTTTTTGTTCACAGACTTAATCAGGATCATGACAAAACAGCAGCTTATACTTGGGTAGAAACAAAGTAATTCTGCAATAAAACATCTACAGGTAGAGCAGTAAGCATGCAAGAGGTTGGAATTGGCAGCAAATGGTCATATAAATTAGCAAACAATTGAAAACCAAAACAAGATTAAATAAATCACAGAAACACATTGATTTAGAATCCATATTCTCTAAATGGGAAATCTTACTAAGAAAAATTAATTGCAACAACTTTGAGTAAAAGACTTGATTCCTAAACTTTCTTAAACAATGATACATGTTAAGCCAGAAGCTGACTTGAGTTTAATTTGCTTTCTGAGGTGTGTGTGTGTATATATATACATATATATATGTCATATAATATTATAATATCGGTGCCATTTCCTTATGTCAATTAAAATACGTTCAACCTCTAAAGTGCTGCATCTTGCCACAGGTACCTCATAAATTATTCACCCAGTGGAGATGTTGTACTACTTTCCTGTGGCTCTCTGGCCCAGCAAAAAAGTTTCATATATTATTTCAAGTCCTTGAAATCTTTTATTTTTCTCCAAGCACGCATTCACTTTTTTTTTTACTCCTTGCTATGGAGATAATCTCTTGCTGCTCGTTTTGGGTCTGGAAAATGTGTGCAGTTACAAACACACACAGAGAAAAACTCCAAGATCAGAGTCTGCAGAGTCTCAACAGCAAAGTAGAACAATGCCTGTCTGGTGACCCGTTGCGTCGTAGACCCATTTCACCAGATGTTTGGGCTCCATAAATTTCATAGCTAAGTAAAGAGATCCTTCATATTTTACATGTCAAAAGTCCATCATTTTTGGACTTAAATTATCAGTGTTCATTCCTTTCTCAGCCTATTCTTAGTGTAAATAATCCAATGAATGAATAAGGGAATGAATCTGGCATTGGGTGGATGAATAATGGGGAAACCACTGGATTGTGAAGACAAACTGATTGATAATTACATTTTCAAATGACAAATGAACCAATGAGAGATGGATGGATGGATGGATGATGCACCAGACTGGAAGAACAGACTGATATGGAAGGATGGACCAAAGTATGAATGCATGAGCGAGAAATGGATGGATGCAGAACTAGAGGTGGTGGCAAGTGAATACTTGGTTGATGGATAAATGAATAGATGGACCAATGAGTGGATCGATTCTTGCATGATCTAGAAACGGGTGGATGCATATTTCCAGAGGAATAAATCGATGCATTGATGATTGGATGAATTATGGATGGAAAAGCAGACTGATGGACTGACGATTGAATGACTGGATTTAACTTTTCTGAAAATGAAATGAAAAAATCAGGAATATAAATATTCCATTTAGCAGTTTTCTTTATATTTACCTAACTTTTTCAGTTGTTGTAAGAACCCTGGGAGTCGTCAGCGTGATACCGAGATGATGTTTCACTCTGTTTCTGCAGTAGTTTCACTTCACCCAACACTTAAGGACTTCTCTTAATGACCATCATTTCAGCTGGGAGAGCTTGGCATTGATGGATGAACACAACTGAGGTACAGTGTAGACTAATTAGTGGCCATGATGATGCTCTTGGCTCTTCCTAGTGCCATCACAGATGTTAGGTGTGGCCTGTCAGTCATTATTTAGACTGACCTTGATGTTGGGCTCTAAAACCTCGCTGCTTCTCCATCTCCTGGCCTTTAAATTTATGGACACAGTTTCTCATCGTTTGAGTGTCACTAGAGTCCCTGCTGTGCCGTTACAATTGTCCATTACTGTCACCCATTGACAAACGTCCTGCTACACATCACACAACAGGGCTATAATGTACTGTCGGTGCTGATTCATTGAAGTGGACACTTTCCCCTTAATTCTCCTTTATTTCTCTCTGTCTCCTGGCGTACCTTCTATCTCTCCCTTCTCCTCCTCCTCTTCAGCTTGAGCCAATCAGGCCACACCTCCATGGCAACCGTCAGCGAGGGTAAAACATCCACAGATGGTGTTGAGTAGAGCGAGCAGCAGGCTCACTACGAGATCAAGTGTGGGTGTGTGTATTTGTATGTGAGAGACGGCGAGGGAGAGTCCCACTGTGTTGTAAAGCCAACAGGGTAGTTTCTTGTTTGAGTGGGGGAAAAGTGTGAAGAGGAGGTGAGAGTTTTGGAGGAAAAGAAAACAGACAGTCTTCTTTTTGTCTTCTGACGGGTAAAGAGCGGGAAAAGCAAACATTAATGACCTGACAAAAGACCACACTGCTTCACGGTGTTGATCAGTCAGGCAAACCGTGGAGCTGAACTCGGACACCTTTACACCCGAGCCCCCACCACCCGCCGCCCTCCACTCACTGATGAGCATCTCTCCAGCTGCAGCCGGACTCAGGGGCCACACTGACACAGCCAGAAGTCTGGAGGACAGAAGTGGACACTTGCCCCTTTGTGGCAACTAGTCTTTCCTGGATAATACCCTTCTTGTAACTTGACGGCTGAGTTCTGGTTTTGTGCTGGCCCCTTCGAGCATCCCCCTTCCTCTAGGAGCAAAGATGAGCTGCAGGAAACGGTGCAAGCGTGAGATCTTCAAGTTCGCACAGTACCTGTTCAGACTCATCACAGGCACGCTCAACACCGGTAAGACTTTGTGTTGCCATTCTTTTATTAGATCTGCTGAGATTTTGTTCAAGTTCATCGTCTTGGACGAGATTTCAAATGTGTGTGCTTGCAAAGCCTGCTTGTGAACTTTGAGGATTTCCAGAGTTGGATTTATGACTCTGGATGTACTGAGGAATACTTCTACGTCTAGACATAAATGAGATACTACACATCTCATTTACGGTAATCAGGGTATTAGCATTCAAAGATATCCACAGATGTAAAACTTTTCACTTTTTTGTACATTTTTAATGTATTGTATCATGTTAAAAACTTAGTACAAACTGAGAAAAAGGTCGTAAGTAAGAATAAAAAGTTGTTTTCTCCTTAATTATTGAAACTTGATCAAGTTAGACAATTAACATTAGAAAATAGGAGTCAGACTCAATCACTGCACTAGTGCAAAGAAGTGTGGTGTTGTATAGTTTGAACCCCACAACTGTGAGAGTATAGTTGGCACCCTGCATAAGAAGATTAATATAACACGAGTACTAATGGTAATATAAAATGCCTGACACAAATCGTGGTCCTTAATGAGTCAAAGAGTATATAATATGTTTTTAATTTAAATATTTAAGACCTCTACGTCTTCAACAAAGTTGGACATTTTTCTCAGAAACCTGCTATATTAAGTGTTTTATATATTTTCAGTAATTTCTATAGAAAATACAAAAGGCATAGACAATTGTATCTCTTACAATAGCTAAATGTCTGCAAAAGCCTAATGTACCAGATATGATAGGACAACATTTAGAAAGCTAGTTAATGTTGAATCAGTCAACACCACAATCTAAAACTGCCTGGGTAAAAAAAACACCTGGATAAAAACGTGCATAAGATGATTAATAGAGAACATTTCTGACAAAATAGAAGAGTCAACATATTTTTAAATAAATAAATATAGTTCCATCTCTCAAAGTTAGTTATTCTTTTAACTAAACCTTCAGATTCATTGGATACGTTGCTAAACATATTTTACACATTTTCAATAAAATGCAAAAGTAATTGATAAGAATTGGCAGCTTATTGGTTATATTAATTACAAGACTTCCAAAAACATAATGTATTCGGTATGAGACACAAAACTCAAGAAAGCCAGTTTGGTTTATATTAAAATTATATTAAAATTATCCAAATATCACTTTTGTAAATCTGATATTCTTACCCAGTTATTCCTTCAAGCTATAAAAAGTTCACATAATTATGTAACAAATTCATCTGGAGACAAGTTATTCTACAATGTTAAAGATTTGATCCTTTTTACTTCTGTCTTGTGTAGGAAATGAACCTAACATGAGCAAGTTTTCTTTAGTTAAGCGGACAGCAGAAGAGGTTCCAGTTTTGTAATGTTTTCTTTACTTGGGGGGGAAAAAGCAGTGATGGATGTCACATATGAATACAGAGTTGGAATAAAAAAATGACTCCTAACTTGGTGGATGTAGAGGAGGATACAAATACTTGGCTAATGTTGGAGTGTGTTTCAGCTGGGGCTACAATCACCGTTTCTGTTTCACTGGAATTAAGGTAAAGGTGATTATCAGTGATTATCAACCTGCCCTTTATCAGAGAGCAGCAGCGGATCAAGTTGGATAACCTATTCAGCTGCTCTGGGTTAAGACACAACTGAATGTATCTGGTATGAAATAGGCAACTGATATAAACAATCATTTTAAGCCCATCACTGATGAGAAAGTTTCCAATCATAAAATGTGTTGGCCTGATGCAGCAAAGTGTTAGAGACATTGGGATGTTTCTAATAAGACATCAACAGCCTTAAAAAATAAGCCTTGGATTATGGAGGATTATAGGTAGATTGGTTTCAGTAAAGAATAAGGGTCATGAGCGACTGAGCTGCAGTTCTTATTAGTTTTTGCACATTATACATTAAGTTTGCAGAAATGATTTATGCTTATACTGGACATGCAGAAACTGATTTATTGCTTCTTATTGTGGGATTTTGTAATTCTGAGAGGCGACATATGTGGCCTTTGTCTTGCTATTTAAATTGATTTTTTCAATCCAAGTTGACGTTGGACAGTATTACAAAGATGTGATCAGAGTTTTGTGGCCAAATTTCCATCCTCTGGAATTTTATTTATTTTGACCCGTGTCACTTTTATCCAACTCGTATTTCTCTCTAACAGGGGTAACTGAGGGCATTCAAAATATTTATTTCTAGTCATTCTGGTCCCTCCATATCACTGTGAAACATTGCTTTTCTGTTTCTTAAACAAAGACTATATCGTTTTAAATTGACACTTTCTAAAGTGTGTTTAGGGTTAGGGCCTTATATTTGCACATTGAACATGGTTAGCATTACGAGACGTAAGCATTAGTCTGTATTTGTAGTCCATGTAGAGAATGTAGGTCCATCCCTTAATTTTCAGGCTGCCAACATAACATAACACATATATTAAAGCAGAACCACTTCGCTCTAAAATGTTCAGAAATTGTCTATAAAGTTTTCGTGGCACCCAGCTTTTTCTCGTTCCAAAAAGTCTGGAACAAAATTACCAGAATCCAGAAACTCACCCGACTAGCTCGCTGTTGTAGTAGTTTCATTGAAACGCTCCAACATGCTTCCCTATACAAAATGATTTATTTTAAATGGCGTGTAACTGTTTTTGTACTTCCTGTCATTTTTAAATGTTGTCCTGATACTCCTCATAGATTAACTTGTCAGCAACATCTTCTACACTGAAGAGTGGTTTTTAACACAACCTGGTAGTTCTTGTTGCATCTTTTCTCAATTGCGTTGTGTAAATGAATCGTACCTGCCTATAAAGATGTTTGAGAGTGCATATGTTGTAATGTAGCACTAAACAAATTGAACTGAATTAAAATGTGGTTTTGCTCGTCTTAGATGTGGAGATTTAAAAGATTTTTATCTAAGGCTTCCTCCTCTATCAACACGGTTTTGATTGGAGAACTAATCTAAAGTGAGTCCAGTTTTTTGAACTCAGCTGTGGCCTATTTTCTTAAATCTCCTTGACCTCAGAAATGGGGAGAAATAGCAGAGGATGAAATAAGTTCCCACAAGTGGACAGACTGACGAAATGAATTCAAGGTCTCCGATCATATTAATGTGCCAAGGCTCAGGCTAAATTGTTCACTATATATTACCAACAGCTTGTTTTCATGGACATCAGCAGGTCATTTTGAGTCATATTGAAAGTCCCAACAGATAAATAATTGGTGTGGTCTGAAGTAATTTATATGGATCATTTCAAACCTCCTGTTGATAAAATGGGAAATTAGTTTGTCCTTCTTTTGTGTAATTCTGTGTTCTGTTGGAAGTTTCATTTGATATTAATTATTGATCCTGTAATATATGAGACTGGACAACATTTCTCCTGGGACTAAAGCTGTTCAAGGCATGAGTCAGAAAAATATACTTTCTTCTGGGGGATTGTATTTCTCTAAAAAAAAATTGGTCAAAGTTGATTGTGTCCCAAAGTAGCAAACGTTAAAGGACTAGAATTTTATTTAAAATGATTTGATGAAGATTAAATCTGGATTTGATACATAATGGATTTATGTTCTATATAATAACTTTGAAGCAAAAACCTGAATACATAAGTGCTTGTGCTGCTCAGTTGACTGTGGGTATCCAAGTAAAATTGGGCCATTCAGATTTAAAAACAAATGAATTGAGACACTGAAATATATCTCATGAATCGGGCAGGAGAGAGAATGAGATTTTCACAACATAACTGTTGTTCAAGTTATGTGCCTTACTTGAACGCACCACTGGTTGCTGAAAAAGAAAGCAAACACTGATCTGGGTTTACCCGTGTGCCATCCCTGTTCTGATCTATTTTGCTGCATATTTACATTTTGACTAAACAGTTTTAACAAATATTGAATCTCTCTTATTTACATGTAGTTTATATTGCACCAAATTAAAACTAATTTTATTTCAATGGGCTTTACAAGATAACTGGTTCCAATTAATATCCAAAGATAAGATGAATATTTAATTCAAGTTGTGGTTTTATAGTGGACTGGATGCCCAGAGGGTTTTTTGGGAACATTCAGGACTAAGTTGGTGTCACTTAGCCACTTCTGACTCTGTTCATTTACTGCAAAAATACGAGGACCCTTAATTTACAGTAAAAAAAAAAAAGAAGCCCAATTTACTGGGCTAGCCAACAGTTGCCATTAGGGCAACCAAAAAATATCATTTATCTTATTTTAATAATATACTGTAGTCATATTCAAGTACACAGAGTCCAATATAATTCTCAATTTAAAGATGCTTTAGAAAAACATTACTGGTTTTCAAACCCAGCACCTTTCACTTAGTTTATGATCTCCATTAGGGTAGTTTCATTTATCTATAAAACATCGTTTTTTGACCCATTCTGAGTTGCAGATTAATATAAATGGAGTTTGACCAGAGTGAAGCAGGAATGGTTGTATCTGGGTGACCAGTGGACAAGAATAATGGATGAAGTCAGTTATCAGACTGGGCAGGAGGGTTAATTACAGTGTTCAGTGTCCTAAAACATCCCTATTACTTTCATTAATCAATTAGTGTTCAAAGCCAGTAGACACAAATTCATGATGGCAAAAAGATTTTGTTTCTGTCACATTTGTGCCACCATTTCTCCTCCTGGTACTTAAACACTTATGAACAACATGCGTGTTAAAGTTTGCTCCTGTCATTGTTATTCTTGTGTGCACAGTTGTCATTCTACAAAATCAATAGGAAAAAGTAACTTAATGATGAAAACAGATTTACAGAAAAGCCGATTAATAAAGACTCCATTAGGCCATCATTGGTATTCATCCCACTGCTGCAGCACAGGCGGACCTTGACGTTTTTGAATGTTGAGGAGTGGGGGAACAAATTATAGATGCGCATGTTTCCAGGTTATAAATCCAAACAGCAGTGTCAGCATATTTTCAGCCCCTTTGAAAAGCAGAAAGTTATCGACTGCACACACCAAGACAAATCTTCATCTCCTCCAACATCTGCGGCGTGGTCACTGTGACTTATGAGCAGTTAGAGCTGCTGGCATCCATGAAGATCATGTCGATCATGTCGATCTCCTAAAGCTTGGCTATCTTAGTGTCAGTTTGTGATTCAATCAATACCTTTTGGTTGTTCAATGTGATGCTTTTAAACATTTTTTCACTACTGAATACGTCATTTACTCTGGGTCAGTAGTATTCTTCTCTTTAAATCTCTTTACACTTTGCTTCCTCCCACCGGAGCCTCGCTGTCAAATGCCTAAACATCTGCAATGCATCATTCTTCTCCTCTCATCAGGACCAGCATACATACTTGTACAGGCAAACTATTTTAGATAACAGGACTTGTCCTCCTAAATGTATCCCATTACTCGTTTTAAAATAAAAACTAGTGAAACTTTGTTGTTGCGGCACTAACTAAGCTCTGCTAAGCCTTTAAAGCCTGCATTGATCCTGTTTGGTTCAACTTGTCTATGTTTGGCATTCACTGCAGCTGAATAATTTGTTGGCTGTGTTCTTTATAATTAAACAATGTTGGACTACTACAATGTATATAAGCATTCAAATGCCTGCATTTTGGGTGCAATGGCCTGCAGTAAATCCTAAGCAACTTTTTCACACTGCTTTTTCTCAAGATGCTTTATTGCCAAGTCAGCTCAATTGGATTTCGTTTCCACATACTGCTTCTTGTTGTTTTTCTACAATCCATTTGTCCGTGAGTTAATTGACAGCTCAGCTGCTTGATCTTCCTTATGTGCAAAGACAGAGCTTGAAGTATCTGCATAAATAATTTCCTAAGAGAAAAGAGGTTGTGCATCAGCAGCTTATAAATTAAAGTGTTTTGATAATGCTTCAGAAAATGGTCAGTTGCACAAATATTTCTATCAATAACCAACTTTCTTTTCTAAAGCCAACAAAAAGCAACACTGGGAAATGTGCAATGTTTCCTTCCCTACACAAAATTGACCCAAATAAAGCAGGTTTAAAGTGCAGATGGCAAAAAGTGTCTATGGATCATCCATCCAGTCATTGTCGTTATCTGCTTGTCCATGCAGGTTTACAGAGGGGTTGTGGGCTACCTCCTGCCAAGGGGCCGGGTACACCCTGTACAGGTATTCAGGAGAGAAGCACTGGTGAAATCACTTGGCTTATGAGCCCAGATAAAAAATGCACTTAGAAGGACATCCAAGGGCATTTGCTCCTTCACATTAAAAGGAGTCTTCTAAGATTGTTTGGGCAGATGCTCAAGATTCCTCCAGGGCAACTTCCTTTGGAGGTTTTCTGAGACTCTGGAGCAGTCCACTCCACTCTGCAGGAGCTTGGCTGGGAACTGAAGCTCCAAGGCAGTCCATTGTATGAACAGGCGCTAAGGCATCTCCCAATGGCTGCTAAAGGTAGCTAGAGAAAAATCTAACTTTCATTTTCACCTCTAAGATTAGGTTTCCAATCCTGTTTCCTGTTCAATTGCAAATATAAGTTTTTAAATGTTTTAATCGGGTATACCAAGAAGTAACTTAAAAAAGAAACATTGCTTTCCACTTTAACTTCTCTTTGCTTCTTAAATGTAGGGTTACCTTCATTAATAGTCCACAACAGGAAGTTTTCTTATATCCTTTACGGTTTGTGTTCAAAGTCTTTAAAAAATATTGTGAAGAAAAGGCCAACTATGTTTTCAATTTTGTTTGATAAATCTTGTTAGAAACTGAACTTGTCACATTAAGAAATTGTGAAATATTTCAGCCTGCTGTGAGAAAGTAGACTGGTGCTTTCAGTGGCATGACATGTTAAGTTACTCATCCAGGATACTGCCATATAAAAAAAAAAGCATTCAGTTACTCCTCAGCCAGCACTTGTGAGTGTCTGTGTGTGCAAACTTCTGCAGAATGACGCGAGAGCCCGTCTTTGTTTCCCTCTCTTTGGTTTCCTGATGGCTATTAGCAGTTCATGTTCCACCTGTCCCAGGAGGACAGCACGTTCAAAGCCCACAATCCCCAGCCAAACACTGAATATTTGATACCTGGAGGCAGCTAAGGTTGGCAATCAAGTCTGCCAAGCAATACCTTCTTTCTGGATGCTATAAGGAGTGCGGTTTTATGCCACAGACAGCATTTATGGCCAGTGGTTTATAGGTAGATTGTTCTTTTAGTACAGAGTCTGTGAATATTGATTCGTTCAGTCAGCAGTAAGACATTGTACTCAGCGATTTAATTTGAGCCATACTTTGAAATCCATATGCATAAATTATTTCATAGAACCCTAAGACCTTTGATTAAAATGACTCTAAAGTAAAAATCACTTTTAATGTTGTGTAATAAACCGGTGCATCCCTGTGTGATACCTGAACTTTTCTCTTCTCTTGCTTGGATAAGCAAAACTGCAGCAGATGGCAATCTGTGTTGCATAACATTTCCTTTCTAGTTCAGTGTACCAAGATTGGATCTTCCTCACTGCCCTTGATATACTCCAATCTGAGTATATTAAGATCAGAAGTTAAATGTTTGGGCTCCACTGGAGCTTAACTTGGAATTCAATCTGTTTTAAGTAAACCTGTGAGTCTGATACTAAAGTAGCACTTTTGCATTCTGTCATGGTGCAACCATTTTATGTTAATCGATTAGAACACGCATGGAAAGTTTGGCTAGCATTTTTTCTTTCTTCTGGCATCCCTGAATAAAAATCTAGTGCAGCCAGTCCCATTCAAAAGTCAACTAATTGGTAAATAGAGACAAAGGAACAAAGGAGAACAGTATTCCAAACTTTGGACATCTACCAGAGAACTTCTCAGTCAATCACCTGAAAATGGAAAGAACATAGCATGATCTTAAACCTAGTAAGAAAAGCTGTTCATTTAATCTAGCTATTCAAGGCAAGGATAGCATTAATCAGCGAAGAAGTCCAGGGCATCTACAGAGAAGCTAAAGATTTCAGGTGGAATAAAGGACAAGTAAGTATCTGTGTCAACTGGAAACAGCACAGTTTCAGCTTCCCTCCCTTAACCTTTCACCATGACTCCCTTTTCCAGCTTGACCGCCTTTGTCGCCCGCAGAATGATGACTGTGATGTGTGTAACACTATCGGCTTCCTCACAGGTTCGCTCGCTGTCTCTGTTTCAGCCTCTCTGGTTTCTGCTTCCCAACCAGAGCTGCACAGATTCTTTAGCTCTCCTCCACTCGGCTGCATCGCAGATTTTATTGAAACTTGCAGCTGATTTAGCTTAGAAACCAAACTTCTGCATGTGGTTGCTTTGTCTGAACCACTGCTTGGATTAAATAGATCTGTTCTTGTGCTGTTAAACAGTAATAAAAGAAAAGCCATGCTGGTCTATTTAATTGTCTGTCTAACTTCACTATTATTTTCTCTGCCGCAGTCAAACTCTTCTACTGCAGAAGTTTGCGTCCTTCAGCAGCCCTCTAATTATAAACCTTATTAATTACCAGAAGCAATTAGCTAATGATTAGCATGTCACTTAAGTGTCACCATCAAAATTGAAAAGGGTGATTACAGTTTTACATGTCCAGGGACTCCTCTGAGGAAGGTTGTGTACAGTACAATCTCATACATTAACATTGAAACGAATGCCCTTCTATTCGTTTTCCAAATCTGCTGTCTTGTTTTGGTTTGGCTGGATTTTTTTCGCATCTTTTTTTTCTCTCATGGTTGTGCTCTGAGCCCACTGTGCTGTCAAACTGATCTTATTGAAATGAATGAGGGGCTGTGGCTGCACAGGTACTCAGCCACAGGAGTCGTGTTTGTTTGCGCTTGTATCAATTGGCCACAGCTTCCAGCGATCCTTCAGATACCCTTAGTGGCATTTCTGCACTTTTGCCTGGATTTGCATTCATCCCCAGCCTGTTGGTTCGTCTCTTTTTTTTTTCTTCACTGTCCATTTGAATCATCCCTGGCCGGGGCACATAATCAGTTTTCCCATTTGCTCTAATGTTTGTAAACGAGAGTCCCTCCGAGTGGAAGGAAGGTTATTTTTAGTGTAATCGGGTGTTGATCTGTTGAGATGTGAGCTCTCGTGTTCAAAGAAACCACTCTTGACTGATTTCAGATTAAAATTTCAGGTTTTAACTGTTAACCAACCTTGTTTACATGCATTTACTTTAAAAAAAAATGCTTGAATGAATACATATTGAACCTTTTATGAATTAATTCATTAATCCATACACAAGGTCTCTGTTCAAGCCAGCTAGTTTAAAGTTGCATTTAAGAAAACGTCAACCGTGTTTCATCTCTGTGCTAGCCAGTAATTTTCTTGGAGGATTTTCTTTGTTATTTTCTTCATTATCTCTGGCTTTGAGCATGATGCTCAAAAGAATATAAAACGTAGCTCCTACTGGTTAGTTTAGATCTGTAGCCTAAATGGGAGAAGTTACACGACTACGCCAGCAGAGAGCAAAGAGAGGGGTACAGAACGATGCTAAAATGAAAAGTTTTAAATATGTCAGGTTTTCTTTGGACTCTTCCCTGAAACGAGAGTTAATTAGTTAAGTTTCACTTTTGGCTCAATCTACTGGTCAATGGTCAATGCATTGGCAGTATACAAAACTACTAAAGTCTGAAATGCCTTAAAGTCTGAACAACTTCTGATTTCTGATACAACACATTCTAAAATGAAGAGTAGCTCCAAGAAAGGAAATAAAAAAAAAATTGGGGTCGTTTATAACTTTTGCAGCTTTCCATGCAATACAAGATGTAGCTCCTTATTTGCTAGACTGAGATGAGTTGCATTGATATTTTTGTTGAAGGTTATGATTATACCAATCACAGCCAACACCAATCAGCTAGATCTCAAGTGTACTGCATAAATAACCTCTGCTAAGAATTAGTTGTAATTACTTGTGTTAAAGAAGGACAGAGGACTGAAATAAGGCTTTGATTTAGCTGAAACAGTTAAATAAAACTGTGGATTGTTTCTTTATTATTGCTGTTTGCATTCTTATTCTTAGTCCTCTGTTCACTGCTGTTCCCGTTCTCATACAATCAATTTCAGGTGTGTGTATGCTGTACCCTGCTGTCGATTGCATTTCCATGAGAACATCCTTTGTGCACCATGAGCTGCTAGTTATCGTAAATATTCAGCAGGTTTCACCAGTTTATATTAATTTAGTCTTGCATAGCTGCTGCACATTCCTGGCTGTTTCAATAAAGTTCAGAAACACAATCAGAAATATTTGTTGGAAATGATATTGAATATTTTATTGAAACACTTTTCTTGCTGCAGTCCAACAAGAACCCTGGCTTCTGTATTTCCTTTTCTTCTTTCATATTTTATTTTCCTCAGGCACTGCTTGGATCCGTGGACGAAAATGACTGCTCTGAAAATGGTTTCCATGTCCTCTGTGATTGGTTGCAGATTGAAAATTTCTAAAAGATCAATCTTCCTTAAAAGAAAATGAGGGGCTTTGTCAGAAAATGTCAAACGGTTGGATAAACATCTGGAATGAAGAGATGGACAAGAGGTGGATATAAATGACAGGCTGTTATTTCCTCATCTGAGACATTTTGACATTTAAGCTACGCTGCACTGTTGCTATGACACAATGACTAAAGCTGTAGCCAGGAAATGATGTTTAAGGCCAAGACTTTATTTTACAAGATCCTGCAAAATGTAGATTAAGGCTGCCTTACAAAGAAATTGAAATATATTATGTTTAGTAATATTATACTCACAATCTTCAATGTAATCGAAGATTGTGAATTTGTAATTTTTTTTGTAATTTTCTGTTGACAAACCAATATAAAGTAGTTAATATTTTAGTTCATATTTTAAGAGGAAAATCCTAAATGTTTCTCAAAATTTTCCAAATAATTTAGCTTTATTTTTGTTTTTTTATATAAGCCCTCCTCAGTTAGCACTAAAACCAAATTTTTCTGCAATTGCAGCTTTATTGTTCATTGACATAACCAGGCAGGTTATAACTCTACCAGCCTGGCAAATATGGATGGTTTTTTTGTCCATTTTCTTTTGTAAAAAAAAAAAGAAGTGATGGAGAGTAGCTGTGAACATGCATTTTTTCAGACAACTCCAGCCATTTTAACACTTGACTCAGATTTGATCGAAACCATTTCACTGTAGTTCTGATTGTATGTTTATGTGTCCTGCTGGAAGGTAAACCTCAACCCCAATCTAGAGTCCTCTGCAGTTTCACAATCCTTTTCCTGGATTGCTCTGTATTTACATCCATCCATCTTTGCATCAGCTCTGCCAGCTTTCCTTTGTGCTATGAAACCGCATTCTCACAGCATGATCCTTCCGCCACCTGTAGATTCTGCCATCTAATCTGTGGATCTCTGCAGTTTCTCCTGTTACTGAGGGCCTCTTGGCTGCTTCTCTAATTAATGCCTACCCTGCCAGAAGCAGGTGGATGCTTTTGTAGATTTGGAGTTGTGCTGTGCTTGTTAAACTTTATGATGATGGCTTGAACAGCACTTTGTCTTATATTCAAAGCTTGAGATATTGATTTAAAATCTAACCCTGCCTTAAACTTGCTCTTCATGATGCTATTTGTTAATGGATTTAACACTCAACCTCAGAGGCCTTCACAGAACAGCTGGAGTTACACTCGGATCAATTTAGACTCAAATTGAAATTGGCCGTCTTCTGAATACAATTTTTCTCTCCAAATGTTATTTTGGAGGGATAAGAGTGAAAGCAGCTGAACCCAAATGCTGTGATACAGTTTTGATTTGCAGGCTGGTCACAGACGGCGCATGTATGCTCCTTCCTGTGTCAGTTCTGTTAATGTAATCTCAGATTTTGAATGTGTGCATGGATTTTCCTGTCACGCCTCGCCTTATCTTTTAGTTTAGGTGTGACTCTGCTCTCTGTAATTAAATGATTCTCTTGATTGTAATTATATTTGAGTCATCGCAGCTGTTCTGGAGGTCAAACAGAGAAAATAAACTCCCTATGTAACGGTTTGATTGTGCTATCTCTCCAAGAGAGGGTGTAGAAGATAAATTGTGTGAACAGAATATTTCTTCCTATCCTCTCTCGGCTGATCCGTGATCTCCACATTTTAAGCTTTAAGTCAAGGACACTAAAAACCCCATAGGCTCATATTTGCAGGAGTATGTTTCTGCACATCATCTCCTCACACCTTTGCTATAAACCAGTGTAATCTCCTGCGCTCTCATGCAGAGGTTGTCCTGAATGTCTATGTGGGGAAATAAAGCCCCGACTCCATTTCTCCACACTTCGACCGTTGGCCTCGTCTCTTACATGGCTGGCTCTACAAATCACAGGGAGGTAAAAGCTGAGGGAATCATCTGTGGTCAGTGTTAAGCAGCTGAGCAAATGCTTTATTAAAACAATGCAAATGAACAAATTTCTCATCCTATTTATCCTCATCACCCCCATAAAGAACCTCAACATCTTACACTCTGCAGCTTCCAGTTGTACTTTCTGCCTTTTTCACGCCTTCTATCTCTTCTCTATCGAGTAACGGTAGTGGTGATGTTTGGTTTTAATCCTGGACTCATCCAATGGGGTATGGTATATATTTTGTAAGTTGCATATTGTTTGACTGGTGCCCTTCTTAACACTATTATCCAGATTTTAACTCCTTATGGTTGCATTGCTTACATTTGCTGTGTCTAAAAATCTGCCTCATTGCTTCTACAGACTTAAATTTTCATGATTTGTATTTATTTATAGGAAATGAATCCATCTTACACTGTGTTGCTCTGACTGTTCCATCAGAGAGACAACATATTGTCTCCTTCAACTTGACATTTAATATTTAGTCCTCCAAATGCTGTACAAAGCTGTAGATCAATCCACGTCTGCTCCTAAATTCAGAATGTGCAAAACCTTTTCCTTGTTTTGCTTCTTCACTCCATCTTGCTGGTACCGCAGGATGCCAAGCTGTTCCCTCGGGGCATGACGGTGGAAAATAATTCTAAAACAGATTGAAGCTGTTAATGTAGCGACGAGGACGGGAAGTGATGCATCATGCACTGAGCAGCAGCAGCATATCCACCATGGAAGCAAGGTATCATTTGAAATTTTATCTACGCTGTGTGTTTTTATGCACCACTGCAACCATCGCAGATTCAATTTAAATGCAAAGCAACAGAGGAGGATGGTTTTTTTGTTTGTCATTTACAGTAGGTCTGCCTCAGCAATCCTCCAGGCTTTGGCCCATATAGAAAACGTCCATCTGCTTTTATACCATACCACAGATCACCCTGACCAGTCAATTGCCTCTGACTGGCTGCTCAATATGTTAGATCTCAGCCTAATAAGGATGGATCACCCTTTCGGTCTTCTTCTTCCGTTCAGGTGTCTCAGCCTATTTTTCCGTCTGACATGTCCTGTGATTAAATGGCGCCTCCAAAAGAAATCCATGGCTTTTGCTCAATCTTTTATTCTTTTCGCCTCTCTCTGCATGCAGGATTGTCACAGATCTGCACTACATAACTCTGGGATGGATGAATACGATGACACTGATTTGGATGACTTAGAAAAACAAATTCCTAAATGTCTCAAAATTGCAATATTTAAATTAGCTTTTTTTTGTGCGTCCTGGCCGTAAAGGTGGACAAACCAAAGACATCCAGGGAGTTGAATAATCTCAATATATTCTGAAATAGCAAAGGCCCACTGTGTCCTCAGAAATCCTGAACATTTCTTGAACAACTTCGACTCAAGGTTCATGGAGAGGAGCAAAGATCTGCTAAGGTTAACATTCACACAATAATTTAGCTGCTAATAAGCAGCTTTATTTGTAGACCAACACATTTTGGTTTGTAGTCTTCATCAGGGCCCCTACTGTGTCCTCACCAACATTTCACTCAATGCAAGATAAATGATTTATGTCTGACAGACACTTGCAGTAAGCAGCAAGTCTTTCATTGAATTTTGCTGTTGACTCTAAATGTCACATCAGATTAGACCGCAGTCTTTCAGGTCAGGTCAGTGTGAAGGTGGTGTGAAATTTTGTGATGAGATCTTTGACAAAAACTAAACAGTGTGATGTTAAAGGCCACCTAGACCAAAACACATCTGGTTCAGTTTGGGAGTTGTTCCATCACTTTTTAGTAAAGCAGAAAAATGCAGTTTTGTAGAAATATCCCACTTCATCTCATACTTAATCTCATACCATGAGTCGGTACGATGATGGAATGATTTTTGTTTTGTTCGGAGATTCAACAGTGTGATTATATTCCTGTCACACTGTTGTGTATCTGCCTTTCATTTCATTGGTGCGTGAAGGGAGGAAAATGAGACTCAGCCATCAATTTATTTTGTATTTGAGACCAAAGTATCCACAGTTGAAGCACCAGGTTAGAGTGGATGTTTTATTAAAATCCTACAGGAGCGCTGAAGGTCGCACAAGCCCTATGACAATGATCCGATAAGAAAATTGTTATTAAGCTGGAAACTCCAGCATGACTAAGACCAGGTGAAAGCTGAGAAATGGAAAATCTTGATTTTGAGATCTAATGCAGTAACATTAAAAAAAAGAAAAAGAAAAGCCAATTGTAATGCGTTTATGAACAAAATGCACTTTTGTGGATTTTGTACATGAAAGCAGTTAAGTTTGACAAAACTTGAGTTTGACTTTGTTTTAATATTTTTCTGTCTTTTTATATAAAAATGTAGAATGACAAACTTTGAACTGTAAGAACAGAATGACTGGAAATGTAAGTTTGCAGCCTTAACATTTTAAAACATTGGTGTTCCTGGTCAACGGGTTTATGCTTATTCTAGTGACTTCATGAACCAATTGAATGGCAAAATGCTCCATTACAGCTAAACTGACAAAAATAGATTTGGCAGCTCTTCCAGACTGAAGTATAAGAAACTGATGGAAAATGAACTTGGAGAACATGTCCGGTAAATCTTCTGCATTAATGGATATCATATTTAGTGGAGAATCGCATTTTGCTTGGAAATTCTTCTAATCTCTTACAGACAGTGCAGAGACGAGCCGGTTATTGAACAAAAAGATATGTGATAAAAAGAGGGAAATGAGTAATTTGAGCTTTGTTGGCGTAAACAGAATGGAGTCAGTGGAGTGGAAAAAGAAGAGATACAGGCAAAGCCTTTATTTCCATTCTTGTCCTTTTTGTGAAATGTTTCGTTTCATGAATGTGAGCCAGCAGGCTGTTTTCAGAGTTGCAGGCATCCATTTCTTTTTGTAAAGTTAACAAAAAAATAAAGCTAGAAAAGATCAAATGATTTTCTGTACTTCAAATGGCATATTCTTTAGAGGCATTAAAGAAAACTATAAAACAAAAAAAAATAACTTATGCAAGTTTGTAATGAGCAGGTTTGAGTCTCATGAGATATTCTGATATTTAATAAGATCTTTGGAGACAGAAGATGTGATGGAAGGATGGTCCAAAGATTATTTATTCAATACTTAACTAGAAAAAGGTTTAAAACTTCTTTTTTTTTTGTGCCAACAAGGAAAATGTTGGCACAAATGTAGGTCCTAAAATTGTGTTAATTTCACCTAAATATCTGAGCTGAATAATTTTCTTGATTCGTTTAGCAAATAAATATTTCTCAGTTAATATTGACCTTTTCATAGATAAATAAAAAGGAGTAAAGTTTCAGTTTGGTTACAGCAGCTTGGTGACTTTAGATATTAACCTTCTTCATAATACTGCGTCCATCTGTCTCAAAGTTTGCATGTCACTTATTGTGTTATTTATGACATTTCTTTTTTTTTTGAATACCAATAATCCGACCTGATGCTGCTTGATGATAAATGTCCATAATGTAGCGCATTGCATGCATTTATGCATGTGTCTGACGTAAGGACTTGACTGACTCCGCTAATACTCGGGAGAATAATGAACAGTACTTTAAATTTAAATTATATATTAAGGTGCTTCAGTCACATTAGCATTACTTTCCCACTTTTAACTTCTCTGGGTGCAGATTAGCCTTTTATGAATTTTTATTAGTTCTTTTTTTTTTACGCTTTGATTAGCTTTTTGATTTAGTGTCTGTCTATTCACTCTGGCTGACTGATGAGCGATGACTTCACATGTAAAAGGCACATATTAAATGCTGATGTTCTTTCACTGGCTGGAGCTGAAACAGTGTGATGATGGGATGTGCATTAAAGTCAAGGTCCTCTTGAGGGGCGATATTATTGTCTGTTATAGAGAGAGAGAGAGAGAGAGAGAGGCAAAGATGTATGATTTCATCATGGAACAGGAGGAGACTGGACCTCATGTTGGACATTGGCATCATCGATTATGAATTTATGTTTAATATTCGGTACGATGGCTTAACCTCATGGATTGATATTCTTTATATATAGCCAGCTTAGATATATTTTAAAAGTGTCCATAGGGATATAGAAGCTGCTATGTTGTTTTGGGGGAAAAAATAAAAATAATTGTCTGATTTAAGCTTTAAGTAATCTCTTGAAGTTACTTGAAGTCTAATATCCTTCTGCACACTGCATAGGTCGGTGGGAACTTGAGGTAAATCGAAACAGATGCCTGCTGGATACGTCAGACAAATGTCACTTTTTACTCCCACATACTGTCGCACAGCAAACTGCTCAGTGGTAAACTGAAGAAAGCTGTGGCACATGTATACGTTGATTTATTATCTGCATCTTCTCAACAATTATTGGTGAGATTTTAATGTGGACCGGTATTATCTAAGTTGCCATGATTATGGTAACTTATTTTTATAATTTGAAACCTTTCCTGCATGTAATTTTAAAAAGGCAGCAGTACCTTTCTTTTTTATGTTAACAGTCTCTGTTCTGCTAACTTTAAAGTAACTTTCAATGAACATAAAAGATACATCAGTAGCTGCTTTACACAAAAAAAAGTACAAATGCTTTGAAAACCAGACATAGAGCTGAGTACAAATGCCTGCATGTACCTCTGTTGTTCCTCCCTTTAAAGGTTTTTAAGGGTCACTTCACTGGAACCGGACTGGAGAGACACTTTATCATTTCTAGCCTGGGAACATCTGAGGATGAGCTGGAGCGAAAGATATCTGGTTTTCCATCTCTGACTCCTTGGACCTCGATCTAACAGCTTGATCCTTGTGTAGGCAGTGATCATAGCAGGTTGCACAGCATGGAGCTTGTACTGCGGAGCATTTATATGCAATCACTGCAAGGCTGAACAGATCCAAAGTTTACCAAAGAAATGCAGGTTTAAGACAGACTCGATTAGTAACCTGGTCATTATGAGGGACAAAAAAATATATATCTGGATCGGTGCATCCCTTAGTTTGTCTTCAGAATTTGCACACATCCAGTTTCTTAACTCCCTTTACAGTAAGGTTTTAAGTTGTCTTTGTTTAAACCGGTTCTAATATACGAGATTGACAAAGCCAGACTGCTTTTACAGCGTTTGGGCCAAACGCTTTAAAATATTTGTGTTTTAATATAAGCAGCCATTTTATTCAAGCTTCTTTTTTTTTTTCTTAGAATGAAACTTTACCCTTTTGCCATAATTTTCCACAGAGGCTGTATCTTTTGTAGCATCTGCTGCTGGTTTGTGGAAGCAATGGCGCCAAGCTAAATGATAGTACCTCCAGGTTCATGTTTAATGGAGGACCCTATTACAGATGAAAAATGGCCCCTGTGCTGTAATGGCTGGATAAATCCAGGCCTGGGGCAGCCACACAAGATGCTCTTAAGAGTCATGATGCAGCAGAGTGAGGTGATGATTTCTCCGGTAAAGATACTGCCCAATACTTTCGGATGAGCCTTTGTAAGAATGTGTTTTCAGATGCCGCCACGCTGAAAATTACCCACTCTAAATGTTGTTGTTTTTTATTGGAGAGAGAAACCAATGAGCTGTGTGAAATTTAATTTATCCTGCAAAAGATGAGCTCTTTATGGATTTTTCATGGTGCAGAAGTGCAAGGTTAGCATCGGCATATTGATGGTTACCTTTAGAAGATTTTGCGAGTTTGATGCAGGTTATCTGTTTGGATGAGGTAAGGTTGATTATTGACTATAAATAAAAGAAACTGAGGAAGAGTCTATTGAATTTTTACTCTCATATTTCTAAAATTACATGATCATTTTTTAAAGACTGTTGCCAGTCAGTCTGGGAAGTTTTAACAGAAAATTTTATCAGATAATTTTTGCAAAATCCTTTCCTACATCATTGCACTAAAGGGGAGGATCATTCACAAGTGTGAAATATTGATTATGGTTTCCCAAAATGAGTCTGAACAAAGGTTAGATAAAACAAAACAGCAAGTGTTTACCTAATGTGTTTGAATGACGTGTGAAGTTTGGCACACCAGGCTTTGTAGTGTTGATATTTCCTGCTTTTATTTTCCGCTTTCATTCAAGTTAAAATTTATGGAAAAGAACAACAATTTGTAGATTTAAAAATCACATTTCTGTAGCCATTCAGGAAACAAATGGTCATAAAACAATCTGTAAAGAGTTTGGGAGCCACTTTGTGACAATTGATGTCTTTCAACTTCTGAAGACTTTTAGTAATTATTTTGAATATAAAAACATTCTTTTCGACAACATGCATTAAAATAAAAACAAAAGATGCATTTTAATATAGAAATATTAGCCTCTTGGGGAAGTGGTAGTTGCATCATAGTTTGGGCTTCTTCTGCCTCATCTCGACCGGGATGTCTTTGAATCCTTAATGAAGGAAGTAGGACTTAAAGCAGTGAGTTGTGAGTGGAAAATGTGAGGACATGAACCTAAAAAACCACATTATTACACCAAGAAATTGTTAAAGAAGTGTAAAATCAATGTCTTCTAATGGCCAAGTCCAAACTAATCCAATAAACATGTTGTGGTAGGATGTGAAGTGAGTACTTGATGGAGTAAGCCCAACAACGTAATGGAGTTGAAGCTGTTCTGTGTGGGAGAACATCATCCATTTATTGTGAAAATCTGATATTTAATATTCATGGTAAAGCATGAATAATTAGCTGGATATACTAACCTTCACAAATCACTGTATATATATTCAGTGAACATTTATATGCCTGGCAGCCTGATTCTTACCCGTCTATGCTGTGCAACTCTTCAAACAAAGGGATCTCTCTAGCCGCCATGAGGGCCTAGATATACACATAATAGACTCAGCAAACAAACTTTCACAAACAAAGAGAGAGTACTTCACACGTCAGAAGGAGATCACATTTCCCATTAGTCTCCTCCTCCCCTTGGTCCATGTAGAGCTCAGAGTCTCACCCCCTCGTGACATGCAGACAAATTGGTCGTGAAGAAGCCCAGAAGCAATCAGAACTCGCCACTGGCCTACAATTACACGTCCTCTAACAAAGCGATCAATGTGCTCCCTGTGTTTGAACAGCACAAGCTGGAACATGCTAAAATAGACTCTCTGCTTGCTTGAATGAAGCTGTTGAATAAAGAGGAGGAGAGGAGTTGAGAAGGTAATTTTTTTTTATGTTCAAAGACGGTCAATGCCTTCAGCTTGAAATGGCAGTGGGCTTATATGAGTTTCTTTAACTGGGGCAGCAGATTGAGTTTTTCCCCCCTTGCCTTTGATCTAAATGTGCAGCCTTTAGAAAATAAAGTGATTACTAGACTGCCTAATTACGTATAGTATAACACCAAGGGAAGATTAGCTCAATTTGGGTTGTTAGACAATTAAAGCAAAAGCTATGATCCTAAATGAGGCAACAGGACTTCCCTGTGGTCTTTGCATGTACTCACCTCACATGCATCTAATTTTGCACACCACTGTTTTATAACCTATGGTGATATTATCTGCCCCAAGAGTGAGTCTGCTCAATCTACCATAACGCTGTAATGTGCTTTTAGAATAAGTGATAAAAAGGGTAATGAATGTCGATGTTCCCTGGAGTAAATGTATATAGACATACGGTGAAAAGATTGTGGGCTGTGCAGTGGTGCAGTTGGTAGAGCTGTTGCCTTGCAGCAAGAAGGTTCTGGGTTCGATTCCCGGCCCCGGTCTTTCTGCATGGAGTTTGCATGTTCTCCCTGTGCATGCGTGGGTTCTCTCCCGGTTCTCCGGCTTCCTCCCACAGTCCAAAAACATGACTGTCAGGTTAACTGGTCTCTCTAAATTGTCCCTAGGTGTGAGTGTGTGTGGTTGTTTGTCCTATGTGTCTCTGTGTTGCCCTGCGACAGCCTGGCGACCTGTCCAGGTCGCTGGGGAACATTAGCTGGGGATAGGCACCAGCTCCTCCTGACCACACTAAGGGACAAGGGTGTATAGAAAATGAATGGTTAGATGGTGAAAAGATTGTTTGCTTTTGAACTTTGCTTTTGTTTGCAAATATTTACTGGAGTGGATGTCTTAAAATTAGCACAAAAGCATCAAGCGCAGAGAAATGACCAAAAAATATATATTTTTGAAGAAGTTACTTGAAATAAATTTTAACATTTTGGTTGAATCCCTCAAAAGTTATGATTGTGATTTAGGCTGGAGACACTGCCTGTCTCCAGCCACAGATGTCTGAGGTCTTTCTTATAAACAAGCGTAAAGAGTGATGAACTCCACTGCCTTTAAAAAGACTTTTGTACTAATAATACTATATCTGCTCAGTTCTTATCCGAGCTCATAAATTTTGGTCAGTTTCTGTTGCAGAGCTTTGAAGTCATAAAATGAAATTCATTGATTGCCTATTGACCCACAGCCCAGATCTGGAGCAGGGCTGCGATACCAGCCAGCTCGTGAAATAGCTTTAAGGAAACCCTGGGAAAGGCTGCACATTTATTTCGACTTTTAATACTTTCTGTAAGATGACTCGGTTAAAATGCTGATTGTTTGTAGAGAGCATGAGGTAAAGATTTATTTATGCCACAAGGTTGTTTAAAAAAAAGCCAACAGTGCAGCTGGTAACTCTACAGAATTACACTTCAGCAACTTACACACCTGCCAAAACCAGGATGCATCAAGTTGAAGAGCTGAATGCTTACAGAATGAATATATCGCAACCACGTTATCAGATGTGACCTTTATAATTGCTGTTGAACTGCTGTCACAATCTTCCTGCCAGCAAGTAGCTCTTCATATTGGTTGTGTGTCTCTGTTTTTCCCTCTCCTGATACAAAAGGTAGGGAAGCCTAACGATGCAGGTGATTCAGATACTAGTTTACTTGAAGAGATGATTGCTTTTATTAACTTAAACATCATTTATAATAATTATCCTTTGATTAGAAATGGACAGAAATCTTAGACCTCAACTACAGGATTTCTTCTGTGATTGAAGCAGAATTTCAACCGTATTGCAATATTTTCACTCATGCAATATGCTTGGCTGGCGTCCATATTGGATATTTAACTACTGGTGCAGGATGTTGGCCTGGGACCTGTGAGATGTGGCCAAAAAATCTGATTTGCACCACGTACGTATGCGGTAGTAACTCGGATAAATATTCAGTAGCTTACTAAGCGTTTGGTCATGTGACATTCTAATTGACGTTTATCTCATTGATGTGAGACATGCATCATAATTATGCACCATAAGAAGCAAGATGAGGCGTCTTGCCATTATTAAATCCAGGAAATGATCAACATAATCTACGCAAGTACAAAATGATATAAAGTAAAACAGAAAAAAGGCTGATCAAAACAAAGAATGACAAAGGCGAAACACAATCGTTTTTCAGAGCTGATTCTTTAAAACTTTTTGTTTGTTTAATAGCCGTCTTTCAATCTCCAAACTATTTTATTCACTGCAGTTTTATTTTCAGGATAACAAACATGGCCGTTCCTCTGTTCTGTCTGTCCTCCTGCTGCTGTGAACTCTGATTTAAACATTTTTCTTTCTCAGTCCTTCCTCGACAGCACAGGAGATGACTGGCTCCGAGGCTGCAGTGGAGAATCACAGATGAATGTATGTCCTTCACCAGACAAATCAGACTGCGCAGAGCACTCTAACTGCATTAAAAGAGCCCAATTTCAAAATTTTTCTCCTCTAGACAGTAGACAAATCTAAGTTTCTGGGGTTAAAAAAGAATCACCTTGGGCTGGCGCGTGTGTGTGTTTTCGGGAGTTCTCCTGACTGCATCGTGAAAAGTGAAATTTCCTGTTCCCTGGAAATAAATGTATTGACACATGAGTGGTGTGTGCTTCTACCGCCGTGACGAATGAATGCTAAACAGCACTCGCTGCAATTTGAGGTGACCTCACATTGAAACTAGGCTGTGGCCAGTTAGCCTGGAGAATGAGTTACTTTCACAGTCCGCTGCAGGCGTCTTCATACAACTTAGCTGCACAATAGTCCTGGGAATTTCTCGTTTCCAACATTGTTGTGACTTTTAGAGCCGAAGCCATGAAAAGCCCGCCTCTAAGCAAGTATTGTCATGGCTGACGGTGTTGTGGTGGCTGCTTGGGGAAGATGAATTCTTGCCTGGGATGACATGCAGGAACGGATTCAGCTGCTGTATTTGTCAGATACAGTCAGTGGGTGGATGCAGGGGAGGAGTGTGGTGAGTGTGAAGAGGAGTACAGTGAAAAGAGCTCTGTGTTTGTGTACGAATCTGTATTTGCATTAGTAATAATGGACAGACCACATGATTCAGAGACTGCATCAGCCTGACAGGCCTTGGTGAAAGGGAGTTTGACGAGAGGGGAAAAAAGGGCTGACTGGTTCCACGGATGAATTAATAGAAATCACGCTCCATTGAAGACTGTTGCAAAGTGGGTTTGTTTTTCCTCTCGCATCTCTTTGTAATTGCTCTGCATCGGCTCATTTTGTCTCGCGTCTCCCTCGAGGAATATTTTCTTTTTGTTGTTTTCACATTCAAATTTTTATTGTTTCCTAGTTTTTATTCTTTTAATAACCTCTCATAAATATTTGTTGAGACATTTCCTGGCCTTTTAATTATGGTTGTGAGGCAGGAAAAGTGAAAGAATCACCAATGGGGAGCTGCACCATCCACCATGTGAACAATTCTTACTGCGTCTTCATAAACAAACACTGTAACATTTTCTTTGAAGACGGTAATAATGTCAAATGAGCTAGAAAAAAAAAACATGATCAAAAGTAATTGCTTTTCAAGCATAGGCAAACTGATCTGGTTTCAAAATAATGTTGAGAACATGCAAAGTAAGTGCACAATTTGCTTCACTGATCAAAAGCTCTGGTGGCTGATATGCTACATTTAACTTTTTAGTTTTAATGTGCAGCTATTTTCTAATAAGCTCATAATTAATTCTTTTGTCCTTTGAATGAATTTTTCATGTATCCTGGGATCTTCAATGCAAATTTAACAAGAAATGAATTCTGCAAATGGTTTTATTTACCTTCCAAATTTATTACATGTCATTTTTATGTATGCACAAAAATCTAAATAACAAAAAACGTGTATATTAAATAATTTAAATATCTATTTTAAAATTTTTTGCTTTCTATTTTAATTTCAAATAATTAGAGTTTTGATTGTGGACCTTTATTTTTCTCTCGCTTCGCTCTCAGAAAAGATCTTTTGACTCCCAAACTGACAGACACCATCGCTTCTTCCTAATTGCTCTCACCACAAGTTGCCTCGCCTCTACATATGGATCCTCAATGAGCCATGACCGGATCACTTCACATCAACGGTCTCGGCTGCCATCATGGCAATGTTTCCGTTGACCTAATTCATATCTGTTGAGTAGCATTTACCACCTGGCCCTGAGGGAAGCGTTTCACTTTCACCTCAAACCGAACAGAAATGATCCCCAGAAGCCCCAAGTCCAGAGGTCAGTGTTAACAATATTGTGCATAATTCATGCAGTCATACTGTATCTGCAGTCATCATTTAAATTTTATGAGCTCGAGCTCGTCCTGGTTCTGCTACTGAACTGATCTGCTGTTTATGGAAAAAGCTCAATGGGGGTGAAAGTTCAGCCTCTGCAGGATTGTGTGAAGGTGAATTTCAAATCTTAGAGAGCTTGTTAAACTCGCATATAACCCAGTAGTGCGCATATATCCAGCTACTGAATAAAAAAGTCAATTCAACCTTTTTATCTCAATGATATAGTTTGTTGAAAAAGTTAACTACATTTGCAGTTTTGGTAAAGAAACTGTATTGTGTAGTTTCTTGATGACATCTAATGTCCTAATAGATTTTCCCTAAATATGTTACTGTCATAAGACTGATTTCCTTTTACTTATATGATTAGCTAACTTTAATTGGGTAATAATGCAGTTTTTTTTTTTTTTTTAAAAAAAGACCTGATCCACATTGAGATTGTAATAAAAGACACATATATTGTGCAGCCCTAGTTGCCACATTATTCCTCTAGAAATTAGTAACTTTGACTGATTATACAAACTGACTTACAAAAGCCTTTATTGACCAAGTCTAGATTTATTTGATTAAAACATTTGAATAATGCATATTGAAAAGTTGTATATGTGCTTTTTTTTATTTAAAAGAAACCTAAATAAAAGTCACAACTTAATTTCTGAAGACTCTCTCATCCCACTATACCAAAAAGCCTGGCCATTTCTATCAGTTTATGCAACATTCCTGATCCTGTTAGAAGCCATACAGAAGACAGTGCAGTCCTCTTTTCCAGTTTGTTCAGGTGTTTAGAGTCTGATTCTGCTGTGCCAGCAAACTGCTGCAAAGAAAATTGCTTTCTTCTTCACACACATGCATCTTGCTGCAACCCCCAAAGAACATAGTATTCTTTTTAAAAAGTTATCTGCAGTGTCAGTTCTTGTAAACTTTCTTAGCTTTAAAACGGGAGCTCTCTGTTTGGTTGAGGTGTACACCTAGGTGTTTCTAGTCAATTTACTTTTGTCTTATAACTGATCTTAAGTAAGTAGGATTCAACCTCTTTGGCACTACTTCAGCCTCTCACGACTCAGTAGTTATCTGATGTTTGGATTCATTTGTTTTGTAAGTTGAGATTTCAAAGTTCAAAGATTTAAAAAAAAAAAACTACTAGGGAGTCCTCTAAAGCCTGGTGCTACTAATACTTCCTAAATTATGTTTTCGTCCACACTCAAATTTCTAGATGTCTGACTTTCAACTTGCTTTGCATTTAAAAATGCTTCAAAGCTAAAAATCCATTTGGTGCCTGTGAATAAGAAATGAGGTGAATGTGTGTTTTTTGGTTTGTCTTGTTTCTACATGGCTGTAGCAGGTGTAACTTATTAAATCATCTTGGTGTATTGTTCTCTGAACACCTTAGGTGGTGAAATAGTTGCAGTATTGTTTGTAACCTGGTTACTGACCACAGAAGTTAGTGAATCCTCCTGGTTATCCATCTTCCAATACAAACATGGTTAAGCCAGATATTATATTGTTCACAGGTCCTGTGAACAGAAATCCAACGTGTACAGAAGAGTCCAATTTAAGAACAAACACAGGCCCTTGCGGTGCCCCTGTGAAGATTACCACCCACACCTTTACACTTGTAAAATATGGACAGGCAGTAAATAAAGTAGAAGTGGATGCATCCGTCTATGTGGTCTGGAGTCTCGCACACATAAGTAGAGGAAATATACTACAATGGCTGAACAAAGCAATCTCTGTGCCTTTTCTTAAGATGAGCTGGAGCTTGTTGAAGAATGGCAGAAGCTAGACCGGTTTCTCTTTGCAGAGCCAAGAACAGTTTGAAGGCGTCCATGATTCGGGACACTAGACAACATAGCAATTAAAAGAAGATGATGACGATGATAATGAGACCCTTTTCTGAACCAAAACACAAATATTAATAATGACTTTTATCAATTGATTACATGGTAGATAAACTAATAATGAATCCCCACAGCATAATACTGCCATCACCAAGTTTCATAGAAAGGATGGTGTGTTGATTTAGTTTTTTTGTTTCCTGACTTTATTGTGGAACATTTACCAAAATGATTGATTGATTGACTTAAGTTCTTGCACCTGGGCTGTGGATCTCTGTAGCTCCTCCAGAGTTACAGTAGGACTCCAGCTGCTCCTACTGATCACTGCTCTCCTTAATCAGTCTGAGTTTAAGTGGATGGCCATGTTTTGGTTTGCAGTTGTCAAACTCCTTCCATTTTTACAAATAGAAAATGTTTATTTTAACATAGACACATCGGCAAGTGCTGCATATGAGCTAGATTTGAAGAGGAAAAAAATATTAGAAACCAGAACATTTTAATTTTGTTGGCATGCATACAGAGGAGCAGTTCATTAAAAATGGAGTAGAAGATTTCTATTGAAATAAAAGCATGTTATGAGATTACTTGCTTCCTGCTTTAGGTGTGAGTCTGATAAGGATGTAATACAGTAGCAGTGCCTCTGTCACTATCAGTGGTTTGTTTTTGTCTCTGTTCTGCAGAGTTGGGAAACTTTTGCAGTAAAATGGATGAGCTTCATCATGTGATAAAGAATTCGAAACAAATCGCAGTGTGCAGGTATTGTCTTCTAAAGATATCAGGTCCAGGTTAATTAGACTAAACAACCTTTGAAGATATTTTTTGACGGTCTTGTTGAATGTTTTACATCGACTGCTGTCCTTCGTTACATAAATGATTCAGAGATCTTCAGAATCCTACCGTCACGACGAGTATATTAGTACCGGCAAACTGAAATAAAGAAATAAAGACGCTGTCTGATTTCCTCTTTTCAATCACAGAAGATTAATGACCAAAGGCTTCTGGCTTGAGTTCAGCTTTTAAATTGGATACTGAGCTCTTCTTTTCAAAGAATGTGCATCTAATCTTATTTTGCTTTGCTGCTATTCAAATTCTGTCTTTCTGCAGTCCATCAGATAGGACAGATGGTAAATGAAAAACCCTTCCCACTAAACGTCATCATTTTTCCCAGCCTTTAAAGTGAGCAGAAGGCTGGTTTCTCATTATGATACTTATGCTGCAACAATCTCCCACACTGACATGTAATGTGTTCTAAAATATGTTGAAAATAAGAGTACAGGAGTACTTGAGTGATGCACGACGAGTGTTGGATTACGTGCTGAAGATTTCCCAACTTGTCTTGCTATTTATGTGAGTAAGAAGGATTTCCCCTCTCCTCTACAGTTTATAAATAGAAAGCTGTTGGCGACTGCAGCCCGTCCTCTGTGTTAGCATCATTTATACGGTTTGGTTCCCCTGTCACTGCTGCTGATATGCTGTCATCAGAACCAGCCTAATAAGTTTCAGATGAGACGGTGACCCGATGCACTCGATGAATGCAACTTCACGTGACCCAAGTTCAAAGGTGCCTGTCGAAGGCAGGGGTCGGCAAATGGTACACTTCAAAAAGCCATTTCCCCTCAGTCCTACAAAATAAAATTAGGAGCCACATAAGTATTGAGACATAAACTACCAATATAAACATGTATGGTTAATTCAAAGAGCAGTTTCTTATTTCAAGTTACATTTTGATTCAACTTAACCCAAAGCTCTATCAAAATACCTGGCATTAAAGCAGATGCCTGACTACATGCTATATTCTTCATTTTTGCTTCTTTTTCCTTGTTTTATTTAACTACATCAGTGTCTAGCAGCTACAAACCATATGAACAGACCATGATGATATATCTAAGAATATTGGTCACATACATCTCAAGGAGCAGATATTATGTATTTTCCAGACACATTCTGTCATTTCATAGCACAATCAAGTAACTATTTCTATAAAAGTACGACATATATCAAACATAACGTAAAAGAAACTTGACTTTGTAATTTTATGCTTGAAAATTGGCCTCTTACTCTCAAGAAGCTTCTGATTTTTCCAACACTGCTTTGCTTTATGGAAATTCTAATTATTCTTAGGAGTGTTGGTTTGTATGATGAGCTCAGCAGACATGCAGTTCCACCTGAAGTTTCCTAATTGCTGCTGCAGCTAGTCTGAAGGAGCCGAGATTGGAAACTTCAGCTTCAAGAAGGGACTTTCTGCAAATAATTTTTTTTGTGGGTGGCACCAGGGTATTGACTGACCTAGTTCACCTAGCCCCGTTGGCACAGGCAGATTTTTATGAAACAAAATGGCCATACACACATTTCTTGGCTTTGAGTGACTTACATTGGAGAATCCTTTGTCATTTCAGTGCTATTAAAGCACAGAGTTGTGCAGCTAAAAAGAAATCCCAGTTCATAGAGGAGACATTGAGCTGCATAGAGGGTCAACTGGCAGCTTGACTTGGATGAATTTAAAGGAATCTCCCTTTTAAGCCCAAGAGCAAAGCTATAAAATAAGAAAATATATTTCTGGACACCAAATGTAAAATGTAAAAAAAAACTGCTTGTAACTTAAAGTTGTAAAACCAGCATTTTCTTTTTCTTGTTTTAATTGTCACCCAGTGTAGCACAGGTGCCATTAAAAAGTCTGATTACATATTCAGCATGAGCAGCAACCACTACTGCTCTTTCCCCTGGTGTGTTTATACGTCCTGAATAAATCCCCTCCCTCTAAGCTGAGCAAGATATGCGTCTTAAACAGAGCCAGCTGATTCAACTGTGCATATTTAATACTGCCTTTTAGAGCTCAGCATAAATCCTCATACAGTGGACTGAAGTGCTCACTTACCATCTCGAGCAGAACATAATTTGATGAGATAATGTGTTGAATGGTAATGTACAGTATATGGAATATCAGTAAACCGAAGCAGAGGGAGGAGTGATGTTTATTGGTGCTGGGGGTTTTGAACCGCATCAGTTCAAAAGAGCATTAAATCTTACTTTCGTCTCGCGTCCAGGCTGCTTGTTTTGCAGCATTTTTGTCCTCCAAATAAATGCGGCAATCACGGAGGCGCTTACTGCACCGAAGGGTTTATTTTGCTCCTCCTCACATCACGGTGTGAATTTCATAGCTTTTCATTTGGAGACAAGTCTGGTGTGAGAACACTGCTCATTATGACAGTGGAATGCAATATTCACAGCATTAAGAAAAGACAAAGGAGTCTGGGTTGCAAGAGTAAAAACAGACATTTTTTTTATCAGCTCAAGGCCATCTGTGCTGATTTTTCATTTGGTGCTGCTCACTGAAGATTTATTTTGGCATGACTTCATAAATTTATAACCGAATTGGGTGAATTATTGCCCTTCTTCTGGCTTCTTTGACTCTCTTAGACAATTTTTTCATGTCATCCAGCTCAGTGGACGATGACAATTGGATGGGAATCACATTGACAGAAACTTGGCGTTTGTTTGTAACAAAAGAATGTGACACAGGCCTAAAGGGCCACAGCGCCAGTAGGTGAGGTTTCCTTAATGACGGATCAAGTCAAGCAGGTACAATCAAACCTCACACCTGACGGGAACTGCTGGCTGGCGTCCATGTTGGACATTTAACTACTGGTGCAGGATGTTAGCCTGGGACCTGTGGGATGTGGCTGAGCTGCCGGCTCACTGCAGTTAAAGAATTGTTGGTTTTTAACTACTTTCCAGCATTCTTACGAGACTGCACTATTTGCAGTTTTATGGCAAAGTTCTGACTTTTAAAACTAGATACAGCCTTGACTAGATCATCAAGTACTGGAAAAAAGTTTTTTTTTTACTGCCGATCCATTTATCCACTTTGATTTGAGATGAGTAAAACTCAGATTAAGTTTGTGTATATCTGCTCTAATGTGTGGATGATCCTGCAGTTAATTTTGGTTGGATTTAAAGTTACAAACTATATTAAAAAAATCTGTAGCGTTTATCTTCTCTTCTGCTCAATATTTGTCTCGTTTACTTATTGAATAAAGTTGACATTTGCAAAACTGCCATTGTATGAGTTACATTTCAGAATATGCCAAAGCTGGATTTGGAAAGTCAAACTGTAGAGGCTTCATCAGTCAGTAAAATAATACTGGCAATGGCAAATTTAGTTGCTTGCTTTTTTCTTAATGGCTACAATATGTGAAATAATATTTAAACTCCCTTTATTGGGCAGTCGGTAATTATTTCTGGAACAGAAGGAATGCCATGCCCCTTGTGAGCAGTCGCTGTTTTAAAGCAAAGACAAAACGAATACAGTTCAGCATCTTCTGTTAGCATGGTTAGCACAGGTATCTCTAAGACAGGACCTTTAGTGTAGCGAACACAAATCGTCCCTTTAAAACTGAGATTTTCAAAAGACTATCAACATTTTAAAATCCAACATGATCCCTGACAGAGACTGAAGGATCAATAGCAAAAAACAGAGCCAGTTTGCTGAACTCTGCCTAGCTTTCCTGGTGCAACCTCTATCATAGCCTTAATGAGCTGCAGACAATGAAAACCATTTCTTTTCCCAAAGCTTTGTGAATTTCTGTGTTTCCTCTGGCTTGACCTTTAAACACCTGATGGACGTACATTGCTAACTGCGAATCTGGTTCACTCAGTAACATTGTCAGCCCCAAAAACTGTTTTCAGCACATCCTGTTGGCACTTTATATATGTTTTTTTTTTACTGATTAGGAGAAAAAAGGATTGTTGGCGAAACTTTGACCAGGAGAGCTAAAATTCTATCAGTTGCTTTCACCAAAGGCAAACCCTCGTTAGACATGTTAAACACAAAATTAATTTCAAAGGTTAATTGTCAAAACCATTAACATTTTGTTAAAAGTCAGTTAAATATAAAAAGTAATCTAAAATAGTACTGTAACCCATGTCTTTTGGTCTGAAATCCTCTTTTCCAGTGATGAATTATTCTCAAATAGCATTAAAATAAAATGACTCCATCACATGCATGACTTGATTTACTGTTATAGAGCACCTAATCTTCTCCTAAACTTTTTATTTTATCAGTAAAATCACTGAGCTAACTTTCTGTGAATATGGATGATTATAATCATATTATTTTTTATGACCTGGTAAAGCTATTATTTTCTGCTTGGCCAGAGTGCACAGTCATTAAATCAGTTTTTACTGAATGAAAAAGACTGAAAACTAATTTGCATTTTATCATAGTATTCAAAACCTTTTTAATTTTATTTAACCTCTATTTAAGCAAGAAGGTATAAGATTAAAAACCTCAATTTCAAGGAAGACTTGGCCAAGATTGGGAGCAGCAATTATCATATACAATTACAAAAATTACCCTCTTGAACACAGCCAAATAAATAAAAATTACAAGAAATCTGTTTGAAATCATTGCATGTTTGGAATTGGGCTCAAAGACTCAGTTTTGATTTAGAAGCACTCAGTGAAATTAACTCTGACATTTTCCAGTCATTATGGAAATAACATGGACAGTAAGGTTAAAATGAGAATATTGCCTTATATATAAAGATGTAAAAACAATGTCCCTGAAGGTGAGCGATCAAGACTCCTACATATTTATAAGTGTGAACAGCAACAAAGCCAAAAATGAAAATACAATATTTTACAGAAAGAAAACTGTTTTCTTCATAAGCAGCTCTGTTGTTTATGATTTTCAGTCTATGTAGGTGGTCGACTGTTTCTGAGATCTCCAGAAACTCACAGCATTTCACAACTCTCCATGACATATTGGGAGTTTAAAGCAACTAGCCTTCCTGTTATCTACCAGATTCTTACTCCTTGTTAAAAAAAATAGCAAGATAAACTGTGAGTTAATAATTGCTACAAAATCTCTCAAGATAGCAGAAAAGTTAACTGCAGATGCAAAAGCAATAAAAACCAAAAATGCAGTGCCAATATTGGCTTTTTTTGGGCATGTTTTTTCTTCACAATTAGCAGTTGTAAATGAATGACAATGAAAAAAATCATATGCATATATAATATACCTCTGAAAGCTGAGCCACATGAGAAGTGTTTTGTTTGCTGAAATGATTTAAACATTTGGTGATTTATTGCGATTCATAAAACACATTTTAATAAGTAGCAGAGCTGTAACGCTTGGAAAATTAGCATTTTCATCAAGCTCCATCATCAGAGGACAAATAACCTTTGTTCGCCGAGACCATTTGTCTGAAGTGATGGCAGGTGGATGCAGGGCTCATCATGAGGCCTGATGGCCACTGATTAGGACCATATGGGGCAGGATACGCAGCATCATAGCCAAGTCACTTTACAGATGAATGGATGGCAGACAGTAGAGGAACGGTTGTGCCACTGTGGAGGCATAAAACTGCTGTGCATGCAAATTTAGCAATTTTTATTGCTGTGGTTTTTTTTTCCTGTCACCACTCAGTATATGATCTGTACTGTTTTAAAACCCATGTTTACTGTCATTTTTATGTGTTTAGAAAGCTTCTGTACTCAAGCAGAGTTTTATAACCTGGAAATATTATTGTTATTCCCATCAGTCCTTAAAATAAATATGTAGAACCGAACAGGATAGTTGCTGCTTGACTACAGTGACCATCTTGTCTCCAAAAAAAAAAAAAAAAGGCTTTTCTACTTCTATTTCTTCCTTCTTTCTGCTCACCCTGTATAATCTACCACAAAAGCAATAAAACGCCTCACATTTTCTTATCTTTTCTCAATCTTCTTTTCTCTAGCTTTGCTTGCAGTTCTCAGACAGTTTCAGGAGAGGGTGGCTGGAAAGTACTGACTGTTCCAGAGAGCTCTCCCTCATACCTCTCTGCAGCCATCAGACAGAGATGGTCATCACACCATGCCTTTGTGGTACATTTGTTCTCTCATCCAGAGCTGACACAGAATTCTGATGCATATTTGGTGGAAAAAAATAAAAAGATTTATAGTTTGTTTCTAACACCTAACAGCACACTTTTTGCAGGCTGCGTGTATACGTCATGGAAAAGAAAAAAAAATGAGGGATGTCTGCTCTCTGTTATTTACATTGTTCCTTTTGTCAAGGGCTTCTAATCTTGGTTGTAAAATCCGTGCTGCGAGTGATGTGTGTTTGTTTGAAGGCAGTGTGATTTTCATCTACATGCTGTTTATATGGGGGGAAATGTTATCACAGCATGTAGGCTTTTAGCAGGATAACTTTGGAGCTCTTTACTTTGCAGTGAACCACCAAAGAATTGACTCCATGCAGACGGCGCACGAACGGGAGCTCTGAAGGCTGTTTATAGGTCGTTGGTGCCCTCTTCTGTTCGGAATACAGCAGTAGTTTGTGGTAGTAGTACCCAGAGCCATAGATTGTTCCATAAGACTAAATAACATGCATAAAATATAGTTTGAAAATTATATTTTGCTCAGGTTAGGCTGCATTTAGTCTTTTGTTTTTGTTTGTTTTGATGCAGGAACTAAAGGCCATCGTCAAATATCTGCTTTAAATGGTCAAACCAGGGCTCTACTCTAAGGTTGGAAAAAAGAAATGGCTTAGGTTTTATATAGATAGATAAGGCTAGTTGTGTTGGTTGTTTATTACTTGGTCACACAAAATCTGCAGAGAATTTTCAAATGAAAAATAGCATAAATTGTCAAAAGATTGCTTCTTGTTTATGAATCATTTTCCAAACAGAACTATGGCTTTGCTCTTTTGTAGGAAATGTATTTTTCCCTCATTTCATACTCAAACCAAACACTTTTTAAAAGTTAAAAATTGTGTTTAATTTCTTTTCTTGACTTATTTCAGTTTGGGCAGCAGGGAAAAAGATGGTTCAATACAATCTTCCTCAGTGGGAAATCTGGTATCATTGTTACAGCTGGAGGTGCAAAGACTGGTGCAGTTTTGCTGCCCCCCAGTGGGCAAGAGTAACAAGAGTAGTGTTTGTGTGAGGTAAAATTAAAGGTTGTAGATAAAATATAATATAGAAAAAGATCAATTGTTTAAACTGAGAAATGACACAAGAATTATATTTTTTGGTGGTTTAATGTAAGCTCTATATTGAAACACGTTCTCTCTATTCTACAGTAGTAGAATAATGTATTTTCATTGTGTTTGACCTTCATGTCCTGAACTGTCTGCCAACTGGTTTCCTATCTCTGTGTAATCCTTTTCAAGGTCACATGTCAGTAGGTAAGAACCATGGTAGACCTTGAATACTCTCCATAGGTGTTCAGTTTTCGTTTCATTGTTCAGGCTGTTTGATTATGAGTTTGTTGTCTCAGCTGCTTTGCTGTCTCCATCAGGTTTTCCTCCAGGATCACCCTGCATGCAGCTCCATCCATCTTTTCATCAGCTCTCACCTGCTTCAGGTGATGAACACAGTTATCTTTCAGCTACTCAAAAAACTTGATTTAAGGAAAAAATTCAGCGTTCAGTGTTTCTTTCTCTTCCATTGAGGTATGAGTGGTTTTCTACCACCTGAGTTGTGGATGTCTGCAGCTCCTCCAGAGTCACTAAGGGCTTATCTGATTTATTGCAAGATGAGCTGAACTCTTTCTGTTTTCAGTTGAGTTTCATCACCTCATCCTGCTTTAAACATCTCCACGATCTTGACTTTGCTCTGTTTTTTGGTCTCCGTTATGATGTTTGTTTGTTTTTTCTAAACAAAGTTCTCTAACCTTTTGGAGAATGGATGGATTTATAATGAGAAGGTACTGCACACACGTTTACTAATTAGAAGGCAATTGGCTGCACTGGATCTTTTTTAAAGATAATAGATTAAAGAGAAGTGCAAACAAATACATACTTGGTATGTATTCATTTCTGAAAACCTTCTAGAACCATATATCATTTTCAACTTCACAATTATGCGCTTCTCTCTGTTTGTAAACAAGAAAATGCAAATAAAATGCACTGAAGTTTGTGGCAAAATTTAAGGGATATTAATACTTTTGCTAGGCACCTTAAATGGACTCCATTAAGTAACTGCTTGAATCAACAGTTTGTGACAAATGCATACATCATATTACATCCTCTGTCCTTAAGTGTTGATTATTTAACTTTTTCTACTTTAGTCTCAACTTTTGTTTCACGATATAGTTTAAGGACATACACATCTTAAAGTCCTGATTTATTTAAAGTGGAGCTTTATTAGGTACTTATCTCTAGTTGGGGCATTAAATTCAATGAACGTTCATTTTAATTGCCTTGAACAAGAGAAAAGTGATATTAAGTGAAGGCCATATTCAGAATAATATGACCACTTTACATTTTTGTAAGAGCCTGACTTACAGTGCTGTCTTAAAAGGCATCTGAGTGGTTAAACGGATAATTCCACCTTGCAGAACCAGGACACAATCAGCAGCTTTTATTTTCCACAAGATAAAATTACTGTTTTTGTTGGAGCGTGATGATTTTAATGGAGCAGTAAAACCAATGCATCTCCTTATTGGAAAACTCTGAGCTGGTTTTGTATATAATGGGGATGGTCTAAAGATAAACTAAACAGGGATGAGCATGCCTGCATTTAAAACAAAACATATCTATCCTTTCTTTTAATATTTATTTAAATCTCCTGTTTTGGTCTGAACCTTCAACTCACCGCTCGACTTACCAGATTCACGACCTCCATCGAACTTTAACTGCTGCTCATAAGCTTGCTGGAGACGTGGCTCTGCTTTACTTCCTCTTTTCTGTCGTTCACAGTTCAAACGAGGGCAGGACCCCACCTATGGCTCGCCATTCTGTGTGAGTCATGAAGAGCTACTGAGTAACAGGATGTCTCTTAATGAAGTGCTGTACACCGTCAGATGAACGGAGGACAGAAAGACAGACAGGTGGAGGAAGCGGCAAGAAAAAAGCCCATTATTTAGCCTGCATTTCTGTCAGTGCTGCCGTATTGATTCGGTTGAATTAAATGAACTGCAGTATCCAGCAAGAATGGTGTTCTTCAGACTTCATCTTGATTATAAGACATGTTTTTATTCCAGTTTGCATCTCACACAATTCTGATTGTTTGTAACCAGCACATTGGTGTTGTGTAAGTCTCGGAGGAGACGTCTGATTAAAACATCCTAATTTGTGGAGCGTCTCAGCTAATGAAAAGCCATCACAGCTCCAACATAATTAGGCAACTCTTTGAGCAGCCATGCTCATCTGATTTCACTGATGATTCACTGTGTGGAGTTTATTATTTTTAATAGAGAATATAAGCTGGAACAACAGGGTTTCTCTGCAAGAAAACATAAATATCAGTTTATGGTGTGGCGGCGTCTCTGTCTTTAATGGGTCTAAAAGGTATCATGTAAGCTTAATTAACGTCTTTCTGAACATCTTCAGCTTTAACTTTATGAACATGATAGATTTCTCTAATTAACAGGATTGTGTTACCCATCGACTGCAGAAACACTAATCTACAGAGATTGTTTTCCCTCCGTAGCCATCAATACATCAGATAAACTAAGACAGTTTATCTTATGAAAGAATACACTTTATTCTTTCACATATGCTCCTAACTTTTTTTCAAACCAATTTAAAACAGCTTACACATTCTTTCTCTTAATAAGATGCAACAGTCCTGATGCTGGGTGCATTGTGCGTTTTAAGCAGCAGATTGTCATTTCTTTCTTACATCATTTATCAAAAGACTGCTGTCAAATTTGTGAAGTTTGTTAATCATGGCTTGTCAAAACCCTAAAAACGATCTTAATGTTGGGTTATTACATGAGTGACACACTGCAGGCAGAAAGTAAACATTTTAACACTGGTACAGTTGATCTTTGCATTTCCATTTGATAAAAACATAATCTTTTGCATAAGTCATATTTCTGGTAGGTCTATGTTTATTTTATTTACGTACCATTAGTGTTATGAAAATATATGTGCGAATGTGGCACATATAGAAGTTGTTCAGTCATCTTATTTGTTATTATTATATGTTATTATTATATATTATTTTGCTTTTTATTTTAACAGCAAAGGGACATAATGCATCATTGTCAAAACAAAGCTTATTGGATATAATGCTATATAGACAACATGCTGTGTGTAGGTGAGAGAAACTGAATCTGAATTTTTGTCAGGACTTTTTGCATGTGTTCACACATTTGATCAAATCCATAATTTTGACCACAGTGATGAATTTGCACAGAATAATTATGATACCAAACTCCCTACATTGTTGCATCCCAAGACCAGAGGAGATGGTCGTCTCTCTCTGATGTTCTCCACTTCCTGTTAAGATTAAACCCCGACTGCCTGAGACAGCGGAGATACACTTCTATACTATGATCCTTATCATCGTGAAGCAGGGTCGTAAATCCAATAATGAGCATAATTATGCACGTGTATAAGCAGCTGATTAACTGATCATCAACCTTATGCTCTTAATTCACTGACAAGCGTGGAGCTGAGACGTGTTGCTGTGCTGCAAATGTTTGATCATTGGTTCTAAAGCTGAGAGAAACATGGCAGAACAATTTTATTGTTTCCCTTCAGTTCAGGTCATAGGTTAGCCATTAGTTACACAAGGAGAAAATGTGTTTTACAGTCAGATTAGCATTTAAATCACACTGACTCTATTTAATTTCAATGCCTTCCATGCAATGCATGTACTGCTGCGTGCCCCCTATACATTTCAAAATGTGTGGCTTGATCCCGTGAAAGGTGCTATTACTTTTGTTAGCGTTTCGAGAAACCATGGTGAAGTAAGTAATTTTGAATCAAAACAAATTCTGACTGACAGTTTGGCTGCGTTCACACTGCAGCCTGAAGTGACCCAATTCCGATTTTTTTGACGTACCTGCATCCAATCTTTTCATGACAGTCTAAACAGAACAGGTCGGATTCTTTTCCTGATATCCGATACGTATCCGATTCAAATGCGACCTAAAGTCCAGGTCGCATTCATTCAAACTGAACGTCACCGATACTCAACAAATATCACTATTCTGCGTCCTGATGCGCAAGCAGGAAGAAAAACAACAACTATGACGGCTTGTGACTCTCCAGATGCTATTGAGTACATTGTACTGACTTTACCATTCATGCTAATTAATTTTTAGCATCAGAACTTTGGGTCCAACTTTTATTGTATCTCACATATTGCTAAAGTTTGTTTTCTTGGAATTTCTAACAGTATTTTCTGGCTTTTATTATCTAAAACAATAATTGTATGTATCAGCAGGTGATGATTGTTAATTCGGCTTAAGATGGTGTGTGTAGAGTTGCAGAGTTGTTTATATTTGCTGATGCTGTAAGTGTTCACAAACACTGTTTTTTAAAACAGCATTTATAAATCAGACTGCCTCTGATATTAGGTTCTTTTTCAGGACAAAAAAACAAAAGTTTATCCTTTTAATTCCTTATTTATTTTTTGTAGATAAATGTTCCCTCTGCACTGCAGACATCTACTGAAACTCAGATTACAACAGAGGGAAGATCAATTGAAGGTCTTTTTTTAAAGATGTGCTTCTATGTGGAGGTTTTCAGGCTATGGGAAAAACATGTATTTATTTTTTTTCATTTTGGCTCTGGAAGTGCTTTGTAGAAAAAAAACTTTTAGTGTGAGAAATGTGCAGGTTCCTTGACAGCTGTTTGAAAGGTTGCAGCAGGGTTAAGAGGTGTCTATAAAAATTGGCCTGTGAGGAAAAAAGGAAATGGAAAGTATTTGTTGTTCAGTTCTCTCAGTGGGTCCCCATAGAGATGTCCTTGAACATCCAAAACATCTAGGGAGTTGTGCTTCTTTTAAATCAAACAACCTTAAGAAAAACATTTTCCCAGTTCACTTTGGCTTTCTGGGGGCTGCAAACGCCTCAGGAACAGATTGGATTTGAGAATTTGCTGTAGTGCGCACCCAGAAGGAGCCAAGTATATCTTTAATAATGTTTTTATAGACAGCAGGAGCCCAGCAATACACAGGAAGCTCCGCTTCTCATTGTCCCTTACTGGCCTGTTCCATCACTTATGTTTCACCAGTTCTGAACCATAAGACACTGCCTAATATAAACTTTGACAGTGCATAATGGCTGCAGCTTCTCTGTAAAAGGCTGCAAATCTAATGAAGGGAATGACTTGTTTTAGTTGGTCTGATTTATGCAGTTTATGGGAGTTCTGTTCTGTGCAGAGTAACTGAGCAACACAGCTACAAATTCTCTTGTCAGAGCTTCTCACCGCATCTCTAAGGAAGAGTCCAGACACCTTGTGGAGGAAACGCATTGCATCTGTTTGATCCGCTTGATCTCGTTTTTTGTGTCACTTCCATAGATGAGGGTAGGAATGTAGATCTATCTACGTTCTGTAAATTGAGATGCCGTGATTAATCTCTTTTTATCACTACAGCACTCACATTACCTCAAGTATTAAGTTCTGAACCTGGAATAGCCACCTTGCTTTCCTACTGTTCTGATCCACTCTGTCAGATTTGCAACTATTGTCACTGCACAAAAGGGGTTGGGTACACTTGGGTTTGTAGATTGCTGTTTCCAGATTCTGTAAACTGGAAGGACGCAGTCGATGCTGGTAACTGTACTGTTTCAGGCTGACCTTACCTTGTGTTTCATTAAGGCTTCCCACAGCTCAGATGAACCACTTGCGGTCCACAGGAAGCAGGTTAATGGAGTGGGCACAAATTGGTGCTTGATTGTAGTTGTCGGTTGTTCCGCTCCTGAATTGGACCGCCATCACACAGTTCATGAATTGAACTGCGTGTGGGCGGCTTCGGAGCGGAAGTATTTTTCATTCTATTTTCTCCTTTTGATGTGACACATCAGGCTCATGTCTGTTCAGCTTTTTTTTTTTTTTTTGTTCCCAGCAATCTAAGGAAAGAGTTGAAACTGGAAAAGATGTGAGCTGCTTCTTGTTTCTGACCTGTAGACACTCACTGTAATCCCCAAGTTTACTCTGAAAGCCAGCCTGTTTCTGCAGAATAAGCAGCAAAAGGGATCAACACTGAGGAGGTAATCTCTTCATTTCAGTGGGTGTGTGACAGCATGGGAAATGTCTTAGAGATGAAAGAAAGAAATCAAGCCAGTCGATGCTGACAGTAAATCAATATTCTGTTTATTTCTTTAATGTAATGTTGATTTTTTAATTTAGAGACTTAAATCAGCTCTCTGATTTACACAATGTTCTGAATTCCACAAATATGGACTTTTGGATAAATGGAAACACGAGGGCTAATGCTAACAGAGACGTCATATTTGCAATATGCAATACTTTTGTGTGGACGCAACAAAAATGTGGAAGAAGGTGCTCCACTGTGAAACATGGTGATGGCAGTATTATGGTGTAGGGATACATTGTCTTTATTAGTTAGAAAGTTGGTAATTGTTGATGGAAATCAGTGGAGCCAAAAACGGGGAAATGTTGGAAGACTTTAGATCGGAGCAGGTAAATGGTTCCAAAAACACCCCTAGATCTACAGTGGAATAGTCGAGATCAAATGCTATATGTGTGCTACAATGCTCTAGTCAAAGTCTAGAACTAGATCTGGTGAATCTCATTGAATTTAAACGACCTTGCAGAAGAATAATGGGCAAAGATTTGAGTCTCTATATGTGCAAAGCTGGTAGCATTGACTCAAATCTCTGAATACATGTGTAGGCCACACTTTTCAGATAAAATCTCAATATAATACACCTAAGTCTGTGGTTGTTACATGAAAAAATGGGGGGAAAGGTAAAGAGAGTGTGTGGTGTTTACAAGGCACTGAAATCTGGGACGTCCACCATGTTTAATTTCTGTTTTCAAGGGTTCAAAGCTGCATATCATCTGCAGTGGGTGGATTGAATAACATCCGCAAGCACAGGAGTGCTCCTGTTCTGTCATTAATGTGTTGATGAAATGGCTCACCGGTGATTGCCTGCAGATAATTTAAATATTTACCCAAGCTGCTTCCAGGTGAAGCCTTCAGCTCCCGCCGTATTCGCACTCTGGCTCTCAGAGTCAGCTTGATTTCTCCCACCGTCCACAGCAGGAAACGTGGTGAAAACAGAGGAGCTCATATGGAAAACGACTATCTGCAGCTCGAGCTCGCCCTCACTCTCTCTTCTCTCTCTTCCAGAGAGAGGAGTGCCAGAACCAGTGCCCGTTCCTGGCTTTCTCTCCGAGCGCTCGAGTACTCTGAATGCTCAACTGGTACAAAGTAGCATTTGCAGAGCAGAGATCAGCTGGCAAGCTCTCACTTTTCAGCAAAGTGGGAAAAAACAGGGGAAGGGAGGGAGGCTGCAGAGCGTGCGCGTCAAATTCAAAACTCAACCGAAGGCTTTTTTTCTTTTTTAGACCCACTCCTTTCCCTCGATGTACAGCCCATCTCACAAGGTGGATATAGGAGGAGTTTGGACTGTATTGGACTGGGTTTTCATTGCAAAGCTCCAAGCATCTTTCTCTATCTCTCTGTGTTGTTTCTTTTTTTTCCGCTCAATCTGAAGCTTTTGAAGCCTGTCAAGTGTGGGAGTGAAAGTGTGTGAAAGCTAGCAGGACTTGGAGATCAGTAAGTGAGAAACTCTGCAGGGCATCATGGGAGCTTTAATGGTCATCTTCTCTCTTCAGCCGAAACAAAGACGCAAGACGACAGGTAGGCAAGATTCAAAGAGGAAGATGTGGATCAATTTGAAATGTCATCTGTTTGCTTTTTAGGATTAGAAAATGTTTCCTTGCTTGTACATCTGGTCCAGAAAATTCTCTGTTATAAAATTATCTTTTTTTTTTCTCTCTACAATCCCAAACATTCATGTTGCCACATCAGCAGTGCATGAAATTACCTTGAAATTGGCTTCATTTTGCTAAACACAATGCGCCGAACTCTGCAAACTCGCTCGACTTTTTTCCCAATTTGCTTTTCCTAGTGTTGCTTTCGCAGTAAGAGCGCACGCAGCACCAGAGAGCTGACGCTTGTATTGTATTTTCACTCCCTGCATTATTATTCCGATCAACATCACGGCATGCCACCATAACAAAAGACGTAGAAGTCGGTTCTTCATTAAAGAACGATAAAAGATTTAGTGGGGCAGCTGGCAGACAATAACTGCCAGGGGTTATATTTAGTGGTGTGGTGGGGAAAGACAGAAGAGACGACACTTAAAGGACGGTAAATCATATTTCACTCGGGGGATTGTTGGAGAGCCAGAGAGCAAAATGAATGAGGGACTCTGTAAAACTCAGTGAAGCAATAGATCACTGAGCTTACGGTGATGTGCTATGTAAGCATATTTCATGGAGACCTAGAAATGAGAACATGGGACACAGAAATAAAGTCCTGCAGCGGACTTCATTAAGATAATATACTGCAGCTTGGATACAGTAGAGGTACAATTATTTCTATTGTAATAAGAGACTCGACAGATTAATTGAGAATTTTCTGATCCGAAATGGTGGTTCATGTTTCTTTCATATCCCTAAATAGGGAGAAAAAACATTGCAATTAATTACTGGAGGAAATGTAAAAATAAGTTCAGATAAAATCCAAATATGACAATTTTAAAACAGTAATGCAGTAAGAATGTGTCATCCAGACTAAGCAGAGGTTTTTTTTTATTTTTTGCTCTTTTTAGGCATGGTGGTAATAATGCCAAAAGTGAAAAACTATTTAAAAAACAAAACTACAAATATAAAATAGATAAAATGATCAGATTTTGCTTTATTATTTTTCAAATTGCTTCCTATTTAAGTTTTTTAGCAAGTTGTGGCTATTCTGACTTTCATCTGCACACAGGAGAAATGACTTATGCAGGAAAATTAGAAAAGTGTGCAGCTTGTCAGACACACAGGCCTCCTGAAATTCTAATGTTTTGGCAAATGGTGGTGATATTTTTCAATAACATAATAAAATGTGTAAGGTGGAACTTTCTGAGCCTAAAGCAGTCCTAAGATAAGACAATAACTACTAGCAATAGCAAAATTAGGTTGTTTATATGATGAAGGTTGGGGAAGGTAATCTTTTTCCGCACAACCGCACTTAATTAAAATGACTTAAGTGACTTAAGTGAAGTAATTTGAACTTGCACATTTCTAGAGCAATGTCACTCCAATCAGCTGAATAAAATGTAAAATGCTGTGCGCGCATTGAGTTTTGATTGAGTATCTTGACTACCTTTTTTTTTAGGCATATTTTCTTACTCGGTCAGATTCTAGCAACATGGAGGTAATACCAGCTGGTGTGAGCTGGTTTTATTTATGATGAGCTGGTTTTTGGGTTGAAGATCAAAATAATCTCCCAAACTTTCTGCCAGTTCTTAGAAGCCACTTTCTTCAAACCATCTGCATATTTCAGTCAGACAATGATCTTCCTGCAGGACAAACCTCCATCACTAAAAATATTTTAAAAAAAAAAAAAAATGTTTGAATTGGCCACCATCTGACCTGAACCCAATTGAGAAGTTCTGGACAGTTTTCTTTTTTACATGTGAGATTTCCAGTGAAATAAAATGGTCTCTCTGAACAGCGAGTGAGAGGTTGTGGTTGCTGCTGCACAAAAACGTGATAGTCAAAAGTTCAAGAAACTGACAGAATCCCGGAAAGAGGCTGATTGCTGGAAAGAGAGGTCGGCTATATTGGGCTGGGTTTTTGTTAACATCAGAAATGCTTATTGGAAAGTTTTGAGAGTTGTGTATAATTCTCACTTGGTTGAAAATAAGAACGTGAGGTGGAAAAACGTTCTTAATTTTTGCTTAATCATGATGTACATAATGTTTAGCCTCACTTTTAGATTTCTACGTTCATGTTTGAGGGTTATTAACGTTTTGATTTAACTGAGAGCACTGTAGTTGGTGATTTAAAAAAAAAATTCCCAAAAATAAGATTTTCTAATAAATGTGCACACAGTGTAGTTTATTGGTAAACATTTTTAAGCCTTTATATCTGTTACCATTGCTACCGTTACTACCTGACAAGAAATACTGACTATTTAAATATTTATGTGCCACTATTTTGGCTGACAGCTTAAACTTTTACTGTAAAATCAGCTTGAAAACTACCTGCAGCAACTAAAGCGTAACTGATTCTCGGTCGCTTGATTGATTGGTGACCTCAGCCCGATACACGATTAAACATCGACGTCAGTCTTTGCACAAATTGCACATCCTGCCTCACACCATGTAAGGCAAATAATAATAATACACTCAATGTATAAGACCTTGCAGTTCAGCTTTTCTACCCACGCCGGTTTCAAATCATTTTTTTCTCCTGCTGCATTTATCCTTGTGTTAGAGAAACGATAGTCCAATAAGCACCCATTCAAACTGCAACCTTCTCGAACTCTTCTGGCTCAGCTGTGAGTGTTCCCACTGTGCGTGAAATGCCCCGAAGATAAGAGACCTGCCGGTGCTGCTGTGGCGCTGTGATGGGTTTGTCCTTGTGCTTTCAATCATCTAAAATGTCTTGCCTGTTTGTGTCGTTGGGAGCTGTTATGAGCTGAAATCTGTGTAGGAGTGAGAGAGGTACACTCAGCTGCTCAAATGGAAGCAGCAGAACATTAAATACAGTATGAGTCACGTCGCCACTCTGAAATGTTGTCAGTCAGAAGCAGCTGCCTGGATTTAGAGCGAACTCTGAACTTTCGGTGTCGTCTTTTCGGCTGAATGTTTAACGGCGGTAACTCGTAGGGGTGATCGGGTTGTCCAGTTTTGCTGCTTGTTGCTGGCCCTCCTCTCCTTTCGGGCCTTCTGGTGTTTACAGGACTGATTGAAGACGGTGGCCAACCACGGCGAGAGCAGCTGTCACTTTAAAGGTAGCCACCAATTTCCCATGTTCGCTTACAGCCCCATCTGATCACATCACAAAAAAACAGGAAAACCTTGGACGAATGCAACAATCGTCTGTTATGTAAGCTGTTCCTGACCCTCTGCTCTCTGTAATAACCACGGAGGAAGCAAGCTGAACTTGCCGCATTAGCTCTGCAAAAATTAAAATTACATTCAATTATTGCTTTGATCGAACTTAAAAAGACCCCGAGTCTTTCAGTCAAAGGCAAATAATGACTGTAAAATTTAAAAAGGACTGTCTGCAAGAGGCACTTTGAAGTTATCTCATTAATTTTTCTTCCAACCCATCTGTGACATGCAACACTGTTCGCAGAAGAAATCTTGTTCAGAAGTGCTTTGGTGTGATTGGGGATTGAGAGAACAGTTAGCATTCACATAATTTATTGTTCATATTCTAGCAAATATGAGCCTGTTGATGCAGATCATTAACTACTGACCAGTGAGATTTTCTCTGTGGACGCCTATAAAAACAGAGTAGTTATTGATATAAGGTCTGTTTTTGCTGCTTAATTATTTCTGGCCAAGCTAGATTGGCTGTGCAGACCTTTATTAAAGAAGAGTTTTCCACTTAAGCAAAGGCTGAAATCTAATTTAACAGAACAAATGTTAACAAAAATAAAATAGTTGCTTCAGAAATCCCATTGGAATTGCTTTCAAATTTTGGATTTTTCTGCTGGAAAAAAGTGTTTTTATTATTGTGGACTTTAAATATTTGTTTTCTGTTACAACGCCCCAAAAAATATTAAGGCTCCTGGAAATGTTTACATTAACTGTATTTTTCATTGGGCTTGTATGTGAAAACCAAAATACCAAAATAGAGCATAATAGTTAAATGGAATACCAATTACACATGGTTTTCAGAAGCTTAAAATAGAAAATGAAAGTGTACCAAGCATTTGGATGCAGTCCCCATTAGATCAGATACACCCGATAAAATCCAGTAGCACTAATTGAGAAGATGGTGCAATACAGAACGGTCAACATTGAACAATATATTTCTGTCCATTCACTTCACAACAGGTTGTGACTTTGTGTCGGTGCAGCAAATAAAATCCCAGTACGCTGCACTGAAGCTGTGGTTATGTTACAAAAGGTGAAAAAGCTCAAGGAGTTTGAATACATTCACTGTTTTCTTGAAACAAACTTAACAGGAGGTAAATCCATTTCCTTTCTAATTTTGATTTTATTCTTGATTTTAGCAATATGTAATCTTTGCCTTTTTAAAAAGGAGCTCTTTCATCATGTATTGCTTTTTTCTGCTTGCTAACCTCACATTTAATTTAAGAGAAGCGCGACAGACCATGAATAGAGATTCACTCATCAGAATGTAGCGGCTGATTTCTGAATCAGGGATGATTTCTTAGCTTCTCACAGAAAATACAATTTCCTTTTAAATGACCTTTTATATCTGTTATCCTTTCAGACTTTCTTTTAAACATCTTAGAAAATAGTTTGCTATAAGTAATAACATCCGCTACAAATTTTGTTATTATCATCACCTGTGTGGTGCATTCACTTAAAGGTTGGAGTTCTGAGTTTCCGTCCAATTAAAATTGGACAAATTCCAGGCCCCATGCGATCTTCTGGTGCATTTCCAACCCCAAGTTTTGGATGCAAACTTGCTTTGGTTTCTGTATGGAGGTTTCAGTTATTAGCTCATTTGCCTGTGGTTCTGACCCTTAGACTTCCAAATCAGTACTTTCATTTTTAATTGCACATACGTAATGCACACCATTAAAATGACTGCATGTATATCAGTAGCAGTAGAGCTAGAAATGTTCAGATGAGTATTTGTTTTTAGTATTGCTATGATATTCTGTGGCAGCCTGAATCACTGCATTCCTCTAAAGCACAATGAAGATAGTTCGGTTAGAAGCGATGAGCACCAGGCACAGATGAGCTCTGTGGGTGAATAAAAGTGGACTTCCTAACTTCAGACTGAATTTATTGCACATTGGTTGCTAGAAAAGTGAGTCATCATGACGACCATCCACTGCACCTGAGGATGCAGTCCTGATGTTAGGCAAGGCAACTTTATTTATATAGCAACTTTTCAGCCAAAGACAGCTCAAAGCGCTTGTACAGAAAAACAATACAAATCAAGACAAGACAAGACAAGTACACATTAGAAAGAAAGGGGGGTGGGGGGGAGTAAATAAATTTTAAAAAATCAGAGTTTAAGAATAGGCAACTTCAAATAAGAAGGTTTTTAACCTTAATTTAAATAAACTCAAAGTAGGGGCAGACGTACAGTGAGCAGGAAGCTTATTCCAGAGGGCTGGAGCATAAAAACTAAAAGCTGCTTCACCATTAGCAACACTATAATGCTTGTGATGGAAAAAAGAACAGCATTTAGCATTTGAACAACCCAGCATTGAACAGCCCATTTGAACAGCATTGCCAGGTCCAAATGGGTTCATTTGAAGATGTTGCCATTGCTCTGTGTGCCAGTTGTAGGTTGAGCTTCATTTAGATTCAGTGTGTCCCTTCGACAGCTACAGATGGATGCTCAGGAAATTAAGTGTTTCAATTGACTTTCTGCAAACAGACAGCATTGAGTGTACTGGAGACACGCTCTACCCACAATGATGCTTTTCATAAACCATTAAGTATTTAGATGGAGATTAAAATGCCTGAGTGCACTACTACAGTAGAAAAGCATGCAACTACAAAGACTTGGGTTGTGCTTCGTTTTAACCTAAAGGAGTCAGACTTTTAAAGGGGATGAAATCAAAAGATCTTCACGGTTTCTGAAGCTCTTTTAAAGTTTTTCTTTGAACTTTTGCTGCCTTACCATTTTTTTTTTGTGAAAAAAATAGATTTCAGAAATACACCATACACAAATCCTTGCTTGTACCAATAATACTAACTAAATATCAACATACATGTTCATATTTTTTCCATATTCTTTGTTTGTGTTGCTAGTGATTCACAAATCAATAGAAATGTAAACAGTGCACTTTGTTTAAACTGTAATACAGTTAAATTAAAGTTGAAATTAATAAGTCATTAATATTTTTTTGTTAGACATAAACAGATTTTTCCTGTAAATATGTCTTTACAGGAATATTTTATTGTGAATCTTACAAGCTGCCACACTGAATTAGACCATCAAACACACTAGCTCTCATGTGTCATAGGCAAATATATTTCCAAACTATCCACTTTGTCTGACTTTTTAATGGAGGGGAAAGTGTGATGGCATTCCCTTTAGCCAGCTAATTGACAGCACACAACATAGTTGACTGGGGGTGGATGTCAGCGCTGCTCTGAGCTAGACACAACTCTTCAACCCTTTCTTTGGCATATCGGTTAAAGCAATTTTCATGGGAAGATGCGATATGATAGAGAATTCTGGTAGTGTTGAGACTGTCACTATTGAAAAGAATGATCATCTTTTACGTTATAAAGTAGCCAAGATAGAGTTTGGGTTTTAGTTCAGTTTTCTAAGCCAGCTGCTGGCAGACAGCTAAAGGTTATCAGCAATGACCAGAATGCATATAATTAAGTAATCACTCCTGTAAAACAGATTTGTTGGCCTGTGCTACATTTGTATTTTGGTTGGTTTTAAAAGTTTTTGAGTAACTTTAAATAAAAACAAAAAACAAAAATGGAAGGAAGACAGCTTGTGAAATAGTGCCAGAAAAGTCCAGTTAGATAATTTTACTCTCGCTGCTACATGCTGTAACAGAGTTAATCCTGTTTTAATGACAGCAGCTGTGATCCAACTTCTTCAACACCAAGATATCAAGGCTTGGTGTGAAAATGTGATTTATTTTATTTATTTATTTATTTATTTGCTGATGCAGTTGGAAAAAAAGATTTTTAACACCTGAAGGATACTCACTGGAATCATTTCACCAATGTTATGGCTTTATTATGCAAGCACAGAGACAATAGGACTCATTCCTTTCAATTTGATAAAAAAGAAAAAAAAAAAAAAGAGTCCGTCTCTTCATGTCTAGTTTGTATTTTTTGTGTGTCTAGTAATGAAAGCCTTATTGTAGAAATGTCTGCAATAAATGTACAAACTTTTTTAATATATATTTATCCATAAAATCACTTACTTTTAAATGCCACAAAAACTGACTGAACTCTGGAAATTGGGCCCAGAAACCAATATGGAGTCTTGACATCATACTCTGAAAAATGTCAAATGACTTACCATGTACTTGGTAGACCTCTTCTGGCAATAAAGACTAGTACATCTCCAAAAATAAAATACTGTGTAACATTGCAATATTTCTTGCTAGTCATCTCAGAAAGGGAAACTAGAATTATCAAACTTGGTGACATAGTCCAAGCCTTTGTTTCTTGAAATATTGCTAATTATGGCTCGCAAATAAAGAAAACCAAAGAAAACTCTCCCAGAAAATTTGAAAACTGCGAAAAAGATCATCAATAGAAACTCGTGGTGTCACACCTCAATCAGCTGATTAACTAAAACTCCTGCAACCCTAACCCTAACCGTCCCTAAACGGTCTCCCTCAGTCTGGGTCAGTAGGATGCACATGGGCAAGACTGCTGACTTGACAGATGAACAGATGGCAGTCATCAACACTGACACACTGAGGAGAAAAGGAGCTGGACTGTTGCACATTGCTCCAGAGGCCTGTTTTCAGATGAAAGTAAATGCTGCCTTTTATTTGAAAATCAAGATTGCAGGGTCTGGAAAAGTGGAGAGGCACAGAATCAGCGTAAAGTTTCCACTCTGGGTGCCATGTCATGTGCTGGTGTTGGTCTAGTGTTGTCAACACAGCCATCTACCAGAGCACTCGAGCTCGTCATGCTTCCCTCTGTGAGAAGATGCTGACTTGCAGGACTTTGCCGCCTGCCAAACGTACCACAACCCGGTTCAATGATCATAGTGTTCCTGTTCTTGATTGGCCAGCAAATGTCCCTGACCTAAACTACATAGAAAATCCACAGACTTGTCAAAAGGAAGATGAGACACCAGACCAAACAAGGTAGATGTCATGAGGGCAGTTTTCAAAGCAACACAGTGCCACAGGTCGGTCAGCTCCATGCCGTGGTTCATTGATGCAGTAATTCATACAAATGGAGGCAAAACAAATTTTTTGAGGTCATAAAAATGTGCATGCTTTTCAGAAGCCTGACATGCATCTATTTTTAATTTGCCTGTGTACTGTAATCATTAGAGTGGTGAATAATAACCACTCTAAATAAAAAAAACTAATCAGGCTTCTGATTGGCTGCAAGACGGGAAACCACTCTGAAATTACCAGGTGATGAATCGGCCATACTTTGAGATGTCCGGCAAGAAATATTTCACTTTTATGCTATATTCATTCATTTTTTCTTTAGATGTACTAGTATGTGCCAAAAAGATATGAGTTATTTTTTAATTTTAGAGTGTGTGAAGTGTTTCTTCACATGCTCATGGAAACAGTTTTATAATTGTAGACTCTGGTCGTTTCCACTTGATGGCAGCAAACTCAAATAAAATGCAACTGCTGATTCTCCTGCAAAGTGGCTGAGATTCAGAGATTTGGATTCAGAATGAACAGACATTCAAAAGGCAGATAGATGAGATCTACTTGTATTGTTGGATGTTTGATTAGTGCAACTTAGAGATGTTTAAATCTCACCTAGCACAAATGAATCAATTTCAATGAAGCATCAGAGCACATTTAGAAGAATATTAAGTTACCTTATTCAGATCTTATTGATCCCAGCAGAATACTGAAGAGTCAGCGGTTTTCCCTGTAGAGTTAAACACCTTTATTTCTCTTCTTCTTCAGTTTCATTACCTGTGAGGAGCAGAAATAAGGTTGTGTTCTCTCTCTAGGAAGATGTTTTGCCTTCAGACCAACTTGTACCTGAATTTAACACAATTCAAATCACATTTGTTTGGAATTAACCGTTTTATTTGTAGAGTACTGGCCATGGCGGCCTATGCTGACAATTCCTCCAAACAAATAAGACATTAATTTGTTTTAGTGTCAAGTTGCTGACCTGTGCTTTGTCTCCAGAAGGTCAATCAATTGTAACTGAATTTACTGAAAACATTTTCTTTTTAACAGAGGGAATCACCTGGCTGCACGCCGTCTTTTATAGGTTTCAGTTTATTCCTTGTTGAGGACAAAGAAGAGAGCAGTCTGAGCAGCTTTAGTCTTTCACTTGAAATCTGAAGAGTTCTCCAAAGAACAAAACTAGTTTTAGTCTGACCAATGAGTCCCTAAATGGTGTGCTCCACATGGAGTGTTGGGAGAAAGGGGAAACTGGCCATGAGGATGGATGTAATCACTAACAAATACTCTTATTGGGTGGAACATTTCAGTCCCTTTAATTAAAAAAAAAATCAATTATCTGTTGTAATTCATATTGAAGTTTCTTTAACTTGAATATGAACAAGAATACTGAGATTTGTTCTCACCATCAAATGCAAAATACTTGCAATTAAAACAATGAACATACTTTTTGTCTCATTCAAATTTTAACTTTCTATCGGTAAATCACTGCGCTTCATTGTCCTACTTCATGCACCCTGCTAATATGAGTCCCTTCCTCCTCGTATTCAGTCTGAAACCTTTCTCATGTTACCATCTAATCAGTTTGCAGGTGCTACTGACGTTGCCACTTCCACCACAGAGCAACCAAGCTCCCCTGCTTCAACCAGCTCACCACAATGCTATGCAGCGGCAATTACCTTCATCCCCAATCATGCGCTGATTGATGTAGCATACTGTGTGTGATGATGACATGCAAAACCTTGATTATTTTCATTAAAGCCTGTGCCAAGTTCTGAGGTGATTGGAGAACAGATGTTAGAACTTGGAGCAAGATTCTCTGAGATTAGCTAATGTTCTCTTACCAGAGTTGGAAAGAAATGTAAAAAAAAAAAAGCTGTAAAATCTCTTAGGTTAGAAAAAAGTGAAAGAAATTCCATTAACTTGGATGTGCTCCCTGTCTTGTGGCCCCTCCTCCCTGCAGACCTCTATAACATTTTTCTTTCACCTTTCTAATCTTTGCTCCTGAGAAGCTTCCTACACAGTGGTGTGTGCCGCAGAGTTCATTTACAGAGCACACACACTCTGCTATATTGAACACATACTCAGCTTTCTCAAAGAAACAGAGGAAACATGAAGAATTTATTTTGACCAAAATGTTTAGGCTTCTTTTCTGAGAGGATTATGTGCTGAGCACATTAAAAACATGCTTCAAGTTGAAAAGATGATAAATTAAGAAGAAATAGAGCAAAAATTGGTCTAGATGCCCAAACTTGCTAGTACTCATTTGGATTGTGGGAAATTAAGGAGTTTGTCAAAAAAAATAAAAATAAGGCAATTGATACACTGGGCTATGAAATTCCAGCCAACGGCAGACAGTGAGCAGTCCAAAGAACACATAACTATTACATGATTTTGAGTTAGCAGTGCTCGCCACTGATGGTTTAAGAACAAAACTAAAACAAATCATATCAGACTTGTCTAGTTCATCATAAATTATACACGATCAATAAAGGAATCAATTGCGACCTTGCTCAAAAAGATTTGTTAATCAGAGTGTGCTGGCCAATCAGACACCACTTTAAAAAAAAAAAAAACCACACAATCAGGCTTCAAGTCAAAGCTGAAGCTTCGTAATGAGGGATTATTGTGTTGCAGGCTTTAAAGCAACAGGCTTGCTGAGCTCAGAGAACGGCAGAGGACTACAAAGGCCTGGCCTGGGCTGCACAGCAAGTTGTTCAGCAAACTGTTTTTGTTTTTCTTTGTTTTGTTAAGGAGATTTCAAATCAAATCCATTGTGCTGAGCATGGAGGACATGTTGCCGTACACCCTGGGTATCTAGTTTGCAGCTTATAATTTGGCGCTGAAATAAAGGGCTTCATTGACTAAAAATAGAAATTACTTGAGGTGAACTGATGGGATTTATTGTAGAACTTATCAAATACAGGGGAAATTTATTTTTGCCTCTATTAAACTTTTCTTTTGTGCTGGCTTTATTTATTATTTTGTCATGCTTAATAGTTAGAAAAAATGTAATACGAGACAGAGACAACATGAGCAAATGTGAGTGAGGATAGTTTCCAGATCAATATGGCCCTATGTGGAAAAGTAATCTCCATCCCTGTTAATGTATGAATTAGCAATAATTAACCACATTTTCGTAAGTTTTTGATGAAACTTTTGTCAAAAACTTTGACGAAAGTAAAAAACAAATGTAGCCGATGTTGAGCTCAAATGCTTAAGAGATATTTAAAATTGCAAAAAATAGGAGCAAAGTCGGATCGTGTGTGATCATTTGGCAATGATCAACAAGTTTGATCATTTCCAAACTTGTTGAATTGAGAAATCGGTTAAAGAGAACCAGCATGGCACACTTTAGATGTTGTAAAACTCTGAGTCCTCGCGTCTGACCCCGTCTCAAAAAGAACCAACCAGTGAAATTTTAGCTTGAGGTATTTTATAGGAAAGTCAGAGATTTTTCCTTTAACCTGCTGATGAAACCCTATCCTGGAAAAATTGACTGACTTCAATCACTGGAGCCGAGTGGAGGCAAATTGACACCAAAAACCTTTAGATTAATTACAGCAAAAATAAAATAACATAATGGCATAAATTTAAATACATAAACCATATTAAATCAAAGGCAGCCTCCACATCATGTAGTCAGAAAAGTTGTGGACCTTGAGCGAGTTTTGTTGAAAACCTCCTGATACACCAGCAGCTAATAAACATGAAAGCATAGTTTAGGTTGCTGCAAATGTTGGAACAAACTCCCCCTGGAAAACGATCAAAACAAACCCAACTTATTTTTAAGTCAACATCAATGCTTTTCTCAATCTCTTGTGACTTCCATCTTGCTGCTAGCATCTGTCACTGGTGACTTGCACTGAAAGAGAGCATTAGTGGACAACCATCCATCATTAGGATGCATCTTCTCTTCCACCCTTCGGTCCATTATTTATCTTTCTCAATGCGATTACTTTCATTCATTCTCCTTTTTCCGGTTCTCCCTTCACAGCTCTGCATGTATTTTATCTTTGCCTCCCCCTTCCTCCCTCTTTCACTCCCTCTCCCTTCCACTCACTTTTCTCCCCCTCGCTCCCTCTCTGACTTGTGCCGGTCTCTAATCAGAGCCACAGATGCAGGGCTCTTAAAGTGGAGCTAAATGGCCCGCTAACAGTGCTGTGCACTGGGTTTTTAAGCGTCACCAGCTATGGGCAAGCTGTGACCCGAGCGACATGTTGACTATGAACTTGGAGGGACTGGAAATGATCGCCGTGCTGGTAGTTGTGGTTGTGTTTGTTAAGGTGCTGGAGCAGTTTGGGCTGCTGGAAGCTGGCTATGACGGTAAGGAAATGACAAACTGTTGGTTTTACTTTGTATTTCTCCTTTTGGCAAACTTGTTGATGACCATGTTGTTGTTGTTTGGGGTTTTTTTTTTTTTACCTTAATGCTGATGCATCTGCACTAGCTGGAGGAATTTGATAGTTTGGTTTGCTGTGAGGTCTTGCAGAGATACCACATGTTGCTCACAGAAAGTTGCTCTTCTTTTATAAATTTCATGATGGAATTATTCCATAAGCTCTGAGTTATATGTTTGGAGGAATGATTAGTTTGTTGTTTTGCTGCGTTAATATATAATTAAAAGGCTAGTTTTCTATCTTCTGCTCATTTAGCCATCACACATGTCCTGTAAGCTATTTTAATTTCTGTCTCCCAGACTCGCCTTACGGCTGCTAATGACCTCTATAGTTAAAGATGACTCATGCATTGCACATTTGACCAACTACTATGATTTACCATCCTGCTTTTAATGATTTCATTCCTGCTTCTGGTGTTATTTCCTGATCATTTTTCATATTCGGTCAACGCTGTGTGATCCTGTGCTCAATTTGATGGTTGCTTATCAAATTAGGATAAACGTGGATTGTTTGTGGAAGCTCGCATCATCTGTGAACTGGATAACCTGTTTATCCAAATGAGAGTGAGACAGCTGAGGACCAAATGTCATGCTGTAGCAGCTGGAAGCTTAAAAACTGGAACAATCTGGAAAAATGACATTTCTCCTGTTTGCTCAAAATAAAAACAACTGGAACATAGCAGACGTGTCTGGAAATGGCAGAAAATCCTACTTTTCCACAAATAAGCCCATGTTTTACTTGTGAGGGCTTACCAAACTGTTGAAGCTTTACGCTACTTAAACAATAAGTCCATCTACTGTTACTTTTCCTCACATCAACACGCTGCTTAGCCTTAAAAAGAGGGGCTAATGCTACACATGTGTAGCATTAGCTTAGAAAGAGAGGCTAATGCTACACATATGACGGCTGGGAAAGAAGTTAATATGATTTGTTTTGTCCTAACGTAAAAAGTAAAAACTACTGCGAAACGAGACATTTTTTCACCCAGGAAACCTCATTGACAAACACCTGCAGTTTCCCCAAATGGTCTGGCTGCTGACTCACCTTTAGAGGTATAATTTTTCTTGTTTATTGATGAGAAGGATACATCTCCTCTCAAACTGAGTAAGATGCTGTCCATTCAGGGAAAGTTCTCTGTTTCTCACTATAAAGAAGAAAAGTTGGTCCAGACTTGCAGTAAATCAATGGTAAGGTTGTAGAGTGAGATAAGTTAAGTAAATTGCAGTCGCAGTGAAAGGTGCCTTTTTTCATGGAGGGTTTTTTGGGGGGTTTCTGTGCAGCTTAATGGGGAACAATAGCTGAAGCAATGCCCACTAGAGATTTGTCAAGATGCCACACTGAATTTTTGTCACCAGTGTGTGAATCTAATATTGAGTAGTTGGGTCTCTCAGACTCTGAAGACCACCTGTTATTTATAAGATCTGTTTTCTGTACAGGCTGCCAAGCTATTTGCCGTATGGCTGAGCTTTCACAGGCAACAAGCAAACGTCTCCCCTCAGAAATGAGATCTGGTGCTGATTTTGGAAAGCAACTAAAGATTTTCTTATGTCAGTAATAAGTTTGATGCTGAATTATTGTTTTCTACTACTATTAAAATTGAAGTTCATTCACGACTTATCGACGGTTATTACCTTTTTTACAAATGTAAAGCAGCTAGATGTTGCCAGCAGACCTGGCAACACCGATTTAAAAATGGAAAGACCAAATGAAGGAAACTTAATCTTTCTCAAATCGAGAGGTTTTTTTTTAACTTATTGTACATAATTCACTTTTTAACCTAAAGTATGCAGGGTTGACATTTTTCTCACATTTCTGCCAAAAATAAAAGGTCATTGTTTTAACTACGCCGGTATAAACAACAGACCTTTACAACACAAGCACAGCCAGCCAAGATGGCTCACAGAAACTTGTAAAGGTTGATTATTACTCTGTGGTATTCTTTCACTTGATGGCTTTTAGATAAAAATAGACTTGGAACACAGCCTGACATAAATGGCTCTTTTCATTGTCTGTGCTCCTCTTTATTTGTGAGACGGTGAGTGACAGTGGCGTGCCACCAGAGCATGGGGATGTGACAGCTGACAAGGACGGCAAATTATCCTGCTGAAGGTGTGGCTTTTATCAGCCGGCACTTTGGAATAAGTGGCTTTAACGACAATTAGTCAGGGTCACATCAACATGTATATGCGTTACATGTAGTCTTAAAATAGCTGAGCTTTATGTGATGAATTACACAAGCTGCCCTAATGGTGTCATTTAACGAACTGAAGCCTCTCCTGCTTACTCTTCTGTGTTTATGTGTGTTCTTTTTTTTTAAGGATCTTTTTTTTTTATCAATAATCTCAGGTGAAGAAAGGGGCGAAATTCAAGTCAAATATAAATCAACCTTAGTTTACTCAAAAAACAAAAGCGCCCAATTGTAGGGCAAACCAGTCCACAAGCCGTAAGAGGAAATTCACATAGCATCCATTGCTGCTCTGTCAAAGCTTGAAAGGTTCATTTTGCATTTGTGTCCGGTGCACCATGACAGAGAGAGATTATCTGTGTGTTTTAGAAAGAAATCTAACACCAGAGCCTTCCTGCAGTATATTCTTACTCTGTACCATAATCACAAGTAAGACTGATCTCCTGGTTTCATTTAACTGTTGCATTTTTATTCATTTGTATGTTCTGGTTTGTTTCGATGTTCAGCAATTCTCCATTTAGCCAATTCAAACGTTTTCTGGGATCCACTTGTGATATTGACCTGATAGATTTCCTTATTTATATATTAAATTTTTGTACAATTTGGGCTCAGTTTATCTGAGAATTTGTCAACCAAAGCGGTGAAGTTTTAGTTGAATATAACTTTATTCCGCTCTTGTTCAACTGCAGTAAAACATTACGTGGATGTATAATTATTGACAAGTAGGCCTGTCACGATAACAAATTTTGCTGAGCGATTAATTGTCTCAAAAAATTATTGCGATATAAATGGTAATATTGTTTGAAGACCTTTTTACACAGATTTAATGGAAATGACATAATGCAAGCGATATCCTGCCAAAAATAGATCCACGTTATTTTCAAAAGAACATTTAACACTGGAACTGGTAAACAAAGAACCAAAAACAAAAATAAAATTAACTCTGTCTAAAAATGCACTTGAATAAAAACTAAACATAAAACCAAAGTGGAAATAAAAACTACATTCAACCAGAGTGCAGATTATGAAGTCTGTATACTTTATTGCCCTCCAATAATGATTAGATTTAGATAGAGAAGATGGGCATATCGACCACCTGATGCAATAGTTCCCTCCTCCTGAAATCCCAGTTCAGTTTACATGATTTATGACAATCTTACAACATTAAACGTCCTAACGTTGTCGCTTGTCACTTTGTAACCGATCGTCCTTCTTCAGTGTGTCGTGAATGATCGGGTCCAGTCGGTAGAACCTCGTGGCCGCTCAGATCTACGGGGTTTCCCCTCAGGGAGCGAGAACGCAGCATGGTGAATGTGACAGGTAGCCAATCAGAAAGCACGGATTCACCTCCGGTACTTTAGTACGAAAGCACGGAGGTGAATCCCAAACAGCTGACGGCGCAACCCGGAGTGCAACGGACATCGGAGATGATATGTGGAAACAACATTAATGTTTATTCAACATTCAGTGTCATGGAAAAATGCAGGGAGAAACGATAATGGCGATAAATTAAACTTACTCGATAGCTTTTTTTTAATCGTCCGATTAATTGATTTACATTCATTTAATCTCTCCATGTTAAATAAATGAAACAAATATTACTTATTAAATATTCAGTCACTATTTCAGTTTGAGTCAGGCAGAACTGACCGGATCGTTTCCATAGCAACGACCGGAAGCAAGAGCTCACCAGTTCTGAGGCTTTAAATGCTGGAATCTCAACTCACCAGGTAGAATCCAAACACTTCTTTGTGATCCTGACTTTGTGTGCAGTAACAATTTATGTTTTCAAAATGCCAAACCCTTTTACTTTGCCACTAGGATTGGGATTTGGCTACCTGCTTACAACAGTTATCAGGAAAGCGTTCAACCATTTCTTTCCAGAGGAAACAACCTCCTCTTCTGATGAAGAAAAGAAGGTTGAAAAGATTTGTTAGGAACAAGCGGACCCGGCTGGGGGCGCTTGTGTTTCTGAGGTGAAGGTCACCTCTCAAAGCTTGATATTGTTGATATCTACTCTGACTTTTCCAGGGACGATATCATTAAATGATGCCTTCGATCAGTCAGAAGAGGAATGTTGCCCTCATCCTCTGAGAATGAGGAAGGACTGGACTACCCCGGATGGGGTCGTTTAACCTCTGACCCTGACGATGCAGCTTGGGACAATCTCTTGATGATTTCAAGAGACAAAAACGACTTGAGTTCCAGTAGCTCGACCACATCTGAGGAAAGTCTTGACCACCCGGTCGTAGAAGAGGAATTCGACGCCGGACTGTTCACAGTCTTTGAAGAAAGTCCTTGGGAACAGCATTTAAGACGCTGTTCCCAAGGACTAGACAATTCACCCGTTAAAGAATTAGACTTTTTTGATGAAATTATGTTGGAAGAGGACAACAACCCTTAAGGAGTTCATGAGAAGCCCACGAGAAAATGACCCCAGAAAACGACCCTGGACGGTTTACTGAAACCTCTTCTTCTGAGGAAAAACCTTTGCTTTGCAAATCTGGTCCCAAAGTTTAGCAAACTTAGGAAAAGCAAATCGACCCCGGACATGACAGCTAAACTGAAAAAGAAGAGGAGTCTTTGCCTGTTTTAGCAAACAAAAAACAACCAAGGAGGAAGATTAACTTTTTGTTAGAGGAAAGATTGGGACCAGCTTTTGCGGACCTCCCAAAAAAAAAAAGACCCCGGACAGGGCAGCTTACCGCCAAAAAAAGCTCGTTTTGGAGAGGAGCAAGAAACATTAAATTTTGCTAGTAAACTCTAAAAAGTAACATCCTGTGTGCAGGTTTCTCCCCGAGCGCTCCAGCTTCCTGCCACAACATGAAGTCATCACTGTTTGGTTAATTAGTGTCTAAATTCTCCTTTGGTGTGAATAAAACATACATTTTGTAAATAAAACATCAGGGCTGCACAGTGGCTCAGCAGGTAACACTGATGCCTTGCAGTAAGAAAGTTCTAGGTTTGAATCCCAGCCTGGTTCTGTCTGCATAGGTTTTCTGCTTCTCCATATGTGGGTTCTCTCCGGGCACTCAGACTTCCTCCCATAGCCCAAAAAGATTTAGGTCGCTTTATAACGGATGGATATTACCAGTGGTGGCTGGTGGTGAGATCTGAATGGTGAGCTAATATAGATATATATATATGTTTTTATTTTAGATTAGTTAGTTACATTTACAGTGTAAGTGTAACTTACATAAATAAAAAAATATGTATATAAAAATAAAAACATATATAGATGTTTTTATTTTGGATTAGTTGATGCTTGTAAGTGTAACTTTTCGGACGAACCGCACAATTCATTTCATATTCTAGTCTGAACAAACGGGTTCGCAGCACCGGCGGTACATGGCTGGTTGATGAGTTTCTGAGTGACAAACGTAAATATCCCGTATTGCTCCCCCGGTTCCAACGTTCGTTTGTTGGCCTCTACTCTACCCCTGCCCCCTACCACCACCACCAATCCAACCCAAAGCTTGGAAGGTATGGGGCAAGGTCAGAGTTCATCTATTAGTCACTGAAGATGAAAACATAAACTAGATGCTGGACTACAGACATTGTCTACAGGCGTATTTGTAGGCCTGTCACGATAACAAATTTTGCTGAGCGATTAATTGTCTCAAAAAATTGTTGCGATAATTTATCACTGGAACTGGTAAACAAAGAACCAAAAACAAAAATAAAATTAACTCTCAGTCTAAAAATGCACTTGAACAAAAACTAAACAACATAAAACCAAAGTGGAAATAAAAACTACATTAACCAAAGAGTGCATATTATGACGTCTGTATACTATATTGCTCTCCAATAATTATTAGATTTAAATAGAGAAGATGGCATATCGACCACCTGATGCAATAGTTCACTCCTCCCTTAAGCCCAGTTCACACAACATGATTTATGACAATCTTACAACATTAAACGTCCTAACATTGTCGCTGCGATTTCGTAACGATCGTCCTGTAGTGTGTCGTGAATGATCGGGTCCAGTCGGTAGAACCTCGTGGCCGCTCCGATCTACGGGGTTTCCCGACAGGGAGCGAGAACGCAGCCTGCTGAATGTAACAGGTAGCCAATCAGAACGCAGCCTGCTGAATGTAACAGGTAGCCAATCAGAACGCAGCCTGCTGAATGTGACAGGTAGCCAATCAGAAAGCTCGGATTAATCTTCGCGCTTTCTGAGGGGAAATTAGGAGGGGATTCCCAAACAGCTGACGGCGCAACCGGAGTGCAGCGGACATCGGAGATGATATGTGGAAACAACGTTAATGTTTATTCAACATTTCATGCAAAGAATATCCACAGAAATGACCAGGAGAGGAGCTGGAGCCAAATTGCTAAAAGGCTAGTTTTAGCAATTTGATCGGGTCCAGTCGTAGAACCTCGTGGCCGCTCCGATCTACGGGGTTTCCCCACAGGGAGCGAGAACGCAGCCTGCTGAATGTGACAGGTAGCGGATCAGTCTCCGTACTTTCCCCTCAGAAAACACGGAGGTGAATCCCAAACAGCTGACGGCGCAACCCGGAGTGCAGCGGACATTGGAGATTATATGTGGAACCAACATTAATGTTTATTCAACATTTCCTGCAAAGAATATCCACAGAAATGACCAGAAGAGGAGCTGCAGCTACCGCAGTTGATAAACCTGGTAACTTTCCAGCTGTTCATCGTTAACGTCACATTAATAGGTTCTAATGATATTCATTCAGGCAGGACTTTACGCTGACACTGGCCACATGCATTGCAGGTAGATTGTAGTAAAACGTTGATTAATGCCTGGTTTTAAAATGAGTTAACTGGACTGTTAGCCATTATTTTGTGCCTATTGTTGGACACGGAGCTGAGCATTACGCTAAAGAAATGAGGAAGGGAGGGTCAGTGGAGAGCACCGGAGTTTAGCTGTTTTCTACGGAAGAGGATTAGGGCCACCGGGGGAAAAAAACAGTTCTGACTTTAATCTCAGAATTATAATTTTTTTTTTTCAGTAGTTTTCCATAATTTTCAGAGAGGACAGCTGACATTAAAGAAAAATCAAACAAAATATAATTGTGGCATGGGAGTTGCCGACTGGATGTCCAAATATAAATAGGAAAGATCAAACCTTCTGAGCGGCAAATGGCAACAATAGTGGGGCATCTCACTTTGCCCAGAATTAAACTTTAAATGTGTGCTGAAGCAGCAAGTGTGAGAAAAGAATAAACTGTCAAAGAAAACACAAATCTTTAGCCTTGCAATGCTTCATGCATGGTCTTCTCTTGAGTTTTTATTGTATTCAGCTTAATTATTTGCCAGCTACTGCTGCAAAAGAGATAATACAGCAATTTTGATTGGAGTCCCAGGGACCAGTTGGACGTTCTTCTCAATGCTCATCAGTATATGTGTTACTAGAAAATACTTACAGATTAATGTTGGGAGTGTTGCATCTTATCTATCCGGTCACATCTTCTATAAAGATGATTTCCCGCATTCAGAATGCCACGTCGTACAAAAGGTTAGAGCTAATTTAGAGCAGGTAGGGATGATTACTGTTTACACCTCTTTAGCCTGTAATGTTAGGAATGTAGAAAAGAGCAGATAACAGGGAGGCTGTTTGAATAGAGCAAGTTAATCAACATGACAAAATGAATCACAGCAGTGCTCTTTTATTAAATATTATGTGACTAATCTGTCTCTTTTTAATATTTGTCCTATTATTACTATTCATAACTTGGGAAAGAGTGTTCCTTATTGCTTTCATTTTGCTATCTGGAAAATGTTATTTAATGAAAGAGTCATAAAACAAAGTGAACTCCAGGACAATTTGCAGTACTTGTCGGGGGTCTTGAGTAGACATTAAAGCAGTGGAGTTGTGTTTTATTTCTCTCTACTAGATTTAACATTGTTAGTGATGTTTCCACCAGCATTAACTCTAACATGTCATTAATCTTAGCAGTAAGGAAGCTACATAACCTGAGAGTCTTAAGAAACTAAATGAATGAAGATGTCATTTTGTCTTTTCCAGCAGGATCTCTTTTTGCTAACTGAACGTCTAAAGCTGGTCTTTTAACCGTACAATTTATTTGCACTCTGTGACCCTCTTAAACCAGAGGCTGAGGATTGCTGTAGGCTTCCTTCCAGCTCTGAAGAAACGACTATTTCAATTACAAGTTTAATATGGGTGTCTCTTATCAAGAACATGATGCTAAGACATTCTCCTTTATTATAGTCTTAATATTAATTTAACTCCAGGGATGGTTTTTTCATGACTGTTTGGACTCGGCCTCTCGAAGGGTGTCAAATTCTTGTTCATTATCTATTTCCAAATATGTCTTTTACTAGTGACTATTTTGGTAACTTGTCAACAAAGTTTTATGTGTACAAATTTTTTTATATTTTATGAGCTTTGCTATATAATTTGCAGAACAAAAATCTGTTTTGGGTGTGATCTCTGAGAGAGGTTGTTTTCATCAGGATCAAGAATTGAATAGTTGCCCTTCTTCTTAAAGTATTCCTGACTGCTTCCACTCTAAGTGGAATAAAGTGCAACAAACCTTGGCCTTAGTGGCTTTAGACCGTTAGACACTAATCTAAGTTACTTCTAATGAAATTACTAGTTTTTATTGTGTGTACTGTTGTAGCTTCATGTCCTCCCAGTTACTGTGTTGTGCAGGATTCTCACATAACTTTGGCACTTCCCAATATAACACAAAACCTGCATAACAGAACTGTGGCGCTGTCTATTATTCTGAGCCTTGGTGTGATACTTCACTCTTACTGCAAGCCCTGCTTAAGAGGGATTCATTTACATTTGCCTTGAATTTTAGAGGCTTGCTGGCTCATTTAATTGCTGAGGTTTTTCCTACACAGGGCTTCACATAACTAAATGCTTTTTTGGGGTGATATTAAAATCTTCAGTATTGTACTTACTGATTTTCCCCCATTTTTAATGGTCTTTCAACCTGTTTCTCATTAATATCTTCTTTGCTTATTAGTGTTATCTTTTTCAGTTCCTTATTAGATTCTTGGGCCAAACATATAAATTATACTTAATTCAGTACTCTTCCAGCAATGAATGGCTCCACAGAATTAAATCAAAAAAAGGTATCCCATTATTTCCAAACATAGATTATTAAAATTGTTTAAAAATTACCTCAGGAGTCCACTGAGCCAGAGAGATATTTGTGTTTCTCTGCAGAAATGGTTTCAAAAACCTTTTTGAATTTGGTGCCTTAATATGGCATTTTCATTTTTGGCTAGTTTATTTAGAAGATATTATACAGCACTGTTTTACATCAGTTGGAAGGATGTGTGAACATACAGCTCTCTTCAGAAATTAATCTGAATCTCATTACATCGACATTTATTTAAGACCTGGAACTTAAGAGAAAAAGCAACTCAAAACCAGATTTGTCTTTCAAAATTACTTTTATATTATCTACATTTTGAAGTCACTGTAAGGCTGATGGGGCTGCACAGTGGCGCAGCTGGTAGAGCTGTTGCGTTGCAGCAAGAAGGTTCTGGGTTCGATTCCCACCCTGGGGTCTTTCTGCATGGAGTTTGCATGTTCTCCCTGTGCATGCAGGGGTTCTCTCTGGGTACTCTGGCTTCCTCCCACAGTCCAAAAACATGACTGTCAGGTTAATTGGTCTCTCCAAATTGTCCGTAGGTGTGAGTGTGTGTGTGGATGGTTGTTTGTCCTGTGTGTCTCTGTGTGGCCCTGCGACAGACTGGCGACCTGTCCAGGGTGACCCCACGTCTCGCCTGGAACGATAGCTGGAGATACCAGCACCTCCTGACTCCACTAAGGGACAAGGGAGTATAGAAAAAGAATGGATGGATTTAAGGCTGATGTTTCATTTAAATATATCCCATATAAGATTACCAAACATCACTTACTTCAGTGGCAGCAGGTGAATCTCTTCTATGAAGGTCTGAGGGAAAAGCTTTCACACCTTGTCTCAACTGGACATCAAAAACGCTCCCTCTTAAAAATTCAGGTTACATCTTTCATTCACTTCAATGCCATTTTGAGCTGCACTCACTTCAGGTTTGTCAAGTAAAAAACATTGTTAGAAGATCTCAAAAAAGGCAACATTTGAAAGTATTCCTGCGCAGCTCTGATAAGAGGCAGAAGGTGGCTGCTAGTCATTATTTCTCAAAATCTCAGCTTGCCAAGAGCACATTACTACAGTAAAAACTAACTTTCCGCAAAACCCTGTCTACATGAAATAAGTTGCAGAAAAAAATGTATTATGCGTGTTTTCAGCTCTGTTGCCTCAGTCTGTTGACTTTCAACCTCTGTGAAAATGTTGCAGTATTTGTATTTAAACAGATCAATGGGACTCCTGCAAAGGAGATGCATCTACTGTTGTAGTGGCAGATACTAAACACTTTCATATCTGCAATTACATAACCTCATAGCAAATACTCCTCTTGTATTGATTTCCTCTCTGTCTTGCTGGTGAACTGTGCTCTACATATTTAATGTGCGGACAGCGGCTCCAGCCTTCCTGTTTTCTCTCTGCCATTTCATCTCACCTTTGCACTGCTACTTCTACTGTCCCCAGCTAATGCTTGTTTCACACTGCCATCTGCACCTAAAGGTTAATCATCACTGGCACTTTGCTTCTTAAGGACACGCCACTGTAAATTACATGACAAGCTGTCTCCAGAGAAACCAGATGTCCTGCTCTTTGTCGCAACATGTTGCCTTTACTGATGGCAACAGTGGGGTTAATGTGGTTAAAACAGCGAGACGAGAAGGTCAATGTTATCTGCTAAAGCACATTGCCCCAAGCTTTGTGCTACTGTCCATTTCATCAAGGCATTGACGTTTCCCTGTAACGCTATGATGAACAATCTGGGTAGAACTGCTGCAGGACAGATGATATTTTATTTCAGCACAGATATATTTAGCTTGTTTGTCCTGTGAAACTTCTGTATTAACCTTGACTTGTGGCTGATGTTCAACGGTTTTGCTACCATTTTCTCTAAATAGATAGTTTTCCTACTGACCTATTGGTTGAGTGACATGAGTTTGCTTAGCCCAAACAATCCAACAGCAGCACAAAGAAAAGATTCACAAACATGAGGCTCCAAATCCCTGAGAGAACAAAGTAATATGAGACAAAGCTGCTGACTGGTCAAAAATATTGACTGATCTAAAGTAAACTGGTCTGTCTGAGGTTGTCCTGATAATCTTGAATAAAATTACCCTGGTCTTATGTTGTCCTGGTGTTTATGTAACTATGTAATTGCTTTCTAAACAGAGAGCTATTGCAGCTTAAGCGCTCATACAGTGACAACAATTGTATCTATAACATAAATTATTTTTATTTAATAAACTTTTTTTTAAAGTATGTAGTTTACTTCACAGTTAGACACTACGTAGTGTTAATGTCACAATAAAAATGTCTTAACGTTTCTGTTAAAAACATCTGGAGTACTTCACAAAACCACTTCAGTTTCAGTTCTGTTTTTCTGCAATCACTTTCTGTACTCATTAAATTAACATTTTCAGAACTTTGCTACTGTACTTTTTTTACAAACTAATGAATTGACCTGGTCAGGAGTCATTTTAACAGATAATAAAATTAATAAAATTTAATTTACTTTAGAAATACTTTATTAATCCCAGAAGGAATTTAAATGTTACTGTAACTCATATTATGAATTTGAGTTAGGAAGCTGTAGATGCTGTGGGGGGGAAAGGGTCTCCTGTAGCAGTGAAACCTTTTAGAACAATCTGGTGTATAATAGTCTCATAAAGAGGATGTTGTCTGTATTGTTTTATTTTATGACGAATCTTCCTTCTCACAAGGAGCTCTCAATGTTCCCCATTATCCGGCCTTAAAGCAAAGTCAACTCTTTTAGCTTTGTAGCAAAATCTTGGATGACATTTAATAAATCAGAATAAGAGCCAAAGTTAATGGCCAAAAGCAAAACATTTGACTACAGTTTCACACATTTGCAGCATTAGTAGAGTAGCTGATGACTAAGGCTATGAAGTGTTTATCCAAGAAACAGTCTTGGGGAAGAAACACAATCTTTGTGTTTTTGCAAACAGCTCTCTGTAGCACTGACTTGTTGGTAATAGTCTAAATGATTTCTTAATTTCCCTCATCCTGACCCCAGATCTGCATCTGTCCTGGATGGAGGGAGGAAGGTCTGCCCTAATCATCCTCTTTGTCGCAGTTTGGAGTGGACCTGTCCTGTTTGGACAAACACAGGACAGACAGAATAATGACCAGCAGCATCTCTTCTTGATTTGCCACAGGATGAACAGTCTCTGCTGGGCCACGCTATGTTCATGTGTGAGGACCAGCTCGGGTCCTGAGAGAATGGTTCCTAGAAGCTGAAAGTGACCCACAGTGAATAAAACGAGCTGAAATCAGTCAAGTCATCCATTTTTATGTTTTATTGTTTTTGCATAAAAAGGATAAAAGATGAAAATGACACATTTTTATGTGCAGAGAGACAATTGTTGGCGTGAGCTCACAAGTAACTCGGTGGTGTCAGTCACCCCGCGGCACTCCATGCCTGATTGGCCATGCTGCTTCACCGAGGGTTGCTCTGGTTCACAACTCATAATTGCCAACCCCCTCTGTAGGCGCCACCTCTGTAAGTATGACAACCTCATTTATTTTGCGTTAGGGAAAGAAAACAGGCTGAATGCTTGCTGCTGCTTTGCATGCCTGAGCAAACCCCCCACAGGTGCCATCTAATTATAACAAACTTTGAGCTTAAGCTGATGGGTAAACGACGAGACGACCTCATCTCTGCTCGTCCGGCACACCGGTGTCGCTTTGATTGATGATGGTTTTAATGAAAGCCACTTTATTTTTGCCGGAATAATTTTTTCTCTGAGTGTTGCTCTGAGCTATAAGACAGATAAAACTTGCTGAATTATGGAAATTGAGTTGTTTGGTGGTTCTTAGTATCTACATTTAGTGGCTGTGTGGAACAAAATAATACTGGAAGTTAAACACCACAGTTTATTATAGCCACAAATAAAGGTTGGTATGAAGCTAAAGCTGCACAATTTATGTTTTATCTCAATTTTCTGCTGTTTTCCTCAAACGTGACAGAAGCTACTATTTCCCAAATCCAACAGAAGAAACAATGTTTGCAAGAAAATGGTGATGAACAGTAATTCCCAGTATTTATTGCATTTAATAAATACCTTTGTTTATGTGGAAATCGCCCCAAATTGGTTTCTACCTGAAAAGTAAAGCAGAAAAGTAAAATATGCTAGCTTTGTGAGTGAAGTTGCTGCTGTGTGTCTAAGATAAAGGATTTGCTCAACAAATGGAAACATGTTGGACTTCAGTGTGGTGTGATTGCAGGAAAGTTCAAGGTTTCATCAGTCTAATCTGTGAAGAGTTTTAAATTCACACTTAAATATCACAATGACTGTTTATTTAACATAAAGTCTAAACTTAGGTCCTTTTTTTGTGTAACATTTTAATAAGCTTTTCAAAACAACCTGGCTCGATGTGATTGCAGCTCCCCTCTCCTTTGCTAAATGATGAACAATTTGTTGTAAGCAGATTTGTAGATGGCAAGAGTGCCATCTAGGAGAGTTCAGAGGTGAACACCTCTGCTGACCCAAAAGAATGCAAAGGCCTGTCTTTTGTAAAATTAACACAGTTTTACAAAAGAAAATGAAAATCATAGTAAGTGAACCAGAGTACAAGCCATGCTGCTGCAGAATCATTATTGGATAATCAGATTTATTTGCATAGCAAAAAGTACTTGAATCTAATTTTTCTTACTGCTGTTGCTTTCAGCGTCAGAGTCCTGCTACTTCTACCTGCAACAACTAACAGTGAGGAAGTCTTTTAAAGTAGTTTTAAGCCCCAGTGTTACAGTTACAGAAAATGCTACAGTTCAAGTGTTTCCTGCACTATTTGGTGCTTTTCTTTACGTTTTTTTTATTCTAACCTCCTTAAAGTGGAAAAATGTTTGATCAAAGAAAAGCAGAATCCCACCTATCTTGCGTTCCTTTGTTCGATGTGGTTTAGAGCGCAGACCAGGTCTGGACCGCTCAGTGTAAGTAAAATGTGTTTGTTAGCTTTTCCATCCATGCATCATTTATCACAGAGGAATTGAATAAGCGGTGAGTTACGATTCCTTTCAGGGAGGCAACATAATATTCTGCAGTGATGATTTCAGTTAAGCTGGGAGTCTTTTTTTTTTTCTCTCTCTCTCTTTTGCATTTTACAACAGCGATGTGTAGCTGAAGCAAGGAAAGCAGAGCAGTCAAAATAATCAAATAGAGTGCAGGCATATTGTTGCTCCGCCCATAAAGTGCTGCTTATTTTATTCCTAAAACATAAAAAAAAAGTTTAAAAGTATGTTTTAGATACTTTTAGAAATGGTGCGTTGCAGTACATTGAAATATGAATAAAAAGCAAAAAAATTCAAGTTGCTGTTAACTTTGATTCTGTTTTTGTACGTGTAATTTTTTGTTTTGCAGAGGTAAGATATTTATATTGTCTCTGGTTCTACAGAGGTTCAACACAGTTGGAGCCCTCATGCTGTGGCTCTCACAGCTCTGCAATCTGTTGTTTGTGAGTGGGGTTTACTTCAGTCATATCCACTCTGAAGTTCTCCCTGTTGCTTCTTGCTGTTCCTACCAAGATTTTTTCTTTCCACTAAACTTCCCTCTAATATGCTTGTACATTGTGAGCTTCTTTCTTTTGTCTGTTCCTCCTTGTGGAGAAAACGAGCAGTAATTGACCAGCCATTGACCAAACAGTCGAGTGGATGCTGTCATCATCTTCCTTCTGATTGATGTTTAATCATAACATTTCTGTTTTAAATATCCCTTTTTATTGCCCTCGTCTAATATTCAAATTGCTGACAACCTGCATTTTGGGTTTTCTACAAAATTGAGTCAACATCAGAACTAAGAGGACGACGCACTTGAAACGTGTCACTTTGTGTGTGCATGTGATACCATGTTGGACTTTTTGGCCTTTTTAACAGAATCCTTAAATTGCATGACCTTTTCTGTAATATCCTCATTTATTAATTTGAACTTGTAGAGAAACCGCTGTAGATTAGGAGAAAACCGATTCTCTGGAGAAGGCCAGCAGATGGTAGTATTTTCTCTCCTTTGTTGCCAAATACTGTCCACATAAATCAGCCACTTTCTCTCATAGAGCCGCTTTCTGTGCCTCGTTTTCTTTTTCTGCTTCATGCAGGTGGACTTAAAGTCAAGCCAGCTGTTTTAATGAAACCTGTTTAAGTAGACACATTCTGACTCATCTGGGACATTTTTTTTCTTTTTTTTTTCTTCAAATATACACTTTTTAAAAAAAAAATATTATTTCATTTGTGTTTGTTTGCTCTTACTTTGAGCTTTCTTTTTAAATGAGCTGTCAAAAACATTGTGTTCTCAGCGTTTGGAAGTGAGCTGTGCATGATTGATTAACATGCCTCCTTTTCAGAACGGTCAGTTTGTTCAAATGCAATTACCGTGCTCACTTTCATCTTTTTGTTCCCTGTTTTCTGCTTCCTCGGTCCTTTCTGCAGCCACAGAAGCGCACCATTTACTTGATTTATTAATATTGCTAAACAGCATACTAGTCAGCAGTGGTATTATAATCTTGTGACACTTTCTGGGCTCCCTTTCATATTTCAGGAGCTGCTGTTGGAGTTAATTTAAGCACTTCCATAGAGAAGTTCTTGCAGAGCGCCTCTTGCCCTCCCTTCACCACTCCCTCGCTCAAATCCACTCCCTCTCATCTTCCCTCCCCTTTCCATCGCAGAGAGGCAGGGTGTTCGCGTGGAGGAGCAGCAGAAAGCCATAAACTCTGAGAGGAGCCAGATTTTCCTCTCTCCTCCTTTTACACAGCTGCCACTTCTCTCATTTGAGGGGCAAGACATGGACTTTTAAGGTTATCTTTTCTAAGTTTTAACCGACTTCTTTGTGAGTTCACGATTCTTGTCGTCTGGCTCTTAACCGGAAGGGAGTGGGCTCGGCTTAACCTGACCCCAGACTGGATTTAGGGAGCGGAGGGGAAGAAGGAGGGTGCTGGGACTCGCCCGGCCGGTGCTCGCAGGCTGGGGCAACGCTGGAGTGGGTGCAGGGGAACTGGAGTGCAGGACCAGGTGGGAGTGCTGGTCCCGGTCCTGGTCCTGGGGACGGCTCGGAAGGGGAAGAGGCCGGCTCGGGGTCCGGGTTTGGGTCGGGGTATGGTGGCCCAGAGTGGGCAGAGGGTGGAGTGATGCTGAGCGCCATCTGGGAGACAGAGGGGCTGCAGACGGTGGGCATTGTGGTGCTAGTGTTCGCCTCCATCAAGCTCCTGCACATCCTGGGGCTCATCAGCTTCTCAGAGGGTAAGACTCAGAGGGCGAGAACAAGGGACTGAAGGAGAGAGATAGAGATGCCACCCTGGATTATAACCTATAACCTTGAGTTATAGGTTTTGTTTTTTTTAGAAATTCCTCAAAAAAGATGCCAGATTTATAAGAAGCAGATCAGATTTCATTTTAATATTAAAGCAGAAAATGTGTCAAAAATCTTGTTTTCTTTGAGTTTGTAATATGGGTTGAGGTGATTATTCTGTAGATTATCTACAGGATAATCTACAGAAGTTATCCTGTAGATCCAAACTCTTGAGAATTCCCTAATTTTTAAGCTTTTTTAAAAAAACACTTTGTGAACTTTTCAAAACCAGCTTTCTAGAGAACTTCTCAATAAACATGTTATAGCTTCATGTAATTAGAATCAGCTGCAGCTTTATTCTGAAAGCAGATAAGTAAACTGGAAAATGTGAAGCAGGAAAAAGCTTTTGTGACCCGAGCTGAGAGTCGTGTTTTCATGGAGTTATTTCAAAAGGAAAGACATTTCATGGAAACTCCGTTTCTATGCTTCATTAAATAGATACGACTTGCTTTCCCAATATATAGACTTCAGCAGGGAGCTAACGCATGACATGAAGCCTCCATCCCTGCTTCTGTTCCGCCTGTCGATGCGATCCGTTTTCACACACGTGTCCCAAAGTCTCATTACCTTCAGAAAGTCCCTGAAATCTTGGAGCTTGGCAAGCAGACGGTTCAGGTATTGATGTCTGCATGCGTTTCCAATCATGGCATCTGGAGAAAGAAAACCGGCTGTGGAATAGAAAGGGAGAGTGTGAAAGACGAGGAATGGGATTTAAAACGAGGCTGAAATGATTTTTCACTGGGAGGTGAATAGTTTTTGAGTGTGACATCACAGATCTGTCTGATAACGACAGTCTTAAGGTGATTTAATAGTAAGTATGATCAAAATCAAGCCAACAGTGCTTAAAAACATAATCTTACTATTATGTTTCTGAGACTGGAAGCTGCAAGTATTTCAGTGGCATAAAAATGGGACATTGATGAGATATATATATATTAAATAGTTCTTATATTAATATTTAATTAATATATTTTAATGGTTTGTTAGCTTTGTTGATTATTTACACATACTCAGTTTTTCTTTACAGCACTACACCTGAAGATTCTTGATTTTCCTTTATGGTCTCACTTAAGCATAACCAGTATTTTGCAGTCAGTGTTTCACATTTCTAAAAACAGTTTTTTAGCACACTCTTGTTTTGAGTCACACGGATGGATTTCTGAGCCTGAACGCCCTGTTAAAGTCGCAACACAGCATCTTAATGGAATTTAAGCGTGAACTTTGACTACGAAAAACCTTGGGGTTGTTCCGTGTTGGACTTGTTGGTTGATCTGGAGCTTCATCCTGCTTCATCACTAAAATATTCCTGACCAGACGGTCAAGAAGGCATTGTGCTGCGGGATTTTCATACTTCCATCAGTTTTCCATAAGTCCAAAATTTGTGGCAACCATTACCTCTTGTCATACCTCAGAGTTTTAATATCTTTTTTGTTGTTTTATTCAATCCCCTATGGACACAGTTACATTGAAAATGCATGCTCTGCTTGGCATTCACACCGAGCGACATGTGCACAGCTGGACGCTGCCCAGTACGATCACGTCTCTCCACTCTCGGCCACCTGAGCAGCTCCATAGGGGCGTCTGGGGGGACGAAGATAGTACTTGAAAAGACTCAGTGGAGTAAATGTTTTGGGGGGCTTCACAGCTGGGCTTCAGGTTTGAAATGGCAAAACCACAGAGGCAGCAAGCTGAAAGGCATGTCCCCCATGTGTTTTACATTGCTCAGTTTACTGTATAGCGTCAGTCGGCTGCTAAGTCAAACTGTACGCTTTGTAAAAATTGAGTCAGAGCAGATAAGCACATTGAAATTCCAGCAGGGATTTTCCTCTGTTCTACTGCAAAGACTGGAAAGAAAGTTTATCATCAGCCTCTCCCTTTCACTGACATGCTTTTATTTTCTCAGAACCTTAAGAAGGTTGTTGCATCAGACTCTGCACTCACCAAAGCGTTCAACTGTAAATACAGACAGCAAAGGAGTTTATGCTCCTGCTGCCTGCCTCAGGAATGGTGTTGAGAAGTAATTGCAGCTTGGTTTTCCTTAACGTGGTGTGGAAAATGATACCTGAATGGGTTTTTGTGTTGTTGTTTTACTGGCCACCAGTTAGTTCATTTTTTTATCATGTTTAGAGACCGTCTGTGGTTGAACGGGTGAGACATGGAGATCGACAAGGCAGCCAACCCCGGGAGATATGCCATTTTATCTGTGTGCCGTAACAGCATACCGGCATACGTTAACCTATGGATATTAACGCAATTGTACCTCTAGGAATAGTTTTACTGCATTGTACCTTTCACTTGAATAACTATTCAGTGCAAGTAGATTCACTGAGTAAAGAGCAAGCATGTTTCAACCTAATGTTTACATCAAAGTGAGATCTCTTGCTTTGTACACTAGCTTTGTTCTTTGAGTGCCATTTAGTGACACAATAACCTACATATACTTGCACTGATACTACAAATGTACTGCAAGTACTAGGATGGATGGCTACTATTTTTGTTTACTCAAGTCAGAGAAGAAGGAAATGAAAACAACCAGAAGAAAAAATTGCAAGACAAACTGTCGGCACAGTTTTTGAATCCATGTCATCTTTGCCGTTTGGGTGAAGATGATGAAAATTGTCATCCAGGACTTGCAACAGAGTTTCTGTGACCAGAAATTTTAATCCGTTTATCATTTACTTTCTAAGTATTCAGTCTAAAGCAACAAGACTGAATGGTCTTTTTTGCTGCTGTTTGTTGGTATTTACCGTGATCAAGCAGATCTGACATGAATGTCACAGATGATCAGATCTTCCTGATAAAACGCCCTGCAGTTACTCTTCGCTTTGTCTCAAACACAATAACCCACTGTGATCGTCACACTGTTCGTGTTCGGTTTAATATTGTTAAAAGTAAGCAGTGTGTAGTAGATTTTAAGACCCACCACAAAAAAACATCAGAGGCATGTTTTTTCATTTTGTTAAGTGCAGCTGCTGCATTGCGCATGCGATTGTTTCAAGTCGATCTTTAATCATTGTAGCTGAGTAAGCTGAGCTTGCTTTTAATATTTCAATTGTTTGTATTCACCATACATCCATCAAACCTAACGGAGGATGTTATCTTGGCAACACATCTTGCTTAATAAAGGACTTGAAAACAGGTAATTGAGTTTAAGATGGAGCTTTTTATATTTTTTTTCTTTCTTGCAAGCAGCTCTCTTACAACCTGCAAATGTTCACCCACGAGCCAGTCCGTTTAAGGATTTCTCGACTAGCTCGATTACCCTTAGGCAATTTTCCATGATGCCTATTTAGAGGAGCGACTTGACCTTTGTCTGAGCGTCCTGGAGGCAGGTCCCTCTGGAGTCTTTTGACACATGAAGGACAGAGAACGAAAAAAGCTAATTGAAAGGAAGAGGCCTGTCAGTTTACGTCAGGAAAGAGAAGATAAACATCATCCTTCAATGATCGGTTTGGATTAAAACATCATGTATAATATGTTCTGATAGGGACGGAATTTGAGATGCATCAGAGCCAATTATCTAATGTGGAAGATTGCAGAAGCCCGGTCCCGTCTTTAAAGATTTAGTTCTTGACTGCATAAGAAATATTTGAATTTCTAAGAATAGGTTGCTTCAACAAGTGGGCTTTTGACAATGGGTTCTTCATAAAGTGCAGGATCTCTATGAATACATGTTTTTTTATATATGCCATTGCATTTAAAGCACAATCTGGAGATATTAACCATGAGATTGCTTTTGAAGTTCAAGTTGAGCTTAATTCATACTCGGATGAAAATGATTGTGGTCTTAAAGGTGCTGCTGAAAGAGAAACTGATCAAACCTTTCACGGCCTTAGAATGGATCTGTTGTTTCGCTTCTATCTTCACAAACAGGATCATCATTTAAGTCAGAGATGTTGTTAATTACATGGCAATATGAATAACCATGTGGCCACATAAATCAAGCAAGAATATTCTCCATATTAAACCGAGGACATGGGTTCTCATGCATAATGCAGTAATCATTGGCCTACCTTACTGCTGATTATGATCTGTGTTGTTGTCTGGATGGGCCGATGCTTTACAGCCCACGCCATTTTTCTGTAACAACGTGAACTAAGAAATGTCATTAAATCTAACGTGAAAAAAAGTGGATGGATATTAAGTTATTAATCTGATGTAATTAAAGTTTTATCAGCAAATCAAAATGCTAATTTTCTACTTTTGGCAAGTTCTAGTTCTCTGTAAAAAAGTGATACCCATGAAAAAAGAGAGGACAATTGCAGTGGTATTGGCTGGTGTTGCAGAGCATAAATCAGGCTGTCATCTCGCACCTTTTCTTCACAACAGTAGTGACAATTTAAAAGCCTCACTGTCAAACGCGTAATAGAGGACAATTCACCATCAAGGCATTTTAGTTTTGCTTTTGGAGATTTTTGAGTTGAGATTTTCCACATGGAAGCTCTGTTGGGCCACTCTGAATGTAATTTGTGTCTTTTGGCATAAAATCCATGTCATGTCCTGAAAGACATTTCTTTGAATCTCAAGCAGTTCTTATGGAGTGTAAACACTGTTCAGTCCTGTCAAAGTAAAAGTCACTTAAGTGAGTGGAAAGGTTTATTCTCAGCCTCTGAAACAATGATTACACGCATGAAAGTAAATCAGACAGAAAGCCTCTTTCTTTATAAATCAGTTTTGTATTGAAAGCACTAAACTCAAGTTGGATAAAACATCTTCCAGCAATGTCCTCTCTTTCAGTCTTGGAAATAATTGTGTAAAAGGGCAAAGAACCTTCCCCACTGTACCCGCTGAAAGGTTTTTCAGTGACAGACTATTACTGAAGCACTTCAACGTGACAAATTGTTGCAATTAAAATCATAGACTGTTCTTTTCCCTGAGATACCAAGAAATACTTCCACTCTCTGATGGTGTGTCATTATGGCCAGCATAAGTGTCAACGCTTTCTCATAAAGGAACCTTGAAGCCTCGTCTCCAGTGTTTCCCAAGGCACACTGCCCTGCATGTTTTAGAGGTTTCCCTAATTTAATGTGCCTGACTCAACTGATTGCAGTTAAACGCCTGTTAATCAGTCATGGATTGAAATCAGCTGGGCTAAAGCAAGGAAACATCTAAAACATGCAAGTCAGTGCCTTGAGGACCAGGGTTGGGAAACGCTGCCCTAGACCATTCTTCAGTAAAGTTAGTCTCACACATCTGAGAATAAATGATTGCTTCTTTGCCTTAATACCTGCCTTAAGCCTTAAAAATGTCATTTTGAAAGATCCCTTTCCAAATTTGTGTGCTCAGAAGAATGAGACTAATTATCAGTGCTTTGAACACCAAAAACTATTATTAAAACTATACAACTCAACGGTTAGTAAAGAGATATTGTGCTGTGATATTTTATACAAAAAGTTGAATATCTATGTCTTCAGTGAGAAAAAAAAGAAACAGCAGTTGAAGGCCTATTTTATATTTTATAAACTCGCTTATCTTCAGTGGTGGGAAGTGCAGTGCTCCCATATTCCTAAGTTTTGAAAAATCTGGAGAATTTATCTGAAAAATGTAAAATTTTCCAAGACTGAAAAAGCTTTTTTTTTTTTTCCCCTTGGCTCATACCACATATTTATACATCTAATTAAAATATATTTTTATCCAACTGTCTGACATTAAATCAGACCAGTTATTCATTTTTAGGTCAGTTAGGATTACAAAAACTTTTTCTTTGCCTCAACAATGGGTGAGAGATTTTTTCAGCAATATCTTTCATTTTTAGAGTATTTAAAATTCCTCAGTATTGGACTGAACTGTTTTGTAAAAATTGTCTTTTAAGTTGTAAAACTTAGGTCAATCATTTTGGGTATCCTTCAACAAGTTTCTCACTATAGTTTGCTGGAATTTTGTCCCATTCCTGCTGGTGTAAATTTTAGGCTGCCTTACTCGCATGAAAAAACATTTTCAGTTTTTTTAAGAGCGGTGTGAATCAGGTCTTTTTAATGGCCACTAGAAAACACTGACTTTGTCATTTCCTAAGCCACTTTAGGGTCCTAAAACAGTCCTTAGGGTCATAAGTCATTTCAGCATTAGCTTTAACGCCCTGGGTGATTTTTCTGAATTTTTTCCTAATTATTTCCACACAATGTTTTTTGCTCATGACATTTAATTTGTGAAATGCTCCAATATTTCTTGCATCAAAACTTCCACATAACATGGTGCTGTCAGTTAGGATGATATTCCAAGGCATCCAAAATGTAGAGAAGGACAAACATCAAAATGTTGTCTCAAAAATGTAGATTTTAATTCTTCATTTCAATTGCAAACTGGTGATTTATGTTGCAGTACAGGCTTATTCTCTCTACTTGTCCTTTCAGCTTGTGCATTTGTTTCACTGTGGATAAAGACACTAAGCTTCAACCATCATCCATTGATTTTGTTTTGTGGTTGAGACGCACGTGTTGTACCAAAACACATTCAACTCTGGGGACACAGAACCAGGAAATAAGTGGTGGTAATTGCCTCTTTCCAGTGTTCCCACACACACACACAAGTTATAAAATTTGCCTTTCATCTCATCTCTGACTATAGATGGTGAGGAGGAAAATATTGTGTCCTAAGATAAGTAAATGTGTCTTTAAGCAAACATCTGCACTTGCATTTGTGATCTCTGTGATTTTCTCAATTTGTTTGGTTTCAGTACAAACCAGAGACTCTGCTTTCCATTCCTTCTGATCCATAAGTCAGATGAATAACCATTTTATTCTCAGAGGTTGTTTTTATTAAATAAAAGCAATGATATATCGCTTTACCAGACTGCAGTCTCTGCAGCTTATTTGTTTAGAGTTTTTTTTTTTCTCTTTTGGCCCACCAAATGGGAACAAATGGCATATCTGTATTCTCCTCCTCCTTGGGTTGTCTGATTTATCTGTTCTTGAAATCAGGATTTCTTATTACGCAGCTCCTCGCTGTGTTCAAATTACTTTTCTCATATCACCATGAATGAACGTGCTGCTCCAAAAAGCCAAAGTGTCGTGTCTGCTGTTGTCATCTTTGGTGTTCTGGATGTTTTGCTGTCATTTATCTCACAGTGCAAGAAAGTATTGTGCACAGCGATAGAGGAATTTATTCCATTTCAGGACAGTCTGTCACTGCAGCGAAGCCTGCGGTTTTATCTTCTGACTGTAAGCAGATCAGAAGAATCCAGCTTTGGCTCAATGCTTCACCCATACTCATATTTTCAAACAGGCACCATTAAATTAGACAGATTTGTACTGGGCTGATGCGTTTTATGACATAGTTTTGCATTACCTGCACAGAAAATGCTTTAATTTCTGACTTTCTGGTTCACCTACAAGTGTAAGCAGGATTTATGGAGTCATTAGATTTCCCCCTTATTATGTTTTATGCCTGAAGCTGAGGGATCATCTGTGAGAAAATGTCGGGTGTTGACACAGGCTTTATGTGAGCAAGAAAGGCAATACAAGCTCCGTTAAAAAAAAAAAAGAAGTCCTCTCCGTTTTAGCGCTCATCATTGAGATCATTTGTGCCTGTAGCGCCCATGACACATCAGACCTTCAGGTCACTTTGATGCCACAAAGAGACAATTCTGTCAGTGCAGGTTGCCAGACTCATCAAGCTGTCTCTGGTTGAATTTCATCTAATTGCAAGCTGCCAAGTGTCTGTCACATTTTGCCTTTTTATTTATTTTTTTACTGAAAAAGAAAACATCATTTTGAGTAAGTCCTGAGTCTTGCTGAGCTCCCATCTGAAGGCTGTTGGTGATTTAGTTAGAATTAATTGGACCAGATGGTTTTGCCTCTGCATTTCTGCATCTCGTCGTTTGACAACATGGCTTCCTGCAGAAGCTAATGCTAATGCCGAGTTGACCTTTACAGAGATGGTGGAGTCTAAATTAAAAATCGAAAATCTATTGATGACTGCTTCATTAGCTTCAACCCTAAATATCATGCAATCAAATAATTTTATTATATTCTGTTTTTCTGATTTAATGTGGAACAAACCAAGTAGCTGCTTGGAAGCCAATTACGGTACTCAACATTGATCAATAAATGTAGAATTTTGATATTCACTTGACTTTGCAAGTGCAGTGACTTTGTCAGGAAGCAACGCTGTGATTTTGACTTTGATAATTTGTAACTGGGAGTTTGCAGGAGGAAAAGGAAGAAGCTGAGATACTGACTTTCAAACCTGATTGAGAACTACTTAGATAAAATAATTAGTCATACTTGATATATCTATTAATCAAAGAACATTTTTTAAAGCAAACTGAGTTTTTTAAGTTTATTTTCTCAAAATAGAGCTGAAAATGGCTACTGTAGCAGATTGAATCAAGAGTCCCAGATAGGAAAATCTAAATTAAGATGATTCCTGTCTCTGCAAACTAAAAATATGTTTTTATTCAATCAAGAACTTTATTTCTGATGGGAAATGAGATAAACATTTGATAAGATATTAAAATAGTTGTAAAATACATATCACTCATATCTCATTAATGAAAGTCATATACCAACAATTGTTTATATACTCTTGATAAATATATTTATATAGTTTTGGCATTGCAGCAATCAGATCTTTCCTACAATTTCACACCAGCTTTTTGTATGTTTCAACTATTATTCTGATTATTTCCTAAAGTTGGAAAAAAGCAGAAAGGAAAACAACTGTTCAGAAGTTAAGCTACTAACAATAATTGTAGCCTTTTCTAAATCGATGTCCAAACGCACTCACTGGCAGCCAACTCTGCGCTGAGCAGCCCCTCAGAGCTGCAATCAGAGCCCCATCAGAATCAAGCTGTAAATGAATTGTACCTGCATGAAGCTGGTGTGTTTTTGGTCGTCTCGCAAACTGTGTGGATGTGAATGTAAAATCTTCCTTGTTGAAAAATATTTTTCTTATGCTAAGATAAATCTCTGCCTATTCACTACTGGTGTTTCAGTATGTTGTTTATAACCAATGAATTTAGCTGACACTGTCAGAAGTGAGGTTCTTTAGTAAATTTTCACTTACTGCAATGTATCACAAAGACATTTTTGGCTGTAATCTGGAGTCCTAGAAAGATGCTGTGAGATGATTTGTGCCAACGATTCCCAAAGCCTGATTACAAAACTCATCTTGGATAACTACTGTGGTTTGCGAAGTGCATAAAGGAAATGAAAACATCAGGGTAGCATAAAACAAAAATTATTGAGTCTTGACACATATAAGTCCTGAGCATATCTAGGACAGCTGAAGCACCATTATAATCAGCCTTTTTATGCCAGTCTATGTTTCCTTAGTTCACCCTTAAATGGAAAAGACTGTGATGAGGCTGATACCCTCAGAACCTCAGCTGGTTGCTTCTCTGTGATTCACTGCCAGAACTCATCGCCGGCTATATCAGGAGTGAGCCCAGGTTGAGATTAGATCAGTTTGTCAGCATCAGTGGGATGAGGCGCCATCAGGAGCATATCAAGGACTCACAGCTTTTTGCTGCATAAATGTCAGAAAACCGATTCCCTCCTTCGGTTTCTTGTGGCACAACTCTAATTAAAACATGACATTGTAATTGGAGACAGGTTCATTCACTGTTAAATCTCTCCAGATCTTAATTGATTTTAACGCCACCTACATATGTAGCCTTAACGTCACTATGTTACAAGTAAGTTTTGTATTCATGTAAAGCAAACGCCTCATAATGACACTGCTGATGTCCAGAAAGTTTCGAAAGTTTCACACTGAGCGAAATGCCAAAGGTGAAGACTTAACTCATATTTTAACTTAAAACAAGAAAAGGTAACTTTCTCAAGACCTCAACTCTCCTCTGTTCTGTGTTAAAGACTTTTCCCGTGCTTACGGTGCCTTTTATTAAAATGATTGAACATGTGCCTCATTCCAGACTTGAAATTAAAGTAGAACAGCTCTCTGTTGGTCAGGGGATCGGTGAATATGATTCGAGCCCCGGGCTGAACCAAGGCCATTGCACTTACTGTATTGAGCTCATGCATCCTCTTTCTGCTGCACTCAGTATTAATACATGCAAGAAAGAAGGGGTTTAAATCACAAACTGAAGCTGCAAGCTCAGCAGCACCGTTCCTCAAGACGTGGACAAGAACTGATCCAAGATATATTGATTTTTAAGGAGCTTTTTGAATAATTCTAGTTTGTGCTTGATGTAAATGTATGTATTATTTAAAAGCCACTCTTTTCAGGGGGGTTGTGTCATTGATTTAAGGCTTGTAAGGCTTTACCCTCCAGCTCGGCCTTACCGTTGAGAGCTGATTTATGGAGCTCTCTGGAGTAACTCAGCTGGGATGGGGTAAAGGGTACATTTTTTAAGTTTTAAGGCAGTTCTGTTGGCTCGTTGGAGAAGATGACGCCGGGTGGTAGACTGCTTTATGGCTACAGACCAGAAAGCTAGTGACACTGTGTCCCATGGTAATTAGATTTTGCTGAGAGATTTTTCTTTAAGACCCTCATGGGGCTCTCGCAGCCTCATTCTCTCGTAGCGCTGCATGGCAGAAAGGCTGGGGCAGCGTATTGCTTAGAGGTGGCTGTGAATTATAAATTTGATGAGCTGCAAATTCTGCTAAAGTGGCCAATTAAAGAGCTGCCACTCAAAAAGGTCCACCGATCAGTTTATTTTTCGTTCAGGGAAGGCAAAAGTACAGCATGACAATATTTGTTTGCAGTTCACAACTAAATAATTAAGATATGTTTAGAGTTTGCAGAATCTGCTCACCCTTAACACGGATTCTCCAGGACAACAGCGCCTTTTTGTGCCATTTTGCATCGAAATGGAAAGAGCATCAGGGCACAGTGATTCTATATTTGCACAAAAACTTTGTCAGTTTGTTTTACTGTTACTCAGTAAAACAAAGTGACAAACTTTAGACGACCAGTACTGTTTATCTGCTCTTATGATTGCCTTATCAGCCCCTGAGTGACTGGACTTTGGCCTTATTTCTTTCCACCAGTTAGAGATCCACCAGTCAAATGTATGTCTATTCCAACTTCTGATTGTTGTAGTGCTCTAACCTGCTTATAAGGATTTTAGAAAGTACAGATTTATGTACGAGCTAAAAGTAGTGTTTTTCAAATTGCTTCTTTGCAATTTCTTGTTCAATTTAAGATTTGTCATTTTAGTACAAAAATATATAAATCTTTGAGATAGAGATTAGTTGGTCTAAGATTTTGCCCCAGATAATAACCTGATCCATTTAAGACCTGGCATTTGTCAAAATTTCAATCCAGTGATATGTTGGAGTAAAGTTAGAATCAAAGCCAAGTAAAGGCTTCATTAGTAATTACATGATTTTCATTAGTATTATGATATTTTGTTTAACTCACTCACCAATGGATGACAAAGTGTTCTATCGTAGATAGACGAAGAAAAAAGATAAAAATTTACTGGTAAAACTCAGAAGTTTTGAGATTAATTTCCAAAAATAAGTTTGAAATTCTGAAAAGTCAGAAATGAGCACACATCCACAATAAACATGCTCATTTTGGAGCGCACGTTTACCGTGTGGAGAGGCTGTGGACTGTGTTCTCCTTCGTTGTTCCTCCCCGCTCCATGGAAGTTTGCTATTTAATAAAGGCCACTAAAAAAGAAACGGATTGTAAAGTCAGACATTTACGCCAAAAAGTGACAAGACATGTAAGACTGAAGAGATGAATTTAGGAGATTTGGGCTCTTCCTGTCTCACTGCAGCGTCTCCTGGTGTTTGAGGAATCCACAATATACACCTTAGAGAGCGAGGACGAAGCTGCTGTGTTGGACTATCATGTAGGAGATCCTGAAGACTTATTCTCTTTGTGACACTAAAAATGACTAACTTTGAATCATCCTCTCCCAGTAGAAACTTGTACACCGAAGAGTGTTGTAGTTTTGAACAACCTGTCAGTATGGTGTTCTGGACAGCTGAAAAAGGCTGGTTTTTAGGGATTCTGTCAGGACCAACTCATATTACCAGCTAAATTTTCATTTCATCTTCATGAAACTGATATACAGAGCGTCCCTGGCATTGGTTTGGCTTTTTATCAACCGCCTGACTTCAGTTTATTTAGGAGCAACATTTTATGCAGCATTTTTCTTCTAGTCTTATTATTTGCAGTCACTCCTGATCTCCAACCTGCCACACTGTCCTTGAGCTCTAAATTTGAACGGATGTCCCTCTGTAATGCTTCTGAATACAGCCAGCCAGCTGTCAAGACTAATATATCTCTGTTTTAAAATGAACATCTGTCTAGGTCAGTCTCGGTGAAGGCACTGAGTCGTGCCTCTCCAATCAGGTTAGGTTCTCCAAGCTGGCAGCAGGTAACAGGAACCTATGAGTTTCAGCCACTAAGCTTTGGACTTACTGTGCTGTTATTTACTGTGCTATGAAGCAACTTTCAGCTGAAGTAAAACGACTATCTTTCACAGTAGAGAAGTTTATTTTTTAACAGTTCTGTTCATCATTATGAAGACTGTTCTACTTTTAGTCCATTGACACACTGAGCAGGACCTGCAAAGTCTAGCTGTGTTGGAATGACAAGCCAGTCTGGTCAAGTTTATATTATAGTCAGCTCAAATAGTCTTTGCGTTTTTACAAACCGACTTAGCATAATGACAAAGGGATAATATGAAGTCTAGAAGGATTTATTTCACCTTTCCATGTATCATTTTTCTCCTGACACGTTTTCCCTGAAACCTCCACAATGTCGCCAGACCAGACTGCAGATTTATGAGACAATTTTCACTGCCTCTACTCTGTGAGGTAATTGTTTCTGCGACGCCTCTTTATAGCTCAGGTTTGTAGAGGTTTATCAGCACTCCTGGCGTCATGTTGACTAGCCAGAAACACGCCGTGCCCTCTGCCCTTGTCTTCACCAATCATCAAATGATTGAGAAACAGTTTGAAGTACCGGAGGCCTTATCTGAGCACCTACAGGTGCCATTAGAGACACACTAAATCTTTAAGAATGGCTCAGAATAGGAGTGGAAACGGTGTTAACTTTTAAACAGAGGTGTTACTTAAACTCACAACATGATGCTGAGTGTGAGAGGTGCACGACTTCAGTTTGAATACTTGGATGCTATGTATTTTAACTATTTATGTAATAATTTCTCTTGATTCTAATGGCCAGATGTGAGCAATTTCAGCACAGAGATCCTGGAGTTTGAATTAATTACAGCATGTGACCCAATGACAGCAAAACCTCAACCAAGAAATCAAATAAATAGAACTTGCAAAGACAAAGTGGAGTAGGTGAAAAGATCTCAAAAATCACTTTAAGCATCGATCTAAGAAGTTCAAGAACTGATGAGGAGCATTTTCTATCTATCGATTGGAAAAGGAGAAAAAAAAAAGCAATGAGACTCCAGAGAACAACCAACTCTTATCCATAAATGAAAATAAAAATATCTTAAGCCTTCAAGGTCTCAGTTGGACCAAAAACATGTTGAAGACTTTTTGGAAAATATTTTGTGGAATAACAAAATACAATTTGAGCTTTTTGTGTAAAAGTAAATCAGATTTTCAGGAAAGGAACATCTTACATGTTGGAAGTTTGAGAAACTAGAGCAGCTCCTGGACAACTTGATGTGATATACTTCATAAATTTACCAGCTACTGTCAGTGCTGGTCTTCAGCCCTGTGTTTAGGCCACCAGCTGTAACCTTCATACTGTGCACAATACATGTGGTGTTGTCCTGAAAAACCAGATATGCCAATTTTGTCTCCTTGAGCATTAATGTACGCCTCATCTCCTGCATGCCCAGCTTCCTGTAGCAAATGTACCTGAGGCTGTTGCCTGGGTAACCACGAGAGATGATGCTGTATTTCCCAGGTTACCCTCAGATTGTCCACAAGCGAGGGGTGAGAGCTCGACTCATGAGGCTCTTTCCGTGCTCCACAGGCAAAAAGCCATCCTCCTGCAATCAAAGCAAGTGGCTCTTCCTCTCTGTGATGATTTGTATAGGGTTTTTTTTTTGTCTTTCTCCTTGTGGCCTTCAGGCTTTGGTTATCTGCCTTTCACTAATTCACTGAGAAATGTTTGCAGATTTATTTCCAAATATAAAAATAATGCTTGGATGTTCAAAATGTTATAAATGCCACCTGTTTTTTTCCATTTCATCCTGACCAGGTTTAGGGAAAACATCACCTGTGAAAGACTGGGTTTGCTCCACAGCAACAGGTGAAATGTGGTCTGCTGGCATATTTGGCCTTTTATTGTTGGGTGCAGCAAAACTCTTTGATGCTAATGAGGCACTTAGACAGGATGTCACACTTCAGGTGTATGAGAGTGGAGCGCAGCGCTGCGAGGACGCTGCAGCGCAGTGACAGTTCCCAGACAGCGTCTGCCATCATAATAAGCCCATTAAAGCATTCCTCAGGGTTTATTACTGTGCACTCTCATCCAGAGGCTCTCTGCCACACTGACTTGTGTTCAGGGGTCTCAACTACACTAATTACTTCTGATATCATATTTGTCTTAGAGAAGAAAGGAGTGTTTTGTTTGGTACAACAGACTACCAGTAAATAACTAAATGTTTATCCTCAATATTGTAGTTTTAAGCAGGACTTGCAGTAAGAGTGAAGTATTTATTTGAGTTCAATCAGATTGTCACTGGGATTTAGAGCATTACTTTGACTAGGTCATCTTAACACCTGCAGCAGCCTATTAACAATGTTCTTCCATGATTGACCTGTATTCATCTCCCTATCAGCTCTGACCAACTCCCCTACTCTATTGAAGAAAATAATTCCCACAGCTGCCACCACTATGCTTCATTTATTTTTTATGAAGTTAAAATGTTTCTATTTCTAATTGAACCAAATTGGATTTTATAGGCCTTTCATATCCCATCTGTGCTTTAAAATGAGTCACAAATGTATTCTGACCTGTCTGCTGTGCCCCTTGTACTTCATGCTGTTTGTTTACCGATGTTCTCTTAAACACCTGAGGCCTTCAGAGAACAACTGAATGCATGCAGGGGTTACATTAAACACATGTGGACTCTTTTAACAAAGTAGGTGGCTTTTAGGTTGCACTTAAATGCATTCACTTGTACATATCCCGTTTTGTTGGTCTATGAAAAACACTGAATTGTGTTAAAATGTAGAACTTTTTAGGTCATGAATAATTTTGCAGAGCGCTGTATATTTGCTTTTCTGGTTGCAGATTTATTCCAGTGAGGGTTTGATCTAGTTTGACCGCTGGCTCTTTCTCCCTTTTAGACAGCATTGAAGATGAGCTGGAACTCTCTGCAGTCCGTCATCGCCCCGAGGGCCTGGAGCAGCTCGAGGCACAGACACGCTTCTCCCGCAAGGAGCTCCAGATCCTTTACCGCGGCTTCAAGAATGTAAGTGATTCGCCCGCTGTGGAGCTACGTTATATAGCACTCGTCTTTTGTCTCTCTTCCAGCAGTCCTCTCTCCAACATACCTAAAACATTTGCCTGTCTTTGATTTTTTTATTGATTTATTCTTTCACAAGCTCCGCTGCAGAGGTTGACTGGAGGATTTCCTCTCAAGTCCCTTCAACTAAAATGCCAAATTTTCTTTGCTGAATTCTTTCCATTTTGCACCAGTTGTTCTAAAATCTCAATTTCTGGAAATTTTAAAGTTTCTTTCTGGGTCTAGAGGCCCAAGAAGTTGCAAAATTGCCCCTTTTTAACTATTCTTTTAATGGCTGTTTATTTATCTGCTGGTTCTCTGTCAGAAACTAAAGTAATCAATAGAAATATGCCTTGACAAATGAAGATCAATGATAAAAGTAAAGTTATTTAAATAGATCAATGCTAAAAGCACATTGTTCATCTCCTAACTAATGGGACAGGGAATAGTCCTTTCTACACTTATTCAGAGTTGGGGAATGATCAAAAGTAATTAAACATTCCTCAGTGTTTCAAAGACTGCAAGGATCCTGAAAATCCAACCTGGATTGCTAATAATCTGAACAAGTTATCCAAAAATACATTTAATAATAGTTAGATTTGAAGTGCCAGCCTATTGAACAGTTTGCCCATGTACAGCGCAGAATACATTCACTCTTGGTTTCTTTTAAATGAATAGATCAGCCTGTTGTTCTACTTGCTCTGGCAGCTTTCATCTCCCTCTTGACAATACTCTATAACCTACTGGGTTTGGGTCAAGTGGGGGTTATTTCCGCTCTAGTACATCGATAAGATGGTCAATAAACCAGGTCTGGTTACTTTTGGCAGTGTGAAATTGAATTTAGCATCTTCATAAATCTTGCCATCAGGGAACCATAAAATCTCTAAGTTTCCATTGATTTCTAACTTCATAAAACACAGTGAACCAACATTAGCAGGTGATGTGGAAACTTTCATCTCAAGCAACTTGGACTCTGATTTGCTTTCGTCTCTTCCGTTATATCACCGGTGTCAAACTCCAGTCTTCCAGGGCCGTGGTCCTGCAGTTTTTAGACGTGCCTTCGCTTGAACACACCTGAATCAAATGACTAGGTCATTAGCAAGACTCTGAAGAACTTGGCTACATGCTGAGGAGGTAATTCAGCCATTTGATTCAGGTGTGATGGACCAGGGACACATCGAGAAGCTGTAGAGGACTAAAGGTCTCTTGAGGACTGGAGTTTGACATCACCGCACTAAATCACTGATTCTAAATATTTGTCAGATGTGAATCTTTACATAGCCCAGCTTATGTAAAGAGAGAAAATATGAAAAAAGATATTTCAAAGTATTAAAAAGAAATTGCATCCTTGTTTTAATGTACCAGGACATATTACAGATGATCTGGTCATTATAAAATTTACTTAAACCTAGCCATTGGTGTATGGAAACTCATAACAGATTGCATTGTTTCATTTTTCCTTATCAAAATAGAAACTAAAATGGAAAAGCTGCAGTTGAGATCACATACAACAGTCTGGCTTTCAGGCAGTTTGCTGGTCAGGAAGATGCAGGTGTGTTAACAGACCTAAGGAGGAAAGTCATGAGCATCAACCATAGAGTAGCACTCGCTCATATCCCATGATGCATTGCAGTAGCTGCTTGTGACTCAAGACATGACTCAAACAAGCTCACTTGTGGGACAGATGCAGTAAGGAAACCAAGTAGTTCCCACTTAATTACAAAGTTCACAGTTTGATGATAAATTGAGATTGTTGCACAATAATTTACGGGGTGATTATAATGTCTTTGAAGTGCAAAAGTCTGTGAATTGTGCACATTTGAAACAATAACTCAACCCACCTTGAAGCTCTGCATAGTCGGTGCATAAACCTGTGAGAGCAACAACGATGAAGCCAATCTACTGCTTTCCTCCAGTAAACTTGGCGTTATCAGTCTCTCTCTCAGGCTTTTCTTGTCCACTTAAACTTTATAGTTTGTGCAGATATTCTTTAATGTTGTTTATGCATTATTTCTAATTATTTATAACTACATTATGCTGGAGCAAAAATCTAATTTATAAAGAAGCAAATCGTGATGGCGCTCGGATTACTGCTGCTGGATGTTTTTCATCCCTCTCCCTCGTTGAACCTCTGGAGACAAACAGCTCCTCTTTGTCTTGGTCTGGTGTCATTGGCAGAGTGAAGGAGAGCTTTTAAGGGCAGCAGACTAATAGAAGCTGGCCGGCTTCCCATGATGAGAAGTTTGGCCCCTTTGTCCTTGTTGTCCAGAGATTCGAGGCAAATCGAATGCCTCCGATGCAGGTGGCAGACGGAGGTTGTTTATTTTGACAGGTGACTTTATGAAGCAGCCGCTCGGAGCTTTAGCTCTGCATCTGGAAATGAACCTAATCAGGAACAAAACAAGCCCTCTGATTCTGGACTCCTGGACATCACCTGAGGTCACCAATTCAAGCAGTTGTCTAAGAGCTCTCAATTTGTGTTGCATTGTTCTTGATGTCTCTGTTCACAGCGTGATTTCATTCCCACATGCCTGGTCAGTTTCGTCCTTCAGAGATTGTGTTTGTGATTTGCTCATCATGGAAGACAAACAAATACAGATAAATGTTTTGTATGTCAATAAGATATGAGTAAACTAAATTAATTACATAGTCATTTCTTGTTTGTTCTTGGTTTATGGTTACATTTATGATTACAAAATTAAAAACATTCAAAACAAGCTATGAGAACATTGCTGTCCTGATGTGGCCAATCGTGATGATGTAGCTATTACCGTTAACCTCAAATCGAATTGCAAGAGCACTGAATCATAACTGGATGACCAGCGGGCAGCACTCAGTTGATAAATTACCTCTCCGACGAGCGTCGTCACGAGAATAAAAATATCAAATGTAGCCTCTGATGAATTATGTCATCAGTGTTCGGTAAAACATCAGTCTGATTGCTGACCTTCAGGTTCCCAAACTGTTTGTGACAAAGAGCCACACATTTCAGAGGAAGCAGCTGATCCAGGCTGATCCAGGCTGCTTCAGCAGGATGCATTAGCGTGCTAATGGTGTGGCAGGCTGCAATCTAAAGTGCATGATGAAGTGAGGTTAAACTGTGCGGGTAAACATCTCATCTATAAATATTCATTCACGTTTGGTCAATAGGAAACTGTGTTCTGAACAAAATAATTCCTCAATATCCTCAAATTATACAAATTATGTTTAAACTGAAATACAAAGTCTAGATGTTTTTTTTATTATTTGATTTAATAATGATGTTAATAATACTGTTGAGTTTTTTAAATCACTCCTAAATGTTTAATGTCGTAAAACAAACTTTAACCTCAATGAGTTAAAATAAAAAAGATATGATTTCAGTTATTAGGGGAAATAGAATAATTCAAACTAACTGGGATAATGTTAAAGCAGCCTAATTGCCCTTCTGCCATCAACTTGCCCAGGTGTTATAAAACATTTCTGATCTTTTATATCACTGTGCAGGATTTTAATTCAGTCATGTTTTTGAGCAGGAACTGCTACAATACAAAACCTCCACTGTGGTTTAAACAATTTAGAGGTGAACTTTCTAATAATTCATGTCCTGCTGCATCACCAAAGTAAATTTGAACTTAAGGTCACAAACTGGAGGCAAGAAATCATGTTTAAATGAGCAGCACCACATTGTCCGGGTTCTGAAGAACCAAACCAGCTCTCTGCATGGTGTTTTTCTGAAATTATGTTTTTATGCCAGTTTGAATGGGACACATACTTTCCAGAAGGTTCAACATTTGTCTGTTGTTTGTCTGAATAATATCCTAAAAGTCTTGAAGATCAGTTAGATCTTTTTTTTTTTTTGGCAAATGTGTGCCTTTGTGTTCTCTATGATCAGCTGCTCTGTTTTTTTGTTTGTTTTTTGTTTGTTTGAATTGTGAACAGTGAGATTAACTGAGTCACATGAGGCCTGTAAGTCTTTGGGTCCTCCTGGACGAGTCGGTGAGGCACTCTAAGTATTTGTTGTCTCATGGAAAAGTTCACTACTGTTTCATATTTTCTCCATTGACAATGACGCCCACTTTTATCCACTTGAATCTGCTCCTTGAAATGCGTTTGAAACACTTTTCAGACTGATAGATGTCGGTAACTATGTTCCTCGTTTGCTTATGAGTTTTTATCCCACTTCCAGCTGACAGAGAGGTTCTGTTTATCTGGATTCTACCTGCTCAGCAGTAATCAGTCTTTAGCATGGCTAGTGAAATGTATTCTAAAAAACGTGGTATGGAATGGGTGTCTTTTTTTACCCTAGTATAAAAACATAATTTGAAACCAGCATGTTGCATTTACTCTGTTTATAATAAAGTTTTTTGATGTTCCAAGTCTAAAACAAAAATAGAAGAAATCTGTAAGGGACTTCATTGAAAATGACCAGATAAATGAATGTCTCAGATGGAAAATATTACAGCTGACTTTTCTTTCCCTGGTTTCCCTGACTTCTGTCTTACCTAAAAAAAAAAAAAACAACCTGTCTCTAAAAGTGGGTTAGGTGTGGGTTAGACACAAAAGAGTCTCAGAGGAATTGTGCAGAGAACTTCCTCTTAATCTCTGAGAGTCTAAACACAAAACACTTGTTTAAAGCAGAACTACAATGTTTTATCTTTGCTTTCTTAATATTTTTTTTCCTAAATTTGACGACCATAGCTGATAATTAATAGCAAGTTGTTTTGTCTAAATCAAAATCTCTTATACTCAAAGATTTTCTTACATTTCTTTACACTCATTTCAGCCATGGCAGCATTGCTTTATAGATGGAAAATCTCAGAAGTGTTGAGTCATCTTTGATTTATATTGTTCTTTCAAGCAGCCAGACCTTCTTATCAGCTTTTAAAGTGACAACAAGGTCTGGCTTCTTGTCACTTCAGACAATCTACTGCTACTTCTTTTTTCCCTGTCTAAAATAGTAACTTCATTCTCTTTGTTAGGAGAGCTATGCTTTACCTTCCTTCCTGGTTCTTCTATGGGATTTAGCTTATAGACAGATGTCCCTGTGTTTGCTGGTCTAACCTTCTTCCAAACTTTAGGATTCCTTAAAGCTTTCTATTTTGGTCACAGAACAATGTTTTCCTGGCAGCTTTCTGACTTGTTTATTGAGTCTAATGTTTAGCAAACTGAAGTCTGACAACAGAGCAGCAGCTTTTTTCCTCTTTTAGCCTCGACAGTCGCACCATTGTTGCCCAGGTTTCTCTAACGGTGAAGTATGAACACAGTTATTTACTAATGTGAGAAAGGAATTAGATGTAAATTCTAGAGAGAATAGAGTTCTCCGGCTGCATTTTCCAGCTTGAACCGAACCTTACGGCCAAGTTGTTGAATCCAAACTTTGTTTTTTTCTTTCTATTTTTTTCTATTTTTCAGTCTTTATGAATCTCCAGCTTATCTTCAGTCTGAATGTCAGTCAGTGACAAAACCTCACTGATAACCCTCTGATTTAAATGTTTTGCATCTAATTTTGCCTTAAAACTAGACATCAATCAAAGGTGTTTTTACAAAAATCGAATGTTTTATTCGCTTTGGAGATAAAGATGATGATTAAAAATCATTTGTGTTGGTTGATTTTCCTTTTGAGCTTTTGGGACTTGTTTTAATTCACAAAATTGTCCATCGACAATTTGTCAAGCGCCTGACCGGCACTTTATATGACACAACCTTTCTCAAGAATGATCGGGCAAAATTAATCATAGCTTCTCTTTCTCCAGAGAAAAATCTGTTGTTTTGGACTTCTAGAAATTGGGAGAACATAGTGATGTTCCACAACTAGTTCTGGAGGAAAATGGCTTTACAACATCTCATTTGATAACAGGATGAAATATCTACATCCACTCGTAACAGGCTGCTGTGCTTTTGTTTTTGACATTTTTTGTAGCAGTCCCTTTGAATCCAACTTGAGGTATTAAGTAGGAAGCTGACATCCTCGTCTACAGACAATGAGACAAGCCTTCTGCTGGGAAACCTATATCCAGACATTGTGGTGTATCTACCTTTTTAAGTGTACCTCTATAGTTTTAATGACAATTGCGAATCAGCCAACCACTTGGCAGCAACTCTTCCATCAGCGTTCTGTGCTGCTGTTTAGTTTACAGCTATTACCTCCGTTTTGGTCATTTCTACATGCAAAAAATAAAAATAAAAATCAATGGTTTCTACTCTGAAAAATCTCAAACATATTCAGAGCATTGACCTTGTTCTTTCTGTTTCAGTTCCTTATATCTTAAATATTCAGTGTGCTGCAGATTTGCAGCAACAGAGTCTGCAAAAACGAACTTTCTTCATCAGCAATCTGCTACTGACCAAGGTCATCTGCAATATCTTTGGTTCTCTGAAATGGCACAAAAGTGTCTATCTTGGAGGCATTACATAAATGTCTTTTCGGTGAATGCCACCGGCGCGGGTGGGTGGCTTCAAAAGGCTGTAGATGAAATCTCTGTTGAGGTGTGGAGGGTTTGCAGTTGAATGCCACCGGCTTTAGGTTGGGATCATGGTCTGCACAGAGAGTCACAGAAAGGAGGAAAAAAATCATCAAAACTTTCCCATTCAGAGGAGGTTGTTTAACTCAAGGTTTATTATTGGCATGTTTAAGCAACGTTTCAAACTAGAAAAGAGTCTTTGTTATGATGAGGAAATGATCTTTGTTGACTCACCCTGTCTTTCAGGAGTGTCCAAGTGGCGTCGTCAATGAAGAAACCTTTAAAGATATCTACGCACAGTTTTTTCCACAAGGAGGTACGGAGTAGGACGTAACTACATCCCATTTCCTGTGTGACCTGTTTTAATACCAAGTCCATTTGTCTCATCAAGTCCAGTGGACTTAACTTCTAACCACAGAAAAGGCTTAAAAAATTTAGATTATATTTTACATGTGCAGCCTTCAGTTTCGAGCTGACAGCTTTCATCATTATTGTTCCCACTCAAGGAAACATAGAGGAAGCATTAGGAGGCTTTGATTCATGCACTCAGAGAGAAGACAGGCAGACCAGTAAACACATAAGCTCCCCCACACAGGAAACCAAGAGAAAATGCTCAGCTCCAAGTCTGTGTTTCCTTCTTCTCTCTACAAGAGCTCCTTTTCTTTGAAGCTGCACAGATAACTACTAAAGAAAGTTATAATAAGGCTTTGAACTATTTTCTTATCAGAAGGTGCTACTTTTGATGTTAGATGGGCTGAAATGGTCACAAATGATTTTTGATTTTGTTTTGTTTTTTGTCTCTTTGTAGATGCTTCGACGTATGCACATTTCCTGTTCAACGCGTTTGACACGGATCACAACGGCTCTGTGAGCTTTGAGGTGAGCAAGATGCCGGAAAGCATAATGCAGTCTAACAAAAAATAAGAAGTGGTTACAGTAATATTCTCATAATAAAGAATTCCCTCGATATAAATTAGCACCGCTGGTAAATGTGACAAAAAAAAAAACAAAAAGAAAAAAAATTTGTAAAAAATATCAACTTTTGCTATAGTAGCATATACTCATAATATCCTAAGATGTTTTTACAAAATCACCCCTGCCACACTTCTCGTCACCCCTGTTTAGAGTTTTTGCAGCAACAAGACTCGGGTTTCTATTGTGACCACTGATTTTCTACATCCCTCTTAGTGATGGTTCTGGGTTAGTCCCAGGGCCTCTTGAAGAGAATCAGGCCCATAGCATCACAGACCCTCCACCATGCAGGAAGCATGAGGAGTTTCTCCACAGACCCAACCTTTTCTTCAAAGGTTGTTGAGTGTTTGTTACCAGAAAGCTTAAAGTTTATGTTTACTTTTATGAGAGGGCGAAATGTGATTTGTCCAGAATAAGTTTTCAAAACTACTGGTTGATTTCCTGGACAGCATCAATGTTTGGCATGGTGTGTTTAAGTACTAGTGGTGGAACTCAAATAATATTTGACTTAATTGTCGGGTCTGACAGTTTATTATAAAGTCCTTCTGTGCACTAAAGCCGAATTTCTCCAAAGAATCAAGTCAAAAATGTTTCATTTTCTATTCAGCTCAGCCAAGTTTACTTGAGATGCTGGCAGCACTTTATTAATATTTATGAGGGACAGATATTTGCTTATTAGGACAGAGGAGCTGTCATCACTCCAAGCTGAAGCCCTTCCCTCCTGCTTTTTGCTCGGTCAGTTCTGCAGAAACGCTCAGTGATTCCCTGTGGGGCCCCACACAGAGCATAAGCTTTCTGATCATTTGAATAATGAGGTATTTTTGATTTATAGCACCTCCACTTTTGCTGTTTCATCATTCATCTCTAATTAATAACCAACGTGGATTGTGTGCACTAGCAGAAACGTAGAGGCATGAAGGCTGGTTTTGTTTACCTCATGGGATTTTAAGTCTGAGATGTGTTGTTTTTTGTTTTGTTTTGTTTTTTCCTGGTGTGATATTTTGTACACGTGTAAGAAGTTCTTGTTTCTGCTCCAGGATTTTGTTATGGGGCTTTCGATCCTGCTGCGAGGCACAGTGCAGGAAAAGCTCATTTGGGCTTTCAACCTTTATGACATCAATAAAGATGGATACATCACTAAAGAGGTACATTATGATATAATTATCTCTTTTAATAAAGGAAGACCGCAGGAATGAATTATCAAAACATCCTTGCTTTCAAACAATCTTGGGGATTTAATCAGTGGCTCCAACCTTTTGACTTCTTAATATTAATTCCTGATGTTTCCAATTCCTCTCAGTTTTTTTCATTATGCTTCAGCCAGTATAATAGCTTTTAGGAAAACACATATCCAAAATAAGTTTGGGAGGAGTTTTTTATGTATTTGTTTTTATCTACATAGAGATTCTGTGGTTTTTAAAGTGCTCCGTTAATGGTCAGCCAATCAAGATCAAGTATTTTGATTAACACTTTAGTAACCTGTAAAACTCCACAGTAAGATTTGTTATGTCACTGAATTGGTATGATGTACGTTACTTTTGTTGTTCTGAAGACAGTGTCTTGAAACCAGTAACTGACCGTCGTTCTCACTGGGAAATATTCTCTCTTAGTTTGTATTTTTATCCTGTTCACGTCCCTTCAGCTTAGTCCATAGCAGAGGCTGATTATATAGCAAATCAGAACTCTGCTTTATTTCTGCAACCTTGCACAAGAAGTATATTTCAAAGTGCTTTGCAAGACACAAACGAAACTTGTGAAGAAATAATTAACTTTTAACAGCCAGTACTCCACAGATTGCCATTAGTTTTGAAGTTTTGGACAAAAACCAAAGTGTCTGGCAGATGATTGCTTTATCTGGCTCTGGATGAAAAGCTGCTGCCAGCAGTTATAATTCACACAGGGATTAAATGAGCATGAATAAAACTTTGTGACTGTTGATTCAGTGTTTGTTGACAAGCTTCAATTTTATATAATGTCTCCCATCCTTGAACAGTGTCTGAATAATCCACAGTCTCCTTCGCACCGGGCGTTCTTCAGCAACATCGCTGTCAATGCTTTTAATGTGGAAAGGTTATTTCAGTAGAACAGAGTGTGATTTAAAAGACGCATCATTACTTTTTGCAGCCTTTCCTTTGCAGCTGTGTTTGGGCTTTAAATCCCATGAACACAGACAAAAGTTGGGGAAATGCAATGAGGCTGAACATAGATCAATAATAGATCTATCATCAATAACTAGGCCATAAACATACAAGAAATTGTCACCTCATGAACGTGAATGTGTGACTATTTGCTCAGGAAGACGCAGGAAGTTAAGTGAAAAGCTCTCACATAATTTAGCCCTAAAAAATCTCTTCAAGCTATTGGCGCATGCGGTGGCTGGAAGTAAATTCATTATACTGATGTATTATTTATCACTCATTTGGCTCAGACACTGAGGAAAAACAAGTCACTGCTGTAAACATAGTTTGAAAGAAGTTGCATACGAAAGTAAAACCACAGTAAGGTAACTTTGACAACTTCTATGCTCAAATTTGATTTGCTTTGGAAAACCACAAAAAATTCTTGTTAGAATTTCAATTTTATTTCCAGGTTCTTGATTTTTTGTTTGTGTTTGCACATGACAGGAAATGCTGGACATCATGAAGGCTATCTACGACATGATGGGTAAATGCACATATCCCGTCCTGAAAGAGGAGACGCCTCGTCAGCATGTAGAAGTATTCTTCCAGGCAAGTGTCTTTATTTTTTTGTATAGTTTCTGAAAAATCCCCCTTAGTGTGTTTGTTTAGTTCATCGTTTCTCTCCTCCCTTTCTAACAGAAGATGGATAAAAATAAAGACGGGGTGGTAACCATAGATGAGTTCATTGACTGTTGCCAAAATGTAAGCTGGATCCCCCCGTTCCCCTACTTCTCACTTTTCACTACTGTTGGCATAAACTCTCTGTTGTTCATCATATTGTCCCCCTTTTCTTCTTTATAATCCCCAGGATGAAAACATCATGCGATCGATGCATCTCTTTGAAAATGTTCTCTAACTTTTGGCCGCCAGCCGGAGCTTTGGAGAGGAGCATCATCTTTAGCATGGCCCAGTTTCTGACTTGGACTCATACTGTGTACAATGTGCTATGCAGACTTTTGACCATAGATTAAATCTTGTTCATTATTACTGTTGGGCCACAAGTAGTGTAGGCAGCATGTTGGGAACACTCTGGAAATCATTAAGATATTAAAATAGGGTTCAAATTCATATTTAAAAATGTGGTAAACTAAAATTACACATAAAAAATTAAATTTTCCACCTTGTTTTATTTACTACCAAGTGAAATAAATCACTGTGACTCACAGCTGTAGGGATATTGAACAACCTGCTCTAAGTTGCAGAATGTTCTTACTGACTTAGACGAGTGTGGTCTGTGATTTTACTCTTTATTTAGAGAGGGAAATAAAACCAAGTTGCACCATTTTAAGTTGTACATTCAAAGATATGACATTAGATGAGACGTCTATTTGAAAATATCTCAATTCTGCTCATGTTTACTTGCCAACTAGACAACACAAGGATTGTATTGATGTCAAAATTGGACCATAACTTAAGCACATGGGTTACAGACGTGGACAAATTTGTTGGTACTCCTGGTAAAGATGTATAGAAAGCCTTAAAATAAATTCTCTTATTGCAGTAGCACAATCTCACAGCAGAAAATGTTGTAAAATAGAGCCTTTAACATGACTATGCTGATTCCAAGATTGCCGTAAAACATTCACACTCTTTTAGATCCTATTCCTCCTGATGATTTTTTTGGCAAACTACTTTTTGTACAAAAGTGCAAAATGTCCAGATGTTTCAAGATTTATCAGCTGCTTAACTTTTATACCTTTTAAAATATGAAACTCTTCTTAAACAAGAAATCCAATTGTGATGAGCAAGTCACGCGTTCAAATCAGATGTTTTTGAATGAGTTTTTAATCTGTAACTTTAGTGTTTAGCATGCGTCTGTTTGATTCCTTCAAATTTCCCAGTTGGACATAGTTACTCATGTAAAGTAACAGACTTGACCTCCCTCCTCCCAAGCAATAAGTAGGGTTGCCAACTGAACCACTGAATGATTTCACCTACATGAAAGCACCAGAAAACTTATTCAATGCACAACTGACAGATAAAAACCATAGATTTCGTAATGCACTCGTCCGCCTTCTTTCTAATGCTCTCCTGGGCAAAGGTCCATATCAGAAACTGCCACTGATTCTTCCTGCCATATCTTGTTACAGAACACCATGTTTACATTTCTGATGGTAAGACAAACATGCTATCTGTATATAGTTATAGAGATTTGGTTGCTTGTTTGGTTATTGCTTTGGGTGGATAGTTTTTTCTTGTAACTATATCAGGCCTTATGAAGTCGCTCCCCTGTTGAAGAGCAGCTAATATGTCCTGCCTTATTTATACCTAAGGAGGTACAAAACTCTTCTATTACAAATTAAAAATTCCCAGAAACTCAGATCATATTTTTAAGAGATTCCTTTCCCAATTTGGAAAAACATTACAAGGAATCCAAATCTTAATTTGAGGACATTTCTACAGAATTTCCACATTGCTACACATTTAAAGGCCTTTTGGATATCTTTACTGGAGGTTCCAGCAAATTTATTTGCATCTGTAGCAAGATTTTACCACAAGTATCATGCGAGATGACAGCAACTTTATAAAAATGACATGGGAGGATAAGCTGCTTTCGATGTATTTTTTGACATGATGTATGTAAATTTCTTGTAAAGTAAAGCATCAACATGTTTTTATTTGATTTTTACTCGTCTTTCATGTAGATGAGTTCTCGGCAGCGTCGTCTCCAGGTCATGGTCATTGTATAAAACAATTGTCAGCTGTACAGTATTAAATGAAAACTTGCTCTCTGATGAATCCCAGGTCTTCAGGCTTGTTCTTGTAACCTGCTGCTTTAACAGTAAAAACCACTGGGGTTTGGTGGGTGATCTCAGATTTGATTATTCATTATTTCTTGTTGTCTGCAAAGTTGTTTCTTGCTGTTTTCTTTCCTCCTTCATTCCCTGCAGGGCAACATCTGACTGCCAACACTGAATCAACGTGATTGGTTCCTGAGTGGCACCAAGTAGAGGAATAAGCCAAGCATGCTGGGTAATAATCTGATGGATGGAAACTACTTATCTGGGCATTATCCATGTACTGATTGGGTTTCATATCGACAATATTTCAGTTGTTTCTCTCTCACCTGTAAATGCAGGTACATTTAAGAAATTGAGTATATTTTAATATTGGCTTTTAAGATATAATCTCTTTCAGTTATTTTGTTTTAGTTTTAAAACATTTATTAAATGTATTTAACTTTTAGTTTTATGTTATTAGACTTGAAGTAAAACTAATTATCTTCATGCAAATTGTTTTTTAGTATAAAAATGTTTTCTTTATTTTTTAGGGCTTTGCACGTTTCATTTTTATTGGAGTTTGAATAGTAAAACATGTATTATTTTATTTACTGATGTGAGCCACTTTGTCACAACAGAGAACAAAGTTTAGTCACACTGAGTTGGTCAACATTGATCTCAATGGATTCGCCATTTTAAATACCAAAACAAGTGACTATTTTCTGGCCACTTGTTTTTTTTCACCTTGTGAAAATAAGAATCATCCATAAAGTAGTTAACATATGAAGGGTTCATCACTGTATACAAATTAAAAGTTACTAATTTAATTAAAATTATATTAACACATTTTTGATGTTCAGGTTAAAAAGCAGCTCGGCGTTGCTTCAAACTAAATAAAGATCAGCTCACGCCCCCTTGTGGTCGCCACAGGTTATCACACACGGAAATTAAGACTCGTGATACTCGAGGGTCATTCAAATGTTTTCCAATGCCTGCAGTTTATTTTCATGGTAATAGTTTTTCTTTTTCTTTTTTCTTACAAACTGATGAGATGTGTTTTTCTCTAACTTAAAAGGTTTACTTTAAAAATCAGCTTTCACTAGCAAATAAGTTATAAGCATTTCAAGAGGAGTCCTCAGGTATTAGTGGGTTTTAGTTGCTCCAATGGTTGTGGTTCATAATCTGTACAGGCTCACATGTACCTGTCTGAGCAGCCAAACTCGTGATCTTTTGTGACTGACCCTCCTTGTGTCAATTACTGTCAAGTCAGCAGTTTTCCACAAATTTTTCTGGTCAGAACATTTTGGTATTAAAACCGTTGATCTTATCCAATATTCCAAATCTTAAAGAAACTTAAATGTATTTTTATTTATTAGTTGTAAATCATCAAAATGAGCAGAAGTAAACAAAATATCAGTGTGTGAAATGAATCTAAATGAGCATCACTACTTGGATAAAATTTTTTGATGATATCCTAATTTTTTTACTATAGTGACTGTGAAGAAACAAATGAACGAAACTGTTTCAGTCAAAAGTTTAATTGCCAAAAACAAAAAGTCGTTTACAGTCAGGAAATGAAACAAGCATCAAAGACCGTAGAGGCACTCCATCATTCCAGATCAAACCAAAATCACTGCTGTCAACTTGAAATAGTTATGGACAGAAAACACCTGAGATAAGTTTGCATACAAACTAAAGTGACACAACTGCTGGTCATTTACCTCTCTGGCAGAAATAATAACAAATAAATCAACTTAAGGCATTTGGTAATATTGTGTAAATACAAAAAATGAATATACTGGCTGCATCAACACAGGAAAGGATAATATCTGGAACAGCATGAAATGTAATACAGTGAGATGATACAGTACTGAAAGCTCTTTCTACATAGATTTAATGGCTTTATACACTTTGGCTAAATTTGATTTTGCATTTATTGAATAAGTTTGACTGTTTTTAATTTGGTTTTAAATTAACTTTCTATAAAAATGTGCAACTCATGACAGGAACAAATTAAAAATCTTCTCAGTCTTTTGTCTCACTTGATGTTTTCCCTTTCAGCAGCAGCTCAAGGACTTGAGGCAAGAGGGGAGAAGAAATGTCTTTTCTCCTCCTGCCCTCGTTTGCTGCAGAGCGACAGCTGCGTTCGCTTCATTGTGAGCTCAGAACAGCAAAACAAAGCTCTTTCTGCATCGCTGCAAGTCGTGCGGATGGAAGCTCAGCCATAAATGGACAAAGAATGCGACTTTTAGAGGAGGCATGTGAGAATCGATCCCTTTGAGCCACTCCTGGCGTAAAAGCAGGAGCTGTTGATCTCAGCTGTTGATCTTACATTTTAGAATTTTTCATCTGGTTATTATAAAGCTTTCTGAAGTCAGATCATAAAGTAAACATGATAAACATCTAAAAGCCACTTAAATATTGAGTATTTATTGTTTGAAAAATAACAACTTAAATACTTCTTCTTGGAAGATTAACACAGAATGTCTACACAAATAACCCTTTGTCTTTTCCAGAAAATAATTTACAAAGTAATGAAACTAGACTGGATGGTGTATTGCTGAGGCCAAAGTGGATTTTAGATCCTCATTAGATCAAACCATCCCAGAGGCAGCTTTGGGCTCTGGGCTTCTTGAAGACCGTCTGCAGTCACGTTGTCATTCATGACTCTTAGAAATGTGTGATGGATCATCTGAAATGTTCTGAGGCCAGGAGTGACGGCTTAGGTGAGCAGCTGCCTGATTTCCCTGTGAACGTAGCAAAGGAAGTCCATGTAGGAGGCGCCGCCATGCAGGCCTTTGTCCTCCACCAGGAACTGACGGAACAGCATCTCTGGTTTGTCTCTCTGCCTCACGATCTGCAGCTGAGCAGGACGAGAGAAATGTTACAGGTTTGCACTTTGTGAAGGAAATATGTAAGACTTCTAAAAAATATCTGAAAAGCTGTGTGCATTTGTATTTATCTCCACAAATTAGGTCAGTGGAACCAGCTGTCTAAGTATTAGTAATTAGAGTCCAGCTGTAGATAATGTAAACAAAGTTATGCAGACATTTGAAGAAGGGTCTGGTTATAAAATAATATATACTTTGAACAGTTTGAGATGGGATGGAGGTCCTCATTAGAGCAAACTCACTACTAAAATTGAATGTTTCAAAGCGTTTGTGTGGCCTAGTCAAAGTCCAGATTTAAATTGACATTTAGAATCAGAGGCAAGACTTTCAAATCCTCATTCTGTCCATCTGATCATATTTAGTTGTGTTGCAAAGAATGGACAGACGTTTCATCCCCTTAAAGCTCTTAGGTTCATTTCAACGGGGGGGTGAACACATTTTACTAGCATGTATTGTGAAAAAACATGGAAACTGCTAATTATTTTCCTTCCTCTTTACATGTATGCTCTCTTCTTGTAGGTTTTATCATGTCCAATCCTAATAATTGTTGCTTTATCGTTTAAAAGTGTCTTATATTCTTTATTTGCTCCTTTGAAAGCAGCTTGTTATTGTTTTAGCTGTTACCTTCATAGAGTTTGGCCTTTTCTCCAGCAGCTCACTGATGATGGCTCGGACCTTGTTTGACAGCGGGTTGTCCAGCTCTGGCAGGGAGAGCTAAACACAAAGAGAAGGTTAAAGGTTAAAGCATAGTAATATTGCTGCTGCTAATGGTTACAAGAGCAGAAGAAGTTGAATTTGTGATTCTAGGCCACATGAACACACCCAGTTGGTCTAATTCCCATTAAATTCATCTGGAGACTAGAGAGACAAACTCTCATCCTGTGTGTAATGAGATGCTTTCTCACCATGTGTTCTTGCTGCAAATGGGCGAGCGATGGCGCGTTGAAGAGGCTCTGGATCAGATCCGGCGGGCTCGCTTGGCCCAGCCACAGGAAGACGGCGTGTCCGTTCTCCAGCAGAAACAAGCCGGAGTCTGAGAGACGTTCCTCAGAGCAGCGGACCGGAGCGGGCACAGCCTCGCTGCTAACGTCCATGTTGTGCTGGGAGACAGGAAGCATGGTTCGCTGACGTTTTGATCAAAGAACCGCTGACCATGCACGGTCTGTCTGCTTGCACCTACCAGCGGGATGAGGCGTGGGTAGAGCTGCAGCTGGCTGTCCTCCACCCCCAAAGCCATGACAGACAGCCGTTGGTGGGCCCTGTCGTCTGTGGAGAGCTCAGTGCTGCCCACTAGTGGAGCTGTTTTCATCAGGCTGTTCATGTAGACTGGGAACACTTTCATGGAATCAGGCAGGATCAGCTGCATGCAGAAAAACACAGTTAAACAGGAGCTTTTTATGCTGAAATGAGAATCACTAAATGTTTGTTTCTTTATTTCTCCCACCTGGCTTGCAGCTGATGGGCTGGCGCAGTTCTTCCTGTAGCAGGCCAACATGTGGGCCGTCTGGTTGACCAGGATGTCCCTCACGTTCTTCACTGGCTGGTTCAGTATGGCACGGTAAGCTGGAGGCAGTAAGGCTCAACTTTTAAACACTTATGTAACTCTTTAAAAATGACCTTTAAGTGTTCCTTCACATTTACTCCAATTTCAAAGAAAAGAACAACATTCTTGTCATCCAGGAAGAAATATTTGCAGTAAATCACCTTTCAAAAAAAGGCTGATATAGTAGAAACTATAAGAAATAAAACTGCTAAAGTGTGAAGAACTGTTTGGGAAACCTGTGTGTCACATACAACGAGATGTTTTGCTTGAGCCTCGTCGGCCTAAATGGTATCCGATGCCTTGTGTCCTGGTTTTTGTGATTCAGACACAAATAGCTGCTTTCACATTCCTGACCGGTGAGCCAGCGTGTTCCTGCACCAGCTTCTCCTTTGTGGATTCAACTAGGCCATTTAATCCTCCCAACCAGAGGACACTTTTTTCTACTTTAAGCATTAAAACAGGAGCTGACCTGATTTGGCGAAGAAGTTGATGAGCGAGTCTGTCTCGCAGCACTTGTACAGCTCGGACAGCTGCGAGGTGCAATTCAGGCTCAGGTTGTGGATGCGGAGGCGTCGCTGACCGCTGATGGTGGTGTACAGCAAAGCACACTGGGAATTAAAGAACAATGAAACGTTTCCAACAGGATCCGTCGCCATGTATTAAGCGGATTTTGTTTCTGAGAGGCGGACCTGCATAAAAGCCCCCGACTCCTCGCTGAGGGTGTCATCGTGCTTGAACTCCACAGTCACAGCCTTGTCGCAGTCCACAGCTGCCATCTCCACGTCTGTGGTGTTATTCATGTAAATGGCCCCGAAGAAGTCTGTGGCCCTGAAGCCTGGAGGATCACACACACACACACACGGCACAGTGCAAAACTTCTGGTAACCAACTTTAACAACAGAACGTAAAGGTTTGCTTTTCTGTACCTGTACTGGTGCGGACTCTCATTACGGCATCGAATCCCAGGCTCTTCTGCAAATCCTTCCTCAGGTCTCTGAGGAAGTGCTCCCCATCGGTCGCCACCTGCCAGCAGATGGCACTATTGTCACTATTTGATCTCTAAGGGTATATTTTATGGACCCCTGCATAACTTATGCATCAGAATTAATGCACATCTTTTCAGTTGTTTATGAAAACAATACTTATTGTTTATTTGTTCTTTTTAAATAATCTTTTTGACATTTTACTTTCTGTCACAATCTAAAAACTGGACTCTGTTTCCTACACAGTGAGTGAATAGCCAAACTCTCCCGCTATCTGTAATACTTAGATAATCCACCAGAGGGCATAAGACAACTAAAACAGGCGAAAACGGGTTTCAAATATTTTATATGTGGCATTACAGAATTCAGTTTTACTAACTAAAAGATTCCTGCTTATTGTCTTCATAAGTTGGTTACTTCTACAGAACTGTTTGAGGTTTGAGTTACTCTGAATTATGCAGATTTTTTTGGAGCATAGATATTTTTCTAGATCTGTTTAAATTACAAAATTATTCATTTCATTAGTTTAGTGCACATGCCATCTCAAGGCACTTCAGAGAACAAACTGATTACATTTGTAAAAGAAATTTAAGATCATATCAATCAAACTAAATGGGTTCCACTTTAATCAAAAGCTTTTCACTTTGATTCTAGTTAGAATACAGAGCAGCCAAATGCTGGGTTTCCATCTCAGGAAGCACAGCTGTTTCCATTCAGCTCTTTACTTTGCAGCAATCCCTCCTCCTGTTTGAGCATAAGGTAACACTGCCACAGCTCACGTAATCATAAAAATGACTCAGAAGAGAACTATAAGAGTTGCAAATTGTATTTCTGCAGTGCCTTGAGAGCTTGTTGTGCAACAAGCCTGGAAGTATTTAGGTTGAGATCTTTACCTGGAAGTTATTGTACTTGTAGACGGAGCCTCCAGTGTGTGAAGGCACGTCGGCCATGGAGGCCAAGTCAAGGTACTGGCTGGGGAAGAGGAAGAGATCAACGCAGCATCCCTGTGCCACGCAGTCTTTAGACAGCTGCTCATACACTCCTTTCTGAGGCTGGAAAAGGGTCTGTTGTACAAACAAGGCCATCAGTGTTGGGTAAGACATCATTGACTCTTAATTAGCAGGTTACTAACTGACATTTAAAGAAAGTTCATCTAAAAAAGGAGCTCACTTTCTCCTTGTCGGTGTTGACCAGCTTTTTGTCGTCTCTGTTCTTCAGTTTCCCTGGCGCCTCAGCGGTGGGCATGGACGAGTGGAAGATGAAGAGCTTCCCGCTGCATTCTGCCGCCTGGAGGGATGACAACAGATTACATGCAAATCTGAGTGGTTTGGCACAATTTGGTTTGTGTAGCAACAAATATCTGTGCAAAAAGTCCAGAAACTGATATGTAAACAGTCTACTTCTGCAATATTGTGTTCTATCTACTGCTTCGGATTGAAAGTTAACCATAAACCCTGATCTTGCATCAGAGAAACAAGCCGTCTATTAGCTTTAACTGAACACAAACAACAGATTGAGAAAATAAGCTGCTGCTTGAATAAGTGAACTCCAGTGTCAAGGTCTGTAGTCCCATAAAACTGAAACGATAAACTCTTGAAACACTGGTTTCAGTTTTTGTGTGTGATTTTAGTTTTTATTGTCCTTTGGTTTTATATTTTAAATGGATATTTTTTTAGTTGTATTCTAGTTTGTCTGATTTTACTTTGTTCAACCACAGTGCTATTCAGAAGTGCAGGAAGATTGGCTGGGGACACTCTGAATACTACAGTTTTCCATAAGTCAGGGAGGGAACCTTTAAAGAGACAAAAGCACATATTTCTACTTCTATATATAAGTAGAAATATAGAAAACTGAATCCTTTGACCTGTGAGAACCCAACACACAAATGGAAACACGTTTCAGTGTACATATAAACTCAAAGCAGTGCATGACGACATGGATGATGACAGGAAGAGTCCCCCTACATGCTGACACACGTCACACTGTTGCTCACCTTAAACGCCTCCACTCCAGCCTGGATGACGGGAGCGAAGACCGTCTCGCTCTCATTGGTGTCTGCAAACATGTCGGGGATCTGATCCAAGAGGCTGAAGAGAGGAGAGATTAAAAGCTGGTCAGCCCTGCTGACTGAATGGGAAAACGTCAATGGAAACATTTGCTTCCGACTTGCAGACCACGGACACTCTTTTTTGAGATATATGTGTCTCACTTGTAGATGACGGCCCTGGAGTCCTGGTAGTTCACGAGAAAGCCGTCGAGGAGCGGGACGAACATTTCGGCTGTGTCTGACACCACCATCATCTGTGGCTGGGCCAGAGCACTCTTCACGTTGTAGAAGTGAAGCACCTTGTTATAAGTAACAAAGCCCACTTTTATTGCAGAGGCCTCTGCTCCGTCCTCCCTGCAATCAGCCAAAAAAAAAAAAACAATATAGAAAACTTGAAGGAGGGAATCAGGTTTCCTTCAGGGTGGCCTGAACTAGTATCAGGCCAGGCCCAGTGAATGGAGGAGAGGAAATATTCTATTAGTTAAGAAAACAAGTAACTGGATTAGTTCTGAAGGAAATTAAGTTATTTTCTCTCATGGAGACACACATTTGTTAACCTGGTTTTCTTGGCTCATTATATAGCAAACCTACAGTTCTGATCCAAATGTTAAAATATAAGGTTTAATGGTTTAATGGTTTGTTCTTTTGTTAGGCTGCAGTGTCACAAAAACTGGTTGCAAGTCTCTAATCCACACAGAGTAAAAATACAAATATAAGCAGAAACACCAGCAATGGATAACCACCAAACTTCTGGCACAATTCTGGTTGAAAATGACAACTCTTATAAACTGGAACATCTGTGTTTTCTCCACAGTGAATTGAATGTTACAGCACCACTGAGAGGGGAACACCTGGCCCAAAACCTTCAGACTGGACTGAACTCCAGAAGAACCAGCTCAGCGCCATCTTGGAAAAAGATCAGCGGTGAAAGAGACAAACGACTAGTTGTTTGGCGACACTGAAGGCAAGTTTGTTTTTTCAGAACTTCCTGTAACCCTTTTATTTGTGTGGATTTCTGATGCTCCTAAAGTGAGAGATTAATTACTGTGATAATTACAGTTACATGAGCTCTGCCTATACTGCCAATAGAATAACACAGAGATCCTTCTACAGATATACTAGAAGCTTGTTTATGGTGGTTTCTCTGCAGCATGCTGAAAGATACTTGGCAAAATATTTGATCTTATATTTTCAGTCAAACTTGTATTTGTATTTCTGACCCTGTAAATTAAGAAAATCCATCATTAAATTCAGAATTCTTACTTTTAAAATTCATTACACTTTTGTGATGCAGTTTTAACCGCCCAACAAAACGGTTAAAGCTAAAATATAATATCTACGAAACTGTGGAATCATCTGGAACTGAACTGTAAATTACAAAAGAGGATTCTTACTAAATCTGACTTTGAAAGCCTCCGAAGCAAAAGGTTTAAACTGCATGAAGCAAAACAGAAGAAGAAGAGTTAGACAAGAACCTGGCTTATCTTTGGGCTTCAACTGTCCAACATTGTTTCGTTTAACAAGAAGACTTTCCAAGCCAAGTATAAACATCCCTGCAGAACTGGAATTTGATCCACGACAGGTTTGCTTGGTGATGTTTGGCTTCTTTTCAGAGCTATATTTGTGATTCATCGACAGATGGATGGAGAACCCCTTAATCTCAGAGTTATCTCAGTCTGCAGATATTCTGAGTCTGCAGATATTCCACAAAGACTCACTGATATTTACCACTGATAATCAATAACAGCTAGTGATTAACATGTAGATCATTTATGTCAGTTTGAGGGAAAACAGAAACATGTCCATATTTTAAGGCAAATGTTTGACAAAAAAAAAGATTGTAAAGATTTTCTATAAAATTTGTCTGAATGTAAATGATATATTTTAGAATGAAACAAAACATTTATGATAACAAGGAAATCGGTTCATATTTATTGAGAGTTAATTCAGGACATTTTAATGGAAATAAAAGAAATTATTTCTAGAATGAAGTTGATCGGAAAATAAAAATAAATTCTGGGTAAAAAAAAATAGGAATTGTTTTAGATTTAGTTCAGAAAAAAATCATAATTTGCCAACACTGCAAAGGCCAAATGCTATTTCCATATATTTCTATTTAAATTATTCACAGAACGTCACTTCAGAAGAGCTGGCGTTCAGCTCTGTCCTCAAACTACATAATTTGGTTTGCTTTTTAATTTAACTTTTTAATGCATGCCATATAAATTCAGCACACATTTGGCAGAAAGGCTGATCAACATAAAGCATGTCAAACTGAGTTGACAGATTTTTATCCACAGTATGTTTTTGGCATCATTTACGCCATAAAGTCATGACAGCAAAAAGAACAGAGATGTTGTTGCTGGCACTAAAGGAGCATGTAAGGAGTAACCTGGAGAAGAGCAAGCTGTTCTCAAAGATAAATCAAAATGTCATCAAAAGGTGGATGAACTGCTCAAGCAGTTCTGTTTTTATCATTTCACTGATAGCAAAACTGTGAAACCTTCACTTGACTCAAAGAACAAACAGTTTTTGTTTATTTCTTCATCAGAAATAAACTGATTAGTCACATGTTGGATGTGAATTGTAGCAGCGATTTACTCGACTGGGAATGAACGAGCTGGTTTTTAGTATCATTGTTTGTACCTGGGCAGCTTCTCCAGCAGAGTCTTGAGCTCATCGCACACCAGTTTGACCAGTCCGCTTTTGATATTGGTGTACGACACATCAATCATGAAGATATAGGCAGGAGGGTTGGGAGGCTTGTTGTTCTGTGAGGGGAAGAATGCAGTTGTGCTGATCAATATTTTATTCTCTCAAGGTGGAAAACAAATTATATAAAAGTAACTTCCTCTTTCTATAAACACACAGTAACGATTTTTAAAGTGGTGGTCACAAAATGGTTTCCATGACAATTCTCCATTATGATTGCTCCCGTTTAACTAATAAAGCGAAACAGATCAGTGTAAGGCTTGTGAGTTTGACAGATGAAATTATTTCATGGTGTCACTGCTGGAACAGGAATCATAAAATAAGTGCAATTCATTACTAAATTATCTGCATCACCTATTATACGGTTGCATTTTAATGATTTTATGACATATTCAATAATTTAAGCATTTAATTAAACTTTATTTAATTGTACACTTAGTTATTTAATGATGTATTTATTTAATTTTGTCCGTTTTGGCCCTCCATATTTTACCAATCAAGTGACTTTTGAAGGCAAATGATTGCTCTGGGTTTTATTAAGCAAATAAAAAGGAAACAGGGTTGAATATATATGGATGTTAGAATTCTCAGACTTTTGTTTGCAAAAAAACCCATTTTATTTCAGTACTGTAAAACACTAGAGTTGAAAGATTTAATTCTGATTGCTTTGTTTCATTTGTTGTAAGCAGAATAAAAATAGATCAGTGGAGTGACTGAGTTGAAACCTCTCATGTTGTTTACATTAGTAGCTGTCCTTATGGGGGACACAGTTAATTTACATCACCGTCGCCACATTGTCTTCTATTCTCAGTGAGCTCAAGACTTTTGTCCAACTACATGTCATTGCCAGACTAATTTGTACAATGAATAACAGTCTCTGGAAAATCTTGCACACAGTATTAAAGCTCTTATGGTTGGATCCAACTGTGGTGTTTATAATCAGTGCCATAAACAGGAACACCACTGATGAATGTAGCTTTTTGTCTGTATTAATCAGATCATTTTAAGATTGTGTAAACAGGATAACCGCAGCCAGATCTGTTCTTGCACTTTACCTTGCAATAATCAAGCGTGGCAACAAACTCATAGGAACCCAGGGAAAGCTCAGGCCTCTCATAGAAGTCCATCCTCCGGCCCATGTGGTCCAGGTGTTGAAAGTAGAAGACTGGCACTTGAGAAAAAGCAAAGAACGACACTTAATGTAATAATCTAATGTAACACTGTAAAATGTCTCATGAAATTCTGAGACATTTTTGTTCATCTGCATCTTTAAAATGATGTTCAAAATAGCAGGCATACAAAATAAAATTCACATTAAAAAAATACAAAGATAATTTATGTGTTTAAAAGAAATTATGTGAAAAAAACAAACATTATAAACATCCTTCAAGGCATTAATGCATGGTCAGTTTGGTGCTAACACAAAGGCAGCATTATATATTATTTCACTCCTTGTTATATTAACAGGATGTAATGCAGACTCGTTTTACCTTCATTGACACAGTTGCAGAAACTGCACTGATAGCGACGGCCGCCGTCGATGAACTGCATGTAGGGGCACATGTAGGCCTTGCACCGATTGCAGCGTATTGGGCCCGTCTCACCATGGTTCACAACATACAGAGGAGTCTGAACAATAGAAGACACATGATAAAAAATGTCCTACAAGGTCACCATATATTAAAAGTTTTTGGTTGTAATGTAAAAAACTTCGAAGAGCCTGGATTCTATTGCAAAACACTCTGCTGTCTTCCTAAATACTGAAGAGTTTTCCAATGATTATTTTATGCATGAGAAACTAAACGTTGCTTTAAATTATGTTAGGAAAATAGTTTACTACTAGAACAACAATATTTGAAAGAATTTAGTATTTTACAGGTCTTTTCTAGATTGGCATATTAAGATCAGTGGCACAAAGTAACTCTTAAGACAATGCGCTCAATAACTGAGGACAAAATATCACCTTTGAGACTTTTTATCTAAACCACATTTGTTTCCTATTTGCCCCAGCAGATCTATCGCTAAGTGCAAGGTCTAAAAGCCAGATGAGGAGAGCTAACATTTCCTAAAAAGGCCATGTAGCATCTGGGACAGAGAGAGTAGAGGTGGAAAATATCTAAGTGAGGATTCTTCTTCCAATAATGATTTAAAGGAGGTTGTTCAAAGGACAAATTAGGTCCTTCAGAACAATGACAAGAAATTGTCTTTGTTCTGAACATATGATAAAAAGTGTGTTCACTAACTGAATAAAACCAAGTGTAAATGCCACTACAATCAGACAGATATAAACAGTTTTCCTGAACTCTGCATAATTTAGAGTTCATGCTGCATTACAAAAGACAAAGTAAATTTCTTTTGTAGACAGACAAGACAATACAACAAAAGAACCATCTAAGTGTGGAAAAAACGCTTGACTAACATCAAAACATCGCTGTTTAAGTTAATTGTAACCTTATCTTCCTTCTCTGTGTGATGGTCTGAGTAAAAGTGAAGCTTACCTCATTTTTGGGCAACTTAGCAAATGGTTTAATGATGGAAGCAAGAGGTACTTGGCACTGCTTGGCCAGCTCAGCGGTGCAGGGCAGTGAGTAAGTCGTGCAGCGTATGAATCTTGGACTGGCATTCCCTGTAGAAAACGAAACATTTCACTATCGCTGGACACATCAAAATGAGAAGCACTTTTGTTCTAATTGCAGATAATTTATCACTGTCAAATAATGTTGCAACTTAACCCGACATTGTAAATGTATTGAAAAATTATATTTCATAACACAGTAAAATGAATAATCTGTATCTTAAACACTGTTGCTCTAAAAAGGAAATAGAAGGCATTTATTTTTGGTGGTTATGATACTTAAAACGTTCATATTGAACATATTTCTATTGGTTGACCTGGTAGCTCCCATTTTTGCATTAAATGAAAGATTTTTAAGATTACTGCTTTGAGGATCACTCTCAACCAAAGCTCAGACTCATCAACCAGAAATGAGCCAATTATATTGGGCATGTTGGACAATGTGGGATATGCTTCATATTCATATAATCCTGCCAGTAAATTAAATGGAGCTGCAAACAAACCAATCACAGGAGCCTGTTCTTTGTGACTTCAGAAACTCTGACAAACGTTTCCCACAATTGTGAAGCATTTGACTTTAAATCAAAATCATTGAGTCAATTATGTACAAATAAAGCTCAAACCAATACCAGTTATCTCAATAGTAATTTAGGATTGTTTCAGATTGAAAATATTAGTACCTTGATCCTGAACTGTGAAGTCAGTGGTGACGAGAGGTGGGACCTGTCCTCTAATGTTTGTGCTAAAGACCTGTCCTCCCAGCCGCGCTTTGTCATCCTCGATAACCTGGGTCTAGAGCAGAAAGGTTGGAGTAACAAAGTTTATTTGATAATCCTTCAGAATTTGAGAGTAGAACACACACACATATGAAACTAAAGAGAAGTTGTTTATGGATTTGCCAACAAAACAAACATTTTTGGGAATGAACAATGACAGCAGAAAAGATTGTAATGCAGGATGTATAGTTTATACACACTCACTGTGCTCGGTATAGAATCAGGGTCCAGTTTCTTCTGAGGGGGACCAGCAAGTCCTCCTAGAGCTCCAGGAAAACCCCCTGGCATCCCTGGCTGGGGTCCAGACATGAGTCCCCCAAACTGACCTACAAGTTTAAGAATCAAAATAATGAATCAAAGAAAAAAAATTTAGGTTATACTCAAAACATTTGCCTTTGATTAATATTTTAATTTTCCTTATGGCTTATGAAGACTTGGAATGAGTCCAGTGTTGCCAATCCTGCTAAAGATTCTCTGAAGACCAGTTGATAGTGGCATACACACATCATGGATAAGCTTCCACCCCTGCTGCCAGACTCCTGAACCAGAACCACGGACAAAGATTTGCTACCTCCAGGAGGCCATAGTAGGAAGATTTTACATGTTGTTGTATTCTTTTAAAACCTTTATCTGCATGTTAACATTTTAAGTCTTAACAAATCAAAACCAGGTTTTTGTTTCACTGGTGTACTTTATACGTCAGAGTCAGTGATGTAAAGTGATTAAAGGGTCTACGAATCAAAAGTCCTATAAAGGGTTTGATTATTAGTTAGTTCTGACATTATAGTGAATAAATATTAAATTATGCATGTGAAAAATATATCATTTAACACAACATAAAACCTGGCTGTGAAAGGCATTGCAAGTTAGTTACCTGGTTGCTGTGGGTAACCTGATGGAGCAGCAGGTCCTGTACTGTGTTGCTGGAAAGCTCCTTGGGCTGAAGGTGGAGGTCCAGGAAAAGGCCTGTTCATGCCTGCCATTGGAGGCCCAGTCATTGACTGTCCTCCCATTGGTGGCCCAGCCATCGACTGTTCTCCCATTGGCAGCCCAGTCATCGACTGTCCTCCCATTGGCGGCCCACTCATCGACTGTCCTCCCATTGGCGGCCCTGATGGCGGCATATTTGTAAGGGGTGTCTGTTGGGCTGGATGCATCTGTGGCTGACCCATTGCTGGAGCTGGAGTCTGGAAATGTTGCTGGGCAACAGAGCTTGCTGGAGGAGGGGGCTGGCTCTGCATGGCACCTGTGACTATGAGGAAAAGGCAAAACATTAAGAAATGTCAGGTGTTAAAGATGATGTAAAACTCTGAAGCTTCAGTAAACAACTTTACCATAGCTGCCCAGGTTCATAGCACTCATCTGATTAGCAAGTTGCTGCGTTGGAGGGGCAGGTGATGCCATGCTGTTGTACACAGGGTGTGAAGGCTGACCATAGGGAGGAGAGGCAGCTGATGGAGAGGCATACCTGTAGAATGATAAATAAAACTGATTCAGTGGGTTCTACTAAAGACAGAACACCTCCTACCTAAGGTATTCTGTCAGTAGTAGTCTAAAGGTAATATTTAGAAAGTATTTGCCCTCATGCCCTTTTATGGTGTAAGGTCAATGTTTTACACCTTACGGTTTCACTGAATTTCCATTTCTATCCAGCTGCTGTTCCAAGAAATTTACCTTTGGGAATGAGCACCATTCTGCTGCACACTTGGATTGTACTGACTGGATACAGGAGGCGGCGGCATTCCTGCAGGCGAGGTAGGTGGTGACTTCATCATACCTGCAATGAATAACAGATGGTCTTCTACTTCTATGTATTACATAAATACATATTGTCAAACTTGGAGGAAGCAACACTTAAGTTTTGGTGTGTGAATTGGAGGGATGTTGTTGTATTGGACAAAAGATGTTAAATCTGACAAGCAAAAAAGGAAGACCACAGAGAAGGCTCAGGGATGTAGTGGTGGAAAAGAGCCGATATGACAGAGGAGAATGACAGGATTATGTTTGAAAAATTATTAAAACACACTGCAAAGTGAAATTATTTTATGGAATAAGATACTCTTTAAACAAAGTATTAGTAGAGAGATCCTAAAGTTAGTGTCCAGCTCTGGCACTTATTCCTGTGGCTTGGAAGCAGATGCTTTCCACCTAGAAGTTTGTAAAGTCAAGAGATTTGTTGAGTAGGAAGCTGCTAACTTATTTAATAGTTTATAAAAACATAACCAAAATTCTTTTAAAATTAACAGCGAGACATACAAGGATGCCTATACAAGAGTGTAGAGATATTGCTGCAGTAGTTTAGACTAAACTATTGCAATCATCTAATTCAATGTAATTCCATGCATGAATTGCTGCCTGTGTTGAGATTTGAGATTAACATCCACCCTGGATGACTAAGAGACATGTGGACAGGGTTAAGCAAGACCACTCACAGCTGATATTAGAAGCTGTCCTGAGTGATCAGATCTCTGTTACCCACTTTACATGCAAATCAGTGCAGAGCAACATCACTTGGTGAGTTGTCAGCAGAGAAATAAACAGGACATCAACACGTCTGCTGATGTTTTCAGTCAATGTCATTTCACAGCTAGAATGAGATGAAGATGATCCACTGTGGCAGTGCCAAAAGGGAGAAACTAAGCAGCGCTTTGTAAAAGTATTCATAACCGTTAAGCTTCAGCACTGATGCAGTGTTAGTTTTGTGTCACTGATAACATTTCAAAGGTCAGCCAAAAGCTTTTTTGTAGAAGCATTTAAATTGGGAAAATGTTTGAATAATTATGTACATAATAGCTAGTTTCAGCAGTGACTCATTCTAACAGGAAAACTTGCACGCAGTGGAAAAAAAGTGAAGTACTTGAATAAAATATTGATAACATGAGCTGGATTGAGCAGATTCTATTCATACAAACCTAAACAACATTTCATTTAGCCTATTTTTTAAATGTCTTTGTACCTGCTGGTGGAGCATTAAATGTCTGAGGTGGTCCTCCATAATGTCCATAGAGGGGCTGGGCAGGGGGAGCTCCAAATCCACCTTGGTACCCTCCTATACCCGGCTGGGCCTGGGAGTATGGGGGTGCAGCTACGTAACCCTGTTGGCTCATTCTGATGGGACGGCTGTCACTGTCTGCTCATACCAAGCTGGAATGGCAAAACATCAAGTTTACAATATACATGAATTAGTTCTTGGCTCATTTCATTTTGCGTAAACCAAAATACAAAACAAGCAACGTGAACCTCAGCTGAGATTTGACCTCAATCTGTTATCAACAATGTGTGGCAAGACCTTTGGCTTTACTTCCTGACAGATAAAGCAACATTGCTTCAGTTTAAATGCTTATCTAAGAACACCACACTGTAAAACGCAGCGAGTGCGTTCAACTAAAATCAATTAAAGTGTATACTTTTATACTTATTCAGAACCAACTGCCACTGCTTAATTTAAACACTTTTCTTAACCTAAAAATAAGTTTTTATTTAAACAATTAAAATAAATAAAACTTATATAAGAAAAAACATTTAAGGGAGAAATCTTCCAGCTTAGATGTACCAGCTTGGTTCACTTAGGACAACAGTTTAAGTTATTTTTTAATTTGATCCAAATTGTAAATATGTTTAAAAGCTTGAATAGGTTCTACAACATATTGTGAATACTCTGAAAATAAATTTCAGGGCACTTTTAGCAGGCAGAGCTCTACAGTCGTTCACTGTGAGCCTGAAAGCTTTCAAAATGCCTTTATAATCTTTTTTTTTTTTTGATAGCAGCTAATGACTGTTAGGTTCGACTTCATTGATTTCACAATGGCAGTAATCAAGCATAGGTGTGCCTAGTGAATATAAACAACTATTTCACAAACCTGTACACCTTTTCCAAAGATTACAGAAGATTCCCACGTATGGTTATAATCCACTAGCATCTAACCAATATGCAAAAACGCTTTGCCTCCACTGCAAGTGGGAGGTCCCAGATTATAAAGCTGTGGAGTCAGCATCATTTTACATGGTATTGTTTTAACAATTGCCATATCTACTGCAATTTGAGATTGTAAAATGTAATTAAAACAAGTTATAGTACTATTACTAATAATTGGCTTATTAGAGCACAACCAGCTGTAATCAATAAAAACTGTATTAATCTTATAATTAGATTATGCGAGCTATAAGCAAATCAATCAGAATTTCAAACTATTTCAAATGAATTAATACAAAAAATAGTCTGAGTATGAATAGTATGAATGGAATATAATTTTAAAGTGAAAGATTAACATGTGCAGTTGGGTTTTATAGTTTATAGTGCACATGCTCTTTGCATAAAATACAACACAAATACATCACAATGTTTGTGCGGGATCTTGCCATTTAAAAATGATAAGTGCACAAGTTTAAACTAAATCTCCGTATTGAAACAGAAAGCTTATAACGCTGAAGCTGTAGTTAACTTTTTAAAGACCAGCCACTGGGCACAACTGGGTCATTAAGCAACAGCTGCGTACTAGCAACTTCATCTAATGCTTTTAAACCCCGGAAATCTGTTATTTTAAACACAATTCGGCCTATTTTACACACACATTGTGACAGTTTTGGTGGGGTTTGAGGTTCTATACTTAGGAGACTGCGCAACTTCCGAAAATTGCCACGTCAAAGTCCGTTATGATGGGTAGGAAAAAAGAAAGAAAGGGGGGAAAAAAGGCGTTACAACTCTTCATTAAATCAAAACGCAATCTGCCGAGATGGAATAGTACATTAATAACATTGGGCTTTGTATACGTTTTACAAAAACATGACATCACATGTAGCGTTACTACATATTAAGGCATCTTTGCGAGAAAGCGGAAAGCGCTGCAAAGTTTCCAGCTGTGAGACGCTTCGCTTTAAATGTTACCCGAGGAGGAAATATTATTCAGTTCAGCTGTAATGGTGTCATCGTTCCTGGTTTGTGTTATTTACCTGAACAGCGGGGCAGAGAGAGATCCTCTTCTTCTCTGAGAAAATCGGAGTGCCACGTCAAACTCCACAGAGCACCGGGTCGCTCCGCTGCCGTGACGACGAAAAACCAGCCATCTTTACGGCGCGTGAAAGTTTTTCAAAATAAAAGCACTAGAGACGAAGACGCTCTCGCACCAGGGAATTAAAGCAAACTCGACGTTGTTTTCTCAACAAATCACACTGAATTAGTCTCAAATCAACATTTTACAGCCAAGTAAAATACATCTAGTGTCTTTATATTCGAACACTTTTTCATAACCAGATAGTAATTTTTACTCTGAAGAGTTCGCCGTCTAATTTTCCTTGTTGTGGGAAGCAGTAGTACTGACTTTACAGACTTGGCTTTTGGTTTGCGCATGCGTGAAACTGAGGGAACCCATACACGTCAGCACAGTCAGTGTTTCATCACCTGAATATTGACAGTCCACCTTGTACTTAAACTAGTTTTCAGGTTTATTTATTTTTGCTAAGTCGGCATTTTTTATTTATTACATATTAAATCTTCTTAAAAACGTTCAAATTCCACATATGTTTTTTTTATTATGAAAGAATTATTAAATTAATTCCTTTATTAAACATATTTAAACTAATTTTAACATCTAAAAGATCCTCTGGTCGTTTTCAAGTAGAGTTGAAATTATTTGCTAATTTTGCGCATCATTCGCCGTTAGTGCTGATGCAGGTTAGTATCAGTTAATAAATAAATCTGAACTTATGTAGCACTATTACACACAACAAAGTGACCAATGTGCTTCGTAGGTAAAATAAGCAAATAAAACAGGTAGAATAATAAGAATATAAAAAAGACACATTGGGATAAAACCGGAACAATTAACACAAAAACAAGCCAATTAAGTTTATTTATGGGGCAGATTATAAAAAGAGCTTGGCGCCACCTGGGGGTTGGTCAACCATATTTGCATGATCTCTTTTATGGCCATATGATTTATTTATTTATTTATTCATTCATTCATTCATTCATTCATTCATTCATTCATTCTTTACAACAAACTCCTGACAAAAAGTTTCCTAAACTTTTTTGGAGACTTTTTATGCGGCCAACGTGCTGTTGCTGACCAATAATAAAAAATAAAAATATATAGATTTTAAATGCTTAAAATATTGTTTCAAAAATATTAGACTTCATGCAATTGACGCGTAACGCTCAATTTAAATGTTAAAGGTAGGCTTGGATGGTCTGCGACATGATGTGGATTTGTGGATGTTGCCCTCCAGAAGCTCCGCGGTGATGAGCGTGAATCCACCAGTTGCACGCACCGCCCGCGGGCGGGTCTCTGCGTGGTGACGTTTCCAAAAAGCGGGCCGGACTCAGTCAGAACTCAGATGATGGGGGGATTGTGCGGTGGATGTGGTTACTGTGTAGCGCTGCTTGCAGAATTGACATCGCGATGAGCGCGCCGTCGTCGCTTGGCTGAGGGTGGCTGCGCACAGCATGGGCACCGGGGACTACATCTGCGTGACCCTACGTGGTGGCGCACCGTGGGGGTTCAGCCTAAGACAGGGAGAGGGGGATATTTACAGACCTTTACTCGCTTCCCAGGTACCTACCTATTCTTTTTTTTATGACTTTGGTGTATTACCAGGTAGTAACATACCTGGTAATGTTAAGAAACAGCAATGAAGAAATATTTCTAGCTACTTATTGAAAATCTTTGTGGTGAAACTTTTTTCTATTGGGTGCATTTTTGTGTGCTTTGGCTGTGTTTTGGTGAGAGATTCCTCAGCACCCTTATATGGTCAAGGCCAAAGAGAGAGTGAGAAGCTCAGGGCAATGTGATCTTTCATGGGTTTGCAGAGGCTCTTGTAAGAAAACAAGGCATTATTCAGGATATGAACTAACCTTGTGTGTGTGAATCATGCATGGATGCAGATTAACTAAAAGTGATGAAAGTAGAGCAGAAACCTTTCCAAAAGGGAGAAGGTGCAGTTAATAATGAGGAAATGCACACATTATTATGGTTTGCTATATGCTAAGCATTAAGACTTTTTTTAATGTGCAACAGACTTGGAAAAAAAAAACAATACATGCATATCCTAAGATTCTCATGGTAGGATAATGCTCACAGTTTTATGATACAAAACACAACCTAAAACAAATGCATGATCTAATCGTTTTTATTTTTGAACAGTTATTAATCAACCCCTAGCTTGCCAATTTTGAAAACAACTTTGCTTTAACTTGGGTGTGACTCCTTCAGTTTCAACACCTTGGCCATTTGTGTTTTTTTGTGACCAGAAGCATTTCCAAAAAGTCAAATAGGTCTTTTGTCTAAACGATGGAAATGCTGTAGCACTCTTTCAGCCAGCTAAGCAGCAGAAAACAGTGGGAGAGGTGCATCATTACTGAACTATGTTTTAAAAAGCCAGAAAAATCTCCACACACTCTGGTACTTTCTGTCAGACCTTAAAGGGACTTAGTAGAAACAGTATGACAGAAAGTTTTAGGGGTTTTAAGGCTGGAATTTTAAAAGTGCCTTATACACCTTTGCACCAGTATCTGACTTCTGTTTTAGCTTCCACAGCTTCACTGTCTGTGTTTTCACAGCTAGCTTAAACATCTTTGACCTAGCAACATGAAGTATAAGAATATCGTCAGATGGTCAGATTGGTATTTCCTGCTTTTATGACGGAAATAAAAGAAAAATATTAAATATTTTGAACTCCAGGCTTCATGTAAAACAACAAATTGCAGCACATAGCAAGAGAATAACAAAAAAAAAACTAATCCTCTCTAAATTAATTGCTTTAGTGTTTCAGTAACCTTTAAAAAGAAAAAAAATACATAGTACTGTGCTTGCAAATAACTTCTTGAAGATTGCTTTCTGATACTACAGTGCAATCACAGTCGCAAAACCAGGTGCCTTTGCCCTTGAGGAGCTGCTGTGGCTCTATATATGGTATTGTAATGCAAGCTGCAGTGATCACTCATCAACTCGTCAAAATACTGAAGATCTAAATGTTTTTGTTAAACTGCATTCCTTGTAACATCAAAGCTCTAGTTGAAAGAAAAACCTCAGAGACAGAAAAAAAATACTAGGGATTATTTTTAGTGACAGATGAACATGCAATAATCAAATCATGATGTTTGTTTCTGACTTTCATTAAGAGAGTTTTCTGCCATTTAAGGGAGCATGTTCATATTTCTCCTTGGGAAACAGTCCACTTTACAGGCACTCTGATCTCTAAGCAGCATCTAAACAACGTTCAGAAGAAAAGACTGTATTTTTTCATCAGATTCTGGATATGTCTACCCCAGAAGTAACCAAAAGAATATAAAAACATAATCTCAGAAAAAAATTATCTAAAACCTTTACAAACCATTTAATTTCCACCCATAAGTAAACAAATTCTGCACTCAGTCTTGCAAAATGCTGTGCCAAACGTAGGGCCCCATACGGGGACAAAACTTCATACTCCGAAAAGCTTATTTAAGTTTTATTTCCCCACTTAAATTTTATTGTCCAATCATGGCGCTGAGCACTGAGTTTGACAGCATTGATTTCTTGTGGTCTGGGGAGATCAGTCTAAATCATCTGGAAGTCAGGACTCTATTAAGCATTTATTTTTAGTGGAAAGGGCAAATAAGTAAGCTAGGATCAGTAAGCTAGGAGAAATATCATAAAGTGTAGATTTTGCTGTGTTTGGTCAAATTCTACTGAATTCTTTGGGGGCTGTGTTTTGTTTTGGAGAGGAGTGTAAGTGCATGACTTCTTAATTCTCCTCTCCTTATAAGGGAGGTTGTATTTTTCTTCTTATTGTGAGTCCTGGCTCCAAGTAGGAAGCTGATGAGGTCACTTTTTTAAAGCTACAGAAACAGAAAAGTATTTGAAACGACGTCTTAAAAAAACTCCTACCCTAACAAAAAGCTACCTTAATTAGAAATATATTTCATCCTAGAATGGAAAGTCAACATGGATCAGATCAGGTATAAAATGAACTGTGAGACCTTAAATTTGCCAAATGGGTGCATTATTTACAATTGTATATCTCTACAGCAAAATCAGATTCCTAACATGGATAAATAATACTCTTTGCTTGGATTATCGAATTAGATGTGGACCAAAAGGCCTTTTGTTTTGGATATTCAAGCCATAATAGTGCACCTTAGGAACCTTATTAAGCTATTAAGAAGTCAGCAAAATGCTACAGTTTCAGTCATTCAGGGTTATTTTCCTGCTCCCTTATCAACTTGAACTGCACAAGTAGAAGCTCTGTACTTCTCTTCTGACAGAAAGTCATGAGACCTACATGATTTTTTTTTCACATGTAAATAAATTAAGATTAGGTCTCCAGAGCAGCTGAATCTGAATGACACTAGAAAACAACGTTTGCTCTTAGTACTCCTTCATACACTGTGATGTGTCAATGTTGCCCAAGAACCCTTTTATGTAGACTTAGCTACGCTGTATGTTGTTAAATTACCTTTTGCAACAATGCAAAACCAAAATGAAAGAGCTTAGGTGGTTCAGGCATCTGGTCAGGAGTGTGAAAGTTGTAGCTGGGTGACATTTGTGGTTATGTTTTATAAATCATTCGACTTGATAAAGTTGATTATCATAGTATTATACTGTATAAGGTGTCTGGGACAAGGTGACTTCTTGTATAATTGTGTACCTTAAGGCAGCTGGAAGGGTTTTAGCAAAAATGTAAGAATGTGGTTCTTCTCAGCTTTGGAAGGTGATTTTGAATTGCAGTTTCAATCTGCCTAGTTGAAACTTGACGAAAACACGTTTCCTTGGCTTGTGTAATCAGAGCCGTTCAAAAAGCGAGCCGTAAATGTGATTGTTTCTGGCAAGCCTTTAATTCCACAACAGTGGACACAGCTCCCCTGTCATCACCAGCTGTATTTACCCGTTACATTTCCAAACAAATGACTCAGGCTTAGCTTTTATGAGCAGTAAATTTCAATCAGGACAGGGAGAGGGAAAAATGGGCCTGACTGTGTATATTTGGCTTCCAAGGAGAGCAGCGACAAACATTCTCCCTCCTTTTTTGGAGTTTGGATAGGTTACGGTTAGGTTCCAGCAGAATCCATCCTCCCTGTATTGAGGTGAGAGTCCTGATGGATCGCTGCGCCGACTGCCTTTTTAGGGTCTGTTTATCCAGTTGTAAAAACTGGAGCTAAAGTCAGGGGGCTCATATTAAACCTACCAGCTGTGTAACATAACATGTAAAACACTTTATTGCTGTAGCCATGCTCATGGAGCTGTTTTGGAATTTCCTTTTGCAACACAAAGAGTTTGTTGTTTTTAGCAAAAGAGTGAAATTCTGCATGCTAAATTCAAGCGAATAAAAAATGGAGGCAACAATCCCAAAACGAGGAAATAGCAGTTTCACTTTTTCTATGATATTCGCACGCCATCTAGTGACAAGTACATTTTACTGCAAGTACTGATGCAACTTGTTCAAAATCTGAAGAATGAACCGGTGGTTAAGAAATACATCCACATCTTTCCCTGCATATCCTTGCTCTATGGGGTAATGGTAATTATTTAAAGTGTATTCAAAGCAATAAAATAGTTGAATGGTATTTACTGTACCATTAAATGCTACTGTGCTGGATTTGTATCCACTTAAACAAAGAAAGCCATTCATCTATCTACATACAAATTTGTGCTTCGTGTCACCAATTAACTCTTTTATTTTCATGTTACAACTCTTCTTTTCCATCCTTGCTTACTGTATTGAATTCTTGAGAAAATTTGAGTCTGATCTTATTTAGATATATCTGGATTTGTATCATCTAATTGGGTGGTACTAATTTAATCATTTGTCTCCATATGTATGAGTGGCCTTTTGAACTGATTTAACAGCTTATTGCAGCCTATTGCAATTTCTTATTAATGAACCATTAGATAGCAAGAACCAATTACTAGAAAATGAGACCACCAGTCAATGGTTTAACTGGTTAAAGTGCCTTCTAAATGGATCTGCACTGTGCTGGCCTGTACAGTGAAGATCTCTTCCACGGAGGTGAGGATGTACAATATTAAATTTGATTTCAGTTTTGCCCAGGTCTGGATAAGTATAAAAAAACAACATAAGATTTGGGAAAGATATCACATTACCCTTTCTGACACCCTTGGCACCTTTGTTGCCCTTCCTTCTTTGCTCATTCCTGTCATTCCTTGTGTCCTACCTCCATATCTTCATTCATTTTATTCCCCCTCATCCAGTAATTACATTTTTCAAATTCCATTAAGCACAAATCCATGGTGAACATTTTTATTTTATGTTTGAAAAAAAATTAAATAACATATAAAAATGTAAGATTTTTACAGAGTTTTCTAAGTCTTAATAGGGTTTTGAACTCATTGTTCAGAGACAGTCTGTGACAGTGAAACAATTGTTGTGATTGGTTGGGATGAATGATAGCTAACAGTTCTCACTTGTAGGTCATGTTCTCACCAGCTGTAACTATGCCAGTTATGTTCATTCATGTCGAATGTCATTTGGTTGCAGATACATGTCATCTGATGGGGATTTTGTTCTCCTTGCCTTTTCCCTGTGCAGGTGGAAGATGGCAGCCGCGCCTACCTGGCTGGAGTCCAGGAGGATGACGAGGTGGTGTCGATCAATGGAGAACCCTGCGCTGATCTCACGCTTTTACAAGCTTCAGCACTTATCGAAACATCTACCGGCACCCTGCAGTTACTTCTGAAAAGGTTGTTAAAATGAACAGTGATTGGCATAAATAATACTTTGGTGAACCATACAGTTTTTGCTTCATAAATGAAAGAATATTGTCAAAAGTATTCACACTGATTCATTCATTGTGTTGAAAGAGTCTTTTCCAAACTGTTCTCAGTCAGTTTGAGAACAACCAGTTTGTTATAATATTCTAAAGCAGTAAAATTAAATTTTACTAAAAACAGCTCCACAACATAATCCCCCGTGACTTTACACTTGGCACAATGCAGTCAGGCAACTTATTTTGTCCAAACAACTAAAATGGCAAACCAACTTGTTCGTTGGTTTGACACAAAGAGAGGCATGATTCATCTTTCCCGAAAACACATGATTAGTAGTTTGGATAACAAAATAATAATATGTATTTGTGTTAACTATAGGCTTTTATTATAAACTTTTCAAAATACAAGCTTCAGTGAGTCTAAAGAAACCCATTAAGGACTAAGTGAGTTTTAATTATCTTTCAAACTACCTAAGCTTAAGGACATATTGTGAATCTGCACATAATTCACCTCTACCATTGGTGATCAAAACTATTGTTCAAGAAGGGTCAGTCTTTCTTTTTAGGGTGATGGCATGGAGGCCCTTCAACCACAAAAAATAAGAGCTCAACATTGAAGAAAATACTTTTGAAAGTTATCTGGCTGAGTTAAAGTTGTTCCTTAATGTTTCAATGGTCAAATAGTTTGGAGTGGTACTGGACACACTAACTTGACAGTACACTTAAACTTAGATATGTACTCAAATTATTATGGCTAATCTGTATAAGACACCAATGGATTTGTATTAATATTGCTATTTTATATTTCTATTTATGTTTTGCATAACACCCCTTATGTGGGACCTTTGAACTTTTTACATGTAGTTATATAAAATGCATAAAGATATTGCCGTCTGTTTTAGTTATAGATAAGATCTGGTCTCTTTAAAGTCCCATTGACTGGAATTCACTGACCCCAGTATAATAATAACATTTTCTAATGCTCTTCACAGAGCATTAAAGTGGAAATTAGTGCCAGTGAGGTGTAAATGTAATTACTTTTCACTTTATGGCTCTGACATTTTGGTTACGATTCAGATTGAGGATTTGATCTACTTTATTGCTTTAACCCTTTATGACTTGCGACTTATTATTTCTGTCCTTGTTCATACATTCAAATGCTAGATATTCTTCTGTCTTTTACAAATAAGAACATAGTGTAAATGATTAAAAGAGCTTCAGTCCTAATCAGAAGAGTAGTTTTTTTTCATTTGTCAATTTCTGATGTTTTTTTCCAATTTTAATTTATTCTTGTCATAAAATTAAATTACCCTCTATTTTAACTTAAAAAAAACTATCCGGTCTATTTTGTTTTGCAATACATTTAATTTCTATGCAATAATGCAACAAAATACAACAAAAGGGACTCCTGTCAGACCCCAATATTAGCTCTGCTGCACACTAGTTTTCAAATATATAATTTAATAAAAGTAAATAAATACAAATTTCAACCCCGAGTCTCAGATTAAGAGTTATGAAAGTACTAAAAGGTACAGCTTTGTATGATGACTAAATTGAAGTATGTCCCATAACCAGGATCCCATGTACAGTGATTGTGTGGTATAATTTATGAAATTTAACTGTGTATTCACAAAGAACAAGTAAAACATAAAAATATTCTTTATCTTATTTTCATTAATGTTCTCTCTTATTCCTTTCAAAGATGCAATTTCCTCCCCTCTGAAGACAGCGACTCAGAAGGGATGTCCCTTGGTGAAAAGGTCTCTTCGGATGAGAATTTAAAAACCACCACCCTCCACATCATTTCCCCAAAGTCTGAAATCCCAAACCAGGTCTGCATATCTGATCCCCAAGGTAAGGTGCTCCATCGGGAGTTGGACAGTGACACAGAAGCTCTCCCCAGTGGTACATTGTCAGATGACCTGGGACGCCATGAGCTGGTTTTTAAGCATAACAAGCAAGTGCGACGATGCTGTTCCCCAGAAGAGTTTGTGGAGCTTCAGGTGTCCCTGTCTGATCAAACCTTGGAGAATGGGGGCTGCACCTCTCTCGGGAGTGCTCAAGGGATTGAGGGGGACTTCTCAGTAATGGAACCTGTTCACACCACCTCATCCCACCATGTGCAATGCCCCGTTAGAGAGCCGCTTGGTCAGCATGGCGTGGTGCTCCGCGCTCCCACTGTGGAGGACACTTTGCAGCCGCCAGATGCATCTGGAACGGGGAGGAGCACTCTTAGCGTGGGTGGCCACACGATCACGGAAAACATTGGGTCGCAAAGTGAAGAGGAGGAAGGAGGGGGACCCAATCAGCCTGTTCCTGTCACTTTCACTGTCTCATTCGAAATTCCATCGGACGAGGCAACTCTAGCAGAAGAGCAAGAAGACTCTGAAGCAGAAGGGGAACAAGAAAAACCCAACAAGCATCGGGCAAAACACGCAAGTAAGTCACTTTGAAGAAACTCTTTTCTTTTTATACCATGAAGTATTTCATCACTGAACTGTGTTTGTTAACATGTGTGCATTCCATGGACTGATATCCTGTGTGTGTAAGCCTTAAAATAGGATGTCTTTTACTGCTCATGGAGGAGGGAACTCATTCCTTTCAATGAAAGCAGATATGGCAAAACCAGAAAGGATATTTTTCAAAAGCATAACATAAACTGTTAAGCTTTTATAGATGAAAAAAAACTATTACACATAAGTCCAGTAACTTTTTCAAACACCATAAACTCTATGGGAGCAAAATACATATAGTGAGGAGCTCTTCTGAGCTGGGTAAAAGACAGAAATATCACAAGAGCACACTGATGATGCCTGCAGAAGTGGCTCTTTGACAGACACCAGCATATGTCCCTTCATCTGTTACCTGATCCTTTCAAACGGGTGCTTTAACAGGGCTGAAAAAGTGCGGGTGTCGTTCACTCTCGTTGTCTTCTCCACCCTCTGGTTTCTCCTGCGTGAGTATTAAGAAGTAAGACGGTTTGATTTATTTTGTAGGAATAACTTTTCATTGTCGGTTGTTGCGTTGGTTATATGGTGTAAGTTGTTTGCGCAAATGTGCGAAGACTAAACAAAAAAGGAGCTACTTTAAAGTTACAAATACTTCTAAGGATGATCAGACTTAAATTTACTGCATGCAAGTTATTTTTGTGGTTCATATTTTTGGCTTGTTTGAATGGTTAATTTGATGTATGGTGTTGAATGCTTAGTGAGTGAACCAATAAAGACATTATATATGGGTCAGGACATGTTACTGCTTCTTTCATATTTTAATATTTTCTTACTACAAGCAGAACATTTAGTCTAAAACAAGAATATAAGTCATGGTCATGCAAATGAAAAAGTTAGCTTATTTTATAGTTCATTTCATGGTTAAATAATTTCAATCATATTGTAAGAAAACACTTTAAATTTTTAAAATATGAACCCTGTCCCATAATTTGAAGTCTTGTCTGAAGCGCTGCTTGTGCTTCCAGCCTCATGTTGCACTTTGTCAGGCTATCACTTAAATTATTCTCTCTTGTGTCCCGGTTTTTAATAATTGCTGTCATAGCCTTTCATGTACTTGGAGGTTCCAGAAGATTGCACAATAAAAGTAATATTTTACGTCCACACCTGGATTTAGGTTTGGTACGTTTGCAAGGTATTTTTGGGAATGTACCACTTTTTCTACATAAGACTTTTTAATCTGATCTTTGATTTTTTTGCTACATTTTTTTTTTGATTTCTTGTAAATGATTAATAGCTTTATGCTCAGATGGAATCTACTCAAAAGACAAATCTTTATGTTTAATTTAGCAATGTAATTGTCCTTTTTGCTGAATCTTTTCTCAACACAAATCTGTTTTCTTCTTTTCTACACAGGGCTCAGACGTACCGAGAGTCTGTCCGAGAAACAAGTGAAGGAGGCCAAATCCAAATGTAAACGTATCGCACTCCTTCTGTCAGCCGCTCCTTCAAACCCCAATAATAAGGGGGTGTTGATGTTCAAGAAACATCGTCAGAGGGCCAAGAAATACACGCTTGTAAGTTACGGCACGGGAGAGGACGAACCAGACTTCAGCGACGAAGAAGACGACGTGAACGGAGACGATAAGCAAGAAATCCCAGCTGGTGAATTTAGCTTTGAAGCTGCTATCGATTGTGAATCAAACAGGCCTTTTCTTTTGAATGCTCCAGGTAGTAAAGGTGTGCTAACTTTTAAGTTAGGGAAAAGTCTTGTTGAAATTAATAACAACTTGAACAACCAAGCTGAGATGGAATGTTTGCCTGAAACCAAAGGCAAAGGTGCAGCGATGTTTGCTCAAAGGCGTCAAAGGATGGATGAGATCACCGCTGAACATGAGGAACTCCGGCGTCAAGGACTACCTGTGGAAGCAGTGCAAGAGTTGGAGAAGAAAGTAACGGAGCAGTCCTATATCCAGTCCTCAACAGAGGGTCATGGTTACTTGGATGTGAATATGCACCAACAAAACCAACAGCAGTACCAGCAGTATCAGGAGCAACAGTATTATGAGCAACAACAAAATTACCAACAGCAGCAACAGTATCAACAATATCAGCAGCAGCAGTATGAGCAACCAAACAACAACAGCAACTGTATCAGCAACAGCAACAATATCATCAAGAGCACCAGCAAATGAATCAGTATTCTACAAATATAAATGGCACAATCCAGCATCAAACTAATGAAATTCAGAGTTCTTACAACAATCGTACTGCAAAACCTTTCACAACAGAAAACATGGTGGCAACAGCTTATTCTCATGGAGCAAGTGGGACCAATCAAGATTCTGTTGGCCAAGGAGAGCAGATAGCTTCCCGTGATGAGCGCATTTCTACTCCTGCAATTAGGACAGGCCTTCTGTCGGACTCTAGGAGAAAGAATACCAGCAAGCCTATGTTTACTTTTAAAGAAGCACCAAAAGTATCACCTAATCCTGCATTGCTGAACCTTCTCAATAGAAGTGACAAAAAAGGTTTTGAGTCTTGTCCTGAAGAAGATTATCTTAGCCTTGGGGCAGAAGCTTGCAATTTCCTCCAGTCTCAAAGACTTAAACCTAAGATTCCTCCACCAGTTGCGCCAAAGCCTTTGATCAACCCCAACTCTCCTCCTTGGTCTGCTCAGATGGAAGCAGCCAACCAGGACATGCCTCAGTCTGCTGAAAATAGTCTGTCCACACCTGCTGCAGCCCCCACCACAGAAACTGTCCCTGCTCCAAAACTAGAGCCAACTCCTGCACCTGCCCCTGAGCCCTCTACCCTTCCTACCCCTGAGGAAACCACTGCCAATCCCACCCCAGCTGAGCAGCATTCATGGACTCTCCCTGAACTAGAGTCTCAACAGCAGCCCGCACAAATGACATCTCAAGAAACACATGGCCAGGTGATTTCTGCTCAGCATTGTGAGACCTCTCAAATGGCCACCTGGGGTTCAGTACAGGTACAAGCACATCAACAGTCAGCTGCTTGTTCATGGCAATCAGCCCAAGTGCAACCTCAGAACCCACCTCCAAGTCAGTCCCCACCACAGCCACCATGGGTAACACGTCAGCCTACTCAAAGCCAAACGCAGATTCAACTAAGCTCAAATACTTGGGCCCCTCAGGGGCAACCATCCTGGACTACGCATGAAGAGCAAGCACAACCTCACACAAATGCTCAGCCATCCTGGGCCCAGCCTCAAGAGCAGCTTCAGTCTCATCCACAGGTTCAGCCACCATGGACACTCATGAAGGAGAAGCAACACATGCAGCAAACACAGCCATCCTGGAGTCAAGCCCAAGAACCAGTACAGACACAACCCCAGAATCAATGGATGCAGCCTCCCCATACAGACTCCCCACAGCAGCAACCATGGGTTCAACAACCTCAGCAAAAACCTCAAGTTCAGCCACCATGGGTTCAACAAGTTCAGCCAGAAATACAACCACAACCCCCTTGGGTTCAACAAGTTCAACCAGAAACACAGCCACAACCATCTTGGGGACAACAGCAACATCATCAGGCACTCCCACAAGCATGGGCAAATGCCCAAGTACCAAGTAAACCTCAACCACCTTGGGTCTCAACTCCCCAACCAACCCCCCAACCGGGCACAAACACAAACCCAATCTCAGCCACCATGGATAAATGCAGCTCAAGTACAACCTCAAGCACAGGCTCAAGTCAATCTGAATCCATGGGCACCAGTTCCCGCACATACTCCATCTCAGACGTCATGGGCTCCGCAACCTCCAGAACATGGTGGTGAGCAACCTATAAATTCATGGGCTCAGGACCAAGGTCAGGCCCAACATCAGCCGCCTTGGGCTCAATCAGTTCCTTCACTGCCCACACCCCAGTCCAACTGGCAACAGTCCCTTTCAAATACATCTCAACAACCACAACTCAATACATGGCCATCAGCTCAAGCCCAGCCTCCAACACCAGTTAATGACTGGCGACCACAGCTACAGCAATCATCTTTGAATGTTCCATTGTCTACAGTAAACACCCAACCTTCTCCTAAACCATGGCACCCACCACAAAACCAGACTCCTCCCCCTCCACCACGGCGAATGTTCTCTTACACTGTTGGTCAAAAAGCTGCATCGCCTGTCAACCCAATGGCCACTGTCTTAAATCCTAAATTGTCCCACGGTCCAGCTTTTGAGATGCCAGTGGTCAAAGGAAAAGGAGCTGACATGTTTGCTAAGAGGCAATCTCGCATGGAGAAGTTTGTTGTGGACTCTGAGACTGTGGAAGCCAACAAAGCAAGTCGTTCAACATCGCCAGCTGCGTCCTTACCAAATGAATGGAAGTATACACCCAATGTACGTGCTCCGCCTCCCAGGGCTTACAATCCTATTCAATCTCCTTTTTATCCCCCAGCAGCAACAAAACAGCCCCCTGCAAGTAGTCCTTCAGTCAAAGCAAAGAAAAAAGACCAGGAAAAACCAAAACCTGCCCCTAAACCACTTAATGTTATTGATGTTATGAAGCATCAACCATATAAACTAGATTCTTCACTCTTTATCTTTGGTACAGGAGCAGAGGCTGCTAAGCCTCCTGTACCAAAGCCCAGCTCACCTCCTCACTCACTTCTTGACAACCAAACAATTAGATATGAGCAAATGGCTCCAGCGCAACAAGCTGGACCATTTACTCCTCCATATCCCCAGCAAGGCTATGGGATACCCATGCAGCCTGTAATGCATGATCCCCACTATCAGCAAGCCCAAGTTAATGTTTATCCTTATCAGCCATCTCCGGGTAGTCCATACCAACAAGAATATAACCAGCAGTATATGCAGGCTGTTCCACCAACTTATCAACCCCAAACCCCTCAGCCTTTAAATCATCCCTACCAACAGGCTGCTTACCAGCCAGCCAGCAGCCCTCCTTATCTGGCAACTCCCTCAGTACCATACAAAGCACCACCTACTAATAACTACATAGCCCCGAGTTTTCCTGTGGCTGCTAGGCCTGAATCTGTAACTGGTGGTGGTACTGGAGCTGCCCCCAAGCCTAAATTTACTGCTAACAAGGGCTCAGCTCAGGTGTGGAAGCCAACATTGGTTGAAAAAGAGTGATTCTCATAGGCAAATGGCAGGTTCATTGCCTAGTTGTGTCAACACAGTGCACTTACAATATACTGGCCAGTGGAAGACTTAAAGCACATTGTATAAACTTCTTCAAGCAGTCAATGTCTCCGCCCTGTTGGCTTTCTATTGTTGTAGAACAAAGTGTGTCAGATCACAGTTGTTCAGCACTTGTTTAAATTAGTTCAGTAGCATATTAAGACCTTTGGGTTACCCACAAGGGGGTCAACAAAGGTTGATGTTTTTTTATGCTAAACAAATGCAGTTTTGTGCAAATCTAATGTGATGATGTTAGGAATGTAGGGGAGTATTTTGGTCAGAATAGGAAGAAAGCAAGAAGGAGGGGTCAGAGGTGAATGGTCTATAGACTAAGAAAAAGGTTTAATATAGTAAATATGAGAATGCTGAACTTATATAGTGAGCTCATAAAAGTGTTTTGAAGGAAAATCAAATCTAAAAAAATGGTCAAATTAAGCAGTTGAAGGAATGGTGCAGTGGGAGAAAGGTATGGTTTGTATGTAGTGATACATCATCGATAAAGTCAAGTAATATTGGCAAGCAACTTTAGTTATGTAGGTCAAGTCAAGCTCGCGAGACACTGAAACTCTCTTTGTGATAATTAAAAAAAGATTGTTTAAAATAACTTAAAAAGATTATTAATTCGGGGGTAGGGAGGTTCTGTTTCTGTATTTTTATTTTTTTTCATGTCTCCTTCTTAGGAAGATTGGTGTTATTTTAAACTCCTTACCAGCTGTTGCATCATGTTAGATGCTATATTTAAAGTGCCTTAAGAGAAGTCCAGTTCTGAAGTCCACATACTATTGTAGGCTTAGATTTCAGCTCAGGCAACTGAAAGCTACTTTCATTCAAACTTTCACATATCAATGTTAGTGCATCTTCATCTTTTCAACAATATGACATGGTTGCATCAGAATACATTCTCAAATTAAAATTAATAAAGGTGTAAGTTTATGAGTAAAGCTGAGTTAGATGTATATTTGGTACAGGGCTTCTTTTGTTTTTTCTCTCTTCATTGTGCACTTTATGTATGATTCACTGCAGTGCCATTAAACTATCTCTTTTTCGTGTTTGGTTTCCCCTTTCTTCTCCTTTGGTATTCTTTATGTTTTACTTTCTATTCCCAACTTTTTCTTCTGTTCATGTTTTCCACCTATGCTATAAAAAGTAATGAATAGTGCTATTATTTAGGAGATTGGTTTTATTCTGGCAATCTCCTAAAAAGACTTTATCAGAAGCTGAATATCTGATACGCTCAATAAGCTGGTTTTGTAAAAGTTGTTATGCAGGTTTGTGCTTGAGAAACACATTCCTGTAGAATGACAACCTGATGATGCATTTCTGAAGGGGATTGATTTCAGTACAGTCTCATTAGGAGATGAGGTCAAGTGTCTCATGCATTTTTCAAAATATTAGCTTATTTCTTATTTAGGACTTTTACATCACATGTCTCTTCACTTTGATATTACATTGCCTATGCAAGAAAGAACAAAGTAAAGAACATTTTAGGAATTTAAGTTTGGAATTGATGGGATTTTTTGTTTGAGAACTCTCTTATACATCACGTTTTAATCTCTTACACAATGTCTACCACATTTCCAAAATCCACTATGTTAATGTTACCCGGACAGGTAGATGCAAGCCCAGATATAGAGCCACTAGGCAGTTCATTAATACACTCAATTGCTAACTTAGAATAACAACACATCATCTTTTCACAAGCATGTGTAAAGATAATGTACTCTGCAAAACTTTTAAATTATGTATTATTTTTTAATATTCTTCTTCCAAGGTGCTATAATTTCTCATAATTTAATTTTCAAAATAATTAATGTCCCTTGAGCTTTTGCACATTTTGTTTCATTACAATCCATAATTTTAATCTACTATATTGGTATAGTAGATTAAATTGATGTGACAGAGTATCATTAAGCCATGTGCAATTGTGAAATAGATGGAAAGTGATGCAGTCTTTTCTTTTCCAAACAAAATCTGAAAAGTTTGGAATCAAGAACAATTTTCACTTTTTAAAATTGTGTCATTTTCCTTTCACTTCACAATTATGTGCGATCACATATGGTTCAAGGGATATACGCATTTATGCAGGCTCCTTTGTATTGAGAGTTCTCCAAGCTTTCTGACGGTTTTTTAGTTTTTCTTCTGACTTTGGCTTCATTTTCTAATGTTTTCACTTACTTGCCAGTGTTTTCCAAACCTCATAACCCTGATCTATGAATCACTAGGCATAAAAACATTCATATGTTTAGGCATTTGTTGTTAAAAGCAGTCTGTTAAGAAGATATAGTTTGTTCCAACCTCTTGAGTTGAGAGTTCAAAATATCAGAGCTGTAGACTCAACCTTGAAACTTGCCCTTAAGTCTTAAACCTGGAGTCTATCGAACCTTTTTTATCTAAAGTAATTAAGAAGGAAACTAAACCAGTAAGAATCTAACAAGAGTCTACATGACTTTGCAAGAATGTACTGATGTAGCATCATAATAACCACAGAGAAATTTCTCGAATTAAGTTCTGCATTAACTTACCTTGGATAATTTTTTAGTAAAAAACAGACCTCTGACATCTTATTTTCTTGCTGTTGAACTGTCATCACTGTGAAGACATTCACTGCTCTTCAAAGTAAGAGACATGTAATATCCTATAGCCAGTGTGGTGACATCCAAAGAGCTATAGACTGAAACTTCTCATACAGTAGATCACTATATCACAGTATGTCAAAATCCATTCCTAAAGGGCTTGTGTCCTGCAGCTTTTTAATGGGTTTGAAGTCCAACACATCTGAATCGAATGATTGAATCAACTCATGAACTCAACCTTAAAAAGTTCAGGTTGACATAATTATGTGAATCAAGTGTGTTGATGCAGAGACATGTCAAAAGGATGCAGAACACCATCCCCGGAGGACTGGATTTTGACATAAAGCCAAGACTAATTCTGACTGAAGGATAATGCATTTCTCAGGGTCTGTTGCAATATTTGCTATGTCATAAGCTTGACTTTCATCAGCTTTAACTCTTCATCAACTTCTTCTGCTTGATGAAATCTTTGGTTTGCTTTCAGACAGAGCTGTTTTTCTCTTTTGTTTTGTTTTTGGGGTTTTTTGTACTTTCACATGTTTTGCTTTTCCCCTGTTATTCTTGAACTTTCATCTTTCCCAAATATGGCCTGTGTTTCTGGCAGTACATAAGACTCACCAGAAGATGGCAGCACCTACCATTTGTTTGGTTCACTTTTTCACAGACTATTGTAATCAAGGAGCCTATGACGAGCCTATTCATCTCAGATCACCCTTCACTGTTATTCCTTTGACACATATTAATTAAAGGGCAGACAGTAGTATTAATCAGTGGAGTGCCACAATTAGAAAGTCTAGCAAAACAAGTTCGCTGAATACAGTCTAAAGAGGGCTGATCTTTAGCTGCATGAGACATAAGGTTAGCCTATTCTGTTCTGATAAAAAGTGTTATTTTAGCCTACAAGTGCTTTAGTTTCTTATTTCTAATCATGAAATACAGTCCTTATGGGAAACATTTTACTAAGCACCTGCTTTGTTGCTAATGTTTTCTGAGTCAATTTGCAGCCAAGCCCAATAAAAATATGCCTTTACTAAAATAAGCCTCTGTGAATCCCTCTTTACAGGTAACTGGCAGGGGCTACACCCTTTCTCCACCAGTCAGGATGCCATTCACAGGCCAGAAATCAGCGTCTGCTTCTTCCTCTCCCAAACCTCCAACCCGAGCCTCCAAATGGGATGTCTGCCTCACCAACCCCCCGGTGAGGCAGACATCCCATTTGGACAAAGGCTTCAAACCCTCTCCCCCTGGGAAGGCTGCCTCCCGCCATCCCCTGGGTCTGGTAGACGAAGCCTTTGCCTTTCAAGACCTGCAGCAGGCTCTTGCCTCAAATGTCCACTTTGCTGCCCGGCGCAAAATCCTACCTGAGCCACCTGTGGAGTGGAAAGGAAGAATCAGTTACTCATCCCAACAGAAACCAGGCAGCCAGAGTTGGAGCCAAAGCCGCAATCAGGGCCGAGCTCCGATTCCATCGATCATGTCTCCGTCGAGGAGCCCTTCCTCCAGCCCGGTTGGCATGCAAGGTTACAGGTCACTGCCAAGGCAGTGGCAGCCTCAGAAGTACGTGGTCGAGGCTAACCAGAGACACTCTGTGTCTTCATCTGAGAAACCAATATACATGTCTGGGTACACCAGCAACACCTGGAGCTGGAGGCGGTAGAATACAGCCGAGACATTTGGTAATGAGTGTTTCATCCCATTTCACCTCTTCGAACAAAACAAGCCAGTTTAGCTTTCAAAACGATCATTTCCTGTTTCACTTACTGTTTCATCAAATAAGTGACAATGCATGCTACAGTTAAATGAGGAAAAAGGTGATTAACACAATTAGCTTATATGAATGTAAATAAAGGATATCCGTAACATTCAGCTGGATTCTAACTAGACTGAGTCAGAGACTTCTACAACTATTGGCACTTCCTGGTTAAGATGTGCACAACTCCATAAAAAAATGATTGCTTCTCTTACTGTGAGCTTTGGATATTTTTTACCTCCCGTAGCATCGTCCACACTGTGCTTGATAGCCAAATACAGTATATCTGGGTGCTTTTCTAGCCTCACTTTTCACAGTTTCTGTTCTTTTAAACTTGTCAATCATTGCTCTTCCTGTAGATGAGGTGAACTTTTCATAAGAAGCTTTTTTCTTGATCATTTTTTATTATTAAGTACACATATATCATACCTGAATGGCATGTTCTCTTGTTTTTCCAATGCTGAATAGTGGGTACTGCCATGTTTTGCATATACTGGATTAAATACAGTAAAGGCAGTTTTTAAACACAGATATACAAGATTCTGTAACTGACAAATGAAAAGTTCCTAGACACTGATCAACTTTTAAAAAAAGTAAATGATAAATTAAGAAGATGCTATATAATTTCTATAAATTATTAGGTCTCCAGTGAACTATTGTGCTGATGATTGTGTAAAACAACTCCAAATATATTTATGTGAGGTTATGATACCACAGTTAAAGATTATATTATTTTTCAAGCTTTTCCATTTTACCAGGAGGGTCAATAATATTTGAAGAATGTTTACCTTGTTGAAGGAATGAGTATGTTGTTTAGAAGGGATATATGAGTGAGCACGGGCAGCCATCAGCTACGTTCAGCTTTGTTTTAGAAGATGATTAGGACAAACTGGCATATGCATGAGAAATTAGAAAAGATGTAAATAACAGCTAATTTTCAATATTTATTGTTGGTCTTAATTTGTTCCAGTTGAGTTTGCACAGGACAAATTCAGCATTCTCTGGGGTCCAGAAATAAGGAGTTATCTCCATACTAAAGAATGAAAATATATTTTTTGTTTGTCACTCTGTTTCCAAAAGAGAATTGCACAAACAAAATATAGTAATGTCTGTGCATTGTTGACATTTTTTGTGACACTCAGAAACAAAACTTTATGAGTATATATACGTTGAGTATAACACACAATACATTTGGATGGGCACTAAAACACTATGTAAGATGTTTTATTGTTGATTCATGTTTTCAATGTTGAAATTTCAGACTTTTCCTTCACCCTTACTCCTGTTCAAGGTTGCATTTGGGTCTCAAAGCATTCAGTAGGTGAGAGGAGAGCTACACTCACTGAACCCTCCACACAAAGTCATATGTTTCTTGTTGGATATATTTCCATGTCTAAAAGCCTTTCATAGATGGATCTTAATCTAAAGAAATGCAACACATTTTGTGAAACATAAGATGCTTTCACATTAATCATATTATGTGTTCTACAGTGTGTGTGTGTGTGTGTTTTTTGGTTGTGTGTTTTTTTTTCCATACGAAATGTTTACTTGACCATCTTGGGATGGAGGTCCAATCCTTTAAACACAGTCTATGAATGTACAATTTTGGTCTAATAGGTATTAGCTGAACTAATCAGAGAATAGGTTGGACTGCTTAAGTAATATTACTGATTAATTTTTGCAGCATTCATATAAGTTCTTTTACATGTCGGATCTTTTTCTGTCCAAACTGCCATGCTGCATGGAGATTAGATTATTTGTATTACACTATCTTATGTGTAGAAAGGTGAGGCTGCAGGATTTGATTTCTTTTTTTTTTTTTTTGAAACAAGGTAAATATTCAATGATTTGAGTAGTTTTGATGTCGGTAATTACTAATATGCTTCAGTGAGCAAACCTGAACAAAAGTCCAAGTAAGCCTGGACATGCACAAGGGCCAACATACAAACTTTACGCAAAGGTCCCAACTCAAATTTCAACCAGTAACAGCAATGAAATGAAGGAATCCGTGTTTGTGAATTTCTGATTGGTCATTTTAATTAGTGTTTGAAACACAAAGCTTGAGGAGAAAGAGTTGGCTACATTTCTCCACTGGACATCATGTCATTTTGCAATCAGGTATGTGTTTGAAATGAGCCTTTGTAACTCAAGAAAAAGTTAGTACCATAATTCGATGCGCTGAAGGCAGACATATCAAGTAACCTCCAAACGAGAAGAGGCTTTTTTCGTCTTTATTTTCGAGCTGTATGCTTTAACATGTGGCCAAAATGGGCTTAAGAGCATTTGAAGGCTGGCCAACTGTTTTCATTAGTTAATTGGAAGAAATAAGTAAAGTAGCAAATGGAATAAATCAACTACAGTATTTAGAGACAATGGGCTTTCAGTTGGACTTAAGAGGTGAATCAAAAACTTTGCTTAGATAAGAGGTTCACTGTGAAAAGGTTTTCTGAAAACTGTGTGAGGTGTGCTATGTTAAAATTTATAATCATCCCCAAAAATGAAAGTGTGGTTGTGTGTTTTCTGAATAGGGTAAATGTTGTTTTTATGTGATTCTCTCTGGGCAATGCCAGTAATATGAGTAGGATTTATCTCACTGGTGATGTTTTTTGATGTTTTGTTTAGCCACAGCTTTTGTGATTGATGATTTATGCTTCCTTCTTATAAAGATGTGTAAAAACCTCTAAAGTAAGTCTTCCTCTATTGCGGTAACATGATTAAAGTTAAAGCGGAAATACAAAATGTAAAAAAATATACATATAATCTTTTTTTTACAAAATCAGTCTTGTCACAGTAATATAAAAATTACTGTTTACACATATGTTTGGGAATTTTTAATTAGCAATTCAGTTTTTATTAAAACTGTTTGTTTATTTTAAGGGGTTTTGTGCACATCTTTGCCTTTTCCCATTATCATGGGTGGGGAGGCTGTGACAGCACAGATTGCTTTCAAATAATAGCCGTAATTCATAGTGCTGTTTGATACTGAAACATACTTTCTGAAGTGTTTTTTACAAAATAAACCCCGCTAAGTAGCACTGCTTTTCAACCTGTAATTATTTGTGTTTGTGTTCTTTGCGTTTCACTCCAAGCCGAATAGAAATTTGCTCTGGGCCATTTGTTGCTTGCTGTACCTTCCCAGAAGGATTTATTTTAATAAGAGTTGCTCCACGTACAGCGCAGTGGGGATTGGGGAGCAGGACTCATTTCCATGGTGACCGCCGGTTATGTAAGAACAGGGTCAACCTACTGTAGCTGGGCCATTAGAGAACGAGATAACAGAATAAGGGGAGACTATAAACAGAAATTTCCCTTTACAATTTAGATCTGGAAAATGATTTACCTTTAGTCGAAATGGAATGTGAGCAAGTGTCATACAAGCAGCACCAACAAATTAGAAAATGTTTAAGATGGCAGTACATACAATAATCCTGTTGCTCTGCTGTGAGTCCTCCCTTATGTCTCAGAAAGTAATAAATAATATGCATACAGATAAGATTTATATAGGTTAATAAAACATAGTGATGGTAATTTAAGACCAATGAGTTACTCTTTTTCAATAACTGCATTCAAAACAAACATTCAAGATCAAATTCCCAACAGATTTTCACCATTTACTGCACTTTTCAAGAACCATTGTGGAATATTACAACTAATTCTGTTTTAATTCTTTTAAGCAAAGTGCATGTCAGTTATGCCCCATGTTGCCAAAACACTATTGCACAACAGACTCAGCTAAAACCAGATTTTTTCCGGACTATAGAGCGCAGCTCACTATAAGCCTCACCCATAAAGTTTTTCAAATAAACCAGAAACTTACATACATAAGCGGCACCGGGCTGTAAGCCGCTGGTATCTCCGCCGCTCTCGGTTTTCCATAAGGATAGATTAATATATCTGCTCTTAAGGACGCAGCCCTGCATCTCCAACGCCGAACCATGTATTCCTTCACGCAAAGCTTACGTGCAACGGCTAACGATCCGTACTGCCACATCGATAGTCTTCAACTTAGAAGCAGCGTCTTATAAACTTCTTCCTGTTTCCATGATGAGGAGGTATGAGTTTGAAAACATTTCCCAGCCGTGCCTGCTGCTAGCATGTGCTAAATGAAAGTTAGCGCTTTCTTCTTTGCTTTCCAATTTTGCCTTCCAAAATTGCAAATCAATTTGGAAGTCTTTCTTGCCCCCTGGTGGTGGTTGAAGAAAAATCCACAGAAAAGCCGCAGCAGGCCATAAGCTGCATGGTACAAAGCGTGGGAAAAAAGTAGCGGCTTATCATCCGAAAAATACAGTACTTACATAGACTCCCTAGGGGGACACAACCAATTCTCACTGTCTATTGCTAAGCAAGACAAAACCTTTACAGCTTTAGGTCTGTAAGGATTATCAAAGCAATTTATATTTGCTAAATGTTAGAAAATAAGATAATTTCCAGAGATTGTTGTACTTTTCTACAATTACTATGCCTTTAAATGTTTGTGTAGGAACAGATGATACCATGGCTTCTGATAGGATAAATTATTCAGCATTTAAGTTAAACAAAAGCAAACCTGTGGTTGTATTTTAAGACCACACTTGAAACACGGCTTCCCTGTATGACATCATGAAGAAAATCACAAGATGTATCAGTGAGAGGACCGCTTTTTGGTATCCTCTGTTACAATTTACAGATGCATAAATTTCACCTGTTAAAACAGGCTAATAACTTAACAGCCCCCCCCCCCGTGACTTGGGGAAAAATGTTTGCTTAAAATAAACACATTCAGTTTTGGTTTGTCATCCTTAAAAGAGCTTTAATTGTTCATAGCTACTTTTAAGGCATATTCAAATTCTGTTTCCATTGTTGCATTAATTATTTCATTAATTCTGTTCAATACAAGCATAACACTTCAATGAAAAAAATACTGCTTAAGCCAATCTCATTCATAAATCAGCGCACACAATCCTGAGCTGCTGCTGGCTAAGAGAGGCGCAATGAAGGGCAAAGTAGTTGGTCTAAATTTAGAGCTTGTGAACTAAATACCAATGACAACAGACAAACTGACACCCACCCACCCACTTGCTCACTTACTCAGTCACACGGTCAGTCAGGTCAGGATTCAACCCCTCTCCCCGCCTCGAACTCCAGTTTCGGGGATCGCGAGCACCCACTCTGATCTACTCTACGACAGCCTCTCACCTTTCTGGCTTCCCAGTCTGAGGAGACAGGCACAACTTGAGGCGACCCCCCGAGGGGCCTTCAGGACAGGTAAGCATCACAGGGCCCTCTCCGTAGGTGTGCTTTCCACCTCTGATGTGACACTTGTGCTTTGGATCAAATACGGCCCTGCTTAGCACTTGGAGTTGTTTCCGCTGGATTTTCCTGGTTCTCCTCCAGGAGAACCATGCATATTAGTTTTACCAAATATGCATGTTTGCTTTACTCACCCACAGATTCTCAGGATGGTTAAAAATAATTTTGTGAAACTCATAGGTTAAACCTTTTAATTTGAAATATAAATAATGAGTAATTCCTTTGTTTTAAGTGACTGTATATGGCCGGTTGTGTAAAACTTTCTGGTGATTTTTATCCACTCCCTCGCATGTTCGCTGTGACAGCACCTTGTTCTCCAGCCACGTCCCCATCATCAGGCCATCCGGGCAATTTCAAACATATTGATTCCCAGATACCCCTGACACGGCTGGCTGCCACGTCTGAAGAGCATGTGCTTGGCGTTTAACAACCCAGGGTTATTTAAAGGGATGTGCTAACTTTGCCCTTTTCACCACCCTAATAAATTCTGTCTGCTTCGGTTGGTTTTTGTGCGTGCAGTGGATGCTATATGTTGGCCAATCAATGCCCAGAATGCCTCTTGTTTGGTCTCCTGTTTTTTTTTTATCTGAACAGCTCGTACTGATGTGAGGTGTCTCCTGTGACTTTTCTGTGCCTCACGGCAGCAAATTCTCTGGGGCAGCCATCATGTCGCAGTTTTCCACCATGACAACGAGGGAGAGGAAAATGCAGGCAGCAGCAATCTGCAGAGAGGTGCAAGGCCAGGAAGGTAACTATCTGATCCATCCTCACCTTGACTTGTTTGTTCTTTTGGTTTTACCTCAAATTCCAATCATTTTATCCATTTACTTCCTCTCTCATGTTCAACTTTGGCTATAAACAAACAAGCCAATACTTTTATAGGCCCAAGAAATAATCTCTTTGTCTTTGTCATTCAAACATTTTATTCCAGGGGGAGGACAACTGTGCTCTGCAGGGTTGGGGAGGTGCGGGGAGTCTGAAGGCTACTGACAGCTGAAAGTTATTCTGGAAAATTATAGATCTCGTATTTAGATGCAGGCTTGTGACATCTACATGTTCAGCATGCAGTAGCATGAGGAGCTAACTGCAAAACAAGCGGCGGACATGAGTTGACGTGTAGAGAAGGAATCTCATCATTCATCATTCTGGAAGTAGATGCATGTCGTGCAAAAATAGTTTTCGTTTGGCAATGAAGAACTACTAATAAATGCCAAAGCAAATCACTAACAAAATTAGATCAAAGTTACCACCTGATGGTCAGGGAAATAGGTTTTAGTCCTGCTTATTTTTTTAAGTTTAAGCTCTTAGGTGTAAAAGAAACATTAAGTGGATTTGACATTCTGGAACATCATGGCTCAAAGGATCCAGGCAAAATGGATCCTTTGAGCCTTAAAATAATATGTATTGTAAGGTGCAATACATATTATTCTCTTTTTATCAATCAAGTTTTTGGTTTTAATTTAAGTTCATTGTAAACAGGATGGGAAACACCCATGTATTAAATTTGGCAAAAAGAAGTCAGAGTGAGCCATATCCTATTCTTCTTGCTGAAAAGACAACAAAAAAAACTGATGCAAAAAATTTATATATCTTTTTCTTTTAACTAAGAAAGCATAACAGAAATATACAATGTCTAGTTAGAAGTTTGCCACAACCCATTCATGGCATTGTACTAGAGGTGTGAGACCAACATTCAACTGTTTGGCCTACATGCAAAGTATGTGTGAGTCGTCGCTCCACGATAATTTTGGTGACGGAAGCATCATGATGTGGGAATGCTTATTTTATTTCTGCAGGAATAAAGACAATGGTCATTGGTGGGAAGATGAATGGTAGTTAAGAAGAAAGTAAAAGAAGCTAAACTTGGTCGTGATCATTAAAAAGGAGAAATTAGTTGATAAAAATACATCGGTTGACTTACAAGCAGAACATACTCATTAAAACTCAATAAACTGAAAATGTTATTGTTCTTGGATGAATGAAAGTGCACGAGAGTTACCGACTTCAGAGGAGTGTGGTCATCAGAAAAATAAAATCCAAATAAAATACATTGATTTAAAAATGAGAGAAAGTTCAAGAGATACAGACTTTTGCCTGTATAAAAACAGACAAAAGTGGTATGATCACCATTTTTACACAAATGTACAGAATATCTAATATAGTCTCCTCTCACTCCCTTACAGATGCGCACATGGACCTGGGGAAGAAAGTGAGTGTGCCTAAAGACATCATGCTGGAGGAGCTGTCGCTCACCTCCAACCGGGGCTCCCGACTCTTCAAAATGCGCCAGAGACGCTCTGAAAAATACACTTTTGAGAGCATCCAAAATGAAACCAACAACCTACTAAACGTAAGGAAAAAACACAAATAGAAGTGTAACTGTAATAGAACTCTATTATACACATTATATAGTATTGGTACAGAGCTTTGAATTTAAAGTGTGGATGAAGTCACAGCATGGCTTCTCTGAATGCAAATCCACAAAATATCCCAACTGTGGCCATCAGATTGTTTAATTTAAACAAGAGCTTATGTGCAAAAACTGTTTTTATGGCAGAGGCACAAGCTCTTAATTATTGAGTTTAGCAAGGGTAGCAAGTAGATGTTACTGTGGGATAATATAGACAATGGGAGCAGTAAAGTGCAAATTCCAAATAGTTTTCATTTCAAGAAACCAGACTTGTGTCAGTTTTTTAAGTCGTCCTGATTAGTATGTCTTCAGGATCTCCTAAGCCCTCCTAAACTCAGCTACAGTTTATTGCAAAACTTATTTAGCAGCAAAAATGTAGAAAAGTCCCAAGATAAACCAGATAAACCACCAATTAAAAAAACAGGGAAGAAAGCATTGACGAAAACCTCTGAAAATCACATCTTGTGTGTGTATCATGTTTTTTGTGAATGTTGTAATTAGTTTTTATTCTTTAGTATCCTTTTACAATATTTTTACAGCTCCCTTTTTTTCTCCATCACAGGTACAGTTGCACAGTTGTGCACATAAAATGTAACTTTTTCCCTGATTAAACAAAGTAGTAGAAATGTAATCATAAAAGAAGACATCCATTAAAATTTTAACAAAAAACAACATACAATGAAGGTACTAGCTATATTCTGCTCAATTATAGCATGACTAGTTTTTCCACTGTTGAGAATAAATACATCTGTTTTTCCCTCTATCTCTTTTAGCTAGTTGCCAAGCTAAAGCTAAAGTTAAAAGATGTGACGCACTAGGGAACGCCCTCTATGGGGCGGAGCTTAGATAGAGGCTAACAAAGGAGATCACAATCTGTTCTTGGGTGCTATTTTGTCCTGCTAGCTCCTACGGGTAGCATGAGGAATGGTATTAATGAATTGAATTCATGAATTCAACTCACTGACTCTTCTTCAACTTCGTACATCAAGAACTCAGCATGGAGAAATTATAATTCTCCACACCACCTAGATGAACGGGTTAACAAATAACTTTGCATTGAAGCAGTTTTAAATTTTGGTCCAGTTTGACAGCCTGTCCCAAAGGCAGAAAACACTAAGATAACAGCACAAGACAGAAAATGACACCAACTTGGTGTCTAGAACCCCCACTTGTAAGTTTTTCTACAACTGTGTCAAAAGTTTTAGAAATTCTGTATCATTTTCATAAATGCCTTCATCAACACAAGCTCTCAATCACTAAAATAACTATGCCAGGCTTGTGTGTGGTGATGTAATGCAGTCTCTGAAACAGAGTCACCTAAAACTAGTTGTAGCTTAATTTATATATATTTCACCAGGACCTGAGTAGCCCTATGAATATCCCAAATCTGCTCTTCCCTCTCTCTGTCTGACACCTCTCTTGTAAAATGCAATCAAGACACACCAGGTTTCTCTTTGTTACATCTATTAAATGTTAGAGCTCTTGTTTCCCCCCTTTCTTCTTCACTCTGTTAGCTTTGTATACCTCACTTTGCCCCCTTGAATTTTGTAAATAAGATAATTATTCTGCTATAGTTATATCTAAACGTTTAACCCCCTAACGTTGAACTGAAAAGAAAGACTCGCACATCTCGTTTATTTATTGCTCTGGGCGATGGGGGCATTTTGTTTCAAGTTGTCAACATTTCCTGAGGAAGTCCCAGAGTAAATCATCATAAATATCTTTCCGATGGATAAAAGCCGAGAGCCTAGGCTGCAGTATAATTCATCTCGAGCCAAGAAAACAATGTGTCAAAAAGTTGGCAGAGAACTGACTGTTTAGCAAGGAAATTGTAAAAATGTATTTTATCTTCTCACCAGAAAAAAAGTAGCTATCAAAAGTGAAAAATATATCCACAAGACAACAGTATGTATAGTGCAGAAAAACACCTTAAATTTAACCTTTAATGCACTTTGATTTCCTTCATTACCCCATGTTGGACTCTTACAGTTAGTGAAAACAACCTTTTATCATGGAGATCTGGGTGTTTTTAAGACCATTACACCCATAATAATCAATTTAAAGCCAATTGTTTTTTCACTTTTTGGTAAGTAAGAGTCTGCTTTTCTTGATTATACAAACTGGCAGATAGCCCATAGGATGGAGGAGAGGTGAAAGAAATATATAAGCCAACTGTTAGAGCAGTGTGATGCCCACTGCTACATAGGAGGAGGATTGGTGATGCTGTGGGCCACATTCATTTAAAGGCCTTATAACCTTGTATGCTGAGTACATAGAGTCTTTGAAATACCAGGATTTTTTTTACAAACAGTGAAAATATGTTGGACACCAGTGGAATTTGAAAAATAGGCCGTCCGGACTTGATTAAAGACAAAGGTTAATGCAGAACAAAAATCAACTGTTTTCCATCTCTTTGATCACCTTTACAGAGCCAAGAAGTTTTCCAGACGGAGTACGACCCCGTCACTGGCAGTGGGAAGGACCTGGGTGTCGAGCAGCCTTGTCGAGTGACATCCAATGCATTTGATACCACAATGGTGCCAAATCCGGACAGCATCGCCCCGGGTCAGTAACATTGCTGATACAGGGCACTGCAACATATTTCAAGGACCCTGTGGAATCATGTGCTGTTGATACGCTGTGGCTAAAAGTGTCTGGCAGAGCTCTGTTCCTTCGCTCCGCTCTCTCTTGCAACCACCGTCCCGCTGAGAGTATTTACTTTATTTCCATAATTCAGTCAAAATAAACTTTGAGAAAGTTTCGTTTACTATATTTTATTTCTGATTACATATGCATTAGGTGTACAATGCAGCTTTTGCTTTGGGTGGAGACGCCGAGAGGACGTGGTGTGCACAGAGTACTGGATGTTCCCTGTTTTGATAAGGATTCAACCGTTTTCATTGTTTGTCCTGACACAGGCTTTGATCACAAAGCAAAACTGTTTCTTCTTGCCTGGAATCTGCCGCCCTCAGGCAAAAATATGATTACACTTATTTTTTTTTATCATTCCACTGCTTTGTTTTCACATTCCCTTCTTTGTCCATCATTTTTATAGTTCTTAACCTTGTTCCCCTCCCTATCAGCCTTGAACATCTTTTTAAAAATTTGTTGAGTTTTGCCCCACAGGACATGTTTCCTGTTTGCCTCTCCGGCCACAGATACCATCTGCTTTGCGCCCACATCCTCCCTTCATGTCCTAAAGTTTAGTCCAGCTGACAGAAAACCAACGCTGCTGCGTTAAGGATCAGTGCATCCTGGGATGGGGCAGGGCCAGTTATTTCTGGACCAGACACCATCCCTACTGTATCTGAATGAAGTCACTCCAGCTGTTGCAGAAACCGGGCCAAAGTGCAAATGGTGTCGGATGGTTAAAAAGTCTTAAAATAGCACGTCCAACTCCAGCAGAGAAGCATGTTTCATTTTAATTTGAAGCTTTGGAGGATCTTAATAAGACTGCAGCCATGAATATTAAACTGTTCTTCAGAAATCCGTGTTTCTCTCTCTCTCTTCAATTAGCTGGTTGTGCAAGAAAATATCAGCCAAATGTTTGACCTCAGCTACAGTATTCTTCAAAAAGATAAATAAATAAAATAACACAGTGCTCTGTTACAGATTCTCCCCGAAAATGTGTAAACTTCCCCTTCAGTTCTGTTTGCTCCCTCCTGTTTCCTGCAGGGTGAAACATAAACTCAGGAAAGGAGGGGAATTGTTCATTGTATGAGGTTAGGAGGTGAACAGACAACCTGCCACTCCCAGCACATTACATAACGGTTGAGCCCCCCCTCAGTGAAGCGCTGAGCTTGAAGGATAGTGCTTTGGAAAGGCCTCTCCCCGTCAACATCCATGTACAAACCGGGGAGACATGCATGCTTAGTCGAGCCTCTTGATGTTTTTTTGCTGTGAACTTTAACAAAAACAGCAATATCACTCGCCCACGTCAACATTTCACACATTCCATTTTCTTCACGGAACCTTTAGTTGATATATTATTCAAACAAAACCTCTTTTTTTTCCTTTTATGTTTTTTTTTTTTTTTGCAATAATATATTTTTTTTTGCCACAGCTTGAACTTTCTTTATATATTTCCCCAATGCAACCACAAACAATTTATTTTATTGGTATTTCATGTAGACTTCCAACACAACATGTTGCGTAATTTAAGTGAAAGGAAAATGATGAATATTTTTCCCTTTTCTTCCACTAACAAAATTGAAGTGTGGTCTGCATTGTTTTAGAACTGGGGCACTACATACGTCAAGTACAAACGTTAGCAATTGCGTAACATTCATAGCACACGTCCAAGAAGCAATTGTTTCTCAATAGCCGAGAGTCCAGACCCTCTGTACGAAACAAAATTTAGAACATAGGAGTTGTTTTTACCAGATTAGTAAATAAACCACAAAAAAAGGATCAAAATACAAACACTAAAGAAAACCAAGTCCCAAACATTCTAGGATCGTGACATGAGGTTGTGACAAAAGTTCAAGGCACTGTAAAATAACTTCAGTCCTCCTCTATTGTTTACTTTTTCAAAAGCATGTGAGAAGAAAACGAGTGGGGAAAAAAATGCAGAAATAAAAAATCAGAAATTAATACATTTTATATCTGTGTTGTATGACCTACTCAGGATATGGAGGTCCTTTGAAGGACATTCCTCCAGAGAAGTTCAACTGTACAGCTGTGCCAAAGTCATACCACTCGCCCTGGGAGCAGGCTATCATCAGTGACCCTGCTTTGGCTGACATGCTCGTCTCCCGCATGCCGGAACTGGAGCCCCAGACAAACCTGCCAGGATACAAAAGCTTCAACAGGTAGCACTCATCAGGAGGGTACTCCAGCTGAAATAAGGAGGATTTACATGATCTAATCCATACATGCGTCCACCACTGCTTGACTGTGTGCACTAATCCAGTATGTTATATATTTAGCTGGTTGCCATCTGCAACTTCACCACTAGGTGTCAGGTTTCACATACTGTTCTTTTCATTAGGTAATTTCTTTAGACTAAATCTTTGCAATATATTTCCAAAATCTATTATTTGTGGGTAATTAAGTGTGAATTACTGCATATACACCTTCTATTTGACTAGTAGGTGTGATGAGTCTGTCCCTTTAATTCTATAACTTATTTATTACAAATTTCTACTTATTATATCAAGAACTTATTTATTTATTAATTTCTTTCTTTTCCAGAAATTCCTGTAGATGTAGGACATTTAATTACATAACTTATTAGATGAATATTCTTAGGTGGATGCATTTTAAACGTCACCACCAGATGTCAGTATATTCTATCATCCCCTTTATTTATTTAAAAATATATATTTACACAACATGGCGATAATAAATCATTTCTTGAAAATCAAATATGAGAAAGCTTTACCTGTTTGCGTTCTGCAACTTCCCCACCAGGTGTCAGCAGAATTTGCACATTGACCGTTATGCAATTTGTTTTCACAGAAAAAAAAGCTTCCCAATAAAACCAAAAACATGTAATAACATCCAATTAAATTATATATATACAATTTATCGATTTAATATTTTGAGTCATGTTTTCTTTTTCTTGATAATGGCAGATGTGTTTCTCCAAATTCACTCTTTGTGGTCATCTTACATTGTGCTATCATTATTCACAACATTACTATTTCAAAGTCTAGCATTTGTAAGTTAAAAATTTGTAATTTTTGCATCTTGCAACAATTTGCCTTTTTCGATTTAATCATATGGAACACTGCCTACACCTAACATGCTGTGTACCTCTGTGTAACCAATGCAAACTTACACAACATCCCCTGGTCACATCCTGGCTTTAATTAGTAACACAACTTCAAATGTCACAGCAGTGACTCTCATTAGCACATGGCAGCCAACATTAACACCGTCCCTCTGTCACCTCCAGGGTGGCAACCCCTTTCGGAGGTTTCAGCAAGGCGCCGAGACCCGACCCCATCGCAGCGCTCCAGGTAGAGACGTTCCGAGAGATCCCCGCCCTCCAGGGTGATTGTGCGCCGAACCGGCCATCCTTCAATAGAGCGGCTCTAGGGTGGGTGTCGACCGGTGGCTCAGTCACACTCCCGAATGTCTCCCTCGAGCCCACACTCATCCCTGAGTCAGAAGACCTTTGAACCCAAGCAGAAACATCACAGGGGAGGCTTTGGAAGTAGCAGCTTCACCCAAGGTTATTGTGGGCTTGGTGACATTTGTTTCACAGCAGGAGCTTGAGAGAAAACCTCCTGTTGGTAACTATCCCACAGATGGTGGGAAAGGTAAAGTGTAACCATGCAACCTAAGAAGAAGCTGTATTGGAATAAAGTGAGATTGTATTTTAATGTTCACAAGAGTGTTTTTCTCAAAATAAAGTGAGGCAAAATACAACAGAAACAATCTTTGGATTTGTTTTCTTTGTAGTTTAATGATATTCATGATAAGATTCATCTTTATGTTTTTGCTTTGAACTGCAGCTTTGTAGCCAGTTTCATAGCATGCTCCCAGTGTGCCGGAGTGAGCGACACTGACCTCTCAGTTGAGTTTCTGCACGCTACCGTCTCACATTGTGTTATGTGGGAGGCAGAAAATGCATGTGAGCCAGTGTTGCATGCCTCAAGGTCTCGCATCTTGACAAATCAAATCTGCGCCAGTGACACGAGCGACCTGACGGATGTGTCTTTCATCTTGCGGCAGCACCCGGTTGTTGGGCTGGGATTCATGGCTGAGCCACTCGATGAGCTGTGCCCAGATGCTTATCCCTCCCACACCCTCTGTTTCCTTACCGCAGAAGCTTTCTCATGCATAACAGGCTGGCTTTAAGGTGCTTCGAGGTTGGACGAGGCTGTCGTTGAAGTTTGTTAGCAATTTAAGAAACTTAAATGAAATATAACCATGATTTACTTTCTCATTAGACTAAAAATGTCATAGTTCATGTTCACTGCAGTTACTTTTGAAGCCTGCATCCTAATTAAAGAGAAAATTGCTTTATTATCTAGTTTTCACAGTTTTTACCATTTATTTGTTCCCTTTCATATAATAAATGTGGGGAAAATTCAAGGTATTAGTTTGAATTGTGTAACTGTTATGCAACAATTGAGTTAATATTATGACTGCCAATTCAATAGCAATGCCAAAGCCACACTAACATCTCAAGACCAAGACCCCTGTGGAGTCTGTCGAACAGGGGTCTTGAAATATGCAGCGAAACCTTTCAAGCGTGTTGGACATTGAGTTTTTGTCGATTGGAGCATCATTTCTCAAACATTCATGTTTTGATTCAGATTGTTGAAATGTGGAGGCCAAGTCAACACTTTGGTTGTTGAGCAACTGGACCCAATATTGAAAATTGTCAGATTTTCCTTTCCAATATATCCAGAATTTTATGCTTGATTGGTAAAGTTTTGCATAAAACCAATTTCTTAGTGCAGTAAGGTTTTCTTTTTCTCTACTCTTATCCATAAATGTCTCAATTGCAATCAGGCATAGGTTATTCTGACTTATTTCTCCTTTTACCACATTAACCTTTGCTTTCTGTTAAGCTGCTCTATTTGTAGATGAGGTCCCTTGGCCTTTGTGACGCCATGTGGTGCAAACCTGAATAAGGCAAAATTAAATCAAAGTGGGATGAGGAGATAAGACACAAGCTGATGCATAAAATAAAGGACAGTGAGTCGAACAGGAACATAGTTGTGATGGACTGGATCTCCAGTTTTATTTAAATACAGCACAGTGTTTATTATCAGTTTGAGTGTTGGGAGTTTGGTGATGTTTGGATCATATGATTGAAAATCTGCAAACAAAGGTGTGCAGACAATAATAACCACAGCGTGTTTGGAGGGCCGGATATAGGCTCCTTGATAGGCCGTTCTAAAGCCCAGGTCAGACATATAAACCTTTTTGTAAACAAATGATTAAAACAGATTAGCAGTATTTGCTTTGCAGATATTATTTTTGTGTTTGGAAATTCTTTTTGATTGTTTTGATCAAGTATTCCAACTTACAATAACATTTTATTAAATACATTTTTATCATTTTTATTTTCCAAGTGACAGCTTCTTAAAGAAAAATGACTGTACAGACAAGTGAACCACCTAACTTTGTTTTGGAAACACAGGGGACATCACTCGCCGTTGAGAAACTCTTCGCACAAAGCTGCAGCATTCTTCCAAAGATTCAGTTCAAAATATCTGCTGTCAAAAACAAAAGGCACCACAGTCATTTCAATGGAATTTTAATTTGCACATTCACTGTTTTCTTGTGCTTCTAATGAAATTTTTCTTAATTCAAACATAACAGAAACTTCCTCCCTTCACAGCAGCCTCCCCCGAACAAAGATTTAAACATTGTTTTGATTATTTAATTTTTTATGTAATTCAAAGAGATCGAAAGATGAGTCATGTGTTATGTAGTTATCTCTCATTAATCTATATTTTGTAAGAGTTGCCAGTGTTTGCAAAGTGAACCACCTAAAACAAAGTTAGGAAATGTGTCTCATGTTTCATAGCGGCTTGTGACTAAGTCCAGTGTCAGCATTGCTTGCCTCTGTCAGAGGGCCTTTGGAATGCGCAGCTCCTGGTGCCACACCCTTCTTCCAGTCCTCCTGAATTCCTCCGGCCAGCACACTCCACAAAGCTGCTGGCGGCGCAGTGCAGCCGCTGCCACCGGCTCTGCCAAGGACCACAGAATACATCCAGCATTGTTTATCAAAGAGGAGACGTGAACTCTCTTTGAACTTTTGCATATCGGGGTATTAAAATGCAGCAGCGGGAATGTTATTAGCAGAGAGTGTAGCTGTGGCTGAGAGCTGAGGAACCCAGATGATTTGATAATTAATCTGCAGCCAGTTTCCCTTCCAGCTTGTTTCCCTCGGCATGAAGCGACACAAATATGGAATTGGAGTTGGATTTGTCTGCATGGAGTTTGTTTAGTGTTTAATTATTTGCATGAATATCAATACCCTTCTTAAGATTTTTCCTACTTCTCCAGACACAAATCCACCCATTCTCCACCCACATTAAATTATAGACATAAAAGTTCACTCTGAATTCAATGTAGTTATTTCTATCAAGGTTGGGTTTGAATACTGAACCTCAAAAACCACAAGACTTTGGAAGGGAAATTAAGGAGGAAAGACGGGAAGTGGAAGGAAAGAAGGGAGGACTTGAGAAAGAAAGGAAAAAGGCAGAAAGGAAACGAGAGGAAAAATTACTGGAAGGAAGAAATTATGGAAGGAATTACAGACAAGTTATTTGAATACAGCTTGCATTTACAAATATCATCCAATTTTTACCCCTGCACAGGATTGTTCTTTGAAGCAAAGCAGTGTGAAGGAACATTAGTGTGCGGCTCTGCACTAAGGGAATATAATCACACACACCTGACAGGCATCCAAGTGTAAAATGACCACTTGTCATGTAACATGAAACCTGACAAAAACAGTCTGCTTTTCTGCCTTCAACAGGTGCAAAAGTTGAGAGGTGTTGAATTTCCCCTCTGTTTCATAAATCCCCTTCTGGTTTTCCTGTGTGACCACGCTCCATCTGCGTCCACCAGACTTCTGCATCTTCATCGGCGCATAACAATGAGCCTTGCTGCCATTGCAGTCAGTGTCATGTTTTAAAGCTCGAACTCCCTCGGGTTTCCATTTGCACACTCAGCACTGAGCGCTGAGTGTGCTCTATGCTGCTGACACAAACAACCGCTAAAATACCCGAGCCACTTGACTCGGCCAGCCGATATCCCAGAAGGGGTCCTTTAAGTACGCATGGGCCGACAAGAAAACAAATGCGCTGTGAAACATCCACAAGGGCAGGACGTTATTGCTCCTTCAACTAGGCAAAAACAAAAACTTTTGTGAAACTCACTGCACTGTTCATAACAGATATTACACTTGACAGTTTCAAGATGTAAGTTTAATCTTTTTCTGTGCTTTTTTAAGCTGCCCTGTAAAAAAGCGATAGGCTTCTTCCATTGTTACACATTGTATCTACAAAGTGCAGTGTGTCAAATCTGGCCTCACACGGCTCTTTATGAGGCCCTCTGCCCACATAAATAGAACCTTCAAGTTAGGTTGTGTTAACTTGAGTTATGTCATCAGCCTAATCAAATCAGTTTTTATTTTTATTGCGTCAACTTACCTTCAATGTGAAAGGTTGTTCTCTATTATTTAATTATAAGAGGTTCTTATCTACATTTTGACAGTTTAATAGGAAGTTTCATCTCTAGATTCTGCCACAACCGGCCCTTTTTAGGACATTCGTGATCTTGATGTGACCATAAATAAAATTGATTTTGACACCTCTGGTTTAGGTCAAAGCGTATTTATGTGTTGGAATGACCAAGTCAAAGCGTAGACATAAATCCAATTAAGAGCCCCTGGCAAAACTTGAAAAATTATGTTCACAGAGGCTCTCCATTCATTTTGACTGAGCTTGGATTGTTTTGCAGGGATGAAGGAAAAGAAAAATCAATCTCGAGATGAGGAAAAAAGTGCAACTGTAAATGCTAAAAATGGGGTTTGTGCAAAGTTTTCACTCAAGATGACTAAATACAAATAGATGTCATATCTTTCTTTTGTTTTTCCATCCATCCATCCATTTTCTATGCTCCCTTGTCCCTTAGTGGGGTCAGGAGGTGCTGGTGTCTATCCCCAGCTAACGTTCTGGGCGAGAGGCGGAGTCACCCTGGACAGGACGCCAGTCTGTTGCAGGGCAACACAGAGACACACAGGATAAACAACCATACACACACACACCTAGGGACAATTTAGTGAAATCAATTAACCTGACAGTCATGTTTTAGGAGTGTGGGAGGAAGCCGGAGTACCCGGAGAGAACCCACGCATGCCCAGGGAGAACATGCAAATCCCATGCAGAAAGACCGGGGCCTGGAATCGAACCCAGAACCTTCTTGCTGCAAGGCAACAGCTCTACCAACTGCGCCACTGTGCAGCCCTCCTTAATATTTAATTATTTAAAAAAATATTAAAAGCACACCTAGTTTTCTTTCTCCTTCACAGTTATGAACTACGTTTTGTGTAGTTATCATGTTGAATTCCAGTAAAATACATTGATGCTTAGAGGTTGCAACAAAAGACAACAAAACAAGCCAGTATGAAAATGTTACAATCTCACTTTTTTTTTACAAAGTAAACTAATTTAGTTTTACTCTTTCAACTGTCTTGCTATGCAAGCAGATTGCTAATATGCTGTGAGACAGTGTGGTGGTGAGGTGAGATGCAAGGTTACGTGTGGGGGTGTAAGAGCAAGGAGGTTAAATGACTCGAGATAGCGCTTGGGAATTAGTTTCTGTCTGTCAGCTTTTAGTTAGGAGGATCTCTGCACACCTAAATCAACAAACAGTCCCTGTGGCTGTGCTTGTTTTTGGAAGTCCATTAATTATTATTTTTAAACTAGGTTCTAGCTGAATATCTTTAAAGGCACAAAGTTATAGTTCAGCTAAGTGCATAAATTATTGTAATACAAACACCATCCACTCTTGAACCAAGCTTGTCTGAAGGACCCTCATGCACACATTGGGAAGTGTATATCCTCTACAGTGAAATTAACTTTCAAAACAGTGTTCCTGTTTACTCACCAAGCCCTTGAGACCAATTATAGCTGTGCTTTCTCACAGTAATCCAGCTTCTGTATTTTGCCTCAGGGGCCTCATCTATATTCTTAAATGGTCAATATGTGTTAACCTTCTTGGTTTGGTTAATGGTCAGTCAAGAATTTGTTCCTGACGGCCGCGACGGGGACAGATAGCTAAACATGCTGAAATACGAATGTGACAGGAAACTTTTTCCATCTAAAACAAACAATGGGTTCCATTAAATTAGTATATTTATAATACCACATTCTGGTTATTTTGTGGTGGAAATATGAATCTTTTCAGTTTCCTTGTACTGCGCACCGAAGCATGCCTTTCCTGTGTGCTGTAGCTACCGTGGATACAGCAGACACAGCAGTGAAATATATCACAGTCACCCCTTTGGCTGCACGCCAGCATTAATGAAACATGGTCAGTTGCAGGAAAGAAAGGGAAGGAATGTGCTCATGTCACTGCAATTAAAACAGGGTGGAACAAAACAACAACAACTCGGGGGTAAAAGGAAAATGCAAATGAGCACAGAAATGGATACAGACAAAGAAAGGTCTTCACTTTCTCTATTGTTCGGTACGTTACTAATGCTGTGATATCATTGTGCCTGTGTTGTTATACTGCAAAGTCAGCATGATGACAAAAATGCCATTCAAGTGACAGTGGAATGGCTCTTTCATATGAAAGCCATTGCTGGGAGGAACTTTATTGTAATAGTATGTGATATTTATTGCTAATAGCAAAGTCAGTCATCATGATTAAAAGAACCAAAATTACTCTGCCACCAAATAGTATTCACCCTTCATAGATGTTACACGCTTATTGTCAACGGGTTTGAGCATATTTTCTTTCACAAACTACCTCATATCACGTTTTCATTGTCCTACATTTATCAAAATAATTTACTTTTAAACTTAATAGGTGACTTGATTGAAGTCCACCTTTGTTAAATCTAGCTTAATTCTATTGTTAGCGACTGAATCGCTCCGAATGGTGCCTTTTCTTTGACAGAAGAAAAAAAATCCACCACCAAAAAACACCAGTGAGTCCATGTGTGAATGAAACTGACGACTTCCTGGAAAAAGTTTTGAATGCAGGTCTAACATATTTTCTAAGTGTATCTGTAACTCTCAATAAAACAGAATGCGAGTGACTTTTTTCCTTCTTCTTTGTCCTTTTGGGTTCCAAATATACAGCAAAAAAATCACAATGCTTTTTTATAACACTGTTTTTTTCATAACCTGCCATGCTAGCAAAGAAAGGCTAACAGAAAAAGCTAGTTAGCTTGAGGCTACTCTAGCAGACTCCCATTTCCCCAAAATAAAAGTAAAGCTACCAATTACTGACAAACTTTGAAGTTAATTTTTTTTCTTCCAAACAGCTAAGTGAACTGTTATCATTTTTAGATGATAATCCTATTTTAGATATCATGAGCTGCTTTAGAGGGGAAACCTCTTTCATTGTATCATTGGAGCATGTTTAATATTTTACATAATAGCGAGGCTTTTACCTTTGTGCTTTTCCTCATTAAAAGTACTTTGGTAGGAACACAATGAATGGCATTCACAGAAGACATTAGAAGCTTTGCTTTGTTTAGTCTTCCTAATCTTGTTTACGCCCTCTAACTATTACATAAAAGGTCTAACCTTGGTTGATTCAGATTAATCCAACTCCTTCCAGTGCTTACTGAGAAAAATATCCCATATTTATTTGTTAATGTACTTGGTCAAAATAAATTGCCCTAACATGACTTTTTCACCAGTGCAAGCTGCTACTCTTGATCTATTTGCATTTCCCATGAAACTAAAACGCATCCAAAATTCTTGTGCATACTCAAACATGCATACAAACTAGGACATTTATTATTACTGAAGCTAAAGTGGGAGCAGATTAAGTTCACATTTCAATTAGATACATTTTGGTGTTACTAGAGCAGAAAAATAGTCTTTATATATTAGTAATTGTTCATGTTCTAAAAGGGGTAGCAAATTTTTTTCATTAGTCAAATTAAGTCCATTTCAGTTTTTTATTGTGAGCAGAGATATCTAAAATCTGGACTTTTCCGCATTTGTAGAACACAACTGTATATGTAAATTACTGTATGTATTGACCGAAAAGGCAGACATCAGTGCTAAAAATACCACCGCTCAAAAGCTTCAGCACATTTGAGATGAAGTGGAATTTAGTGACCCAGAGAAACAATCAAAATCATCAATGATTCAATACACTGGCCACTGCAGAGATAGCACCCTGGGCAAAAAAGGGACGGAGGTTTGTCATTTGAGCTGTGTTTACCTACTGTGTTCAGCAAGTATTTTCCTGGTCATTGGGGAAAACACAAGGTCAGAAGTCAACGCTTTGTCACTGTGAAACATCCATTGTGCATACTGTCAGGTTGCAGACCTGGCAAACTTGTTGATAGATAAAGCTTAATTTAAAAAGCCATTCAAAGTGGTATCAAGAGGAATTTCTCACTTATTACAGACTTCCAACGTTTTATGCTTTTTGCTACAACCATCTGTTTTAGCTCATCAAACTAATTTCATTAGCAGACGAAGAAGACGAGAGAAAACACAAAAGGTTATTTTCTTAGTGAACCTTTGGCCTACTCAAAGCTTGAGTAGGCCAAGTTTGAGGAGAAAGTAGCTTTTTTCTTGGGACCAGGCTGATTTTGATATTTTTTTCCTTGAATTTGAAAACTGAAATGTGTATTTATCTGTTTGATATGAAAAGGTTGTTGGTAATAAGAGGACAAATACTTCTACAACACTGAACAACTGAAACAACCCAAAGAATACCTGATTTTCTTGGCAATTAGTCAACATGATGACACATCTACAGCTGGTGGCATAGGTTAAAATGCCACCGTTCCGGAGCAAATGAGCCAGAGCTGTGATGATTTATCAGCACAATGATGTAGTCGTTTGTAGCCTTATGGCTCGAATCAAAGCCACAAAGCTGACAGTGCACAAATTCAGCAACTTAATCTCAATCTGTCTACCAAGGTTAGATAAGAAAGGTTTTTATAGCTTAATAAAATATCTGAGAGCTGTCTGATCTGTATTTCATACAAAGTAAGAAAGTGAGGGAACATCCAATGTAAATCTGTGTTCTGACAAATAACGCTGGCAATCCCATCCAAAATGACATATGTAAATAAAATTAAATGCAACACCAGCAGTCCAAGATGCTTTCCTTACCTTTTCACCTCTCTCCATGTTTTCCCAAACTATAGGCAATGAAATATCTAATTAGGTGATAAAGTACATACAGGTTAATACAAAATCATAGACAGCCTTACATCACTCAAGCATATAGTAGTACCATTCTTTTGAGCCGCCTTTTTATTTTAAAAGGAAGCAGAAGCATTATGTCCTTGGAGGAAACAAGTGCAGAGGGAAACGTCTCCTCAATGGGCTCTTTCAAGTACTTCCTGGGGAAAGTCTGGATCATGCTGATACATTGTGACCCCTCGGTGCACACTCCATCACGGCAGCCCATTTCCTCAATCCTAATGAATGAAAAATAATATGAAAGCAGAGACTTTTTTCTATTTAGCATGCAGATTATTAAAACAATTACCGTACACCATTATTTGATTATACCTTCAATCAATCTTCAGTTTTATGTTCTTAATAACACAAATTCCTGCCACATTTTACATATTGTTTCTTTAGTTTAAATTGCCAAACAAACAATTGTGACTTGGATTAGGCTTAAATCTTACACAAAAGTGTTAAGCAAGAGTTTGCTTAAGCTTGATATCCAAACAGAGGATTAGATATCAATTTTGTTCTTTCCATCATGCTTCATTTCTCTGGAACACACATAAGACTAAAAATGAAGTCAGACAGAGATTGAATGCAATTTACATTTTACCTCTAATGGGGAGACTTAAATGTTTTTCATTTAAAAGTATTTTTTTTCTCTAATTTGTCTACCTGACCATGGCAGCTTACGCTCCTCTGTGTGCTCTATTAGTCATGCAGACTTTTTGCTGTTAAGATTATTATGCAGTATTCAGCTAACACTCATAATCAGGATAACTCACACGAACACCAGGAATTTAAATTCATTACCTTCGATGTTTCAATAACCCCACATGATGAATGGCCTCTCTTTGCTCTGGCAGCATTTCAAACTACTTAATATAATTAATATGTGTTTTAAATAATAAAAAAAAGGGATGTGACCAGCTTAAGTCGTGGTACATGTCATGGATTTATTTTCGTGCTTAAAAGGAGGGGCTAGAAATGCTTTAATTGCACTCTCCTTGCAGTTGCTTTCTTTATGTAACAGGATCAGGCAGATGGTGTCTGGGTACCGGAGCCTTACATGACTTTTTTCCACCCCTCCATAATTATCATCTGTGTCTGAGCTGTCAACACATTGTTGGTGTGTAACCATGCAGGTAAACATTTAACTCCCCAAAAAGCATGTTTTAATCCAGGCCACTACACTGCAACACGTAAGCTTTTCTTCAAATGCCAAAGCATTACGGACGCATGTTTGCTTACTGACTAAATAAGCAAAACCCTCTCTAATAAACAATGCTTTTCATACCTTTTGAGTTAAAACAAACTTCTGTTTTGTTTAATTGAGATTTGATGTAAACAGACCAATGCAGCATTGTTAATTTTGAAGTGAAAATAAATTAATCTTAATTTTTGTTTTTTTTTTTACTTTTTACATATAAAAATGTCCAATTTAGCTGAAAACATCTTTTGATACAATTCTGAGTATACCTCCTGAGCAGTGGATCTCTGCAGCTTCTTGACTGCTTCTGAAAGTCACAGATTTGCAGGGAATGCTGTTTAAGGGGATCTGCGTAGAGGAGGCTTAAAGATCTTCTATAAATCTGTTGTGCAGAGTTCACTGTTTTGTGCGAACATCTATTGGGGCAGCAACATCAGAGCTGGTGACTCAATAAGGCTATCAACAAGTCAATAAGGAAGGTTGTGTCTGTTCTGTGGATCACCCTGGAACCCATGGGGATCATTGGGCAAAAAATGAATTAAAAACATGGAAAACCCTGTGCATCCTCTTCATGACACTGTCAGGTCATAAGCCTCTTGAGAGTCGCTGCAATACAGACTGTTACAGGAGACCCCACAGCCATCAGCATCTAGAACTCTTCCGAAGAACATCTGTTAGTATGAGTTACAAATATATTTAATTTCAGAGCTGTTGCCTTGCAGCAAGAAGGTTCTGGGTTCGATTCCCGGCCCCGGTCTTTCAGCATGGAGTTTGCATGTTCTCTCTGTGCATGCGTGGGTTCTCTCCGGGTACTCCAGCTTCCTCCCACAGTCCAAAAACATGACTGTCAGGTTAATTGGTCTCTCTAAATTGTCCCTAGGTGTGAGTGTGTGTGCATGGTTGTTTGTCCTGTGTGTCTCTGTGTTGCCCTGCCACAGACTGGCGACCTATCCAGGGTGACCCCGCCTCTCACCCCGAAGTTAGCTGGGGATAGGCACCAACACCTCGGGACCCCACTAAGGGAGAAGGGTGTTAGAAAATGGATGAATGGATGCATTTAATTTCACTTTGGGACTCATAAAATATATTTTTTAAATTGAATTGAATTCATATGCATGCCACACTTTTCAGATTTTATTTTAGAAAACAACTGCTCTACATTAGGTTGGCTAATCAAACTAAATTCCAATTTTAAAAAAATGAGAAAAAGTTCAAGCGACACGACTGTAGATTTACAAAGGCCTGTCAACAATAGGCGCGTATGAAGCAGCTCGACGTGTAGCCTATAGAACAGAGGGGCGCAAAATGCAGACTTCACCTCTATAAAGAAACATTAACAAGCCTCCCACTGTCCTGCCAGTAAGCCACTGTATAAGTGGGTGAGTCTCAGCCTGCAGTAGCCGTGGCAGCGGTGAGCAGTAGCAGCAGCAGCAGCAGCAGCAGCATGGCAGACTGCAGAGCGAGTGTTGGTGAAGAGGCGGGGTTTGACATCTCAGCTCTGAAAACATCTCTAATCCAGTATTTCAGGTGCCGAAGTCGACGGAGCGCCCAGTCAGCTCTCAGCCCCACCACCGCCCGCAGCTGTGGCTTCTGCTTCTCACCGGGAACAACACCGCAGCTGAACCGAGCGAGACGTGTCCGAAGTGGAAGTCACATGAGAGTTTCAGCGCTGTAAAACAACACTTCTTATTTATTTATTTTTTTACTCCCGGACTGGTGGAGTACTTTTCCAGCGTCTCTCTCTCTCTGCGCCTTGACACGTTTATTCACAGTTCGTCGGCTTATCCGCTTTTTTGCACTTTGACGGATATTGTCGCCTCTTATTCGGACGAATCGCTCTGGTAGAGGTGAGTGCCTTTTGTTTTTATTGTCTCCTGTAGTTGTTGAAACTTTCTTAGCTGATGTTTAGCGGCAGCAGTAGTAGCAGCTACGTGGGGCGGAAATGAAACAGAGGCTGTACCTGGAGCTCAGGTGAAACCAGGTAGGCCTAGCCTGCCTGGTTAGCCATGTTTAGCGTAACACTTATCAAGTTTCAAAATAGCTAGTGGAGATGTTTACGAGGAGAAAAAAATCCAGAATAGCTGTCATTTTGACAGCCTGTTTTGTACGAGTTTATATCGCGGTCACTTTTAAAAGTCGCAAGTTGACGCGCTCGTTACGGTAGGTGCGTTTTACGCTAAATATTGATAGTTACGCATCTTCGCATTTAGTGTGAAACATGGAGTAATGCTAATCTTGAGGTAAGGTTTACGGTTATGCTTAGATATTAAGTAAATGTCTGTGCAAGTCACGTAGCTACTTAAGCAGCAAAATAAAGAAGTTTATGTTGTGTGTGAACCTAACGCCTAGAGGTCAGCATTACCCAATGTTTCACAGTAAATACGAAGATGTTACGTTTAAGACTAAAATTCGTAACTTTCTCAATATCTCTCTTATTTAACCCGCATTCCTCACAGAAACGATCTGACTAAACAGTTGGAACAAGAACACATTACGCGTAAACATCTATTTTAAATGTTTAAATAAGGTTTACATTTTAGTGTTGAGATGCCGACGCACGTCACGTGCCCAAATCAGCATTTGTCTCGACACACCTGAGAATATTAAGATGAATATTAATTCCTTAAACTAATTTACTAAGCAATTATAGTTCGTTTTTGGTCACAAACAAGCTACAGGAGTATATTTACATGTGTTAGGATGTTCACACATTATGTGAGCCTTTTAATATAGTGTTAACAAACCAAAATGTCAGCCCTTTGGTATATAACATAAATTATGTTTGCAAACACTTTGAAATAAAGGAGCTTAGGTTATAATTACTCCATATTCCCCACAAATTAGATTTGGTTTGTTATGAATTAAAATTTGTGTTAAACATACCTTGATGTTAAGTTAAATAAAAAGATGACTTGGCTCATTTTAAGAACCTATTCTTAACAAAAATATCTTACTAAATAGTTCTAATGTATTTATTAATACAGCATTATGCATTTCAGTTCAAAACATCTATTGTTCAGTGCCTCTTTATGGTGTGTAAAACCAGGTTAAAAAGTCAGGGATGTGAACTGAGAACAGACTTATATTGCGCAACTTTTATTATGTTTTGGTGGCACTTTTTATCTTTTTAACGATCTCATTCAGAACTCGGAGTGGACGCTTATCTCATATCCACCACGCTAACTGGGTCAGTTTACTCCCATTTCAGAGAGTTCGCATTAGTTTCTTCAAACAAAGCGCAGTCATGATGAAATCATACAATCTTCAGCCATGAATACGTCCCGGACTCTCATGCTTTTGTCCTCATGTCTTTTTTGGAACGCTTCCACAAAGACTTAACACTGTGGAAAAACACAGTGGCATGTTGACCAACCAGTTTTGTCTCTCCAAGCTCTCTGTCACATCTTCGTTTGCGAGCGTGTTGAGCAACTGTACCTGAAAGAAGCACACGTTATCAGGCACAGGTGTCTAATCGTGAAGTAGTCACCCAGTTCAGGTGTTTGCATAATGAAGCACGAGTTCCACATATATTGCCGCAGATGCCATCATGTTCTGTCGGATTTGTCATTTGTCAGGTGTGTAAAAGGTGTGACAGGTGATGAAATATTTATCATAGACTTGTGTTTGAAATGCACAAACGTAGCAAATATGTTTCTATTTAGAAATTTCTAAAAGTATTTGCCTTCTATTTTATTGCAATACCTGCAACGTAAACATTATTGAAACATTAAAATTAAGTAAAAATGTAGTTCTCAAATAAAAAGTGCCTGTATAATAATTGTTGCTCTCAAGTTTTGTCATGTTTGGAGTCTGACCAATAATGGGTTGCTAATAACCTTTACAAGACTTTATAAAATAGCTCAAAATAAATTCCTCCATTACCTTGTAAAGTCCATGTAAATGCTTAATAACTTTGTTGCCACAATTTAGCGTAGTAGAGTTGAAGGATTGGAGGTAATCCTACATCGCGTTTCGTAGAAGCGAGGTGTTTTTAAACAGGCAGATCTTATTGAAGTAGTTCCAAGAGCAGACAAGAGGATGTTGTATTTCAGTCAAAACTTTTACTCGAGCTGGTTCCTGGAACTGGAAGAACTGCTTTTGTTCTCGACAGAGTCTTTTCCTCTGTGGGCCGTGGGAAATAATGGCTGACCTGGCGTGGTGTGACTGGCCAGTTCAGTTTTATAAGGCCGGTCATGGTGTCCGTATGCTGAAGAGCAGGAAGCCGACACAGGAAAGGATAACTTCTTTATTGCCCAAACGTTTGAATCCTGTCCGAAGGGAATTAGAGATGTTTCACTGGTTCCTTTTTTGTTTTTGTTGTTTTCTTTTTAGGTCAGGTTTTATTGTTGCTTCTTTAAAAGCTTCTCAGCATATGCCTGAACTCCACAAATGAAATAACTCTGAAATTCCTGGAAGGCTTGAACTTAAAGCCAGTATAAAGAGAGAGAGAGAGCAGTTAGAAATGGGGAAAAAAACGTGACTTCATTCTTTCATGTGAAGAAATGCTTCGGACTTCTGAGAACTTTGCCTGCTTCTGAAATGAGAAGCATGTGTTTACAGGTTGTGGCGGCTTAATAAGTACACAAAGTGTAATTTGTCACATTTCCCAGTAGAAAGAATGTGAATTCAGTGGTGGGAAACTTTGCATGAACTGAATGTCAAAGTAGGAATGTTTTGGATTTGGGGAGCAGCGTTTTATTAGAAAAACAAACAAAAGATGTTTTTTTTTTCTTTCTTTCTTTCTTGAAACAGAGGCTCCAAGATACTACCTGGTAAACAAATATTTTCTCCAGATTGTTTCAGTTCAAATTTAATGATCTGTTCCCTGAACTTTGTCATGTTTTGAATTAAACTACCTGTGAAGGAGCTTCAATTCTAATTTTATTGAAGTTTCTGATCTAATAGAAGCTGTGAGGGCAAAAAAAGCCATAAAACATTATACACCTGCTTTTGATTAAAATAGTAAAAAGCTGTGCATTTGCCTTTAAAACACTTGTAGGATTTGGTTGAATTATTAACTTCTGTTATGGGGATATGATTGTCAAAGCTGAACAGTCACAGTGAAGTACACCATGTGCTTCTTCTCTCTTTGACGTGTTTGTGTTCTCACTTCATAATGACATCGAATAAGTGTGACTCAGTTAACCGCAGATTGATTCATCAGCAGCTCCTGGCTTTACCATATAAAGGAGATCAATCGAATCCTCCTTAATGAGGCAATCCATCAACAGATGTCTGATAGATTAATCTAAGGACAGGACCCTCCGCGCCTTCCTGTCGTATTTCTCCATATTTTACAGACTCCTCTGGCTTTCCAATACTGCTGATACTCCCCTCACTCTGGCTTGATGCTTTAACGTGTCAGTGCCTGAGCTGTTTTCCTTTTGACAAGTGGAGGAGGGGTGGAAAATGAGTTGTCCCTGAGTTTGACATACGAGAAAGCTTTTGTTTACTGAAGGAAACCTGAGCTTCCTGCAGTACTGCTCACAAGAAGAGAAAACATTTCTTTTTGGGCTTTCTCAAAGAGGTGCTCTACATTTTTGATCGAGTCGACATGAAGCAGCGAGAAAGTGGTTTGTCTTAGGCTTATTAGATTAAATTATCCAGATACTGTATTTTATGCAGTGACAATGTTTTGATGGATGTGGTAAAGGTACTTGCTAATAAATTAGTATTCTTTTAAGTAAATTTTGTACATTTTTCTGTGTATTGGCTCATGTAGTTTTTACCCTTTTTATTAGGCTTTAGTTGGGATGCACTGATTGCAGTTTTCTGGCTGGTTGCAATCTTTAAAAAGCCTGACCTGCCTATTCCGGTTTTCAAGGATGCAGTTTTTTTTTTTCCCCCAGAAAAGTTGCGCAATGCATTAACAAAGTCGCTAATGTGGCAACAATCTTCTTTCAAACCTTTGCAGAGGTGATGAGTTTGAGTTCTTATGTAGCAAATCACCTACCTCTCAAAGTTAAGGAAACCAGGGCTGATTTATCATTGCATCCCTTCTTTCTTGTGACTTTTTCCTGTAACTCGTATCTTAAGAAACATTTTATCTTTCGACATTTACAGAAATAAGAATGTTATGTTTTTTTCTACAGATACATTTTTCTTTGTGTTTAGTTCAGTAGTTTTTTTTCTCCTGAACTTTGACCTGCTTTCTTGTCACTGTTTAATAAAAGCACCCCACATCCTTTAATAAAATGCTTAGTTTGATGTACTGTTCTAGTTTACATAGTTTTGTGCAATTAGGCTAAGAAGTTAAATGTTTTTAGTCTCACCCGATGAGAGCATTTTCTTGTATGTTTGTCCAATGTGAAAGCTTTCTTTCAGCAATGGCTTTCTTTTTGCTGCTCTTCCATTAAAAAGCCAGACTTATGGCGTGCAGCTACTCCAGAGGTACTAGGAGGCCTTTTGATGCTTTTTTTTAATTAATGCTGATCAAACTGTCACTTTAGATGGCATATTTTTGTAGGTTTGCAGATGTGCCATTTTAAGGTGATGGATTGAACAGAGCTCTATGAGATGGTTTGGTTTATAATCCAAGTCTCTTTCAAACGTCTCAACTTTCTCCATGACTCTGTGTTCCCTGGTGATTTTGATGCTGTTTTTTTTCCAACTTCTGAGGCCTACAGAGCACACTTATACTGAGATCAAAGTCCACACGTGGTGCTTCTGAAGACGATTGATTTTAGTGGATTTTATTCAGGGGTATCCAAGTAAAAAGGACTAAATACGAAGGCAAACCACACTTTTAAGGTTTTTATATGTAAAAAAAAAAAAAAAAGTTTAAAAGCCATTTATTCTAACTCTCCGCTATGATTAAGTACTTTGTACTCTTCGATCAGAATGCATCAAAAAGCTATTAACATGAGCAAGGTGCACTATATGAGATTAACTTTTTCCTATTTCAGGCTTGGCGTTTCCTGTTTTTGCAGTGTGTTTTGTTTTAGAAATGTGTTTTTCATATTTTTTCTCATCACATATCAGACATACTTTTGCTTCCATTGTCTCACTGCTGCCTCCAGCTGAGCTGGATTTTTGCATGCGATTACTCAGAACATGACGAATTGAAATTCAAGACAATCTGAGCTTAAATAAATTGCTATGCAAGTCAAATGCATGAAAACAAACAAATCGGTGTTACGTGAAGTAAGGCTCATTATAGTTACATCTGGGAATGAAGGCGGAGGATTTTAGTAGGAAAGCGTATTATGTACGAACTTGTGAGGGTGAGTTCTTTGGAAGACAAATCAGTCCCAGGAAAAGCATTTCATTTTCACACCTTGGACTTGAAACGGAAGGGTGTTAACAGCCATTTTGGCTTCAACCGGGCAATGATGTAAACCTTGCATCTGAACAACACCAGCCAGCAGTCATTTTCTCCACCAAGGTTTCTGAACATTGAGCCAGACATTTTATTTTTCTTTGTAGCTGAATACAATGGAGCCTTTTTTTAAATTTACTTTGAAATACTTAGCTTGTGATCAAATTTAACAGGCACATTAATATTTCCTTCTCTCCTCCAAACACATGCAGCAAGCTGATAAATCTGGACTGCAACTCGGTCAGTTCAGGCTAGCAAAATTGCATTGAGATCCTGCTTTCAGATTAATGCAATTGTTGCAGAAAAATGCAATGGCATTGCTTAGTTTCCATATCTTCCAAAACGTAGTGTATGATCCTTCATATGAGTGACAGCATTACTGCCTTGAGGTCAGCAAGTGTCAGTTCTGCTGAGACAAAAAGGCTGATATAAATAATGTAACTGAGGCTGGCATCTTTTCAAATGGACCACTGTAATGCAATAAAATCTCCAGACTCATAAAAGGCACAACCATATATACACTCTGGCTGTTGTCAGCAGTATCGCAACACAAAACATGTGCTGGCGTCACTCTCCCTGCCATCAGTGTGACGTTGAGTTATGTTGACTCAACGATGTCTGATGTAGCTTCCTTCTCTGGTAAATGAATCCAGTTTAACTCCCATAGAGCATATTGGATGGTTGTGCAATATCACAGTTCAACAAAGAGGGATTGCAACATGAAAGTTTCCAAGTTCTTCTCGTGTGGTTGCTATTTGTTTCCATCATATTCCAGCATGGTTTATGGCTCAGCTGGAAGACTTGCGTCACACCGATACCAGCAGCTTAGGACGTGACATCAGTGGTGTACCGTACAGGTGGTTTGTACACATTTCTTCCTTCCACTGAAACTATTTTAAAACAGCCTTAGGGATTGTTTTAGAATGCTGTTTCTTCGGAGCGCCAGCTTCTGGTGCAGACGGCGAGACTGTAGCCTTTCGGTTTGGTTGAAACACCTGTTTGAATGGTAATCCTGCCATATTAATACTAAACTTCAGGTTGTGAAATTAACTGTTGGATATGTATATACGCTACGTTGCGACAACCCAACGATCCATTGAACATTCCCGAAATTCCACCAAGGCAGGGTAGTTTAGCAGGTGTAGACAGAAACTTGTGGTTTGAGGGACACTTTCAACAAGAACGTTTTGTTCTGTGCTTAGTGACACAGAATAAATCTTTGATTTGTTTGGGTTTAAAACAGGAAGGATTCTTGTGGGTGCTGGTCACCCACAAGACCAGGCATTTCATACTTGTACGATTTTAGTCATGGACAGTTTGACTTTCTTTGGCATCTGCCCTCTGTGATTTCGTATCAACCATCAGAGCATCTCATACTTGCATCAACTTGTTGGAGTTTGGTCCCCACTTTGGTTGGGGGCTTTATACACACACTTTGAGTCTTTTCTGTTGTTGTCTTGTAGTTTAGTGGATGGTCAAATGTGAATATTTGATGCCACTACATAATGTACAACAACTAAAAAGTCGTTCGGTTATATTGTTTTGATCAGATCAGCGGTCACAATCTGTCATGTGACTTTGAAGTTTATTATATTCTGGTCTTCAGAAAATCATATAAAGTTGTTTGAGAAATTTTCATTTCCATAACTTGGTTCATAATTCATTAAAATGTATAATTATCGAGATAAATAAACTTGCATCCAGCGGAAAGGTACAAAATTGTTTTTCTGGTATGAAACGGAAGTAGACTGGGATTAAAAGGAAGAAACAAATTTACAACAAGACAAACTGACTCGGAGGATTTCTCACTACATGTTTGATATTGTAACCAGATCTTTCATAGATCAGATTTCCAGAGAGCCTCAAGATGAGCTTTGTTTCCATTTAGAATTTTAAAAAGCCTTTAAAATAACCAACAAACCTGTGGAAAAACACAAATTGTGACTCCACCAGTCTCTTGGGGCATTCCCTAATGTAATAACCCAGACAGCATCCACTGCCTTGCTCAGCACAAACGTATTCATCCATCAAACCTTTCAACACAGTCTGCTGACGAGCCTCTCAGTTCAAGGTGCAGAGCTTCTACACAATCACTGCAGATTTTTGTTTATGCAGATTTTGATGCCTCTTATGTTCCAGGTCTTGTTTTTAAAATTCTGAAATACATGTTCCAAAAAAACTTATGGGTAATTAAATTTTCTTGCCCTCTATGTGTTTATTTGTTTAAAAAAAAAACAAAAAAGAAAAAGGTTCGGATTTGTGTCTTAGTTTAGCTCTTGAAGGGATGACAAGAACAAATTAACAAAAGAAACTTGCATTCTGATTGCAAATGGGTTCAAAATTGGTTGATTTGACTATCATTACATTTTTTGACTTGATAAAATTCTAGTGTTAATTTTTGATTAGAAAAAAAATGTATAAGTGGCTGGCTTTTTTGAACATTTGACATTGAACTCTTTCGTTGGGCAATAAATAGAGCTACACCAATCCATCGACCATAAATCCTTTTTTTTTCAGATCAAATACAAAAAAAATCTGTATTTTTTTTTCCATTAATTGATTGCACCAAAACTCAGCAATTCCAACTATTTTGCATCTATAACCTACAGCCTGTACTTAGATACACTTTTGTGAGTTTATTGAAAATCAGATAAAAGTATGATTTGAAGTATAAGCTGGAGCAGTACCCGCATTACTGCAGATGAAGCCCCCATCTGTTTGTCCATCTTTCCATCATGCCATCACTCATGAAAAAGACAGAGAGATATTTTCAATTCCTTCACTTACGACAGACTGACTGCCAACCCAAATGGGACAGACCACCCTCTTCTGTAGTTTCTTTACATGCTGGATTCAAACACATAAATTGTTACTTTTTATTCGTTTATGTATTAAAGTGCTTTAAAGCAATCACAATCTGTCAAAATCTGATGTTGGCTTGTCATTCCTACACACTAGCTATCATCTTTCAGCAGAGGTTAAGCAAATACTAAACGAGGAATCGCATTGGGAGATAAAAGTAAACATGTGTAGATTTAAAATGCATTCTGAATTGTGCTAAGTTCAGTTGAACACTCCACTGGTGCAAAGGGTGTCTGTAAAAGTTAATGTGTAAGCTTTGTTTACATGCCTGCAAAGATCAGCTCGACATCAATGTGAAAACAGAATGAGGCTGCACATTTTTGTGTGATTGGTTGGGTCAGTTGCACTTTTTTTTTTTTAAACCAAACGGGCAAATCGACTCTTAATGTAAAGAGGATAACACTGAACCCACTGCTGTCACCGGTACTGAGCTGCACATTGACCTCAAAGCTCTCTAGATCTAATTCTCTCTTTTTTTTTCTCCCCCACACAGAGTGGACATGTTTTCAGCTGTACCTGGACAAAACGTCTGCAGTAGACGAGTAACTTCAGCTGGAAGTGTGCACCATGATGGCGAACTTGCTGAAAGATTTACCGTCCCCTTTTGAAGGCAGTTTGAAGCTTTGTCCTGCTACTTTAAAGGATGATTGAACTGTTTTTCTGCATTCAGAAAGTGCATCTTTTCAGAAGAAAAAGACAACTCGCCACTAAAACCTTGCCTATACAAAGACGTGGATTGTAATTTTTTTTTCCCTTTGTTTGTTTACTTTGGATTTTACCTTTTTTCTGTTGTTTAGGATTGTTAAAGCTGCAGACAAAGAGAGCGTAAACAGAACTTGTGGGCTGCTGACATTGACTAGAATCGTATGCGTAGCCAGGCAGCTGCAGCAGCTTGTGGAATAACATAATCTTGGACTATTGGGCCCAATTGGGATCTGATCCCAGCTACTACCTGCCTTATCCTCTATCTAATTAACTATCCCACCGGTCTGAAAGCAGACTCCACTAACCAATGGCATGGGCCAAGTTCTTCAGGAAGCCGGGGGGCAATCTGGGGAAATCCTACCAGCCGGGGAGCATGCTGTCTCTGGCCCCGACCAAAGGACTGCTGAACGAGCCGGGCCAGAACAGCTGCTTCCTCAACAGTGCTGTGCAGGTACGTGAAACATTTGCTGGTGCAAAGGAGTATTTTATATTTTTGAAAATGTAAAATACTTAAACTGATCAAACCCATATCAGATTTTCTAAAATACTCCTTGTGATATGTTAAAATTTTTTAAATGTAGACAATGTAATTTTTTTATTTTTTTATTTTTTTTTAAGTGCGGTTTTTGACATTAGGTCAGCATTTGACGGCGTCCTGCTAGAAAACCTCGAGAGAAATCTGGACTGAATAAAAAAAAACCGTAACCCAATCTTAGTTTTCACTAGGATTGTGAAAACTGTTGGAACAAGCTAGTAGGAAGAGCATTGAATGTAGACTAGAAGCCAACAAATTGTAGAATTGAACAGAAACTTTCCGTTAAGCAGGAACTAAAGAGGAGAAGAGGAAAATCTTAAAAATAGACCTCAACTGGCATAAACTACTCTTAGTTTCACTGATTCTAACCAAAACTGACCGAGAAAACTCTCACCAGAATAGTGGTGTGTGTGTGTGTGTGTATAAGGAACTAAGAATCTGACAGAACAGGAAACCATCAGAAAGACAAATGGTTAAAAACCAAGAATCTGAAGACTTGGTTGGTTAGGAATGCATAAACAAGCTGTGAAACTTGCAAAAGGAGCACTTCCTAAAAACTGGCCCTGCTGGTCACCTTTCTTGCAGGCCCTAAGTTAATCAGAACCTGGAAAATAGTTAAAATACATTGTTAAATAAAATTTTGGACAAAATGAGAAATCCTGTCCTAAATATCACATAGCTGAATGTTTATTCCAATTTTTGAGGCTTATTTATTTTATTGGTGTTGCAGTACAACATGTTCCATGCTCTGACTGTCTTTATTGTAGTGATTTCAGGGGCTTAGTCACCTTCTAAATCTGTCCGAGCTTCCCAGCAGTTTATGAATGTTCTCTACGGTTGCTTTTGACCACTAGAGCCCTGACTGGTGAGATGATTCATTGCCGCAGTCATGAGTTAGGTCAGTCTCAAAGAAGACCATGACTCAGAGGCTAAGACAACCAATGAGCTGGTTGGAGATGATCATCACTTTTGGCTGTATTTCTCTACATGAGACCTTCTAAGACCTTGGAGACATCATTTTGAATGTCATGCATATAACAAAATACACCCCAGGGTGTTTGGCTCTCTTACATAACAAGATTATTCACACTCAACAAAAACAAAACTTCTGCTCCTGGTCGTTAGAATTTTGTTTGTATTTCTGATAGTGTTTGCAGGATTCGATTGCAGGAAATCCTCTGACTATGAGATTGGAGATTAACCTGCTTCTCTGCTTCCTTTTTGTAGGTCCTGTGGCATCTGGACATCTTCAGGCGCAGTTTGAGACAGCTGCCAGGGCATTTCTGTCTGGGAGATTCATGCATTTTTTGTGCATTAAAGGTACGGCAGTTTTAGCAACTTCCCAAATAAGCCTAAATGCAAAAATATCAATGAAGCTCTTTTTTTTCTTTTTGCCATCATGGATGCATTGTACACCTGGTCACAGAAATTAATATTGCACATTACCTTGCAAAAGTATTCAGACCCCTTCATTAACATGCAATACAAACATCAACATGTTTTATTGGGATTTTATGAACTAGACCAACACAAAGAAGAAAACATGATTTTCATTTAAATATTATCCCTCTTATGTAAAACCATCTTTTAGTCAATTCTGACCAGTTTCTCTGTGTTTACGGAATAATGGCTTTCTGACTGGAAACGTCTGAAAAGTGTTAATTGCTGCTTTGTGTTTTTCACATTGAAGTTTTTTGCCTTTAAGGTGACTATTAACAAAAATATAGTGATATGATATAAATTCAGTTACATGAATGCCTGTGAACCTCTCCTCTCCTCCTTCGTCAGGGCCTTTTCTCCCAGTTCCAGCAGAGTCGGGAGCGCGCCTTGCCTTCTGACAACCTGCGTCATGCCTTGGCAGAGACCTTTAAGGACGAGCAGCGCTTCCAGCTGGGCTTTATGGATGATGCCGCAGAGTGCTTTGTAAGTGTTTGTGCGTTATGCTGCTGCCCAGTTAGGGCAACTCTCTAACAAACTGTTGGGGGAGGTCACTGAAAGAGCTTCTGTCCCCCCATCTCCTCCCCTCTCAACTTCTTCCACAATAGCACTAGATATCATCATGACAGGTTATATAAGCATGTTGGCTGTGTTCGGACCACTGCTGATTATTTTGATATAAAGGTTTTCTTTAGTCTGTTTGGATTAGTTTATGTTATTTACAGTGTTAATCGCTAGAAACTCATCAGAGGTTTATGTAAACCTCATCACAATGGATTTAAAGGGAGCGTTTCAACATGCATTTCTTTTGGACTGTAAGTACCTGGATGGGGACTGAAGCACACATTAGTTTGAATATGCAAAATAGTCATTAAATGTGGCAATATGTAAGAACTTTAAGAAATTGGAAACAGTAAGAAATTGCAGTATTTGACACCATGATTGACCAATATGTAAAAGTACTCATGAAATGACAATCAATTTAATTGATACTGATCCATTCTTTTTTGCATTTTTGATTATTTTTTTCCGTGCCAACTTAGCTTTTAGGCTTAGTAACTTAAATATGTATTTGCTTGTTTATTATTTACTGACTTATTTACATCAGTAATGTTTATTTTTCATGTTTTTACCTATTATTTGCACCTTATATTAAGGTCTACATATGTATTTTATGAATTCATTCATTCATTCACTTTACTTGTACTTAAATTTTAGTGATCCAGTTATCTTCCAGTTGTTTTCTGGAAGTTTTGTCCCCGGATGTGCAGCACAAAATAGTAAAGCGTAGACGCCACTTTTTAAGTGGCAGCCACCATAAGGGTCAAAATTGTTTCAAACCTAAATGTGTCAGGTTGTAAAGTTGCTCTCCTGATGCGTATTTGCAAGCTGCAAGAAAATCTATCTTTTCTACTACAGACCTTTTCTGGGCCTTTGAGAATATCTCAGTTCCTGACTGGTGCTAGTTGTGAGCGGGGTTCATTTGTACCTGTCTCCTTCTGTATTCTCACAAGCTCCCTCGCCTTTGTTCCTGGATTGAATTGCAATTTTCTCACCATATTGGCCCTGGGCTGTGTGACCGCTGCATTGTTTCGTTGTTTTTTTGCTTGCATTCCATTGTTCTCCAGATGAACAGGTTACTTTCAGGCATTTTAAAGTTGTTTCCAAGGATAGTCAGACGTGTGCACATGTTGTTTTGGTTTTACTTGTTTCTTGTGCGTTGGGTTTTGTATTACATCAAGAGGCACATTTAAAAACTGAAGTTGAGCCTATTCTTTGTAGTGTAATATCTGGCAAGCCTTCAATATTTCTTGCACTTTATAGCGCTTGGTAAAAATACAAAGAATCTCCTGTGCAGCTGCTTGTTTACACCATGATGTTAAAGATGTTAAATAACTCCAGCTGAGTTTGTTTTTATTTCTGAGGCATCTCCTTGTCTGTCTCAGGAAAACATACTGGAGAGGATCCACCTGCACATTGTGCCTGAAGAGACGGATTCCTGCACCTCCATCTCTTGTATCACGCATCAGAAGTTTGCTATGTCACTTTATGAGCAGGTCAGTAGTTTTCTTTGAGATATTAATCAATGCTTTGAGTTTAACTACATTTTCTTATCTCATATCAATTTACAACAAATGCTGTCTTAATGCGCAGCAAAAAATAAAAAGATCAAATTCATATACAGTGATATATTTTCAAATCCATACAATGCAATCATACAGATTCAGATTGAACTATATACAGAACTTTTCAAATTCTAGGTTGTTGGCTTCATAGTAATCCCTGATTCTAAGTAAGAAGGTGGAGAGGAAACAAAACCTTTTAAGATGAAACTTCTAGCAGAACCAGGCCTCAACCTGCTTTGGGTTTAGAGGAAGGAAAACAGACACTCATTAATGAGTAGGACTGTGAAAACCTTTGGTTAAGCCAAGATAACTTTAACGACTGCATTTAGGCTACGTAAATTGTCATTAAATACATAAATTTTAAAATTTCCACTATGATGACACCATTACTTAGCACTAAATTAGATATGTTGAAGAATTGAATGAATTGATTTTTAAAGACTATAAGAGAGGACAGCTTTGTGCTTTACACTTTGGGTGAGTGTTTGGATTAGTGTGAAAATTTCAGTAGTTGGACAGAGTTGACTCATTTATACCAAGGTAATCCTCCTGCTGCAGCCAAGTTTTTGTTTTTTACATATCAAGTCTTCAAAGAAAAAATACTTGAGAGATACAGATTTTATATTCAATGTACATTTAATTGGATTTTATCTAAGTGGAGTTTTTTATGCTTTACATGGTCACTTTTGCAGAATGTCTGACTGAGGTGGATAGCGATGAACCATGGATTGTCACTGGACTAATAAGTTAGAACATATTTTGAGAAAGGAGAATTACTCCTTCTGAGATTAAGTGGTTGGTGTGTCTGGATCAGATCAGGTTTTCCCAGAAATGCTGAGTGAAAGCATGCTGCTTAACAGCTCATTGCTGATCAAATCATGGAGGGTAACCAGATAAAACTATGGAGTCCACATTGTATTGTCAACTGTAAACACTCATAAATATTCAGTATTTTATTACTTAGGTCATTGTCAATCAATTCTACCATGGATAATTGTATATGTTTGGCCTTCAAGGTTGATCTGTGGATGGTCTGAACTTTCTTTTAGACAGCGTTAGGATTTAGAGTCCTGCACACATGCACCTGCTCAGTGCTACATGACTCAGTGCTTGAGACAATGGGAATCCAATCCATCATGTTTTCACACTAAGTCGCCCCTTGTGGATTACAGAGGGTGTTTTATTGTCAGGCTGCACGATGCTGCTGCAGCAGCAGTACCGGATGTGTCACAGATGGTGTACGCATAAATACCAGCTACGCACAATATGCACACCAGCCTGCTCTGTGGCACTGATGCCCATCACTGACTCTGTTCCTGTCCAAAACAAGCACTCATCTCTTCACATGTTTGATCTGACTCTCTTAACTTTTTGACCCCAAAGAGGCAAATAGTACTGAAACTCAATCACTCATTTGACCATCTGTATACATCCTTAATGATTTGTTTTCTTATGTCCTGCCTATAATAAAATGGTCCTTGGCAGAAGTTATGTAAGCTTTCTTTTATTGCCTTTTCGTTCACTGACCTTCTCCTCTTCAGTCTGTCTGCCGTAGCTGTGGGGCGTCGTCGGACCCTCTGCCGTTTACAGAGCTGGTACATTATATTTCCACCACAGCACTCTGGTAAGGGACACAACATGTAAAGCCTCTTTTTCCTATTAGTGAATAGGACATACTGCTGCTATTGCTTATTTACTATAAGTCACATTATGTCTATTTTTTTTCTATCATGATTTAATAGAAAAAAATCTTGTGCTGACGTTTTATGCTTTCTTAGGCAACAGACGCATCAGCGTCGTGATGAGTCTTTTGGGGAACTGTTACAAGCAGCAGGTACAATTGGGGACCTTAGAAATTGTCCAGTAAGTATTTTTTTTTATTAATTTGTTTCTACAGGACTTTTATAATCAGTTAAAATATGATATATGATGATAAAATGATGATATATATATATATATATATATTTATTTATTTATTTATTGTATTCTAAATTGAGGTGCACCTACATATTCAAATACTCGTTATTGCTCCATTAAAACCATTAAAATGGTGTTTTGCTCTTTCTTCCTTTCAGAGCAACTGTGGTCAGAAGATCCGGATCAGACAGGTCCTGATGAACTGCCCAGAAATAGTTACCATCGGCTTTGTGTGGGACTCCGAACAATCGGATCTCACAGAGGAAGTCATCCGCTCGCTGGGGCCTCATCTCAGCCTCTCTGCGGTGAGTCGCCTTTAAGCTGTCGTTTACATGTAATTTAGTTTCCAGCTAAATTAAAATAGCTCTGTGGGGTCTCCATACTTGATTAAAAGTATGGAGAGTGTACTGGTTTCCATTTACGCAACTACTATGCTTTCTGACAGCTCTGGGGTCAGTTTATTGTAGCACAGTTGGACATGTGTTGGAAATAAAGTGGGGAGTTACTTCTGTGGAATTCTGTGCAGCTGCATAAGCAGTTGACGCCCGGTGATCAAACGGTTTGTCAGAAAGGCCCTCCTCTCATCTTTGTGTGAGAGAATGCCTGTGAAGTGAACATGAAGGTTCAACATGTTTTACTGAAAGAAAGAAAACAGCCTGAAGCTGGCTTATAGTCAAACATTCAATCAGGAACCGGCCCAAATGTGGCCATGTGCTTCCTGATGTCTCCTGTTGGACATTAATATTGAACTACAAGCTACCATATGACATAATTTACAAACTAGTCCTCAGTGGTTCTGTTAACATCAACTCGTAGTGTGGTTGAACCATACAAGTAAAAATCAATCAGTGGAGTTCAGATCAGGACACAGTCCACACATAACATATCAGTATTCAGACTGGTTTCTTAACAGCTCCCTCTTGAGCAGTTTCAAAGCCAAACCATCAGAAGAATTTATTAGACCCACCCTCATATTAATCCACCACAAACGTTTTTATTCATTTGGAAATGTCCATGTGACTTTATTGGGTGTTGAAGCGAGTCCTACGCCTTCTTGATTTGCTTTGAAAGCTCTCCTTTTTTTGAAAGTTCAAGACAGGATACAGAGAGCGTACTGTTCAGGAAACATGTTTGAAAGAAACTATTCACCAGCACTGTCCTTGTAATGTTTGTGCAACAAATGCAGACAATAACCCTTGTTTTAGCAAGAAATGTAGGGAAGATTGGATCATATGTGAAGGTCTGCTATTGTCCTATTTAAAGCTAGGAAGGAACAACAGTTTTAACTTTATTTTCTGCGACTGCAGCTCTTCTACAGAGTGACGGACGAGCATGCCAAAAAGGGAGAGCTGCTGCTTGTGGGGATGATCTGCTACTATAACCACCACTACTGTGCCTTCGCCTTCCACACTAAATCCTCCAAATGGGTTTTCTTTGATGATGCAACAGTGAAAGAGGTGAGGAGGACACTCCTGTTAGACACAGAGGTTACTTATACATCTAGGGTTGTTAGACCCCAGATTTATAGATGTATTTCAGTACAGAAGACAATAGAGAGACAGAACAAGGAAGAGGGGATGCCTGTTTAATGATAGTAAACTTTTTCAATATTTGCCACATTTTATAAATAAGTTCTTGTTCAAATGTTCCTGTATGTGGTTTCTTAAGCCTATGTCCCCTCCAGTCATTAGTTTAAAAAAACTCACTTAAAAGAGAGTCTATGCAAAACTTTATATACAAAACAAGAATATTTAAAATTAATACAATCCTCAAATCTCATTAAACTGAGTTCTTCAAAATGGTGCAATTGGTTACAGTTACATAGCTTCAATTATGATCTTATATCTTTAAGGTTTCCAAAATTAAACTGAGCAGTTTTGGTGATTTATTGTGATTTTTAAAACTGAGTACAGAATATCACATTTTCTGCATATATAAAATAAATGTATTGCCTGCTTACATTTAAAATGAACATTTATGCAGGTATCTGATAAATCATTAATATATAAATTAAGCAAGATCATCCCAAGAAAGAAGCCTTGCATGACTCCTACAGGGCAATCTAGCAAATTATCATAAGATTTATTTCTAAGCACTAAATAAACCATAACCAAGAAATTCAATCAAGCCACAATATGCAAATTAAGCACTATTAAATTACATATTGCGGCTTGCTTAAATTGTCACTGTTTGTACATGAATGTATTGCTGGTTCTTAGTAAGGACAAGGATCCTTCACATTAAAAAGGGAGATTTATAGAAAGATATGATATTTTTGTGGTTATTGCAAGGCTAAGATAGCACGGTTTAAATCATTAGTGCCTAATGAGTTGGTGAGCATTGGCCTGGATTAAAAGCAGCTCCTCAACTCTTTTATCACTGCATTTAGAGAAGTGGAGGCTTTTAATGGATGCCTTCAATTGTGTTGGAGAAAAAGTCGCACAGATTATTGAATTATTTATATACATTGTAAGGAAATTCAGTTTTTTTCCCCCAGATTTATTTTTTCTCTTTTAACCCATTTTTATGATACAAATGTGTGAGCAAGCCCATTGTCTCACATCCCGCTCACTATTTTCTCGTGGATGGTGACGCAGCAGCCGCCTGGCTCTGCATCAATCCATCACTAGCTTGTGCTGCATGTGCAAACCCTCGTGAGCGAGATGGAGCAGCTACTGCGCGTCAGCTCCTGCCAAGTACCTGGATCGCAGCTCGCCAGCAGTCCTAGGAGTCCTCAAACAGTTGTCACAGAATGACTGCGGCACTGTCGCCTTGCCATGGTTTTTTTTTTTTTTTCAGCTTCATAAAATAGCCTTTTCTGAAAATTAGGAACACAGTAAGCATTTTGGAGCTTTAAATTAGCCTGGGAGTTTTTATTGTTTCCTTATATTGGCCAGTATAACTGGTACAATATTTGCAAAGGGAAACTGGTTATTCAGAAATAATTCAGCTGTAGAAATTGTGGTGATTTTAAGTTTTACTTTGACAGCTAATTACTAAACTAGTTTGCAAAAAACTACTGGAATTTAAAAATTCACTGAAATGATTTAACAAGATTTACCCCCCAGATCCTTAAGTTTTTCATCTGAAACTTAAAATTTGAACAACTAACAGGGAAGTTGTCTGGACCTCCCTATGAACTTGACTGGGACCTAAAATGTCAGCAAATTTTATACTAATAATTCAGTTTTACATTTTTTAGAATTCTATTCTCAAAGATTGTAAAATGGCATTAAATCTATTTTTCCTTCGTTTGATGAACTTCCTTTTTAAGGGGGAAGATTCAACAAGAAGATATCAGAAAAGTTTCAATTTCAAGCCAACTTCTTGTTCTCCAAGTGTAGCAAATGCATATTTCTTTGCAAACTCTGTGGAAAAATCCTTTAAATAATCTAATATTTTATCCTATAGTAAAGCAGCCTTTCCTTTGTACCCTTTTGCCACACTCGGTTTGATGTTTTTGCCTAGTTTCGTCTCCGTGGATCACATTTATTTAGACTTTAAATCCTTTGCCAACATTTTTTGTTTTCTTTTTTCTATTGCAGATTGGTTCTCGGTGGAAGGATGTGGTCACCAAATGTATTAAAGGTCACTTCCAGCCTCTACTTCTCTTTTACTCCAACCCTGATGGGAGTGCCATCCACACAGAAGATGCCTCAAGACTCAACAGCAGCCACTCCCACGCCCACAAGACCAGCGTCAACGGAGATGCGGCAGGTATAACTTGCTCCCCAGTGGGTTTTTTCTGTCCTGACTTTATCTATATGTTCTTCCATAAAAACATCAACCTTTATTGGGGGAAAGATGTTGGCAGGGGCCAGTATGTTGTATGGTCTGTACTTTTTGTAGTAATGTCTATTGTCTGGATTTGGTTTCTGTTCTAGGATCGCTTTACCAGTTTCTCTGTATTGATTACAGCTTGTAAATCCCTTTGGCCATTATTTTTAACCTATGTTTGATTTTATTTCCTTTAGATTTAGTTGAATAAGTAAACGGCGAAGGGAAAATATTTATATTCCAAGACATTTCTTCCCTAAATAGTTACATCGACCCATCTACCCAACCATTTTCTCCATTTTCTCCATTTTCTTTGTCCATTACTCCATTCTCAATCTATTCTTCAATCTGTCTTTCCATCAAATATCATTTTTATGCCTACTGTCCATCCATATGTCCATTTGTACATTTCCATCAATCTTTATAATTTATTGTCTGTAGGTCTGTCTATCCCTTTGTTTATTGTCCATCAGTCTTTCCATCCGTATTTCCATTATCTTTCTCTTTCTATTAATTTTCCATTGTCCACCCATTCATTCTCTGTCCATCCATCTAGTGTCTGATTGTCTGTATATCCACTTGCCAATAGTCTCTCAGTCAATGTGTCCATCCGTTCCATTCCTCATTGTCCAGCCATCCCATTTTTGTCCATGGATTAGCTGTTCATTTTTCCATAATCTATTGATCCATCTATTTTCTGTCTGTATGTCCATTGTCTGTCCATTGATTTTGACTGTCCTTCTGTTCACCCATCTATTTGTCTAATGTCCCGCGGTCATTCTGTCTATTCATCCCAGTTTTGGTCAATCCATTCACCATCTACCTGTCCTTTTGTTCACCACTTCCTTCAGCTGTCCATTAATCTGATAATTTGTCCATCCTTTTCATTTTTTGCCTCTTGTTGGTCAGTCCATTTTTCCATCCATTGGTCATTTGTCCTCTATCCCTTCTTCAATGCGTTTGTCCCTTTGGTCATTGTCCATCTGTCCAGCCGTCTGTTTACCCATCCATCCATTCTTCCTGCTCCCGTCTGGTTGTTCTGGTTCCATGAGTAAAACCAACTTCTGTACAAACATAGTAAATGCATAGTAAACTTTGGCGTTAAATCTTTACAAACACACTTGGATCTCTGGGTCTTGAAAAGTCTTGAAATCAGACCTGAAAGTGTTTCACTTTTTAAAATCATATTGGTTACATTTGTAGCCAGGCGGTAGTGATGGAAACATATCATCTGCTGGGATTATTTATCCCTGGATTTGTGCGGTTAGGGAGTTTTTTTTTCATCCCCTCTAAAGATCCTCCTCCAACTCTCTGTGCTGGCTGTGCCCCAGCTCCAATCTGTGGCAGCTGCTCAGTGTCCATCAGAGCTGTCAGAACAGCAGGAAAAACTACATGATTATGACTGAAGATACTGTCATTTCAATTCTCATTCAATGCTCAAGGATGAAGTCTCTATTTTTACTCCTGAACAAGGTAGCGCTGTGAGAAAGTTGAGCTTGAGAATGTGTTTTCTTTCCTGCAGGTGTTGAGTCTCCAATTCTATCACCCAAGAAGATTGAATTGACCAAAGAGAATCTGAAAGCTGTGCTGGACAACGAGCCTCACAAAAAGAAAACCTCTTCAACTCTCAGCAGGGGCAGCGGACAGACCAGCGGTGGACGGGGACAAGGTAAAGGAGTGAAGTAATTTACAATACTCAAAGTACAGGTTGTATAATGAGAACAAAGAGTTAAATAGCAGAGGACAAGAAAATAAATTCACTAACATTTTGAGATCTTTTAGGGGAAAAACCAGAAGTGTGAACTAGATGAGTCACACTGTTTAGTTTCCGTCCCTTTTCAGCTCATTAAAAGTCTGCCTCGCTGATAAATATTTTTGTCCTCAGATTCTGGCAGCAAGCAGAGATCTGGCATGGCTACCAGGGGTAGCGATAATTAAACGTCTTTGCTGTAAAACTAAATCTGACCATGTTTGGAACGCAGAAGCGATTGGGGACTCGTGTAGAGGAGGAAGGTCACGAAACCCCGTCATTTCTGCACACATGTAATTTAATATGACTACCGCAAAGTGTAAAAGAACAAAAGAAAGTGCAGGCAGAAGAGAAATAACAAGCATATTCAAATTGCTGAGGTGGGAGGAAGGGTGGATACAATTTCTTTGTAAATCATATCATTTATCACTGTAAAATGAAATGTTGATATTTCTGTTATTGTTCTTGCTCATTGATTGTTCTACTAATATTTTTTACTAATTGTTTATTATTGTTATTATTATATATATGTAAAGATGTTTAAACCAGACAAGACAGACATTACAACAGAAATTATGAAATTTATTTTTTATTATTTTGAAATTATTGAACATGCATCACACTATTTCAGAGGATGAGGACTTAAGGAAAAAACAAACATGTAGTGAGGAATTAAGGAAATAAAATGTAGTATGTAGAAAGACACTGGTTGCAGTAGAAATAAAAAATAAATGCAAAATTTAGTATTTGTAATGAAACCTAAAATAATATCAAGAACAAGACAAATGATAAGAATGCAAAGCTGTTGGTTATTAAGTGATAAATATATAATATTAATGAAATAATATGGAAATAAAAGGACATTTAATAAATTAATATAAATATGAATAAACTTTTAAATTAAGGTACAGGCGAAAACAAGCAAAAAAAAAAAAAAACTCCAGCAGTTGTGTGCTGTGCACAGTGGTGTCTGGGCCTCTTTATGCCTTTAAGCTGCTGGAGACTTGAAAGCATAAAGGTGACAAGCAGCAGGAAGTAGTGACAGGAGATCCTACCAAGTAATGTGAAGCTGAAGGATTTCAGCACTGTTGAAATTTTCCACCTGATCCTGCTCAGGGATTTCCTGGTGTTTTTCTTATCTTCATTTTCAAAGTGCAAACAATGAGTCATGCTCAAAAAAGTAAAATATGTTGGATACTGAATTTTTGTGCCGTTTCTTCTGTTGCTGATTTTTCTTTTTTTAGTAAAACGTGAGACCAGTGATCCTAAAGGACGCCTCAGGGATTTGTCCAGAGAAGCTGCCCATAGAGCGATAGATCTGAGAGGAATGCATCCAGTCAGGAGAGATGCTGACAGAGGTGGTCAGCGGAGGCAGGAGCATCGCCACAGAGGTGGGTTTTCACCCATATGTGGTTCAATAGGAGACTCGGCATGAAAAACAAGAGGCGTAGTGGAACAGAAAGCTGTCCCCTTTCCCTCGTCGAGCCCTTACGTAACTTCCCGTTTTGGAGCAATGTGTCAGAAAGGGGATTAAAGCTGCTGACGTCTGTTTGAGCCAGCGTTGATCCTCCTTGCTCTCAAACTCCCCTTTCTTTTTTTTTTCCTCATGTTTACATCAATACTGACAACTTTTACTAAAAACAGAAAATGGCTGAACTCCACAGACGGAAAAATACAATTAGATTTTATCTATTATTAACTTCTATTTCAGGTCTTATTTTTGTAATGCAATTCACAACTTGGGTTTGTATGTTTGTATCAGTGCCTGACTGATTTGATCCATCTCTCTTAATGAAGTGTGTGTGGAAGGGGGGATTATGGAGCACAGTTTGCAGCATATATCTAATGCTACATATCATTTGATGTGGCATCAGTTAGCGGTTAGTTAGTGTCACTCATGTGATAAACGGCTCAGCTGAATGTGACACTATAGTTTCTACAAATAAAGATACACTGATTTAAAAAAGCCTGTTTCTCATCACTATTTGGCCAAAGTTTTGGCCTGCTGATATAGATGTTATATCATAAAAGATTCTTTTATTGTTTTGAGTATAAATAAGTAACAAAACTTCGTTTTATCTTTTTCCCCAACTTTCTTGATTACAAAATGTTTATTGTAAAATAAACTTGGGATTTTAAGACAAACAGGACTGTGGTTGACAGCTGCTCCTGGATTATTGGAAACTTACTTAAAACTGTGAAATGTTCCAGGTTTTCCAACCAAGCTGTTTGTGCAGTTGAAAACAGTCAGTCGTACCATGTGTCATTTATTGCTATACGAGACTTTTCCTTTTCTTTTAACAATTGGAAAAGTGGAAGTTCTCCATATCACATTTATCATTTTTCAACAAGTTTTCCAGATTTCAGCTACAGGAACCTTAAGACCCTTTATAAGAACCGGAGGCAACGTCACACTGTGTGTAAGAGAGAGAGAGCAGTCAATGTTACACAGCTTTACAGTTGAATAGGATCTCACTAATATTTCAAAACAGAAACATCTTTACCATTATTTTAGAATTGTGTTCAGCTTTATTAGCACTGTTAGCATGGTTAGCATTACTGAATGTGTATTACCTGCTTGCTGGACTCCAAAAAGACTACCTTAATTTCCTGATCTTGGTCCTTTCAACATGATCAAACAGAACAGCCTTCCTGTTATCTGCAGAAGTGTCTGACTATTTAAGAGGCAGTCTAAATTTAATTTATTATTACTGACTCCATTTTTCTCATAACTAAATAAATAACTGTTTTTTTTTATGTTTCAACAACTACCAAATAATAGAGTTGTGTTTCCAGAGTGACTGGTTAATTCATAGCTCTAGTCTGTTCACTGATTTGGACAAAATCAGATTTTGAGTCCACATGTTTAAAACCATCCTTATCTCTGCATACTGCTAATAACTTTGAGCCGGCGGCAGAAACTCTTCAACACTTTGTATGTATGTAGAGGGCCAAGTTTGAAGTGATTTAGCTCTGGCACACTGTCAGCAAAATGGAGTGATTCAGTCTCCTGCAGGCTTATTTCCAAGGACTGCCAGTTACATTAAGTACTAAATTCAATTTTTGAGCACTAAAACACAAAGTTGGAGTAGATTGATTTTTGTCAGCCACTTAGACAGTTATGCCAATACGACACTGCTGTCAGCATTAGGAAGAAAAATGCCTAAAGAAACGTGAAACTTTTCATTTGAACTTGCATAGTCGGAAAATGCATAGAGCTACTGTTAAATCTTGTGTTATTGTATTTTAGGCACCACAACACAGACATACATTTATGCAGAAAAATATCACTACATTGACATTTCTAAATGAACTGACTACCCCCTCTGTGCACACTCTGCAGAAGAAAATTGACTTCATGTTGCTCAAATTTACACCTTGTCATCTGCAAACATCACCAACACCAATTGTTTTGTCCTCCTCCTCTGCCTTTATCTTTGTGCTCTGCCTCCTGTGGTCCTTGTTGCAGCTTTTTCATCTTGGTGTTTAAACTCTGTGTATGTCCACTTTCAACTGGGGCGAGGTTATTTGCGGTTCCTTGATTTTAACATTTTGCTGTGTACCATGCACAAACTTTAATGGATTTTATTGGAATCTTTTGTGAAAAAAAGCGTCAGATATGTGATTTTAGTCTTCCAGTTTCCTTTGGAGAACTAATTTCTCTGCAGCAACAACTGCAAAATTTAGGGTCTCTACTCGCATTTTGGCATCTAGAGACCTGGTCACATCGCTCAAGTGTATTAATGTTGAAGAAGAGCTTCATCTTTTCCGACACTGAATCCAGCTTTAATGTCTATGCTGATTGATGAAGAGAAGCATTCCTTCAGCATAATGCTGCCGCCACCATGTCTCACAGAGGTTAATTTCACTAATTTCAAAGTTTACCAAAACCTTTGGAAGGCTCCGCACCCTACTTTCACATTAACTGTTGCAAAGTAAGACTTTATTTTAAATGGCACGTTTTCGTCTTAATTTATCTGATGTATCTGTTTCAGCGTTTTGGTGAAGTTAATTTTATATTATCATACCATGTAATAATTAAAGTGCTCTCTCCTGAAATCTTATTTACCTCAGATCCGGCTAATGACAGGACCTACTCCCGCTCCGCCTCCCCCCCAGAGAACGGCTTCAAGCAGTACCTGGAGACTCGGCTGTACAGAAGCCAAGGGAAGGGACCCATCAGGACAGAGCGAGTGCCACACCTTGGCGGCCGCTCCTCACATGATCCACCTCACGACCCTACACACTCTTCTGACCCACCACGCTCACCTCGGCTCTCTCGTGACCCGCCACGGTCACCGCGCTCCTCTCATGATCCGCCGCGCTCCAACACCAGGCTTCAAGTGCCACCCAGCACTGCCACTTTGAGGAGCGAGCGTCAGAGCCGGAGACCGGAGCACCTCACCAACGGATACGACACGGACAGCAGCCAAGATTCCCGGGACCGACACGGGAGGAGCAACAACCCCTCCAGCAGAGCGTGGAAGCCCATGCGGGAGGCACTAAACGTGGACAGTGTTTTGAGAGGCGTTGTCGATGGGAACACAGAGAGACAGGAGCGTCGGCTCCCCAGCCCACGGAGAAGAACAAACAATCATTCGCCGTCGCATGACCATGAGCAGGACGGAGACCTCACATGGGGGGCATTGGAAGAACGCAAACCGAAGAGCCTGATGACCATCTACGAAGACGAACAGAGGAACGAAACCGGGGGCAGCCGGAGCTCGCTTGACTCAGACAGTCGGGGTGGACACAATGACACGGACAGGTCAAAGGGCTCGGCTAACCTTAAATTGCGCAATGACAACTGGAAGATCCAGAGAACTGAATCTGGATATGAGAGCAGTGACAGGCTGAGCAATGGCTCAGCAAACTTGGACTCCCCTGTTGTTGACGGTCTTTCCTCCAAGGATCTCCGGCCCATACAAGAGATGCATCTAATGAGGTAAGGTCAACCGTCATGTTTAGTTTTTCTTTTTTGTAATCCCAAAACTCACTTAATGTATGCAATACTTGATGCCTGGCACAACACAAAGCGCATCTCTAAGAATAGTGAGACCTATTTAAGATGAAACGCACAAAGGGCACATTCACATACCTTGTTATGGTGGGCTGTCATCCGATTGATTATGACACAGGTCCTGTTTGAACAGGATGTACAGGATGACAGATGTTGCTTTTTCAGCAGATTATTCTGTGAAGATGCATCTATGGTTATTTTGGAGTTAATTTGCTTTGTCCTCTTCTTGCTTTCATTTCATTTCAGTTGTTGGTAAAAATCCAGTATTAGAACAATTTGCAGCTTCCAGACATGCATGAATAATGTATGTCCTCTGTATTTTAGGGATCACTTTCCTCCAAGAGGAGATGATGATTTGAGGCCTGATGGCTTGTACTCTGAGTTTATTACCGGTAAGTAACTTTCCTTTTGTAAATAATGGCTCAAAACTGTAACTGGTGTGTTGTTGTATTGGTTCTCTTTAATATAATTAAATGCCTTATTTTTTTATGTTAATTTCTGTATAATGGTACTTTAGAATGCAGGTCATGAACATTATGCAAGTTTGTTTTTCATATAGTCCCGAGATGCATCATTCTGAATTTCGAATATTAAAATGAAACCATACTATTCCAATCTTTGTAAATTATAAGAATCGATCAGTCTTTGAAAGAAAAGCAAAAAAGAACACAACTGATTGGTTGAATCAGATAGACCATAACAAGATCTTAGAGACAGTTTGCAAAGGAAATGTTTTCTTCTGGAGTGGAAAAAAGACGATCCCTTCACCTACAGTAAAGGAATCGTCAGCAGATCACCAACAGTGAGGGTTGGCTTTTCTTGACGACAAAGTGCTAAAAAGGTCAAGCCCTGTACAATCTTTTACAGAAGACAAACGTTACTCTGACTGTTATATATAAATAAATGTGTAAACGAAGGAATGATGATGTTGAAGGCTGAAGTATCTCCCTTTCAGCCTGGCTTTGCCTTGACATTGAAGAAAAGCTCTTGTCTATGTTGTAAGAATTTGCAGCGTTAAGATAGCAGAGAGCAGTTTTCTTGATTTATTGTTCCATCAGTAATGTTAAGCTCACAGCCTGAGATTTAGCTCCTCATGGGCTGGATTTAACCCCTTTGCAACCAAAGTCAGCTTTACCATGTGCAACATGCAGCTTAATGTGTACCTATAGTTTTACTTTAATTTGCTGCTTGCAGTGAAAAATGTGTTCCTCTGGCAGGTAGCGCCATCATTCTGTAGGTCTGTTAGGTAAAGCTGCTGTGAAAATGAGTTTGGAAACAAGCATAGCTGGTAAATAAAGAAGCCCAATAAACTGAGCTTAGTATGAATCATGCTGTGGGGATGTTTTTATTTTATCTTTCAGTTTGGCTACAGAAGGATTAGACTCTGCGAGCTGGTTTATCTCTGGGAAGCATTTTCTGCATACAGCTGTACACAGCATATGCACAAAAGAAATAAATAAATATCAGATTAGCTAAATCCTAAAAAAAAAAACTCACTCATTAAATTTCACAACAGGACTGCTTTGACTTAACCCTGGCAATCAGTGAACTTGTAAAAGGATTCCCAGCTGTGCTCTACCAAGCAGAAAATATCAGGAGTTCACCTGCCAAGAGTTAGAACATGCCATCAATAAAGTACAGTTTCAAGAATACAGCAGTTACTCCATGTTGCTATTGAATCCACTTGTTTTAGTTTATGTATATGTAATTTATATTAGTTAAAGATGGTTTTACAACTACTATAATGAGTTGTACAGTCCTAGAAAAACTGATTCAGACGGATTTGTGGGTTGCAAAGTGGAGAATACCAGTCTACTGAGGTTAATTAAGGCACTTGATTAATAGATAAAAGTGAATTCTTTGTGAGGAGTTATAAGGCAAAGTTTGGTTGTCAATTGGGCAGCGATCCCAAACGCAGCAGCAAATTTGCAATAGAATGGCTGAGAAAGAGAAGCATCAAAGGGTTGTAAACATTGAAAGTTCAGACATCAAATTGAGATGCTGTGATGGGACCTTCAGAGACATGAATGTCTAAAAACCATGTCTAATTAAAGCAGCACTAGAAGGAAGAGCACTCCATGATAACTCATACATTTACACAAAAACGACTTAAAATGATTGCTGCCAAAACTAGTGGAGCTGATTTTTTTTGGAAATATTTGGCATATTTACTTCCCCTAAAGTCATTTTTCAGAATAAATTCTAAATCGCTAATTTACTTGGCTGTTTAATTCTCAGTTGAATAAAGTTTGGCGTCCTGTTAAAGTTTTGGGAATCGACAATCAAGTCGTTAGACGCTTATACACACGCTCATGTTTTGAAGTGGGTGAGAACTGTTTAAGCAGCAATTCCATTTCCTCTCCTCAGGGTCTCTCGCTTCTTTTCAAGTGACTTTATTTCAAAGAAGAAACATACAGGAATGAAATAAAACTCGGACAGAGAACAATTTTTCAAGGGGTCTGAATTGAAGTTGTGCTTTAGCATTAGCTTCCTTGAAATAATGTGTTTGTGTTTATGATTAGTCCTTTATGGTTAGCACAACTTACTTTTTAGTTGGTGGAGCCCAGCACTGTTCAGACCTATGTTTGGTAAAAAATTATTTTTTCCTTTTCAAAGAAAGCCTTATTGCATTTAAGAAAATTCGTTTAGATTTTTTGCAAAGTCTTAAAATATTAACTACTCAGGCTAAACCTGACCTGAAATCCAATTGATGATGGTCCTCTAAGCTATTTTAAGATCCAGCTGGGATATTTACACTCTACTGCCTGCAAATTGAAATGACAAGCTGCAGTAAATGCGTCCAGAGTCAATTTGGCTGGAGTTCAGCAACGGGGGCAGAATTTTTCAGAGTCACACCAGGACATTCTAGAAGTCCATTAAAGTCTGAAATCCCCTCTGGTAGCACCTTCATATGGGAGGGCAGCTGTCAGTTTACATTTTTACCACACATATCAATTCTTGTGATGGACATAACTATACATAACTTTGTAGACTTTGAGTTGTTTTTACATTTTTGGGATTTTTTTTATATGAAAAGTAACATTTCATAAATAGACTTAAAAACTGTACTTTAAGTACAGTTAAAGTACTCCGTGTTTAGGACTCCGTGATTGGATTTCTCCCTTTTTATGTTCAAAAGGTCCATCTTTATCAAACAGAAGTAGCTTTACTTTGTTCCTCTTCAAATCTTATATAGCTGGAAAGGCATGATCCTTTCCAGCTATAATAGGAATGTTTGGGAGGGAGGAATTTATGGCACACCACTTACTGCAGTTTTAGGTCCTAATTGCTCCAGAAACTCAGCTTAATCCATGCAATCGGAGCGCATAGAGGGTTTCCCAGCAGGACATTCAGAGTACATCTGTTTCGCTGGCATCTGCTGCTCTAGCTGTAATACCAAAGTGGAAAAAGTTTTTTGTTGTTTTTTTTTCATGTCAAAAAAATTTTCTTCAAACAAATAAAACTGGCTAATGTTAGAGTTAAAGACATTTGTTGGAAATAAGCTTTGGTTTTAACAGCCTTATGTGGTTTTTCCAGAGTTGTTTTCTCCTGAAAGCATTTCACTAGAAAAGGTGGATGTGATCATGAAGACACAGGGGTTTCCCAAAGGAAACACGCTTGCACTCTCATCCCTCTTTGTTACTTTTGAGAATTGTATTGCTATAGTGGCTTGCCAACTCTCCAGATCAGGGGCATCAAATTGTAAAATGCCCACACGGTCTTAGTGGCTTAAAAATGCAATAGTGTTGTGGAGGGGATCTAAAGTCTGGGAGTTTGACCCCGGCGTAATTGCATGCCAGCACAAAGGATTTAGCCACTAATGCTCTGGAGAGAGAGCGAGAGTGGAGGAGGAGGGAAAGAGGGGGTTATGCTGACACATCACAGATGGTCCTCACTCACTCCTGCTTGTCCTGTTAGTCAGCTGTTGTCTGTCTCCAGTTCTTTAAATCACACCCACCATGCTAACCTGGCTCGACTCCACCACCAGCAGCACTCCCTCCACACCAATCCAAAGACTTGTTCCTAAATTTGTTGGGGTTTTTTTCCCAGAAAGTTGGAGGAAGTTCAACCTTTCCATGTTAACCTGTATCAACCATGCAATTTAATGTTTTTTATGTGATAGACAAATTCAAAGTAGCAGATAGTCGTAAAGTGAAAGGAGACCTATCCGTCCTTTTAATTTTTTTTTTTTTTTATACTTTGTCATAAATTTGCATAAGAAATTGACAGACACACTCCAAAAACCTGACAGGACTTGGTGTTTCACAAAATCTTTTTCATTCTATCAACACCCATGTAACGGGCGCCAACAGGCATAACAGGAAAACCATGTGTTGTCAGTTGAAGCCAGTGATGTAACATCACGGTGGTGGCTTCATTTCTGGGCAGGCAGTTGGGGAAGAGATGCTTTCTAACAGCAGGGACAAGGGAGGCTGCTGAGGGCTAATAGGGAAGATGAATGGAGTTACATGCTTATTTAGGGAAACAACTCAAAATATCCAGCCAGAGCAAAAATGATACAAGCATATGTATGAGGTGGAGTGGCCCAGTCAAAGTCCAGACCGAAATCCCGTTTAGAATCTCTGGCAAGACTTTAAAACTGATGTTAACAGATTTTTTTCTTTTGGCATATATATATATATATATATATATATATATATATATAACAAAATTATAAAGATTCCATGGGTAAAAATACTTGCAAACTCATTATAGCAAATGCTTGACCCTGAAAATATTGTTTTTCTCCTTTATTTGTGTCTCACTTAGTTTCTGTTTGAGTTCATTCTGGGTCAGTTCTGCTTTTAGGACTTCTGGCCTGGGCTGACTGGGCCTGCACATTAACTCACATTCCCCCCTTTGAAGGGCCATGTACTTTGGCTGCATCAGACAGTCAAAGTGGTACACAGGGGGCCCGGGGGCGCTCTGCCAGACTAGCTGGCTTCCTCTCCCGGCACCAGGCACAGCGGGCCTCACCATGACCCCTGTTGGATAACATGTCTTTGCTGACAGACAGAAAGAAATTCATGTACAATCACACATTACTTGTGTTTTTTTTCTATTCAGAACAAGGAAGAAAATCCCCTGATCTTCAAAATGTCAACATCCTCACTGGTCGAGCCATCGAAAGGTAGCAAACATTTGTTGAAGTTCTATGGTGTCGAAGACATGTTTTTGACAAATTCAAGACTAATACTGAAGTTTTTATTTTTTGTATTTTAACAGAAAAAGAGCCTTCCGATATACGCCTGGAATCCTAGAAAAGAACAATGACCTGGATAGCGAGCTAGAGGAAAATCCGGACGGCAGCCCTGCGAGCCCTGTTCCTCCGTACTCTCTGAAGACCAGCAGTTCTGAGTGGAACAGCTCGGAGGACCTCACCGGACCTCTCTTTGAGCAAGACGAGTCTGGCCACACAAACGCTCTGCACAGCTATCATCCACCTCTAGCTCCCAAACCCATCCTGTCTGGCATCTACCCCCGCAACCAGCCTAAAAACAATCTGTCTGTTCTCCGGCGATGGATCGAGACGCCAGTCGAGCACAGACTTTCCTCTGACGCCAGTTCTAAGTCGGGGTCTTCAGACCAGGAGAGGAATGACCTGTCAGCCAGTGAGAGCGAGGACAGATTACCCAGTCCAAAACCCAGACCGGACGACGGTGCAGACTCCTTATCCTCCTCCGTCACAGACATGGTCCTCCCAACCACTTTCTTTTCTGTGGACAGCTGCATGACAGATACTTACCGGGCCAAATACCACAAGAAACCGGGCTTGTTCAGGAGAGCAGAGGACCACACCTCATCGGGGGAGAGCGACGTAGAAGGAAGGGGTCACAATACAACAGAATCAGGTACAGAACTCGGGAGACTGCATCTCCAGTCCTTGAGGACAACTTCATCCCTGCTCCAACACACCTGAACAAAATAAATGGTTAATAACCAGGCTTTTGCAGAACTTGTTTAAATGCCAAGGAGGTAATTCAGCCTTTTGATTCAGATGTGTTGCAGTAAAGATTCAACCGGAATTTGCAGCAGAGTTGCACTTGAACATTGAAATTACTCTTTAAAACTTTATTTTGCTATTTAAAAATGATCAAACGAGCCAGCCATGCCTAGAGCCGATGTGAGATTTCATAAATGAATCCGCCATTTTGAACCACAATGGAGGTGCTTTGTTTGAACGTTGGTCCTGATATGCTTTGGCCGACTAGTCCAAGCTGACTTAGCCTGACATAGACTGACCTTTGCAAACTGGTCATTGCATTGTTTGGTTGCTTAGAAGTTAAATTCAAACCCTCTTCCTGCCACAATCCATTTAGAAATCATAAAGATGGCCAGAGAATACCTATGTCCTCCCTTGAAATGTTTTTTTAATTGTTTCTGTGGCTTTAAGTAAATAGTTACTTTAATTCTTTAAGTAACTATTTTTCTGCATTACAACATTAGCTGTTCTAATGTTTTATCTAACTTTTTGATTTTTATCTGTGAAATAAATAAAATGCACTACTTCAGGATAGCCCTAGTAGAGACATAACACATTAATCTATTTTAACAAATTCTTTTTCTTTTTTCTTTTTGCAGGCTTCTCTACAACTAAGACTACTGCAAAGTGGAACCCAGTTACTCCTAAATTCCTGGATGAGCACGGTTTCCTATGATTGGGCAATGAACTTGAATGTTCCTGCAACCGGACGCTGAATGGACTGACTGTTACACCAACTCTTTCTGTGGAATGTGTGGTTCCTCTCAATGCGCTTGATGTAGCAAAACAGAATGCCAAAGAGATTGCAGGAAGGAAGGCGGTTGGTTGTCTTTATTTTGTGAATTTGCACAACAGAGCGCTAGAAGGGTACAAAACGTCCTGAGAACCTTGCTGTATGTCTGGAGGATTAGACAGGCAAAGAATGTGTAAGATTAAGTCACTTTAACAAACAAGAGATTAGAAAACAAATCACACTAAGATGTATCATGTTTCTCCTTGTTCTGTCTATATTTTATGGAAGCTTTTATTTAACTACTCTGATTGTAGCGTTCATGAGGCGGTTGCCCCATATCTCCCTTTATCTGATGTTCAAAGAGGTTCTCGTTTCTGTTTGAGAGATTTTTGCATGGTCGTTGTCGGGGAACATGAAATGAGCCATTATTTTACAGACGTCTGTGTCCTTAAGTAACTCAACCATCTTGGAGAAGAGGCTTTATGTTTGAAAAGATCTTTCACTAATGGTGAAGGTGAAAAACAAAATTAGGAGGCAACTTGTGATTCTGACAAATAGAATATTTGATTGAAATGTGTACAGCACATCCTACTACCTTGCTTATGTTTAAATGTGTATGAACTTTTATTCTGTTTTGTATTTGTTGTCCATTGTTCTTTAACACTCACTCTGTTTATATGCATGAGCAGTATAACAGTTGAGGCTTAATTCTTTTAAGGGAGGTTAAGGATAAAGTGTTGTAACTGTCTTTCCTTTCTGTTTGGATATATATACATGTGTATACAGTGTATATATCTACATATATATTTCAGACTAATGCACAGTGCCTTTAGTATTTTTCTATGTGTCAAGGTTAAATGATAAAGATTTGATTTGTACAGCTCTTTGATTTAAAAGAATTTTTGTAACATTTAACTTTATTTTTTATTAACTAATGTCTAAATAAACAGTTTTATTTAACCATATCTATGCATCACCTGTGGTCATTTCTCATGTTGAAGCAGAAATGCTGATTTGTTTAACATGATGCTGTAAAAAAGTGATGATTTGCCACCACCTGCTGGTTATACCGTCATTTTACCCATGCAGTCGACCAACTTGCAAGTTCCTCTAGTACACATATGTGCAGAAGGGAGCAGGTGTGTTCTTTTGCTTACAAACAAGAAGGTATTTAATCTTTATATTTTGTTTTTGCTGTCTATGCTTTAAAAGTTGAGCTACCAGTTGCCATTTATTAAAATAAAAGGATATTTCTGATCACTTTCAGGTCAATTTTGTAAATTCAGTTTTTTTATCATGTCAGTCTGAATTCTTTATAAAATATTAAGACTGAATTGACTCATTGCTTTCCTATTATCTAAGCTCAGCAAACTCAACATGTTTGGAGAAGTTCTGGGTTTTTTTGAGATCGTCTTCTAATCAGGGAAAAAACAACAAAGGGAGATATCCATTATTTGAAAAGATTAACTTGAAACCTTGAGGCGTATGTAATTCAACCAAGAATAAACCACACTTATGGAGATCAGTTCTGTGGACTTTCTCCAATAATTTAATCTTAGAGTATGTAAATGTCTGATTTTTATAAGAGTAAGTGATGTAAAAATGAATTCTCATTTTTAAATAGGAGATATTTTTTATCCTAACTGATCAGGAAAAGGAAGTGATTTTATGTTGGAGTATGCATATGAAATAGCTTTTAATTTGTGATTTAAAAAAAATGCTCCAAAAACTGAGAAATGTAGAGTTGTGAAGGATGGAAGACAGGTTTGGAAATCTAGGTTTGTTGGTATTATATATATTCTCCATAACATTTTCCCCTCCATGATTGGGAAGTACTGTGCTGCCATGAAGCTGTGACATAATTCAGGATAATAGCGGACAGCTGACAGAAAGTTCTTAGGGGGTGTAGCCACACTGAACTGTTGTCTTGCAGGTTAATACACACATGCAATACACATGTGTATTAATATGCAATACACACATGCTATACACATATGTGTTGCATGTGTGTATTGCATGTTAATATTGCATGTGTGAACATTTAATTAAGATTTGTTGACTTATACTTGGAAAAAAAAGTCAAAGATTAGTCTTACAAATGTATTTTACATTTGTAAAATGTATTTTACAAAACTTTATTGTACATTTTTAAATAAGTAATTTATGAATAAACTTATATTATGGATCAGATGACCCAGATCTATGGATAGTGAAGAGTTTTAATAAATTAATGGCACACTTAAAAAATTATTACACAAGTTATTGTCATTTGATTACTAATGGCGCCATTTTTGTTATTAATGAGCGTGCGCATGCGCCATGCTGTATAAAAATATGAACAGCTTATTTTTATCCAGCATGAGCGTGAGCGTTAAAAAAAATGATGCGGCTAGCATCTTGCTGCAAGGAGACACGAAACTGTCGGTCTGATATTCATGAACTTTGGGGACCTTTGTGATTAAAAATCATATTTTCTGATCTCCCAAGACCGGAATCCGAGTGGACGCGCAGCCTTATGACTGAAACTTTTGTGGATCCGATTGAAAGCGTGTCAGTGTTCATCGAGACCTTGTTTGGCGTCTTGGACTTGACCTACGACCAGGCCGCAGTGATGGCGAGTAGGCTGCGGGACCACCATGTTTGAAGTCGCTGCGTTGGTTTTTCGGTAAGTTATTTTTCGGAAACCTTATTCTAAATTGCTTGTCTTTTTCCACCGATGAAGTTAATAAAGCCATTGTTTGTGTCCAATATTGAGAGGATAATCAGTAAAACCTTTAGCTCGTTGTCTCCTCTCTCGTTCCCCGGGTTGAGGGTTTCTCTTGCTTAAGGGCAGTTCACAACATTCACGGTTCTACTTCAAACATATCCAGAGTTTATTCAGACAAGCAAATGCATCAAATCACACCAATAACATGCCAGAATAATCAGAAAATCAAAACCACAAGACAGACATCAATCACCTGAAAGAAACAGAAAAATGGAGAGCGCCGGTGCCACAGCACCCCAACCATCGGATTAATTATTTTAGCTCCGAAACTTTTAAAGGAAGGTGTGTTCTCTTCTCTAATTTATGCAGTCTGGGAGGTTCCCGGCTCCCTAATTAGAATAAGTTTCAAATTTCAAAGGGAAGTTGCTCCAATTTTTTTATGACTGTCGTTGCTGGGCCTGGTGAGGTCCTGAGAAAAGCAGCATTTCACACCTCCAGTGTGAGATCCTAGAATCTCTCCAGGTGTCCTCTCCCACAAACACATGACAAAGGGCCCCAATCCTTATATGGGTTCAGGAAACGGTTGTCTCTACGCAGGCCCCCTCCTTTTGTCCCAGAACAGATGCTGGCTGCATACCAAGAACAACAGGAGGCTGATGGCTCAGAGCCGTCCTCTCACCTAGAATATCAAAAAGTTGATTTGGATCTAAGAACTGGCGCAATTATCTTCTACTGATCAGATTATGTTGATTAAGCCAAATCTAACTAAATGTTAACTTAAATTTGAGGCCAACTCAAGATAGTATTGATCTGTCTAATATTTAAACATGTGCTTAAAGTTAAACTAGCATAATTGAATTATCATTTCCAACACCAAACAGAGCAGCACACAGGGAGAGACCCGACCATGGCCTCTCAGCGGCGGTTTGTTTGGTTGCTGGCGTCCCTGAAACATCTGGAGCTAGCAGTTGATCGATTATGGATTTACTGCAGTCAAGTTGAGGATCGCTTCAGTCAAGCTCAGGACTCGCTACAAGGTGCCTGGCGGATCCGCCTGACCCATCAAAGGTTGGTTAGGGTCCAGAAAACATCTCAGGGTAGGAGCTGTTGCGGGTTTTGCTACGCTGCTGATGCTAATGTTTGTTGAAGGCCAACGCTAGGCCTTTTGGTGTGCTGGTTTGGTTTGGTTCTCTGCTGAGAGTCAATGAGCAGAGAAGGATTCTGTTGTGGTAAATCCTTCTGTCTTTGGACTTTTAGTATTATAAATAGAATAATTTTCGTCGTAGGGCTCAATCCTACAAGGCAAGTCAAAAAGGAGCAGAAAAAAATCCCCCACCTCCAGAAATTTCTCTCAGAAATGTTCCTGTTTATTGTCCTCCCCAAACTGCCAAAATTAAATGTGATTGTCAACCCTGGATCTATACCAGCTTCTAGACAATAAGTGATCCTGTTTTCCTCCTGCTGATTTTCTGACTTTATTGACCTGCTTGACATTCATTCAGTTGTGCGGTGACTCTACGCAGCTCCTCCAGAGTTACCCTGGGTCATAGGGAATATGTATGGTTTAACTTCTGCTTTACAGGTCTGCCCTACTTTGTGTTAGTTTGTCACATAAATTTCAATTTGTGACTGTCATGTAACAAAATGGGATATACTTTAAGGTTTACTAAGGGTTTTACAAGGCAAAGTACACAGCTATAAATCTTTGGTTGGATTTGACTGCCATTTATCCAAAAATGTGCCTCAGTCAAATTTTCAGTCCTCTTTTCACTATTCATTTCTTCTTCCTATAATCTTTTTCTTCTTTTTGCACTTTTCCCTCCCAGGTCTTTTTGTCCTGTCTTTATTTCTTGTACCCAGTATGGAAGATGTGTATGTGAACATACACATGTGCAGCCAGCCCACAGGGGCCTCTGTTCTTGTTGTCAATCTGACAAGGAGTAGGAACAGGATTATCAGAAAGAGGCTTGCTCTCACTCGGGGCAGAAGAAAGTGTGAAATCTGATTGCTTGGCAAGAAAAATAGGGAAAAATAGGACCTTGTGACTTCGGAGGAAAATTTAAGAGGCTGAGGAAGCCATAGCTTTGGGGTTCGTTTGACAATTTTCAAACTCAAGCGACATCAGAAAGCAATGATTCAGAGGTTCTGCTTTACTAATGCTCTATAATGTGTTTGTAATTTCTTGTGGCTGTCAAAATAATGACTTGGATCCTTGTCATCATTATATTAGTAATTTCTTCACCAGTGGGAAACAAACCACAATTCTCTTTTGTGAATAAAACAGGATGTTGTTTTAGTAGGTTGTATGCGAGCATTGGCATTCTCACCATCTACCACTAAGGGGAGGTAAAGCATAATGTTTTTCCATCACGTCCAGAGTCCATTTGCAAGTTTCAAAACATTTTCCCCTCATAATTCTTGTTTCTGTATTTTTGCATGAAATAAAACCGTGATTGTGAATGCGGAGAGAGTTTTGTTTTGGGATATAAACAAGCCATTTTGGATTTAGACTGAAGGAGGTACCTTCCATGTATTGACTTAAATTAGGCACGTAAGACCACTCTGTCTTCTTCTTTGAAATCTGTCACATGTTGCTGCTCAGATTAGGTGTTGTTGCCTCCCTTGTCTCTCTAAAACTACATTAAGTATTATCAGTCATCCTTACCTCAGACAAATCAATATCAGTCACGACTTAAGCTCAGACTCTTTATTATGCAAAACGCTTTTACGAGAATTACAATTATAGAAAATGTACAGAGCAAAGACTCGACTTGTCACCTCTATGAAGTACTTGCTCTGTTAACTTTCCCTCTCTGTGACTTTTGGGTGTTTTTAATTGCAATTTGAAATTCTAATCCTTTCATTATTTGAGGTTTTTTTTCTCTCCTCCATAATCTTGCAGTCTTTCACAGAAACCACACACTGATTGCATGTTATTGCTTTGACCCCGGCAGATAGTTTCTTAATGCTCATTTAGGGAAAATGTTCACATCCTTTTGTTTGCTTTGATCTTTATAAGCCCTGTCAAGTTGTTAGCGCGAACTGTACAAATTTATGCAAATATAACATCAGCTGCAATCTGCATAAGAAGGAAGAAGGCCTTTATATTTTCCTTAAGCATCCTTTTCTCAACCTATATATATATATATATATTTATTTGTTGTAAAATTGTTTGCTGAATATGTGTTGAATTTGACATTGAAACAAAGGCTTTTTCTTGCCGGTGGTTTTAATTTAAAAGATTTAAATACGCCAGTCAAAATATATAGATGCAAAACAAACCAAATGGTTAAAATATGACAGATCTGTCTGTTTTTCTTTATTTATAGAAATATCAAAATAAAATGCATATCATTACAAGCAAAGGCAAATGTTCAAAAATACACAAACATTAAATAAAAAGAAATACATTAAAGATATAAAGGAACACATAAAATCACATATTTGGGTAGCATTATATGATAGGATGCATATGCAAATATTTCCAACAAAATGTTAGTGATTATAATAATTATTTTCAATAATGTTGCACTGAATGCTTTTAACTTGAATTTTATTTAAAATCACATCACAACTTAAATCCCTGTTGGTAGTTTTGAAGGTTTTAGTGGTTCGTGGTCTTTTTATCATTCAGGGACAACAAAGATGCTACACAAGCCGTGGTATAATTAAAGGCTCGTATATAGAGAGAGAAATTGTGTATATCCAAGTGTTGTTCTTAGAATGACGCACAAACCAAAAGCAGTTTTGTCCTTTGTCACTGGCTGAGATTATGTAGTAAACACCAGTTGAAGGAGAAGCTTTTGCAGGATTGAGAACTCTGCAGCTTGTGCCTGGGAGCCGAAATGGGGCGTGACGCATTGCATCCCCCAGTACGTTCAGGCGCAAAGCTTTTACCGTCTCCCTGGAAACCCAAAAGTGAGCCACCACTGGCAGACAGCCTGTCATGGATTCAGGTAGAAGCAGGAGCATCCTTCGTGTGAAAAGCCAATGCAGAGCCGACACAGTCGGGGGGTGAGGGGGGGGGGGTTGCAAATGGCTCTGAAGTCTGCAGGCTTAAAAGTGTTGATAACTGTGGATTAGCTCTGCCTTCTCCCTCAGGCGGCTTGACAGCAGTGTGGTCTCTGCCTCTTCAACCTTCCCTCCCTGTGTTTGTGCCAAATACAAAGATGCACGGATGTGTACAAAAACGCAAGCGCTGATGTTTCTATTTGAGTGTGGGGGGGAAAAAAATCTGAGCTGACGACTACTTCAGCTCAAACAGATGGTAGTTTATCCTGCAGTTATTTAAAGGGCTTTACACACTTTGTTACTTTTTTTGAATGCTTGCGACAGTCAAGTATGCCACCAGATAATGCAGGCACAATGTTTCCACTCCTTCTTGGTGTATTTACTCATCGAGCTGTGGATGTGAAATTCACTCAATTGATATTTTGCTGAACACATTGAATGTTATCAAAATCCACCACTTTAGAGTAAAAGTTTGTTAGATGTATGGTCATCAATGTTCAACTGGTGGCACAAATTCTCACTTGAATTTGGACCTGGACTTTGACCGGGCCATTGTAACCCAAAAACATGCTTTGATCTGCACCATTCCATTGTCACTCTGGCTGCATATTTAGGGTCATTTTCCTGCTTGAAGGTGAAGCCACGCTTCAGTCTAAAATTTTTTACAGGTTTTCCTCCCAATATTTTTTAATCTCCATACATCTCTCCAAGAACTTTGGCCAGCGTCTTTGTTCATTACAGAGAAAAGCAATCCCACCTTCTGCCTCCACCTTTCTTGACTGGGTGGAAGATGTGTTGGTCTGTTCTATTAAATCCAAATGAAAGACATTAAAATTTGTCACTGTAATGTGGGGAAAATAATCAAAAAACCTACTTTATCAAGATAGGTATACTTTTCTGGATACAGGGACTTTTTTTCTCCACAAACCAAAACATGCATGTTAGCTAAATATTTGACCTTAAATCGTTCTATGAGGTGAAGAGCAGTCTTGATGTGGCCTGGTTGATTCCTCCTATAGCTTTATTCCTCAACTGGAGCAAATGTGCCATTAAAATATATATTTTGGAATGAGCTAATGAATTTTCGGGTGCGTCAATATCTTTGGCCCAAATATAGAGAATATTTAGGAAACAAGGCAAACAAAACATTGAGCAAGAAAAACTATACGTTCAGCTTCCTCGGTTGGAGTCAGGACTGATTGTACCTATGCTTGAATGGCTTAGGCCTGGGAGTTGCTCGAATTACAGCGCTCAGCTTACGTACCCCACAGAGGAGCAAGAGAGGAAACCCTAATGACCATGCATATAAGAAAACTTAATTTTCATTAAGCCACTTTATGCTTTGGGGTGTTTTTATTTTACATGATCCTATGATTAAAATTCCCAGCTGACTTTACTTGAGAGGAGCAGATGGACACATTAACTTCTCTGCATAGTAAAATAATATCCAGATTGAGAACCAGCAAGGGAGGTTTGGTACGTCTATCCAACATATCTGATTTTATGGACCGATGCATTATCTTCAGCAGCCTTCATGTTGGATTTTTGCCAAGCTATTATACGCTGACTTAGGTTTTGGCCAGTTCTTATATTTTTCAGCTAATTTGTGGTTAAAGTGACTACTATATAGTAACATATTTGTTTTACAGAGGTTTCTAAGTATTATTGAAATTCTCAGTTTATTGAAGGGAGACAATTGTACCAATGGAATCCTTGTTTGCTCTTGGACAACTACTCTGATCACTCATTTGGCTTTTCTGTGTGAATCTTCAGGAGCGTCTGGTCATGCCTGCTTTAAGATGAAAACGTATTCTTTAAACATCCAGTGTTTTGTACTTGAACAGACTATATTACTAATAATGGCCTGTCGCGATAAACAATAAATCAATTAATCGCACGATAAATGAAGGTTGTCGACCTCATTTTAATTTATCGGCTTTATCATTCCTTCCTGTCTTTTTCCCTTTCTATTGATGACACTGAATGAAAACAGGCTCAACTACGGTGCTCTCCACTGACCTCTCCCTTCCTCATTTCCTTACGGTAATGCCCAGTTCACACTACATGTCAGACGATCGTGACCCATTTTCAAAACCTGACAGACACAAACCGACAAAAACTCATAGCTATAACGAGTTCGATCGGGTTCGATCGTGCCGTGTGTCCAGCTACACACGGCACGGGAGAGACACAGTGTTCTCACAACTCCCTATTGCGACTTTAAGCTGTAGATAGGTTTATAAGATAGAACATATTTAAAAAGAATGTTTGGTCACCAATAACTTTGAGTGGATATGTTTTTTAGTGTTTAATTTCCGAACCATGAGACTTTGTAATTTTCGCAACAGGAAATATTTTCCATATGTTATTGAATGAAGTTATTTCTTGTAAGCTAGGAAGAAGTGTGGCATTCTTCTTTTAGCCAGTGGTCAAGCAGCCTGGAAACAGGTAGTCTCAGCTTTTAACTGTAAGAATGGCATGATCAAGTTTTTTTTGTTCAGTCTTGAAAATGTATCTTTTAAAGCCTTGGTATAATGGTTTATTCCAGATTAGTCAGATCATGGCTAATTAGAGCAATTTAGATCATTGGTCTGTTAAACTGTGAAACATGTAAAAGGCCTGCATGGAGTAACAATATTTATTCAGTGTTGTATGCCTATAATGCAGGAGACTAAATTTATTCCCTCTCAGACGGAGGACTGACTAGCCTGGTGACACACTATTCTCAACAAGCAGCTTAGGGAGCTGTGTTTGCACACCCTCCTCTTCATCCCGCAGCGATAACGCCATGCGGAGCCTATTTCGCAGGGAAGACGGGAAGCGAGAGGTAAATACTCTTTGGCATTTGACAAAACCATGCACGCAGGCAAACACGTGCGCAACGCGAAGACGGATCACAACCCCCACCGCTGTCATCAAATTAATTCATTTTGGATTTCACAAATATGACCTGTGATTGCTGGTTGTCAGCGGGGGTATGAGGTGCGGGGGTGGGTCAGTCAGAGGCTGATACATGAAATGATTGGGAGAGTGCAGCGTGTTCCCATTATCTTGTCCCTTGCATTGTAATTATCACTCCTGCTCTTTCTGCACCACTGCTCCCATCTCTCTTTGCCATTGTAATTGTGATTGACTGGTGTGGCAGCCAAAACAGAGCAGCCTGAAAAGGCATCAGACCCACATCTCATAACTGCCCCGCCATTTGATCTCCTCCTTCACACTGACTGCTCCTCCGCGTCGTCTCCGTCCCTCTCGTGTTTTTTCAGGTTGAAGGGAAGTGGCAGCTCGATGATAAGAAATCACGCTTGTAGAGGAGTGCGGATTCGACATGCCAACGGGATATTATTCAGTGTTTTCCTATTCAGTGTGACTGAATATAATTACAGTTTATGTTCAACCCAAGCATGAATTGATAATACATGCTTTCAGTAGAGCCGAGCACTGCTCAAACATCATGGACATGTATAGTAGCTCCACTCGCTGCCAAACTAGTCACAAAAAGAGGAGAAATTATATTTACGCAATATCATCAAAAAGTTAATATAATTCAGTAAAACAATTTAAAAGTGAAACTCGTACACAAAGTAATTCTATTCAAGTGTTTATTTCAGTTCAGTTTGATGTTTCTGACTTACAACAGCTAATAAAAATTCTGCTTTCCAGAAAATGTTAATATTACACAAACTCAATAATACAAAGAAGTTTCACTACCCAGAAGCAATCTTATGACAATCATGAGGAAGACTACTGAGGAGAAAATTGCCATGACACAGTCACCACCGCCTTCCACCATGGTATATGAAGCTGTCTGTTTGTATGCTGCTGTTTCCAAGTTAAGTGGAAGGAAAAAGTGTAGCATAAAAGGGTGCACAAGCAAAGACTTGAGGTTCATAAGGCTTCAAGAAGCTTATCCAGAACTTGAGCTACACATGTCATTTGTGTTCAGCCACGTCTGAAGCAGAGATAACCTAGGAGGCATCTTCAAAGAGAGAGGACTGCATTAGTCTAAAGTTAAATCTTTTTCAATGAAAACAAATTTTAGACTTAATTCAGAAATCAAGGTCCCACAGTCTGGAGAACAACAGAGAGGCAGAGAATCTAAGTTGCTTAAGAGTCAATACAGTTTTTTTGTTTCTTTATTATGAAAAGCACAGTCAGTACTGTCATCTACATTTCAGAGAACTCTGTGCTTCTCACTGTTGACAGGCTTTATGGAGAAGTTTATTGAAATTTCTAGCTTGGTACCTGTTAAAACTGCCCAAAACACTAATATCTGTTTTAATGAGCATGTGCTTGATTAGCCAGCAGACTTGATCCCCACATATAATCTATGGAGGATTGTCAAAACGAACATGAGACACTAGACTCAAAGAAGCTGAGGTGCAACCTGGACTTTCTTAACTCATTATTACCTGAATTTATTTACAACTGTTTAAAAACAACTATTTCAGTTGTCGTTGACACAGATGATAAATTGAATAAAGATGGTTCATTTGTAGCTAGCACAGACAATAGAAATATTCTATGTATTTCATAAACAGGTATATAAAAGTAGCCATAGCTTTCTCTAGATCTGACTGCTGAATTGCATTAAAGTTTGAAATATGCCTCAACTTGCATTCATGGCAGCGTAATGTCCATAAAGGGTTATGACAAAGGCTGATTGGTTTCATGAGGCAGTGATTCATACAAAAGGTTCCTGACCAAGTATTGACTGTACATACTCAGCAGTTCGCTGGCATAGTTTTTTTTTTCAGTGAAGATTTCTTTCACAAAATCTTCCACAAATGAGCTTGGATGCAACACTCGGACACAACTTGTTTACCGTCCCTGTGGAGGTCGTCAGCGACTTTCTGCTGGACAACTTTAAAGCAAGCAGTCGTCCCCATTTTTGTTTCGGCCATAGAATAACACTTCTGCATTAAAAATCCTTTTTGAATTGATTTTTAATACAAACTAAATTTTGTATTTTCATTAGATATCTCCCACATTCATCAAAATTGGGTGAAATAAACACACTGAAACTACTTTCACTCTGAAAATAATTATGGAAATAATTAAAAAAAATATATATATTTTAGTTAACTGAGAATCCCCCTGTGAACCCACTCGAGTTCTGACCTCGTCTTAGCACAGTAGAAACAAACACACAAGTCAAAATTTTCCCTATAATCTCCTTGGGTCTTTGAAATGCCAGAGCGTTGCTCTGTGACGGGTCTGAATGATACACCTTGTCAGAGAGGGAAGTTCATCAGCAGCCACTGAGAGTGCCATCGATTGAGCTGCCCTGAGTCATGGCAGGTAATGGATTGGATTTATTCCTCTTTGGATAAGGCCCCTGCACATACGTGCAGACATGCTTGCATGCAGAGACGGCATACAAAGTGCATATGCTCTTTGTGCTGGTGCGTGGGTTTTTCACTGCACGCACCACCTCTGTGGTCGCATCACCTAATGTTTGCCTACGCTGCTCACGCCGACCCGTCTGAAAACCCGTGACATTGTGCAGACATTTTGACAGCCGGAATCAGATGCAGTGATTTATTGTCAGCAGCTGCCTGGACAGGAAGGGGGAACAAGACAAGGAAGTAGTAGTTTGACAAATGTCCTGATATCTATCAGACATCTGTCTGTGCTTATTTTAGCAGTGAGAGATGAGTATCATCAAATCTATATTTCTGAGGAGGAAAGGAGATCAAAATTTGATGGAAGATGTCTTTCTTGTCAAAGAGTCGCAGCGGCTTAACGGTTGTGTATTTTCCCCGATATTTTTTGAGGTCTAGCTTTCACAAACAGATATTATGTAAATCCTTATCAGTAAATCATTCGGACAACATTTCAAGCACCATTACTGTGACAACGATAAACAGATTGCAAGATGCAAAAGATTCGGTTAAAGCGGGGCTTTGCTTGCTTCTCAAAATGTTCGAGGCAATGCATCATGAGCTTGTCTCTTACAAAACATGTGCTAAAAGCTAATTAGACTAATCTCTTTGCTAGAATTATTACCTATAATGGCTGTAATATATGAACTGTGATCCGATGCAGGAAATAGTAGGTGGCAATCCATCTCTGACCGTACCCCAAGGCTGTGTTTTGATAGTAGGGGTGTGTGTGCGTGTGTGCAAATAAATGTGTGTCCTCTGTGATGCCTGAAAAAAAATTTTTTTAGAGCAATGTGAGTAGCTTTATGTGGTGCCCTGCTAAAGTATTTACATCCCTTGAACATTTTCACAGTTTGTTACTGAAACCACAAACTTCAATAAATTTTATTGGTACTTCATGTGACGAACGCAGATTTAAGTGGCAGGATAATGATGCATTGTTTTAAAAATGTTTTACAAGCAGAAATCTAAAAGAAAGTACAAAGGGCCTTGTATCTTGATATCCCTAAATAAGATCCTGCGCAATCAATTACCTCAACAAGTTGCTTAATTAGTGAAGAGTCGGCGTGTGTGTAATTTAATCTCAGCATAAATCCAGCTGTTCCGTTAGGATCTCAGAGGTTTGCTGGAGTATTACAGCGTCGTGAAGACCGAGGAACACAACAGGCAGGTCAGGGACGAAATTGTGGAGAAATTTAAAGCAGGAAACGTCTCACAGAGGACCAGTCATCTGAAAATGGAAGGGGTACAAAAACAACAATAAACTAACCAAGACACAGCCTTCTACCTAAACTGACAGACCAGACATGACCAACTTTTATGAAGAGGCCATGAGACCTCTGGTAAAGCTACACAAGTCCACAAGAAACGACAAATAGATAGAACAGCTGGTAGTCTCGTACTAAAAAAGTCCCTGTTGAAAGACAGAAATCAAAGTCCTGTGCGGACTTGCCTAAAGGAGAGTAAAATTGAGATCAATATTAAACATTTTAGCCCATGTGTGGTGGAAACGTCATGCTGTGGGTATGTATTTTTTAAGACTGGCAAGCTGGGAGCTATGTACAGGGCAATCCCAGAGGAAACTTGAAAGGGACTGCACTTTTTGCAAAGAAAGAAAAATTGCGCTCTAAATGTGTAAAGCCGGTAGATATGGGAGAAATAGTTGTGCTGACTCAGGAGGTACTTTTCAGTTTGTAAAAATGTTACTGTCCTTTCTAGCCACACTTAGCTACTTTCTATCACTACTTAGCTTATTATTATTATTTATATTTTCTGTGTAATTCTACATGCTTTGACTTGCCTGTTACTTTGCTGCAGGTACACCTAATTTTTCCCACTGAGAGACCAACAAAAGGTTATTTCTATTCTACTCCATTTATCACATAAAATCGGAAATAAAATTCTTTGAAATTTGTGACAAACTGTTGGAACATTTCAGGGATATGGATACTGAACAAGAAGACAGACCAATATGAATAAGTGATTAAGATAAAGAAAAAAATACCAAAATTTAAAATCCTGTTAACTTAATTATGTCCTTTAAATGACTGCATTGTGTTTTTCTACAATGCAGATGGCTGTGGTCAAAGTTCTAGTTGGTTCAGAACCTTGAAGACTCTTACTAATGAGTCTGTGTGGCTGAAGCATCTGTCTGGATGTCTAATGCAGCTCACCATGTGGGGAATGTCATTTGCCGTCTGGCTTGTAGCTTTCCTCGAGTCTCTGCAGGCAGGCCTGACGTCATAATTAGGCCACAATCAAAACAACCTGAGGTTCGGCTTTCTTTTTGCTGACCAAGACCTATCAAAACAGCCATTTCTCTCAAGAAATTGAGGTAGCACTTAACTCAAAGGGAGAAACGAATGTACCAGCGGATCAGAAATGATTGTGGTTGTTGCGCAACTCATGAAATATTGCATTTAATGTTCAGAGGACTGGTTACAGAAAGGAGATTTTATGAGTGAACTCAAGTTTCAGTTAGAGCTGCAGGGTGCCCATTTGTGTAAAAGTTTAATTTCATCCTCAATAATCCTAACGTGCATTATGTAAAATGGTTAGGGCTGAAATGAAATGTTCCAGACTTTAATAAAAAAAGAAAGAAAAAAAGCAAGTTTGGCAGTGAAACTTGATAATCCTATAATTTGCGACTTTCCCTGGTACACATACAGACTTCAAACTTTTACCGTCAAGGGCTCTTCAGGCACCTTTTTACTCTATGGAAAGAAAAAAAAAAACCACAAGCGAATACAGGCAAATCGGCATAAAAGCTAATGAAGCACCCACGTACCCGCTGTTGCGAGGTAATGAGTGTACTTAGCTCTAAGGGAAAGGACATCTCCAACGGATTTTCAGTATGTGCCCACTTCCCCAAGTGCTTAATCATGGTGCTTGATTATGAGCAGCCATTAGAATCCTGTGAGTCAGTCGCACTCATACACTGCAAGGAATTATGGTGTGCTTGATTGAATTTAACATTCTTTGCCCCTGGTCTATAGAAGCTTACCAGAAGATGGTGAAAAAAGGGGAAAAAAATAAAATAAAAAGCCCACAGAAGCCTCGTTCTACATGTGTATGACTTCGAGCGAAGAGAGCAGCTTTGTTTGCAGGGAGCTCTTTAGCGGGCATGGAGCACTTCATAGCTTAGAGCTCGACCTCATGATCCACTGAGCCGGCTGCGCCTTCTCCATAAGTAGGAGCTCTTCAGTCAGTCGAGGTTGCACACGTTCAAACTTATTCCTTCCTTAAGACAGAAATAGACCAGGTCTGTGTTGAATTCCTTGTTATGTTTCAGAAATCTTGGAAAAGGGTAAAATAGTATGAGATTTAAAAAATTTCTCCAATTTCTGCAAAGCTTGATACTGATTTTGAACATTTTTTTGTAGGCTTGCTGCTTTGAATAGTTATTATTTATTTACAGTGGCTACAAAGGTCTGCTGAAAGAGCTGTCACACTAAAAAAAGTGTTCTAACATACAATAAAAACAAAATAACCCCAAACAGCAGTAATGGCGCAACTGAGAGACGGATGGACATCGGAGATAATGTCCAGCATTTCGTACAAGGAATATCAACAGAAATAATGAGAGGAATTGGAGCGCAGTTGATAAACCCTGTGACTTTTCATTATTAACGTAAATAAAGTTAAGGCTATTCATTCAGTCAGGCTTAAAATGAGTCCACAAACTGTCACGATTGCTTCTATATCATCATCCGTGTTTGTATATTCTAAATTCACATATGGTATGCTGGGGTTTTATGGGATTTTCTTCTGGAAACGGGATATTCGTGAGTGGAATCGGTTTGGATCGAACCTGTTGTACTTTTTATCAGCTCGTGTTGTGTGTGGTCACAAAGGTTTGGAAAATTGGCTGACAATTCTTAAATCGTCTGGTCTCTACTACTGCGCTAACACTTTCTGACTCTGGTTGCTATGGTAATGTTTACACCTTCAAAATAAGATACAGATGCGCCACAAAAACTTTTTACGTTCATGAACATTTTAATTCACGATAACAACACATTAATGGGGGCCCTGAGCTTGTTTCTCTGCAACGAGACGGTCCCATGTGGGAGTGATGAGAGAAGTGTTGCTTATGCACAGCATAGCGAAACAGTTTGAAGGCTTACGTTGCCTCATTAGTGAGCCGGTCGCCGCATATCATGCAGAGCGGGCTTGGATTGGGGAAATCACCTACCGGGATAAATCCATTCTCCTGGCTCTTCTCTGGGCCTTTTCCCCTTCTCCTTTGATGTTCCAAAGACATCGGATCCGTTTTTTATTCATTTTGCTGCTTGTGGGTTCAATGTTGGTGCCCAAGACGTAACCAAGAGAATCCAGTTAAAGGATTTTCAAAATAAAAGATCCTCCAAATTCAGGCGATACATAACGGAAATATTTAATTATTTCTTCTGCGGCTGGTAGTTGTAACATTGTCATAATACTTACGAATCCTTTGCTTTCTGTCTGTCACTGTATCTTTTATTTTGGCTGAGAATGCTTCTATCAAAATGACAAAAAACTGGTGGTGGGGGCGGCAATATGATCAAATCTGATGAAATGCAGTTTAGACTTATTAAGAGCTGGTTGTGTAAATGCAAAATAATCTTTCAGTTTGGAAACAATAGGAAGCTTAAAGGCAGATGCTAACTTTAGCATTTGTAATAATTAATTTCATAGTGCATATGTCATGTGTCACTCCGCCATCCAGGTGATTTAAAAAACAGTAGCGGCTGCTTTAATGTTTATGAAACCAAGTTTGGTCGGTTTTGCAATCTTTTGATGTATCCAATTAAATCCTCCTGGGCCTTGAACATTATTCACAAAGAATATTGAAAATCTTTGTCGTTTTTAATCCATTATCACTCCAGTTTCCTTGCCCGCCTTGTGATCTCTCACTGTCCCTTTCTCCTCTGTCTCCCTCGTTGTGCCGCGGTGTCACCGGGCACACCTGCTTCATCCAGCTGTCAATTACAGCACAGAATTACAGACTGGCACACAATTAGGGTACGCCTCACGCACTGGACCACGCTGGTAATGAGTTTCCCCAGTCATTGATCAAAGTCAAAACCACCCTAGACCAGAGTTTCCCAATTAATTTCCCTCTTTTTTGTGGGATAGCCGGAGAGCATCTATGCTTAGCAGCCTAAGATTTCTCATTCCAGCATCTACACTGACAGAACTCGCTGCAGCAGTTGGATACAAACCCCAAAGGAAAATGTGTGATGCAGTTTTTTTATGTTACTCTTATGATTTTGTTCAATTGGACCATACAGACTATGTTTTGTATATATAAGACACTAACCGTTTTGACCTTATAGAGAGACGTAAATTGAGTAAACCAGAATAACCAAGGTTCAGAAAATGATTATGTGGAATGGTTGGAGACGCAGAAGTAGAATATCTTTAGATTTTTTTTTCTAGCAACAAGAAAAATAAAACATGTTTACCACGTATGATGCTTTCACATTTTACTTTAACATATTTACATTTCTATTAATGTTTCAGAGCTGTTTATAATTATTTTATTTTCTATTTTAAAAGGCGTCACTCTCTTGTTTTTGGCACGCCTTACAGAGCATGTAACCATTAAGAGTAAATTCAAACCTATTAGTTTGGCCACAATCCAAAACAGTTGACGTCATGCCACACTCTGTACCTCTGATTCTCTTCTTTAAGGCGCACGCAGACATGTTCTGTTGCAGCCAAACATTGCAAATCTAATGTTTCTCAGCTTTACCTCAAGTAAAAGCACTTGTTTGAAAAAGTACTTCCTGCTCAAGACCGTGACTACTCAAGTCTTTTATTCACACCTTTTTCTGTGCACATTTAAACCTGCTCATAAATCTTCTTCTGTGCTTGAAAACAGAAAAATAGCTTCTAGCAGCCGACTACAGGGAAGAGTTGTAACCTAGACAGGATGGAATGTTCGGTCAGAGTTTTTCTTTTGTCCGTAATACCGATCCAAGTACTGCAAGATGAGGCATTTGTAAGTCACAGTACAACCTTTGATTGAAGGGAGTGCCATGTGTATACTTTAAAATCTGCAGCTTTAAAGTGGGGCAAAATAAAACACTGAATTCCGTTAGTACAATATGGGCTACATCACCTGTTCAGGGAACTATAACAGCCAATATATGTAGGCACACATAGAATAAAACACTCATTCTGTGGGAGAAAAACAGATTACTTAGATAAACACAATAATGTGTACATTCTTCAGACTCCTAGTTAACTGGAGGAGCTGCAGAAATTTACAGCGCTTTAGCATTAGCCTAATCTAAATAACATGTTGGTATAGCGCTTTAGCATTAACTTCTTCTAAGTGCAATGTTGGTGTAGCTCTTTAGCAGTAGCTTCCCCTTAATGCAGGGGTGGGCAATCCTGGTCCTCGAGGGCCGGCGTCCTGCAGCTCTTAGATGTCTCCCTGGTCCAACACACTTGAATCAAATAAGTGAATCCCCTCCTAAGTGCAGTCAGGTTCTCCAGAGTCCTGCTAATGACCTCATTATTTGATTCAGGTGTGTTGAAGTAGAGACACATCTAAAAGTTTCAGGAGACCGGCCCTCGAGGCCTGGAGTTGCCCACCCCTGCCTTAATGCAATGTTGGTATAGTGCTGTAGCATTAGCGACACAGCAAACTTGTAGAACAAGCTGCCCTGGTCAGATGAGAACAAAATGAAACATCATCATGGCCCTTATTCAAAATGGTTTTTGTTGTGAAAAACCAGCACTACATGTCACAATGAACACAAGATACCCATTATGAAACATGGCGGTGGCAGTATCATGCTCTTAAGATGCTTTTATCAGTGGGGACCAGGGATCTGGTGAGTGGTTGGAAGATGAATATAGCTAAATACAGTCACTTGAGACTGGGGCAGATTTACACCTTCCTGCAGGACCAGAGGTACAATGAAATGGTTTAGATCAAACAAGTTCAGATTGAAATCCATCTGGAAATCTGAGATTGACCTTTTTCCCCAAAAAGAAAAAGCAACACTTTGTGTCTTTAAAATTTTTTATCAGTATTAATGTATGTTAATGCTTTTGTAAGGCCCAGTATGTTTGCTCCCAAGTTCTGTCTGTGTATCTTTCCTTTTCTCCAAGCTCCTTCAGGAGCTGCTGCAGATTGTTTAATAGAGCTCTCATCTGAGCGGGCCTGCATGTACATCTACTTCTCATTATGCAGGTAGTGGGCTTCTCTGCAAATAATACGGGAATGGAATTCCTGGTTTGTTTTTTCCCCCTTAGTTGTGAAATGCAGTGAAGCAGGAGGGAATTTGGCCATGGGAGAGTGGAGTGACAAAAAGAGTAAAGAACAAGCTAAGCATGGTCGCACACAGTGTTCAAAGCCAGTAGGCACAGGTTGCTGTGACTGATAACCAGTGGTGGATGGGAACTTCCCAGTCACACTTTTCAGACTTAATGAAATAACCTAAATGAAACCGGCAATCTCAGCCTGTTTTCATGTTTCTTTCGAAAATTCCTCCAAGCATTTATTCTGTGTCATGTCTAGCCCCTATTCAAGCACGTTATACAAAATAATCTTCCTGGATTCTTATTGAAAATAAAGTAAAATGTCAAACATTTATGTTTGAGTGAAATGCGTAGGAGCCAGGTAAGATAGAAATCCTCTGGTGAAAAAAAGGCAGTGAATTAATTTTGGTTCACGGCTCACTAGTGAGGGAGAAGTAGTTTGAATAATGAGAAGAGGAAGCGGTGATAATGGAAATCTAAATGATTAAAGTGCGTGTTTGCATGGCGTTGGGGGGAGTGATATGGCGGAGAGTTAGGGTGATGAGACAGTGTGCAAAATCAGTATCAAAAAGACGTAAAGCACAGCTATTGTTTGCCATTTTGTCAGCAAGCGTTGATCCGTGCCGCTGGGAGGACAATAATGTGGCATCAAATACAATGAATGTGCTGTGTGTTTACGAAAGACGTCGAAATGGCAAAAATGAAATGCGTGTACATTCAAACCTGACAAGAAATCCTAAATGTCGCTGAAGTTACGCAGGTAGAACAACACAGCAGCAAGAAAGACAAATTGTGCCTTGTGAATTTATCCATGCACTCATAATTTTGAAGGGAGCAAAAAATTATGCATAGTTTAAAATTTTTTATGATAAATATAGATTTGAAAGCTGAAGAGCTCCAGCTGCAGGGGCTTTGGGTTTGCTTCTGTAATATCTACATATTGAAATATTTGAACATTTTTCCTTGAAAATATCTCAGTCAGATTGGTGGAGAGCATTTTGTGTGGACATCAGTTTTCAGGTTTTACCAGATATCTAATTGGATTTTGGTCTGGACTATAACTGTTCCTAGCACCAACCACAACTGAAGACACAGAGACCTTTATGTTCCCCATTTTCATCAATCAAAATCCACAAACACAAAGGTCTTGCCATTTTGGTGCAAAAGATAAGGCTCAAATAAAATCCAATTTGCAACCACCTTTGAAGAAAATGTCTAAACCTCACATCTAGGGTTTGTTATCTGGAGGTTGACAGGTAATTAAGTCCACATGCTTATTAAAAAGATCATTCTTATTAAAATTTTTTGACTTTAAAGTGTGATTTATTGCTCAGGATTCTCAGTAATATGTTCTGACAATGCAATGAGTTGTAGCCAGTGTGCAAATAAATTGTTTCAGCGACGATGTAGAGACAGCTTTCCTCACATTTACTTGTTCCATTTTATTGCAACAGTGAAAACCTTCTAAAAACATTTGAAACCAGATAAATATTTAAATTTGTTTTTGGTAGCAATGGAGGTAAGCATAATCAGAGGATGTTTCTTTTGGTCATTCTAACAACCAGTGAAAGTAGGTTTGGTAGTATCACATTTAAATAAAAACTATTGAGATGATTGAGAAGTTGGATGAGGCCAGTAGCGTTGTGTCCTTGAAGATAAAAAGTCCAAATGAAAATCTTAAAAGTGTGGCATATATTTTGCGTACACTGCTTGTTTTGGTCTATCATATAAAATCTCAGTGGGATGCATTCTTTTGGAAAGCAGTGTGAATGCACACATTCACTACTCCTCTGGGGAGATTTTCACCAGCAGTGAATATTTCCCTAATGGAGAAACTCATTTAGCAAAAACTAACAGTAAAACCGGCCTCCACCCTCTGTCGAACTATTTCACCACGTCAGCATAAATCCCGCATTTTCTCTTGGCTCTGCAACGAAATTTATGTCCATTGATGACTGATTGCATTTCTTCCTCTCACACTACTCCCAGCCTTCTGAAAGTAACCCAGCGGCACATTAATTTCTCCAAACTCATCATTTTAAGTAAAGTGACAAGCTGGTGGAATAAAACTCAGATGAAGAGAGTCTAATTTTAGTAGCTCCTCATCAGTGCTGGCAATAAAAATGTCCATCTATAAGTCATATTATTAAAAAAAAGCGCATTTTTCATACACATGTACAGCCTGTGCATATGTTGACTTTAATATCCAGCACAGCTGAGCCGTTCTTCTACCATTGAATTCTCAAATTAAAGGTCCAGTTCCATCCTTATGCTTGGAGGACCAGAAACAAGCCTAATGTGTTTTCCAGAACATCATCATGCAGCGTTGCATTTAGAGAAATCACTGAGGTAGACACAGTTCCTCAATAGGTGGGCTTCTAATTAAAGGTCTAATGTCTCATCTTCTTCGTTCCTTTCTTTGCCATTCAAGTCGAAGGCGACGAACACTGGAGCAGAAATAGACAAAAAGCTTGATGAAAAGAAACTGATTAACCTGTCATGTTTCCAGACAGGTATCTATTAGGTGCTTTAATCAAAGTCTATATGGCATGAAATTGACATTTTCAGCCTCCTGAGGAGCATTGAACTGTACTGATGCTGCCCTGTGGTATACGTCAATGCACTCGACGCTCTCCTAACCTGTATTTGAATTTGCCGTCTTCATGCACCAAAGCATCTAAAAGACTCCTTTGTTTTGTCAGTGCGCTGGGGAAAATAATCGTTTGTCTTCTTTAGCGTTTTATCAGAACTAGAAAGATGCCAACCCAACTATAAGCCCAACGTAAGCATCACTCAGGACTGAAGGTTCTTAATTCTCGACACGCAGTTACCTAATTTACAACTAGGTTTGACCAGATCCTTGGGATTTGAAATGTTTCTAATGTGAACCAAGAGAAAGTGGAAGATTTTTTTTTTTCCAACATAGCACTTCCCCCTCCTTCACCTGTTACTTTAAGCTGTCATTCGGCTCAGTTTGACAGCTGGAAGGGAATCCAGAGCTCTAAGACAGGTTTTCAATGTCCACACTATATTTAGCTCTAATTTTCTCCTACTATTTCTGTTTAAGTTTTGACTGCATGGAGATGTGCTTACCTATTTGTTGTCCTTAAACTTTTTCATATTGTTGAACATCACGGCAATAGTATTCTGTGTACTTCATGGGGATTCAATGTGAACGTGCATTATTATTAAGGAAGAGAAAATGTTCAAATTCTGATTGGAATCTGACAGAAAACCTAGGTTATTTTAAAAACTGTGGAAAAATGTGGCTTTTTATCTGGTGTTGTTGTAGATACTACTATGAATTTGTACTTTTCTCTAAAAGTTATTACATCTAGTGGTGTGAATATATCTTGTGACTAGAAATAGTTAAAAACCACAATATTTCCTATCAGCTGTTTGGTTGCTGTTATGTTGCATTCCTCAGTAAGGTAAGTTTTAGACTCTAAAATTGCGATGCAGTTCTCATCAGCCTAACAAAGTGTTTCGTTTCATCTCGTAAGTTGGATCATAAACACTTGTTAAATATTTTTGAGTTGCATTCTCGTCATACTGGCCCATGTCTCATTAAAAACAATCATTTATGAGACTCTAATGTTCCTTACTTTATATAGACATGTTTAAATCTGTGTCCTGGGATTAGTGATCAAGGAATTCAAAGGACTTTTCTGAAGTTACCTTGTTCACTTCTTTCTGTCGTCCTTTGTGTTATTCCCTTCACTGCTCCCTTTTGTGCTATGACGCTGTCCTTAAGTTACAGAAGGGGAGAGAGGGAGAGCGCAGTTGTTTTGATTTAGGATTTGATAGATTTGTTTGCTGCCGTATTCATTTGCTCTGTATCAGGAAGCTGACAGGCCGTAAAATGAAAATTTGCCTTAGATTTTCAGCATGACTGTTTGGGGCCAGATGTGAAAGAACATGTATTCCCCTTACAATTTTTTTTCCATCTTAAAGTGCAAGTGTTCATGCTGCTGACAGTCACTCCTGATCGTAGGATTTTTAAGGTGGTAAACGTAAAACTAATTAAGCGAAAATACATTCCGATTCCTCAGCAGGTTGCTTTACTGTGACAATTTTCCATTTTTACTTTTTTTTTTTGCTCTTTTAATGGGACCCCATGATTAAAAAGTGACAGTTATGGATAGAGTCCTGCTTTTCAGGTAATTAGATTAAATTAAAATGCATGTTGTCATCTCGCGATGCCCACAGTCCTTAATTAGAATGAATGCGTCGCAAACAACTGAAAGTATTTCCTTGTTAGAAAACAATTTGAAGGGGAAAAAGTCAAACCATACTCACCTTTTTTAAAATTTTTTTTATAAAGATAATTTTGGACTTCACGACCGGCTCTGTTTTCAAAACCAGAATACATACATTTATTTTTTTGAGAAAACAAAACACGGAATTGTTTTCGTGTTTGTTGAGGGAAACAATACTGGCCTTGATCATGAGCAGTCACAGAGATGCTTCCTGAACGGAGCTGATGTGTGAGTTGAAGTCAAAGCAGGCCTTGTCTCACCAAGAAAGGAAGGTGCTTGTGGGGAGCACGACACCCCATTGCTCTTTCCACCCGGTTGGCCAGGCGGTGTCACGGAGTGCGTGGGATGATGGAGCACTCTCATTCCGCTTTGAGAGAGTGCTGAAGGTGAGAGTCCGCTGGAGACCCAGTTCTTTAATCCCGGTCAGCTTCTGCCACCTTGTTCAGCAAGATAAATGGACTTTGACACATAGAGGAAGAATCCCACTCTGGCCCAGCTTTGATAAACAAACACTTGTGTGTTTGCACTTTCACATTTTCCGAAACATTCACATAGTGACCAATGGTATTGGAGTGTAAAACGTATCCCACATAGAAAATGATTTAGGCACAGGCTTTTAATATTTTCAAAAATCTTAAAAGTTTTGTAAGCATTTCATATTTATGAGACTTTACTTTGATACTCCTAAATGAAATTCAGTTTGATAAGTTTACTTTAGATTTAACCAATCTAAAGTTAAGCCCTCTTTTGTGTACCCTTTGTTTGTAAGAGATCATGTGAAGGAACAAACAGCATTATAACAACCAGACAAGTCAGAATGAATATTATGGAAACTTCAAAGCAGGCTTTGATTTTAAATCCCAAGCACTGGATATATCTCACAGAGATCTTGTTCAACCTAACATCAGAAAATGCAAATAGTTCGGCATAACGTCAGACCTGCCAAGACATGGCGGTTCATTTAAACTGACAGATTGAGTTGGCATAGTTCAGAAAAAGCCAAGAGGTCCATAATATCTTAGAGGTGTTGGTGAGATTCATAATGCTGGCACTATCTAATTCTTTACAATGTGACATTGTAAAGAATCCTCATGTAAAGATGTGCAAAGCAGGTAGATGTATAACTAAAAGATTTCGGTTGTATTTGCTGTAAAATATGATTGTTCAGTGTTTTGACTCAGGAGTCTTAATACAATTGAGCAAGGCACTTTTGGGATCTTTTTTCTTTTCCAATGTGGCCAACCATGAAAAATGAAAGGTAACTAACACTTTCATAAGGCATTGTATAAAATACTTTGACATAGCATATTGTATTAATGAACTATGTTCATAAAAAATGGTATACTAAAGTTTTAGATTTAATTTAGGATGTCAAATATGACTTTTTTCGACTCAAACATGTGCATTGTGCTTTTTTTGACATCAACAACTGTTTTGATGAAGTACATATGTTCTTTAAACAAGAAAACAGCAGGGGAATGATAAGAAGCTATGTTCAACACCTGGATCCACCACTGAAATGACAACTTATGAACATGAAGTGTCATTTTCTGCAAGAGCGCTCAATAACTTTTATCATGTTTGCAGTTAAAAAACTAGGAGAGATGCTTTATTGTAAATGCTTTTAAAAATTGTTACAGTAGAGGTAAGATATATTACAGAGAAAGTCCTAGACATGACACCTTCTGATTAATTTGTTTTGTTCTCAAGTAAATAACACTTCCAAATTGCTTACTCTTATTTTATCTCATTACAATTAGTATTTAACTGTTTTTAATGGTTCTCCCCATCCTTCATATATGACATATATTTGTACAATTAGAGTGGCTCTTTGCTGTTTCAGGTGACTACAAGTGAGTAGCACATGTAGAGGGCTGTGACTATTGTAATAACAGGAGAAAAAGGTTGTGCGTTCTGTTGTTTTATGACATGGTTCTGCTCGGCCACATCACATTGTTTCTCATTTCAAGCCAAAGCTGGTTGTGTGGGAACAAAATCTGAAAAACACAGATTCCTTCTCCCTTGGCTGGGCTAAAGGTAAACCTCAGGTAGATGGATTGTCAAAAGGAATGTTAAAAATCACACTAAAGATGAGCATTTGAGCTAAAAGTCTAAAACCCTATTTTTATTCCTTCAGCCCACAAGCATATGTTACAAACTGTCATCAAGACAGTGGAGACCTGACACCTGCCTCGTATTGATCAACCACCGAGAACCCCGAAGTGAACAGCCTACATTTAATAATATGACTTCGCTCTGCGTTACCATTGGCTGTGGTCGCACATATCTGCTACTAGAGATCAATTTATCCATCCTTTGTATCTATTCCCATCTTTTCTGAAGTCTTCCCTCCTGTTCATACCGCAAATGGATTTTCATGCATCATCTGAGCGGCTGTATTGGAGTTGATGGAGTGAGGAGGATGACGCAGATTCCAGCTACACAACTCCTGTTCTGTACCTTTCTGCCAATTTTCTCCCCCCTGTCAGCTCTCAGCCTTTCCCCGACCCTTCTTGTTTGGACAGTTTGCTTCTTCTGTGGTTTACACTCCAAGTGTGCCTTCAAGGTGCACTCAGAATGGTAGCAGACTAGAGTAAAATACCAAAAAAGATATACCTAATCATTAAATCTTCCACTTCACATACCACACATCAGCCCAGGCTTTTCTTTGTAAAATTATTGAGTTTTGATGAATTTTTATTGCAAGGTTTGGTAATATTTTGCATTTTGTCAAGGTGCTCCAGCCCCACTTCCTCCCTCATGTGCCATCAGAGAGAATGAGAACTGATATTGGTCCCTTTATGGCAACTCAGCTTTCCATTTGATTGCTTATCTCTTTTATTAGCTTGATGCTATTACTGGCTGGGCTCCTTGGCTTTCATTATCCCTTTTTATGTTGCAATATTCTTTTGGAATTGTTATCAGACGCAAGTTCATCTTGTCGTGTTGTTTATGCTTGATTGATTTGTGGGTGTCTGATCTCATCCCTTCCAGCCCTTTGCTCAGTTCCGACTTCACTGACTGACACTTATTCAAACATGATAGACATCTATACGAAGATAAAAGAACAGCTTAAAATCTAATTTCTTATGGCCCAACATTCGACATGCCCCCAAATAATCTTTTAAAAGTTGCCCTAATGCCCAGAATTGACATGTTTGCCATTTTCTTTAGCCTGGAGGGCAAATCAAGGTCAGACCAACAGGAAAAACAACAGTTTTATTTAATAGTCTGTGTTGATCATTACCATTCCTGTTTTGCTGCTACTTGAGATGACTTGGGATTTTTCTGAGATTCAGATGACTCTGCCCATCCTCTAGTGGCCTGGAGCATTTCCATCGTATGAATCACGTTTGCAGCGTTACATATTTGCTATTGGCAGCATTTTCGTCTTTGGTTCTATTTCCTGTGGTTTGCACATTTTTTCTTGTTTGCAGCAATTTTCAGCTACATTTGGTTTTTATATGTTTTGGAATTTGTGACATTCACATGTTTTTGCAGTGCCTTTCGATGTTTTCTGTGCATTCACACCAATGTTGAGATGTTCAAAACAGAGAGAAAGACTTGCAGCTGGAGCGGAACCAGAAAGATTGTTCTGCAGTGCATTGGCTCACACGGGCTGGATAGAATGGCTTGCAACATTCTTCAGATTTCTATTTAAAACAAATTGAAAACGATGTTTTCTTTTTAATTGAATCTAACAAAGACATTTTAATGTCTGGCTATAATGCGGAAGGCATAAAAATACCTTTGCAAAGCAGTGGTACAGAATGAACAGCTGCAGCGAAACATCCTCTAAGAGCAACTATTTTTAAAATTGCAAGAACATTCGGGATCTGTGTGCCTTCCAGCATCATGGAGAACACTGTTGCAAGTCAGAAGGAATAAGAAAGTGTCTTCAAGGTCATAATATTAACCTTACAATCTGTGTCTAGGGAACTCCAAATCTTACCCCATGTAGATAAGTTTAGTTATAAACCCAATTAGTTCTTGTCACATGTGAAGCAGTCGCCATCAGTCAAGATTCAGCCGAGAAATCGATATCCAGAATGCCAGAGAAAGAGTTGTGGAAGTTAGTTCATCCGTAAATATAACATTTTATTAAATATTCTTTGATATTAAGGAGATAAATGTAAAGAAATCAAATAAGTAAACACATGGCTACAACAGGAAGTTGAACTAAATAGCCTTGCTCGTTTCCCCCGAAGCTTTAATGCATCAAGGAAAAGTATTTGACATTGAAAATACTCATTATGGATTCTAGTAGTGGAAAAAAAGAGCCTCGTTTACCCAGCGGCCCAAAATTTGACTCTTTATGCATTTATGCGTGTGTAATGAAGTTTTTTTTTTCTTTTTTTTTGCCCAGTAGTGATGGCAAATGTCATTAATGCTCGCAAAAAATGATGACACAGAATACTCACATTAAGCCGGAGCGCAAATGCTACTTGTTTTCTTCAGGACGTGTCATTTTCTTCCTCCTGCTGTGTGTAATGGCACCAGGCATCAATCCTCAGTGACAACTCCATTTAATTTATTTCCTGCCATTTAGGATGTTGAAAACTGCAGCTCCACAGCCTAGAAAAGCGAGACTTATCGTAACCATCATTTTCCAGCTCAAATGAAATGCACACATGCTTGGTTTTGGAGTTTCAGAGGTGCAAAGACTTTAAAGCCCAGTAATCCTGTTGGTACAAACACAACCTAACAGCTTCATGTGTTTGAAAAGCCGCTTTTAGTTCTGCAAGGTGCCCCCGAGATTAGTAACAGAGTGTTGGGTTTTTAAACAGTTTGAGGATCCTCTCTTCCATTACTTAGTGGAACTGATAGCTTTTAACCCTATTGACCAAGAAGTGAATCAATGTAATTTAATACTCAACAAATGAGGCCTATTCCAGTCCAATTCGAAATTTCAGCATTTAACATGGCAGTTCTCTTCATCTTTATTGGCCAGCTTAATGGTCTTATTCCCAGGGCTTTAAATTATTCATTCATATTAAAGTTTAAAGCAGCCGACTCTCAGGTCTGGAGTCATATGGGTCTGGAATAAAGGTCATTAACATTAGATGATATTAGTTTAACTGTTCAAATAGACTGTTGAAACTTGAAATGTCTTATGTGTCCCAGTTTGTGGTGACTGGGACATAAAAGTTACGTTTATTATTATTATTATTATTATTATTATTATTATTATTATAAGGTAAAAGAAAAACAGCCTTCCTGCATAGTGACTGACGTAAGCACGCTTAGATTTCCTGACACTAAAATTGCACATAATGTTTAATTGATTGACTTTTAGATCAACTAGTATAATTTACAGATTATGCCCTTGGATGCAGTTCTCTTTTGTCTTTAAATGTGACCACCCATTTATCACACATCTCAAATAATATCTCACTTATTCAGTATTTCATTCAACATCCACAAGATGCTTAGAGGAAGTGAGACGTTGCAGTTCGAATAGCTTTGTTTGGCTAAATTAGCATTGAAAATCCACATGTTGCTCCATGTGAGAGCGCCAAGAAGGTGACTCATAAATCTTTGTGGCCTCTGATTAGTTAAAAAAAAGCATGATTGACTTTTCAGGGTGTGATCAATAAAAGCCCTGACTACTGATGGTTCAAAATGGCATGCTTTCAGTATTGATAAGCACTCGCAGGATGGAAGTGGGGGGGGAAAGTGTACTTGTTGGATTGCACGCAGCGCAGCATGAGCGACTCCTAGGTAATGGAACTGTCATTCTTCCTTTCTCAGATTAAAATCGTCTTCCGCCTTCCCTCTTTCGTCCCTGCCTTCTTCTGCCATAATAAAGGGCTTATATATTTAGTAAGGTGGCAACGCTATTACCGAAATTACTCAGCTGAAATTATTTTTTTATTGCTACTGTAGACAACAACAAAAATGGAGAAAGATGCTCTTAGATTTGTTTTAAAATCTGCATCCTCACTAATTTGATCAACTTGTTTGTTTATTCTACTTCATTGCATCATTAAATTCTGTGTTTTTATTTGAGTACATAAAACTACCACTGTTTTACATGCTGAATTTGCCATCTCCATGATGCAGCAGAGGTTATAATTGAGATGGGAAGGCCTCTTCTATCATCTTTATCACTCAGAGCTCTAATTGGATTAAAGGGGCGAGTAGGAGGATAACAGCCCTATTTCCTTGCAGTGTTTTTGAAGAGGGGTCAGCGTGACATGTGACATGACTCATGCAATATTTCTGGGTTTCTTCCTACAGACTTTCTATTTCAGGAGCAGGTGGGTTGCGTGGCTTTTTTTGTGTGTATGTGTGGCAGTTGACTGACTGTATGTGTGTGTCAGGGAGAATGTAATGGAAAGAAAGGTAGTTTCTAGAGATTCTATTAAAGCTCACCTAGGATGACTGCCAGGTTTAGAGCCGATAGAGTGGAAGACACAAGTAATAAGGAGAGGAGGAGAATGAATATTAAAAGCAATCGGGAACAGGCAGAGTGAGGGGAGACAGACAGTTGACTGACAGTTTTGTTTTACTTTAACACAATGTTTGTCGTGGAAAATTCAGACATTCTTTGATCTTCCATTACGAGTTAAGTCACAAAAGCTAAGCACCTCCAATTAGGCACCTCCATTTATTAGAAGCCTGCACAGTAAATAAATGCAACTTAAGGTGAAATAACCAGATTGCAATTACGGGTGGTCTCCATATTTACCTGGATGCTTGCTGCAGCGGCTTTCATCAATCAGGTTGTTATCTGATTTGGCACCTGGCTCCATCAGTTGGTACAACACTTTTTCCGACAAGCTTGATAAATAAACCTGGAAGAACTACCCGGTCCCATCTGCCCATACATATGCCATCTGATGTAACACAATGGGGATGCGAGTTTACGCCATACAGAGCGAGTATCAGCACATCTTGGCTGCCAGGTGGCTGTAATGGGATTTATTCATTGAGAGGCTAATGTAGGAATGATTTAATTTAGAGCAGCAACTCATTTAAGCTTTTTGATAAAAAGTACCTTCCCACTCGTCGTGGCTCTGATTCATGTTTCGCACTTGAAAAGAGAAACAAACATCAGTAAGCTTAGAAATGTTGGGTCTAATTAAGGAAAGAAAAAGCACCAGCATCATTGTTTAAAATCTTTCTTCTTGCTGTCTCGCCAGAGGAGCGTGCAATTATAGGGATCCATTTTGTAGGACTCCAATTGAGCTCTATGGAGGTGTGGATAAGCATGGAAGAAGCTTTTCTTTCCCTGTCTTGTTGTAAAAATCTGGTATCCATCGATTTGTTTCTTCAACTTCCATGTATAAAGCCTTTATTTGCAGTAAATTAATAGCAAAGTGTAATGTTCAATGAAAGCAAAGTTATTACAAATGAGTTTTTATGTGTTTAAGTGCTTGGAAAGGAAATTGTTATAGGACAGATTTTAATCGTCAAATCATAGCCCAAAGAAAACCTGAATCTTGATCAAATCATCTCTGTTTCTACAAACCCTTGATATCTTATATCTTCTCCTAAGCATAATGGGTAAAATATATTTTTGTTTAACCCACTCAGTAGCTAACTGCAACTGTTCAAAACATGATGTTAAGTAAAGGGGTTTTCATATCCCTGTCTAGGATCGACTCTATGAGCTACCCTGACATTATGAAGCTGAAAATACTTCCCTTTGTGCAGATATATTTTTTTTAAGTTCATGTGCTGGTTTTCAATTATATGCCCATTTTCCACTTCACCTTTGGTCCAGGGCAGGGCTCTATTATGTGTTTTCTCACACAAAGAAACTTCCATTTCCCCCCAGGCTTTCAGTGGGTCTTAAGCTATGACGGCCAACGCATCCTTATTTCTTTTCTGTATGGAAAAATAGGGATGATAAAAGTGCGGAGGAAAGTCTTCCCTTTTTTCATTATTTTTCACAATATGTGCTCATTACTTCTTATCTGCACAACTGGCAGTTATTATTATATATATATTTTTGAATAAACAAGAGATAAATGAAATCCCCAATCTCTCAGCAACCTTGGCCCAGACCTGGGGCTTTAGATAATGAATGCAATTAAGGGCTTGCAGCATTAAACCTGCTGGTAAACAGTAGGTTTAGAGCGCCACGATATTGGGCTTAGAAACTTTATGGCAGCAAAGTAAAGAAGGGAGAGCCATATTTATGTGGGAGATGACATTGTGACAGCAGATTTTATTTTTATTTTTAAAATAAGAAACTAATGACTGCTGCACAAGAGAAACTATTAATCTTAGGTAAGTTTGACAAAGAATAAAAACTTTCTCAGGAATGGATGCTGGTAAATTTATAACTGAGTCACTGATAAATGTACATGAGCGAGAACATTTCAACTATAGAACATTAATTTTGCTATTGGAAACAAATTGTCATGGCAAAAAGGAAAGAACACTGATTCAGTTTTAGAGTCTTATACTGGACAAATACAGGTTCTTAATTAAATTATTAAAAAATTCTCCGCAATTGTTTGAGAACACTACATCCAATCAATCCAAAGATAAAAACTAACATTCTGGTTTTGTAAAAGCTCCTTTAGTAGTAATACAATGTCATTTTCTTTGCAACTTTTATCAGTCTCACATCATTGTCAAGAATTTTTTGCTCTCTTCTTTTCATTGACTGATTGTATCACTTAGTATTTTAGCATGACCTACGTCACTTATGATTCCTATCCAAATCACATTGTTAAAAAGATATTGCCAAACTTTACAACCAACAGTCATTTATTAAAAAGGTAATTAGTCTGAGTTTATGTTGGGAAAGATATATATAATTTTAATGTGGTCTGTTCCCACTGTGAGTCTGAACTGTCACTGTGAAATCCCCCCAAGGTATCAGTTGTAGTTTCAAAACTTTTACCGGCATTGAACGTTGCATTTGAACACTTTTCAAAAGAAGACAAATAGCGTGCCATTTTGGGCCGCGGGCTAGTCGGCCCAAGCAAAACCATCAGAGATGGAGCAGCAGGCAAGTGAAGTTTGTGCTTTTGAGATTGCCGTGCAGCTTTGGAAAGGTGCGTGAAGTCGATACGGCTGATGTGTGACTGCAGTGACATACTGTGAGGCCATTTTATCTGCCGTGAATGGAGGCAGTCCTGTGGCATTTTTCTAATCTGTTTTCATTTTCTAATTTCCTGAGTGTACCAACAAGGTCTCTCAGGAGTGAGCACTTGTCAGTCACACTGTAGGAATATTGTGCTTCAATAGAGAGCCCAGCAGTGAGGCCGTAATGTACTGCTGTGCAGAATGAATTTAGTGTCATGGTTGCAAAAAAGACCACCATAGCAGTAATTTTTGGAAGGTTGTGTTATCTATCATTCTTCCTCCCTGATTATTTTCTTCTAGCAAGTATGTTTTTAAGAATTATGTTCTATACTTTTTTTTAAATGAACTATATATGTCTATAAAATGGAGACATTTTATAGACTTATTCAGTCTTATTCACAGGTGTCTGAGTGAAAGTACAAGCTAAAGGAACTGCCCTGTAACCTGTTACAAATCAGCAAATGTTAATGGGCCAGCACTAGATTATGACAGCTTTCTTAAATCCAGCCCCTAACAAGAATTATAGAGCAGCCTGGTGGCAGTCGGGTGTTATTAAAATAAGAGGTTGTGAATTTAATGTGTCAAAATGGTGCTGAGAATCGTAGCAGCTGCGCTGTCCTGAATTGCATCGACTGTCACTGACTACCTGCTGGAAGCAGCTTGAACACTGCTGAAAAAGATGAATGGAAGGGGTTTTCTAACCCCTGAGCTGTTGGACTTACAAGGAATTACCAATGAAGTGGCTCATTCACTGGTACATTAGTGGAAGGGCAAATTGAACTGATTGGATTTTGTTGTAGTTTAGTATTCTAACAGGTGCAACATCCCTCTGTAATTCTTTACCATCATTTATATATTTCCTTCAGTTTTTCTCATCTTGTTTACATTAATGTAAGTTTAGCTTTGAGAACTTCTAAACGTTTTCTGGCTGCATCACACTTATGATGGAGAAATATTAAAACTTTTCGAACAAAGTCATTTACTGACTTTGTGCAGTAGATGCAAAACAGCAAATGCAAACAGCAGAATCAGCTGTTTGTTTGCGTTGTCTTCTAATTAAAGGCAGATACAACTTTTAGACTTTACTGAATTTATATGCAAATAAATATTAGACAAAAAAAAACAAGTTCATGTTAATCAAACCAGCCACAAGGTTTTGACTAAAGTAATGGTGTATTTACAAGTCAATCTGACAGCTGCAGCTGATCCAAATCTCAGGTGGAATAGAGCACGTCTCTCCAGTTCTAAAGTCCTCACACTGTCAGGGAGTAGACTTTAAATACTCTTGTTAGTTTATAAAACACTGAACCACTTGGCACCAAAGCATATTACAGACCTGGTGTTGTTTTATCAACCTTCCAAATCACTCAGATCTTCTGCTTTAAATCTACTCTGGATCCCCAGAATCAACATGTAGATGCAGAAGATATTTTTTTAACTTCTCTAATCTGAAGCAAAGTTTCAGACAATGGCAAAAAAAATCTGAAATACTGAAATCCTCTACAAAATAGCTTAAAACTAATTTACTTAGAGTTGCCTTTGATTAATAAGGCCTGGAATATTGATTAATTCTAGTGTACCAGCTTGGATTGCAACTTTTTCATTAATTCTCTTTATTTTGTCACTGCAGTGTAATATTTCTTTGTTTGTTTACTGAGTTATGTTTTTATCATGTAAATCCTCTTGAATTGCTTTGTTTCTCAACTATGCTACATAAACTTTACTTGATCCCTGCATGTCATGCGACCTGCAGACACTAATTCTATTACACAAGAAACACAGACACATTATTAGTTTGACATTTAAAGTTCAGACCACAAATTTATAATGTTACTAACTACAAAACAAATGCCACATTGCCTTGAATAATTATTTTATTTTTTGTGTGGATGTGCGGCATCCCTCGCTTGCTTTTCACTCCAACTGTATACAAAGGAAAAGTTTGAGCAGCGTGAATACTATTTAAAAGCACTGGGGACGAGTTGAGAGCAGACTGGAGGGTTTGTGCTTGTGCTGGAGTTCAAATTGAGCCCCAAACCCAATGTGTCTCTGAGGAAGCATCGTAAGATTGCAGTGGGCATAAACTGTCTGTATATACACAATTAAATGAATGCTGCTGAACCAGATGTTTTTGGTCTGTATTTTTGGAAACTGGGACCTACACTACCCATAATGCACTTTAATTACTGACAATTTGATTGCAGTTTTGCTTGTGTTAACACCCAATGTGGCCCAAGGCAGTAACTTCAAGCAGAGTACTGTGTGTTTTATAAGTTCAAAGTTATTTCTTTATAATTACACTTCCTTAAAATCATGACACTAAAATAACTTCTTTGCACTTTGTACCTAAAACAACATCTTAGATCAGAACACGTGGATCTGTATTGGCAAAATACTGTTATAACAAACACATCGTAATCACAGCTGTTTCTGAATATTGAGCTGTCTGAAGACGCCCGTGTGCAGGCAGACGTAAGCCGTTTTGGCAAAGACCAGCGAGGAGATCTGCAGGTGGGCTAAATAAAAGCTATATTATTGGAGACCAAGAAAACAATCAAATTAAAGCAAATGACACCTTTTCAGAAAACCAGCACGGGGTCTGTCAGCCTGATGGAATCCTCATTTCTGTGGACCATTTGGCAGAGAGAGTCGCACCCCTCTCTGCTTCTCCCTGTTCTGCCTTAATGGCCACGCTGACAGTGACCTGATATTCCACATAAAAGGAGCCAAGAGGAGCGAGACGGGGGTGCAAAACTTCCATTAACGTGATCAGAAGTTGTGTAGCTTCAAGGCCCTGACAGGGCTTGTCCGTTATTGCTTTGCCAGGGGCTGGAGGCTGCAGCTTAAATTGTGCTAATGCTGTTACTAAGATTCTCTCTTTGACTACAAAGCTCATTTTGCTTTTAGGTGTGCCCCATGCTGTGACTTATAAAACTTGTTTTGTGCCCAAATCACTTTTTTCATAAGAAAGCTACACTCACAGTCATAAAACATAAAGCACTTTTTTTAAGGTACTTGAAATCTCAGTTTGTTTATTGTGAAACACAAACTGTTATGATGACTTTATTAAATACCAACAACATTTTAAATGTATATAAAGTACTTTGCAATACTCAGGCGATCCTTGTTGAAGTATTAGAATCCCCTTTGCCCTGTTGGGTGCCAGGTTCTTGCCAATTTGATATTTTACTTTCACATTGTTGGTCTGCATGAAGACCAAATCACCTCATTGCATTGTCACTGTAGCTATGCAACATTATTCATGCATGTGAAGGGGGGTGTGTGTGTGTGGGTGTGTGTGTGTGTATATGGAAAAGCACTAGATGCTCTGTAAACACCCCAGCTCCTTCTCTTAGCCTTGTTTCGTTGGCATAACTTCGGCAGGCTAATTATAGCCGTCAATCACTGCCTGTCTCCCCACAGTTTTCTGTTTCATAAACCAGCAGCCCCTTCATGCCCTTGCTCCTAAAATACACAGAGATGAAGTTTAAGACACTGATTTTCATAAGTGTGTAGTAATTTGTTATTTTTACTCAGTTACGTTAACTTTTTGGATAAAATGTATTTTTATGAATAGCTTTCCTAAAGTACTTGTTACTTACATGAGTCATTTTAAGAGGAAGCATCACTACTCTTACTAGAGAAAAATTTCTGGGTAGTCTACCCACTGTAACTAACTTCAGTAATTGTTTTAACCACTGTTCTTGTCTGAACACCAATTTAGTTGTATTAATGTTGTTTGCTGAGCATTTTGGGCCATTTGAAGAACAACTGAAGCAGTAGGTGTTTTTGTTTCTGACATACTTATATACATTACCTACTGTAAAAAATTAGCGTCATTTGTTTGTTTAGACATGATCTGGAAATTGTTTCTTCTGCCTGAATTTCATCTTTTGTAATTATAGTATATATTTGTGTTTTTAATTTTTTTTTTATTGTAGTCTTTAAATATCAGAATTTGTGCATGACTTTATCTATTCATATGTGTGATTACATCACCTTTAAATATTAAGTCAAATGTTATGTTTTGATAACTTCTGAATTATTGAATCATAATAAATCTGATGTTATGATTAGTAGCTCAATAACAAAGTAGTATTTTTACAATATACTTTTTACTCTTGAGTGATTTCATGGATGGCTACCTCTTACTTTTACTTCAGTAAAATGTAAAAAGTAGCGCTACTCTTACTTGAGGACTCTGCAAACTTCTACTGATTTTATCTTTCTTTCCAAAGAAATGTTGCACAGATTTAGATTACATAATTTTAATCTCTGTGAGAGGTACATCCTTGGATTCTTTCTTACTTTCCTTTCTCTCTTCCTTTCTTGTTTTCTTTCTTTCTTCTTAGGTTTTATCATTTAATACATTAACATTTATGGACCTCTCCTGATTTTTTTTTATCATAGCTAAACTCTACTTCGGTATCACAGCAACATTAATCTGTCCTCAACAGGCCTTGATAATAAAACCAAACATAACGACTGTAAATAGTTGATGTCCTCTACCATTACCTCATGTTTTTTTTGGCTGTCATTGCCTTCTCTACACCTAGGGGGCAGTGTTGTTGCAGAACAACCCTGCATTTGCAGTGCTACACAGGGATGTGCCATTAGTCTTATTGGTTGTCCCTTGCTGTTGGGTTGATAAGAATTGTTCATCTTCACTCTGATGTGAAATATAATTTCAGACAAGTGGATGGGCAAAATACAAGTTAAACATATTCCAGATGTTAAGCCACTATTTATTCCTGTCGCCGATGCTGTGTTGTCTTTACTTTTTGTTTTTCATGCTACAAAGAGATTGTACAGTTTGGGCACATTTTTAAAGACAATTGTGAGTGTTTCATGGCTCAGCCATGACCGATCCCAGAGAGAGCAAGATGAAGATTCTGAGAACTGTCTCCCCGTCTTTTAATCATAGCAGCAAGCATTACGACTGCTGGAACAGAACTGATCTGAAAACAGCAGCTTGCTATCTGCACCCTGCAGTGGCTCCGCTGTGGATACCATTACATGATAAACACTGTTCACTATCACAACTCACAGACGCAGTACAGAGCTCAGTCCAAGAAAGTTTGACTCAGAAACAGCAACAGCAAACTTGTTGGACTTAATATGGCATTTTGCTGCATTGATTCTGTTGTATTTTTGTGATTGAAAAGTGAAGAACAACAATGTACATTTACATTACTTTGTAACATTCTTTTCACAGCTACACAGTTAAATCTGTTTTATTAAGATTGTATTTCTTAGGCCAAATCATTGTAGTTCATAAAAGTCTTTACAAAAACAACTATCTCAAAAGTGCGGCGTGTATTTGTTTTCAGCAATCTGCACTGTGATACTTCTAAGTAAACCCTTCTTTGTTAAAATAGCTCAAATTCAGTCAGATTATAAAAAAGCATTTGTGAAAATTGTTTGCCACATTGTAAATGATGTCCTCGAGTCTACTGCACCCTTTTGAAGGTTTTGGCAATGATGAGCATCTCTCAAGCATGTATGGGTTTACATAAGAAGTAATAGTTTAGCAGTTAAAGTAAAGGCTGCACATTTACTCACAGAAAGACAATATCCAAAATAGCTAAAATATTTGGTCTAAAAAGCATTTCGCCAATATGGTTTTGACAAGAACTGTGCATATTTCATCTCTCCTTGAAATTCTAAGTTTTTCTTCTTTAGCCACTCTGGGAGGCAGTTTTACCTTTCCTTACTGGTCTGGATCGCATTAAGTCCAAGACCTTTTGAAAATGCCAGAAGGTGTGTTGCTTAACTGCTGGGCAAACAACGTCTGTCATCAGCATTTCTACATGGCCCCACTTTGACCTGCTGTGAAATTAACTCTGCCAAGAGTAAGCCATGTATACATTCCTTGATGACAGATTTTCCAAAATTTCTTCTTGGTTATTTCCTGTAAGATTATTAAAATTCCTGCTGTCAGTCTGCTGGTTTTAAAGGTTTTCCATCTGAAGGAAGTGCAATATCCGTATTTACAGTCGTTTGCAAAATGATTCATGCCCACTGGTTTACAATTGTAAAATTAAAGGTAGTTTATTTCATGAATAAAGATGCTAAACAAATGATGTGCTTTTTATACATTCTATAACTGGGCCATTCTAATACAGTTAACCCCCATCATTTGCAAGGATTATTAAACCCAGCAACAAATGTTCCCTGATTACAAAACTTTGGCAGAGCAACATCAAAACCCTGAGAGATTTGATTATGCACAAGCAAGTACACAATTCAGGTCTATGTGGACAAAGAGGAAGTTGAGACTGCACATTTAGATCACTACAGGTGAATTGTTCATAATTTAAGTCCAATCATTTATATAAACATTAAATAATTTATTTGTATGTACGAGGTTGCTGGGGCCACAGTCACTGGCTTTTCTCACTGTGGAGAAAAGATTACAGATATTTATCTACTTAATGTGTGATGGCACAATGTGATTTCTCTGTTCAGCTTGTAGAATTTTAATGAAAGAAAATGAAAATTAAATGCAGCTTGATATGCCATTTTTTTTTTATCATTTTACAAATAGACAGGTAAAAATAGATTGACAGGATTTTTCTGATGACCGACTAGCAAAACCTACATGATACAAATCATCAAGATATAAAAACCTTGTGAAGAAATACTGTCAGTATTCAATAAATATGATGGTAGTTTGGTAGTATTTCTAAAATCACAAAATTCCACAACAAAAAGGGTTCTCTGGCTGAAATAGGTCATGCACTTGTTTTTCTTTCCTTCATAGCTTCCTTTCCTTTTAAAGTGGCTGCCTTCCAAACAAGCAGATTTCAAGGTACAATGCTCTAGTTTTGTGACACAAAAGCCTTTCCTGCCTAACCTTCAAATTTTAAAGCAATTTTCCTGAAAAATATAGCACTTTTGCTTCTCAAAACTATACAAAATTTAAGACTACATTTATTTGTAAATGAATAGAAATGACTTTACTCTAGGTGAGATTTACTCAAAAGCACCACTGTTGTCTAGTTGCTGAACTCATATGGTACATTTGTGAACGAATTAAATGATAGAAGAGTCGAGAAACACTGGTGTTACACAGGACGAAAGGGGATTTCAACCTAAGGCTGACTGATGTTGCAAAAAGTTGTACTTTTTTAGGGATTTGTTCTCCGGCATTGAAATCATTCTCCCTTTTTCTCTCTCCTCTCTCTATTTGTTTTATTTGTATCCCTCTTGAAGGCTCTGGTGAACACAAAATGTTTTCGCCAAGGGATTTGTGGATGTGTATGAATTGAGACTGAGACGTGGGAGCACTGGGCGTGCCTTTTTGTTAATAGAATATGCATGGTTGGGTCTCCCTGGGGCTGTTGGTGATGAGAGGAGAATGAAAATGTTAATGTTTGCGAAGCCGCCTTGGGTTCTCCAGAACCTCTTAGGTTTTATTGACAGACGCACCCTACAACAACTCCAGCATTTAATTCAATATTTGACTATTTCAGTATCAGATCTGTATTAGAGATCAATACACATGTAAAATGTATCCATACTTTGCGTAAATTATAATTATTTTTATTAATATGGGTCTTGTTCTGCAGATAAAACTAATGATCACTCATTTCAAAAAGTGAAACTTATGGATATAGATTAATTCCACATTTTCACACAATATTTAAAGCTTTATTTATTTATTTTTCATTTTGATGATTGTAGCTTACAGATAATGAAAACTGTACTTTGCGTCTGTCAGAAAATTAGAATATTTCAGAAAATCGATAAAAGCCAAACATGTCAGGGTTCTACTATTTTCTTGCTGGGAAATTAAATAAGGGTCTCCATCCAGTTTATAAGCAGGAGGAAGCATAATGTATGGCACATTTGGTGTTTGAACTATCAACAAAAAGACAATTTAAATATTGTTTTTTGTGCCCAGATGCGAATACTGGGGGTCCAATGTACATGCCAACACAACTCCTTCACCACTTTCATTAGCCATCTGGGCTTTCTCCCATTGAGCTGGAATTTCAACCAAGCCAGTCTACGAACAGAAGTATGAGTTGTGATAGATGTTGATTTTCTGGGTTGTTTTAGAATTGTAGCCTGGCTCTTTTTGTAGTTTGGCAATGTCAGAGGCATTGCACGAAGCCATTCATTCTGTGTTGGCCACAGTTCCAAATATCGAGCAATTAAATTCAGAGCAAGAGAAATGTTTAAAACATTGCTGGCAAAGATGTTGTGGACCTACTCCTCAAGGGGTTGTTTCCAACACCCATTTTATACGGTGAGCTTTATTGAGCAGGTGCATTACATTGGTCATGGCCAAACGTTAGCAACTGCATGAAAGAAGGTCCAATTGTTTAAAAGTTCAACAGAGACTTTTAAACCGCCGGTTCTCTGCTTACCAGAGTGGTGAGGATCCAGACCCTCTGTATGAAGCAAAGCATAGAACAAGGGTGAAAACACCAGGCTACGCTGTCATACTCACATAAGTAATTTATTTCCTTATAATTTTCCCACCATCAAGCAAAAGCATTGATTTTTAGCTCCATTTTAGCCCTCAATCTGTCCATTATTGCAATGTCACCTTTGTGTTTGATATGAAAGTCTTCTGAGTGATTCATGCTCTTGCTGCCAAGTTGTTTTAGCTCATATGCTAGTAATTCTGAAATAATTTCTCTGTAGTTGACAACTAAGATAAAATGGGATCAAGTTGACCACTCTAGGTGATCGATATGCGATTGTGCTGCATGATAACAAATGACTGTCATGGTGCACTCATTCAAGAAAATGAAAAGCCCTTCTCGCACTGTGAAGTAAACTGAATTCAATCATTATTCAGCCTTGGAAAAAAACATCCACATGATATTTGATGGACTAACAACTCTAGAGAATTACAATTTTGCGAACAATAAGATGCACAGTCTACATGCTCCTTTAAGGAATCACTTAGGGGCTCTTTGCCTGCATTTCACAAGATGATACCTAAATAAATTGTAACAGCAAATTGTGATGCAAAACCTAACTTTGAAATACTTTTAAACAGCGAGTTGCATGTTGGGTGCACATAAATACAGACTGTTTGCTTTGGAACACCTGTATGTGGTTGGAAAGTATTTCTAAAAAACTCAGACAGCCAAATGAGATAATAGAAACGCATGGGTATTTTTAGGATGTATGTTTTAGCAGCGGATCTAAAGCCACTTGTCATTGTTGGTTTATTTACTGCACATTGCTCTTATTATAAGTTAAGGCCATAAAATGTCCATGTTTAGCTCCGAGACATCCTCCATTGCAGGTTCACTCAAATTGCAAACAGAACCGACAAGTTCTATTGTTTGAGCTCTTCAATGAAACAAAATCACGTTCACCCTCTACTTTTTTTCCCCAGTGCAATGTCAACACGGTTCCTTGTAAAAATCATCCAACTCTGTTACAGATAAAGGCAAATAATCTGAAGAAATGGCAAAGTGAGTTGTGATTTTACTCAATTTATATGCAAATGTAATATTTTCTGAGTAATGAGCTTATTGTATTATGTCAACATTTACTGGTGCTGTTTTGTCATTCAGGATGGAAACTGCAATCAATATTGTAACCTTGTTCTCATTTTCAGAAATATGGATAAAAATTTGCATGTTGTGCCACTGATGGGAGTTATGCAGCCTCAAACAGCTGAACGTGTTAACATAAAGGATGGATGGTCCTATGCATAAGTTTATTTCACATAAAGTGCTGTAATGCAAACCTAAAACTAATTACATTTAAAAATGTGAACCAGGTCCTACTCCTTAATTTTTGCACCAAATATGCCTTAATACACACAGTGGAAATGGTCTTACAAATATTATGTAAGATAACATCCAAAATCTTCCTTTATCGCTACTCTTTTGGGTACAGGCAATTAGTGCCAAGAAAAATTAATGGTACACCTTGATTTGGTAATGCCAGCCAATAACATCTCAAGCAGCGTTGTGAATAGGTATTTGAAGACATTTCCTTTTAAATATTGTATATCTACCTTATAAAAAAGCCGCCAGTAAACTGGTTTCCTTCAAATATGGAATCACATTGTGCTACTGCAGAACATGGAGAATATGATGTTCACAGTGAAACTATACCTCTGCAACAAAAAGTACAATACAACTAAAAAGGATAATTATTTAAAATAGCAAAAACTTTTTTGAAAAAAATAAAATACAAAACACAAAACTGTATAATTCACAAATAAGTCATTAGTTTCATGAAAATTGCTGTATGGTTGATTTTGCTCACTTTTATAATCTATTGAAACATGTTGCACTGACACCTAAAAACCCATGACAATTTTTGGATTAGGTAATTGACCCCTGAGCACCAAGTTACAGTTTCTTCATTATTTCTCTGATTATTCTCATATTCACCTTAAGTTCTTTAAAAAGGTTGTGCTGCTATAAATCCAGGTTAGCATGAAGACATGTCTGAGGAAGGGGGAGGGTCAGGCCAAGTCAGACCATGCTGTCTCTCTCTATCTTTCTCAACAAACATCCCTACACCTTAGCCCATCTGCATATTCCCAGAGTGACAAAATTAGTTAGCTGAGTAATAAATCAAACCTCGACTGCCCAATTTGGCTTCCTAATGCAATTAATAAGTGCTAAAAGTGTTTAACCAGCTATAATTTGTGGATGGCACTTTGAAGTGGGTATTTAAGGAAAAGTTTGTGGGCCTGTTGTGGAAAATACATTAGGCTGGTTTCTTTTTTCCAAAGAAAGCTGTCTTTGGGGGAGAAAAAAAAGAGAGGTTTCCTGTTTGTCAATACAGTTATGGGAAAAAAACTAAGTACTCTCCAGCTGGTCACATAGAGTTTAAAGAAGAAATGCAACAGGTGTGAAGGCTTGGGAATTTGCCAGATGGAAGTATCGGTGGGCACAAATAAAATGCCAAGTCGGAAAGACAACAAGGGATTTTAGAAATCAATCTGAAAATGATTTCAGACATTTCAACAATTTAATTATTCGACTAGGAATGTACTGGAAAATTCTCTCTTTGTACTATGGACAAACTTCACTCATGTCATGATGCTGGATGCTTGAAATGGAAAGTGCTATCATGATTTACTTTCTGATTAACTCAGCAAAGAAGTATCTGACCTCTTGGTCTTTTAAAGAGTTGCAATCCTGCCATTATCTGGAGAGCTGAAGCTTTCATATAAAGAAAACTGTACTCTGACAATAAAACACTAAATCAATGCCAAAACACGTCACAATGGAAGCACATGAAAAGCATCACATACTTTTTATTTTTAAAATGCAATCAGGCATGGAATACTGGACAGTGTGGCAGCTAAAAAATCTACAATGTTAGCAACATCTCCAAGCTGATGAGTGATTGCTTTGGATAATCAAAATGACTCATTTTTAAATAAACAAGCAAATGAATCTGGAGACATTTCATTTAACCTAATAATCCAGATTAGATTTTGGAAGTAACTGTTTTGGTGATCTCCGGCCCATCAAACAGACTGACTAAATCAGAGAGGATCTGTCAGTTAAATCTCTGTCACTTCCCGTCTTGCATAATCCCCTCCTTTCCATTTTCTATGTAGCAAGCATCGGAGAGGATGGTGCAGACGGAGTCAAGCAATGGAAGGAAGTGAAGTGGGGTGATTTCCGAACGCCAGAACTTGTCATGGGTGGATTTATCGCTTGGTGGGGGGGACAGTGGAGAGAGGGGTAGGGGTGAATTGATGGGTGACACATAATCAGCCTCCTTATCGCAGCCCCACAAAACTGGATTGCATCCACATCCTTGTGATCCGTCCGGATTTGGCTAATGTCTCCCACTCCTCTCCTGAGCCCCGACAGCTCGGCGTTATCAGGGCCAGGCCTGGGCTCTACTTTCCTCTTTCTTCAGACTGCTATCCCTCCACACCTCCATCCGTTGCCTCCTCCATCCTGTCTTTATCTTGACACTGTGTCAGGTAAAGAGGCAGCTAAGGTTTCGTTGACCGGGCCCGTCCAAACACCTCTCTCCTGTTGCCTCACCCTTACTCTGCAGTAACATTTTACCGTGTTCCTTTCTCCCGCACTAGTGTTTCTTTAAAAGACACACTGGAGATAAATCTTCAAACATCCATCTTAAATCAGGACCGGTTGTTGAGAGGGCTGCTACAGGAATAGAAGCAGACCTTTAATGTTTCACTGCTTTTGAAAGCTACTAAATATATCTCTGTCAACTGCTTTGCATTGCCTTCACAAAACATGACAGTTTTTGTCCTTGCGGTCTATTTTTCTGTGACTGGAAATGCAAAGTAAATAGCTGAAGGAAGAAGTGAATCACAGCGATTACGGTGGTTCCACACAGTGGTGGGGCTGAAGTGGTTTTACAAGAAAGTAAAGTTATACGATGACATAATGCTCTGGTTTCCCTGCATAATCATCATGTTGCCATCAAAAATGTTTCATAAAGAGAGACCATGGTGGCAGAGGAATTACTTATTCATATTTAATAAGTTTGCAGATGGATGCATGTATGTACAGAGTAAAAACCTTGTTCAATCCATGTCCATTTCATGGTTCTGTTAATTTTTTCATAACATCAATTTACTTGAGGAACTTATAGTAAGGACAGAAATAAATACTTTATGTACTTTTCAGATATTTTTCCTCTAACCAAAACATTTTTTTTGGTGATAGCAAAATAAGGCTTGCCCCCTTCAGGTCATCTGCAAAATGTTGAGACCTAACTTGAGTCATATGTTGTTGCTCGCTCTTGAAAGTCCCCTCAGTTTTCCAATATTGAACTGTGAAGCAGACCCCAACTGACTGACCACATCCAAGCACTAAGACAAGAATGGGATGATCAGTCAGGATTTGGACTGTTGAGGTTGGCTTCCATCATGGAAATGTTGGATCGGCATATATGTTTTATGTATTTGCGGATAAAAAATAAAACGTTGTTTATTTTTTATAAAATAAAAATAAAAAACGTTTTTTTTATTTATTTTTATGTTGCTTCTTGTTGTTACAAGAAGCAACAACAAAAAACACACTTGTCACTGCTGTCATTTTCACTGTGTCTGTATTGTCTTCCTATTTGCTCTGATCAGCAACTGTCGGGCTCCACTTTATCCATCCCTTTTCTCAAACTCTGCTTTATGCGCAGCCCCCAGTCACCGCTGCCCCGTCTAATAACTCTTCCCATGTTTAAGCAAAAGCGAGTGCCTAATAGACTGATCTCAAATCACACATTGGGGAATGCTGGAGTGAGCATGCTGTCACAGAACATTTATCTCCCGTTTGCCCCCTGACCAACTCATCTACGCTGGGACCATTATTTAACCTAAGAGAGGTCAAATCCTTCCTGTAGGGCTGAAACCTAGCATGAATTAAACTAAATCGGGTTTCCCTCTACTAAAGTAGCCACTTGCTTTGAAATTTACTGAAAAACCTCTGGCACTGTATTGCTTTATGGGTGTCACGGACTGAAAGGGCTGGCAGTGGGTGAGGTTCAAGGCCAATAGGAGTGTAAGAGAGGTGGGCTGTGATGCTGCTTGGTCAGCACTTGGCATTATATGAGGAGAGTAATGAGGCTTAGAGAAAGATCCCCCCCTTCCTTACCTCTGCAGACTGTGACTCATTTTATGTTTCAGAGACTTTATTTTCCTGGATTAAATTTTCTGCCTGTTATTTCACAAGGAATATGTCTCCGACTTCAGTTTCTCTATGGATCTGATGGAGTCAAAATTATTATGGATTTTATAACTTTTTCATAATTCACACAAACATGCCTTGAAGGTAGAATTTAGATGATTAAATCCACTGCACACTTCATCATCAGTTAGTGCTCCAATAATACACAGGTAGTGTTTTGGAAAGAACTTAGTACGAGGCTTCTGTCTGTTTTCTAAAAAATGGAACACAGCATCTTTCTTGATATACAGCTGACTCCCTGTTGCTAGATGCTATTTAAATAGCATCGTGAATAATCAACCAATGTGGGTCTGTAGAACCTAGCAGATTTTTACACATTTTTTGTATAAGATAAATTAAAATCTGTGGTTGTAGCATGAAAAAGTGAAAGCATAAGGGTAAGGAATATTTGTACTAAACACTGTGGAAACTAATAGAGGTCTACCTTCATTATGGGGAGGAAAGGTAGTTCTAAGAGTTTGCAGCTTAATTTAAATGTCCGAAAATATTCTTCAAATTTTTAAGTCAATCTGATTCAAGTGGATTCTGGTTGATAATATAATGTTTTTCAACCTTAAAACTATTATGTCATAAGTCAAACATGCAAACAACAGACTTTTAAAGTGTTTCTGAATTCCTTTCGTAAACTAAATATAATTCTCTGTTCAAAATGATCAAGCTTCGAACAGAATCCCCACAGAACAGCCCCTTTGTACTTTGGCTGCTTGGTGAAAGCGTTATGCTGCGGGCCAGCCTCGGCCAGCCAACTGGCCAGCAAAATGTGGACTTGTCCAACAATGAGACCAGAATCCACAGCTGTGTGACCATATTGCATGTAAGACATGGCAAGACATAGTTTACTTCATATTACCCCAACCATCTGCAACATATAAATAAACTTCCAGTTGGTTCTAACAAAGAAACAAACAACAATTAAGTGTAAAGATATTTAGTGATTTTATGTTTATAGCTAAGCTGTGACAGACTGACGACCTGTCAAAGGGTGACCCCACCTCTCGCCCGGAATGGTAGCTGGGGATAGGCATCAACACCCCCCCCCTCACATTTATGTGATAATTCATTCAATGAGAAGAAGGAAATGAGGAAAAGTGAAGGGTAGCTTGAAGACCTAGCAAATCAGTACTCTACTTGAGAAATAAAAAGCTTTTGTAGCTAGCTCAGTCAGTCTATATATAACTACTGCAGTGAAAGACCAATTGAGCCAAAAATTGTACCTTAAAGTAAAGTTCTGGCAGATCCTGCATTAGTTATGACCAGCATTGTTACTTGAACAGGCATCCACCAGAATCAACATTTCTCATTAATTCCAATTACTGAGTCTTACAGTGGTTGTGTGAAACATAGCTATAGTGAAGAAAACTACTCACTTTCAAGAATTTCATACACGTTTCCTCTATAAAAGCTTATTTGGGAAAAGTAAAGTGCTCACTTCATCCCTTTTTGTATTATGAGTAATGGAACATTCATCCACTCACAGTAGAAAAGGTTTTGTTGACAGGAAATCAGCCTGTTTTCTTAACTCACATTATTACTCCATGAATGGCATCCAAATGCACTTTTTGCATTAAAAAAAATGCTTGTCTGCCTTGAAAATCACTACAAATATCTACTGTAAATTATTTTAGTTCCGTCAAGAGTTGTCGGTCTTCTGTCACTTCAATCCAATGAACAATGTTCTTAGACCAACCTGCTTTGCTGGAGTGGAAAGATTGAGCAGTTCTTGGTTATGTTGGGGTAGTGTGTCCAAGGGGTCATAAATTCTGGTCAGCCTGAGTTAACTTCTAAATATGTCATCTAAAAGCATAGCTGCTGGGGGATATGAACACAAACACCACATACTGATCAAACCAAAGCTTTATAAACTGATGTTGAACTCTCCTGTCCAACTTGATGTTTGGAAATCATCAATTGGAGACTTATTCAAGGGGATCCTCCTGGCTGTTTTTCAAAAGAGGAATTTCTTTTAGGGTTCAAAGAGAGGATATTCCATCTGGAAAGTCCAGACTGACTTAGCAATGATTCATGCATGATTTGCTTCAAATGTAGTTTAAAGGAAGGCACCGGTATACAGTATGACTGGACATGAATCGATAACTTTACCAGGGAAATCAATCATGTCTGCACAGAGAGGAATGTATGGATTGTGTTGCACTTCCTTTTAAATGCAAAGTGGACTAACCAACCTACAGCCCTGTTGTTAGGACAAGAATCCAAAATGAGGAAAGATTACATTTAAAAAAGCGTAGCTGAATAAACTCTATTTTGGCATATGTATATTGGCTTCCCCCGATGCATTTTTGTTTCGCATCTGCTCAACAAAAAGATCTGGCAACCTTCCGTCCTGTAAATGGCCCTATTATTTTTGTTTTGCACCCTCTGGTTCCTCTGAATAAGCAGAATTTATCTTTGTCAAACAGCCTCGTCTGTTTTCCCATTTTACCTTTCTGCTGGTTTTTTCCACTACAGCCCACACAAACAGACTACCCTTTGCCCCGTCTCTCCCAGTTTTTTAAACTTCCCTTTCTGTCATTTATTTGATCGACTGTAAAATTTGCAATTGGTGTGGCTCAGTTCAGCTTTAGCTATTTCTTTTAATGCAGGTTCTTCCAGAAATGTTAATTTACTAAACCTAACCTAATCCACTCTTGAGTACTCACTTTTCACTACACAACCTCCACCCTCCATAGTAAAACAACACCATCATCATAAAAATATGCCAGAGTCAAAACATATGTTTCATAAAACCATAAAAGAAAGAACCTGGGTTAAGGCCAGACAAACATGATGCGTACATCATGTTTGGCATCATGATGAAGAAAGACTTTAAGCTTATAAAAATAAGTTTATATGTGAAAAATTTGGCTTGGCTGGACCGAAAGCAAAAATAATTCAGGTCAAACATTTCTCTTAGGGACGTAAAAGTTGAAAACCCCTGGTCTAAATAATGTCTTTTCCTGAAAGCTGCATGTGAAGTTTTGATTGCTGCCAAATCTGTACAACATCAGTGTGATGCATGTTGACATTTTCAGCACTTATGAGATAATGTTTGTATTTAAATGGGCCTTTTAAAGAGTTGAAATGTTCTTCCCATCTTAAACTGCCTTGACTTCTGTACTAAAACTAACAGTATGCAGCAGACACACCATTTTTGGACGCCCAATAGGAGGAAACTATTGTAGAGATTTTAACGAGCCATTACTCTGGATTTATTTCCTCCTTTGTCTCCGACTCGTTTTCTCCTTAATCTGGCAATAAAAATGATAGTAAAATGATCACAGCTTTTATATTATACCTTGTGTTTACATGGCTTATTTCAGTTTCATTTCTACTGTATCCAAGTCAGGATAAACAGCCCAAATCTAATCTCTGCTCTGTAAACAATCTGAGCAATGCTCCCCTTAAAAGTATCTGTTTTTTAGCAAGGCAGATATTTTCCTTCTCTCATTTTGGTCAGTGAGTAACCATCACGATGAAAGGCAAAACCACACAGTGGAGTAAACCACCAATCAAAACTGTACACCTATGAGTCACTTGTTCTTCCTCCCACGCAGTTCAGACGGGGTGAAGATGACTGAACTCCGATGAACCGAACACTTTGTATGCTTTTCATATTTACTTTTGAACTTTGTGCACTCAACTTACATTGGGCTATTAAAATTCAATAAGTCAAAAAGCTCAACCCTCAAATGGAATCTTTGCTGAAGATATTAAATTCTTAAACACTATCAGTGTTGAAATATTTGTAATATTTGGGTTAAGCCATTTCTACCACTTCTGTCAGAAAGGCACCTTCTAATCAAGTTTGTGATGTTAAATTCAGCTCAGAAAATTAGACTATAATATTGGTCTAATTCGACTGAGATAAGGCCAGATATTAACAATGTGAAGATGCTCACATTGCATCATTGCATCAGGTGTAAAAAGGTCATCTTTTATTTTTACAAACTGATTTTATATTTCATAAATCCCACATTGTCTTTTTGAGAACCTGTGAAGAGTTTTTATGTTGTGGTTTGTAAGGCTGGAGCTAGATCAAGCAACAGACATGAGCTTTAGAGCTGCAAGGAGAGTAGAGGTTTTAATAATAGCAGAGATGAAAAACTTACATTGAACACAGGTGGTGAGCAGGTCTGAACCGGGTTGTAAGAAAGAGAAGGAAGCAGTGGAGAACAATTAAACCGAGGAGCTGAAATATGGTGGATTAGTGATCAATGACATTATACCCTGGCGAGTGGGGGAATGTTGAACAGCTGTGGGAGAGGACTGAGCAGGGGAACTGAGGGAAAAAGACAAACACACAACGATCTACAGTTAAAAAGGGAAAAAGCTTAACAAATGAGAATGTGAAGAGAAAACATAAAAACAAGTACAAAAACAAAAGGATTGTAACAACTCTAATGATGAAAATAAAGAACTGAAAGAATAGCAAGACCAAACTGACAATAACACACAACCCAGAAATGATCAAACACAAACACATGAAAACCAAGACACAAACACCAGTGAATGACAACAGACTAGGGGTGAACAGATACTCAAGCGTTTGTGGTAGGATCCCAAGAGGGTATTAGAAAAGTAACTTGTGAGCACAACTAGCAGGTTACTTTTTTTTTTGTCTCTCAAACGTTTGTGGCGTCCCCCTCAATCCTGGTGAAGCCACATTGCCCATATCAAAAAACATCACTGGTCCTGACTACAAACAAAACAAAATAAAGGAGCTAAATCTGCAATCAGGGCCTTTTAGTCCAACAAGACCCAGTACAATTCCACCAAGCTAACTAATATGTCTGACGGTTGGACATGAGACATGAGACAGTCACGACTGCAAACTTTCTGCTGGATCCTAGGAATCCAGTCTTTGCACTGTTGCCAGACATTAACTGATTGAGATGAGGAGGGTATTTAGAGGCTTTTAGAAAACTAACTTGTGATCCTTGAAGTGGACTATAAATAGTCTAATGGTTGTTGTCTGTCTTTTCTTTCCCAGTATTAGGGCTGAGAATTTATCTAATCTGTTGTCAGTACTCAGTACATTTCCCTTTGCCAAACCGAATAACTCTTCTTTACAAGTGCTTTATATGAAGCCTCAAATCTGCAAATAGTTTTAAAGCTTATCTCTTTCTTCCAAAAATGTTATCTACATGAGATATTAGCCACACTCTGACTAAAATATCAAATAATAAGATGTTAAAAAGCCCTTGACTTTAGATTTAGTTCAGAACTTTGATCTTTTCAGACTGCAGTACTTAAAACAATCTCGTTTTTGAAATGAAAGGTTTGGAGTAAAATCCACAGTGCTGCAAGGGAGGGAAGTATAACCGTTTAGGGGAAAAAAATCAATGTGGATTTGGCAAATACTGTGTGAAAATTATCTACAGCTATGACTGTCTCTCCAAAGCTGTCAAGAGAAGACAAAAGCTTTGGCAGATTGAGTTGGCTGCCATGATGAGGGAAAAACAACGAAGAAAGACCATCTGATTGGGCCCATTAGTTTAAATGATGTATAAACAGCAACAAGGACAATCAGGTTAAAACAAATGACCAAAAAGAGCTCAAGTTGTTTGAAAAGTGAAAAAAGCAAACAACTAGAAAACCACGGAGGCGGCACAAAGGATGCCAAAAATATTTGTTAGCCATCTGAACAGATGATGCAGCAAAGCTTTGTCAGTTCAAGTAAGCAGTTGACGAATACCACAACATAAAGCAAGAAGAAACTAATACAAAAATGCTCCATATTTACATTTTCAGATTTAATTAGTGTTGACAGTTGATCACTTCTCATCAGTTGAGACTGTTGTATCAATGCATTGACACATGTTTAGATGGTTTTCACTTCCAAGATTAATTTATCACCTTTAGAAGTTTTGTTGATTTTTGAAATTCAAGCCAACTACGTTCCCCCCACATACCTGCAGTGGCAGGAACCTACACAAGATGGATAGGAGGCCTATCTTTGGATCCTGCCCTGGAGAGCACCTTGTTTTTAACTTCCCTGAGAGTTAATGATATCCCTATACTATGCTAATTTTCCATGTGGCTTTTAATTGTAGCGTTTGCAGCCCACTGGACATGCCCTCCCCCACTTGTATATAAAAAGCTCAACATTGAATACAATGAATCAAGTCACCTGTCTCCATGTGAGTAAATATTTGCTTCAAAACTCTGAAAGCCTTTGGGTTTACTTAGTTTCAAACCATTTATCAGGTTTATGAATAACGCTTTTCATATAGTGTGTTTGCAAAGTTGAGATTTGGATTTTCTGCACTTCTATAATGAATAGCAGCTCTGTGAATAACCGTTGACATGTTAGTTGTTAAGAAATGTATTTTCATCAAAAGAAAAATGAGCACAGTTCATAATGTCACCATAGCTATGTTTCATATTGGGCATCCAATGTTAAAGATGGGGTTAACTGTAATCCCTGCCAAAATCCAAGAAACAACACAGACTGGTCCAAGTACTGAACTCATTTGGGAATAAAAGTTCAAGAAATACCTGCAATATAAAGCTGAATTACATGGACCGGTTTACAGGATTCACAGATCTTTCCTTTCTGAGATCTCATCACAGATGAGTCACTTGGACCGCAAACCTGCTGCCACCTTTGGCATTTCAAATAATAAATTATGAGTAACTAAAGGTTATCATACAGAGGTCCGTTTATGAGATGCTTCACAAATATTAGGAGGCAAATTATTTAATGCTTCCATTCAAAAGCAGCAGAATCCTGGTTATGGATTTACTTAATATATTATCACAGATTAAAAGTCAAGAAATGGCTCCTGCTCTGTTGTGGCCGAAGTAGGTTGACTGTTAATAAACACAAGCTCCACTTGACTAGAGCTTGAATAAAAGCAGTGACAGAGCAACACATCAGTTTCAGACTAGTGAATATACAAAGGCAACATGTAGAGCTGCATTTTAACCAGACATAAAGGGCAATGCAGCTTAGGTTAGTGAACACATCACTTGCTGGGGATTTTTACAACAGAAATGCAAAAACGTTGCTTCCTTAAAAAATCCATTAGCGGTAAAGCTTGCTGGTAGAAATGATGTTGTGATGTCACTTAAGCTATGAAACTCTCTAAGGTGGCTGAAATAAAACAATTTCTGGATAAAAGTCAGTCACAATTTATCTATAGCGATGAAAAAGACTCTGCCAGATATCACAAACATTTGTTGATGTTGATTGTGGCAAAAGCAGATACTAGATTTTGGATGAAATAACTTTTTCACATTAGGGTATGTTGGTTAATGTGAAAACATTTTTTCTTTAAATTTACTCAGGTTATCTTTGTCTTTTACTAACATGATCGACAATCTAAAACAAGTTTTTACAGCTTTGTAATTGCATTTATGTTTTTTTTATAGAATATGATATTTTTTAAAATATTACCTCTGCAAACTGTTAAACATTTACATAGAAGAAAAAAAAATCTAAATCTTAGGTTTGGCTGAAAATAGATCCTCGCTAAAAGGCAATGTGATCAGTGATTGATTTATTGATTATAGACCACATTATTCTTGGGTAACCTGTTCCTCCGCATTATGAAGTGATGTTTAATGATGCATGAAACGTGAAGATTAGCATGATTAGTTTTATATGTCAGTGCACTGTCAGTGGTCATAGGTGTGTTTTGTCATATTTATGAGATTCAACTTGTCGATTCAGTAAGGACCTTTTGTACTCTTCACATGGGAACAAGTTAGCAAATGTCACTTCCAGTGATTTATTTTTCATGTAAAATTTGAAATGTCTCCTCCATCCATCAAAAGACCCAACAAAAGTGTCACAGAGTATCAGCAACTCGAGGTAAATTAATATATCACTTTAACTAGTGTTAAACACATTGTTACTGGGGTAAATTGTCCAAGGAAATAAGAGTCTCTACACCTGACTTGCTCAGGGTGGAAAAAAAAAATTAGAATAATTTTCACTCATTTATGTTAATTAGAAATCCAGAAAATGAAGGTGCCCTCCGGCAATCTCAACAATTAAAAGAAATTCAGCGTTTTATTTTTGTCATAAATTACATTTTCCTTAGAATTTAAATAAGGAATTTGTCTGCGATCATATCTCTCAGCTTTCGTTAGGGCAAAAACAGTTCATATTGTTATGGTCTTCTGCACATCAAAGAAAAAAAGAGGACAAATTAACTTCACAAGTAATGGCATTGGTGTGTTTTGATTAGACTTTTTAATGAGTTTTGACGAAAGCCCTGAGCAAGATCTTTAAAAGGTGTTTTATACAAAGGATCTATTTTAATTCTTAGATAGAAAAAACCCTAAAAGGTGACAAACAGGTGACATATTAGTTTAATTAGAGTTTTTGGTGGAAGACAGAAACAGCAGTGATCGTTCTTTTAGTGCACTTTTTAAATGAATGTATCATATAAAAACTAAGTAGTTTTAGGTAAACTCTTGATATGAAGTGATTTGTTTCCTCTGAACATATCAATACAAGATTTATGTCTGTTTTTTATGTTCAGAATTAAATTAAAACAGAAAGATGGGCAAAAGCTGACAAAAAAATGAAGCAAATAATTTAAAAAATGAATTAAACATCTGTTTTGACTAATTAACGGACACAAACAAAACGAATGTGAATAAAATGATTGACAATAGTGTTGCTGAATTGGAGAGTTGCTTCAGTGATAGACTACTACATAGACAAAGGAGCGTTATAATGAGTCCTTCCTCTCAGCAGGTGCTATGCTATACTACTAGCTGTTTTTCTCATTTTAAATAACATTCAAGCTCTTACTTCTTTCACTTCCTTTAAATGTGTTTTTTATGCACAAAAATAATGCTTTTTTTTAGATGAAGAAAAACAGCATATTTTTTTGAATCGGAGTTCAAAAAAATATTTTTTATTTGCACTTTAGACACTAACTTGGTAATTTACTTACTTCTGTTCATATATTTTTATATTTGTGTTAATCTAAATGCTTCAGCTTCTTAGTCACTCCTCTATTGGTACAACTGAATTTCTCCACTGAGGGAAAATGAAGTCAATTTCTATTCTATTCCATTCTATGTCTCATGTCAAACATCTCTAATCATTTAATCACCTCGCTGAACTAACACGACATTCGTTATCAACGTTTGACACAATCAATATTAACTAACGGTATGGCAAACTATACATTATTTAAACTCTTTCATGATTTACAAACAAATAAATGAAGATTGTTTAGGTTTAAATTAATTCAGGATACCACCTGGATGGTTAGCAATTTGCTCATCAAGACAACTTGCCCAACGTGAAAATAAATCCAAAAACAGCTCAGCTACATGTAAGTTTTTTTTATAAAGAAGTAAAAAACTTTATTTTATTTGCACAACATATTTTTTTTTGTTTGAATTGCATTAGTTCATAAGAAAACATATGCAACTTATGCAGCATAAGTACTCTCTTATGCTGCAACTCACATTATCACACATTTTTATAGAAATCCAAATTCAACGCTTGCTGTAAATTGTCATGTAGGGCACGAAGATGAACATGCAAACTTGTCCAAAGTGAGAGATGCCTTTGCTGCCAGTGCAGTATTGGCATTTGCTTAATGGATGTGTGGTAAATGACCCTCACTCTACAGTGTTTGTCAGCATTAGCAGAGCCCCTCTCAGCTGAGAGTAATGCCGCAAAACTGCAGAGGTGACAGCCTGCGGTGATTTGTCGCCTTCCAAACACACAGTATCATGACACTTCAATAATGGACCTGCGTGTTTTACTCAACAAATGGCACAATGACTGCCGCGGCGAACGAAACTGGCTTCATTTTTATTCAGGTGAAGCTGTCCAGGTCAGTGCAGCGGGGCAAAAGCAGGGTGCAGGTGCGACACCATCAACTAAAGGCAGATCCATATTGATGATGAGTTAATGAAGAGAAATGGACCCTATTGGAGTGCTTGCACCTGAAGGGCCCGACTCTTCTGAAAAGATGCCAATAACTGTTCAATGAGACAAGCAGAGGACATTGGCCTGGAAGTCGTGTTATCGCCCAGAGTATTAGAAGCTGATATGGCCTTAATATCCTCAAGAATTAGAGGCTTGAGAATACAATGGTTAATCTACTAAGACTAATTTTTCTTCGGTAGGTTATGTTGATATTTACTTGCTTGACATTTTCCCAGGAAAGTAATTCAATTCTGTTAATAGTGTACTGTGGTACACGTGGTAATGTGCGTACCATGATATACGTATTCCCATTATGCACCGTCATATTTTATGTGTATATTAAACTTCATTATTTTTGTTCAGTCCATCCAAATCTGACCTATTGGGATTTTCAAGAATAATATGTCTATAAATCTATTACCTTGCAGATGAACTTATATATTATGGTGGTCGAGTGTGTTGTCCTTGGGATGAGTTTAATCTTTAAAACATTGTGGAAACCTTGCTGACGTGAGCCATTCTCCATCGAATGAATTCAGCTGCAGTCAGGTCAGAAGGACACCTCCACTGCCCTTCGTACCACTTCCACAGACATTTCTACTGTCATTATGTCATACGTCCTCCTTCGCACACACACACAGTTGCTCCTGGCAACTGCCGTCTTTGTAGACTCGAGGCCGGAGTAAAAGCAAAGTTATTTAATTAAATAATCACAGCAATGATTAACAGGCTGTGAAATGAACAAGTAAGAGGATGAATAGCAGAAAGAAAAGGTGCCTTTCACATGCCTCTCTGCTCTTTGACCAATTTAGAGCGTGTGAGCAGCTATAATGCCTGTAAAAATCGAGGTAGACTTGTTGAAGTTTAATGAGTCCTTGCTAGAAATTGCTCTGGAGGGTTTTGAAGTTAGTTTTGTAAAAAGCACTTAACTTATTTATTTCTAATCAAACTTAAGCTGATGGAGGAGCAAGACTCCTTCATAAACATTTTCACAAACTGGCGTCTATCTGTCACATCATATGTCAGGTGTGAGCATGTATTCAATTGAATTAGTTAATATTTGCTTAATATTTCTCTCAACTCAGTTTACAAAAAATAAAATCTGCAATTTGTTGTTAGAACTAGTAAAATAGTCAGTTATATAAGCATTTCTGAAAGGGTTTTCTAGTTTTTAGGCGCCAGTAGTTCTAATAGGGGTGCATCGATTGCTGTTTTCTAGATGATCTGCGATTACCGACCTTTAAACAGCCTGACCTGCCGATTTAAATTTTGGCCTATACCAATTTTTTTGTGTGTCTGAAATATTGCTAAATGTAGCAAGACAGTTGCTAAATTGGCAACAGTGGAGCAAATATTGTTAATCGCAAACATGCAGAATGACTTAGAGGTGTATCAGTCAAACCTCTGTCATGGGAGAACAGAAAAGGACAGTGGTTGATTTTTAGACCTTTGCTGAAGTAGATAAGATCCAGGACATGTAAATGGCTGATCACCAATCTCACAAAATTAAGAAAATCTGCACCGTTAAATTAGTACACCCCTAGCCAACCCTTGCTAAAACTCACGGTCTATTTGTACCGACCACTCAAAGCACTTTACACTAAAATCACTTTCACTGAATGGTGCTCTACTAGGGCTTGCCTTGAAAGTTGGAATTGAACCCACAACCTTCTGACTGCAGGAGAACAATACCCACAATGTTTCATCACCCCAATCTTAAGCTTTAGTACTACGGTAAAGCATGTTTGATACCAACTACATTTAAAAGCTTTGAGTAAGGTCATTTGTAATTACTTTTGAACGTCTCCCAGACTTCATTTGCTAAGACTACATTAGAAGAAGATTTTAATACTCATAATCAGACCCCTTGCACAATTTTCTACATGGTATTCACTATGCTAATTTAAATAACTGATGACCAACTGTAAGTGAGTGTTTAAACAGTCAATTCAATGCACTGGAAAAACTTTGTTCTGTTAACTCAAAACGTCTAAATGGTTGTCATCTTCCAGTGTTTTGTTAACTGAAAGAATTCACAGAGATTAGTTCTTTCAAACTACAGCAGCGCTTAATCTTTCCAATGGCCTCAAATGGTGTGTTTGGCAACTCAAGCAAGCAGTGTACACTTTGTGCAAGACTTTGTTGGAGCAAACATGTTGGCCAGTCAGAGCCATGGAAGTCAGATGCTTTGCAACAACCCGAGAATACTGTGCTTGTGCGTCCTCTGTGGGAATGAGATAGTGGAAGTACAAAGAGAAAAGGGAAAACGGAGAGGACAGAGACAGAAGAAAGAGTGAATTAAATGAGGTCGAGCAGCAACATATGAACTGCAGCTGAGGAATAAAAGAAGGATCAGTCAAGTGAACAAAAGTCAAGTTAACAAGGTGCGAGAGCAGAAAAATGAAGAAAAAGGGAAAAAAAACAAGGACTGTACGCACACACTGTCACATGGTTTTATCTTCCTGCAGGCATAATGGACACGAGTTAATATGCAAATTTACTCTGTGAATTATATTAGGGAATATCTAATGTTTATTAAATGGTTATAATGACCCAACAATAATCAGTTTAGCCTCATGATAGAAATGAGAAGAATCTGTGATTTTTATGTCTTGCAACAATTTTGTAGTCAAAGTTCAAGGATACCGACCAAAGCGTTTGATTGTTGAGTGTTTTAACCCACACAATTCATTACAGTTACACAGCATCAGAGCTTATTCAAAGTGGCAAGCTAACTTGCCACTTTGTTAAGGCCTTATTTACAAGACATTGTACCATTTTCTGCCTCAAACATGTAAATGGATGGACAAGTCTTCCATTGTCAACATCTTTCAACCAATTTGGAGATAAAAATTTGCTGTCATAGTAGATATTTGTATGTGTGCTATCAAATTACAAAAATGACAGAACTGATATGAATCGGAATGTCTGAGAACATTTGACTTTTTTTTTTCCCAAAAAAAAAAAAATGTTCTTAATTTCTCAAAGTAGGAATTGGCATTAATGGTATTACCAGATGGTTGATGACTGCATTCCAACGAGACTCTTTCAGGTCAATTACAGCAAGATGAGCCAAAAATTCTATATTTTATTTCTTCTTCCAAGGAATAATGGGGAATCTCCACGTTATGAACATCTAGTTTTCCTGTGAGCCTTGGTTACTTTTGATTCAACTTTTTCCTAGTCCTTGTCCTCAGATTCACTTTCCAATAAATCAATTATTAAAAAAAGTCACCTACCTCTCTATATTTTAATGCAAATTACTATTCTCTTATTTTAAATAGTTTTTCTAAATGATGTTTAAAAATACGGAAATGCTGGAATAAATAACTTCCTATTTTCAGGTGTAAATTATTTGGTGTCTGACTGCCCAACACACCAGTCTTTATCTGTGGCAGATTTCCTGTTCTTCTACTTGAATCCTAATGATTCAAAGACTGGTTATTCTTCATTATGCTCTAATACCCACGTGAAGTCTTTCCCATCATCACCTTTTGTCATTAATGGCAATTTCACATGATTAATAGAATCTATTTTTGTTTTACATCGCAAGTGACATTGTATGACTGCTTATCAGTCTCCTGTCATTAAGTGGCGTGGCTTGACAATGGGCCCTCTGGCTTACGTCGACGTGACTTAACAAGATAATGTATGGCTTCTGGGTTTTAGGTTCAAAATCTTTCCCTAAAGATAATATGTCTTCATTTTTGCAGCTATGGTCACTCCATCAGCCTGTCAGGTCTCCACTTTTAGCGATATCTAAGTTCCACTGGGGCACAGAGCTGCTAAAGACCTAATCAGTGCACTTTTGAGCATGCAAATTGGTAATAGTTGGAACACATTAAAAGTTTGACCACAAACGGGAATAATGTTATTTAAGAATGCATAGCTGAAAATTGTGTGATCAAACTTATAGTCACAGGTAGCAATTCACATTTCATATGAATTTTTGCTTTTGTGTAAAACAGCATCGGCTGCAAAGAATTGAATATATTGTGTATTTGCTCTAATCCACAAAGGTCAAAATTATTCATACAGGCACAAATCTCTTGAGTTTTCCATCGGAAGCCATAAACCATTTCTTTGCAGAATTGATGGAGTTCACTGGATTAGTTCAGGGTTTTGATTTTGTCAATATGGATCATTGCACAGGGCAGCATGACCTGTGGGGTGCCACAAAGATTTGGGAAAAAATAAAAAATCAAGGGCATAATAAAGTCATGTAGTCTACATAATAAGAAGTTGAACAAAATGTCTAGTTTTTTACGTTAAAATAAACTTTAAAAGGAAATAGCTTGATCAGACCTCACCTTCCCTCTTCACTTCTATAAACACAAAGGCCTTACCAATTTAGAGACCTCATGACAGGCTTCATCCAAGCCAAAGAGCAAACTCACAGAGAGATTAGCCAGACATCACCTGTGAAGGAAGGTGGTGAAGCTGCTGCTGGTGCCACCGGCAGCAGTTCAGGTCAGCTGACTGCCAGTTACAGGTTTGACATTGTAAAAAGAGAGCTCACAGATGTCAGGCACTTGAGGGACAACTGATGTGACCTGTGACACCTTTAATGTTTAAATTTGCATTTAACATGGTCTGAATGTTGTAATTCAAGGCTGTAAAACAATGCGGAGTTAAATAAAATTGAGGGTGATACTATTAGCTGCTCATCCTTAGAATTTATAGTATTTTAGCTGAAAAAGAAAAATATATTCCTTACTACTTACCACAAAAGTAGAGTGAACCTTTAACCTTTTTCACTTTTTGTTATGCTAGAACCAAAAGGTTTAATGTGTAGTTAGATGTAACCAAATTTGTAGAATCAAAACGTTTGCAATTTCTCTTCTGCAAAATAGCTCAAGCTGTCTGATTCCATATAGTCTATTTTTAATTAGACTTATGTTTGAACTTTGATTGGGCCACTCTAACATGTGTATGTTTTATTGGCTTTTGTTCTGCCCTCTGCAGAGAATGCATGAGCTATCATGCACGGAATTGCAAAAGAAGCCTTCCCATTTATTTTCGAAAAAGTCCTCCTGAACAAACCCTGCATGAGATAAGTTAAAACCTTCTTGTCATGTAAAAGTTGAAAAATGGCCCACTGTGCACTGCTCACCCTTGTCGGCTCACATATCTCTCTTAGGTCTTTAAAATGCTTTCACATGAGCATTTGATGCCACACAAGATGTGTTTACTGGGCTGCAGATAATTCAGATGGATGGTACACGGTTACGCCGGATCTCGAGAGACCAGGACTTCATTTTGTAAACCACTCCACTATATCATTCACCATTATTCTTTATATTGTCTCGGTGTGCTGTCACATTTCAGGTATTTCTCTGAAATCTGTAGTGGAAGAGGTGAGATGTTTGCGATGATGATGATTGAAAACTATTCTCTGGTGTTGGGGCATGTTTTCTTTTCTTTCTCCTTAAAAACACAGACCCAAGTTGGGTTTTTCTTAATGACTTAATAATAATAATAGACTGTGTCAAGATGGGAACTTGACTAAATACAGAAAATCAACCAATGAAAGTCATGTATTATTTTATGTAATGTTTATTGCCTGTTTCATAATTGGTTACTATATCATGTTTTTATTAGGTAAAGCACCTTGAGCTGCCTTGTTGCTGAATTGTGTCAGACAGATAAACTTGACTTTACTTGATTAAAAACACTGAACATAATTTGACCATAGGAACATCCAAAATTAGGTAGTGTCCTCTAATTAGCATTGCAGGTGTTCTCAAACAAATAATCTGTCTATTTGAAAGGTGACAAGTAGTCACTATGCTGTTTGGTGACATGGTGTGTCCACTAAAAATCTTAGATTCAATGAATTCAGACTAATATGGCCATGTAAACATAAACGTGTAAACGTCTAAAGATTATGACAAAAAATAAAATAAATTTTTAACTGGATCTGATGGCCAACCAAAAAGCAGGTTTTCACTATATTATGTTCCAAATGATTTTCCAGTGAAAAACCTTAAGCAAAATTAATATCAAGATTTCTGAGGCTATGCTTCCTACATCACTAAGTTGCTGTTTAATGTCAGACATGACACTTTAAGCAACAATCTATCCCCCTTTTCACTTCAGTTTGTACTGTGAAACTTTGGTAACGGATTGTTATTTCACAAATCATCGTTACTGTTCACTGTGTTAACAGTGAGACGATTTCATTTGTTTTATAATCTGCTTTTGGCTATAAACGTTTTAACTTTATCTCTGGTACAGTGTCTCTGGTAAAATGTACCAGAGACACGTGCAAAAATAAGCTTGAGGGTTGGCTTTTATGTCTTTTGGAAAAGTTATGGCAGAAAACCACACAGTCCATGTTTTGTGCCGAAAGATTTAGCCCACTGGGGCGAAACAACCAAAACGGAGCAGAAATTAATTCACAGCTGCAGCTGGGTGCTCTTTCTCTTCTCAAGGTGTGGTGCGAGAGTGAGGTGCTTGGTTGGGTAATGAGACAGATGGACAACACAGATTGCTGACATTAGCCTGCTCTTGATCTAGATCATGATTCCTCATCAAGCTAATCATTTATCAGTGGAGTTCATCGTGCTTTTTGGAGGGGGTAGAGGACAAGCTGTGCAGCCCTGGCTGCTTCAACACTTAACCGCATGGAAAGATGGATTCATGGAGCGTGCTGAAATGAAAACATTGGGGGTCTGTTGCCAATGCCGTGACTCTACAGATACAATGTTAGAATGTTTTTCACAGTCTGCTTTAGTGGTACTTTTGTACCTCTAAAATGTGTTCATTTGCATTAAAGTATTTAAATTGAGAAGGGCAGGGTGTGGATGTACGAGACACTTGTTAAAATAACTCTTCAGAAAAGGAGATGGCAGAATAATTCAATGTGCAATGTTAGACATCAGCTCTGTTGAAAAGGTCCTTTTGTGAGACTGGCTTTGTTTTTGCGAGTCTTGACTTTGAAATCAAGAGATGGTCATGAACTGTGTCTTCAGAACCAAGGTAAAGTGCCAAACCCGGACTTTTGACCAAGGTACAAATTAAAACCTAACCGCACTGAAAGGTTGACTTTGTTTTACTTTTGTTCAGATATTTGTCATTTCAATTCTCTTAAGTTTTTACTTGCAAATTGAATGGTACTCTCTTTTACCATTAACACCCTCTTGGTCCATTGTCCTTAGAAATACTTTCAAATGTTCAAAATCTATTCTCAGTATAATGATTCATTTAGTCTTTCAATTTAAAAAATTTACTGCGATTCTTGTGAACAATTTTTTTTAAATTTCTCATGTTTGTTCTTCTCAGTTGCATAACAATCAACAGTTTTAACAAGACAATTTTCCAAACTGAGCATTTAATCTTTAAGTGTGAAACGTTGTGCTATCAAAGCAACTAAGCTTGCCACAGTTCCAGGCTACTTACTACATTTATTCAATCAGAACTTACCGTACCATAGGGAAAAATCGTAATATTTCTTGAACTGCACCATCAGGCCTGACATATTGGCCTACTCTGTGCCGCCCATCTGTTCACAGCTGGGCACAGTGGAAGCAGGAAGTACAGGCCAAAGTCTGTGCCACAGGAAAACAGGCAAAGAGGGAGAGGCATCCACAAAGACTCCACAATCTACAGAAATAAAAGAGAGTGTACCAGTGTTTTCCCTCTAAATTTACCATCTTTTTTGTATGACCTAGCAGGAGATAAATGTCTTCATTTTCTCTTGCCCTCGGATATAGTGGCATCTTGGTCCACTCACTGCTGCTCTCTCCAACCCAATGTTCCTAGAATGTGGAGAAGAGTATGCTGCTTGTGCCAAGGATCGTGTTTGCCAGGAAGACACATGAGCAAGGACAGGCAACATAAAGGCTTGCAGGCGAATTGGATTTGAGTAATGAGTCACACTGTCACATCAGACAGAGATATAAAATGAGCACCTGGGACTTCAGCAGACTGTAGAAAACTACAGAAGAACACAGTTATCAAAACCAATACATACCGACACGTAACAAGGAATTTAGGGTTCATAAGAAATTCTGCCATATTTACCCAAATTAATAAAGATCTGTACCTGAGTTTCCTTGCAATATCATGGGAGACTTAGTGCCTAACTCCAGCAGTGTTTGGGTGAGGGACAGAGCTCACCTTGGACAGGTTAACAGTGCATTGAACCCATGCATTCGCACATACTGTAATTTCCAGAGTATAAGAGTATAAACGCAGTTTCAAATGCTTTGAACACTGCGGCTTAAATAGTGTTGCAGCTTGTATACGGATAAAATCCACAAGAATCACCCACTGGTTTCGAAAGGCTTCACAGCAATGTGATGAAGAAGACAGCACAAGCTCAAGGGCAAATTTTTCTCAAGACCAAAGTGACATTGAGAGTGACAAGGAAGGTAGATTGAGTAAGCATGTGATTAACTAATTCTCAGGTTCTTCAGTTAAAGACTATTTTAGTGGTTTTATTGTGCAGGAGGAAGATGAAGGTAGCAATCAATCACTTTTTCTTAGTATGCTACTGTATTTTGTTTTAAGCAGTCGTGTTACAGGCACTTTAGAAAATCATTTATGGTATTTGTGTATGTTACTGGTACATATTTCATTAAAAAGCAAAAAAATATATTTCTATGTTAATATATCATGTCTCTAAGTGTACACCGGCAGATTATAGACAAATGTTTCTTACATATTTACATTTCGTTTGTCTTTTTGAAGTTGACGGGTGTGGCTTATCTTCAGTTGTGCTCAATAGTCTGAGAATTATGCATACTTTGTGTAGCAAGATGCCAGGCCTGAATCAAACCCAGGAGTGTCTGATAGAGAGAATGAAAATAATTAACATTTCCAAAAGTCTTCCAGCATTTCAAGTTCTAAATCATTAAAATTAAACAACTGTATGTTTACCCAACTGGTATCTACTTAGTCTTGTGCTTTCTCACAGCAATGTTGCAATGTGGGACCAGATGAGAGCAGACAGAGTGGCCATTTTCATGCAACTGCATGCAACAGACTTGGCTTTAAGTACTATGACTTAAAAGTAGTCACTGCACTAGGTTTTATTCTGCATTTTACAAATGGAGTTTCTAGTTTTAAAGACGTGAATAGATTGCATGTGACATCAGATTTCTAAAGAACTATGTAGAGTCACTTTGTGCTAAAACATGTTAAACAGAGAATGGCAACTGCTTGTACAAGGCGCTTCATTTCCATTGGCAGCTCCCTTAAACTTGCCTGCATTGATTAGTCATAATCACCTCCAACCACACAAAAGAGAATAAATGGCAAAAGCTTCTTACTGCATCTCTCCTATTCTGTCTGCAGCAACCAGCCCTCTAATCCAATTATGGTCACACGCCGCTCAAGGAATCTCGCCTGAAATCAGCCTTTGTTGTTTCATCCATGTGAGAGCAGCATTTACTCAATCATTGCCTCCACCGCTTGGATGGGTCTTTTGTTAGATTGTAATAATGTTACTAACAGCATTCTTAAATACTAACATCATTCATTTAGTAATGGCACCAGTAGTTGAAAACACTAGCTAATCAGTGGATGTTTTAACAAGACGTTTAATTTTGTTGCCTTGGTCTTTCCTAATTATGCAAATTACAAAGGTAAATGCTTTGAGCCCCGAGTCAAAATGTTAAAAGGTATTCCCAACCTTTTCATTCGACATTACTGTAGACCCATAGTCATTAGTTTAGACATTGTTGAAAATAGAAGTTTGGTTTTTTTGTGTAAATTCATTTAATGAACATTGTTACACATGGAACCAGATATCTAGCGCTGTATGTTAGGAAAAAAAAATTCCTCACAATATATCAGACTGTTTCATGTTTTAGGTCAGTCAATAATTTTTTTTCTTAATTGCTAGTATGAATGAAGTATCCTCTCTGGTTTTAAATATCCTGAAATGTATATAAGAAGTTTATATACATTTTAAAAATAGGCATACAATGTTTTTTCCTCACTGTTTGAAATTAAATCAGACCCAAACAGTTTGACCCTTGTCTTACAGTTCAAAGACCAGGTTACCAAATACTGAGGAAATTTATCTAGACTGATTTTAAAGACTTTCAGAGCTAAATCTCTGACATATTTTTTGTCTCATTATTGTGTCATAATTTTGGTAATTCTGACCTAAAACGAGATGCTTGTTATAACTTAACCATAAATTTAGACGATGAGAATAAAAGGTGTACAGTTGAAACCAGAAGCTTATCAACCCATTTTCCCCACTTTAAATTTGAATTTTTTGTCATTTTTGACATAAAGTAATAGGGTTAATCCCAATTACGTCTTGATTTACCAAGAAGGCCAAAGAAATACTTACTGTAAAAATAAAATATGCTAAACTGCTCATCTCATCATCCTTTGCATGCAATGTACTGTATTCTTCTTCCACTGGAGGAACATTTTTGTCTCGACGAAGCTGAATGTTAGTTAATTATTTTTGTTATCTTCCACCATGACTTGAGGCTCTATCAAACTTATATGCATGCAGTGGAGATAAGAGCTTATTGGCTAAGAGAAGCGGACAGTTTTTTAATCATAAATACAGGCGGCTCTGCTCATCAAAGCACCACCGTCTGTAGTCTGTGTGATCTTCCCAAACTCGGCCCATTTCTGGTGCTTTGGTCCTGCTCCGTGATTTTGCTAAACTCACTGCTTTAGTAGTAAATGCCACTTTTACTCATAAATTTGATCATGAACAAGTTCAGGAATACTTCTATTTATGTATTTTTTTGTTATTTTAGTCACATTTACTCATTGTTTAAACATATTTAAAATCATATTTATTAAACAAAATATTGTTCTTTTATTTCAAGGACGGCTTTCTAAGTGGAAATTCAAATTCTGGAGGGAGTTCCTCCTGGAAAGCGACACAGTCATAGTTTGAGTCTTTAGGCATTCATGCTTGCTAAATCGGCCAAAACAATTCTGCAAAGAAGAGCAGGCCAAAATGCCTCCGCCATTTGTTATTGCAAATACTTCATGGTAGTCGTTGCTGCCAAGTAAGGTTTACTTTTTCACATAGGGTCAGATTTGTTTGGATAGCTTTTTCCCCTTATATTAAATGAAATCTGCATTTGCAAACTGCGTTGTGTTTACTCACGTTTGGCAAAATAGAGTATGCATGAAATAGTTTCGAGATAAGAAATACAAGTCGGTTGGGAAGAAATGGCAAAGGGAGGGAATTGAACCAGAAACATTAGGTAGCAAATACAAAATAAACTTAACTGAATAAAAAGACACGTAGTGTTGTTTATACTTTTAAATGAAATTGATATGATATTCAGTTCTGAAAAATATATGTATATAAGATTGTTTAAGAATGCATTATCCCACTTCAGAAAATACAGATGTTGGGTTATGCAAGTCGTCAAGTTCAGTTCAAACTTGATTAAGCTCTTGTTATGTCTTTATAGCAGCAAATCCAAGAAGCTTAGTCCTTCTCATGACTTTATATAACTTTATATACATTGGTTAAAATGACATTTATTTTACTATTTAACTATGTAAGTAATAAACTTAACAGTTTGAATGAACAAAATATAGTTTGTTCTTCTTTAGAAGAAGTGAAATTAATCACAGTGTGGTTTTATTGTTAGTAGGTCATTTGATACATTTCTTCTAATTTTTGACCAGCATAAAAGTTGATGGTTATATGCACATTTTCATAATAGATACAACTATCTCCTAACCTCCAGTTACACAATAAACTACCAACTTGTGCTGAAACATAGAAAAATACACTTCTTACAAGTAATGTTTTTTTTAAAAAAAAAAGGAAAAATCAGACGAAATCGAGAAGTGGCTCATATTTCTCACTAGCTATTGATGCAAAGTGGAAAGAGGTTAATCTAAGTCTCTAAAAAATTATTTCAGAGTTTTATTTATCAGTTTCTTGCAGTGGCTTCAAAACAATGAACGCTGCAATATTTGAATATTTAAAGTGTATTGCTTAAGATCATATAAGTTGGTATGCTATTTTTATGTACTCCGAATAGAAACAAACGTGCACAGATGTATTAAATGTCTTGAATAACTCCTATTGTGCAAAAATAAGTGGAATTGTTAAAACCACAAAGGAACCAAGATGGCCTAATTTTTCAGTCAGTTCTTCTTGACCAAATTACAACATCGTTTTGTCATTCCTTAACTAGTTATTTTATTAATCTTTCATCAGTTTCAATTATCCAATGAATTGCTCTTGATCATTTTCAGATTTTCTTTCTGCTAAAGCATGTCATATATCGCCGAGTCTCATCAAATGGAGCATCTATAACGCTTCGTCCTACATTGTGGGTGTGCGTTTCAAAGTTACTGGGTCTCTTTTTTTGCTTTAGTCTTCTTAGAGTTGACAACATTAGACTGAACAGTGCTAAGGGATGCAGGCACACTCTTCCTTGGCTGCGAAGTGTACCAGGCCACTGTTGTCTTGCCAGCTGTCATTACTGATGTTGACTGCGGTGCGCACAGCATGTTGGCTTTTACAGAAGGTGACAGCTCCTGTTCCATTTTCCTCTCTGTTCTGAGCGGGCATGTTTTATTTGCAATTAAGATGTTGTCGAGGGAAAGTGATGTAAGGACTCGGCATGACGACATTCCCCCTTTTGGTGCTGAAATCCAGTCTGTCACATGCAGAAGCACACAACTGTACTTGTAAGCTGCACGCAAGTGTAGTTTCTTTTTCCAGAGAAATTTTGGACTTTTATTTGTTGGAGCAGGTTGTACGCTCCCATATATGTAATAGTGTATATTTGGTCATTCTGCGTGCAAAAGCCTGAACTACAACAAGCTGTCTGATTCCTCTGAGCAGCATGAGAGGGAGGGGAAATACTGTTTTCTGCTTTATAAAACTGAAGAAGTATGCCCCGTCTCTAGCACTTCACTAAAAATAACTTTAAACCGCATGAGGTGTAATAATTTGAGTATGATTCAGGTTCAAAACTCAGACCACCCCTCAGAAAAGGTTACCTTAATTTTAAACTCAATCAGAATTTCAGAGGTGATCAGCAGCTTCCTATCAGAATTGGCTCTCAGGTCAGATTATGAAGGAGATAGGCTGATGAGTAGCTGGCAAAGGAAAGCTCACAATCCTCTCATTCGATTCAGACCTCAATAGACTTGAATACTCTGTGGTGTACCAATAGAAGATTGGAGAGTGTTCTTTTTCCATCCGTGGGAGAATGTAGAGGATAACCTCATGTAAACCCTCTATACAATTCAACAATCAAAGGTCTGGGAAATAGTTCTGGTCTCCAACAGGGCAGGAAACACAGGTAGAACAGACCCCGAATCTCTGAGGCAGTAATCAGAGTATGTGAAGTAAGGTTCAAATCACAGTACAGGCATGAATGAAGCAGAGGATATGGTCAAGAAGCAGGTACAGGTACATAATCAGAGACACAACCATGAAACTGCTAAAAGGCAGTGACAAAGACGATGATGATGTAATTTGGAAGTGAGTGAGCAGAGGAGGAGTTTGCATAGGCAGCAGTACAGGTAAGAGTCATCAGCCCCTCCTTTATAAAGCAGGCAAGAACAGCATGAATCATTGAAGGAAAAGCAGGGAACAGGGAAATGATGACAGTAACAGTACTATGCAAAGTTTTAATGGGTTTGAACTTAAATTGTATTTCCCATTCTCTGAAGCCAGGGTATAATTGCAAACATACAAATAAAATGTATTGTTGAGCAAGTAACCACTGAAATATTAGGTGTATTACTTGTCCTGGCTGGTAATAAAAGCAATTGCTTCAATAAGAAGCAGAAAGTCTAAAAAATGTACTATTTCGGCAGAGTCGAGTGCATAATCTGAAGCATGACTGATTTTCATTCAATAATTGACAATGCCCACACTGAGGTCTATAGCAAATATTTCTAGAATAACCAGCAGAAATCTAAATTGTAATATTTATCTTCAAAATTGAAGCCTAATAATCATCAGAAAGCAATTTTAAGCATGCCAAACAAAGTTGTCAGAAACTGTTTGGTTTGGCAGCCTCAAAAAATAAAACTCTGCATCTCAAGCCTGGCATATTAAAAACTATGATGGCAACGCATGAACTCCTGCTCACCTTCCTGCTTGTCGATAAAAACTTATTCATTGGCAGCGGCTGCAGATAGGACAGACACACACACGCGTGCACACACACACTCATGTATGGCTCCTGTGGATCCGCTGGAATTGGTAATGACACAATCCATCTCTAACCCATTTCCAATTCAGCTCTGGGAAATGAGATAGGATGGTAATGGAATCTCATTGATCTGAGTTTGCTCTCATGTTTATGGTCTATAACTGTGGAAGCCATTTCTAATGTTCTTTCTCATGTCAGCCTTTTTTGCATACTATCATATTTGTTGGAAATTCTGTTCAGCTTTTGAAATAGGTGCAAACTGCACACATGAGGTCATTGATTTTTTTGTTGCTACATAAAATGTTTTAGCGATCATTTTGTCACAAATACAGTGTTTAATGTGTATACAGATTTCAAATAAGTCATTCATAAAATGGGTCATTAATATAAGTGTTAAGCCATTAGGATTCACTGGCAAAGTAATCAATGCTTTGCCAGCATTGATTACTTTGCTAGCTTTTGTTTAGGTTTATTTAAAGTGTTGCATAGTGCTGCACATGGCAAAGGTTTGGCCTGCTTGATTAATACACTGCAGGTGCAGCATGATGCATGTGTTCATCTTGGCAACCAGGTATTTATTTTGAAGTTTTTAACTCAAATGGAAAAACAGAATTATCATTTATTTGTCTACATGATTTTTTGGCAGTATGACAATAACTGGCCCTTGTATTGTCCCCCCCCCCAAAAAAATATAAGCATAGAAAGTGTGATGAATGATTCAGATTATTTTATTTATGAACTGTCCCATCTCGAATGAGATGTTTCAAAGACTGACTAAATATTCATTCCCATTGGACATTTTCATTCAGTTAGTTACACTGTAAATAAATATACACGAAGTATTGCATGTTGGTATAGATATTTCTGACAAGTATAAATCTGAAATTAAATTTTCTTTTGCATTGTCGTTCATACCACCGATTACCTATTAAATGCACTCACTATCAGAATTCATGTGAATCTGACTATTAAAGTCTTAAAATTCTTCAAGCGGTTAAGATGTTTACATTCATGCTCTTATTTTGAAATTGGTAAAGACTGTTTACGCAGCAGTTCCACTTCCTCTTCTCATATGACCCACCTGTTATACGGTGCAACAAACAACGTTTATTCTGTACCCATAAGCCACCTCTGTCAGATTAAAACTTGTTGTTCTACAGTTAAGAGTTTAAAATTGTACTGTATCCTGCTGCCTTGCATGCTTTTCTGACCACAACCCTACTGTGGTCAATTAGGCAAAATCAGCAACAGAGCTAGCAATACTCAACTTATGAACGAAAGAGCTGGTAGGTGTGCAATAACAAGGATGACCCTGTTGTGGGTGTGACACATTTGTTTTTTTGTCTATTACATGCCAATTTGTGCTTCTAATGAAGCAAAAAGTAAAAAACTTGGAGTGTGAATACTTTTGCAGGGCACTGTAAAATTAAATGACTTTCATATAAAAGAATATAAACTTTAAAGTTCTCTCAGTCCCGCACACATTCACACTTTTAAACACCTCGTCTACCTTTTATTCTACTGGCTGCATTCTAGCCATTCCACAGTTAAATGCTTTTACACAGTCACATATTTCTCTTTCATACTGGGCTGACTGTGCAAGACTGCCGCAATATGGCTTTCCATTACATCACAAAACATCAAGTCAAGTGTGAAATTAACTGACGAGATGACACGTCAAGATTGTCCCTTGCAGATGAGGAGGAAAGAGAATGGTCCGCATCAATCCATGGAAAACATACACTATATATTAAAGATGAAATAAAATATCAATGGTAATAAGCACATTAAAGGTGTTCAGCTACAGCCTCATCGGCTGCAACTGTGGGAATGTACATATGCAATCCAGTAGTTGTTCTTATTACATCTTCTTTCATTAAAGTGAAAGAAAACTACTTATTTAGAGGGCAAGTTTTATTTCCTCTTATCACAGAAAGTCAGTCAGTTGACTTTATTGTTTACCATGATGGGTCCCTTTTTTTCTCCCTTTGCCATTTTAGTTTGACGATTCTGGCTGACTTTGTTATATAATTCTGCCACAACAACACAGAATTTTGCAAAGCCACTTAGTTAAAAGCATTGCTCCAAGGGGATGCATTAAACATCACAGAACCTCACATGTTGACACTTCTCTTTGTTTTGACAAATCAGTTTCACATTTGAAGCGTGCTGAGACTTTTTAAAAAACACGGATCAAAAAATGCTGGCAGCCTACAGATGCCACTCAAATACACACAAGCTATGCAAGTGCAAAACATTGCTCTTTGGGTTTACACCTGCTTGGACACAAAGAAATAAATGCATTGAAATGGCCTTTTTTTGGTAGATTTATCAAAGAAAACTACAAGGACATCCTTGGAGATTCAAGAATAGATTGATAGATTTTGGACCTTGCTGAAATGCTAATATATCAGATGTCTTCAAATGTCAGCTTAAAGCAGATCATTTTCTCTGTTCCACTTGGCTAAAAACACAGAGAGATCCATAGAAATAAACAGGATTCATTGGATAATGGATGAATAAATAAAATGCATAATCTGTATATTTCCCATTTGAATTGTTAAAAATAAGTTAACTGACATTGTATTTTACTGAGACTTCAATTCTCCTTCTGTTCTGACTCTTGAAACTTTAAAGTTCAGTCTTTTGTTTTTGGATTTGAAAGCAAACTAAAAGAAAGCTGCGCTGCCTGCACTAGTGCCAATCTCTGAGATGCACATTATTGGGATGAATGTAAACGCTGGTCCAAAATGGTAATTTGGAATCCATTATTATTTCCTCAGATCGTTTAATATACTAGTTAGACCTTTAGGATCGTTCACAGCAACATAACATTGCCTCAGTGTAGCAGAGTGAGTTAACTGTGTGAATGCATCGATCCTGTTATGCTGAAGAGCTAAAGGTTAATGTGTTGGCCATCGATCTCGATGAGGCCTTTTACTTAACAGCACAGATGATGTGTTCAATAAAGGCCCTGCAGGTGCCATTTGTACCAGCTCATTTTTAGATTTAACCAGCTTTTTGGATCCCGCACATGGCTCCAGGGAATGCACCCACTGACTTCATACGTTGCATCATGCTAAACAGATTACATGAAGGCATCCAGAGCAGCGCTTCCAAAACTTGTCAGTCTTTGACCCACTAAATACAAATACTGCTAAAGAAGCTGGAACCCACTTATCTCAAACCCTACAATTAATTTTAAGCTGGAAAATCCATCATATTTGCTAAACGTTGTACTCAGTCACCAGACTAATAACTAGTAACAACACGAGTTGACGGCAATTTATTTGTGTGTATGTAGTGCATTGAAACAGTAAGAGAAATCCATAGAGGTTCTAAAATACTGATGCTACTTCAGTTACAATCTGAACTTTCACTTCAAAACATGATCTGATGGAACGCTGGAACAAACTATTGTTGTGTTCAAGTTGTGCAAAGAGGAGTTTGTCTGTCAAACGAAGGAAAATGTGATTAATTGCAATTAATTAAAGACTCTGCAATTAACCTGATTAAAAAGTTTGAGTGCCACCACTACTTAAAAGTGTGGAGAGTTTTAGCTTTTCAAAACTCTCCAAAGCCCTGAGATCACAGTGACATCCTGGTTTAAAGACGGTAATTATTCTGTATGTAAACTTCTGATTTTTAAGACATCGATACATACATTTCTGACATATTCTCTCATTATTGAGGCACTCGGTAAATAAATAATTTTGGTAGTTTCAACTGAGCTAAAACAAGAGCAGTTTGGTCTGATTCAACTCCAGGCAGTGAAAAAAGGTGTGCGTCTCTTCATTTGGTGTATGTAAAATTCTGGTTTCAACTGTACGTCTTATAAGAGATTTCTTACTGGGATGTGAATCAAACCAACGCAGGAAGTTGCAGGAAAATCCATAAAATCAGTAAATACATCATAAACATGATGGCGCAGTGTATTAGATTTGTTTTCGCAGAAAACTGTCAAGAAGACAACACTCAGATTGAGTTCTCTGTGGACTCCCTTTTGCCTATTACTGAAATGAATGGTTTCAATATCGGAGCAATGGTGTGTTAAGAATGAGAGGAATATCATTAACGGGAAAAGATGCTATTAAAACATTTTATTCCTCCGAAGGCCTGGAAGTGAATCTTGCCACTGAGCAGAACTACTTTTGTTTACAGAAGTCACGCCACATTCACACCTCAACAGTTGATCATAATTGAGATTATCATATTAAATACCAGAAGATGTGATTTCATTAGGAGGTGTTGTGGATGAAAGAACAATTTGAATTCTTTTTGAATAAGGTCACGTAGAAGCTGGTTTAAACCCGCACTGTAGCTGCAGCACATGTAGTCTGTTCCCTCACTGATATCAAATTAGACTAAACTTTTCCCATCTTAGGTGAGTTAGGATTACTTAAATTATTCCCATTTTCCAAACACCAAAATACAGAGAATCTTTTTTCTTTATGATTGTATGTTATTTTCTTCAAATTCAGTACTTAAAGCACAATTTAATTGTATTTGGTAGAACTACCCTCTAAATTGTATGACAGAGGTGTCGTACAATTTAGTTTTCTCTCTGACACTACAAACCTGAATGAAATGATGGCCCGTTAGAAGGTCTCTGCAGAACACTGACATGCTGAGGAAGAAGTTGAAACCATTTTAATAATCTGTGCTGGAGCAAAGACTCATCTAAAACATGAAGTCTGTCTTTGAAGACTGACTCAATGACTGAGCTTTATGACATACGTTAAATGTTTTTGTTTCCTTCCACCAAGAGTCTCACAATAGAGAGCTGAAATTCTGTCCGAATCCTAATTTCATCCTCACAGAAGTGGTGTAAACAGGCCAGATGCTAATTTTCTGCTCGGCCCTAGGATTTCAAGAAAGACAGAAAGACAGACAGGCAGGTTGATAGCAGTGCTGCTCCGTCTTGCAGCTGTGTTTATTTTTTGTTTGAGATCTAGCTAGTGTAGGAAGGCGATTTAAGTAAATGGGAATAATACCTTTCCATGCAACTCTCTACAGTTTGTTTTTTTGTGTATGGCATTCTTGCGCAAATCTTTAACAGACCGTCAAAACAGACTTGTAAAAACCTTAAAATGAATTATGTGTATCTGATGATCTACATAATTAGATCGTTTTTTTTAACTGCAGTTTAGAAACATTTTAATTTTCACCCTGACTGTAAATATGGACGTGTTCACCATATATTAGTTTTACTCAAATAGCATGTTCTCCTAATTTAACTTGATGGATTACAGCAGTGCATTGCTTTTTATGCATTTTAGGTCACACAATTTGTAAAATATGAGCAGTTGGGTGATAGTTTCTGGAGGGAAAATGTTACAAAGACAGCGAGATATCCCATTAAATAAATATTTTATCTCTATCATCTATATTTAAACAAGCTGACTCTTAAAAATACACAAAGTGTTGTCCTTGTTAATTTTTAATAAGGAATGCACCTGATCTAACCATTTTAAACAGTCCTGCTAACTGGCTAGCTACTAACATGCCGGATTAAACCAAGAGAACCTGTTAACCAGGTTACATTATTATCCTGAGTAGGAGGAGAAAATCCTGTCTCTGGTGTTATTATGAAACAAGAAAAACACCTGTTCCCAAAATCACTGAAGCTTGCAATTTAATTTTATCAGCCCACAAACAATCACTCATTATGTCGCTGGAACGATGATAGAAAGCAGTCAGCTGTGAAGCCCTCCATTCTTGGGCACGACGCATAACCAGAGCCTCCTTTTTCTTCAGGGAGGAACCTGTTCAGCTGAATCCTCTTAGGCAGGGGGAACACTTGTGGCAGCAACATTGGTTATTCAGCAAATGTCATGGTCTATAATCTTTTAATACCCCTTGGAAAAGAAATAGAGGCAAATATATGTCCAATACTAGCTTCCAAAATAATTAAGTGAGTACTTAACATTTAATTGAACAAATCCTCGTTTGAAATAAACTCAGCGGTCATTTGTTTTACTGACAGATATGGTAAAAAAAATGTCCTGGCCTCGTCCTGATGGGGATTTGCCTTTGGCTGACTGGCAGATGTTTAACAACTGGGGACACATAATCCAATATAGAATAGCCTAACAGTTTGGATAAGAGAGGCTTTTGAGTAGTAGTTGGCCCTGAGTGAAAGCTTGTTTGTGTCCATCATGTGTTCATAAACTCATTTTCTTAATGCTCAGTGCATAAGTGTTTGACCCCAAGCTGATTTCCAAGTTTTCTCACATACAAAAACATTAGTTTTAGTTAAATAGGAGGTATTAAGTAGTCTGACTTCCTTTGTAATTCAACTCACAAAAAGTTGTCACTTCCAGCAGAGTCTGGAATTTCTTCCATGGACTCGGATTCTCTCAGGTCAGTTTTTGACCGGGCCAATAAGCAAACAGAATGAGTTCTGAACGATGTTTATTTTCTGCACTGTTTTAGAATTGTAGTCTGCCTATAGTTTTAGCAATCGCAGGAGAGGAAGTGGAGGACGTCATTCAGTCTGTGTTGACCACACTTCCAAATATTGAATTAACATTAACAGTTGTATTGTTTCGATCAGCTGTAGGAAATTTTCAGTCAGCTTCTTTGTGTTGAACTGGCGCATTGCATTTCTGTAATGAAATGTCATTACACTTTCCCTTCAGCAGGTTCTTAGGGCGTATTCTCACCGGGAAAGTCCTTTGGTTCGAACCAAAAGCAGTCTTTATTTATTTATTTTGCTATTTGCTTGAATGAGTGGCATTTGTTTTCCTTGGCACTGATTGGTTGTACCTCCAAGACTGGAGGTAAGGGAAGACTATAGATGTTAGCTTTTGCAGAAATAATAAAATGCATCCTGGTGTGCAAAATCCATAATAAGCTATGATTGGGTGTCTGAACTGTTAAAATAGACAGTTATAATTATTTGTAGAATACTCATAATTGTAGAATACTTGAATCTCAAGTATTGAGATTTCCTCTATTAGTGGGCGGTTGTGGTCGCTAACCTCCGCAAATACCAGGAGGTCCACTGTAATTATTTCATTTAGTCACAGGAAAATCACTATATAACCACTCTTCAAACAAACAAAATATAAGTTAGTGTATTGTCAAAACATTAACTTTTAGTCTACAAAGTTCCTTCTACACATCATCTACCATTCAGATCATATTATAACACTGGACATCCGTCACCACGCCTACAGAATATTTTTATAGAAAAAGGCAGTATGTATGCTGCAAGGTGGTCAATAGAAAAGTCTAATTGCTAATAATCTGCTGGGACCAGTAGCAGATATGCAATTGCCTCATCCAAAAATCTTTTGAGAATATGCAAGACGAAAATAGATGTTCAGTTCCAAACAAACAGGAAGACGATGGTAGTGAGCAAAATCCTTACACCTGTGTATGAGAAGCATCACTGGTCATCTTATTTAGAAAAGTGCCACTTGTACCATTTGTTTTTCTTTCTATCCATGTATTTGACAGCTCAACAAATCTTACCTGATATTAATAGCCGTATAACTCGCTTTTGAATCTGTAAAAGTAGTTCTGCTTCACAGAGTAGGATGATATTGAGCATTTAATTGTATGTTTGATGGACTATTGCAGTTGCTGCGCTGAAAAAAAATGAGAGAGAAAAAAACAAAGGCATTTTGTTATCATTAGTTTAACAATGTCACTTCACATTCATTAAACCACACAGTAGACTGGACAGATTTTTGCAAATCGCTAAAAAAAAGGAAAATTGCATTAAAAAATTATCATTCAGTTTAACACTGACTTAAGCTCTGTTCAAACATTTGTCAGATAAGCAAAGCATTAATTTGTGACTAAAAATGTGAATGCCATTTGCTCAGACTGCCTACCAACGAATGGGGTTTATAGAGTTTTTCATTGCAAGATTAATCTAAATATTCCAAACTCATTTATGATCCCAAGTGCCTTTTGTACTCCGAAATGTGGTCGTAGCTGATTTCCCTACAAATGGCTGTTGTCAAAATAATGGCATACAGATTAAGCCTTCCCATTTGTTTCCATGATTGAGGCTGTGGCTCAGCTAATAAATTGCACTGACACTCATTTTAGTGAAACTTTAGACCAGTACAAACATTCTGGTCGATAATTCATCTGCCTCTTTCAATACTTTGGTAACTCTACTACATCTACAATATGGTATAAATTTTAAGCTGCGGTAATGATAATGAGCACAACTCATAATCTGAATAATATGAGAAAATACATGAGCCACTTTGTTAGGTTTTTTTTTTTTTTTTTTTTAGTAGACGGCTGAAAAAATGAAGAACGAACTCAATTCTTTATTGCGTGAATTCCATAAAGTGTTCGAAAGTTTCCTCAAAGATTTTAGTCAATATTGACACAATAGCATCATACAGTTGCTTCAAATGATGTGAATCTCCTATTCCACCACATCCTAAACTGACTGGTGGCTGGTGACTGAGGAGCATCAGAGATAACTGTGTTTTGCATCACGAGGAAAGAACAACTTAAATTATTTTGATAATTATTCAACTGCACATATTTGTATGGCAAATATCTGGTATTCTCCTAGCAGTTTTGTATGCATGTGCACCAAACACATACAATGTTGTATATTTGAAAACACAAAATATACTTCCACAAAATTGAGAGTTAGAGATTTGTGTTTTACTCCTCATAACTTTTCAACACAGCGCCCTTTCAGGAATTTTGAACTATTCCTTTAATGAATTACCTTAATTTGACATGTAATGTGAAATTACCACGTCTCACTCTCAATACACTCAGTAGGTTCAGGTTCTGCTGAAAAATAGTTTTGGTAGAGAATATTTTTAGCTCTGTTGCAGACAACTGGGACTGGTTACACATGTCTGGTGGTACATTAGTGCTCTTTGTCGTGGCAGTAACAGTTGCAATGGCACACTCCTGTAGGAGTCATAAGTTTTAGCATTTGTATGGCACAAGTGTATGTCTCTGAGCTCTGATAGTTTGTTTAATGTCCTTGTGTCAGCACAAATATATGTAGAGGAATATTATTTTCTCTAATAGTATTCACAGAACATATTTGGCAATTTCAGAGGAAGTTGTGGTTACTAAAGGTTATAGTCTTGTTTTTACAATAAAGATTAAAGTAATTACTGAAGATGAGAGCAGCAACAGATAAATGCTTGGGGAGGCGAGTTACACGATTTAGTAAAGGGGAAAGAAACAGCTTTGCAGTTACCAAACAATATAATGGAAATAAATGCACACATAGCTATTTCAAATCACAGGTCTTACAGGGAAATATGAAATAGATTTCTTTTCAGAAGTATTCCCACCTTAAACTTGAGATACAAACCAAAGAAAACGTGTAAAAAGTTAAAAGGTTCTAGGTGATGCTAGGATGACGATTAATATTTTGTTGAAGCATCTTTATATTTAATTCAAACACCCATTGTTCTTTGGGTGGCTTCAGCAATATGTTTCTGCTCTAACTTGCAAACCTACAAGATTGTGAGGACATCTCTTGTTCTCAGCCCTCTTCTGATGAACTCACAGGTTTTCAGTAAGATTCGGTTCTGGATTGGCTAGGCCATCTTAGAGCTTTAAGTTAATTTTACTTTCTGGAGAAGGTATTTTTTTGTTGGATTCAGATTCTAAAATTACATCCAATCCAACAACAACAACAAAGAAAGACTTCACCACAAATTCAAATGGAATGCTATGGAAAATCCTTCAGTGTCTTTGTGAGATGCTGTTTAGAAAAAGTGTGTTCTAGATTGTAAAACATTTTGAAGATTGATAATATGCTCTATTTTCTAGCGCTTTGACCCTTTTCAAAAGAACTACCCTGAGTGTCACCCTCAATTAACATTTGTTCTCCTGATGGCAGCCACCACCTGTCATCCCAAGGACAAAAAAGTTGGTAAAAAGGGAAAATGTTTCTGTTAAGAAAAAAATGCTGCAGACAATTTTTTTTTCTTTTTATGGTAAACATACAATGTTTCTCTCTTCCTTTCTCTCGGTCAGATAGCCCTGAGGCTGCCAGAGGGGAAGCTATTGATTGTTTAGCACAAGATGGACTTTGTGATGTTCAGAGAGAACATATAGCATGGGAAAGGAGCATCTCACTTGAATCATGCGATGTTTACCTCCTGACTGAGATCCAATAAATATAGTGCTTTGATGGTGTCAGCTGCACAGCCTTGACAGTACTTCATTATTCCTGAAGTCCATCACAGCAGTGAAAACACAACAGCAGGGAACATGCAACCACATTTTAGAGAGCCAGAGCTTAGATGCATTATAGCGGAACAACAGCAGAAAAGCTCATAATTGTGATTTTTCACATTTCAACGTGAGCTGGAACAAATTTGGCGTTTTTGAGTACAATGTCTTCCACATTCGTATTATGAGCCTCGATCTGACAAACACAAAACGCCACTGCACTACTGCCCAGACACAAGAAGCCAGTTATTACTCCAGAGAAAGTATATGTTTTTGAGCTTTTTCTGCTCTCAGCCATTACACAAGGAAGACTAATTGATCCCTGCAGACAGCAGACAAGGCAATAGGTCATAAAACCCAGCCACTTTGCTTTTTCACAACTCGCTATCACTTTTCTCCCAAAGTGCCATCAGCAACAGCAACGGGGGGGAAAAAACTCTGCACGTAATTTGAGGCAATACATCTTAGAGGACGGCTTGTTTTGCCATTGCAAGTGGACAAAGGAGGGAAAATATAACATCCAAGACCAGGGCTCTTCAAATTCTTCCAAAAATGGATGCAGAAAATGTAAAATCCATTTATTTTGCTCTTTGACTGCCGTTTACTGCTTGTACTATGAATCAACAAACACTACAACAAGTGTTTTGTTCAGTGCTCTGTGTTTATATGCAAAGTTACCTTAATTGATGCTGCCAGGCTAATATGAAGAATCTCACTATCGGCTATATTGTAAAAACAATGTTTTAATAGTCACTTTGGTTTTCAAAAAGTATTTACATAACCTTATAGAGGGCTGCCCAGTGGTGCAGCTGGTAGCGCTGTTGCCTTGCAGCAAGAAGGTTCTGGGTTCGATTCCCGGCCCCGGTCTTTCTGCATGGAGTTTGCATGTTCTCCCTATGCATGTGTGGGTTCTCTCCGGGTACTCCGGCTTCCTCCCACAGTCCAAAAACATGACTGTCAGGTTAATTGGCTTCTCTAAATTGTCCCTAGGTGTGAGTGTGTGTGCTTGTTTGTTTGTCCTGTATGTCTCTGTGTTGCCCTGCGACAGACTGGCGACCTGTCCAGGGTGACCCCGCCTTTCGCCCGAAATGACAGCTGGAGATAGGCACCAGTAACCCTCCTGACCCCAGTAAGGGGAAAAGGGTGCAGGAAAATGGATGGATGGATAGATGGATAACCTTATAGACATAATGCTGAGTTAGGGGAGATATTAAAAGAAAATAGATCAAGAAGGGGCCCTTATCATGTTTACGGTTTGCTTAGATTCATGATTGGCCGATCATTAATCTAAATCATAGGTCGACACCTATGAAAAAATAGCAGACATGGCCTGTCAAGGAAGATCTGAGCCAATTTAAAACATGGCCAATCTCACACTTTCTTCTGATCTATTGATCGAGTTTTGATTGACTCCACCAAATACAGAAGTTTTACATTCTCCTCTATTAAGATGTTGTATTAAGTTGTTCAAAACTCTTTCCATGCCAGTCTCAGTGAAGTGGTGTGGCCACAAACCTGAGGTAACCAGTGGAGAGCACCACATATTCAGGACAATCCAGAAAACATTTTTTGTGTAAAGTTAGAAGCAGATTGAAAAAAGAAAAAAAAAATAGAAATTTTCTAAATTAATGCTTTCCTGACTGCAGCAGATAAAATCAGCAAGCTGCTGGCAGCAGGCTAACGTATCACCTCTATTTCTTATGAGAACTTTATTTCATACTTTTTTATTTTTTCTTAGACTGGCTGATAAGAGGTTGAGTTTGCCAGATGACTTGATGATGGGGAGGAGAAAGATATGCCCTGGAGATGGCAACTTCTGGTTATCACATAAGAAAAATATAATTGAGATGAGAACTCAGTGAAGATGTCAAGTTCCCCAACACGTTATTTTTCCCCTCATCATTTACATGTGGGGCACGTCAGTCATGTCACAGAAAAATGCTTCTGTAACTAACTTGAGCCATTCTGTTTGGGGTCTTGGTAAGTACCATAAAGGCTCACAGAGTGTGTCATTAGCAGTATACTTGCTCTGAAAAAGCATTTGTCCGCTGACATATTTCAGCATTTTTATTATCATGGCAATGTTTTGACAGTTTTCAAATAAGGATTTCATCTATTAACAGAGGAAAAAAGCTACCTAGAACAGTTTTGCTCTGTGTGATTCCTGCCCACTAAAAACCCCCACTGCCCCCATACAACATAAATTATGTGTGATTGGCAAGTTTTTTGAAGCTGAGTTAACTTTCACAAAGCCTGATCAGCATCTGACCATCAGAATCTGGAAATCTCTTAATAGACTCTGTCTGAAACCATGCACTAGGCTAGGCTAGGTGTTGGTGTTTGGCTAGACGATACCAAACACCAACACATCAATATCTAAGCTAAAAAAAATTCAAGAACAGTGGAAAAAGGAGTATTGATATAACAGTCTGGAAAAGGATTAGGAAACAATTTGGAAACAACCAGATGGAAAAACATAAAACACTGGTGAATTTGCCTACCAAAATTATTCCAGGAGTGCATCGTCGACTCATCCAGGAAGTCACAAAAGATCCAGGAAAACTGCAAGCACTTTACAGAAGCCCTGCAGGCCTCAATATTAAATATTTAAGTATTATATCTGGCATAAAGCTAGCATTATAATTCAGAAGAAGAACATCACACAGACAGTCAAATGCAGTTAGTAGTGTGGCGGTCCTGGTTAATTTGCTGCTTTTGGCTGTGACTGATTTACCTTAAGGAATTCTGCACTCTTAACAGAAATTCTTGACAGACAATGTTCATCAGCTGGTGATGTTGATGGAGCAAAGCAATCAAAGCAATAAATCCATCTCTGAACAAATAAAATAAAATGGCCTAGTCAAAGTCAAGTCTGGCTGAAAAAAATACTGAGCCCAGATTCTTTCAGAGTAATCTAGAAGACCCGCTGTCAGTTTTCACCACCAAAAGGCTATTAGGCTTACACGTTTTTCTTTCTAAGTTGGTTTGAACAGTCAGGATTTCCTTAATAACTGATAGCATAATCTAAAACCTGCATGTATTTGACACCTGGTGTTTTTTAATGATGACTTAATCAAGGTATTTAGATAAAGCAAAATAATTTTTTATGAATTTGCTCACATTCATTGGCTTGAACAGGATTTTTCTTCTGATAACTTCACTTTCAAAACAGATATCCGACACTTTGGTATCTCTTTTGACAGATGTCATCATGAGGAGATGATCAATGTCATTGAATTCAGCTGTAGGTGTTATAATGAGCAAATTGATCAGGGTAAAAATAAATGAAAAGAAATCTGAATTCCCTCTGTTATGTCTTGTGTTCTCTGCTGCTCCCGCCAACCATTGCGTCAGTACAATTATATTTCCCATTATGGTATGTAAAAGCATTTCCATAGAAACCAGATTCCTTCCATGAAGACTTTTGGGACAAATATGACATAAGGCCAACCATAATTGTAGGTTATGGATGGTAGCTGCTCTGGCTCTGTGTGTGATTTTTCTCGAGAAATTGTGCCTCTGCATGCTGTCTGAGGCAGGAACTTGGCTCTTTAACTGGAGAAAAAGGCATGTATTGATCTTTAATAATATTCCGTGGTGAAATGTGTTTTACACAGCAGGAAGAAGCATGCATGCTAGAACAAAGAGCAAAACTCATTTGGTATTGAACACATTTCTTTTATGCTAGAAACAAAATCACATTTCACTTTTAAATCCAAAAAAAAAATCTAAATAAAAAAAAAAGAAGATTTCCTTGAAATACAGTTCAGTAACTATTAAAACCTCTACTGATTTTATGCATTTTCTTGCAAAAGAAAAAATAAATAGAATTTGAACCTCTTAATTTCTGTGGTTCGTTTTAGTTGTGTTGGAAATAGTCAGAACATTAAAAACCCTAATTATATTAAAATGAATAATATATTGCCTTATAAATGTAAATTCATATCTTTTTTGTTTGACTTGTGCTCAGTTATGCCAAAAGGATTTTTAAATTTAGTTTAACTTTATTCAATGTTGTTTTTTCTCTACTGCAGTTATCACTGTGTCGGTGAAATTGTTTTACCCTGTTGAACTGAATTTAAAATTTTAATGTGACTTTTGAAGAACGCACTAAACAAAAAAAAAACAACCTAGGCATATTTAAGCTGTGAAAATGATTGGGAGGCACACTGCTTTTCGATATATGCAAATAGGACGATGGTTTCAAGTTTCATCAAACAACCTTTGAATAAACTCCAACATTTTGAGTCAGAGTTTTGTTTTAATGCTTTGGTCATGTGCCACTTCACTCCATCCTTTGGGACCAGCTCATTTATATTTAAAGAAGGACCATGAACAAATACTGGAGACATCTTCTAAAATTACTCAAACTGCCTATTTTAATAGCACAAATACCAAACATATCATAATGGGTATGATATGATGAATGAAGAAGTGCTGTAAAAATAAAATCCACTGGGGAACAACCAATGAGGGGCAAGAGAAATGCATGGCACGCCTGTATTGACTACTTTTTGAACACCAACCAATATCGTATCATGAATTCACCTTCAAAAGCTGTATTTTCTTTCAAATTTCTTAGAAATAGTGTACAAAAAAATCTGTGAATAGATAGACTTTATACATGCCTGAATACTGACTCAGGTTTACTGTATGCATGAGATCATGAGAGTTACTTGTAAGCCTGTCAGGTTTTGAAAGAACCTCACTTAAAAATTTTTTAGCTATTCTGCCAAAATGTGATTAAAAACACTCATTATTTGACTTAAAAATGTTTGATTGCTGTTTTTATTTGTGTACTTGCACTAACAATAGTGTAAATCTTGAAAACCTATTTTGTAGGTCAAAAACTGAAAAGTTTAGTATTAAGCCAGCAAAAGCGTGGTCAGGTGTTGGCTTAGTGCTTGTGGTGAATTAGTGACCCCAGATTATCTAGAAATGTTTGATCAAGGGTGAAAAAGTATGAAATTTGCACTTTTTTCATGCTTTTGAAAAAAAAAGAAAAAGCCAGACTCATAGGTGTTTGGTTCTCTGGAAAAAAACCCCAAACAAAAACACTGAGTTGTTCAAACATCAGCCCCGACTCAGAGCTGCCGTCTCCTGTGCTGCTGAACTCAGATAATTCACTCACCCCTTTCTCCTGTGTGAGTTTTATCCTCTCCTTCTCACCTCCACTATTCCTCTTTCTGCCTTTCTCCCTCCCTCACCTTTGCCTCAGAGGGCTCTGCAATTACGTGTTGGGCGCCCAGGAAAGGATAAGGGGGGGAGGGGGTCACTCCAACAAAATAAATCGCTCCATAACAGCTGCGGTGAAATGGTGCTAATTGCCGATTGATTTGGAGCAGAGGCAGCAGATTTCTGCAATGCAGAGCCGCATCTGCCACTCTCCTCATCATTCCCCTCTCTGATTATCCATTGTTCAGGCTGTTTACTTGGTGGTGATGAGTGGTAAATGGCAGGTTAAGAAAACTAAGGGGGCCAGACACCAAATTGGGTCCCTCTCAAAAAGACGAAGTGTAAAATTAGACATAATTAACACACCCCCTTCAGGCAGATTCTCCAAACCGCAAGGAGATGACAGAAATGCAAATTAGCTGTGCAGATACACATTTTAGATACAAAAACAGTGATTAAGCTTCCTTTGGTGAACAGGGGCTCCAGCCAGTTTTGATTGAGAACACATCAGCCGCCGAACATCTCATTTTAATTTTCAGGACTCTTGATGATTTGTTGCTTTAAGCAGCATGTAAAGAGATAAGAAATCATCAAAACTTAAAGCTTAACTTTGTAATCAGGGAGAAAAGTACAGTTTGCTTCCTTCCAACCTTTGAAGCTCTATAGATTCGGCGTACAGATTGGATAGACCTAAAAAAATCCACTTATTGGTGTTTAATGTGCTTTTCATTGCTATAGCATAATGGTGAAAAAGGATTTGGCTTGATATTATAAGTGACAAATTCCTCCAGTTCTGCGTTTGAAATAAACAGTATCTGACACATGTGGGGCTGCTGCATTAATGCTGCGCCGAGGCTTCAGCTTCTGTCTGCATCACTTTGAAGTGCTGCAGCCGTTTCTTTGCTTAACATATAAATAAATGAAGAAATGTCACCGTCAAAAAAATTGATTTAGGAGCTGTGTTAAACCCGTATGACTGTATTCAGCAATGGAGAAGTCAATTTTTTGTTTTGCTCACAATGAAGCACATTGAGAACAGAATATATTATTGATCTGCACATGAAGTATAAAGGTTGGTTCATCTGTAAATGTTTTCCCTAAATATTGTTCCTACGCATTTTATAATGCAGTACAATTAAATTAACAATATCGCATTTACCAACGTTTGAAAACAGCCAATCTTGAAACTGGATTATTTTCTCTTATTGGCTGTAACACTAATAGTGTAGATTATGAGGAAGATTGTAGATGTTACCTTCTGCTTCTGCTGTGGATATTAATAGATACCAAGAAATATTTGTTGTTTGTTTGAATGGTTAAACGTGAGCATTTTTAGAGGTGACCTGATCTATTTGGAAGTTTAAGCCATTTGTGGCTCTCTGGGCTGTAACTACGATGTGACTTTTTTTTAGACATTCTTCAAAAGAGTAAAGACAAGAGAACACACACATCTGCCCGTGACGCCTGGAAGGACCCTGCAGTTAACTCAGTTCAAATGCCGAGCAAGAAAAAAATGTTTCACACTCAAAAAGAAAATTACTGTTTGCTCACATGCATTTTATGTGATTACTATATGTCTGGAAAATGATATCACTTTAGCATAATTAGTCATTTAATTTGACAACAGGAACTACATTTAATGTTTGAGCATAAAGTCAAGAATACTTGGTCTTAGTTGCTAAATTGAACACGAAAATTAGATTAGAGGGGACAGAGAAGAAAATGCACTGCCTCCCTTTGTTTCTCATTCACACACAGATTACAGAATTGATTCATCACTTCAAATTTATGGACCATGAAAGTCAAAAGGAACACAGTCAGTAACTACTACTGCTACAAATAATATCCTCCTTGACAATAAATAGATTAAATCCTGCGTCTAAAGCGAGGTGAGAGTGAACACTTGTAGATGGATTTAGTTTTTCTGAAGTCAACCGACTTTGAGAATGTTAGTGCTGATTATCCATTATCATTTCTATATTGAATTTCCATCATACAAATGTGTTTTATTAGGTGAGGTTGTAATAGAGTGCATTGCGGATGGCAGGCCCCCTGCTGAAAGCGATTGTCTTTTCACAGCGGGTGCAAATCCATTTGCAGCAAACTCTCAGAACTGACATCATTATCCCTCAATTTTATGATTCACGATTGTTTGAAGGCAGTAAAACATCCCTTTTCCAGAGAATTGACTACCGTTTCCCCGAAAGGTTTTTAAGTGATCTTCTTATGATTGTCATCAACATTTAAAGTGTAATGTCTTCTCTCCTGGGACTTATGCAAAGAAGGTTTTTCTCCAGTGATGTTTTTTTTTCTTTTTCCTGCTTTGTGTAAAGAAGTTTATCTGCGTAGGAAAAATAGAGACTCAAAGCAACTTAGACTGAGTTGTTTGTGTTTGTCACTTTGACGCACTGTAGGTACACATCCTACATCGGCTTCAAAAATAACATAATAACATAATGTGGCCCAGGGAGACAATTAGGTAAAATTATGACAATTATAGGGTTTATAGGTGTGACAATTAGAGGTTATGTATTTACTGCTGTAACAAAACAAAAATGAAAGGCGTTTTGTTGAAAAAGAAATGGAAAAGAATGAAAAAGAGAAAAGGAAATAAGAAATCGTCGACCTCTCAAAACGTGATTTCTGAGGAGTGTAATCCTTCAACATTAGCGACATTTTCATTTTCCAGTCATTTTCCTTTGCAACAATGATATATATGTATTTTTTTTCCTTTTTTAACTTAACTTGTTCATTCTGTCAAAACTCAGGCTCAATTTGTTAAATGCCTGCTGACTAAAACAAGCACAAAGGTTCCACCTTACAAAAAAAACACCATACACACAACAGAAAAAAAATAAAAACACATTTTGACAATCCAAGAAGTGGAACTTTTCATCAGGGCCGGCCTTAGCCAATTTGGCATCCTAGTCAAGCTTTTGTGTGCCTCCTCCACCCTGATGATGTTTGATCAGCATTTTAGAAAACAATATGTTCACCAAAGCACAAGTTCTGTGTGAACAGAAAATATTCAAAGAATTCTGACCTGATCACTTAGAGGATCAGGCCAGTCAGCACAGTCTATTGGTGAACTCTGTGTTTCTGATGCATGAATGAGCTCCTGTGAGGTGGAGACAACATGAAGTGTCCCTTGTGGTGTTGCAGAGGGGACAGGGGCGGGATTAAAATATTTCAGTAATGCATCTGAAGAAAAAGAGAACATTATTATTCCAGAAATGAAAGTAAAAGCATAATTAACAGACTATGTTCACTATACTACATATGTAAAATAAAATTAAGTAATCTATTTCTAATCAATTTAGAGCATTAAGACATAAGCAATGAAAAAAAGAACAATTGCATGTCTTTAACAGGATTGTTTTGACAAAAGATTTGTCAGGACAATTCTCACTAAATAAATGTAATAAAATGAAAGGTTCAGTTGTCAGATTTTTTTCAGAATAAATTTATGCTATTCCAGGAAAGACTAATTTATTTTTGAGGCTTTTCAGATATCTTGTTCAAGTGTGCCAATAAGTATGGCCAGCACTGTATAGTTATTACCTAAATGGGATCCATTTCTCAAGAATATTTGGATAAAGTTGAAACCTTTTTTCCCTTGTTTAACCTCCGCAGGGCTTTCCTGGTTGCCCAGCAGCGTCACAGTAACAACAAAGTATCTCAGACATGTTTTGCTCTTACCATTGCGTTAAACCACAAATACCCATTTTTATATATGTAGGAAAACTATAAAGAATGACATACACTACCGATGTATTAGAGAGCCATGAGGAAACACTGAGTTATTTTCAGTGAAGTCTTCTAAAGACGCATTAAATGGTGATTAGCAATGGCTTTTGTTTCATTTTAAGCCCTGGCATTGCGTGCTTCAGTCTTCCTTGCTGCCAAAGCAGCCTTGGATCCTGGTTTGATTCCCACACAGCTTCTCCCCATTACGTAAGTGTGTCCCTAAGACTGGCCAACTTCGAGGACAGTGTGGTCACGCAGTAATGGTACCTCATATAACCAAAGTGCTATGATGTCAACATAATCATGTTGTTTGTACAGTAACCAGCATTCAGAGAGCCGCACTGTTAGGCTTTTCCGTCCCTGTTTATTGGGCTATCCGTGTGAGGATAATGAATGATGGCACACAATATCCTTCATCCTGCCAAATGTGACTTGATGAGCTACGCCGAGTAGTTCCTCACACACACACACACACCACTCAGCCTATCCTGTCATCCAAGATGACCTCATGGTGATTTTTCCTCTAGTAACATCTCTCTCACTCTCTCATAAAAGAGCAGATTTTAGACCACCGACAAAGTGTGCACACAGGCACCACAAAGCCAAACTGTTCACCAAACATGATCCAGACCAAGACGGGAAATGTGGGGATAACCAATTCATGCAATTTACCCAGGCTTCACCCTTTTACAACCTCAACTATTGACACTTATGGCTCATCGGAGGCAGGGCCTCCGAGTTGGCGCTCAGCTTATGAGAAAAAGACAAACGTCCTGCAGAGAGCGTCAAGATTGGAGCCCCTGTTGTCATTACTTTGGTTTATTGGCTCAATTGTCCCCTCCTCTCTTGCAGTGCTAAATATCCCTCTGATTTGTTCTGTTCTTCTCAAGCTCGCACCTGAAGCAATTCATTAAAAATGAATAGGAAGAAGGCAAAGCACTTTGAGCTGACGAGTTGAGGGAGATCAATGGACGTAAGAACCAAAGAAAAACACTGTTGTCTGCAGTTTAATATGATAAAACCTTAAGCTTTCGTCAAACTAATGATTAGAAAGCCTGGAAATCCATCAAACTCCTTTAAGATATTTTCAGTGTTCATATGCATTTGTGTTCTTAATATGATTTCTAAAAACAAAATCTATCCACCCGTCCATCCGTCAACCATTGTGTTGTTGGAGTAATGGCTCTGAAGCACAATTTCTCCACATTTATTTTTAATGCAACCATCCACGCATTATTTCTCTAGGTCACGTATTTGTACAGGGTGGTGGTGGTAGTAGCCATCTCCAGCAGTGAATGAGCCAGGCAGACTGTATTTGTGATACATCTATAAATGTTTTGTACCCACTGATGTGATATAGTCACCTCCTTTACGGAGGTCCAAGTCTTCAGTAGGGTAGTCAAAATACCCTTCCTCCTCGTAATTGACACCATGCCAAAGTACCAGACCTCAAATACACCAAGTTTTCCATTTATTTCCTTCTGCATGAACAAGGTCAGGTTGGAAAAGCAACAGGTTCAGGAGAGAATCTCAAACATTCCTCTTCCAGAAATACTTTCCATACCTTGTGGGATACCAAGACTTCCACAAGTCAAATCGTATATTGCTTTCTGCTAGTTCACAATTTGTAGGAAACCTCCAAAGGGACACGTCCAGGATCATCAGATTTTGATGCTCTACCTTGAGCTCTCCATGATGATAAAGCTAATCTTTCAATTAAGGTTGAAACCGTGTCTGAAGAATTCATCAGACAGCTTGTATCCATAATATTGTTCTTTTTGTCATGACCTGTACCTCCTCTCAACAGGAGAGGGTCAAGCTACATACTGACCTGTAAACCAAGAGTCTGCCTGTTAGCTCAACCCTTAGTTTACCACAAAACACTGGAGCTTTGCTCCATCCGTCCACCTCCTGCTCTATGCTCCTATATCACCTGAAGAACACACCAAAATACTGGAATTCCTCCAACTGAAGCAAAGTTGGGCCCCTGACCCGGCTGCTCAACGTTCAGCTGCAAAGTGCTCAAGTCCTCCAACACAGCTGATTGAAATAGGTTAATTACCTCCTCATCATTTGATAGAGTTGAAAAAATAAAACATGCAGGATACCATCCCTTGCGGACTGACTTTGGACACCTGTAGGTTAAAGAGGATTGTTGGTGAACAACCTCTCATTTAAAGAAAAACAACTAAAATATGTTATCTGTGTTATAGAGACGTATACTTTCTGCTGTGAGTTAAAACATGAGTTATAGTTTGTAAGAATCACATCCACAGCTAAACTCAAACTCAAAACTTATCATTTCCACAGATGTTTTTGTCACTTAATGTCTTGGGAGTTTTTTTTTAAGAGAAGCAATCTTAAGCACATTTTCAGTAGAAGCAATTACTGTTTTCAAGTGAAATAATTTCTCCAGTCAGTTCATAACTTCCCCTTCCTGTCAAAAGAACCTATACTTAAAAAGTTTCACATTCAATCCGTGATGCATATGTACCATTAAGAGATCACTGTGGGTGAAAATTTATGGCTACTTGTGAGTGTTGCTTTGCCCCTCTGTGGTATTAAGATTTACAAGCACTGAAAGAAAATATGATTCATAGTAGGGAAAAAAAGAGAAATCATAGAAATGAAAAGACTTTCTCAGTTTAAAGTTCTCATGAGTTCAAGCCCCCGAGCTTGATTTAGCTGAGTGTGTTTACCTTTTTGAAAATGACCTGTTGATTTTGTGCAAGGCCTTTCCTCTAAATGTTCTTTGTCTTGGGTTTTTCCTTTGGAGAAAAAAAAGAAACCTTGAAAGCAACCACAGAAGTTATTTCAATGCAACGAGAACCACAAGATGAAACAATTCCTCTGCTGTTCAACTTTGATGAAACGTACATAAATATTTAAAGAAAACACATACGGACAGCTGTTATTTTAGTGTCGCCAAGGCAGCCGGTAAAATAAAATCCCCTGTATTTATATGAATAAGCACGCAATTTCATGTGAGCACAATGCATTTCCAGCTCTATCAGATCTGTTTTTGTTTTGTTTATCTCTCCCCATTTGCATCATTATGAGGCAGAGAAAATCTATAGTGGAGTGTGAATAGCTCCGTAATGAGGAGGAGGAATCAATCATCCTTTCAAAGTAGGCCTGCTGCAGCAATGAGAATATAAATTCACTCTCATAAATCCCACACTTTAGGGTCTCTATATCCTTCTTAACGTCTCTGGAGTTTACAGCGGCCTTGTGTGTTATACTCCTCTGAAAGATGGACTGCCTGATTTAGGGCTTGTTTCCTCTGTCCTGCTGGGGGATAATGGTTGAGATGTCCAAGTTAGCCTTCGTAGTGTGAGCTATAAAAGTGCTGTAATTGCTGTGTTAATTCTGGGGAGAGCACAAAGGGAGTTATTTTGCCGATTCATCCAGCTATCAATCTACCTATCATGTCAAAGATTTGGCGTTTGGCATGTCTGGACCATTATTACATATACAGCATAATTTGGCACAATTAAAAGAAGGCACAAGTACTGTAATTAATGTCAGCTGTCAAACACAGAGAAGCTGACAAAAAAAATATTTTCCTCTGTGACTTCAGCAAGAAAGCCTTTGAAATCAGGAGTAATCTGGGAGGCTTCACTTGAGCTGTGGTCACAGAAATAACCCCGATTTTCTTTGACACAACTGAAGATAAACACTTTATTTGTTCTCAACATTCATTTTCTAACATACAGAATGCTTGTAGAGAGTTGGTCTTCCTTTGCTTTGTTCCTACTTTATGTAGCATAGATAAAATGTAATTGAAAATACTATATGTATCCCAAAAACATATAGTATGTTGAATTTGGAAATTAAATGTCATAACTCAGTTGTTGGCAAACACTGCTAATCCACATCATTTGCTTTTGCTGCTACTTTTTAAACCTTTATCTGGCCATATGGCTAGAAAGCTGGACAGAAAGTCAGGGATGCTTATTATGATTAAGATGATTTGTACTTCTTCATTCTCGCTGTGCTCTTTGGTCCTGCTCTGCATCTACAAAGCCTTATTTGTAGATGCAAATAAGGCATCTACAACTTTTCTTGGATTTGGGGTCATAGTTCAGGTATTATTTGAGCTTTGAGGTGCTAATCAGCTGCTCCAGATTGTAAATTATTGCCAGCTGCACTGGCAATAATTTTTTCAAGACTTGGTGTTCGTCTATGTGCACAATTTGGTTTAAGGGTGAAGTTGTCTGTTTATTGTCAGAGGTAATCATTGCTTGCACAAATCATTTCAATGCATATTTTCTGTAAGCAGTGTTGGTGCTGCATGTATAAGTTAGTAAGACTACAGTTACACCACAGTTTCACAAAGTATGCAGATTTTGTCTGTTAATCACATGTCCACCATGAAAACTGTTACATTTGCAAAATAAAGTAAAAGGCAAGTTATTGGAGAAACCAGCATACTGTTATGGTAGTTTTTGTACTAATATGGTCTTTAGTTAGCTGCCAAGTTTAGATCTAAATCTAAAACTTATTTTAAAGGATTTTTGCAAAGTTATGACATTACTGCTGCTGTGTTTTAAGTACATGATATATAACTTTTTAGCTTATCAGCCACATTAAAATCAGATTAGTTAAATAATCATGGCAAAATTGAAGCAAAAATAGCATAGAGCAACTGTATTGGCTTAACTTTAAATACTGTTTTGTTTTTATCTTTTCACATTCACAGAAGAAATCTGCTTATCTGTTATCAGTTTTGACATTTAGTTTCAACTTTCAAAGGACTCGTGGCCCCAAACTTGTTGATTTGTGAACCCCAATGAGGTCCTGACCTCAACTCTGAGAAGCACTGGTTTATGATATATCACCGTGTCTAAATCACAACATTAAAACCACATGGTGAACATAACCCCCACTCCTGAAAAAAAAGTTTGGAATCCATGTAAAATATAAATAAGAAACAGATGAATGCAACAACGTGCAAACAACAAGGATGCGTAGAGTAAAGCCACAGCTATGACTTTGTGGGAATCAAGTGCTTAGCAGGCATAATAGAGAAAGTTAAGGGGATCAATAGAAAATGGCCAGCTTTGAAATGAACTTGAACACAAAACTATTTTCTGTTGAAAAACATGTCAAATGGAGTAACTGTCATTGCTTCCAAATTAAAACTTTAGTACAGAAAAATAAGTTACTTTATTAAACTTTCTACTCTATTCTCTCAAGTTCTACTAGATTTCTGCCTGTTTCTGCATATAAAAACATATAAGCATGACTATATTTAGAAATAAAAATATTGTGGTAAAATTTGTTATGGTCTGATAAAACTATTGCGGGAAAATAGTACAGGAGCACGGCGGGAAGAGGGGTAAAAAACGGCAGTTTCCCGACTTAACAGTTATGGCCAGTATTAGCAATAAACTTTCCGTATTCTGCTGGAAAGCAGAAAAACGTAATTTTTCAGCACGACTACATCCTAAGGCATACGTCCAAATCAATAAAAGAATGGCTTCACATGATGAAGATTGAATGTTTGAATTTTAGTCAAGACCTAAATCTGATTACCAACAGGCATCTCCTGTTGGTGCGCAGGAGATGCCCCAACAATCTGGCAGGTTTGTAAGGTGTTTTGAAAAACAACTGAGTACGGCAGTAAAATAAAGCACTGCTTCACTGAAGCTTTAGATAAAGGGCGCACATCATACATGGAGATGTCAATTTGTTGGTTTTTGTTGGATTTAAATGGGTTACATGTCACACCGAAGGTGGAAAAAGTTTGCAAATTCCTACTTTTTCGTTTGAAATTTAACGCATTACTAAAATTTGGTATTTTCACGGGTGTGCCACTTTACATGACAATACAAATGTAAAGTAAAAATCTGATGGTGTTATTTGGGGCCATAGTCAGCAACAATGTTCTAAACATGTGTGTCCAAGAAGCAACTGTGGAACAAACAATGGAAACTTGTTTAATGTGGAACATGCTTACGGCATTTTGTATGTTTATTTACGTTTGTATACAGTTTGTGTATTCTCGCATGTCACTGCAGTACATTCCCCCAGGAAACTCCGCAGCTGGGATCCAAAACTCTGAAGTGGGATAATATTCTGCCTATTGCATACTGCACATACAGCCTCGTGTAAGACTATAGAAAAAGTACTAATATTTATTCTTTCTAGTCACAGTTAGGTGACATCCACAATAAATGACATTGCACTTGTTTTCTTTGTGTTTTCCTGCGAAAACCTTTGAAACGCATCCCCCACTTGATGGAAGGCATTTTAATATATTCAGGCGCATCGAGTTATACGAAACAAAACACTTTAATTCAACTTTAATGTTTTTATTTACATAATGTATGTCTCTGCAATCACTATTCTCTGAGGTAAAAAGTCTGAGAAATATTTGCAGCATTCATCAAAATGATGCTCTGAGTGACCGCTCTCCCACGATGGCTGTATTTCCCCGAGCCATCTGTTACCTCCAGTGTGGGAATACAAGCTCAGATAGTGCTCCCTGTACTGTACTACGAAAGCAGCCACTGTAATAAATTAGGTGATGACCTAATGCAGGATGAGGAGAGGCAACATCCCATTTCTTCTTTCAGTGTACCACATGGGATCTATTTCCCCTCAACATTAATAATACTCTGGAGCATTAAGGCATGCAACAAAAGCAGATGTATTCCTCCCCGGGCTGATTCGACTTGTGAGCGTTTCCTCTCCCTAACCCCCATCCCGGTCCTCCGGCAAAGCATGATTACCCGATTTTAATGAGATTTTTAATGTGACTTTTTTTCTTCTTCTTTTTCCAATTCCAGTGAGACAATCCAGTTCTCTACTATGTACACACTATGGTTAATGTTTGCAGTCTGATGGTATGCAGAAGAAACTCATGTTGACATTCTGTTTCTCTACCCGTTTGCCTTTTTGAGTTCTGATTCTTACTCTTTACACTGACATGTTTAACAAGAACAGAAAATATGGATATTTGTATTTTTGGTAATGTGGTGATGATAATTTCACACAAAAATGAGAAATACAATAAAAAAAAAAAACTTTTTCTTTTTGTGACACTGAAATTATTTACAGTAGATTTTCAGAATTTATGGAGGTTAGGGATCATAACTACCCCTTTTTATTAGTTCAATGTTTTTATTAGTTTATAATGTTTTTATTATTATTATTTCACCTAATTTCTTTTAAACGCATAAATTTTTCTATGCCTGCTATTCTGAACATTTTAAAGATGCAGCTCGAACAGAAACATCTCATAATTTACCTTAACATGCATTTCTTGGGATGACCACAGAAGTTAATATCCTCAGTCTTCCTAATCTCCACCTTTGGAGGTACAACCAGAGCAAAGTCGATAAAATCTGTAAGTAGTATTTCAGAAAAAAAGTGATCATATGGACAGTCTACCATAAGACCTGGACAGCTGGCCATAACAAATCAGAATTCATGATCAAATAAGATAGTTTTTTGTTTTTTTTAATGGAATTATATGAAAATTTTGTTGCAAGGGACAAATGCTTTTTTTATGGTTCTGTATAGGATGTGATTTTCATGGCTCCTCTATACTGCAGCGGTCCTTCACTTTCTCATGCATTGCCCTCTCCCAGCGGTGCTTCTGTATGAACCTGACTGTTAAAACTTGTATCTTGTCCACACGAATGTGTTTAGTTATCTGCAGGAAGTGTTCTGTCTCGTCTCGCTGTTGTGTTTTTGCACTCAGCACAATAAGAAGTGCACACTCTAGGGCAAATATCTCTTAGGCTTATTGATCAGGCGAAATCCCTCAAATATAAAGCACCTAATGAAGCTGAAAACACAGGGGGTTACTTGTAAATGATCAACAAAATCTTCTTTATTCTTGATTTATAAGCTACTGAATGCTTTTGCTGATCTAGTCTGAAGCAGGCTGATTCAAAATAATAATTTGGTCATATCTTTAATTTTTGATTATGCATGCTAATTAAAATTCATTTAAGAAGCAATTGTTGATTAAAAAACTGACTTTACAATTATTTTTTTTTACCACAGAGGTTCTGGCTCCCAAGCCGTCTACCATTCATCTTTGCACAATCTCTCTAGGTCTTTCAGAGATCATATTCTTTTCCTGCGCTCGCTTCTTTTCACATTTGACATAGGACTTAGATCCAAGGACTGAGGTAGCAAGAGAAGAATGCTTGTATCATTACTCTGCTGAAAGACCATTTAACTTGTGGAAAGAGCCACTTTCAAGCACCTGGCAGAGTCCACCTTATGTTTACTTTGGTATGTCATACAGTTCATGTTGTTATGTGCTCTAACAAGGCGGATGGGGAAAAAACAGACACAGCAGTCACAGCTCTTCCACCGTATTTACCAGTGGGAAATAAACGGTTTTCAACATATTCAACCTGCAAGGAATGCTTGTTACCAGAAAGCTCAATCTTAGTCTTATCTTTACACATTCAGGTAAAGTCTCTGTACCATTTAGCAAACTCCACATGTTTGTGATGGTAGGACTACGACCCCAAAGAGGCAATCGTTGCTGCAGCTTGTCAACAGTGATTAATTAAACATTTTCATGCAAATGACAAAAGCCTAACAACACAAGCTTTTTCAGTTTTTAACTTTTACACTGTCACCAGATTTCATTATACTTATATGTATAACTTACTCCTCTTGTTTTTTTAAAAGTGGATATTTGAAAATATTCTCTTTTATGATTGGACTTTTAATCATAAAGAAAAAAGGCTGCTCTTTCAATTACTGATCCCTGAATATTGGTTGGATGTTTTGGTGTTTGGCTTATGCACACTGTTATACTATTTCATACTATATTTTCTTTTAATAAGTGTGTATTTATTGGCAGGTAATTATGGCATGTTTGCAACTGTTTAGCTCTTTTATGGTCTGATTAATTCAGGTCCAAGGGTTTTATTTTTGTCTTAGATCACGAGTTAAGGCTTCTTTTTCCAGGTAAATATATACTTGTGTGTTTTTTGACTGAGCAGCCAAACTTCTGCTTTGCTTTGGAACTGAACTTGTTAAAGATTGCATCTGCTGCTGGCTTATGTGGATAAACAGCTGCAAAAGTTGTTGCATTTGGCCTACAGTGGCTTAAAATTAATGTTGCTATATGAGCTGGAAATATGATATATTTAAAATCTTTTTTTTTATCACTATAACTTTAAACTTTAATACATTTGCCAATACTGAGTCAGATCCTGACATCCCTTTCAACAGCTGGATAAATCCAGCAAATAAAGTCTTGATCCACTTGTGGAACTTTATGTGATAAATAGTGATGGTGTTTTATAACGTCTCAAGTCTATAAAAGAGAGGAACCTTTATGTTGGTAGTGAAGATTTGGATGTTGTCGTAGAAAAAAAAAAGTATTTTAATCACTGATGGGTAGCAGGTGTTTAATACAACACAGGTTTTATGCATTTGGCTTCTGATTTTCCTCTTCTGTGCCTCCAACTTCTAGAGGAACTTAATTTTCCCTATTTACTGTTTGACTGATGAAGTTACTTGCGTCATACTTGCAGTCAGTTTTAGTTAGAACCACAGTAAGCTCCGTTTAAACTCAGAATACCATGTTTGTGTAAAGTGAAGCACTGTGCTACAGTCTATGCTTGGTTGCCAAGATTCCCTTTTGTTTTATGTTGATTTGGAGGTCAACATTTCTCAGATGTAGTTGCCCCTGCTTTCACTCTGCCACTCGTTTCCAAGTCTCCATTCCTCGACAATGGGGTCATGATGCTTTGTTAGGCAGAAGTCAACCCAAATAAATGTGAGAGACAACAGACCCTTGGCTCCCTGCACTCACACACTTATATTTGGACAAGAACATGACATCATAAGGCAAAATGCCTGGTTTCCGTGCTGAATTTGTCTACCCTTTCAGTTTACCTTCATTTCCCACTCCACAGGCAGCAGCTGTTCTCAGTCCGTTTTTGAATGAAACCCAGGATTTCCTGTATTTCCTTTTAGGTTGATGGTGACCATATGCTTGGACAATTACTGGAGCAATAAAAGTCCCAGCGTTTCTATTTATTTTCTTGAGACTGAGCATCAGTCTGCTCTAAAATGATTAGGCAGAGCAGGTGCTAAAAGAATACCTCACTACAGTACATCATTTAGCAGGCCTGAAAAAACAAAGGCGTCTGTCATTAATGTATAACTCACCTTCAGTTCACCAGCAAGGCATAATACTGTATATAGAGGAAGCTAAAAGTACATTAATACTAGTGTTAATCTTGTGCATGTGGTATTTACTAATGAGATGACTTCTGAAGCCTGTTGGTTGCACTGTAATAATTCTGAGTAAGTTACAGGAAGCTTTATATAAGCTCAGTTTTAAAGTGTGTTTGACATCATTGTCCTGGGCCAACATGTCATCTTAGACAGAAGACAATGTGTTGGCACATTTAGGAACCATCTGGAAACCACCAATGCCCAAGCATACCACTGACTGGAATTTGCTGGTACACCTCTCTACTCTAAAATAAGTATCAAACAATGTGGTCTCAGAAGGTGCTGATCCAGAAAAAACATCAAAAATTCCCAAAATTAAAGCATGACTGTAACTTGCAGCTGCTCAGACAAAAAGGATAAATGTCACCAAGAACGAAGAGGAGTATTTTTAGAGGAGTCGTGACGGGGCAGCCACTCTGACCATCCTTCACAGGCTACCTGTGCCTGGCGGCTGTTAATGCATGGCCAACACGACAATGTCAATGATAAAAGTACAGGCAGATTACAATGATAACACATGGCTGAAAATCGCTTACATCTCCCTCAGTTTGCTGATTGATCAAGTCAAAAATCAATCAGAGACAATCCGAGTAAAGGGGAGAAAGCGCAAAATGTGCTGCAAGTGAGAATTTTTTTTTTGAGTGGAATTGCACAGGAAGGCAATGGCCAGGCTGCTGAATTACACAATGTAGGTGGAATAATAGAGAACTTTTAAAAAAAAATTTCAACTTCACCTTAAATCAGCAGCTAATTGAATCTACGATACAATTAAATGTTCCTGGAAGAGGATAAATGCAAATAAACACAGGAAATGGGTTTTGAAAGGTGAAGTAGGCTACATCCATTACGTGTTTGGAATGGTGCTTCAACAGGAAATCAGCCAGTTTCAACCACCTAAGATCTGTGAAAGCTTGTTAATGGCTATAGTTCTGAGGTTTTGTCAACAATTTGCAACACTGAGAACAACAACCATACACACACGTTAAAGTACAATTTAAAGGGAAGAAGCCAGTGTACCCAGAGAGAACCACACATAATCAGCGAGAACATCCAAAATCCATGCAGAAAGAAGCCAGGCCCAACTTCAAACAAAAAAAGAAATTGTGGCTGAAAACGAGTGGAATTTTATCAAGAAAAAAAATTTAACCTTTAAAATAACATCCCCCAATTTGGAGTAGAGCACATAGCGTTTCAGATTGGACTTGAGTCATATTTGGATATTTCCAGACTTCTGGAAAATATTGCGGTTGAACTGAATGTTTTAAAAACTTGTGGTTACTACTGAGCACATTTTTGACATATTTCCTGAAGTTAGGCACCACTGTTGGAAAAGAAATGCAAACTGTCTCCTTTATCAACCTTGAGTATACAAATGAAGAACATCTGCAGCTCCTGTATCAAGTACTGGCATGACTTTGGTTTTTTGCTATATGAGCTTTAGGTATGTTATTCTTCTTCCTTATACCTACAACAAACAGCTTCAGACTTTTTCAGCTGCATTCCACTGTGAGCTGGGAGGAGAAAATTGTATTTTTTTTTCCTGACACAGGATTTTGGTGAGCTGTCACTGCAGCGGTGAGACAGCTCTGAATTTATCTGCAGGCTGTCAGTAGAATTAATACAGATAAGGTAAAAAAAATATATATGACAAAAGTTTGAAGGTCTGTAGTGGAAAGGAAGCTCTGTCGACTGCTTCATTATATTAAAGAGTGAGGCCAAAAAAAAGAAAAGAGAAAGGGGAGGCCAGGGGGGACGAGGTATCGTTAATAGATTGCTTTTGAAAGCTTAGAGTTTGGAAGAAACCCACAGCCAATTATATCTGCTCTCTGTCCAAACTTAATCAGCACCCCAAGCTCTTTAGACTTACATTTATTATTGTAACACACTTTGTAAAAGTATTTTTCGGGACACTTGCTTCTTCATTCTAGTTCTATTTTAATGGGAAAGGACTGCGTCATGTTGTTGTTCCGTTCTCATTTACCTTTAACAGCTTCAGGCTCTGCAGCGTTAAATAGGTGCCATAAAACGAGTGCAAGGAATGTAAAAAACAAATGTTCCTAAATGACAGTAAGGTTAACATGCAGAATCTCCTGCAGTTTGAAGCAGTGATTTTTGAATGTCTGAGAAGAATGACTGGAAATATTCAGATCAAATTTGACTCTGGGAAAAGTTTTCTCCCAGGAATCCCAATTTCTTAAGTATGTTAGTTTTAATGCCGTGGGAATGTTTTGTATTGCATTTAATTACTTTTGAGGTCTGGGTATGTTTTAAAAAGGAAAACAGTTGGAGACTTTATCCTCCATCCTTTTATCTAATTGTAGAATCCATCCATTCGCCATTTTTAATTTGGGTCATGGGAAAGTTTCTCATCTACTCGAGGTGGAATATAATCTGAGAGAAACTTGTACCGTAATTTTATTTTTACTAGTTTTACATTCATCACTGTTAAATTTACTTCATCAGCTGTAATTCTATCCCTGTTGGAATACCTTTTGTTCATCTAGCAGTTCACCTTCACACAGAACTTTACTTTCTGGCACAAAGCATAATGTGAACTTGTGATTGTAATGTGCATCTTGTTTAGCAGAGCAAAGCAATATTTCTGTTTTATCCAGCCGTGTTTTGTTCCATGTCATATGTCTCTGGGCTCTGACTGTGGTATTGGAGGAGGAATTACCCCCCCAAAAAATCTCTAAAATCAAATCCGGTTAAAGTGCAGAAAACAAGAAGACACTAATCCCTCCCACTCGTGCCTCCACCGACTCTGAGCTCAGCTCTCTGTAAGACGCTGTCTACAGTAGAGCTAAGTATTTACCAGTTACTCACCCACTCGAACTGATGAACGTAAATTAATCATAATTTAGCATAAAAACTGTTGGCCTTTACCAACTTTGCTGTGAAAGGGACAAGAGTAAGTTGTGAATTCATGAAATATGGTGCATTTTGTTCAGTTTTAAGTAACACTTTAGAGTATATCTAGTTGTAAGGCTGTCAATGTAACAAAAATGAAGATATTTTCCACACAAAAGCGTTGAATTTTGAGCAGGAAAGCCTAAACAAAGGTACCGTTAGTGTCGTTTAGCCTTAGTGGGTGTTGTTGGACTGACGCTACAGCTTCCTGACACACGGTTCAGAAGGACTCTCAGAGGTCTTTACCTTGATGGCTGAACCTCTCAGTGGAATCACAAGGGTAAACCGTGCCAGATCCCTACGGCAGCATTTAAGGCTGACCTCATCCTAAGTATCCAGTGACTCAGCAATATGAAAGTGCCAAGTGGTTTTCTTATGGGATAATGCTACATTGGATATGAGCAATGCTAGCAAATCCATCTCCTGCACATTAAGGTAATTGATTCTATCAGAAAAGCCGTAGTTTATACTGTATGGGACCCACCGATGTTTGAAATACTGAATAAGGAAGGTGGTTTTCAAGGGCTCCTCGCTGCAATGTAGTAATGTATTCATTGATCCAGAGTGCTGTGAAAAAGTATTTGTCCCTTTGCAGGTTTCTTTTGCATTTGCTTTGTTGACAAATTTAAATGCTTCAGATCAAGTAATTGCACTTAAATCCACTAACTGGTTTTGTGTTTGCTATAATTGAGAGGGAGTCTAATAAAACTCTGATTAGGACATTTTGGTCCAACTCTGATTTGCAGATTTGTTTTAATGCAACAAATTTGTTGGGTTTTCAAGCAGGATTTGTTTGTTTTAACATAATGCAAACTTTGACCAAGCCAGTCATTAAAACCCTTGTTTTCAAGCAGAACCTCTATAAATATGCAGTTTATCATAACAAAGGATATAAGGATGCAAGTATGTTATGATATATGATGTGTAGCATAACAGTGCTATGCTACGTACTTTGACAGGTTTGTGGGGAGGTTTGGTGATAAATTCCTTTCTACAGGTTTTTCAGTGGATAAAGTCAGCACAATTTAATAATTATATGACACTCAAATTTCTCAGCTGCAGCCATAATCATAGAACAAAGATGTGGTGTAATTTTAAAAAAACAGAATGTGAAGTTAATAGAAGGATAGAGAACTGAACACTTACACAGATTTTAAAAATGGTCATAATATTTTATTTTTTTTAAACTATTTAAGAACTAATATAGAAAATATTTATTTTTAAGGCCAAAATCCAAATGATTAAGATATTTTAAGGCTTTTTAAGACCTTACAGACCTTTTTTTGGTTTAAATCAATAAAGTGAGCGCACTAGTCCTGGTGAAGACGACTGATGAATACCTGCAGTTCAGGTAAAGCTGACACTACTCCAAACTACTGATGCTACCTTCCCTTTAACAGTACAACATGGTGAGACAGACAAAATGTCATGACTCTGGTGTGTTTGTGTATTTTTGTGAGTGAGTCTTACCTTTTGTTAGAGGTTCTCTGCAGGTTGGTGCTTCATCCTGGCACACCTGGCATCAATTATTTCATTGGATTCATGGGATCTAAGGAACTGTAGCCTAAGCTACATAATGCATAATGACAGACATGGACAGAGAGGGTTCGACTCAGCAATCCTCTGATCACCCTTAGTTTTTCTCTGAATCTCCTCTGGCTTGCTCCCTTCTCTAATGTCCACTCCAAACGCCATACAGCTCTAGAACTCACTGCTCTCCAGCTGCACACCAGTCGTCCCTTTATGCTGCATCCTCGCCTCAAAGTCGTAAGCCATCACCCATCTGTTACATCCCAGTCTCCTTCTGAACTCTGCTAAAATCCCAGATTAACGGTTCCTTCTGCTTCAAGATGCTCCTGCCAACCAAACCAGCGAGAAATCATCATCATCAGCCTGCTTACCTTTATCTCTGGTGTCCCTGGATTGACTCTGAATGTGGGTCAGAAAATGGCCTAGTAACATGACTGTTATGTGTGGGACAGAGATTATGGGGAGGAAATAAATTATGGTGTATTGTTTAGAGTCAACACGAAAGTGATCAAGTTTCTAGTAAAACACTTCGGAGCAAAAGTAAGCCCTCACTTTCATCTCTGCTAAATTTGCAGTGCTGTGGTGAATGAGACCTGCTTAAGGTAGACATTTGGGTTTTGCGACTTGACAAGACAATAATAGAGCTCATTTTGCGCCATCAGTGCAGCAGATATCTTTTTCTTACCGTTTCTTGTCTTTGACTGAAGGTTGATTTGCAGTTATTACCATCACACTGACACATCTCAATTAAAACGACTAATATAATACAAGCAGAGAGATGGCTGTGGAAGCTCTGACTGAAGCAAAAAATTGGTAGCACTGTGCTGATTGGTTTGTTCATAGGTTTATACATACATTTAAATACGCAAGACTGACGCTGCTTTTAATTGTGAATATAGCTGGCCCAACGGTGGAGAGTAATTAAATATCCTACTGCTTCCACCTTGCCATCTCAGCATCATGAATATACATGATGGTGGAATTTACAATCACAAACACACACCCAATCAAATGGGGCCTGCAATGATGGCCAAATTTCTCATCATCACCCAGATGAGTGAAGCCTCTGCTATACACAGACGTTAACCCGCACGCATCCACAATTTTCTCAGGCTGACACTTCAATTAGGCTAATCCCGCCTGCATGGAAAATGCTGCACTCCTCCTCTGTGAACCGGCATTGTTGGAGATATGCCACGTCCCTGTACTTTATGTCCTGCTCTGCATCACAAGTAGAGGGGAGCTTTTTTCTGGTGGAGGGAATCCAGAATGATCGGTTCCACTTCCAGAGAGGAGGAGAGGGAAAAAGAAATGAGCGAGAGATGCACAAGGAGACATATAGAATGGGAGGAAGGATTGCATCCTGTCAAAGAAAAAAAAGAGCTAGATTAATTAAAGTGATCCATAGCATGCTCTTCCTAATACTTGGCATATAGAAGAAATGTGAGCTGCTGTTGCAACATGTTCCTACCAGAAGGAATGTGCTGTCCTTGTTGTGTTACTTTAAACATCCAAATGTAGCCTGTCACCTTTTCACTGATCAGAGACTTGCAGTCCATTTCTGATCTCCTTGATGAAAGCTTGACCTGTTAATGAAGATTTGACATATCCACAGCAGAAAATATGCTGATATACGTTTTAGCAGACTGATCTTCTCTTCAAGAACTGCATCACATAAAACAGCACTGATTATATGTGTTGCTGTCTGCAGTATGTGTGAGACATACTGCTGTAAAACATGGATAAATTGATAAAACATGCACATTTTTAACTGTGTTTATCATTTTATACTCGTAGTTTAGCCCACGTGGTGCAACAGAAACAGCTTTGGCTCTCAAAGATATTTGGATTAAACTGGGGCTGGTACTTCAGCGCTTAAATTCAGTTAATGAATTACAAAGATTTTAACATGTTAAAAGTGTTAAAATAGCCCAAAGTTTTTTTGTTTTTTTTTGTTTTTTAAGTCCGGAGCTGGAACCTTTGTATTGCGTTTCTGGTACATCCGTTAATCTGATGCGCAACCGGTATCTGCAAATGACAACTGTCAAGTTCTCTTCTTTTCTGTGTAGCTTCCCCACTTGAAAGGGATGGATAAAGTATGTAAATTGTCATGAACAGGGATTTTACTCAAAGGACCAGGCAGATTTTTTCATTTTGTCTTCCATTTATTTTGTCAAACACATGTGCATTTCGGCCAGTGCAGGTAAAAACCTTTAAATGAACCCAAAAGAAGAAAAATAAACAATTACTAATCTGTATGTGAGTTTACATAAATTAACTTCACTCAAACTACAGGAAATAAAAAATCCCTGTGAATTAAACCCACAAAGTAACTTAAAGTTAACTGAACAAGTAACAAACTTAATTCCCTTAACATTAACCTACCCTTCAAATTAATTGTTACATTTCTTCACATTATTTAAATATACGGACTTCTGTTTTTTAATATTTACAATAAATATTTATTTTCCAAATATAAATAGTTCAAGTTATCTTTCACAATCAAACGTCTCAGTTCTTTGTTAACGAGCCGGCAACGCTGGAGGCTCGGCCGGGGAAAGGGAGGCACCTTGCAGTATGTTTTTAAACATTAGTTCGTTCTTACCGGCTGCCTCTTCGCCCATCTACAACTTATCCTGCTCCACACAGGTCGATCAAAATCTCCGACCGACCGAAGAGGGATCTCCACACCCACACTCCTGTTGTGCGTTGATTGTATTGATGTCCTTTTCCGCCTTGTCCGTCCTTCTTTTAGGTCCGTGTGGAGCGCAAGTTTTTTTTTTTCTTTTTTTTTTCTGCTTTGACTTCACAACAACGATAAAAGACAAAGCCGCTTTTCTTCAGCCATCGGGAATTAATCATTGCTTCTGAAAAACAATCTGACGGGACACTGGATAGACAGTGTGAAAGTTATGTTAAAAGGAGTTAGCCAAACACAGAAGCTAAACACTTTTAAAAACTCTTAGTATCTTTGTTGTCAGGTTCGTATATCTATTTATTAAATTATTTAGCAGCAAAAGGGTATTTTGAATAGAAAATCTTGCTATTCTGTTAAGTAATTTTAGATTAAAATGCAATTAATTGAGATGAATTACCCTGAAACTAACTCAATAAAAAATTGAAGCCGCTGTTAAATACAAATATATGCCAATGTAATACAAAAATGCTTAAGTTTTTAAAACAAGAGATTAAAGGACATCTTCCAAACAGATCCTTCAAAAACCTCAAAGAAATAATGTTTTTGTGTTTTGTGAGATCATGCATAGTTTTTACAAAGTTTGGAGGACTGTTTTCGTCATTTTGACCAAACTCTGTTCATATGGATTGTTGACTATTTTGAGCGATTTCTAACGTGCTGTATTATTTACAGAATGACCAGTGGATATGAATGTGATGTTATGCATGCTAACAAGCGACATGTCAGAAACAACCAGAGAAGGTACCATAAATGTGTCCATCCAAGTTAGACTGACTGTCGCAATCACCAGGCTCAGGCGACATGATGGAGAAATGAGGGACAGTTTTCAGCAGGGAATAAATTGACTAATAAAACCAGCCAGTGTTGTTGGTTTGAAAGTTTAAATGCGAGCCCAGTTCAAGATGTTCTTCCAAGAGAACTACATTCTCCTATTGCAGTGTGTTGCAAAATGTTTGATTTTTGCTTGTTTCTCTTTGCAAAGGTGTTACAGACAAGATGGAAAGTCTCTATGAACATACATTTTCAAGATTGCAATTGTTGGTGCCAATCACCAACAATTGGGTAAGTTTAATTATGATCTCATCTGACCTGAGCACCTTCTCCCAAGTTTTGTGCCCCTTACATAGCTTTTGGTCAAAAGCCCCCCATGGCTTTCTCCTTGCCACACCTTTATAAATGTCAGATTTATAGAGAGGATGACTGACAGTAGTCCTTTCAAAAGATTGTCTCCGATTAATACCATGCTTGTCTGTCCTGTCAGTTTTTCTGGATTTCAGTTGCAAACCCATAGTATGGTTTTTCTTCCACTTCACATCATGCAATACTTTTCTATGACATACAATCTCAATAAAAGAGGTCACGACAAAATGGTAACTTCGAGGAGAACAAATACTTAATTTTTACAGTTTGAAATTATTCATCAAGTTTGTATCAGTTTACCATTTGGTGGCAACGTTATTTGATATTCATGACAAATTAATGACTCCCTCCCTCTCATTGAGACTGAAATAGTGAAAATAAGGAAGGTGTGGAGGTTGTTTAATTTTGTCGCTCCACCCTCTTAAGTGACCATAGCCACCAGCTTTACATGGACAATCTACACCCACATTCCTTTTCCTTCAGCCCCCTCCTCTGCCGCTGCTCTGGTATCTCTCCTCCCCCAGGCGCTACATCCAGGATCGCAGTGGAAATCCAGTAGTTAATCTCCACTAGTTAAATGCCTGTATATGGCCCTGAGCTCCAGCAGTCAAACTTCTCGTCTTTTCAGCCTTACTTCTTCTCTGGGGAATTTGTTCAGCACTCTTTTATTGTTGCACATTGGGTAAAGTTAAGTGTGTCTTAACAATAGCAGTTTATGAGCCTTTGTTTATAGTTTGTACTTTGTGTTAACTGATTTAATGTGAGACTGTTTGGTGCATTGTTTCTAGTGTTGTGCCTGGTTTAAGTTTGTCAAAGCACTGAAGGATATCAATGGTACACTCAATATTTTTCCAATTAAATCTCCCTCTCCATGTGCTTCCCTTTATGTTCTTTATCTTTTATAAAACAAATATGTATGCCTCCATTGGTTTCAGATAGAACTAAAATGATAAAAAATTGCAATTCAACTTCCCCTATTATTCTTTTAGATCTTGATATACCTGGTTAAAAATTATTCCAGGGGTAATCTAAAGTTCAAAATATTATGTGCTAAGCCAGGATGTCATTTCAGTTAGTGGTGTAAAGCTTTGGAATAAACACTGAATTAAATGAGCGTCCAGTTGATTCAACTGGAATGCTCTCAGAAGTCCCAGCTTCCACTGGGAGACTGGGAGCACGTCTGATTACCCCCAGTTACGACATGCAAGGCCAATTTTGTGTTTCAGAATAGTCAATCCACACATTTTACAAAACTCGCATGTAAGAGTGAATCTAAAAATCAATGTTACATGTACTACGTGATATTATAGATACAAATTAAAACATGTATTTTCTTATGGAGTTTAAAGCTTAAAATAATATCTACTGCAAACAATTTCTGTGGCTGTCATGGTCAAATTCCCACTTCCTAACTTTAAACTTTCTAGTTTAAACTTTCTAGTTTAAACTTTCTAGTTTAAACTTTCTAGTTTAAAGTTAGGAAGGTAAAATTAACTTCTGAGTTCAAATGAACATTATATTTGATGTTAACATTGGCTGAAAAGCAAATGCTTGTTCAAGACACTATGAGTGAAAAGTATTGAAAATATACTCAGAAATCTACAGGGTTTTTTTCTATTAGATTATGGAGTAAGAAATAACATATTCAAATGCAAGTGATTATCTATAATCAGGTTTCCATTTTCCCCATACCCATGAGATGAAAATGTTCAAATCAAACTCTAGACTTGTCAAGACTCTGCAGGAACCCGGTTGCAAGTGTCTGACAAAAGAGTGGAAAGAAAACCCCACAGAAGAACATTTTTGTTGTTCTTCTTTCTGCTGTCTCAGCTATGTCATCCCTTTTAATGTCTGTTTTGTTCTCCAAGACTTGCTTGTTATGCAATATTTTACAGGAGGAGATCTCACAGCGATTCTAACAAGACCCAACTATTTATTCTGAAGAGAAGTGCTTCAGACAAAAGGGTGCTCCTTGCTTTATGCGTCTCGTTTGGAACTGCTTGACAGATGGCCTTCAGACCGGGCGTTTGAACACGATGACCTTCTCTTTTTGTCTGAGCCAGACTTGCGCTTAAAAAGAAAACCTTGTAGAAACTGAGCAAGAATAGAGTGAGTCAAACTGTCTCCACAAGCTCACAGCAGGTCTATCTTTGCCTTCCTCCTATGCCATCCAAGTCAAGTCTACTATGTTGCAGAGCATGCGGACAAAACATTGGTACCCAGCACAGCATGTCCTTGTGGTCCGCATATAGTGTGCGATAGCTCATGATGTGAGACCCAACGTTTTGTCACTACGGTTTGGAAATATGTGGATGTCAGCCACTGCTTCTTTCTAGAGTGAAACCATTTTTTTATATTGCATTTCTCTGTGACAGCCTTTCTTTTCCTGAGATCCTGCCTCTGCGCTCAGTCGCACTTAGACTTTTGTCTTCTTGTTACATTTAGAAAGAGTTGTCATAGCAAGGCTTTACCTTGTGAAACACTTGAGCAGAGCCTTTTTCACCCACAACGCTGTCAAGATCCTGGAACAAAAATCTATCTGTTAAAAATAGACCCCTTAGCTTTGCCACATTCAACTGCTGACACAGAGGATTGTTTTGGATTTTCCCTGAAGTGTTGTGCTGTGAAGCAGTTATCAGTAGTTAATTGCTTACCTGCAGTGGAGTGGAGTATTTTGGAGAAATGTTCACACTAGTTAAACTAATGACGTGCATTTTAGCCATATGAAGGCACTTAAATCCAAAATTTGCATACTGTCAAGAATAACTTTCCATTAGGTAGGGACAAGGGAGTGATCTATTAAACCAGGGCTAACCAAGTCTGGTTCTTGAGAGCTACCAGATGGCAACTTTGAGACGCATTCCTTACCGAACACACCTGGATCAAATGAGTGACTGTTACCAGGCCTCTGCAGAGCTGAGTTGAGTTCGGCCTTTTGACTCAGGTGTTTTGGAGTATGGATGCATCTAAAAGTTGCAGGATGGCAGCTGTTGAGGACAGGACCTGAGCATCGCTACATTAAAAAATAAAATAATGTTATTTAGTATGCTTGTGTGTACAGTTTGTAAAGATCTCTCTTGTTGGTTCATTTAGTCACAATCTCTGTTCACTGTGTGTGCACCTGGTTCCAATAGCAATTTCCAACAGTGACGTTTGGACATTGCATGCAACATCAGTTTTATGGGATTAAATTGGATGAATGACAGTAGTTTTATATCAAACTTTGAATAATTTTCAATGTTCTTTAAAGAGGGAGAGAGGGATGTTAGGCAAAAGTGACCCTTTTGAGGTTTATATCATGATATAGTGATATTCCCTCATCAAAACCAGAAATAGTTGAATCTCTAATGGAAGCTATTTGTTTTACTTTAATGCCTGTTTTTAGAATACAGTGACTATTTACCCAAAGCTCCGTCTTGTAGCTTCAGTCCTGAGCCGAGATCCCGTCCCATAGAGATGCCTCCTTCCCCCACATTTCCACCAGACTAGCAGCAGCAGCAGCAATTAGCAAAAATATGGGGGAACTGTAAGCAGCATGGAGAATCAATGTTGTACTGATGTGATGAAAGGGGAGTGTCAGAAATAATAAAAAGACAGAGACCAACTTCAAGGTGTCAGATACAACTATGATGCAAAGTGCAATAAAATGGCACTTTGTGCAAGAAAATAGTTTTCTGCTTTGAATTAGTTTTCCATTCACTGTGTTCTAATTTAGGATGGATATAATGGTAAATATTTTTCTCGTACCAAAAGTGAGCCCAAGTTATGGCTGCACAGTATCGAGAACATGTCGTCTTTGCAATGTCAGACAGTGTTTACATTGCAAAGGGCTGTTTGGAGATGTCCCTGAACAGCCCACCTGTGCAGAATGAATTTTTCATAATTCATTGCTTAATTACTTTCCATAACTTAGATTTTTGCTATGTTGACTTTAGTTTGTTTGTTTGTCACAATAAAGCAAAGTGAGCGACAACATGAACACCTTACCAAGCAGCAAGAGCCTTAAAGGTTTTCTGAGGGGAAACAATTAGATCCCTGAAGTGGAACCGTGTCAATATCGGTTGAAATTATACACACCCTGACAGTGAAATCACTACCAGCTGGTGAGCAGGAGAACGTGTGGGGGGAAGAAAAACACTTAATTTTATGATGGCTAAATAAAATGACCGCAGCCCCACCTCCGTTCACCACCAACTCCAAACGCTCATCCTCCCATGAATTTCTTGAGACTATATTAAGCTAGAGCATAACATTAAAGTTTGAGCTTACACTTTCACCACATCTTCCAGGCAGGTAGCTGGATTTTCCCCGTTACAGTGAGTTAGTCACAGCCACTTTGAGTTTTCGCCGGCCGAATGTGGAAGAGTTTTTATGCTCGGAATGCATTATGCAAGTTTGACTGCAGGGTGGCGTGCAGAGGGAAAAAAGGAAATTCATGCAATCAGTCCCCGGCTGTAAAATGGACCATCTTTGGAGGGGGTGGTCACAAGGCTTGTACTATTCAAATGAAAACTGCTGATGTGTCCTATTTACCTTGTGGTAATGGATTTGTTTGTGGCCCTGCACCCCCTCCTGCCTGTCTCGAAGGAATATTGGGGGCTTAACTCCATTCACTTTCTGCTGCCCTGGCCATTTATTTTGATTAGGGAATGAAGCCGTCCATAGGACCATACCCAGAATAATTGACACAGTGTCCTCTGAGGTTGCAAAAAATATATATATATACTCTAAGTATCCCTTGGTGAGGTGGCAGTGTGTGAAAAGAGTGGAGCTGAGCACCAGACTGGAGGTGTATTATTGCTTTAGGTTGCAACAAAAACCTGTTGGGGGAACTCATAAATTATATTTCTTCTTTTATTTCACATGGTTGACAGGATAATTGATGTGCACTGTGGATTTCCAAATGGCTTCAAATAGCTTATTGATTGTATATTTTTCTTTTGTTGTCATCCAGAACAAATAATAGCCACTTGGAACGTCAATGGTTTGCATTTAGGTCGTATGCAGTAAAGCCTTAAAGGGATAGTTTGGACTTTTTTGAAGTGGGGCCCCGTGGAGTTGCTGACATTGCCTGAGTTTACTTGATTTTCTTGCTAGAGTGCCTTCATGTTTTCTTTTCTGTGTGGCAAAGGGATAATTCTGATTAGTTGACAAAGTGTTTTGTGATTTCATCAAAAGTCAGTAACTTAATTGCAGAAACGGACTGAAAGGAAGGAAAATTGAAAGTCAAAACAACAGGGGCAAAGTTCAAAAAGATTTGCACTTTAGAGTCAAACATATATATATTATTACTATTATATTTTAAAGCCAGAATACATGAAAATTTGTGACTTTTAAATGTTCTTTTGTTAAACAAAGAGCACCTGGAGTTATGTCTGCTAAAACAGAAAGGCACTATCATACAAACAATGCACAGTTTTTTCCTTAAAGCCATTTACTCAGGCTGCTAAGAATAAAAACAAGAAGGATTGGGTACATTTTTGGTTTAACTCATAGCTTTTCAAAAATCTAGACTCTTGGCTGAGGACTTGTACAGTGTGCCCGTTGTTGCCAGAGTTTAAGCTTTTAAATTACAAAGTAAAGCTGTTTAGGCTTTTAAAAAAATTCCCCCTGGTGTTCAAATCTTAGCAGCGTCTCTTATTACATGAAATGAAATGGAAATATATTTCACTGACTAAAATCTGAGTTTTATTTAGCAGAATAACTACATACTCAGCCCCTCCCTCACTTTTACATTTCAACATTAGTTTATGAACGTGCCCTGACGCATGTCCACTCCCAGATGAACCCAGCCAGAAATCACTAGTGTGGCCAGAAAAAAAAAAGAAAAAAAAAAGAGTGAAAGCAGATGGCCGGCCTACAGAGGTTCTGATGGCGGGGATGTTGGCAAGATGCTGAGCCGGAGAAATTAACCTTCATAGGTTTATACGCTGCGGCAACCATTGGCCCAGGCTGGATTACTCCCTGCTCCCCCTCACCACTTCCGTCATCACTCCGGTCGACCTTTCAGCTGAAGTTGTTTTTACCTTTTCCCTCTCCAGTGCTTTTATTTTTCTCCCTATATCTTGTTTCGTTTCAGTTGAAAATAAAAGCACCAAGTAAAGCACTTTTACTTGCACCTATACAAAAAAATAGCCCACCTAATATTTAATCAAACCAATAATGTAATTCCTCTAGCTTTATGTTTGGATTTCTCTATTTTTTTTATTCTTGTTGCAGTGAGAAACTAAAGGTCAAAACTTCTCTGTGCCTCTGAAGTAGCTCTAATGTGACATGCACACAAAGTCAGCGTGGCTTTGGCAGCAGTGTCGGCTTTTATCTGGGTTTGTCATCGCTGAACTGAGAGCTCGCTCGATTGAGGATTGCCATTTGGGTCATCATCATGGGCCGACTGCAGGGTATGGTTCCTGTCTCGCTGCTGCACAGAAACATTCTTCATCATTCTGCTGGCAAAAGGCCCCTGGGCTTTTCCTCTGCTCACACACCCATAGCTGTCTGTTTCATTTGCAGTGCACAGACGCTCTGCTTGCCCTGCGCTGTGCATTTAGTTCAGTCAAGCCAGGATTCCAGGAGGTGCAATGTCTGTTTACTCAGACGCTTAGCTCTCAAGTGCAATATTAGCTAGGCTGGCAGCCAGCTGTGATAGTGGATTTGTGAGCTTTGCCCCTAACAAGTGTATAAAAATCACAGTAACGGTTTTGCAGGTGACATTGTTGACTATAAAGTTGAAAGTCGCTTTAATACATCAGCTGATGCTGACTTTTTAACCACGAATATAACTAGACACTTGGGAAAATTTGGGCCCCTTCCACAGATTTGACCACCTCATAGATCCTAATCAAATTTGGTGTTGTGTAATTATCGCTGGAAAAGGTCAAATATATTATCTTACTCTTAAAACCATTTGCCAGCATTAAGTTGCTTTTTTCTCCTCTAATCAGCTGCCAAGCCTCCTGAAGGCAGTTTCATATGTCTTACAGCAGTCATGCAAAATTTAGCACCAGGAATAGAAATGAATGTATTGGGGTAATAATACTGACTCTAATGTAAATTTGGAAAACGGGGGAGCGGGGACTCCTGAACTATAAATCGCTGAGTTTGATTTGTGCCAGACCACGTTCATCCGATGATATTACCAACACAGATCCATATAAATACAATGTCAGTATTTTTTATTATGGTTATTGCTTTCTCGTTTTCATCTAATCACCAATTCAGTAAAAGGGAAAATAAACCTGCCTGGTTGATTCACTGAAAGATGACCTGACTTTTCCGTCAATAAAACCTGAGAAAACCAGAGTTTTCACGTCTAATTTTCAAAGAGCTTACAGAGGAGAATATTCACCTCAGATAAACACCATTTATGTGCCTTTAATTTTTCCTTCAAAAATAAAATGGTCTGCAAGTAGAGGACTTTGAAACACTGTCTCCCTAAAAAAAGCCAACAACATGCAAAGGTCTGACTTAGACTAAGTCTCCAAAAATAGCTATTTTGGACATTAGATCAAAAATAGCTAATGTCATTAATGCAATTGCTGCAGGCTTTTAATATTGTTTGTATGGATGTTTGTACCTGTACAACCAAAAAGAGGTTGCAAAAGTTCCAAACTGCTCTTAACAAAACACAAGAGCTATCCTAAAAGTTACCAGAGAGAACAGAGACAAAGACATGGATTTATGGAGTAATGCTGTGGACAGATGTAAAACTGTGAAGCACAGAGGTGATTTATGGAAGTTCTGCTGCCAGCATGTCATGACCAGCTCAACATGAGCTCCACTGAGTATTGGCAGGTTGTTGAGAAAAGTTCTGCATCATCTGTAAGAAAAATGAAGCTGAACCAGACCCTCATGATATGACAATGACCTAAACATACAAGCCAATCCATTAAGGATTGGCTGAGAGTAAGAAACGTAGTCACAGATGGAGAAAGCACAGAATCCGTGGAGTAAATGAAACAACGCTGCACATCCATAAAATATCTCCTAGAAGGTGAGGAGAGAAGCAAATTTTCCTCAGACTGATCAGCTACTGGGAGCATCTCTGAAATTAACACTGTTGTGAAGTAGGATGTATTTTTCCTCAGCTAGAAAACGCATTTGTGTTATATGTTGTTTAATGAGTTTTTTCTTTTTTTTTTTACTGCAACTATCTTTTTTGTTTTTTTCCAGGTTTGAAAAATAGTTATGAATCAAAAATCTATGTGGTGTCCTAATTTTTGAAGCGGTTGTAAATAATATGTAATTATGGTGAAGAAAGTGTTTTTCTTTTAATCTGACAATCAGGCATTGCTACTGCATGTTTATATAAAATATGTTTCCTAAATCTAATATGTTTCCGGTTCCATTTAAAGTGTCTTATCTGCTCAAGAAGCCGTGGACGAGTCGCATGTTTCAGATCTACATCAGTTCACTTAAGTCACCCTTATCCATTATTGATTTAGAAATGCCACTTTGAACACATGCAACAATGTAAATTGTTTGCACCTGCTGATGTTAACATGTATTGCACTGGCAATTAATTAGCGGTATTTGCTTTGTGAATAAGAAGCTGAGACACAATAGGGGAGTTAATATTGAGTGCCGTACAATATTAGTGAGTCACAGCCAGAGTAAATCACTCTATACTTTCTCAAGAATCAGAAGCCATTATGAACTTCTCAAAGAAAAACATGGAGAAAAGCTTTTTATTCAGAGGTAACTTTTTCTTTTGATTTAATTCGGCACTTAATATGCACCTGCAACATAACAATTAATTTGAATAGTTAGCAGCTCACAGCAGTGTTAATATGAAAATGGCCTCATGCCTGGTGAACATAACTACAAGAAGTGTCCTGCTGTATTACTGAAAATTGGAGTAAAATGAATCACAAAATACTTGAATTAATGAAGTGGGAGCAGGTGATTGTTTTTCACAGCGATGGAGCTTCGAGAGCAAATCCAGCATCTGTCTGAGCGATCGCCGACAAGCTCTGACATCATTAAACTCTCTTGGACCGAGATAACCATTTTGTTCCTGCAGAGTTAAAAGAGCATTTCTGACTTGCACCGTCTCCTGTACTGAGGAAAAATGTTTCAGCAAATTTAGCGTTGTTAAGCAAAAGCACAAGCTGTCATTGTATAAAGAAGGGATGGTTGTTCAGAGGACGACTTTACTACGACTGATTGGTTTCACAATTCTGCAGAAACAGCAGAGTGTTGGAGACAGAACATCTGCAGAGCGCTGCCGTCTCTGGAGAAAAAAATATAAAACGCAACGACAGCACGAGTTCGTTGTCAGGTGCAAAGAAGGTGTTTATGATCATATAGGCGCTCGAAATGCTAAGTTCATGCTAGACGATTTTCAAAAAAACTGTGTGAGATGAGGGACAAAGTGAAGCCGGGCTTCTTGCTTAAGTAATCTGCACAACACCAACACTTCTGCCTCTGGCTGGGGAGTAATGATTGAGATGTTTGAGGGGGTGGCTCGGGCTAAAACAAATAAAAAGGATGTAAGCTGATGCAACGCTAAGGCTTTCTTGTACAGCGGGAAACATCAAACATCAGGATGAATAAAACAGTGCATTATGATAGGATCGTATTCACTCTTGTTCAAGTCTGTTTTCAGTTTGAGATGTGATTTGTAGAAACAGAGAGCAGCGTTCCGCTCGCAGAGCAATCATGGCAGGAACATCATCTCTGTACATCTTGTGGTGTCAGTGCTGTTGACACGTAATCTCTCAGACAACGTTTTCTGTCTGAGGCAAGTGCATGTTGTTATTTATAACATTTCAACCAATCTGTGGGCTGAGATATTGATTTTGTACATCACGAATATCTGACAGTGATTTCAGGAACAACATGTTTCCAACTCAGACCTCGCTGTGTTTATTTGAATATTTCAGGTGTGAATGATGTCTATTAGTTAGGATGATGGATAAAATAAGTGTTTTAAGCTGAGCTATGATTTAAAGATTGATATATTAGTTTGGAGGATTTTGACTTCTCAAAAGAGAAATGCAGTCCAGAAGATTTCAAGAATGCCCTGTGGAAACTAAAGTGGAGGTCAGATGGTGAACTGCTAGAGGTTACCAAAGTAGTGCCAGGAAAGTCTTTACCTGCAGGCAACCAAAAGGTGAAACGGTGAAGAAACTCATCTCAAACTTTTACGTGGTTGCGGGGCAGGCAGAAATCCTGGATTGCAGCGTGTGGCGCAGTATGTGCCATTCACTGCAGTCCTACCAATTATTTTTAGTTTATTTTCAGTGAGAAAACAACAAACTGAAGAGTCGAAGTTCTGCATTCAGCTCTGTCCTGGCAACCGAGTTATCTTTACCATTTGCCAGCTGCCAAATGTTGTGGAATATAGACACAGCAGATGGTACAAAGTAAACTAATGGAAAGCAATTAAAATCACTATTTTTACATACTGCCATAGAAGCAGCAGAAGAGATTTCAACGCTTTTTCAACATCCTATCTGGGTGGTTGGTCAGATGGATGCAGCGCCTTCAACAAATTACTGCAACCCTGGTAAAGAAGGGTTAGGGTTAGCCATCCTTCTCCTCATGTCAAAATAAACTTTGACCTTCATCCTTTGTTTGTCACAGTTCTAGTTTTGTGAAACTTTGGCAAGTTCAGACAAGTAGCTATTTCCATGTAGTGATTTCCTGAAGATCAACACAGATGTGAGAAGCAGGAAAAAACAAATCCTACATGTCTATGCCTGCTTATGTTTGCAAGAGGTGTAGTTAACTTAAAAACGTAGCGCATGACTTGAAAAGCCACAGTGTAACATTTAAAGCACTGCAGGCTTCATTTGCTTCACTAGAAGTCTGTGTTCTTGATAATGACCCTCAATTAGCAGCTTTGGCTAAAGGTTCACAAACTGCTTCCTGGTGCATCTGCTGGTTTCTTTGGATTCTGTTTCCCCCCCATTATATCAGAGAAGGAAGCAGTTTGTTTTGTGCACTAAATCCAGAGAGAAGGAAGTTTAAATGATGAAAATACTTAAAAAAAGGGAAGAAATATTTGAAGGATGGATGAAAAGAAACAAGGAAATGAAAGGAAGAGACAGATGCTTTTAAGGACAGAGTGAACAAATGTGGGCTGAGAAAAAGGAAAGTAAATGACAGAAGGAATGAAGAAAAGAGCTGTGGTTTCTGGAGGAAGGAATGAAAGACCAAAGATAGAAAGAAAGGAACATGTAATGGTGGAAGAAAGCAAGTAAATACATTTGACTAAAATAAAGGAAGTAAGGATGAGACTGAATGATTTGTGTCTAGTTTAACGTACCTTATTACGCCTTTCAGAACACGGTCTGCAACCGGGGGATGGAGGAGGCTGGGTGGGTTGAAAGGCAAAGCAATTTAGAGAAAAAAGCATTGAATTTCACTTGTCAAATGTTCCTGTGATGATTCATTGTGGGTTCCATCAGCAACAGAAAAAACTGAGCTATGGAAAATCTGTTCAAATGTGGTGAGACTAAATTTTCCCCCATTTCACCAGAGAACTGTGGATAATGTGTTGGACCCAGACCAGCAGGGGGTAAAATGGCTTCATCAGTCTTTTCTTTTTTCTCTTGAGGCAGAGTGAGGTGGAGGGAAACAAGCGAAACACCGGTGCATAACACTGACATTTTTTAATAGAATTCATTTATAACAAATGGAACTCGTGTCAGCAAAGAACTGGTTTTCTTACAGACTTCTTTCTCCACCAATGTAACCTAAGTAAGAAAATAAAAAGCACTCCTTTCATTCAGAAAAAAGAAACAGTTTACGCTTACAACTAATCAGAGGTAATCGTATAATCTTTTTAACAAGCCATATTTTTTTCTTTTTACAATTTCATTATTTAGTTATCAGTCTATGCATCCAGACGAGAGATAGATAGAGAGAGAGCAGAGAACACAACGTTTATTTCTGTTAATGACACTCCAAGCTCGAATGGCAAAGCCACAAGAACAGATGGTTGGGGGAACAGATTTCTCTGAAGTCATCTGCTGGAGTAAACCATGGTGGCATCAGAACGAATGCTCTTTTTCGCCACAAACTCTTTTTATTTTTTTGTCTTTTTAGCGGGTTGATACCTTTTCTGTGTTATTTACATACACACAAAGTGAATGTCTGAGGAGTTTTCTTTTCAAGAGATGGGTTCAAGTAATACATTATTGGGTTCAGAATCAATAGGGCAGTGCATAGTACAAAGATAAGAAAAAGTGCAAGTCCTTCCTACTTGGCCAGGTTTTGGCCACTCTGCAAGTTCTTTACCGTGCATAATGAAAAACTAATAACTGATAAGGAAAATCAGATGGGGGGGAATTTACATGTTCCGAGACTATTGTGACAAAACAATCAGGAAAAGGAGTAAAACAAAAACTCACAGCTGCTTCAGAAAATAAGGGAAAGAAAGCACCTGGAATGCACATCCACAAAGCCATCAGGTGGGGTTTTTCCACCAAACCAGTTTCAAAGCTGGTGGGTAGAACCGGTTCTCGCCTGGCAAAGAACCACACTGTAGTCAGCTCTTCCCACCATCCAAATATAAATCTGAGTGATCAATTTCCAGCTTTTATTGTGCAAACCTAATGTTGACTAGAAGTTATTTGGCGACTCTTCCCGCACATGTTGGATCCTCTCCGTCTCTGTCAGTGGTCAGTGTGGGGAGGCGCAACACTAATTACAGTATTGGTCTCACCGCATGTGTAAACAGATGCCTTAATATCACCAGCTTAATTTGTAAGTGACATTTTAAACATGCGATGTTTGTAAACTTTTCTTTTGGACTCACTAAATGGTATTCATAAGCTTTGATTGGTATATAGAAGCAGTGATTCTATATACCAAATCAATTTGCACCTCCTGTTGTGACCAGAGTCGCCATTTTGTCCCAACTTACTTCCTTATGATACTAAACCTAACCTGCACAATATATTGAAGAGCAATCATCATCACATCACAATGTCAAAGAGCTGTTTGAATCCAATATTCATACGATTATAAGTGTTGGGAAATTATTCTCCTCATACTGATAAGTTTAGCCAGTTACAGTAGATCTACCTGCGCTGGTTCATACATGAATGGTAAATAAAACATCTCAGCTACATTTTTATTAGCTGAGATGCTAAAGCTCATGGAGAGGGGAGAAGATATTGTATCATGATAAAGCAAAATATTGCAGAATTTTTATCACTTAAAAATAATATATTTTCTTATATTCAACCCAAATTTGAACCCATGTAAGTTAAGTATGTCATGTTTAAGATAAATAGTAATTAATTCATAGTAATTAAACATTTTAGGTATAATTTGATTTAGTTGAACATCGCTTGTTTAACTGTTTAATTGTAAACCATTTCCATTTGTTTTTGCTTCCAGTCCCTAATTTTTGCTTGTCACCTCTTCACTCTTCAAATCCACATTTCCATTCAGAAACCTCTTACTGGACCAAAGGGAATTGCATTAAATTATTTGTGGTCAAAGTGGGTGGATGGTATGAAAAGACCAAAAGAGGGGAAAGTATGAACTACCATGAGGGCAAGATGAACAGCACCAGAGTTACACGGCAATAACACTAAAAACAAAAATCAGCATTTCTAATCTCAATCACAAACTGCATTTATGAATTCAGAGAAGAACGCCACTTTGTGCTGTACTTCGCCCTCCAAACACAACGTGGTATTAAAACAAGCAGAAGGTAAGAGACGGTGAGCTCACTAACTTTTTAGTAATGTTGGAGTTCAGTGTTTTGTTAGATTATGTCTTAATTAGGCAGATTCTATAAGCTCTTTTCAAAGAAAAATAAGACAACGTAAGTGTGTCTTCCTTCTGGATCAGTGAAGAGTCTGGCCCCTGATACTAATCTTACAAGAGCCAGAGTCGGTTCTTTCAGCTTGTGACAGTTTGGTGGTAAAAACCCACCTCTCTTCTTAGAGAATAAGAAGTAATGCTGCTCAAGCCGGTGTAAAAACCTTCTCTTTAACTTGGAGACAAAAAAGATAGCACACTATTAAAGATTGTCGGTTTAACAGAAGGGACATTTTGTCTCTAGATTTGCTCTGTGAGGTGTAAAAAGACAAAAGGCATAAAGAAGAAACCAGTCATTGATGACCTGTGTTTGTGCATCCATTTGTTTTTCAGGGGTTTTTTTTGTAAACAAAATCCACTTGAGAATGTTAGTTGACACTTAATTGTATGTCGGGCATTAATTTATGTCAAATTTAATGTTTAGTTTTACATTATCATCCTACCCCCAACTGTTTTTTTTGTTTTTGTGGCTGTGAATTTCTGTAGTGGTTGTTTTATTCCAATTCCCTCAGCCTCTGTAAGGCCACAAAAATGAAAACTGACCATTAAAATATTCTTATTTGCATATATATATATATTTATATAATCTCATTATGTGACAAATAAAAACTAAAGGTAAATAAACTTTACATTTTAATTCCCACTAAATGCCTAGAATACTCAAAGGATACATGAATGGTAAATAAAACATTATAAAAACAGGCATAAATATAAGGCACTCTAGATGCAAAAATAAAAATAAACTATATATATTATCTGAATAAGTTGATGTCTTTGTACCTTGCCCTATTGGGTGGAGACTGAGTGTGATTGCCTCTAATTTTTGACTCACTAAGCTATTTGTTTAAAGCAAAGATGCACCAGCATCGCTTTGACTGCCACCTGTTTGTAGGGAGGGGGAGGGCATAATAAAGTTGTGTTAATGAAATCTCCACGTTAAAAGGGAAAAAAAAAATCTAAATCTAAAACACGTTTATTGCACAAGAAAAGATGCACTGAATCAAAATACAGTTTTGTTTTACTGATGTGCATTCCAGTGAAAAATCTCCGTTTCCCCATGGCACGTAATTCCCCGCTTAAAAGCTTTCAAACACAATCCGTACTTTATATACTTTTAAACTATGTACTTTATATATTGTTATATCTAAACTTTGATATACATATTTCACATATTTGACAGTATAGAGTTATATATTCATACCAAATTCATCATGTTTTCTCTTCTCATTGTAACATGGAAGAACTAAGATAATCGGTAGCAGCAACTTCATACTTTGCTCACCCCTGTTGATTCCACAAGGCCCCGGTTAAAGGGCATATATCATCATATTTTAGAGCCAGAAAACCTGAAAAGCTTCAAAGTATGAAACAAATCACAATTGCCTTTTCTTAAATAATTTAAAAATGCACTTATCCGAAGCAAAAAAGAGCCTTCTGAGTCACGTCCACTAAAACAGGAAGGCACTACCATATATGGAAGATGACAGAGTGACTGTAACGGCACCTTCTGGAAATCTATGGACACAATGGATTGTTTTGTCGACACAAAAAGACCTTTTGACATAGGAATGTGTCAAATGCACGTGTGGCTACTTATTACAGAAAGGATGAAGTGAGCAATTCTGCTTCACAGGTCTTCTATGCAAATAATGTGGGAGGTAAATACGCGCGAAAACAGTCTGTCGCAAATGTGTTTTGGCCCCGGCTTCGAGTGACGTCACTACCCAAATCTGAGAAATTAGAAAACGCACTTAAGGGTATAGCTAGAAAAGACAGGTCCACCAGGGAGTCAACAGCCAGACCATTTAGCTACCCGCAGCTATTGATTATGAGGTAAGAAAATGCTTTTTTTTCTTTTACACTGAGCTTAATTCTTGTCTTAATCTCTGAGCCTAATAGAGGAGTCTATGTGACTACAGCTGCTTTTGGAATACACATCAGGTTTTTCTCTGTCATCCACCACATCAAACGTCAGAAAAAGTCTAGACGGACAGATGTTCTCAGAACAACAGAACAAGTTAGTTCATTTATTAAACAGTCTAATCATTTGGAGAATTGCTCTGTGCGGTTAGCCTGTATAAAATACAGTGAAAACACGTTTTAATGTCTCAATTTACACCTGATTTTGGTGTTTGAGATGTGATGCCATCGCTGTTCGGCAACACTCAGCTGCGTTCTCGGCTGCTTTGTGCTCTGTTCTTCTCTCATGCTAATCGATGTTTCTATGTGAAGTTTCAACCCTGAAAACAACTGAAGAAGTTGTAGAAAATGATGATATATGCCCTTTAATCAAATGGAAGTAATCAGGTTGTAATGCGAGTAATTGTCAACAGAAAACTTGACAAAATTATATGAACAATTCCAGACTAAAATTTGCCCTCCACCCCCCCAAAAAGCTTTTGAAGAAAGTGACATTATGGATGGTATGAATTATTGAAGTGTATGAAAATTAGCAAACGGATTCTCTGCAAAAACAGCACGTAGAGTAGAACAGTTCTACAGCTTTAAAAAAAATGCGTCAACACTTTTTCTCTGTAAAAGAAAAAAAAGACATTTGAAAAAAAGCACATCAACTTTATAATAAAAAACCAAATCAATACTTCTCCCTCAAACTGAAATGAATCAACATTGCGACCAGATAAAAGGGGCATTTATTTATTCATTATTACTTTAAGTCTGTTCTGCTCCTGTGGACCAAGCATCGTCTTCTTGATGTGATGTGTGGACTTGATTGCGAAACATATTCGATGGTTTTTCCTCTTTTTCTTTTTGTACAATGTGCATTGAGTTGCTTCCCCCTGTATTTCGGTGTGCTTCTCGTTGTCTCTCGTTATGGGTCATAATCACTGATGCATTTCTGACGACGTCATTATTGTTCATTAACTTTTTTTCTTGCGTTGGTTTCATTTAGTTCTATGAGCCCCAAAATGGATCCTTGAAGCAAAAAAGAAAAGGTAATTCCCTATGATGCTTCAATAGTCAGGATTCCCCCCCTCATGCTTGTCTTAAGCTGAGGTTCTTTTTATTTGGGCTTGTTGGAGAAATTTCTTGGTCCTCCGGGAATCATCTTTTTCATTTTTTGACGAGTCATGTCGCACATCCAACACTTAAATGAATTGTTAGCAAGGAGTTAAGGAGTACTTTCTCAAGCAGGAATTTATGGCTCAGAAGAGAGGCTCGCTTGGATTTCTTTTTTCTCCCAAAGGGCCCTCCAGTTTTATCTTTCGACACTGGGCGTTTTACGTTGCATAGTGATCAAAGCTTCCCAAATACTCCAAGCCGGCTCTGTAGCAGAATTGGTATTGATCCTGGAAAGATAGAACGGTTTAGTGCCTTTTAAATCAAATCATTTTGTATCATTTATTTTGCACATTGTGCTTAATATCCAACTTAAAATACCTACAGCTCGCCATTGTTTCTGAAATGATGCAATAAGACTGAGAGCACACACAGCTACTGCAGACATATTCAGCTACTAAATTAATCATACGCTTTAACAAGGCTTGCTTAAGTTGATCCTTTTGGCTCAGGAGGATTCCTGAAATCTTCCTAGACCATTCAAACAACTGGAGTAAAACAATGTGTTAGAGCCACAGCAGCTGATTTGCTGAGTCTCCCACACTTTCAGGAAGACCGTATGCTGCACCGCCACACAATGATATTCACAATACTTGTGAGTATTACTTCAGAGTATTAATAGTTTCATTCTTTTATTTTGTTCTACTTAATTTTTTCAACATCTTATAAATACATTTGGGGTAAAAAATTGTACTTTTATCAGATTAAAACATCAAGTTTTTCTATGTTTTATTGAGATTTTACATTACATAATAAATCAATAGAGACAAGCATATAATTATGAAATCGAAAAAAAGCTAAACTCCTTTTTTTTTTTTTGGTTGAAATACGTTTTATTCAGACTCCCTAATAAAGGTATCAAGCATGAAATTTAAAGTAGGGTTAGTTTGGAAAACAAAATCCCAATCTCTAAGAATGAAATATTGCTCAGTTGAAGTCCTTCATTCCTGAGTGAGCTTGAGTTATGCTGCAAGTTATTTCTCAGACTTTGCAGAAAATTCAGTTTCTAGATATGGAAAGAAAGTGAAAGTAAAAGACTGGGGCGGAAACTACACACAAGATTCTTGTTTGCAAGTGTGCAAAATTTCCATTGCATTTCACAAATACGTACTACTGTTTGTTCTTCAATAAAATAAGATCCCATTAAGACACACTGAAGTTTGTTTTCACGCCAGCTCACCTCTGTCTGTACCATAGCTGGTCTTTGTGTCCGTAGCATTTTCACCGTCTGAAAGATGTCTACCACACCCTCGTATCTCATTCGTTCCAAGACGATGCTGAGGGTAATGAAAACTCCGGTTCTACCAACTCCAGCGCTTTGTGAATCAGACAGACAAGAGAGAAGACGTTCATGTTGTGATTCGACATTTTAATATTCACATGATGATTCAAAAAGGATGCCCAGTGTGTTTGGGAATGTTGCCTGACCACTTACCTACAGTGGACTGAGATGGGACCATCTTGGCCAAACTGCTCTTTTGTTTTATGTACTTGGCCGATGAAATCGATGAAACCCTCTCCTGATTTTGGCACTCCTTGTTCAGGCCAGTCAGTGAACTGAAACTGCCTTACTGTTCGTGACTGTCCATCCTGAAACATGGGGAAGAAAAGGTGAAACATATGGCAAGCCATGTTAAGCTATAATGAGAACACTCTCATATGTAGGTGATTTTACTTAAAATGTTAGATTAAGCAATATGTGAAATAGGTGATTGTTTAACAGCAAACAATCACATTTCCCATTAATGTCATTAGGGCTTTCAAATGTAAATATTCACAATACCATTCTTTCCCTTTAGCATGAACACAATAGAAACCTAAACTTATTGGCTATATAACATCTAGTTATTACATTAATGTGCATTTGGTTGTATAGTCAATTGCCTTGTTGTTAATCGTTACACCGATATTCATAAAGCAGATGGCAAATGGCCTTAATTACATTTCATCGGTGAGATGATCAATTATTTTGTCTTAGTTCCATAACAATCTAGAAATAGTTAATACAATCATGTATTAAGATTTATACATTTAAAAAAAAAAAAAGACTACAGCAAACATGACAGAAGCAAATTCATTAGTTTGTCAGAGAAAAGTACATTTAAGATTCCTCAAATGCTAATTTTTATGGGAAGTAATTGATCTAGAATTATGCTAAATTATTTTAACCTTCTGTTTGTTTATGATAACTCTGACCCATGTGGCGTCGAAGAGTTTGGGTTTCAGCTACTAAATGTTAGTCCTGAAAATGTGTCGCAGAGGTAGCATCAAAGAAAGCCTTTCATTATTACACACGGATGTATTTAATATACCCACTGAAGATGCTGATTGCTTTGATGTGCGGCTTTTGACAGGTTTTGGGGGAAGAGTTTTAGTTTGAGGGTGTGCATTGCTTAAGTGATGTTCTACCCCCTTGATAAGGAAACCAATCCCATTGACGAGACAGTGTTACAAGCTCCACAAAGGCGGGATGCTGCACCATTTATCTGTCTGAGCCTTTGATGGAATTAAAAACTGTGGCAGTTCACTGCTGCCGGCACCACTTGCATTTTAGCTTGTTTTTTTTTTTCATTACACTCTGACAAGTGTCATGATTTGCGCAAATTTGGATTTACTTTTCTGTTGCACTTAAGGCCACAAGCTGGTGTAAACAAATATTTGAGAAAATGCCAATGTGTTGATGTAATGACTAATCCAAACAGATCTGGGTAATTAAAATCAGTCCTCAACCTGATTAATTCAACATTTATCAAGTTAATTAAAAATCAGGAAACTGTATTATTTCATACTTTGATGATTATTTGTGTGGGCTTTTCTGTGTTTAGACATTTGCAGCAGAGGCCCAAATTAAAGAGTAGCACGACTAAAGCAGCATAATCTTTCTGCTGACCTCTAGGCGATCCAGTCATCCTGTGGAGTCAAAGACGGGTTACAACCCAGACTTTGGATCAGTTTTAATCCTCAACATTTAGTTTACAAGCAGCCTCTGCTTACCCTGGCATCAGTCACTTTGAACTCTCTCAGGATATACTGGGGCATGTTATACTCGGCCATGGGGTCCACCACAAAGTACTGGTATCTGGCTGACCTCTCTGCCGGCCAGTACTGGTGACATTTTTCCTGGAAAAACAGGCCACAGTGACTCACAACATTCCTCTTCACAGGAGGTTTATGGAATATTTTATGCATTGTATTGTATATTTTTTTCTATAAAGCTGTCAGAACAAAGGCTTTGGAGTGAAGTATCAATTACCCTGCCCATTTCTCTGAGCTTGGTCAGCATGACTACAATGGTGGAGTTGTGCTCCCAGAGCATTCTCCAGAAATCTTCTGTGGTCTCCGCCAACGGTCCCTGTGTTGCAATGTAAGCTTTCTGTTGCCTGGAGGAAACAATCAGATGCAATCATGTTACATAACTTTAAAAAAGAAATCTTATTTTTAATTGAATTACTGTACCTTGAAGCTTACCTGTACCCATCAATGAAGCTTGCATTGATGTAGTCCGAGCCCTCCACTCCTCGGATGGGCTGAAGACACACTCGTGTGGACTCGTATGGCATTATGTTGACAAGGCGGTTCTTAAACTTGTTGCAGGGGAGATTGGCACTGATGAATCGTGACGTATGAGCTTTAGTGTTGGCTAAGCGCTGCAAGGGCAAGGAGAGACGGAGAACTTAATGAGCGTCAAAATGATAGGTGCATGCAATGACAGATGCTTCTCTGGAGACAGGCTGCGTCTGATGTCAAAGACACAGTGCAAGAGAAATATCGAAATGCTGTTCACATTTTTGTGCTTTCTTTCTTTTTCCCTTACTATAAAACTCTTCTAATCCAATGCTTCATTGCTGTGCAGAGTCATTAATGGAGTTACTGCTGACATTACTTTCGTTTACAATCTTTTCAACTCAATGGTTTTACGTTGAACTCCCTCTTCCGTTGACTTGCTCACTGGCGTTTAGCAGGCTGTCTATCCTGGATGAAGCCCCTGACAGAACTACTGCTGTCCTAAGATCTGTGTATGTTTTGCTTCTGTTTCCCATAGAAAGTCCTGTCTGTGTTCTTCCTGGTTTCTCAGTGGTTGCTCATTAAGAACCTGGTTCTGATGGAGGGTATCTTCGCCGTTACCACATACTTGCCCAGGACGAATTTCTATAAAGTCAGACTTGACACCGTCAGCTGAGCTTTCTTGACTTTAATCAATTACCATTAAACGATCAACTGAATTTTTCTGAAGTGGATTGGATGTACTAAGTGCATAGAAATGAAAAAGACTGATTTGTGAAGAGTGCTTTAACATATTTGTTATGAATTGTTTATACATAAACCAAACTTAACTGAAACGCGATGTCAAGGACATATACACATAACAAGAAGATTTATTATATGTTGTATAATAAGAGGAAACCAGACGCCTCACCCTGTCTGGATACACAGGAATACAGATGCAAACAGACAAATATAATATCTAGAGATAAATACAGAAACAGAACAGAACTGGGATGACACTTTTTCGACGTGTTCTGATTTGTACCTTGAACTCCAGTTCCATGCCGGTGACATTCTCTCCACCTTCTATCTGGGACAGTTTCTGGATGTAGGCGTACAGGTTTCTGGCGGGCACTTCGGTTGTGCCACAGTTGACGGCCTCCTGGAGCGCGTCGTGTATGAAGACGTACTGGTCTTCTGTTTGCACCATGTAGTTGCGCTGGGCGCGCATCAGCGTTACATGTCCGTAGATGTCCACGGTCTTCTCGTGCTTGATACGTTCCAGCATGGCATCAATCACAATGAAGCAGCCGGTGCGGCCCACCCCGGCACTGTGATCACAACAATCAGAGATATGTTGTCAGATACTTTTATGGAAGATGTTCCGTACTGGATTTTGTTTCCTGGGAAATTCAAGTTCATGTAACTCTTTTCCCCAAGGTGGCTGTTGTCTTAGGTTTGCATCTGCAAAATATACTACAAAATACAACCATATTTGCAGTTTCAGTGTGCAGAAAGTAATATAAAATATAATAATTTCAAAAAAATTATTGGATGCGATGTTTGTCATTCTCTACTATTTCATTGGTCATGCTGTCATATTCTACATGCCAACATTTTCAAGATTTTTCCAGTTGAATGGTCATTCTCTGTTTTTTATGCCGACACCTAAAATAGATCATAGGCTGATTAATATGACAAATTATGTTCCTCTTTTTGGGAAAATATAGCAAAATTAAAAATTCCAAGTCTCCTTATATGAGGTGATCATAAACATTTGTATTTCCTGTTAAAAGTTTTAAAAAATGCTCATTTAAATTGAAAGAAACTCCACACATCCTTGAATGCAAATGTACAGAAATATACCAACATGGACAGTGGACTGAATTGGCAGTTTAATAAGCACATAAAGCAAGTGACAGGCCTGATCTCCAGTAACAGAGGAAGAGGCATCTTTTATTTCTCCGGGTAAAGGCCAAAAGTTACACTCTCAACCAAGTTTTCTCCTGTACAATGAGCCATTAAACTTGTACCGTAATTGAATCTGAAGTGGCGCCGGGCTGGCACTCAGCCTGTAGCAGGCTCCAAACTGTTTCGCCTCTACACCCCACCTGTGCTCTCCACCTGATCAGAACTTAATGCACTTATGCGACAGAAATATTCCACCTTTATCTCTTGGGTCAGAAAAGTGCCACTACAGTAAATGTGATCCACTGCTGCAAACATGAGTGGAACGTCCATTTTCCAGGCTGTGTTGTTGGTGACGGACAACTTTGGAGAAGTGCAGCTGACTACAATTAGGGTTATTAGATTAGTACAGCGCACCTGAACAGCAGAAGGGCTTATTAGGAGGCACTGAAATGCAGGTCTCTTCATTAAGATTCATTCTGCCGCATTTTTACATTAATGTGCAAAATGCACAAGTGGAAACAAAAGTTGTTTTGCTGTTTCTCTTTGGCCTGCCCTTCCAGCCAGATTCAGAATCACTGGATGAATGCAGCCTTCTCAACAGACCAATGGTGGTTTAGAAAAGTTTTGGATGTTCCATATTCACTATTAAAAGAATGTTTTCTGAAAACAATTGATACAACCTGAAACTATTAAGAGGGCTCCCATACATGCTTGCATTTTAATGCCGACCATAGATCTACAATTTTTATTTTTCAAGAATGAGAATATGATTAACAGTTTCAGCATAGATAAATTATGAGATGTTTCAATTTGAAGCTATGAATTATTTTTTCTTCAGCAAAGTTTACTTTTTATGCCTGTTATCTGTGACTTCTTTTAGGCTCTGCCTCCTCTCCAATGACATCTATATTGAAACACCGTATAGACATTTCTATACAGTGTTATAGTGACGTCTATAGCAGGAAGAAGGGCGGCCAATCAAAATCTGCTTAAGGCCCCACTCAACCTTGGGCTGGGTATGAACCTTAATAAAATCCAGTGCAACCAACTTCTTTCAAAAGCAGCTGAGTAGTGAGTCGAGCCCACAGAGGTTTGATAGAGGACATTAGTGAACAAAATAACGAAGAACGAGGAGCACCTCAGCCAGAACAGGGCTGAGAGTGAAGAGCAGCTTCTTTTTGAAGGTTTCTGTGGCTGAAGTGGTCTAGTTGGACTAGAAGAAGAGCAGAGAAAGAGGAGAACACATGCAGTAAATGTGTTGTCCTCTACTTCCTCCTTTTACAACCTACTTCCCAGGTTCAAAAAAGAAAGTAGAAGCTCTCATTTAAAAATGTCGACAAATCTGCCAAGATAGGGCGGCCTGCCTAAACTTACAGGCTGTGCAGGGAAAACATTCATCAAGTATTTGTCCTTTAAGGACGAGTGGCAAGAAAAAAGCTGATGTAGGAAAACCCATAAAGACTCCCACAAGCCATGTAGGGGAGGTAATAAAAAGTTGGTGCTCTGGTCTGAGTAGACTGAAATTAAACCTTTTGGTCTATAAAACACTCAGTGTGGTGGAGATCTGACTAGGTTGGCCCATAAACTACAACAAATTCGGTCTCCACTTATTTATTTGTAAAAACTATTATCAACCACCTAAAACATGCATGTGACAGTTACGCCTTGCGTTATGTTGGATTAGCACACAAACCAAGATAAAATAAAGTCCAACACCTCAGCAAGGGAAATGCATTATGTTGTATATTTCATTTGTTTTTCTTCTGCCTCACACGGAGCTCAGCCTCGACAAGTCAAGTCGTTGCACTTGGCACACAAAAGCAAATAGGTTATTCAATTCATTTGGTGTTCGTGCCTATGAGGTGTGAGGCTGCCCCTTGTGCCTTCCTCCTCCTCCTCCTCCTGCTGAAGAAGTATTTGTTTTTCATTTGCTGTGAGAAACAGAATAGGTTGAGTAGGGGAGCTCAAGAGGCAGCAAAGCTGGTCCCCCGGGGCCGAGTGTAGTTAATGTGCCTTGCAGCAGAGAAACCGTGCTGCTGCAAACGGCATAAAGACACACATGGGAGTCACTGGCTACAGCAAATGATCTGATGATCACTTTCAAAATGGATGAAAGCGAATAATTTCTTTGCCATTTTTGACACAACCCCTCACTGCTCCAGGGTGAAATAAAAAAAATGCACTTAAGTGAAAGGAGAAGTTTTTTGGGGGGCCCTAAAGAAATGTAAATGCATCCCAGGGGAGCAATCTGAGGAATGAGTCACTTCCAGGTCTGAAAACACCTAAAACCCCTTGGGTGTAAGGATAGAAAAAAAACTCTATAGATTTCTTCCTTTGCTGCAGCAGAAAACATTTTTCAGAGAAGCCCTGAATGTGGGAGAGTGATGACCTGCTAGAGAGTAAATGACAGAGTGACAGCGCAGAGCTAGACGGACAGAGACGGAGGAAGATGAGGAATGGGAAAGGAAGGTGAGGAGAAGACACTCATCTTGAACTCATGTCGCCCTCAAGTTAGTTTTTCTAAAGACTGACTGCAGAAATACACATTGGCTACACTTTTTTTTTCCTCTAAGTGTAAGACCACAAAAGGCGAGTGTAATTTTCCTTTCTTTTTGGAGAAGTGATGGGGTGTCGGGGTGAGCTGGTGCAGAAAGCTGTCAGTATGCTTGGCAGTTAAAGGGGAGCTAGCACACTGACCACGCTAATGACCTGACACTGCCTTTTCAGCTATTCAAAAGCGGCCGCCTCGGACGTTGACACACACACGAAAGTGTCAGGCTAATATGCTTTGCAGGAGTTTAGGGAATACGGGGGTGGGAAGGGGAGGAAAAAGCAGCGCATAGCACAGCTGCAACGGGTCCTGTGAAGATAAAGCATTAGCAGCAGTAAAAGCAATTACATATGTATTGTTGGCAAATCTCTGGCTGTCAGCTGGCCTGTCACTGTATTTTTGCTGCTCTGTCTATAAAAACATCCACACATATAATAAATTAAACTCATTGGGGTATCTGGGTTGCGAATTGAGGGCTAGTTTTTACTCAAGTGTACGTGAACAAAATTTGGACATGAAATGATTTTTAGCCTAAACTGCGGTGTTTTTTGAAATGTAGTTAATTGTGAGCCAAACAGCAGTATGACTGGTATCGTTTATGCAACGGTGATGTTAAAGCCATACGATTTGCTTTTGATTATCCAGTTGAATGATTCAGATTAAACAAATTACAATGCCAGACAAAGATAACTAAATGCAAACAGCAGTTTTTAAATGGAAGAAGCTCTCCAGCTGGCCTGTGTGAAAAAAATAATAATTGCCCCCCATGTTAATTTATGAATTACATTTGACAGCCGATGTTGCTGGGGGGTTATGGACTCACTCTCCTACAGAAACAGCTAAAATCTATTGACTATTTAAGACATCCTCTAACAAGCTGTGACCTGACCTTAAAACATTTCGTTTAAGTTTGAATGTCTTACTGTGAGGGTGAAACAAAACAGTTCTACAAAGACTGGGACAAAATTCCTTCCAAGTAATTCAGATTGCCAGTTCTCACTATTACTTCATAGCATGGTTATGTGACTCTCTGAAACATTTAAATGTGGCAGAAGAAAAAGCAAAAGCAGAACTCTTCAAGGATGCTCAGTTCGTTTCCACATTTGCACACAACATGCTGTGCTTTTCCTTTTTCCTGACGAGCATTTTGAGAACAACAGTGGATTTTGGGCTTTTGCCTTAGGAGATTTTGACTCTGAGATTGTGTCAACTCTTTCGGCTTTAACGGAAATAAAAGGGGCTGTGTTTAATCTTCTCCTCAGGGAATGTTTCCCCCATGTTGCTTAACCTGTCAGTGAAGCTGGAATTTCACGGAGTATTACGTCTTTGGTTGTAGGGAAGCCAGCTCTGGTGATTGTCCGTTATACCTGGCTATGTACAAAAGTGCAGATCGATTCAGTCCAATGCTGTAGTTTTTATCGCAAAACTACAAGTATAACAGCATGCCTTGTTTATTTTGTCATCATTTACAGGCTGTTCATTAGGAGATAGTGTAGATTTCATCATTAACTTTTTGTCCCATCATATTAAAATTGTTTATAGAAATCTATGAAATCAAAACAGCAAACATGTCTATCTAGGAAAGTAGTGCTATTCTTTCAAACATGGGAGCAGGACATGAAATAGAACAGATGCATATCTATGCATACCTTTGCATAGATACATTCATAGTGACATCATTTTGAGAAAAAATAATATTTTAAAAACCATAATTTAGTCTTAAGTGTCCAAAAGAATCTAAAAAGTTTTAATAACGGATATTTGCTTGCATTTGCCTATTCTAGTACTCTCCAGAGTAGAAAGAAAAATCAGTCTTTTTCAGTTTTTCATCTACCAACTGGGAGCTGACAAATAAAAAATGTAAAAAGGAGACATGGCAAATCAACTCTTGAAAGTGGATCTTTTTATGATGCTGCAACAATAATGGCAGTAATAATAAAATAATTTTTTATTAACCATCCACTAAAGTCAAATGCACAATGCTGGATAAGGATGTGACACGTAATTGTATAAACTTTGTTAGCTCTGTTTTTGTCAGATGGACATTCATGGACGTCCATCAGCATGTGCACAAACAGATTCAGCAGGAGAATCTTCACTAAATTAATCGGCACAAAATACTTTTATCCTATTTTTAACAGCTTAACCACAACACTAGCTTTGTGTTATCCTGCAAGCATGTAAATATACCAGTTTATTCTATTTAACATGAAACATAGAATGATAAAAAGGTCCAGATTGGGGATTTGGATGGTGGACACGACTATCTGATGGGAAGCCAGAGGAATTTAAAACCCCAATCTGCAGTGTGACATTAATTCCCACATTTTCCTTCAGACTTTAAAGTCTTTTTTGGGGGTGGCGGGGGGCTTTTCGGCTACTAGCACTAATTAACTTCAGCATGTGGTAATTCTACAGTAATCCTTCTCCCTTTTTTGTCACTTTGATAAAAGTTTGTATCTTTTACACTGTCACTTCTTTCTAATCCCCACACGCCCACAATGAGTATGAGACTTAAGAAAAGCCAGAAGACTCCATTCTTGTGTGGTGCCTCGCTGATGGGAGCCCCGCTGCTCATGATGGAAGTGAGGTTGGTGAGCGAGTTTTGGGTGTAGCAACCCAAATGAGGTGAGCAGATTTGAGGGTTGTTGATGCAGGACAGGAGTGATGACAGGTCAGCCTATATCTGTGTCTCTGAGTGGGAGGATTGCTGCAAGAAATACAGCTAGTACTCGTGGTACGACATTGCAAACACGTTCTAAGTTGGAGTGCTTTCTGAAAAATGTGGCTAGATGGCCTTTTTGCAATGTAATGCATTTTAGTGCATTCTTTTTTAGATATTGGTACACAAATGTCTCAAATATTAGCCTTTAGTAACAAAGAAAGTGATTTTTTTGTCATATGTATTCATTTATTCATTCCAGCAAATGGAGAGGAAAGAAATCAATTTCATGCTTCAGGATGTTTCTGTAAAACTGTGATGTGTCCCACCTGCAGTGCACCACCATGGGCCCCGCATCTGGAGGATTGCAAGCTTTCACCCGTCTGAGGAAGGCGAGGAACGGCGTGGGGTGCTCCGGTACCCCGTGGTCTGGCCAGGCAGTGAACTGGAACTGCCTCACCTCCCTCTTCTCACTGGAGCCGTTCTGAAATAACAAACGGAAGTGACTAACGCATTTCACGCAGAAAAAAAGAAAAGAAAAAGAAAAAACCTGATTCACACAGCCAAGGCTGCATGAACTCAAATCCTCACCTTAAAAAGTGAGAAAGTCCGGACGCAGTATGTGGCCAACTCTACTGTGTCCAGCAACGTTATCTGGATGAGACCGTAGGTCTCTGTCCCTCTCGTGGGCCAGTACTGGTCACATTTCACCTGCAGGATGCACAGATTATCAGTCCATGTTTAGATGCAAAGTAGTGCATGATTGTGAAGAGGAAAACAATCCATGATCTCAGTTCTTTGTTTGCCTGTCAAGTCAAGTCCGACCACAGATTAACAATTGGCGTTGTGTCTGTCCATAGTCTTAATACAGTTAAAGATATACTAAGATGACATTTTAGACTTTTGAACTTTGTTGATGCACTGGATTGTAATCAGAGTTTTCAAAGTAAGCGATAATGAATACACAGTCTAAGGTTTTTTAATTACTATTTATGCAATTTATTATACTGTCTTACTTCTACTTAATTATTATGCTCTACTTTGAATTGGTCTATCCCATAAAATCACAACAGTGAACCTTCTGCTTTTTACTAAGCAAAACGTAACAAGTAATGTTGCAAGTCACTGTATCTGATATTTGTAGGACCACTTTGCACAGTCAAATAATGGACAAAACAAACATTGACCTCCTCGCTCCTCATTCCTGCTGACTGGCTTTAATTTCCCAATCAATGAAATGGCCTGAGATATTTGCATGCAGCCAGCAGTGCTATTAATTGCCATGACTTAATCTATAATTACAAATTTAAACACCAGTCGTATTAGCGTCTTTGCTTTATTGCCACTCTGGTCTCTTTGTATCGAGTAAAACACTTCAATTGCTGTGTCACTGTTTTAGTAGACAAAAAGAAGGACAACCGCTGCTGGTGAGGAAATAACCAAGCTCCTGAAGAGTTATTATTTAAAGTGTTTAAGGAGGATATTTAGTAGTTATTATTATTATATTTCCTAACATATGCTGTATGACTCTATGACACTCTTAAGCCAAATGGCACCATTTAATAATAAATAGTTTTTACTTTTTAATATTTTGAGCTTCAGAAAAACAACTATGAATCGCTGTTAACTAAAAGCAGTGATTCTCAATTATTTTAAATCACTATGGGCTTAACAAGATTTGGCAACATTAACAATATTAATAGCAATATTTATTGTTTAGGGAAATTCTGCAATTCAAATGCAGTTCTGGTGCAGTTAGCATGACTGTTTGGATACATTAGCATCAAAGAAGCTCCTGCCACTCTACAATTATTTGTGTGGCAGCATTTGACTTTCAAACATTAAAAAAGTGACTGATAATGCCAGAATGTTAGAGATAGACCCCTGCTCATTGTCATTTCACTGTTTCTGAAGGAAAAGCTTTAATCACCAGAAGTTCTAAGATTTAAAATACTTTCCCTCGACAAACATGAACTGGACCATTCTCTGCTGAAATGACATGTTTTACACTGAGCGCAAACAAATCTGATCTTCCAGATCACAGTAATCAAAACTACCGAACAACAACATATTATGAGGGTTGAGGAAGGAATTGTTCGATGATTAGTAGAACCGTGTTGTGTTTGATATAAACAGATGTCTGTTTTTGCCCCGTACCCTCGACCTCTCCTCCAGTTTGGTCATCATGACAATGATGGCACTCCTTTGTTCCCATATCATCCTCCAAAATTCACCAAACGTCTCCGGCAGCGCTCCCTGGGTGGCGATGTAGGCATTTTGCTTCCTGTAGCCATCTATGTAGTTAGCGTTGATGTAGTCACTCCCAGGGATTCCTTAAAGACGGAAAGGAAAGTTACTAGTTTAATAGAGAAAGTAAATGGAATGTCAAAACTTTTCCAGACTGTACAAAAATCCTGAAGTTTGTGTAAGTTTTTGTTTTCCATACAACTCCATCACTGTGCTTATTTAGTGCATCATCAGACTTTCTAATGCGTTTCCTGAAATTATTTCACTCAGACTCATGTTTTCTGTAAGCAACGCAGCACAAACGCTCCTTTTTGGGGGGCAGTGTTACCCGTCCGAAGGGATTTGTGTTTGCTATCAACAACACATTTCCCTATTCCATATCTGCAACTGACTTACAGATAAAGCTCGGTCTCACACGGAGAAAAACAAACCGACGAGAAAGTAGCAAAACAATTTTCCCCCAGCTCTGCTCTCCCTTTTCCCTTTGCTTATAATAAATGAAAGGCGCAGCAGCCTTTTCGAATCCAGGCAAAACAGACAGAGCTGACAGCTAGTCAATGCTTGAGGACTGGCAGTTTAGGGGCTCCGCGCACACATGGTCGACCAAGATAAGTCTCATCTGCATGGGCGCCACGTCTCAGAGAAATACCCCCCTCTCCTCATCCCCTCCACTTCACTCCAGCTGCTTGCTCTCCCTCAGACTTCCTTTTACTCTCAGGTAACTCATTCAACAGTGTAAAAGAGAAAGAAAATGGAATATGAACACATTAAAAGAACCCACCCACATTGTTTTTTTTCTCTCTCCCACCCACCCTTGCTGAAGCCGTCCACACAGAAACAGGCGGCTGTGCATTTCTGTGATGGACAAGGGATAAGTACAATTAAGCCTTGGGCGTTCTCAATTTGAAAAGAAAAAAAACAAACAGAGACATTATGGTGGTTTAATGAGAATGAGGCGAGTTGGTTAAATGTACATTTGCAAATGGATTTTTCTTTTATTCCTTCTGTCACTCAGGATTTGTGTAAATTTCTCCATTTTCTAAGTCAATGCAGCCATTAAGACATTAAAACTTTGATGTTCTTACAGCGTTGCTCAGCTGGCACTCGACCCTCATTGGAGGAAGATGAAGGTATCTCGAAGAACATGCTGAAGGTTTGATAATGACTTCCAGATGATTTTGGCTTGTTTTTAGATTTTATTTTATTTTTTAAATAAAACCAGGAGTTACCAAAAAAAACAACTCTGTTTTCAACAACAAAAAAAAAAGATGTTTTCATGGCAGCATCCAGGCTAAATACCAATGAGCAGAAAAGATGTGGATTGTTTCATGTCTCTAACTCTCAGGAAAAAAGACAAGTTTCCATTCCCTTGAAATCAGAAGGTTATCACTTCAGTAATTCGGTTCAAAATGTAAAACTTATTTAGATTAATTTTACAATATGTGATGTATGCCAAGCTTTCAGGAGGTTGAACCATGAACTAACACCCATAAACACTTTTTATGCTAAAAGTTATGCATTGTACGGAATATGAAGTCAGGGTTCCATTTGCATGAATTAATGCATCAGTGCATTAATTCATGCAGTGTGGAATGGAGGCCCTGCTGAAGGTTGCTTTCATAACTCATTTGTACTGTTAAGTCTTGTGCTTGTGTCTCATTTTCCTCTAAACAACCCATAGACCACAAAGCACCAGTACAGACGTTTTTCTCATTTCCCTATGAGATCCGTCTGACATCTTGTCTGGTTTAGAGGGGCTGAACACAACACAAACCTCCCAGTAAAGTTATCCCTTATGTTGTACATTTCTTCCCGTTTACTTAACTTTCCAACAATTTGACCAGCAAGGTCTTGCGGCTTACCCTCCTTGTGGGGGAGTCGCTAACAGCATGCTAAACAACAGTAGAGTTAGCAGTGTATGAGTAGGCCATAAAATATTTTGTATTAAACATTGTTGCCCTCATGTAATATTCTAATTTTCTAAGGTGGTATTCTTAAATCTGTTGCCATTATGTTTTCATCTGTTCAGAATATTAATATTGCAAAGAACTCTGGAATACAATATTTACAATATTTGTTGGCTAATATACTCAAAGTTTCATGAGTTTGCACCTTTTCCAACAGATTGAATATGACACTAGTGCGCAGAATGTCACTGCAGGTAATGCCCACTTTTGATTACAGTCTTCTGGTTGGTAAATGTCACAGAGATGTTTGGAAGCAAAGATGAGAAACCACAGCAGTGAGGAAGATGTGGATTTATTGGAACTGATATTGTCTCTGCAATACATTGATTTGTATTATTTTCCACCATTGTGTTTCCCTTCCTGTGAGCCATAGTAATCAAAATTAAGTTAAATGTATCCTCACTTGGATAGGATTACTGAAATAATAAACGTTTCAGGTATGTTGTAATTAATTAAAGTGCTTCTAGAAACATTTCAGGGTCGAAATAGAACTAATAAACTAATCAAGGCTAGCCAACTTTAATTCAGCAGAACTGGATGAACAGACATCTTGAGTAAATACAGTGAAGGCATCGCAGACAGAACGCCTGTTTTCCAGAGATCCTGCCGATTCATGTCCACATATGTAAATTTTAACGTCAAACTCTAAAGTCAAATCCCTTTTTTGTTTCTCTGTGGACTAGTTTGCACGGAGAACGTAAAGAAACAGATGCACTGCTTGCCAAAATGCTTTAGCTAAGGCTTTAGTAGGAATAGAGAACTGTCCCTTGTATCCATCTGAAAGCAGCAGTGTCTTCAGCAGATGTGGTTTTTTTCCAGTGGCTCACTAATGGAGCTCCATCAACACTTTTAAGTTGTGGGCGGTTTCTAATAGACTGGAAAAAGATGCTCTCTAAGTCACTTTATCCATTTACTATTTTATTTATTCTCCATTTTCTTCCATGAGAGCAGCTGAGTGGAAATGCTTAATTAATAGCTGTTTGTGTGGGTGCAGTTGTGTTTAATCGTAAACTGATGAATGAGTTAGTACTTTACAGGGAAGTTTCAGAGAGTATAAGTATTTTCATGCATAAGGGGCACTGATGTGCAACATGTTATAGATGCCATTTCATACCTCCCTTTGAAACTGCAGCTTAAGTTTTACCTGTTCACACCAACAATTGTCCTTTTTGTGCTATACAGGAAGACTACTGATTCAATCATTCACTCAAAGAGAGTATGTCTGGTTAAGAAAAGTATTTTTCTTACGGGAGTTTTTCCTACTAATAACTCTGTGAACTCACTTTAGATAGAAAGTACTCCAGGTCATCAAAAGTATATCTGAATTTCTCTATGGATGTTATTGACAGATTATATTGCCTTTGACGTACTGTACACTCTTTTAACAGAAAGTAATGTTTTTCTACTCTGCATTGTTGCCATTGCTACTGTTGTCAATAACAAAGAAAGTACATCTCAAAAAAGCTCTTAATGGAGCTATTGTGACCATTAAGTCAGTGTATTATTTCTATAAAGAGCACTCCTGGTAAAAGAAAGCATTCATAGTGCAGTGCTTTTGTGTTTAGTTTAATTTCTCTCCTGGACGAAACTTCTGACTAATCAGTAAGTCAGAGCAGTTTCTCTGATCAGAAAAGTATGTCTGATGCTTGAAAGTATTCCTGACCAAAGACAGTATCAAGTATCTTGTCCAGAGATTCTATGTTCTGGATGTGTTTCTCGAGGTAATCCAGTACAAACGTTTGTAGCTTTATTTATCTCCTGCCCAAAGATATTGAGTCAGATTTTATTCTGACTATATAATAAAGTGAAATTATTTAAACTGAATGAATTGGCACAATTTAAATAGAGATAATTTATGTCACAATGTGACATTTGAGCTTCAACCAATTTTGCCATACGTTTGTTTTTGTATATTTATGATATAAAATGATATTCCCTGTAGAATCTACTTTGGTTTTTGTTGGCAAAAAATACAAAAACCCAAATGAGCAGATAATGTTTACTACAAACATCACTGTTATGTACCAGTGTTTCTTATACGACCACCAGATTCTCATCTATGAATATAATGAAACTGAACAGTGTAAAAGTGCCCAGGAGGTCTTTAAAACATGTTTCAATCGGCCATCACTACAAACTATGCAGCAGTTAGAAATTGAAGCGTACCATCGATACCGGAGAGTAGGACTCTGGAGTGATCGTAGGCAATTACGTTGGCGTATCTGTTCTTTGGTTTGTTGACCTCCAGGTTGGAGTGCTCCCAGGTGAACTGCTGACCAGGGTCAATGGACTGGAAAGGAGAAGAGCATCATAATGTTAGCACAATAAAAAGTTTTCTGATACAAGACGAATACAAATTACATGAGAGAACAATGATAGTTAACATTTAGGATGTTTCCACATTCTTAAATTCTGCTTTCAGCAACAAAACTGCAAATGAAAGTTGGATCTGATGTTTTTGACTGATGTGTAGATCATTTCTTTAAGAGTATTCTGGAAAAACTTTGGGCCATACATGGTTTTATGCATTCAGATACTATGCAGGTCCTGTTTAGCTAGAATGTGGGGACTTTTTTTTTTTTTTTTAAAGTAAAAGCACTTATAAATATTTCAGCCTGGTATGTCTGATGTTTCAGTTGACCCCAGATTCTATTTTAGCTTTTGCCAACTCTAATAGCACATTTGTTGAAGAGTAAAAGCTGAAAACGTACATTATGTGCTTCTGCTATGCATAATATTGATTTTTTTTTCGTTTTTGTGCTGCTGTAAGACCTTCTCGGCTGCACAAACACAGTGAAGCAGAAAGGCTTTGAAATATTAATGACATACTACTCTATGGAAAAGTTATACTTACACTAGCCATGCTAAACACTGCAAGCCCTCAAGCTTAAAAGAGCGACAGTGGTGGCAATAAACTTACACCCAAAGCTTCTTGTATTAAAGATTACCTTTGTTCTGAAAAAAGAAATATGTAAAATTGAAAAAAAAAATTATGCACAAATTGCCTTGAGAAATTATTTTTTTTAAATGACAAATGACTTCCAGAGACATGAGGACTGAATTATTCTGTATGGAAAAAGGTTCCAGATAAATTAACTGGTTTGCTAAATCTGATTTCATCTAATTATGTTACTATTTCGTCCATTCGTATTTTATCAATAAACAAACAATTTAATTCTTGTGTAGGCTATTATTTACTGTGTACCATCTTACTTCTCCAAGTGGATAAGTAACTAATAATGAATAATCATGAATCATCATCATTTTAGTCTATATTGTTTTCCATTTGTTTTGTTTCTGATTCCTGTTTAGCCCAGAAAAATGCATACGACACTAATATTTGACATTTGAAATTTGACCCTTCGTCAAACCAAAATACCAACCAACTTTCTGTTGGTGATTATTGTGTAATGAGAGTCACAAAACTGCATTTCATTACTGATTATAAAAGCCGGTAAGAAAAATGTCCTGCGGGTAATTGTGTAATTAATCTACATTAAATGTTTCAACTTGCTTAAATAAATGAACTTCAAGTTTATAAAACTCTGGCCATGTCCACACATATGTGTTTAGTTAGCAATATTGGGATCTTCTGATAATGTTGTTGAATATTTAGAAGATTAAATCCTCTGCGTTTTCTGTTTTAAGCTCAGGAGGGCATATGACAGTGGGTAGGAACTGTCATATATGACATCATATATGACATCATATATGTTGAGGAACATCATATATGTTGAGGAAAACATGAGATACAACTCTTAAGGTCAAATCTTTACCTCAGACTTACTTTAGCCATGTTCAGGAATTTCTTCTGTTGAACTTTGATGCATTTAGTACTTACGCTATCACCCCCTATTGGCACAACTTAGGTATTACCAAGCTTTTGTAAACTGATCCCAGAGAAAGCGTAGATGCAGGTTTCTCCAAAAGCAAAGAAAAATAATCTCCAATACTATAGACTTTGCCAAGCTAAGCCCTTCAATTTTAGCACAATTCTCCCAAACATTAGCCTTCCAAGGACATATTTTTCTTATCAATAGGTCCCGTCCAAATCTATCCTAAACAAAGGCATGGAAAGTCAGACTCAGTGTGATTTTTACCAAAATATGTTCAAACAATGGGCTGCAACATTGCTTACAATATAAAAATCTTTATTACATTGTGCTCATAAAATTGCTTTCCACTGCTCTGAAATAAGCAGTATGAAATTGGAATTGAAAGGTACTTAAGCGGCACTAATGATTTGGCAGCTTGGCAGTTTGAGGCCCACAAGGTGACCTCGTAGATTATGGAGAAGCTGAATGATCAGCACAGAGAGACCGGCAGAAAAGGGTAGTGGTAATTATTTTTCAAATGCATCTGAGGCCTTTTTTGCAGATTTTTTTTAAGGATCTATGAAAGGCATAGTGCTAAATTACCAGCTGCATACAGGAATAATTCATACTGTTGGAGAATCTTCTAAAAGATCCTGGAGGGCTTTAGACTTCTAGGTTCTACAGTTATATCGTAAGATGGCTACATTATGCTTGTTTTACTTTATCAACTCTTACATATTTTTTTGAAAAGCAGTTTGATTGTATGAAGGATCTTGACTCAACTTTGTGAGGCCAAAACCCTTTGGAAACACTGCTGGTCTTAATGTTTTCACACAAACTTTATAGAAGACACATTCTTTTGCTTCTTGATGTTTTTTTTGGTGACTACATCTAACTACATTTGACCTATTTTTAAATGGTCTCAGCAAAGAGTGGACACTCACTTCATATTCCTGCGAAAACTTTAGGTTGTCGTTAGCTTTCAGGCGCTCTACGTGATCGGCCAACTCCATGATGGGGATCGGCGGGTGGTTCGCCATACCTGTCACAAAAAAATAACAAGATGGACTGATCATCGCTCAGGCACAAGCCTCAATTACCAGCATATGATTATAAGAGGTGGAGGTGGAAGAGTGAATCTTGTTAGGCTAGTTTGTTTACTCAAAGCAGTGACCATGCTAATAAAGAGACACAAAAAGCCAATGAGAGGCCATTGAGCACACTTTAGCCCCTACTCCCTATGGAGAGAGAAAAACGTTATTCACACAGAACGCCGCAGAGGGTAGTTAGCAATGACACAAACATCCCCAACACACACAAACGTCACACGTTGAATGTTAGGCTGCTGACATCTGCTTTGAGTGATGTCATTTCAAACTCTGCCTCCTGCGATGACATGGTGTTAAACGCGTGATGAATTAGATGCTGATGTGGAGACAAAACTTAGCAGAAACAAAAGGAGGAAAGAACTGCGGCTAAAGAAAACGATTATGGGTCATGTCAAAAGCATAATTGAGAACAACTAACTTGACAAATGGAGGTTACTGGGGTGACTGGGCGCACCTGAACCTGTGGAGGAAATGTGGGTGAAATTAACTTTATTATAGACGTCACAGCAATGTGATGACTGTTTTTAGTAAAAGAAAAAACAAAAAAAAGGTAGAAAAGGGAAAAGAAATAGCTGATTTTGTCTATTCAACATGGGAAATTAGTAACATACAAAATATTGCGATGCCACTGTGCTAATTTCACCGGGAAGAGGTAGACTGAATGATCTGATCATTCATTTAGTTTACTGAACAGAGTAAACTAAATCCCAACTAAAAATATGTTTTATTTCAGATAATAGATATTGGAGCAAATTTTCATTTCGATTTCATCTGGAGGGACATTTGTGACGAATAACTGGTAGAGATGCACTGATCAAGCCACCAGTCTTTTGTAAATTACTGGTGATATCAGAAGGAGGTTGTATATGTCAGGTGAGATATACCTTCAGAAACAGAAGAGTTTTGCTCATTTTAGTTGAAACTTTTTTAACCCGCCATAGTGTTGGATTAGAAACCCCAGTTGGGACAAAAAAAACCACATGCCATCAAAGAACAATGCAGAATCCAGAATGTTGCTGTTGTATTAGAAAGTTAGATCTCAAACATACACATACAATGGCTCTATAGGGTTTAATGTAGTATTTTGTAACAAGTTACATCAAATGATTAGGATAAAATAATCTTGAGTGGGCCATCTCCAGTTTGTGATCATTAAAAACTAACTTGATGTGCTGCAGCAGTTCAGACTGATTTGATTTCACGAAGCAGAATTACAATGTCTAAATAATTTATAGTCAGGTTGTATAAAAAAAAGCTCCAGAAATCAATGTGTTTCAATGTGGCTATGACCGATGTGCTATTTTGCCAAACCGGGCGCCTGGCGCTCTATGCAACACTACGTTTCATTCTGATTTCTGGCACAAGTGGGCATTAGCAAATGGAAGCTGCAACGTTTTCACACCCACTTATACACGCCTTCGAACGACTGCAAGGACTGCAAGCACTGCCTGCATATCAGTCCACCACTCAAAATCCATTTTTACTAAAGGGATTGGGGGGGTTGAGGTGCAACAACGAGAGTGCCTTTCTTGACATGCCATCGTTCAGACATCAAGCATCCTTAAGATGGAAATGTCCAATGAGAGGGGTGAAGAGGTGAAAAGGAGGGGAAGTGCAGAGAGAGGTGTTCTTATGTAGAAGTGCTTCAGAGAAAGTGGTCCTGTGGTGAGAAGAAAAATATTTGGTTCTTTCTGTAGCTTCAGAGAGCCAAGATACTGGCTCTAAGTAAGTAAAAAAATAAGATGGGCTTGAAAGGTGAGAAAAATAGTGGAGGGATGGTTGGAATCGGTTCCAGGCTGAGGTAAAAATACTCCTCTGCTTGGATGAAATGATCTGTAATGGCCCTAAAACCCCGACGGAGCTTTTTTGAATATGCACAAATGAGCCTGCAGGGATAATTTATCCCCGTTTTGGGCTGGCTGACCTGAAAAATACGTGTTTCATATTACAACTTTATTGGCAGCGTCTGAACACCCGTTCTGAAGCAGTCAGACCCAAAGAAAGTCAAACTGTAATAAAATGTACCACTTTTGGCCCTGGAGATGGTACAAATATGAATCTCCTTTCCTGGTAATACAGCGTCTTGCCAAAGTACTAATCGACCCAGGAGGTTTTCACATTTTGTCACATTGCAACTTCATGCATTTAATTGGGATGTTATTTCATAGACAAACACAAAATAGTATGGAATGATGAAGTAGAATGAAGTTTGAAATTGGTTTTTAAATCATTGATGGTTTGTAGGAGCACGCATCAGTGTCATTAGAGCTGCGACTCTTCTGGAAATGTTGTCAATTTTGACAACATCAGAATGCTGTTTTTGCCAAAAAGAGATCTTTTAAGATTTATGACTGGGTTTTTCTAACAAGAGAAACATGCTGTTCCGTTGTAGCTCTGGCTGCCATATTGGCATGCAGGAAGGCAAATCTCCATCCCTGCTAAAGAATCAGTACAACACAGGAGGGTTCTAGTTGCCAGCTTGGTGACTTCTAAGTGCATCTTGTTGCACTGGATTTTATTTACGGGTATCAGAGTAAAGCGAAATAAATACAAATTGAATTGATGCCACACTTTGAAAACAATCTTATATATTTTTATGTACTACTTTGTGTTGGCTTATCAGATAAAATTGCAGCCTATATGGATGACTTTGATTGGAATATGACAAAATGTGAATGTGTTCGAAGCCGCAAAAACACGGGTTTCGTCATCCTCTCAAGTGTGGTTTTCACACAACTCTGATTAATTTCATATTTCGCTCACCTCCTACAATGCAGGTCTGTGCTATTCTGGGTGAGCATGACAAGCTGTAATGACCTGCACAACCCAGATGCAGACAGAGATGACATATGCCACTGAGGTGTCGAGTCTGCATTCCTGCCTCCAGATTCTCCACAGTGAGGCGTCTCTAGAGAGCCCGATGTCAGTATTGACCCTCTCTGTCTGTTCAGAGCACCTGTCCAAGGCCTCTTGTACAAAACGCTCCCTTGTTCAGGGTCAATCTTACCAAGAATGGGTGATGAAGAAGAATATTTGGTTTTGTTCCCTTGAAGAAAGCAATCAGTGGCATTCAGACCTTTTTCCCAAGATGCACATTCAGATTTTTAGGGGTTTTTTTATTTTACACAACGTTTGATCTGGAATACTTACCAGGTGTCTGGAAGTTAAGACGCCGCAGCTCAACTGGATCAGTGGGATGATGAAGAGGCATTTCTTTGCTGTTTGGAAGGCTGCCTTTTCTGGCTTCTGTTTCTGCTCTTTTTCTGTAGGATATAAAACAAATTCAAATGATCTCAGCCAAGAAAACAGATGCTTTTTTTTCTCTATTGTTGTATAACCTCAAAATGCGCCTTGTTGTCCCATGAATAATGAGGGGAAATATGTAATTAAGGAGCTGACAGGACTACATTCTCTCGGCATGCAGGACTACAGGGGATAGTCTGAGTAACATCTCTGCATTGTATAATGGCTTGCAGTACAATAGCTTCTAGCTGGTTAATTCCAGCCTTAGTGAAGCTTAATGTGCACGTTTCAGTGATAGTGTCAGGTCATGCAGTCAGCTTTTAAGAAAATTGGAAGCTTTGTTGGGGCCAGGATTTATATGCATTATACTGAAACCAGAGTTTATTAATGTACATATGCTTAATTATATAACATGGTGCAAAACCAGTCCTTATTTCTTATGCATAGCTTGCATAGCATGCCTTATTTTTAATCATTTAAAGTAGTCTTTAATACTTCGGCAAGCTCTCTGAAGGACTTCACTAGTCTTTATTTGGACTTCAACTTTTTCATCCATTTTCAGCATAAAATACGTAATTAGCTTTAAAACAAAGAAAGTGGACAAGAGGAGTACAAAAGTCATTAAAAAAAAAAGAAAAGTAACTACAGCAGATAAAGACAATAATAATAAAAAAAACCCAGCAGATAGCTGACATAGGCCCTGAAAGATGCAGTACGTCATCCTGTAGTTGATTTACTGTGCAGGTTTTCAGCTAACAGCTCTTGGAGGATTATTCTTTTGTGCTTAGGCATAATGCTTTAATGTCGATTCAGGGAAACTCTTGCATTTAAGCTTTAAGGGTGTATTTAAAAAAGGCAAGTTATGATCTTATCTTTTCTTTTTTCCTTGCTTCTCTAAGTTGGGTCTTATGTTTAAAATGAGGCCAGATTTATTTTATTTTATTAACTTACCTCCTCTATTAGATTCTAAGTAAGGCTCTCTTTGCTTTTTGTTATTGCAGTTTTTAAATTGATTTTAAAGCCTTTAAATTTAGGCTTTAATTGTTTAGCATAGTTTTAGATGTCATTACAAATTAAATATAGGGATCCAGGACGAGCCCCCAATTAAAACTATAGCCTGATTAAACAGCTTGATGCACAAATCACAAGCCTGAGATCCCCATTGGGTAAGAGATAAGGTACATAGAGACACAACCTTCTAGCTACAAAGCAAGAATGCTAACAAGTGCATAACTATGACCACTTAGCATAATCAACCATATGAGCTACTGCAATGGTATATTTTTCATATTTGACGAACGAAACTGTAACAAATGATGCGTCAACTGTCTTGAGAAATTATATTACATATCATCACCGCATTAGCCTCTCCTTGTCTTAATTAGTCGGTCAGACTAAAGTAGTTGCCTGTCTAACTGACCTGCCATCATAAGCCTACGGACTAGTATGACAGTAACTAATACATATAGCTAAGATTCTTCTTGTAATAATATTCATAATACTGGATTATTTTTATTTGAGATGATATTCCACATTTTTGATTTAAATGTTTGTATCAACAACATAAAAGTGTTTTGCTCAAAACCATACAGTGACAATTTCATCCCCGCCAAAACCCAGTTATGTGCTTTTTCCTTTTTCTGTTAAAAAAAACAAAAAACGATCTTACATGTGCAATGTGCCTCTCTTGCACGATAAAGACGTGTTCATTAGCGACATGCAAAAGAAAAGAACTAACCAAGAAGTTCTAGGTTTTATTATTTTTATGCTGTTCATTTCTTTGGCACTCTTACCTGTCTGGTTTGCTGCTCCATTGGTCAGCAAAAAAAATCAAAAAAAGAAATGGCAACACAACATTAGGGAATAATATTACTGAGACTTCCAGAAACTAAATCAAAAGCAGCAAGAGAAAAATGAATCCATCTCGCCTGACTTTTTTTTTTTTTTTGCTTTGTGTGCAAGATTAGTGATGCTTCACTTCGGGGGATTATGCTCAATTATGCAGCCTTGAGGTTCTTTGTTTCAAACGCTACAGATTCCCAGGTGCAGCCAAGATTCGTACAATGTATCTCAGCTATTTCAAGCAGTTTCAGCTGATTGCTTCTTGTTCAAGCATAAAAGTCATCTCTTGACTGCTAATTGGCGTGTCTGTCTGTTCCTGTACTCCACTGTTTTATGCATTTATCAAACCCAGAAATGATGCACACTAAAGATTCATGCATTTGGTATTTTATATGAAATACCAAATGCATGAGTTGAGTTTAATGAAATGTGTATGATGGGGCGCGCGATTGTGGTGGGGTTTTTTTTCATTTGAAACAAAATCCATCAACCTTATTGCCATAACTGTATTACTTTTATGTCCAAGCTCAGCAGATCTCACCACAATTTTGTTGTGTTGTTGCATGAAAGTTGTATTCTACCCCATAAATATTGATCTTCAAGAGAAATATCACCTAATTCTAGTGCTAACTGTCCCCTTGCCTGTCAAAAACTAGTCTGTTAATCAATGTTTAAATCTACTGGACTTTTACAGATGCTAAAGAAAATAAATCAGAAATAATGAAAAGAAAATAATATATTTTTTTTATATAATTAAGTTGAAAATAATGAAACATGTTTTCTAGTTTTAACATAGAGGACAATCCAGAAACATGGCAAAGAACTATTTACAACTGATTTTTATTGCTATTTGTGCTATTACTATGTTCAGAAAAAATCCTTTCCACAAGCAGCGTAGGCAACAAACTGTTCCTTGCGGACTCCTGTGAAAATATGCTTAGGCGTAGACATTTGACTGAATGAACTGCTGGTTATGCAGAAGGCTCGAGGAGACGGACGAGGAAGTGAACGATCCAGGAGCGTAAATGTGTGCAGGTGCATGTTTAAAGGCTGTGCGTGTCCTGGCGGAACAGGAGGACAGGAGAAGGAAGCATAAGGTCAAAAATGAGGATCTGTAGCTCAGGTTCCCCAGTTGGATGGGTAGCGGTGAAAGGTGTGGGGAGAAGGGAGGGGAAGGTTAGGATGGCTGGGAAGTGAGCCCACACCCCGGGGTCCTTCTGAAAGCTTCACACACATGCAGTGACAGGCAGCAGATAGTCAAAGCTCTTCCCTCCTACGCTTGACTGATGAGCAGTGACATTACGGGCTCAGAATATCACTAGGGGGTTCCAGTTAAAAGAAAAAAAAAGGAGGGGAGGGGTTATTTTCATTCAGTGGGAAGAGCATTGCAGCAGTGTTTGCTACAGTTTAAAGAGAGTTCCTGAGTGTGTGGAGGGAGGCGTGTGATTAACTTTCAGTCAGCAGACGTGTCTGTTTGAAGGACTGTGGGCGCCTGAGCTTTGATGGCTTGACAGTTCGGGTAGATGCATGTTTGGAATTACTCATGCTAGAATTAATGTGAATTACTGAGAAGGAAGGTCACACTTAGTCCAAGGATCGATGTGCCTCAGGCTTAAAAATAAAAATCACATTTTCTACATCTGAACACTGGAATTTGTTTCAATTTTTCAGTTTATTCAGTGCTACATTGTTGCTACTCACATAGCATCCTTTATAATTATTAGCCACCCTGCTGAAGATGTAAAAAAGCCTTAAATAACTATTATATTGCAAAAGGATCAGCTGACAAAAAACAAACCTCATTATCGGCAAACCTCACAAAACGATATTCCTCTATTTTCTAAACTATTTTCTTCTAGTAAATTGATCAGTGTCTAGGAGTTTATTACCTTATGGACTGATTTTTATTTCTCTAGTGAATAAATATAATGTGACATTATAAACTCTTCAAAGTGGGAACAAGAGGAGAACAAGGAATTTTAGTAAACAGGACAGGTGTTAATCTTTATTAGTCAGAAAATGGCTGCAAGAAAATAGCTGCTTGCCGGAACCTGGTCAAATTTCCAGTCAGAGCAAAAATTAAAACAACTAGAACGGTGACTGGCGAGGCTGGACGAGGACCCAGCCCGCACCGACCAAAGCCGTACCACTCAGCGGAAAAGAGGCGTTAGGATTCAACAGGTTTTCATAACAACCACTAGACGGCAACCAGTCGTTTGCAAGCCAAGCCAACTCCCACAAGCGCTAACATAAACAACAGGATTCCTATGACTTTACTTCAAAATACCTTTTCTTTATTTTTATTATTCTTTATAACCCAGAACTGAAGAGACAGAGAAGCTAATGAAAACAGTTAAATGGCTGATAATTTACATTTTAAATGGAAGAAAAATTCAAGATTTGATGTAATGACGCCCCCCAAAAATACAAAACATAAATAATAGTAAGTAAATACATTTTAAGAATTTGAGTTTTTCAATTTTAAAGTTTTTATAATGAAATAAGAAATAAATCCTTTATATCTTTTCTTATACTTGTGCGGACTAGGAGAATGATGAATTCAAAACTCAACTTAAAACAGAATCCTTGTTATTTAGTCAGATAAGATTAAATCTGTGCTTTTTAACAACAAACACTCCACTTGAAATAAATGTTGCAGACACAAGAAAAGCACCTTCTGCACCTCACTGTTAAGTACAGTAGAGGCTTTTGATGCAGATATACGTTAAGCGCTTCTATCTGTGACAGATTGAGTTTCTAATGTGCTGCAATTTCCTCACCTTTTATAAAGAAGGATGGCGATGACGATGCATATGATGAAGACAACTGCCAGGACGGGCCCCACCACCCAGATAAGACCTTCCTCCTCGTCCATGATTGGCTGGGGATTGAGGTCTGCTGAAACAACTGGGTCGGAGTACGGGCTGGTGGCATACATGATCTGAGAAGGAAAAATCAAAACTTTGGTCCAGATTAAGAAGAAAACAGATAGTTTTTGCTGTTTTAATACCCCTATACGGCATATATTTGCAATGCAGTTCAGGAAGGCAAATTCAAAGCTAATTCAAAGTTTTCTCTTGAGTAATTTTTTGCACAGCTGCTGTTTGACCAACTACAATTATCTGAGTATCTTTCTTCTCAAGGAAAGAGCTGATTGAACCATTTCATATTCAAATTAGAGGTAAAAAAGATGGTCTCCAGGGAAGAAAATGTATGCGTTAGTGGGCAAATTAGAGATTTGCCTCTGTACGTCATTATCTACCTGAACTCGGGGTTAGTGAAGAGAGTACGAGGTAGAGCTGTAAACCCTGGAGCTCATCAAATCCATCATCTTTCCTGCAGCTGCCTAATCATGCTGCTTTCTGCTCTTTCGTCTGCACTGGCACACACAGGCACGCGCACGCACATTGACACACTGGCTGCAGCAGCGGAGATAAGGTGGACCACACGTAGGATGCAATTAAAGAGGAGCTCTGTTATCGAGGTGTTCCTGCGATCGGCGAAGGTCTTCAGGGGGTTTCTCTCCCTAAAGCGTCCAGGGTCGGCTTTTTGGACCGGTTCCCACTGCTGCTTTCGGTTTTCATGGTAAAGCTGCACAAGTCCTCAGAGTAACACTCGACCAGAGGCAGACTGCGACCTTAGGCCGAGATGAAGTGGATTTGACCCTTAACAGTTTTTATAACTCAATAAGAAATCAGGGAGAGAACTTGAGCTTTAAGATCACAGCGCCTTGAAAAAGTATTCACATCCAACCTTTTAACTTTTTTTTTCAACCATATACTTAAATATATGTTCATGGGATCTTAAATGATTCACCAACACAAACAAGGTAGAGAATATTTGAGAATTTCCCACATTCCCACAGCACAATGATGGTGTTCAGTGTGATGTGCAGGGCGTTATTAGAGGTTAGCATGAAGCTTAAAGGGTTTTTGTTTAGGCCTCATCTAACCAGAGCACCTTCTGTGTTTGCTGTGTATCTTACTCAGCTTTTTAAGTTGACACTCTTTCAACTATGGTTTTCTTCTGGCTATAGCATTGCTAACAGCTCCTCCTTTGCAGCTGATCCAAAGTTAACAATTTCTGATTAATGGTCCCTTTGCATAGCTTCTAAGCTTAGGTGTTTGTTGGTATGCAATTGTGACAGCTATATGAGATGTTCAAAACTTGGGCTATTTTCTTATCAGCAGCTCTTTATCCCTGACTTGTCTGTTGTGTTGCTTGGTGATACAACTACGTAATACCTTTTGTTGGACTATTAAATAAAATTCTAAGAAATTACATCAAGATTTGGGGTGGTACAGGGACAAAGTGAAACTGTTTGAATTTCTTTGTCTATAGAATACCGTTACTTGAACAAAACTGAAAAACAGCTGGAGAAGCAAACATACGTTTTCAGACATCTCCAACACGGCGAGCACGAAGAAGATGTATTCCTGGCCGTTCTGGAGTTGTTTGTTTTCAAAGTCGTCGTAGATCTTGCCATCTCCCAGGGTGAACTCTTTGGGCAGGTCTTTGAAGTGCGCAGCAATGTAGGCTTTGGGCTCGGCGTGCCTCTGGAAGCGAAGGCCTCTGCTCGTTCGGTTTATCTCTTTCAGTAGCTTTGGTGAAAAAAGGAAAAAAACAGCTGACAACACGGGACACGTTCCAGCCGCACGCACACAAAAACAAACCCCGCACTCACTGAATCTGACAATCTCTTTTGATTGCTGAGCTGAAAATGCTGATTGCAAAAAAGGCAGAACATGAGAAGAAAGATCAATAACTTTTTTCTTATTTCATCTACTTTTATTTTGTTGGACGACAAAAGATTGAGAGATTAAAAGATTGTTTGAATTTCCGTCATTTAAAGCAGCTGAGGATTATCCAGCAGCTTCAAACAGTGAGAAACAGACTGAATTAATTCAAAACTTACATCGCTCTGTTGATATAATCAAAAGCTCTTTTCTGCTTAAATGCATCGACAAGTAAAATCTGGGGAGAACTTGGCAGCGTTTGATAAGTGTACTGTAATTTATTTTCCACTCATTTCCTGCAGAAAATTAATCCAAATAAAAAGAAGGAAAGTTAAACATGCTGCAAACAAAATAACTTTGAATTTGTGAGTTTCGACATCGCGCTGATCCGTTTTTACTCCATAACTGTTATTTGGGGCATTATTTCACCGCCTTTCTTTCATAGCCACTAGTGATAATGATCCTACGAGGGTGAAAGGAAAACAATGCCCTTCATGGAAGCCGGAGTCGTCAAATTCAAATTTCCTCTTACAAAGCATGGATGATAATTATGCTAATCGCGCCTGGCTAGCTGTTTCTCTGTCTGAATGCATATATCCAACTTGTGTACAGGGGTGCGTGTGTGTGTCTGCCATTCACATTACAGAGTGTGTGTCCTCGGCCGTTGTGTGCTTTGTTTTGGCTGCGGGGGTGTTGGTGCTGCCCGATAATGTCTTCAATCATCTCTCCTGTCAACACGGCTAAATCTAGCTGCCCTTGGGAAAAGTTGTGAAAAGGTGAGTGCCAATATTGACAAACAAATAAATTCTGACGGAGAGGGTGACTTTTGGGGCCATCGGTCAAGGCTACAGACATGGGCCTCTGGGCATGAGCTGTAAAGGTGTTGCTGGATGAGACCCCTTGTGTTTTCTTTTATCCATCTGTGCATATGATATAATGTGATGTTTATACCAATAAAATAAACATCAGAAGCATCACTGCCTTTGCCAGACTCTGAAATAGTTGTGCCGTGAAAGGGACCAATCTTTTTGCAGTTTTCTGTTAAAAAAGGGGCAAATAACAAAAAACTGGATAAAAACAATTAAATGTATGAATCTTAACCAGGTATTTGATTGTCTTTCAAAATGGGTAGGTAACGTTAAAATGCATACAAAAGGAAACTTTTGAGCGGTGGCACTCTAAAACCAAATGTTGAATGATAACTTCAGAGAGCAACTGTCTTTTATTTGAAAAAACAAAAAATAAGAAAAAGATAAATTTCTCAACAAAAAATACCGTTTTAATGCAACACAGAAATTAAATCAAGAGAGAACGTTTACCTTCCTAAAGATTCTGAAAGATTTGCAAAAGTAAATTGGGTCCCACCAAAAAGAGTCTTGTTCTTCTAACAATATGCAAAACTTTTGGCTTCAATTATAATAAACTCAGCTCTTCAAACTAAATTGCTTTACATTTTTTTTTTTGAGCCAAATAAATGACCTACTGTTCGTGTTAATGTCCATTCATCATGTGCAGCATTAGCTTGAAGTGATACCTGTGTAAACTTAGTAGACTTAGTGTTCTGGTGAAACCATCGTTCATTGGAATGAGGATGTTGACAGCTTTAGATTAAAAAGCTGCTCCGGAAATGTTTTGATTTCTGGAGCAGAAATTAAAACATTTAACCTAAATGTCACAAAAATTAAAGATTTTGAATTGCATTTTTGTCACAAGCACTCACTGGCCACTATTGTGAGTCAACAGCAGACATAGCTCACAATAGAGTGTTCATAAATTATTGGCTATTGTGTCATTTTCTTAGGTCTGCAAGGTATGGGTTGTGTTATGCACTGACCCACTTGAAATATCTTTATTCTTTGGCCACTTTCACAAATGTGCTCAGCTGCCTTATACAATTTTTTCCCCTCTTCAGACATCGAAGATAACTTCTGTACGTTTCAAGTCTGAAAACATATGAAAAATAGACCTAGAAAAGTAATGCTCATGAGTTTGATACTTTTAACACATGAGATTCAAACGTTAATTCGAAATCTGAATTTATAAAAGCCATCATTTAGTTATCAACATTGCTGCACACCTTGATGCTTCCAAATTACCCAACTTTGTGCATGTAGTTCTAAATATAAACGTCAAGAGGCTTGTGCGCTAGTTTTTCCTGAAACGCGAAGAGCCGCTAAGGCCTGATGCAGCTCTTCAGGTAATTACTGCAAATACAAAGAGGAGGACGAGAAGGTGGGGTTGGGATGGCAGTTTGCAGTCCAATTGATGGCTACTTCATGTTCTCATTTCCATATGAACAGTGCTCTCTAGAGCTATTTGCGTCAATCAGAAAGACTCATCGGCTGTCTCTCCTGTCTTTTTACCTGTCTCGACTTACTTTTTCCTGCTTTGAGAAATTAAATATGTGCTAGTCGCACACAACTTTGCAAACTGAGTTATGAAATGAGTCTTGACAGAATACTGCAAACAGAATTTGAATTGTGCCAGTATTTTAATAATTTCATTCAATTCAGTGCTACAAGAACGTACCTCTTCCAGATTCATCTCATCTGGACTGTCCCAGGGACTGTAAAACTTCCCGGTGCGTTGCTTCTTCAGAGGTACAACCACAACATAGTAACCCCTGGAAAACACACAGAAAAATAGTTTTTGTTAAAGGAGAAATGTGATGTAGTCACTCATTTTTGTTTCTGTGAGGCTTAGCATGCTCAGAATACTTTGCCAGTGTGATCACTTCTTACTCAGCCAATGGATTAATCAAAAGTCAAAAAAGATACAGAATTAAACCATTCTCATCCCACCATCAAAGTGGCAACAAAACTGCCACACTTGAAATTTTCTAGTGGGGCATTTCACCAGCTAACATGAGCCAGGATGGCAGTGTAGCCGGCTAATGCAAAGCTAATTAGCTTGAGCTGTATTATGGAAGCCAGTGGGTCAAGTGCAACCATCAAAAAAAAAGAAGAAAAAAGGATGAGTTAGAAGCCATCATGTGCAATGTCATGTGTTCCCTGGCCTTCTGACGATCCTGGGCTTTGTTGAAAGGCTGTAAGAGACTTTACTGGGCTTAGGGGAGCGCGGTCAAATGAGTCGGGCTGCTTTAGTATGTAATGATTGAGGTGAAGAGGATATTAGTCTCAAAAGCAGGGAGGAATAAAAATAGTTTAAGAAAAAAATCGTCATTACTGACAAGGTGTTGTGCATAATTGGTCTCTGGAAAGACCCAGAGCCAACGTTGTTTAAGATTTATGATTTCAAACAAGGTAAAGTTATATTGAAGCCACCTTACCTGTGGTTTCAGATTTTTTTAGATACCAGAGAAACTACTTGGGATATTGTGTTTGCTGCACACTGTCTTTTAGTTGACTGAAAGAAGGAAAAAATTGTCTGACTGGAACTGCTCAAAAAAATAAAGGGAACACTGTGTTCCCTTTATTTTTTTGAGCAGTATATTTTCAGTGGTATTTTTGTTTTATCAAACCAGGTAACTCATGGTTATCAGCAAGTTGCAAGTAAACCTCCTTACTGTAGCTAGCATACACATATCCTAAAAAATAGCTACATATTACTCCAAACTACCATCATTCAAGCTTACCTTACTCTCTCAGAAGTTTGAACTGATGGGAGCTCTACGGTTACCATCCCGTCTGAATTTGTTTTGCCAATCATGTAGGGCTTGGTGCGAAGGACATCTGGAGCCGTCATGGTGGACACGCGATGCTGAAGACCTCCAGCGCTGTTCCCACGATTGGTCAACAGGAAGGAGTACTGTGTCTCCGGTTGAAGACCCGTGATAAGCTTCTGCGTTAGCTTTCCATCCACCTCCACACTCTGCCCATTATCGTAGAGGATCTGCATGGGGAGAAAGAAATGTTTCATTTAGATGTTGTAGGAATGTGTTGTGCTTTGTTCATTTGTTGGGGTTAGAAGCCGTTTACACTCACAGTAAAAGGTTGTGCGGGGTTGTAGGTGTCCGGAATTTCCCACGTCAGCAACACTGACGACTTCATAGCAGCTCTCACGTGAAAATTTTTTGCAAACACTGCTAAAAGAAAGGGGGAGCAGATGATTTAGACACAAAACATCCTTTCTGTTTGTCTTCCTTTGGCCCCACACACTAGTGCTTACCTGGAAAAGTCTCCTTCAAAACCAGGTTGAAACCAGTACTATGTTGAACTGAAAACTGTCCTCTTACCTTCTTACCAACACCACGTTTATACAGTAATGACTGACCTTTACTTAACTGACAAAACACAAAGAGACACACATACTTACTCCATGGGAGGCCTTAAATTATAGGATAACAAAAAAACTAATGATAGGGGGATACGTTAATACCAGAGTCTTCTGGTTGAGTCAGCGTTAGCATTTTGAGACATTAGGGTGGAAGTTGCTGCTGAACAGGTCTGAGCAGGAAAAGGTTGATTTTAAGAGGAAAAAGGGGCTAAGAAGTTCAGTATCTGGTCCTACCTTGATCCACAGGCTGTGTTCTGAATTGGACACTTGGGCTATAGGGACCAGAGCCCTTGCTGGTGAAGGCACACATTTTAATATCATAAGTAGTGTCTGCCCTGAGCCCATCCAGGAGGACGGTTGATTCCGGGGCAGTGATGAAGAGTTCTGATGGACTCCGCGGGCTGTTGATGTCTTTGTACTGCAGAGCATATTTCACTATTTGGCCATTTCGCTCTGCCAGGAGAACAGGCTGCCAGCTGACCTGAACTGTGGAGGTGCTGGCTCCCTCTGCTTTAATGTTCTGTGGGTAGCCACTCGGTACTTCTTCGTTTGTGATGACCTCTTTGACCGTTTCCTCCCCAAAGCCCACCTTGTTGCGCGCTGAAAGGCGGAAGGTGTAAGAGGCTCCCTTGTGGATCTCTTTGGTGGTGTAGTGATTCTCTCGCTCAGGGAACTCGATAACAGTCAGTGGGTCAACGTCTTTGCGGCCAAAGCGAAGGCGGTAGCCCTGCAGGGGGCCGTGGGTTATTGCTGGGGGGTGCCACTGGAGAAGAGCGGTTCCCATGTTTGTTGTACTGACCATGAGGCGAGGTTTCTCAGGAACTATTGGTGGGAATAGAGAAAAGGTTTTTAGGAATATAAAGGACGGCGTTTTCTCCATTCATCAGAGCATGGGCCGCTATCAAGGTTAATCAAGGGTTTTTAAAAATTAAAGGTTTCAAATGCATCTCAACTTTTCTGTGTGGAGATGCATACCCACGAGGAGACCCAGAATGTTTTTCTAATGACTAATTTTCCTTTCATTATTCTGGAAGGTTTTGATGAGCATTTTTACTGTGGTCTACCAAGGTCTGAGAGTGGGAGACCGACACACCCATTTTGAAAATAAAAGCAGGGATTCTTCGCAATAACACTTAACCAATGACAGTTTATAACTTACGTAGAGTCACTATAAAGTCTATTTAGAAGGAAAAGGATTTTGCTGATTCAGATGTCTGTCTTCTCTCCCAAGATTTAAACCCTGTTGTTCTACCCATAAACTTGTTCACAGCGTGTACATTGTAAAGCTGAATTATAATCACATCCAAGCAGCAGCTGTGTCTTTTCTTAGTAAGGTTCTAGTTGACTTCAGTTTGTTTTTATTTGTTTGTTTGCCCAGTGCTGCTACTCTCCCAAATGCTACCGCACGCTGCTGGTCAGCAGGGTTATAGTAGGCTACTGCATTTTTTTCCACTTACAAGAAAGAAGAAATATAATACTTCTGTCTGCAACAAATGTAATCTGATAGGGAGAAGAAAGCTGGTTGAAAATGCTACAGCAGAGAGTTAAAAGCACAAGTACAATGTCACAAATTTTCTTTTCTGAGAATGCCATTAGAACGCCTTGCCTAGTCGATGACAAAAACTGTTTCTATTATTTGAATTGCTCTTAGCCTTGCACTGTCACATAAGATGGAAAGAGACTGACTTCCAGTGTTCATCTTTATCAGTAATGATTGGATTACCTGCGCCAGTGGTGGTGATCAGTTTGGGTTTGCTGCGTGCACCGTCACCCTTTGTTGTGTAGGCTGCCACTGTGACTGAGTATGTGGTTTCGGCCTGCAGCTCAGTGATGATCATTTCCTGAAAATATACAAGAGTTTAAGGTGCTGAACTCTGTGCCTTAAACAGACACATAAGTAAGCAGAGATCCTTCATATTGTTTTGATCCTTTGCAACCTCTCTGTCAGCTACCATTTCTGCTAAAGCAGGAAGATGACAACAATTCATTAAAATCCTATTACAATAACTGAACTTTATTGTAAGTAAATAAAATAATATTTGGCCAGATATCAGTTTAAGAAGTCTTGGGTTACATTCACACAAAAGGTCTTAATCATCAGTTCTAATTTTTTGCGACAGTCTGATGGTTTTTGAGTTGTCATTCAATCTGCTAAATAAATGCAAATGCAATCAGGATTCTGTGTGAACGATGTACGACCACGAAACAACCCGAATGTGCAGAAGAAGAACTTAGACGTCACATAGCGGCAAGCTGTTTACAGAAGTAACAATGGATGCCGCCGTCTATGGATTGATTTTAAAATTGCTGAGCAATGGGAGCCGACAGCATTGTCTCAAGAGCATAAGACAAAGGAAGCTAAGACAAAAGAAAGATAAGTGTCGGCACTACTTGCTTCAGCCACTGTTTACTTCCAAATTTACTGGTGCAGAGTTATGATCCGTATCTCATGTCAACGATTTAAAAGTTTGATAAAATAGTAGATGACTGTTCAGATTCCAAACTTTCAAAACTTCTGTTTTGGAAGTGGCTCAAATTGGATTTTTATGGCTGAAAAGATCGGAAATGTGTTGTTCAGACTGCCTTGAAAAAGCAGTTTATGGGCAGCATTTTCCTGCTGTATGAACGTAATAAATAATAATAAAATCAATTGTAGCTACTCACATGTTCAGTTGTATCATCGTAGTCCCACTGTGTGATGTCGAAGAGCGGACAGAACAGAAACAACAAGTGAGCAAAGGTGCAACAGTGATTGGCAAGAAAGTATGTACACCCATTTTATCTGTAAACAAGCACCAAATGCTTGTTGGTAAGAATATTTGTAGCAAAAGTGAGCAATAAGCCAACGCAGTGTTTGTCAACTGAACTAATATCAGCAAAAGTTTTTAACAACAATCTCACTCACTGCCTGGCAAAAGTACTTATAACTTAGGAGATTTTATTGGGATCGTATGTGATAAGCTGACACAAAGTACTACATCATAGTGGAAAGTAAAATGATGGACTAGTGGTTTTCAAATTTTTTAACAAAAAGATCTGCACAGGTGTGGGATGTATTTCGATTTTGTCTTCTTTACATTGAAATCACAAAATAAAATGCAGTGCAACCAATTGCCTGCAGAAGTGACTTAATTAGGCATGAGAGTACTTTTGACTTGCCTGTCTCTTTCCTGCTGGTATATCTGAATTTCCCCACTGAGGGACAATAAAGGTAATGTCTATTCTATCTGTGTGGAGCTTCATCTCAATATGAAGCCAGCTGTTCTGTGGAGGCCTTAGGCAGGAAACGCTGCTGCCCAGAGTGGAAGAAGAAACTCTGGTCAGATGTAGGGCAACTACCTTGCTTCACTTTACTGACATTCATAACTACGCACTACTTTGTGTTAGAAGTCATATAAAATCCCAACAAAATACAGTCTGTAGTAGTAATATGATAAAATGCCAACAATTATTTTTTAAAGCAACCCTAATTTCTTTACACTCAACCTCCAAGAAGCTAGAGGTCAAAGCGCAATCCTGAAACACTTCTTGGAAGCAAACTGTAGCAAAACGAGAGAAGACTCAAGACTTTTGCACACAGAAAAGGGCATTGTTATTACCCATTTGAAGGTGAGGAGGTGAATGAGACAAAGCAGTACTACATGTCTGAAGAATGAGGCGGCAGGTTGTGTGTCTGGTTGCGTTGGTGGTGTGTGTTGTTGTACCTGAGCATCATCAATCAGGATGTCCTTGATGACTGGCTGTCCTGTGGGCTCCCCATTAACCATCCTGACATAGTGCACCTGGTATCCTCGGATCTGACCGTGCTGCTTGGTGGGCACCGGTGAGCGCCAAATCACTTTAATTGATGAAGAGTTGACAGCCTCCACCTCGACTTTACGAGGTGGCCCACTAGGAACTGGAGGAACACCATGGGATAAAAGAAATAAGGTCAAAATTATAGAGAACCCCCCCAATCTTTGCTTCACCCTCTTAAGCTTCGCCCCCAAAAAATGTTGCAGTGACCAAAAACCAAAAAAAACAAAAACGCACAAAAGTGCAGAAAACCGCAACAAGCACTGCATGACAGAGTTATTTCAACAATGGTAAGGAGAGAGGGGAAAAAACAACAGCAAAAAGCAGGTCCGACAACTGACCTAATCTTGTAAAACCATTAAAACCGAGTCGGGTGAATTGTAAAAAATATGGCGTAAAAATGGGTTTTGTCAAAATAGAAAAGTGGAGCCAAAAGAGACTTCAAGAGTTTCATATTCTTGAAGTGCAAGAAGAGTTTTGGCTGTGATGTAAGGGAAAAAAAATCAAAACAAAAAAATGATTTATTATCACATGAACTGACAAAAATATAAAAAAATGGCCTTTAAAAAGAAAAATCTTCCACTTTTTTTCCCCCACTGTCATTATTTTTAAAAATTTGAGATCGAAAAAGAACAAAAAAAAGTTACAAAAACAGACAGTTGGGACTGGAAGTTAGAGGCCCGGAGCTGAAAAAGCCATACCATGTGTTGAAATTAAGCAGTAGAAAAAGCCAAAAAAAGGTGGTTGTGAGAGTCAGTTTGGTTAAAAAATTACTTTCCAGCACAGAGTGGACAGTACTGAGTGGTCACAGTCATTTCAGAAGCAGGCAGAGGGGGTAGAGAAGAGGTAGCAGCAGATAGAGGCTGTTAGTATCTGGGGGGGTTGGTTAGGTTAGGAAAAGCAGGCTGGATTTTCAGCTAGTGCTTTTTTTTATTTTTAGCAAACACATACCATCCTCCTCTGTTCGGATAAGCTGCGGCAGGCTCTCAGGTCCTGCTCCGACATCTGTGTGGGCAGTGACTGTCACACGGTACTCAGTCCATTTTTCCAGGTTCTCCAAAAGATACTTGGTGCTCTCCGGAGGGATGTCAGAGATTCGGCGAGCGGTGGTGTCCTCCCCTTCGGTGGCGGCGTAGTGAACGGCGTACTGCGTTAAGATCCCGTTTTGCAGCTCCACAGCTGGCGGCCGCCAACTTACCAGGATACTGGTGGAGCTGGGGCTGTGGCACTTTACATCCTGAGGTGGGCCGGCGGGTTCTGGACGGCGAAGTGGTTTGGCAGCAGATCCGTTTCGTTGTGATTTGGTTTAGATTTGTTTGTTGAGGCCATTCATTTAGTTGGATTTGTTGTTTTTTTGTTTTTAAAGGAGGTTCAGTTTTTTAAATTTTTGATGAGGTTGATGATGGAAGAATTGAAAGAAAAAGAAAAAGGAAAATAAAATGATATGGAAAAAAAGCACGAGGACTTTGATGAATAAATAACACAAACTTTTAAATACAAATAATAAGAAATAATAAATACATGTTTTTAAGTTTACAATGAAAGGAAGAATGATTGGAAAAAGGAGAGCTGTACCAGAAGTCACCTACCTTTGCATGAAAAAATATATATTCATATGAAAATAAAATGAAAGCTTCATTCCCATTGACGTTATAAACAGTTAAAGATAGACAATTTCAAATGATACATTTTGCAAGCAGTTACCATCAATCCAAAAACATAAAGGTTGATGCTGAAGTTAATTTATAAAAGGGGGAAAAAAATGTGGTATTTGTCACCAACCTTTCCGAAGCCTGTTGGTTTGTGGTAAAAGCCTGACTGTACAACAGAGAGCTTTGCAAGGACATATGACTGATTCATTACATTCTGACAACATCGGCATGCATGAGCTTCTCTTCTTTAATATCTTCGCAGGATTTAAATTTCTCAGTGTCTGTACCCACCTGATTACCTGCCTCTGACTGTCAGACCCCTCAGATTTATGCTGAAAGTCCAAACTCAAAAAAACAGAAACTGATCGGTTCAATGTTTCTATTCTGTGAACTGATATGAAGAGCTGAATACATTTGGAGAAAACAGCAGAATATAAACATCTATTTGTCTGTTTTTCAACATAAATCTGAGGTGCTTGGGAGGTAGGAATGTCTAACTAAAATGTTGCTTTGAGCTTTCTATGCTGATGCAACTCAAACATTCTCTGATCAATTTAAATGGCAAATTAAAGAACAAACAGTTTGAGGTTTAACCTTTTATCTTTAAAACATGTAGCTGCATAGAAAGCTCAAACTAAACCTTTATTCTCCTGCCAGGCAGCTTCAGGAGTCATGGTTTCCAAAGCTCCATTCCACTCCGTTTTATTATTGTAAAACTCACACATATGCGGACGTTAGCATGAATAATTCAGGAACTTGGGAACATTAATTTTACTCAAAACTGTTTTGTGCACAACAAAGCAGAGGAGCAGGAGCTTTTGTAAACCATTCTAGTGGCGTTGCAGGAAGCCCAGTTGGCTGTCAGTACAGCCATTACAAGGAATGCTGCACAGTTTTCTTTTTCTTTCAATCTACAAACTTAGATTTAAACATTTTTCAAATGCATCAAACATCAATAGGTGAAAAAAAAGCAAACCAAAAGGCGCAACTGACGCCTCCGCCTTTGGACTTCAAAGAAAAATGCATTTGAAACATGTTTGTTCCCAGATACTTTAAACTTGGTCAGATAAAGAAGAACACCTACGTGTCTGTGGGGTTTCTGCAGAGATGTCACTGGTGTAAGCTCCAATTCCATGTTTGCTACGGGCGGCCAGACGAAACGTGTACGTGGTGAAGGGCTTCAAGTCCTTCAGCAGGTATGTGGTTGTTGGTTCGAAGCTGATTCGTTTCTGTGAAGACAGTTTGGTCTTCTGTCATTTAATTTCTTCTTTTCCTAGCTAGGAAACACTCATTAACATATGAAACCTCTTTTACAGGAGGTAAAAGAGGTTTCATATGGCAGGAAACAAGGAACCAATCAATCTCAAAACAGATCTACAGTTTAACCTGTTGTGCAAGTTTTTCTTTCATGTAAAAGAACCTATTTTTTTTCTTTGATTAGTTAATTTAGTAGTTTAGACAGGAATGCTGTAAAAGTCTCATTTATATTAGAGAGCACCAGCTCGTGCAGCCTAGACAAGTTTGTATATTTCATCACATTGTTCAATGATTTTCAATAAAATAAGATTGGAACATTGAAGGTGTATTGTGACCTTATAACACCTGACAGTGTCAGCTATGAACAATATTGGTATTGGCCAAAACTGGGATCGGCAGGTCAGGCTTTCTAAAGATCGGCAGGACAAAAACTGCAATTGGTGCACTCCCAATAGAAAGAGTTTTTGACACAATTTCAAACATTAAAGCATACATCTAAAGTATAAAAAGCATCTACACTAAAGACGTACCAAGTCCTTGAAAACCACTTAAGTATCCAGAAAGACATTTTGCAACTGCTTCCTGGCAGATGGCGCAGTCGACTGAAAAGACCTTTACCCCAATGCAGACCAGACCCTCAGGACAACGAGGGGTCTGTGAAACCCCTCAGTGTTTGTAATTGATGCAGCTTAGCATGTATGTAGGTAGAATCCCAAGAATAGCTTTGTAACTCAAGTAGTGTCAGTAGTTTAGCATTCTGGTGGATATATGAACACAGTGGTGGAGAAGACCTTTGAAATTTCATAAGCACCTAAAAACTCCATCATATTCAGTCCAACATCTGCAGACACATGGAAAGAGGATTCATATATACAATTCAATTTAGACATGAAATGTTTTCAACAAAAAGGATTTCCTCTTTTACACTGTACACCCTAGTAAAGTTTTAAAAAACTTTAAAATTAATAAAAGTTTTATTGCAGAAGTATAATCTGATCTTAAATCTGAGCACATTTATTTTGTGGTGGAAAGAATCCAAAGTAAAAAAAAAAAAGATGTTTTTAATTGTTGGCAAAATTATTTTAAATTGAATATAAATGAAGCATTTTATTTCTTATACTTTGGTATTTTAAGTTAATAAGAGCATTGAGGAACTTTTATCTAGTGAATCATGATTTTCCATTTTTGCTGGAGAGTACATGTGATGCAACAGAGAAACTCATTTCAGGCAAGACAAAAGAGCATGGCATACAAATAAAGCAGTTGTGTGTTGATTTGAATATTACAGCAAATGGCTACAAGAAAACAGCTACTTGCCTAAACTTACTAAAATATTTTATTAAGAGTAATAACTTTAAAAATGACAAGCGAATCAGTTAAAGGAGGTTAAAAAGCTTGACGTTGGAAAACAGCAGCATACTTATAGGTTGATTTTGAAGCTGGAACTGTGTGGTACAGTAAGATAAAACCAGGCCTGAGCTTTTACAGGGATACTCATGTACTTTGTTTATATCTGGGAGCGTTGAAATACAAAAATACATTTTCCCTCATTCCGTTTTTATTGCTTAATATTGCAATGGTAATTCAAAGGAAAATTAAATAACTACTGCAAGCCACAATCTCCAAATGTCAAACTCATAAAAATAAAAATGCTCCAGGAGAAAGAGGAGAAAAAGTTGCCAATTATGCCCTGTTAGTTACTCACAGCAGTGTTAAACTAACAGCCGTACTGTAAGTAATTAAGCAACTCTTAAAAACACTATTAAAACAACTGCAGCCTTTTTATTGTTATACAAAATCTGGATAGATTCAGAATATTTCTTATGTGCAAATAGTCTTGAAATGCAAACTGTTAACATTGTAAGTAATTACCTCATCTTTGTCGTCCTTCTTTCTGTACGTGAGCTCATATCCGGTCACTTGGTTTTCCAGTCCTGTCTGGGCTGGAGCATTCCATGAAAGCAAAATGCTTGTTTCTGATTTGGCTTCTCCTTTAAAGTCAGTCGGCTGGGAGGGAACTGAGAACAAAGAGACGAGTTCATTATGAGCCACATGACACACAATTCATTGGGATTTCGGTCACACTTGTGGACACAACAGTGGAATGGTTACGGCCCAGAGGGATGTCAGTCTCATAGATACCACTATGCCATCCTCAAATATAAAATATTGTTATTATTGTTTTATTACTGAATGCAATTTATGGCATATATGGCGTTATGTTTTTCATTACTGTATTATTGTAAACTAATTTAGCTAAAGAACACATTGAACAAAAACTCTAGCTCCTTTCCATAAACACTTCAAGGTGGGATTAAGACCCCTGTATGCAGTCTCTGTTAAAGGACTGAGGTGGTTAGGAGAGTTGAATTCAACCCACTCCTGGTAAGCCCCTTACTCACCAAAGGAGGTAGTCACAGCTCTGCATCATGTGAATTGTGGGAAGTGTGTTATGTGGCTATGAAAGGCTGTCTGTGAGGCCACTAGGCCGAGGATCATCGCACTGAGAAACAGCTACTTTTGTTAAAAAAGGCTGGCTTGTTTTTTTGTTTTTTTTAAAGTCAGACAATGGTCATCTCCTAAATATGTTTGCATCATGTTTTTATATAATCCACAAGCCTATCCAATCATTTTTGAGTTGGAGAGTGAATCTCTGGTTCTGTACCTCTATCAGTCAGCTCTGCTTCTGCTTGCTGCTCCAATGTTGCAGGAGGCTGTGTAACAACATCTTCCACATCAGTTTTTTATTTTGGTAGAGTATTTTCATGAAACCCTTCTTTTCTAAATTGTTTAAGAAAACAATTTGATGTAAAATTACATCCTAACAGTTAAACTGACTCAGTCAATGATCACAGATCAACCAGAATAACTCTAAGCTGCGTCTTGCTGGTAAATACTGTGTAATGGAGTTTTCGATCCAGCGTATACAGCACGGCTCCATGCTTCAGGTACCAAACCCACCTCCAGTCTTGGCGATGATTTGCAGCTCAGGAGAAAGGGGTCCGTCGCCCACAGAGGTGAAGGCCAACACTTTGATGTAGTAGGTCTTATTCGGGATGAGGCTCTGGATGGTGACGAAGTTAGACCCCCGAACCATCTGCTTCTCCCAGAGGTTAACGTGCTGGCTGTAATCCATGGTGTAGTACACCCTGTAGCCCATGATTTGCCCGTTGGGCTCTTCCGGCTCATCCCACTGGATGACTGCTGTGGTCGCGCTCATCATATGACCTCGGACCTGCCTTGGTGCGGTGCTCGGCGCCTGCTCTGCTGTTTTGGCCTCGATGCTCTCGCTGGGAGGCCCTCGTCCAATGTTGTTCACAGCCACCACCCTGAACTCGTAGTCGGAGTAGGGGCTAAGGCCGCCCACGCTGTACCGGGTGGTGGCCACACCGTCTATCTCCTTGTACAGGTCATCAGAGTACTTGGACTTGTGTTGGATGATGTAGTAGGAAACCGGCTCAGGGTTGCCGGAGTCCCAAGTCAGCGTGATGCTGGTGGCTGTGCGCTCAGTCACCACCGGAGTGCCAGGAGCCTTGGGTAGTGCTGCAGTGACAGTTATTACATAAATATTAATAAAAATACAAATATATGGGAAATTTGTAATTTATTTCTGAAGCCACCGATTCTTGCATTGTCTGCTTTCAGCATTTTACAGAGCTGTTGTTTATGTTGTTAATCTTTAGATTTCTCTTTATCACTTTAATAATTAAACAGGTAAATTTATTGCTTTAATTCTCCACACCATGGCGCACAGCAAAGGATATCAGAGCAATAGATCGTGTTTATATGCCATCCGAAGCAGACTACTGGGGGAAGCCTCTGCCACGCTGCTATATTGTGACTAATATCTTCATGTTTTGTCTCAGAAAAACAAAGCTGCGAGCGTGTTTGCAGGCTGGAGTCGATCCCTTGTGTGCATGTGAATGTGGCAGCGCTATCTGGGTTGTCATTGTGGTATATTACAGGGGACAAATGATCACTATTTCTGCACCAAACAGTAGACACTACTTTGTACTCCTCCTTTTAGAAATAGGGAGCTCGTTACTTTGTAGTTCTCTGTCTGACAGATAAACACTTTGCTATAATCTTAAGCTTGTATCATATGTTCCAAAGTCTGGTGCCAGACTTTTAAGAAAAGCTTTGAAATTGGCTTGTTTTGACAGAGAGAGGTGGGTATGTTTCTGACAATCGTCTCTACTTGAATGTTTTCTGAATAACAAACAACAGTAAAGTTACAAGACAAAACTGTTCAATCTTCGTATGAAGTGAAAATTATCAACATTCTGAAATGTGATTAACTTCTATCAGCTCTTTCATTAGCATAACTCCAGAAATAGCAACTCAGAAAGTGTGTAGAACGTTGTGATTGATGCAAATATTTAACTACTTTTGCACGATATACTCTACTCCAACCACTCAATCTTAACAACCATCGCTGAATTTAAAATGTATCATATTTAGAACAAAAAGGCAGGTTTTCAAATCAGTCAAACACATTACACTATCTGACGACTATGTCCCTTCACACATGAAACACTGTTCCAACTTTCAAGAAGGCACAATAATTAATTGATTAAGCTTTTCCAAATCACTTAATAGTTATTTTTGTTTTCTACAATTGGTTTTCTTAAAAGGTTTTATGTATGTTCTATTAGATTTTTGATAAGATACCCATTTTTCCCCCCCTAAATCTTATCCTAAAGACATTTTTTGCTTTACTGCTCAGCTGTAATCCTATATCCCTCACCTTTAACCATAAATCAACAATTTATAAATCAAGTCATAGGTGTGGTTGCTCTCTTTGTTAGAGAGTAACTTTGAAATAACAGCATCTTCAGGAATTACCAATTGATATATTATTGAGATTAAAAGTCTTCCATACACAGACTCAACTTTGCTTCTTTGTTTAAACAAATGTAGCATCTTATTTATTTTTAAATCACAATATTAGTAAAATGCTAACCTTCTTAATCAGCATTTTTACCTTTTACAGTTATCTGGGCCATCGCTTCTATCACACCAAGTGTTGACATGGCAACACAAGTGTAGTTGGCCGACTGTCGCACATCTGTGAGCTCCAAGACGTTGCGTCCGATGGGCATGTCGTCCTCCGGGGTGAGATCCTCGGCGCCCAGCATCCACTTGACGTACGGCATGGGCGAGCCCACAGCTACACACGTGATATTCACGCTGCCACCAGGCATGATCTCATTGTCTGTCGGTGGGATGGAGAATCGGGGCGGGACTCGCCGTACTGGAAAGGAATTATCGGGTTTAGAACAAACAACCAAGAAAAAAAAAATAGATATAAAGCAAGTCAAATCCTTCGTAGTAGTTTCCAAAGGGTTTGATCGTTTGAAGATTATGCTTTTATCTGCAGAATTCAAATGAAAACTGTTTTATGTCATCCGTAAAGACACATTTTAAGCACATTTAAGCTGTAAAGGTAATAGGTGATCACCAATATGAGCACTATGCACAAAATAGCATCGGATTTGTACATAAATACTGTTGCCAGGCAATTGTATGCAAAGAAACAACTTTTAGACACAAACTGATTCTTACATACCACAGGCATTACAAATATCAGAACACCACACAGTGTAACCAGAAGCCGACATTTTTTGTGTGGATTCTTTTAAGGTTCAGTGCAAACAAAACACAGGACTGTCAGATGTTATGCATTTCCCCTTTACAACTCAACCAGCTCACAGAAGATAAAAAAAGCAAGGCAATTCTGCTATGTAGCTGTTTTTTGCTCTCATCATAGGAGCAAAAACAAATCTGTGAAAGTAGGCGTAGAAGATATCAGAAACACTTCCATGTCTCACACTTTAACAAGAAAGTTTTAATGAACCTTGAAAATGTGTGCCTAAGAATAAGTGAACATAGTAAATTAAAGATGTAGTTTAAAAAATTAAAAGGTTATTTGCAATAATGTGTTAGCAAACATTAGAAATGCCAACTTGACTCATTTTAAGCCCAAATTAGTTGGCCAGGGAGAAAAACTTAAGGCCAAGTGTAAGAGGGGAAGAGACCATAGCTCACTTCTACCGTCTTAAAACATCTGCATCAAAAATGTCATAGCATGTGTACTGTAATTCATGAACTGTAAAACTATACTTATTTTTGCAATGGATGGTCATTCATAGGGAATTCAAGGATTTGTTTATTTTAAATTTTTTTACAGAGGAAGTGGAAATTGGAGGTGGCACATCACCAATGACTTTCCTGTAAAACACGGAGCATAAAAAGTGTTTCCAGTCAGAGTAATAATAGTCGGACACAGAAGTAAAGCCACATAAAGCGCAAAAATATTAAAGCAGTTTATGTGAAGGCTATTTTGTTCAAATTTACACTACACTAGTCTTTTCTAATCACCTGATCCAATGTAATTATGGCTTTAAGCTTTATGAAATAGCATTTATCCAAACCGCTATGAGATTTATGAGGTAAGAGCTGTTTTAAAAGCTCGGAAGTCGTCTATGGTCTTGGCCCCTTTTCAGACAGGCCATTGGCTTTCGCCTCCAGGACAAACTATAATCCAGATTTCTACTAAATGTAGATGCCAAGGGTGTTACATACTGCAGGTGAGATATCTATTTAATTGTGATGGGACATAAAGGACTGCAATGGAAGACTTTCAGGAAAAATGTGTGTCATAGAAAAATCATTGAAACAACTCAAGGTGAACAGTGGATACCTGCCTATTTCTGATTGAGTATCTGTGCATCTACCTTTTGCAGATTTAGAAAATTTACCTATTCATAGAATTTTAAACAAACTGGAAGCTGAAACAGTTCTGCACATTTTTACCTGACATACTATTGGCTGGCTTTTGCAAAGCAGCCAATCTAGGTACGGTATTTATTTTCCTTGCCATTGATTGGCTGTAACCCCAAAAGCGGAGATGAAATCAACCATAGATGTTAGGTTCCGTAATAGTGCTAAGATGGCTTCCACCGTGTGTATTAATGCATTTTAATGTATATTTGGTGACTGGCATTTAAAAATAGATAGTTATAAGACTTTTTGTGGGGATCTCAAATATTTGCAGATTTGACTCATTAGTGCAAGGTTGTGGTCCCTGTCCTCCATGAACACAAGGGGTTTTTTTCTGTATGTTAAAGCTCAGCTGACTTTTGCAGCTTTTAGGATGTAATAAAACCTTATTTTTCTTGGATTTAAATCCAATGTGCTGAAATTCCAAGCTATATAGACACCGATATAAATGTATAACATCTGACTACAACAGTGGATGCACATAATAAATAATACATTAAAGAAGAAAGATTGGCAACTTTTAGCTGGAAAACTGTACAACATCATAGACACAAAGTTGACTTCAAGGACTTCAAGAAATCCCATCATGCAAACGGGAATATGAGGTTGTTGGAGACAAAATGAAAGAGGAAAACTGCTTCATACATGGTCAATATGTTGTCTTAGCAGTCCAAACAGGCATAAGACATTTCTTCTGAAAATAGACTAGTTGTGCTGCTTCTGAGCATCCTCACTTGGTTAGGATTACCAAATAAAGTGGATAATGGAACACAGAAGCAACAAAACAGACAAGCTTTAAAGATGGGTTCATATGAACCGGTGAGTTCAGTGTTACTGCTCAAAGCTTTCAAGGTGGACCACAAATGTCTTCAAAATAAAGAAAACAAATAAATATTTTCACATAGCCCATAACATCCTCCAGTTTCTGTGTCTCTAACCTGAGGATACATTAGCTCAGCTATCGCGTCACCATGTGCTTCCTGCTGCCAATTCTCGAAGCCCGCTCTGAAGAGAGTGCAGTAGCTCTCCGGAGAGGAAATCGAAGGGAACTGGTTGCATTATTAAATACAACGTTTCTCTCGCTCAATATTTAATTAATATCCAATTGGATTGCGCTCCCCACAGACATAATATTATCCTGCTCATTTGAATACCATTACATTTGTCAAGACTTGTGGATAAGAGTCAGAATGTATCATTCTTTCATGACTTCTCCAGCAGTAACATCCTCATCAAAGGGAGTACATAATCGCTGGGGGTGGAATTGTTTTTTCAGCTTGATGCTCGACTTTAGTGTAAATTCTTGAACATATGTCTATCTATGGGAAACACTTGTGAAGATGTTTGAATGTCTGCATGCAGAGTAAGTCCTGTTCTTCCTCAAGCCATATTCCTTGTAAGCTAGGAGTAAACCCAAGCAGGAACACTGTCATGGTAAAAGGCTGGGAGGGCCAGACGTTAGCAAGTGAGCATGCAAACAGACAGAAAAGCAGATGCAAAAATCAACCTCCCACTGTTCCGCCTCCAGGATACCAGCATGTGCAACCTGTTGGACGGTCATGCATTCTGACAAAGAGCAGGGGACAGTCTCTACAGGAACAAGAACACTGAATGTGTGACAAAGAAAAACAATATGTCGAGGCTAAAGCAAAAACAATGGAAGAATGTTTGCTTCGATGTCTGGAAGATGTGATTCCCTTTTTGGTGATGAAAATAAAAGAAAATCGATTGCCATAAAAAGTAACTTGTTGAAGAAGTAAAAAGCACACCAACCTTCTCGTAGCTCTGAAGGATGTAGGGATTTTGGATGCAGAACAAAATGAAATAAGGGGAGGAGAAAAAACAAGGAAAACACAGAGAGTAAGAAGGCCATGTTTCAGGTGCTCAAATGCTGCGGAAAACATTTCGGAGGACCTTAAGTCCTCTAAAGGGAAGGAAGCCCTGTGAATCTCCCCAACACCAACAGTGACACCTTGTCAGAGCTAAAACCTTTGAAGTAGCATTTACTCACTTATAAACTGTGCTGTACCAAAAGCCAGTGGTCTCAAACTCCAGTTCTTGATAACTGACATCCAATATACTTGAATTGTGCAGCTCAATTGTCTCCATAACCTGCAAATGTGCTCTGGAGTCCCAACAACAACAATATTTTTTTTATTCTAGTGTGTTGAAGATAAGTCAAAGTGTCCCAGCACACCGGCCTGTGAGCGCTGAAGTTTGAGACCCTAAATCATCAGATTAGCTCAGATTAAAAACTGTCTCCTTTTTCATTTGCTTTCTCACTGTCAGAAGATCTCCATGGCTCTACAACAGTTGGTTAATGGCCATCACTGTTCTCTCTCCTACAGGTTCACACGTGTTTTTACTGCTGTTTAACAGGGCATTCCACATCAAACTAATGCAAGAATAGAAATGGCAATAATGACAAACAGAAGGCTGAAGAACTGTCGGCTTGTTTTCACCAACAGTGGGAAGAGTTTGGATTTCTAATGCTGCGACAGCAGTGCAGCCTTGCAGGGGGTCAAGTGGAGAGCACACTAAACTTATAATAGGACGCGTCTGGCAAGCAATACACTTGATGTCGTCATTTACCAGGAAAAACTAAATAGTTAAGTAATGTCACTGGGTTCAGAGAAGAGCCGAAGGTTTCAGTAGGTAATGGTATCAAACCTGAGGAGTAAAAGTTTGACATTTTTAGTCATTTTAGTTTTTATTGTCAAATTAGGAAAATCTGTTCAGTTTTGTTACCCGTCCTTTCTATCAGGTTTTTGGGGGGGAAAAAGGAGGGAAAGTATTTATTACACAGATTTATCTCTGTTATGTTTCAGTTTTCCAAAAATGTTTTTATTATGCATTTGTGTATTTTTGCATTAACATTTAATATTTTCAATGCCTACTCTTTCATTCCAATAAAAGTTTTTTTTTGTTTTATTTTAAATGACTTTTTTTTTATGCTTTCTTTTTTATTTTGGACTGGTATTTCTCTTGGCTGCTCCAACAAAGCAAGTTTCAAACACAGATGGACAAATAGAGGTTTATTTAATTGCATTCTAGAGTATCACTCAGGGCACAAGGCAACATTTATAGCGGATAATGCTACCTTTCTCAATTAATTTTATTTATTCTAAAGTGATCAAGAAAGTAATAAGGCATCATAATAATGGTCTTCAACATTAACTTTAAACTGACACAAATGCTTTCTGTTTTACAAATGGGTGCACCGTCCGTTGTGCTCAAAAAAGGAGATGGAGGGAAACAGATGTCTTAGCTTAAAGGGCTGAGTTAGTAAATTCTGTACGTACAAAGTGACATTTCGCTGCAGTTATCACAGATTAAGAACTTGTAAAAAATCAGACACTGCCATTTTGTTGGTGCAACTAATATAAAAAAGATGGTTTTGCCCCAGAAGTAAGCTTTATTTATTTTAACTCTCTTTCTTACAGACCTCAAAACATCCCTAAGGTCAGTAGGAATTGATACATGGTCAATAGTAAACATTTCATGGTGTGTACGAAAAGACCAAAAATATTTTCTTACACAAAGGGGATAAATGTAACATTACTGTCCCCTGAGACATCTAAATCTCAGAAGTAAAGCCTTCTATGTCTTCACTATCAGTGAGGTGATAGAATGCCCAATAAAAGCAGGTTTAAAATCCGTAAATGGCCATAGCGTCTGAAGTGAGAAAGCAAACACGACTTTGAACTGGGTTAAAAGGTGAAGAGAACATCACCTGAAAGCTCCTTGGGAAAAAAAAGTCTGCTAGCCATTTTAAAATATATCTGATAATATTTTAAATGAACCATGTTCAACTAATGTGAGGTAAAATGAACCAGAGTCAATTATAAGTTAAGGAAAAAAATCTAACAGCTGCTGCATGAAGAGTACTGTACTTAAAAATACTTGTAGATACAAATTAATTGCAGCTTCCTGATTCTTTTAAGTTGCATTCTCAGTAATGGGATTACAGGTGCCTTAGTGTTTATCAGTAGGAAGGAGGAAAGAAAAGGATCTTTTCACAGCTGGAGCTGATGAAGGAGGTCCGTTCACTCCCTCCACCAACTCCAGCAGTCAGCTTTTTAAAAGCAATTAGTAGATAAATGCTGCAAGCAGTCTCGTCACTGGTGTTAGGCTCGGGATAATCAACAAAAACGGACCGGAAACACATAAGAGAGCAGATACCGTAGGTTCAAACCAGTGCGGGTAAGGCAAGTGCAAGGAACAGAATATAAACTGTAATAGAGCATACTTACAGTGACCTCATAGCACACGGACCCTTGCAGATAATGTGGCGATTTAATCGCTCCTTATCAGGTTTTAAAGGCAGTGTGATACTAATGTTTGGCGAAAACAAGCAGGGAGGCTGTTTCCTACCTCTGACGTAAAGATTAGCCGGGGCAGAATAGCGAGTCCCATCGTTGTTCGTTGCCACGCATTCGTACTTTCCCTGGTCGGGTTCCTCGCTGTGCTCTATCTGCAGGGCTCCTAGTTGGAATAACAAACGAGGGTAACAAAAGGCATGTGGTCAACTGGGTTCATAAACAAAATTATTTATCTTCTGTATTCTCCTTTCATGTCTGAGGTTAACTTGCTTCAGAGACATTAAATTTTAGATTTTATCTGCTAGTTGTTATATGTCTCAAGTAAAAATGGGACTTCTATGTATGTGGACAGCTGCAAATTACAATCATGCAAAACATTGTAATACAGCTAAAATTGTTTATTTCTATGATCAGAGCTAAAGTAGCAAACCAACAAAAGAATAAAAGAATAAAATAAAAAACGGAAAAGAAAGTAACTCATAAAAACAAGGTATACCCTAATATATTTAAAAGCTTTAATTTATCATTTTGATCTTTTTCTGAGTAAAAAAATGGCAGATCGTGTTAAAAAAACACGCTCATCTCAGTGTCAGTTAGGCATGGGCTGGTTTCTGGTGTCAAGGTATACACATTTTTTTATTTAAATTTTTTTAAGGTTACAGTGTAAGAGCAGCAGTGGGAGCCACCTGACTAAAAGAAGACTCCAATAATTCCTCTTTCATCCAAACCATTCCTGTCTTGGCCTTGTGCAACTTTGTACCTCATTCGGTGGGATGCTTTGGGTCAAATATTCTTTGGAATATCCATTTGTGTCCAAGCTTTAATTTCCTGACTGATATATTCAGATGTTGTTTCAATATTTTGACAAAATGTTATTTTCTTATGATTTGTGAGGATCATCAGTCCTGCTTGGTGTAAAATCACACCACAACATGATGCTGCCAGCTCACTTCAGTTAAGATGATGTTCTTAAGTTTTCCTAGCTTCTTCTTTTTCTGACATCTTAATGGCCAAAACTTAAATTTATTTAGACCTCATGTAATGTCTTCAGAAATTTGCTTTTTGCTTGAATACTTTTGAAAACCATAATTTGGCTTTTTTTATAGCTTTTCTAGTAATAGCTTCCTCCTGTGTGAACGGTAGATCTAGCCCCAGAGGACACTAGTGACAAGGGCCAAGTAAAGACAGAGAATCCATGTCAGGAATTTCGTACAACTGGGAACAACGAGGGAAAAGAACAAGCTGCAAACATCTGACTTACATTTGTGGCATTTAGCAAATTGAAATAATTTTGGCACATCTAACTGGCCTTAGACACTGAAAAATTGTATAATTTAATGCCAGACAATGAGATTGTTGTGTGTTTTTATCTAGTGAATGTAAATATCTGATTTCGACTAGATGCAAAACATCTAAAGAAAAGAAATGCTATTTTAAAACTACATTTGGTACGCTAAAACCTACTAATTTATCAGCTAATATTGGCTTACTCTGTTTATGTTTAGTGCTGTTAAAATATATTAATTGTGTATATTTTCTACAATCTGGATATAAAATTATTATTATTATTATTGCAGTAGTAAGAATAACTTCTGCATTTTTTGCTTTGTGTTTCTATCTAAACACCTTGATAGCAATAAACCTTGGTATTTAACTCAAGGTTATGACACCATGAGAGCATCATACCGACCCATGCCTAGCGCCAAAGACAACAAAAAAATACAGACGGCCGATTTTTACTTTGGATAGGAGGGGCAACCCATCAATATACAACATGTCACTGGACTGGTCAGTATGGGGATGAGTGATACTGCTTCAGGGAAACATGGATCGAACAAAAGAGGTTTACAGTATAAGAAAGCAGCGCAACAAGGAAGGACAATTTAAAAAACAAAACAAAATGAAAATTTAGGTATGTTTTTTTTTTAGCATATTCAATCACAGATCAGTTGTAATATTCAGCCTATGGGATAATTTGGACTTCAACTGGGTGAAGTGTCTTTGGAAAAAGTTTAAAAAAAAAAAAAACAGCAGCATGTGCAAAAATTTTGTGCTGCTCAGATTAGCTGGAAAAAAATGTTTATTGAATCATTAATTCAGGCAAAACCAACATATAACCCTCTAACAAAAGGTTTGACATGCAAATCTTAGCAAGAAATGTATGTCGACACAACTTACAACCTTCTGACAACCCTTAGCTGAAAAATAAAATGCAATTGTATTAGAAGACAAAATTCAAAATGTCTGAGCCAACAAGAAAGTATAACCATCCACTGCTTTAGCCACAAAAAGACACCCATAAAAATCCACCAATGGGATTAGCAGTGTGGTGTCACATGACTCAAAGAAAAATGGCTTTATGCATCAACAACTCTCCCGCTCCATGTCACACGGCAAAAATGAACCAATCAGGTCCTCGCCAGACTCTACAGTTTGCCTTTTCCCCAAACCCTGAAGAAAAAAAATGAAAAAGTCAAAAAAGATTAAAAAAAAAAACAAAAAAAAAACAAGAAAAGTAAGAAAAATAGGTGAAAGAGGAAGGTGGGAAAAAAAGCACCGTAGAAACTTTATCAAAAAAGTGGTTGTTTGGGCTTTTTTGTAGAGGTACAGGAGAGGAAAGCAAACAGAAGAAATGGGAAAAAAAATAGTTTGCAAAGATAGAAAGAAGTCTTTGGGAGAGGTGGTGTAAGGTCTTCCACAGCATCTGCGCATGTTGTTTTTTTTGTGCTGAACAAGAAACAGCTAAGGGGGGAAAAATGCTTGGTTGTTTTAGTTGGACAAAAAAGAGGGACACATGATTGGCTATGGCCAAAAAGAAAAAAAAATGAGCATTAAAATATAGTTTTGGAGAAAAAAAAAACAGAATTGTCATTGTATATGCTTATTAGAGCCAGGGCAAGCATATCACAACTGAGCTAAAAGAACAAGAAAAAAAACAAGAACACAAAGGTGTAAATAAGGCATAGACACGATGATAAAATACAATTTTAGTCAACCAAAACCAGGACAAATAAGGAGGATGGGTCCATATGAATGAAATGGTATTCGGTCTTTGTAAACAGGACAAAAATGGGTGCGTACGGATGGCTTGACAGCAAGAATGAATTTGTATTATTTTCATTCTTTGAACGTCAGTTCAGCACTCTTACCTCTTATTGGCGTACCACCTGGGTGGATAATATGAATGCAAATAAGATTGGAAAGAAGAAGCATTAGTACGAGTAGATAGAGGTTGGGGGCTTTGGAAGAAGAATCAAATTAGACTCAACAGGGTACGTAAATAAAGGTACTACAGGAAAGAGAGAGGAGAGAGAAGAAGAGAGAACTTTTCTTTCTGTACTCTATTGGCAGAGAAAAGACAGGATTCATCATAGAAAAATCATAAAGTCAGAAGATCTTGTGAAACACGTGGGGGGAGGTGGTGCTATTTTATTTTATTTTTTTCAAAGAGGCTTCTGAAGACCCTCTACTGAGGGGCAACAGACTTTTCAGGACTTTGTGCATGAGACTGAAAGTGGGCGGCCTTCGGGTTTGAGCTAGAGGCAAAGCTGGCCGCCTCCCTAAAAACTCTTGGGGACTTTTTCCTACTTATGGTGCTGGTGTTAAAACATTAAAATAGTGGATAAGTGAGTGAGGAACAAACATGTGAGGATTGATTATTATTCAGGTCAGTATGCGACAATACTTACAGTACTATGAAAAAATAATTACCCTCTTTCAGATTTCTTCGGTTTTTTACTTAATTTTGTCACATTAAAATGTTTCAGATCTCAAACACATTTTAATATCTGACAATTACTGCCTGAGTAAATACAACAAATAGATTTCAAGAAATTATTTAATTTCTCAGGGAATCTGACCCTGTATGTAACAGTAGTGGAAACCTAAACCTGACAACTGTTTGCACCACCATTGGTAGCAAAAATGCTGGGAATGATCATTTACATCACTGTAGAGGAATAAAAGTACAATGTTCTTTGCAGAATCGTTTTAATTCAGTATTAGAAGGTTTTCAAGTACAAAAAACTTGTTTATGGTCACACCACCACACCTGAAACTGATTTAAGGTGACAATGCTAAGGTAAATGTAATGTTTTTGGAGCCACTTAGTGATGGATTTGCTGGTGTCTGTTGCATTATTGCCCTGCAGCATAAAACAAGTGCACTTGACGTTAAGGTCACAAAGTGATAGCTGGACATTTTCATTCAGGATTTTTTGCTCAAGAGCCGAATTAATTTTATTGCAGTTCCAACAAGTCATCCACATCCTAAAGCAGCAGAGGAGACCATCACACTGCCATCTTTGACTCTAGGTGTTCTTTGATATTTTGGGTTCTGTTGTGACTTCCAGATTGAGTCATTGATGCACTCTGAATGATTTTGGTTGGGTAAAATGTAACCAAAATCACTTTTCTTTTTCAGGTGGATAACGGTTCTCACTGTGGTTCGATTAAAGACTGATCAAATCTAATCAGCAACTTCTACTACCTCAAGTTACCAGACACGTTCAATTTAGGTTATTTACAGATTCTTCAAATTGGCCTGTGATCATGTGGTTGTGGTTGGTAAAATATTACAGTACCGTCTCCAGGTTGGGGATGAAGTTCTTGCTAATGAATTGTGAAAAAAAGAGTGGCAGATCGGTAGGCAGATTGGTGTGAAACCTATGGTGATGCAAATACTGTACGGGTTTGTCACAGTCAAGAAAAAGCAGAATCGAAAAGCAAAGTTCTTCATTTATCTGGTTTATCTGGTTATCTGGTTCATGGAGACTGAGACCAAGATTTAGACTAAGACCGAATCCTCCAAGGCCAAGACTGAATTTTTAGAGTCCAAATAGTATTTCAAGACACTTTGAACAGAAAGGCAAAATGCAAGAATTATTGGGGAAATGGTTGGTTTCTCAACCAGCATTGGTATTAAGCTAATAATTACTATAATTAACTAATATTTAAGTTATTAAATGCAGCCACACATTGATACACAGTCTCTAAACTTCATCAGCTTGCGTTGCACAACAATTGTATAGAGATTAATAAAGACTTGTCGTCATATCAGACATGGAATCAAGGTCGTTTCTTCAGAGACCAAGACAGAACCAAAGACAAGGGGACAAAAAGCAGCAGATCAGTCTTGAACCCGCCGTGTTTGGTTCCTACCCTCATCTACAGTCACTACACCTGGGTAGTGGCCAAAAGAATGAGATTGTGGATACAAGCAGCTGAAATGAATTTTAAGGGGATTTATTTAAAGATCAGCCCTCTTGAGGGGTCCAAGTGGCTGTTTTACCCACAACCCAGCCCCAGATAAAGCTGATATTTGTCTGATATTACACTTTGTGTGAAGATCTGAAACATTTAAAAGCGACCAAAAGAAAAGAAAAAAAATATCAAGAACAGAAGAGATTTGTAAGGGGCAAATACTCTCTCACAACACAGTAGCCTGAAGCTTGATGGTTAAAATCTCAAGATAAGGTGGTATTACAGCTGGCAGCGGTATTAATAGCAGTAAGACAGTTACACACTGTGAGGGTAAGGGGAGAGTGTGTGCGTGTTTGTGTGTGTTTTCTAACCCTGACACTCTAAGCTATCTGTTAGTAAAATGCATGCCATGCATTTTAATAGTTGTTGGAACATGGAAATTAGTGGGGGTGATGTGTGCTTTGGAGCTAAGCACTTACCAAAGGATTCTGTAGAATTTAAAAATATAGAGAGAAGAAAGACAGCATAAGAATTATGATTATACTCCTTAAGTACGTTTAGTTAACAAGGTTTGGTTAATGCTTTAGCAAACTGCACGTGAATAAAAGTCGCACGTTAGAAGTTAAGGTTAATCTGACACAGTTCTACTGAAACAAAAAATAAAAAAAACAAGTCAGGTTAACACGATGAGTTAACAAAAGGAAAGCTGTGAAATCTGTGAAGACAAGTGGTCAAACAGACAAGACGTCCAGTTTAAGAAGTTATGATATTGGGTTATCAGCTGGACAAAACTGGTTAAAAGTTAGAATAATTTTTCTATTGATATATTAAATGAAAACAAAACTGGCATTTACACATTAAAGCAGGGACTACAGTGCCTTGCAAAGATATTCACTCCACTTCGGCTTTCTCACATTTGTCTCGTTACAACTACTAACTGCAACTCTTTGAACTGGCATTTAAAGTGATAGACCAAGAGAAAGTAGGGCATTATGATGAAGGAGAATGAAAATACTGTTTTTGATTTTCACTAATAAAATCCATAAAGATATGCTTCTTTACATCTACTAGTATTCCGGAGTCTGTTTCTAAAAGTTTTACCCTTTCTGTGACAAAAAACTGCTTATCCAGCTAGAAAGTTATTTCCTCTAAACCACTACAGTGATTATCTTATTAAATGGGTTAAAGGTGAAGTCCTTTGCCTTGTCCATTATTGACAGTTAAACCCTGGTATTCACAAGATTAGAAACCACAATCATTTGTAAATACTTGAAACCCCTACAAAAACTTTTATAAAAACCAAATTCAATCATTCAAGCATCAAACTTACCTCTATATACATACATATATATATATACATATATTTTTTGCTCTGTGAAAAATCTGTGAATTGTGAATTTCCCACAAAAGTAAAGTCACGTTCCACAAAAAAAAACCTGCAAATACTGAATCGGGGGTCCATTATACGTACATTCAATTCCTTTCTTCTTTTATGGCAAGTTTATTTATCCCTGCTGGAAAAAAGATGCTTCCATGCTAGGCTATGCTTTGTGGGAGTATTGTGCTCAAGTTTGTTACTTTATGTTGGTCTATCAAATAAAATACAATCAAAATAGAAATGTTTGTGGTTGAAAAATGTGACATTAAATATTTTTTATTTTTATTTTTTGCATGGCACTGTATAAAGTCAGAATGAAGGGATAAAGGGAAAGCTTTATGAAGTTTTACGCACTACTGTGGCTGATTAGTTTCAAGAAATAAACTTCTCATTGAATCTGAAATGCTCTTAAAGCAAACATCTGTTGGAGGACAAATATGTTAGGATAATTAAATTGCTTCTCTGCATGTTTTCCTATCCTAAAAGCATGTGCATTAATTTGTGGGCTCTGAATGTGGCCGAATGTTGACTGAAAGGTGTAAGTAATGGGCATAATGGTTCTAAGAAATACTGCACCTATGCAGTGGAGAGTAAAACCAAAATGAAAGAGCAAAAAAAAAAAAAAAAGAACAATTATTTGTTAAAAAGTCACAGCAGTGAGCAATGTGGGCAGAGGTTAGGGCGAAAGCCAGCAAACACAGAAAGGAAACAATCCCAACAGCTCATGATGAGAACACTGGAAGACAAAGGGAGACACACATAAGACAGACAACAGGGATGTACAGCAAGTAGAAGACAGGAAATAGTCGAAACAATGCCATTACCTATAAAACGAAAAGCCAAATGAGAAGTTAAATCATGGGCAGGAAGAAGAGGGGATGAAAGAGCAGAGGATATAATGTGGGAGCAGATCAGATAGAAAGTGAAAAAAAAAAAAGAAAGAAAGGAGTCTCCCTGTTTTGTAATTGAGTTTTCAGCAGAGGAAACCTACCTGATCTGAGCTGCTTAATGCGCCCGTTGTTGTTGGTGGTGTTGACAGGGAGGAAGTCTTTGAACCAGGTGATGTCTGGGTCGGGGTTGCCGCTGGCGGCACAGAGCATGGTGGCGGTGCGCGTTCGCTCCACCACCTTTAACTGTGGGCCCATGTCTATGGTGGGGAAGCCAGGGGGGAGCTGGTCCTCTGCAAAACAAGTTGGAGACATTTTGGCAAGATGTCAGAGACAGAGAGACAGTGGTCTTAATGAACCCATGACCTGGTGGTGGGGGAGTAGAAACTAGACCAGACTGTAGAGTATCAGAAAATTTGTGAATTTAAATGCATAGAACAAAGTGTTTTCTTACACTGCTAATTCTGTGTAAAATCGTGTCATTTTCCTTATAAAAATGTGACAGATGAATAAAACGATTTAATTAGCCGTGTTTTAAAACGTGGTATACAGTTCATAGAGGCACCGATCTGATGGCGAGATGCTCTAGAAATTAGCTTTAAGGATCTGGACCTGTTCTTGAATTTTTAATTAGTTCCCCACTGAAACATTAAAATACTCTCTGCTTCAAGGGAGACAGAGCACACACACAGGAGCATCAAAGCCAGGGTCAAGAGAGCCACACATGCTTCTTTCAGCCAGCTGACCAGCAGTGACCAGCAACAGATGTGACTGATGAACAGACGGAGAAAATTCTTATTAAAAAGGACTTCATGCTCCAGGAATTGTATAACCGTAAATCTTCAAGCACTTGGTATACCTTGATGCCAAAAACTGACCCCGATATATTAAAGCGTAAAACAAATATCTAGCATTAAACTTAGCATGTTGAACAGACAACCAAATCATACAGTCCATCAGATCAGATCTGCATGTGAATTACTGTGCAGTATAGGCTGCCTGTATTTGTTTATGCAAGCTGTATCTGGGAATACTGTTTAAACAAGCTTTTTACAGACATGCACAGGCCTAAATAAAGTAACTGATAAATGTTGCATTGCTTCTGGTGTCTCGATGGACTGATAATACTGTAGTTGGAAGGGATGACTTCAGACTACCCTCAAGCTTATGATGGGCAGCAGCTGCTAGTGAAAAGCTTTTTATGCAGTCTGGACTGCAAATATACAGGCTTGTAAATTAAATCTGCCTTATTTGCAGGATGCCACGTCTACGGTCATTTAAATTTTTAACACATAAGTTATTTAAATGCATTAAAAGCAGCAAAAATGTTAATCTTCCTGGATGTTATTTGACTGAAGCCACCCGGGCGTTATTAAACCTATCAGCTAAGTGTGGGCAAAATGCAGGTAAATATGATTTCCGAAATGTCAAACTCTTTTAGTAGTGGCGGTATGCTGAAGAAGAAGGGACCCTGACACCCCGACTACAAATCCATTCATGTGAGGTGGAGCTTTGATGTTCTTTGATGATGGCAGGTGGCTGCGCTGTGTTGTCTAAGCTGTCTTGTTCCTGTCCGTGTCTCAATTTTCAGCCTGAACGGGGCCAGGGGAACGTCTCGCTGCAGGTTGAGATGTGAAAGATGATAAACTCACAGGGCCCATTTGCTCCGAACATGTTTTTTTTTTTTTCTAACAAAACAAAGCAGAAACAAAGCCTGCAGCAGCTTTATTTGACGCTTGCCATTTTTTTTGACGTAGTATGTTTGGCTTGTAGCAAGCAACGATCTCTGAAATGCTGCATGTTTTAATATTCTATGCGCCATAATATCCCAATTTGCAAAACGCCTGCCTCTCTGCAGTGATAGCCAAGTGTTAAACTCCCAAACAAGACCTGCTTATTCTGACTGCCAACGAGGCTTATGCACACCTTTAAGTCTTCCTTTTCCCGCTGTGATGTGGCTAATTAATATTTTCCCTTGCTTTCAAAAATGACACTGTTTGTTTTTGAAAATCGGTTCTTCATTAAATTTTCATGAGGCGTCATCAGTTTGAAACCTGCTTTGAGATGCCATGTACTGCATGCAGCAAAACGACAAACGTGGCCGCCATCCAACACTGCCTTTGGTTGTCTGGCATGGAAAACCACTTCTGTGGATAAATCTTCTCTGAAATAAGACCGCATTACAAACAAGTGACTTCATACTGAACTGCAAAACTTTCCCATTGCAACTCTGTGTGTCCTTGGCTGAACTGGTGCAAAACTGAAATAGTGTTTCAGACATTCCAGAAAGTAAAACTTATACAATGTAGATTAATTACCCAAAGTGGAAAATTTAAAGCCTTTACAAGGGGAGTAAGCTACAAAAGGTCAAGAAGCTTGTACCAAGCCATTACAGAAAACTGTTCAGAGTGATGCAGTAACTTAGTTAATTCTTTTTGTAAATTGTTTTTTTTTTTACAAAAATAAATCTCGTCTCATCCCCAACAAAATTGGAAAATTAGAAAAATACAACCAATCACATTAACTGATAGTTTCAGATTTCATACTATATTGTAAAAGTATTTTTTCTGTTTTGAAGTAATGTGGACTGCATTTAAGCTTCTCTAGTTCAAAATAGTAAGACTGAACACAAATTGAATCATTTATAGGAATGCAGAGGCCAATTTAAAACACCAACAACAAAACTATGTCAAGGCATCTTTAAGTCCAGACCTAAAAGTCTGGCGTCTCGATGAACTGATAATGCTGTGGATGGAAGGGATTAGGTCAGACTGGCCTCAGGCTTATGATGGGTAACAGCTACCCTGACCACTTGCTTCAAAAGTCAAGTGAAACTGTAAAAACACAACTTTGTCAATGGCCAATTGAACTAGTCAATATTATGAAAATAATAATTCAAGAAGTCTGTGCTGAGTATCACTTATTTTGTATTGTATATCAGAATGACCTGGGGGAAACGGTAAACAGAAAAGAAGAACTGTGGTTCAATAAAATCTTTAGTCATGCTCAGAATGTTCTTCCTTTGTGTTTTTATGTCTCTCCAATGTGAACATTACTGCAACTCCTGGGTTAGTATTCAAATTTTAGGGGTTTTTATGGGAAACTCTACAGCAGGGTGTCGCCAGCCTTTTTGAGACTGGGAGCTACTTCAATGGTAGAGGAACACGAAGGGCTACTTATTTGATACAGACATACATTTTCTTGGCTCAGCCTTTATAACAATAACACATTTACGTATATATGATTACATGCTGCCTGATCATATATTACGGGTAGCACAGATCTTCAGAACACCGGCATCCAAACGGTCGCTCTGAGAAGTATGGGAGGATCAAACTCCGCTTGTTCATTTTTAGCTCGCAGAAATAGCGCCAAGCCGCCAAATAAAAAGAAGTAAACTGACCAATAAGATTTAGGCGTTGGCGTGCCCACCGCCACAAACTCGCGCAGATGTGCGCTACGCACAAGATGTTTTGACACAAAAGATCTTTTTCTTCTCCACAATTTTCTTAATTGTAAAGAGGGTTGGATAATAAAAATTCCAGAAATTTTTCTTTTCTTTTTTTACTTAGAGGAAAATCTCCTCTGCTGCCCGCCGATAATATCCTGCAGACGTCTGCGCATAATTCTAAACTTTAACCCTAGAAAAGAGTTTTATAAATAAAGCAATTTATTTTAAATGTTTTCATAATTTACTTTAAAAAAATCTAAAAATAAACACGTTATATTCAAAGGTAAAAACATTTCATTAAATATTTTTTTTTGGCAGTGCTCCCTAATGACAATGGCTATTTTTAGAACTTGCTCGGCAGGCGACTGACAATTACCCTGCGGGCATCATGTTGGTGACCCCTGCTCTACAGTCTACATGGAGAAAGAAATGTTTGCAATGTGGGAAAAAAATGTTGGAGCGCTGCAGGTGAAGCAGGTAGAGCAGACGCTCCATAAACTGTGGCTAAAGTTCTGGGTTTGACGATTGGACCTGGGCCATTTGCTCCATGCATGGCCCCATTCTCTCTTCACTCCCTTTCTTGTCTGAATACTACTCAATAAAGCCCACTAGTGGCTCACATAATAACATGAAATAAAACAAGAAAAATCTATAAAAGAAAAAAAGGTCAAGTCAGTCAGGGCCTAAAAGTGCTCAGACTGGTTTAGGGTTACGGTTGGCTGGATTTAGACCATCACAGGTCTAACATCTGTCTTTTACTTATATAACAACTCCTACAGTTGACTTTTTCCTGATCATGTTTATTGTTTTTTAACTGTGCTGAAATCTGTTTTTTTCAGTCATTTTGTCCACAGCGTCATGGAAGAACAGTTGTATCTCAATGGGACTTTCTTGACTAAATAAAGGTTTTATTATTATTACTATAACAGAGACGCTCAAAAAACAGACAATATTCAAACAGCCTTGCAACTCTGGCTAATTTAGCATCTCCAATGAATCGAACATGCATGATTTTGGACTGTAGGAGAAAAGTGGAGTACCTAGAGATGGTTGTAGCAGCCAAGATATGAGCAGTGCTGTCAGAAACACCATCCTGGGTTTAAGGTACTAAAGGTAAGTTAGGTATTTTAACTTAGAGTTTAAAAAAGATTCCTGATCACTAGGAGTTTGTTTCGAAATACTCAAAGGCTGGAAAACAAATATCACTGTTGTTAACTTATGGAACACGTTTAGTCTCAGGAATAACTTTAGTTGCAGTAAAAGAACAACCATCAAAAAGTAATTTTACTTCAAATTTACACTTTTTTTTGACTAAAGAGAATTGTAAAATGTCATATTGTTTTGGAAACTATAATGTCTGTTCAAATGTAAGATACTGAAGAGAGAAAAATGAATTAATTGGAGGTATTTCCTGTCCCTTCAGCCTCTTCAAGGTCAAATACACAATTAGTAGATTTCTACAGCAAGTCCAAAGTATACCTGATCAAACACAATAGCCAAAAGCAGGCCTACAAGCATGGATGCTTGTTGAATACAGTAATTGGATGTGACAATCCATGCGAAACTAAATGCAGCTGCTGTAAAGATTGCAATGTATTCAGAAACAAAGTGCTTGGGAGATCTTAATTTAGCTGTCCTTTATAAATATCTAACTCTGTAGCATGTTTTGCTTCAAAATAAAAGCAACTGGGAAACAGAAAGTGGTTTAAAGATGTTTTGGCAATTTTTTTTTTAGCTAAGATTCTGGATTTATATCCGACTTGTAAACAAAAAGTGTTATCAAACCCAACTCATCCTACGTGAAACTGGTCTGCAGATTCCTAGCAGGAAGCTAATATGACTCCAGGTGTACCATTTAAAATTAATGGACTGTTTCAACACTTTCTGGCCTTTGGAATGCATTGCCACTTAGCCCAGTAGTACATTTTACTGTTGCTTTGCAAGCTCATGCTCATTGAAAAAGGCCACAAAATCTTAACATCAGCAGTTTGGTACCTGAAAACTTTTTTTTCTCTTGCAGATTGTGTGATTTAGATCAAATAAACAAGTATTCTTATGTTCTCAAGCTGCTCCTATCCTCATTTATTTCACTGTGAAGCAAATTACCACTGTGACAATAAATAAAGGGCAGGGAAATTGAATACATCTGGTAGCTTTCGCCGTTATTAACAAGTCTCCTCAACAGAGCTGAGGCAGTATTGTCCTTAGAAAGCAGGAGATTTAAATTAAATCAGATTAATTGCAGTTTAATCACAGTCGCTGTTTGTTTTTTTAGTTTTTTTGTGGAAAAGTTGGGCTATTGACAAGGCTTTAAAAGATTGAGATAATTAATCAACCCGGGGCCAAGTGGCTGCAGGATTTTCCCATGTGCCATGTTTGCATTTTAGTAACAATTGTAGGACCATTTCCAACCTAAATAAATTTTTTCACAGATGACCAGATTTAATAGTACCACAACATAAACTCTGAGCTGCTTTGTGCAAGTGAAAAAGAAAAAAAAACACAACAAAAATATGTTTTAGGTTTGTGTTGAGACGACTTGCCAAGAGGTTGCATACCTGGCAACATGATTGGTCTGCAAAAGTTAAATACATGCAGCCTGTTTTTACTTATTTACCACAAATCAAATTTCCTGGGATTTCTGACCATCAAATATGAAAACATATGTCTAAAAAAATGACAAAACTGGTAATAATTAGCCAAGGCTGGTCTACCGGATGTTTTGAATGGACACTTTCCCACAAGTTGGGTTCAGAAACGTCCTACTCTCCAGTCCATAAAATGTTTGCTTATTTTTGGGACTATTTGCCAGTATGGTCCCAAAACAGATCAAGTGTGACCCCTTCCATGAGGCCAATATGCAATAGCAGACCCCGTCTGTCACCAAAGACCCAACCAGACAACATGATCACTGTGATCAATGCTGTCTGTTAGAAGGAGAGGGAATTTTCCTCAAATGACCATTGACTATCTATTTAACCCACTAATTCTTGAAACCCACCAAATTGAAATGTGTAAAATTATAGAGAACTTGCTAACCAGAGCAACAATCATTTTGAGCTTTGGTTGGCTGTAACCAGCTGTTTTCACCCTTATCATAATGAAAAGTCTTACTTATAATTAAGTAAGACTTAAGGTCACCCGGGTGACCAGAGTCACCTGGGTGACCAGAGAGGTCACTCAGGAGAGATATGGAGAAGTATGTTTGGGTTTCCCATCTACTGCTTCAGTGGCACGTTTTTGGATAAGTAGAAGATGGTGAAGGAATGGCTGGTTAGAGAGTGTAAAATTGAGATGAATCTCATTGAATTTCCAGTCTCATTTAAAAATTCTTAATTGTTGTAAAAATCCCTTTCAAGCATCATTTTTGCTAGAAATGTGCATTTAATAACTTCTAGGTTATTTTATTGCTGCACAAAACCTATTTAAAGGGCACCAAAAGTCCTCTATGCAAGTACAACTACAGTTAATAGTCCATATGCAATATAACTTGAGCACAAAGACACTGTATGCAATATATGAAAGTCATACCTGAAAGGTGAGATTAATACAAAAAAAGGGAAAAAAGTTCTAACTTATTTCCCTCGCTTATCCTATTGTACCTCGCTGAAAGCTGCTATCTCAAGGACATTCACTAAGACAAGGGCAATTTCTGCTTTACAGACCCATACTGTATATTCAACAATGGATCTACACACTAAATGAGATGGAAGGGAAAGAAATGCTGAAGTCACCTTCTAAAGAAGTGCTGAGCACTGGTGCTTGATATAAAAAGACCCCCAATGACAATTTGCACACATTAGCCACTGCCAGGCTATCAGGCCATATGAGTGTGTAGTGCCAAGCATTTGGACGAGTATAAAAAGGACATTGGCTCAAAAAGTACCTCGGTGAGCAGATTTTTCTCCAGAATACGTAAGGCCATTGGACAGAAACTCACCCCATTAGCAGATTATATCTATTGATCACGCTCACAGAAATATGAGCGTAAGTGAAATCACATTTTCCTTGTATGACAACGGGGCCCACTGCAGTTATCGAAGTGTTGCTTGAGTGCTGCAATAAATTCTGTGCAATTTGCAATTATAATGCAGTTGTCACCAGAATCCAGTATCTGACTAGACATCGACAGTAAACTGTATACAGGCAGCTTCTTTTTAATCAAGTAGGGTAAAGACAGATTTGAGCTTGAAATGTATTTTATATGTTTGGTTAGTTTGTTTTATTTCAAGGTTTGCTATAATGTCATGAAGGTTTAGAATGGATTAAACTCATAGATCTGGTAAAAAGACAAATAATTCCTATATGACAACCTTCACAGTTATGAGCCGCCCTTGAAAAGATGTGATCTTCATCATACTGAAAAATGAAATGTAAAGATGAAAACCCAACTTTTAGTTTCCTAGGAATAATCCACAATCTGGACCACACCACGCCCATTCTGGAACATGGTGGTGGCAGCATTATGCTGTGGGGATGGTTTTCATTCACATGCATAGAGGAATTGGTTGGATGTAATGGGACGAAGAATGACAATTGATAAAGAGCAACAATGAAAGAAAACATTTTAGAGACTGCAAAACAGTGGGCAAAACAGTGGTGCCCACAAAGTCCTCAGAGGACAAAAATGTATTTTTTAAAGTTTAAATTTAACATGGTAAAATATAAACTAAACATGTGACATTGTAATTTTAAAAAGTCAGACTTTCTGTAGCAAATGTTTGATCCAAAACAGATTTTCCACATTTATTAACAGAAAGGCATCTGGTTTGCATATTTCTTTAAGAAAAGAAACATAACAAAACAATGTCTATTCTCAACAACAACAACAGGATTTAGGTCACTGCTTCTTTAAAATGCTTGCCACCCAGGGAATTATAAGCAACGTTTGACAAATTAATTAGAAGCAGATTTGGATGCACCAAAGTCTGCTTTTGAGAAAAAAGTCCCTCAATAGATGTGGTCCTATTTACTGTTAAGAGAATGAAAACAGGGTAGTAACTTAAAGATGAATCATTTTGTTTCCCTAATTTCCCTAATTACAAATAAAAAAGTCTCTACCTGCATTTGTATCAATTGTGCTCAGGCACAATTTAAAGGCATGTACACTTTGGACATGCCTTTTCTGGCAGAATGATGCCCAAGTCAAAGTCCAGACTAGGCATTTCATATGTATCTTTCTCTTCATGTATTTGGTGCTTTATGTTGACAGCTTCGTAATAGTACAGAGTGACATTAAATATCAAATATCTGTGTCAAAATCAACACTCAGCGCCGCTGCTGGGCCGTCACATTCATCTGCATTTCTCACTGTTTTTTTACTCAACTTGAAGTGGGCTGGTGCTGCCAGATATTGATGTCCTCCTAATGTACTGTAGTGTACACCTTTAAGTAGAGCAGACTGGACAATTTATCTGCAACAAATATATTGATATTTACACAGTTGCCTGTGGAGATGTCTTAACAATATTCTGCAGCACAAAGCAATATAACAATTCCTCTTTTATGAGACCGAAAACGCATTAGGCTCCAAAAATAACCCAGTAAAGGGAGTCTGAGAAGAAAACAAGCCTTTGTTGAACCGAATGGTTGGTTTAAGTGGAAAAAAAAAAGAAAAGATAAAAAAAAAGAAACCTTTTTGGTCACATTCTGGCTTTAGTTCTGTGGTTGCTGCACAAGGATTGGATTTGATCCGACCTTTTTTCCCCACCAAGCGGAACAAGACTTTTCACCCCGCGGTTGAGGATATTCTTCAGGGAAAATCCCCGTGGGCTGTAATAAGATATATTTGTTGGATCTATTTGAGTGGATACAATCTGCTCAAAGAGGCTGTCACAGGTCACTTGCTGTGGCACGAAGGAGAAAAATGTGTGTCGAGACGTATTGTTCTTCTAGCGTCCAGCCAAAGATGCTGGGAGAAAAAAAAAGAGAGAGAGAGAAAAGAATCTGGTGCTGTCATAAATGACTGAGGCCCAGACAGCGTAGCGCTAAAGATTATTTTCACCCAGGTTCAAATCAATCCGATTCTCACAATCTCGTTATAAGTTATCTGCCAGGGAAAACAAAATAAAAAAGCGAAAATCCGCTAAATATTATCTTTAAAGTATGACAGCGGTGCTTATTTTTCTCAGCAGCCTGAACCAAACCCATTTTCCCAACAAAGCAAAACATATAATTTGAAACTGAGGGACAGTGATTAAAGATCTTCCCACACGCAAAAGTCCAAAAGAAGTTAGAAAGTGAATGAGAGAGAGTCATATATTGCTTAGAATACAACATTAATTGGAATAGACTTTTTCGGTCTTTGCGAGAGCGTTAGCATGTCGAAATTCAACTGACACCCAGTGTTTTATTAACTCGCCTAAAAATGTTATTAAAAAGAAAATCCATACTCATAGTTAAAACCCAGCAGGAGAGATTTGAATGTTTAAACATTTATTTATTTTATTCTAGTGGTGTGATTTTGAAATATTAAAAACCTCAATTTCCTAAGTTTTTCAGAAGATACCTGAAGGTTCAGGATTAAAACTCAATCATATTTGGAAATCTAGTTCCATCTAAAGCAATGTATTTTGCTTTTGATGGAACTAGATGGTGGAAGCATAATACTTCCACCACTATGCCATTTTGCTTGTGCCTCCTAAAAAAACCCATACAATATCATCTCTTTAAGGTTTTGGATTATTTTATCCAGGCCTGCCTTATTGATGACAACAAGTTTCAGCTAACGTCCAACAACATTTCTAAACATAATGTTGTAAATTTTTTCACATTTGCACGTCTGTAGCGCAAAACTTAATTTCCGTTTCATTTTTCTGGAAAGAGGTTGTTCATTTCAGACTGCACCAAACACAAAAACAAAGCCTGATGCAATTTGTTTATAGTTTTGTTTTCTTCAACACGCCTAGTTAATACATCAGTCCAGAGACAATCTGAACCCTCTTTAACAAACTGTTCGTTCAGCTCCAATTCCACTGACATATTCAATTATTATTATTATTTTTTTTTTTGCCGTGGCATGGGAGACAGAACTGTTAATTACACTTTTGTTTTCACACAAACAGAATTACTCAACCAAATGTAACAAGTCTCGATTAACAAAGGGAGGCAGCAATTTTATTTTGTGCCAAATCTATGACGGCATCTGTTCCATGTTTGCTCTCTCTCCTCTCAGCCTCTGTAACAGTTTAACAGTTTGGCCAACATTATCACAGATTTTCTTGCAAGTTCTACTTTGTGCGGCAATAAGAAGGTGCGCTGTTGATTGGCAGGTTCTAAATCAGTGCCCACCGCTTTGCTTTATCAGGTTCCCACAGCGTGGTAGAACAGTCTGTAAACTGGACATGAACCTAGTTTCTTTATTTCACACACCATTCGTCGATCCTTCTTGTAAACATTTGCAGCTAATGCTCATTTCACACATTTATTTTTATTTGAGGATATGTTGACGTGTTTTTCTTCATCCCATTGAGATGAATTATATTTTGTTGCAGACGATGCTCATGGAAGCAGCGCCCCTCGATAGCTGCGGTCTATTCAAGGATACACTGCACTGCCACAAAGCTAAAAGGGTTCAAATATGGTTTAAAAAGCATAACCATTAAATATTCTGCATGCATTGGATAAAAGTTCAATTCATATAAAGGCAACATCTGCAATTACCCAGTACCAGATACCACAAAGCTGGTAGAGTTAGTCAAGATTATAATTTTACATGGACATTTCCCAACTGAGCATTATGGCACCTTGACTTGTTGGATGCTTTTTTTAATTAAATATTAAGGAGGGCTGCACCGTGGTGCAGTTGGTAGAGCTGTTGCCTTGCAGCAAGAAGGTTCTGGGTTCGATTCCCACCCTGGGGTCTTTCTGCATGGAGTTTGCATGTTCTCCCTGTGCATGCGTGGGTTCTCTCCGGGTACTCTGGCTTCCTCCCACAGTCCAAAAACATGACTGTCAGGTTAATTGGCCTCTCTAAATTCTCCCTAAGTGTGTGTGTGCATGTTTGTTTTTCCTGTGTGTCTCTGTGTTGCCCTGCGACAGACTGGCGACCTGTCCAGGGTGACCCCGCCTCTCGCCCGGAACGTCAGCTGGGGATAGGCACCAGCACCTCCCGACCCCAGTAAGGGAAAAGGGTGTTAGAAAATGGATGGATATTAAGGAACAATGTGCTCAGCTTTTGCTTGTGAGTGAAAATACAATACTGCTGTGATTTTAAGGCAACTGAGCCTTAAAATCAAAGGCTCAGTTGCCTTTGATGTGATGAACATCGAACCTGATTTTAAGGTTTGTTCAAACTAGTCAAGAATTTAGATGACCTCAAAACTTTAGAAACTATATGTTATGGCACAGTTGAAGTCACTGAACACAGAAATCCAAGCTGATTTCAGAAAATATTACTAGATAATGGATAACTGCTCGCCAGTTTTTAAATGAGTCAGAGTTCCTGGAGGTCAAAGTAATCATGCTGGAGGATTTGTGTTTGATTTTAAAACTCATAAGCTGTTAACTTTAACCTAGGATGGATGTTTTCACATAGGCCTTAGAAATATATAAAAAAGTATACTTTATTGTCCCACAGTGGGGAAATTTTGATCCAACAGCAGCAGCCTTGTACCTAATAACTTAAAAACATGGTTTGGTCTTCAAGTTGATTTTATGCTTTTGATTTAGTTTCTCTGTGAAAAGCTCAGCCTAAGGAGAACCATATGCTGGGTATTCTAGTCCTGGAAAGAAACAAACAATCTTGCTCAGTGCAAAATGATGCACATAAAATTGGTTCAAAAGACCTTTTCCAAATTTATGGGTAATAATGTTCGCTTCTCTAAGTAAGATCTTAGTTGATCTGTTTCTCTTTGGCATTATGTTGCGCTAACACACATCTGTATGCGCCACATCAAAATCTAAAATTCTACTAAAGTAACAAGGCTTATTTAGTTTCATTTTGTCATTACTCTTCTTTAAGCAATTCAGCAAATCAATCCAGATTTTGGCCAAAAGACTACTTCTAGTAGTGCAAGTTGTGCAGACAAAAAGCCATGTTTTTTTCTGTAAAAAAGAAAAACAGCAGTAAAAGCTTAGCTGGGCTGGAGGAAAATATGCTTCAGTTCAGCTTATTAGGTGAATCTACAGGTACAGAGCATAATAATGAATATTACCATGAATGCACCACTGTTGACTCAAACTGCTAATTTCATTTTACTGTAATAGAGGTTTTAGGGGAACATTCCCTGTCTGGCACAAAGTGGTATTAAGTTTTCCAGGCTTGGGCCCTCTAAAAGGTTGTTCGGTAATTTGCTGAACAAATACAATCTTTTTATGAAACCTGTTAAAAAAACCTAAAGGCAGGCAGCAAGGGGCCATAGACTACCCACTAAGATGTTATTTTGCTGTGTTGCCTTAAGAGGCAGAGAAAGCAGAAGCCGTGAAACACTATCTGGACTGTTCTTCAAAACTGAAGTGATGATGAATGTTAGAGTAGAATAGGAGGAGGAAGATGAAGGTACAAACTCTCTCCTTACCAAAAGGTTCCTAACCGTCTGTCTGAGTGAAAAATGGCATCTTCTCCCCCCTTTGCCCCACACTGATTGTTTCTTCCATAAATCCCCTTTGAGACTGTGTAATTAATTGAATGCTGCTTATTTGTCATTAAAAATCCCTCAGCTAATGCCTGAGATTATGAGAGAACCATTGTAAAATCAATCTTATTAATCACAAGGCGCTTTTCCTGCAGAAAAACCTTCACAGGTGAACAATCTAAGCTTTTCTTATACCAAATGACATTGCGCAACTAGTTGAAAAATTCTTAATTTTACGTTGGGCCTTATAATATGTAGAAAAATAAGCAGTTTCCATCATTTCCAGCAATGACGATCCAGAAGAGCTTTTTTCTGCATTTGTGCAAAGTGAGTTTCACTGAGTTTGAGGTGCAGCCAGCAGCAGCGTATTTGGATCATAGTGATGTAGTCACAAAACATCTCATCCTTCAAAGGTCTCAGAACAGACAGGTGTACCGGGATCTGATGCTTTTTCTTTTTTAAAACAATGTAAGGCAGATCTTCTGTGTGGTGGAACCACTTAGGTTTAGTATTTATTGATTAAAAACTTCTAGTTTTGAATGTAAAAGCCACTGGGACGACCCATCCAAGTGCTCATCCGACCTGCCATCATCCACAGACATTTATCACGGCCATCGCTGATAGGGCAAGATTGGATCAGCCAAGCGGAGGGCATGCAACAGAGATATACGCCACTTCTGGCAAGGCACTCCAACTCTCCACAGGCCCAGTGTCATTCATAAACATGACGGATTAGCTGTGATATTCCTCCATTTACAACGCAAGTGAAGGGAGTGGGAGGAAGAGAATGAAAGCAGAGAGGGAGTGTTAGTGTCGGATGCCCCTTTGGGGTGGTGCCAGAATGGATGGGTAAAAAGGGAGATGAATAGAAGAGATGAAGCAGAAAGGGTGGAGAGGGGGGGCTTTCTCTACAGGCCTGGCTGGGCAAGAAGCACAGCAGGCAGGAAGCCAGGCACAAAACTCTATTTACACTCTGTTGACTCCCTTTACCCCTCCCTCCCTTCACGCTTTTTGCTTTACAGACCACACATCATCTCAACCAGATTTACTGTTTTGAGTAAAGATCACCCAGGGGGCAAAGGTAGACAATGTTTCCTTATGAGAGTCCCTTGTTTTAAATGTAGATGCTACATCTACTTTATGTTTCAAAACTTCCATCGAATAATTATTTTGCGGATATGTGGCCAAACTTTTTATTTTTAGTGAAATACTTAACATTTTTGGCAATACTGCCAAGGCCTCCACAGGAACACATGCAATTGTGATGAGCACTGATTTGCGATATCAATTATGATTCGGTCACATGTTCCGCAATTTTCTTATTTCTGTTCAATTTCCCTACTTGTTCAAAGTCTGTTCGTCAGGGGGAAAAATGACTTGCATGAAAAACCTGCAAGCGTGGTATCCAGCCATTGCATCCGAGACATTTTTTTTTGTGATTGTAATATTACACACAGACAGAATGATGTTCATTTTTATAATTATAAAAGGTGTAATAAGTGATTATGACTGTTCCCTTCAGTAATGACCATTATCAACTTGAAACTATGTAAACCTTTATCAGGTAAAAAAAAAAGAATTCTGACTTCAAAGTTGACATTAATCTCAGAATTCTGACCAGGTGGGAATAAACATGACTACCTCTATGAAGCGTAAAGTGTCATTTTATTAAAATGGTAAAAGACATTGAAAAGCAAATGCCTTTTGCAACAACACAATGACTTGCTACCAGTAAAAAAAAATTAATAGCATTTCTACTTCTACTTGAATAAACCTTCAAAAATACAATGTGTTTGAGCTAATGTAATGCTTTCCCTATAAATTTATGTAAGAAATACAGCTTGCTATAAGTTCAACATTTAAAAAAACTTAAAAGGTATAGTCAAAGTCGGAAAGAACATGATGTTTTGACAGTTAATTATAAAAGCTCAAGGATTATACATATATTCAAATAATTATTAATTTGCTTTGTTTTAGTTGCAACAAAGCAAGAGTTAATATAATATATATTTATATCTCAGAGCAGACAGTAAAATGTCATCTCCTATTAAAATGCAAGAGCAAAGTATGGCAGTATTTATGCCTCTGATGTCTGTATTACTTCATGAAATGTCATCTAATCAGCTTTTAAAATGTCTCCACATAAATGCCTTTGAACTTTAATCACTTGCAGAACTTGCTTGAGAGCACCAGATATCCTTTGCGATTCACGACTCGGGATTGCTCCATTTGAACGTAGTATAGCATTAGACTGAGACGAATAATCTAAGAGATGTGTGACATACATGTCTGTGGAAAGCGACTTTATAGGGGTTGACTTCTCTCTGAAAAAGGGAGAACATAGCACCAGGAATTTCAATAATTCATCCAACTAAAAGCTTGCTACAGAACAAGCAAAGTATAGAGATTATTCAAGCTTGCTAACATTCTGCAGAGAGGACCTATTGGCTTTCAAAGAGCCCTAATGGAAAATGGGGTTATGTCAGGCTTTTCAACTTTAGCCTGCAGACATTTTCTTGCAAAAGTGACTTTAGGAGATGATGGGTATCTCAACATGCTGCGGCTGATGTGGCTGTAGTGTAGAAATGGCTGCAGTGCCTCATGTTTTAAGATTTTGCAGGTGATGTAACAGAATATGTAACAGTGCGTTTTTCCTTTCTCTTCAATTAATCAACGCTCAGTAAAATAATGCAAAAGATCTAATCGCACCCCCATCTTCCAACAAAGTTGTTGGGTTCCAATTAGCAAACACCCTTACATAGCTTGAGAAGTTTCTCAAGATCATTAGATGCATTAAGGATGACCCTGCAGTATCCAGTTAATCTAGTAGAAAATTACTTTGGAGAGGCGCTAAGATCAAAGCTGCTAATATTAGCAACCCCTTGACTACCTGGCTCCGATTTACAGACGCTCCTTATTTTATGACCTTGTGTTTCCTCTAGGCAATAAAATATTTTTCTAGCAAAACTGATCAATTTTAGCCAGCAAAAAATTGCTAGACGCACTAGAAGCTGTGTCTAGTGTAACTTTCAAGTTTCTGGGTTAAGCAGTTTCAGTGAATTGGTTAATTTAGCACTGTCTGACCAAAAGACCAAATAAGACCTGTAGGTGTCACTAAGACACACTATGGGTTGTTAGCTACAGCATTTTTACTTCCAGCTTATCGATAAGCTGTGCTTGTGAGCATGTCTTAACACTGCAGTACAGCCATCTGCTACAGGAAGTAAGAAAAGTAGTCATCTACAGCTTATCTGAATGGTTTGTTAAAAGTAAGGCTTGGGTTTTGGGATTGTTTTTCCAACGATGTTGTTGCTAAGGACGCTGCTTTAACATTGCCATGTAAAGGAAACCATAAGAGGAGCAGTGAGTGAGTCATATTAAGTGTTTGTTGTTTTTCCACAAAACCTTTTTCAAAGGAATTTGAAAAGCATCATAAATCAACACCAAATATGTCCACAGCCTCTATATCCTTTTTGAGAGGTTGTCTTCTTGTCTTATGGGTTAACATGTAATGTTTCACAGAATCAGAGTTTAGCATGCATGATGTAAGCTGTATAGTTTTCTGTTTCTTAGTTTTATTGGTGATCAGGGTTGATGAGGACGCCTGTCTAAGCATGTGAGGAAATGGACAAGGGCACCACTTGACCATATGTGTGGGAGTGACAGCTGGACATGATTTCCATTTAATTGGCCTGTAAACCTTCAAGTGGATTTTGTGAGCATGTCTGAATGCTGGCATTAGCACTTGTCTGTATTTGCCAACAATACAATGTATTTTAATACCATTATTGAACAAAGATTCAGAAGCGTGTTATGGATATGATTGCAGGCCACACATTGTAATGAAGTAGTATCAAATTTTAATACATATATATTTTTTAAACAATCTAATTTCAAAAGAGGCCAAAAAATATTTTTGCCATGAAATCCCTCATGTCTTTTCAGCTAAGTCAGGGGGCAATCTATCAGCATCAAGCATGAAAGAACTAATAACTCATTTGTCAGTATGAATATTTAGTACTTTTGGATGCCTTTCACTTTTATTAAAGTGAGCACAGAGCCACGACAGTAGAAGCATTATCTATCACGGTCAGAGTGAAGTTAAAATGCCCAACAGGCTCCAGCAGATGTTTTCTAACACACTATGCAGACTCTTAACGCTAACATCCATCTTGCTGGCAGTGGTTGCATTTTAAATCATCTTGCACACTATTTAGATACTGATTTACTTTTGTGATTAAATGCAAAGATTTGGCATTGGCATTTTTGTTCTTTAAAGAAAAGATCGATTTCTGTGAGGACAGTTAGCTTAGTCTTTTAAATTAGTCTTTTATTTTATGAAACATTTAATGGACATGATTATAATAGCCTGTCTTCCAGTGAGGCGTTCTCACTCAGTCACTATATCTCATCATGCTAAGGTGCAGAGTCTCTTTAAGAAAACCTCATTCACATGCAAAGCATTAAAGCAATAGTGCTCTATTTCATCCTCATTATTTAGTTCAAGACTGCTGAATAACTGTCTTAAAACATGTTTGAGAAAGTTACAGAATAAAAGTAAATCAGCAATATATATATATATATATATATATATATATTTTTTTTCCCATAAAAAAAAATCTTCTGAAAAAATTGCATGTTCCACACGGCGGCTCAGGTCTTGCCATTTTCCGATTTTCTGCCACTAAACCAGAGAATTGTACAGTAGCTGCTGGCTAACTTCTATCCTTTTTTTCAAGCCACTGATCATGAACACAGCAATTTAACAATGGTCACTCGCTTCTTTCCGGGTGCTACATTTGCTCCGACAGTCGGAGACAGCTGACACAGCATTTATCTTCCTAAGCTGTTTAAGGACGTGAACAGGCTTTTCTTCATTTTGCAGTCTGTACTAGAAGTCCACAGGCTTCAAAGAGACAAAGGAAGTGTTTATATTATTGCTGTTAATGAGAAAATCTGATTTTTTCTGTATATTTGCTGAACATGAGTCCTTTAAATTAGACTTTACACAATAAGCACAATTTACCAAACGACAAAAAGAAAGAATTCCCTCTATTAATTCTAGTGCTTTTAGTATTATGACCTACTAAACAAGATCTGGTTTTGACCTAACTGTAAAATTATATTCAACAACCAGTAAAAGTGCTTTGGAGTATGCAGACTTGATGGAATCGCTGTGCCATTTACCATCTACCAAGTGCAATTTTTTTCCAAAGCTGTTTGTGATAAACTATTTCTTCAATAGAATTTGATGATTAAATGCACTTCATAAATTGATGCTGAGAAAACTTGAACAACGCTATTAAAGAAATGTCTTTAAAACAACAATAGTTGCTGCCTAAAAGACATGGAAGGGTTATGAACCCACTTCCTAAGACAATCTTTTCTTCATGAAGACAGACAATTCTCCAGTGGAAAACATTTTTGAAAGTCCACAATCTTTCTAAGAGAAAGCATAGTGGCAAATTCAAAAACTTAAAAGCTACATCTTGGCTAAAACTGGGATCAATGTCACAATGATCCCAAACACAGCAGACAAAGTCCTGATTAAATACTGTAGTGAGATTTTAAGAGAGGTGAAAAGTGTGCAAATGAATTAACAGTGGTAAGTGTGGGCCAAAATCCCTCCAGAACTGAGACCAATTGTCATAACGAAATACTACTTTATGTTTTCTCTACGACAAGTGTTACCAAAGTTAGACCTTATGTTTAGGTTTTTGCACAGTTCATCAGTCCTAACTCCTCTCTTGCCAACTTCCAAACGTTAGAGCCAGGCAGAGACTTAAAGAGGAGCAGCAAAAGCAAATAAGATGGACTAACAGTGCTTACCTCTAACTGATGGTGTCACCCAGGACACTTTACTGTAAAATATTCTCCCTGCTGCCTGGATATTGAGATGCTAGCATGTCATGACAATCACAAAATACAACAACAGTGTCTTCAGTAAGAAGATCTCCACATTTATTGAAAGACTGACTGCAGTGACTGAGGCCATTGTTCTGATAAGCAAACCCTTGAATGGAACAAGGATGTACTTTCTTTTTACAGTACCGGTATGGTAATCAACAACTCATAGATAGTTACAAATGTGTGGAATGAATTAATGTATTTTAGCTGAGTGCAAGCATGTTCTTTCCCCCCAGAATGGCAACAGGAAGTGGAGTGCATATATTGTATCTAAATAATCACTGATCACGTAGCAGCTTTTTCACTGAAGAGGGGAAGCATTCGTCGTAACTACAGAGCTCTGACCGCGCCGTCGCACCATTCCATACAAATGGAAATGATGCTTTCTGTTCTCCCGTCACAGGAGAGCGGCTTCCCATTTTCCGCTCCCACTGTCAAGTTGTGCACAGCTGCATAAGTTTGCTGGCTTGTGTGCGGGGCAACAGGAAATGGCTGTTGACAGCATAATGGGACTATGAAGATGCAGTATAAATCCTTAATCATGCCTGAATCATGAACCACAGCACTCAAATGCACACATCATTCTGCTGGAACTATTAGCAGAGAGGACGGAACCCAGAAAAGTGTTGCAACTACATTTTGCAAAGTTTGTTTCTTCCCAGATAGTTAATAGATTTCCAGCTGTGCTGATACTGTAGGCTGATGCTATTGTTACAAGCTCTGCAGGCGTACTCGTGTATATGCAAATATAGCGTCTTCCACTTCTAAACGACATCAGACAAAACATAACTCCAATTGTATTGCAGCAGTGACTCCCATAACGTGCCGTATCTCCATTTTCAACCCTTTTTTATGTCATGTGGAATTACCCAGCAAATCTAGACAAGTTACATTTAAAGACTCCAGTCATATGGGAGTCTGTTCATCTCTCAGTTAATCAAAACCGAGTGCTGAATGAACAGAGGGGGAGAAGTGAAATAAGCCAACCTGTATCTCATAGCGTGGCCTGGCAGATTTGACTCAGAACATCATTACGTTTCAGGGTTCGCCTTTCATGCAAATCACCTCTCCAAGCCTGGAAGTTCATTACTAATGGCAGTTCCCATCAAGTTGGAGACCCATCCGAATACTAATGTCCCCCCTGCGCTTCGGATTTTGTCACCTCCAGTCCCCCATCTCCTCATAACGTGCAACAAATGTGGTTTTCTTTCATAGAATTAGGCGCCCCCCGCCCCCTGTGGCGAGCTACACACAGCAGATGCTTTGCAGTTGTTTCCACAGACCATTGGAGCCTAAATGAACTAAGAGAACAGTCACTTTATATGTATTAGGCTGGGTGTAATAGCACTTATCTTCATTTGCTTGACTTGTTTATTTCTTCAATCCCGCAACACGCACTCCCCTAGAAGCTTAATCTTCCTTTATGAAAATAGCCAAAATTGGAAATAAAACTGCAGATTGTATTATAACATACAAGCGTTGCTCTATTTAACACAGCGTGATGAGTATTTTTGGACAGAGTAAGCTTTTTGGCAATCTAAAATATGAATAAAGCATTCTTGAGTTATTTTTGGAATCTCTATGCATACAGTATGAATAGTGTGCTGTCACTTGGCTGTGTTACTTCACTCTCGGCTTTTACCTTGGCTAGAGCTTAGGCCATTGTATTTGTCAGGGCAGCATCAGGATTTTATTGTCCACTTTTTGATGCACAGGCACACGGAAAATAATTTTTTCTAGAGACAAGTTTTTATTTTACAAAAACTAAAATACACAATAGAAAAAGAAGCTTTTTACAGCCAAAACCGTATTTTTCTTTGTTTAGGACGCTACGTTGTAAGAGTTGTTTCATTCATGCAAAAAATACAATTTTTGTGGCAACACTTTTGTTCCGTAGAGACCAGGAAGTTGGTCAGAGTTGGTTAGATGATACGGAGCAATGCAGGAAGGAAACCTGGAAAATACTGGGGGGCAGGCTCCCATTTTCTTTGTTTAGGTCAAAACATATACAAAATTTGCAAATAGTCCAGTCAAGATCCAGACATGACTCGTATTTAAAATCTGTAGACAGACTTGAAAATTGCTTTTCTCAGATGTTCTCCCTTCATTCGGATTAAGCTTGAGCTTTTTTGAAGAATGAGCTGAAATGTCAGTCTATAGATGTGCAAAGCTGGTGGAGAGATACGTCGAAACACATTCAGCTGTAATTACAGTGAAAGCCGGTTCTATACAGCATTATCTAAGGTCGGACAACCACAAATGGATTATTCTTTTAAGTGTAAAGCTCCTGTTAAGGTGGGTTGCTATGTACTTCAGCTTGTTGGTTTGTCCAAAGTTAATAAAATAGTATTCCATGTCTGTTAATTTTCTGTAGATGTTACCACTGTGATGGCATTGCTGTCAAATCTCTGCTGTATTTTATGTAGTAGCTGATTTTATATATATATATTTTAACAATGCACAACATCACTGCTGACACTTTGTTCCATCTAGATTTCTGCAAGCAATTAAAACCAAAGCACATTTATTTAAAAAATGTACATTATTACCTGAATCATTCACAAGGATGGGATTGTGTATATGTGGGAGGTAATATGATGGAGCACAGTTTTGTATTTGAACAAAAGCAGAAGAGAGGAGGAGGAGAAAAAAAAGCTTGTTCCTGTTTTTTTTTTGGTTGCCGATAGGCCTCTACTCACCCTCAATACATTGATGGAAAAGGAGAGAGAGCAGAAGAGCAAAATGGAAATAGTAATAAACATGCTAATGCTAGGCCGTGAAGCTGGGAAGAGCAGCTTCAATCCATCCCTCAGCTATCTGCTGGGGTGTGTGTGTGTGTGTGTGTGTGTGTGTGTGTGAAGGGGAAATACAGAGATAGAGACAGAGTGAGAGTAAAAAGAAAAAAGAATTTTGCGAGGTGTTGTATGTGAGCACACCTGCACACAGCGTGCACTCCCCGAGAAAACAGCAGAGAGCCGCATGTGAATGTGCCCACCTTTCTCTTTCAAACGGCCCCTGGAGACAGTGCAAAGGGCTCTTTTGGTGGCTCATTGGTGAGATAAGAAGCAAGGGAGGGCGATTCATGGTGGGGTTTCAGAGTCGCAGAGCCAGTTTTTCTTTTTTTTATAGGTTAGAAGCACCTCTTTCAATAGAAACTCATTTTCCATGTTGTGTAATTGCAGAACATAATGGAGCACACATCATTCAAAAAGCACAAGACCCTTTTTATTATTACTCCAAAGCTATTTTCTCCATTCACAACCAAACAAGCCATGTTTTAGAGCATATTACACTGTCTTTTGAGCTCAGGGCAACCACAAATTTGCCTTTGAAAGGATTGTTATGTCTAATCAAGATTACATTTTACCCAGAGCTAATTACAAAGGAAGACACTGTCATCCAGCTGATTTCCCATCTAACTCTTGCCCTGACCTTTCCTGTCCAGATTTGTAAAGCATGCGTTTTAACAGCTAGTGATCACTGGAAGATACAGCCTGAGTCAACCTGCCACTAGGACGCCGCTACGAACAATAAACAGCACGCCTGTTAATCGGATAAGAATAGCAGGCTTTTCTTTTTTTTTCCATAGACGATCAAATGAATATCAAAGCTGAAACACGGAGATGAAAAATGACTGATTTGAAAATCATTGCTGAGCTTTTTTTATTAAACCTCCGCAGGCTAGAGAAAAGGATGGCTATTTGCATAATTTAACTGGCATCTTAATTATTGTGTCAGGAATCGGTATGCAAATGACTTAAGTCACTTAGAAACAAAAACTTACTGAGCTACACAGCTAATGGACTAAATCTTATCAAGTTAGGGTGCACAGAATTGAGAGGAACTCGGGTTTATTTGCACACAACAATGACAGTGAAGACGACCAAATGAACAGATAAATATGACCTTACCTGTTACAGGCAGAGACGTACGTACATGTAAGAGGTGTATGCGTGTTGGACTGCTTTGTTATTTTTTAAAATGTCTTCCTTTGGGGGTTTGGGGGTCTGATGACAAAAGACCTACCACGTAAAACAGTCAGCCTGGTGGTGGCACTCGTCTCTCCAACACTGTTGGAGGCGACGCATTCGTATATGGCTTCGTCTCGGGGCGTGCGCAACGGCTGAATTCTTAGCACGGAACCAGAGCCATCGCTGAACTCTATCACCTGCAGGTGCGAGAGACAGGATATGTTAAAGGAGATTTTTTTGTTCACAATGAGTGAGGGACCCTCCACAGAAAATAATATTAACAACAACTGAGAAATAAAGTTAACGACAGTTCAACAACAATGATGGAGACTGACAAAATGTGCTTCCTATGACAGAAACAGCCATTTGCCTACCTTACTGTAAAGCCTTTTTTTGTGTATTTCTGGATGTTTATTGAACAAGTAAGGATATCTGCGCATGAAAAAGACTTTTTGTTGTGTCCAGGTTAGGCACGGGCCGGAATGAGAGTCTCACTGTGTGATAACCTTAAGCAAAAATACTAGCAGGTGATACAAAAATATTATAGTTGATCTAAAGCAGTATCACTAATTCCTAGTAATATATTATTACATTTATTATAATGTTATCCAAAAGATTTATTTCTTGTTAGTTTGATTTCTATGAATAGATATATCCCATCGACTATTTACAAGTTGTTTTCAAGTACATATTGCACTGAATGTTGTGTTTTTGCTGTTTCTGCAAAAACATACTAACACGTATAACAAGCTGATATTAGCTTAGTGAATATGTTGCCTGTGGCTTGCAACTGCAGCCTTAAATCAGCATTAATTAACAAGTGTGACAAAAATTTTCCAAAACGGCAAATCTGTTTTCCATATCGGTAAGGTATATATATGCATCTTGCAGTTTTCAAGAAAAATATGTTGAGTCCCAGCCTCTCTTTTTCACTGAAATGTGTGTTCAGAAGTACATCTAGAAAGTCAAAATTGTTCTTCTGTTAAGTAACAAAGCATCTGTTAGCCTTCTTTCAGCCAGCTGTGGACAGTGTGCATGAAGAGGTGAATTAGGAGAGTGATGCATAACTCCAAAACACCAGGTGAAAACCCTCATCACTTCTGTATTTTCAGATTTCCAAAATGCAGCATTCGCTATCAACATTAGCTAATGTTCCTAGATAAAAGATTAGTGTCAGGTATATTAGGGGCAGCAAAGTGCTCCTTTAAAAAACTATAGACAAGCTTTATCTGCCATTTCAATAACAGAAAATGTAATAATGTAGCAACTGTGTGAAGGAATATCTTAGCAGTTCTAGCCATTCAAAACTGACATATTGTTAAAGGTAACCGGCCCATGCCCACTCCAGATATATATATTATAGATATTCACTTTTAGTAAATGAAACCTAGTGCATTAACTGATGTGGCTGACTAACTTTAAGAATGGGGCTGGATGTTTATTTTGCACAGATATTTTGTTGCAGGGTGAATTTTAAGTCTGAAAGTGTCCCACTCTTAAAGCTAACATTCAGTCTCCTGAAGGGTAAATGCATCACACTGGATCGTGTCAATGGGACAGAAAACAAGCACAAACAGTAAACGGTGGCTTGGTATTCGGTTACGGACATTTTGCACCATGAGGTGAGGTAGTGGTACGAGAGACAGGACCAACTTTTGCTGGACGTACGACACATAAAATGCTTCACAAACAGGTGTTTGTTGTAGCTTATTCAGCTATCGTTGCATGCTACGTGTTGTATACTCACTGATTTTAGAAAGATCTGTGTCATAACTCAATCTCTTTTAAGCATAGAGGTAGATTCAAGTAAAAGATAGGCCCGAGACCACTTTCTCTCCCACACACAGGCACACCCAAACACACCGAGGCCTACAAACATTTTAAAAGTACACAGTATATCTGAGCATGTGTTAGTTAACAAAACTCTGCAGCATTTCACTGGCCAAGCTAAAGCAGTGTTGGCACTCCAGGTGTCAGCAGGTGATGGTAAAAACAGCCTCCTTTCTGAGTTTGGACCAAAGAGCAAATTAGAAAGGAAGTTGTTGGGCTTCCAGAAGGAAATGGGTTTTCGTTAGAAGATGAGGTGGCAGTGCATGATTGAATGGGTGCAGAATTGTAGCAGAGAGCGAGCCCCCGCGGGGCAATGGTTGGATGAATGGAAACTAACGTGTTAGCATTCAGCTGGACGTGCGATGCAAACGCGATGAACTCTGATAAGATTGGATTTCTGTAGGCGTGAGACGCGAAAAAGAGGTTTGAGCTCCATTAGGCCTTTGGGAGCGAACAAATATGGCCACTATGGAGCAAAGAAAAGTCCAGAGGACTGACACAGAAATTAATAGAAATCTTACCAGTGCTCTGCAATGATTTTGTGATGGTGTTAAGCTCAAATGTGGATTAATGCTGACTAGAAATCAAAGCTTCAGCCAAAATAATGAGGGTGAGATATGCATTCGCATAAAGATGCCACAAAGCAAAAGGATCTTTATAAGTGAAAGGGCTGCTTCCCCTTTCACTTTGCATGAAGCTGGAAAATGTGGTGTGATGCTAATGTAAGGATCTGGGTCACACCACAAGAATTTTTTTCCTAATCTGTCCAATTGCTTTCCGTTTACAACTTATTCAAATTTATCACTGTATCTTTCTTGTTAAAACTCATGCACATTTAAAGCTGGGTCAGCGTGATTATTAGAGGCCGCTAATGCGTAGTGGCAATTCGAAGGGGGGAAGCAAGCAAATGGGACTTCGTGCAATGGATTGTGTTGCAAGCAGAGCCAAACGAGCAGTGCTGGAACATTCCCATTTTGTCGAGCATTTTACATCAGAACAATAGACCTAATACCTCAAATCTCTGGTTGCTGACTCTCTTCCCCTTCTTGTTCCACACAATCTTCGGCTGTGGATCTCCGGTGGCCTGGCAGATGAAGGACGCCACCCCTCCCTGCACGCCCGTTTGGTCATTAGGGGTTCTTAAAAACTTTGGCGGTGCTGGAATGACAGAGACAGAATGGAAAGGAAATTGCAAAATGTTAGTGATCACGTTTACTAAGTGCACACAGAGAAGTTAAACTTTCTTATTGAGTCAACATATCTACACACTTAAGTCAAAAGATAAAGTTGCTGCAAATGGCATGAGACTGGGAATCGTACCCAAGACGACCGCCCTGAGGACGTCAGCCTCTGCATTTGCTGCGTGCGCTCTACCGATGGAGCCTCAGCCACAAATATGTGGCTTTTAAGAAATCCTATTAAATTATGTATTCAGTTTCATTCCCATTAAATCATTTAAAATGTAAAAAAGAGAAATTATTTATTAAAACAAGCAGAGACATTTAGACGTGATATGAAATTTAAATAAAAGGATAACGACAATTTTACTTCACAATATTAAGTATCGGCAAGTCCAGTTTGATATTTTACCCACACAAATGCAGAACATTTGCGTTTCGAGGGGTAAGCTTTTCCATCAATTACTGCTTGGATGATGGATTAGACTTGAATCATCTGTTTAGGACCATACATTTTTATTAAGAAAGATTACTCAATGTTACACTGTCAACATTTTGTTCTCTCATAATTCTCCAGTCTTAGCTGCTGCACATCACTCTGCTTTTAAAAAGAAAACCAGGGCCTGAGCAGCTGCAGTCATTACTAAGCTTTAAATCAAAATAATGCAAGATGGAACCAGAGACAGTGCTCTGTGGTAATGAAATACAATGAATGTGTGTCAAAATGGTTTGTCACTGAGCCTTCTGTTGCTAGAAATATTCACCAAGTTCAAGATAACAGCTCTGTGGCGAACAAGAAAAGCTTAATTAAAGCTAAAAGTGCAAAAGATAGTTAAATTGTGTTTGCTTTGTGTTGATATGGCATGGTTTGGATGTTCATAATAGTGGAGTTGCAGCTCTATAACAGAAATTAAAAATATTAATAAAAAGCTCAGACTACTATTACAGTCCAATAAATGCAACTGCCCATCAGAGAAGCTACAAATTTTGATTTGTAGATTTCACACTCCAGTTAAACGTTTGTTTTAAATGACATACGTTTAAAACAAACGTATGTCATTGACTGCATTGTTTGATAACTAGATAGATTCTTAGAGTCTTTTGGTAATTCTAGAAAATGATGAGAGAAAAACATGTTATCTGAGGTCAGCAATGAGGTCTTTAATCATCTCTAAGCAATTGCTTTAGACTTTTTTGTGTTTTTAGGTGAAGGCAATTTTACTATTTTTCATTCAAGTGATAGTTTAAATTTCGTGTCGTTTTCTTTGTTTTTGATTCTTTATTTTCCGGTCTGAATGACCTTGGGTGTGAACGGTGCAAAACAAACAAACTTGCACAAAGCCTGAGCTCTGGCTTTGGTGGGCGGTGCAGCTCCATCTGTGAAACAACTGCTTCCCTTTTATCAATCAATTCAGTGGGCTGTTAGAGGGCCGACCGGCTGCAGTAATGCCGACCGTCTCAATCGCCTCATCTGTATGTGTAACGACATGTCATTGTGCCCGTTCTACTCCCTGTCTGACCATGTGCAAACTGATTTTCCCCCAAAACGTCTTTCGGATTGTATTGCCTAGAAGCAGCGTAGGCAGCAATGCGACTGAGGGACAAATTAACCTGCAGGATTCGTGGAGAGGTGACATAAGGATGTGTGGCCGGCAATCAAAAGGGCGAGCAGATAAACAGGCAAGCAGCTTTCCTTCCACTGGGCAAATGAGGGTGGGAAATCACTTGATTTCCTCATGGCGTACCACTTCCTTTACTACTCGCAGACATCAGCAACCCCTCGGGCTTCCCTTATAATAATAATAATAATAATAATAATAAATAATTTTAAAAAACGCTGAGGCAAAAATATTCCTGTAAATCTTTTTCTGTCTGGAAAAATTAGAAGCAGAGCTTATAGTATGGCATTTGTGCACAGGTATATCTGCATTTTCACTCCAGCTAATTTGACTTAGCCGGAGTGTGGTACACACTGGCATCCGACCAAGAAGGTGCTGATGGGTAATTGATATGCTATTGGGGTTGTTTTCGCTCCGGGGCCATGCATTACGGCTGGCTGCGTCTCCATACACCGCTTGTAATAGACTTCTACAGCATGTACGAGAGATCAGCGCTGGAGGTGAGGGGAATGGGGTTGTTTGGGTGGGCTGATGTCATCGCACAATGGGGAATGATTGAGGCGTGACGTGAAGGTAATGGTGTTTTCAAAGACACGGCCGCTGATATCGCCATCATGCACTCATTTTAGGTCTGCTGCTGACAAACATCAATTTTGGGAGACTCCTCGTATGGCTTCAGGTAGACGGCGGCTGATTGAAACCTCGTCTTTGTTCCAACAATGCCACGACTGGAACTGTGACAGCGAGCAATAAGATATGGCCCGTGAAAAAGAAGAATGGAAAAAATAAAAAGAAGAACATTTTGCAAACCATAAACTGAGCTGCAGAAGCCCGACTCTTTTTCTGCGACTGTCTTAGAAGATGACATCATTCCTAAATTTGTGGCTCCCATCTGTTTGACTGTAATCCTGCTAATCTGAACAGAAATTAATTTCATTAACACAGACTATCATTTAGAATAGCATGCGGGCTTTGTTTCACAGAATGAGTCCAAACTGAAAGATGCTCCTTTCACCTAAGCCACACGTGCGCATCTCCTCTGAGAGGTAACCATAAGCTGCATTAATTAATACTGCGGCTGGGAAACTGCTAATCCACTGCTAAGCTGCTGGCGGCAAACAAATGAGAAGCGTAAAGCCTGTCACAAGTTAAAAGGCTGGTGACGAGAGCCTGCGACTGCCCTCCCTGGAGGTCATTACATAACCTTGATCATTCTTTGTTCACACAAAAAGAGTGGGGAACTCTTCGGAGCATTCCCACAGTTCCTCTGATGAGTGTCATCTTTAGAATTGGGCATCAGAGAGACTTTGGGTTAAGGAAACCAAACTGTTTTATGGTATCAAGTAATTTTTTTTTATGGCATGGTTCCAGATTCACTGATGATGGCTAAATGCAAACAGAAATAATACCTAAAAAGGCTTCAGAGACTTTGAAGCCTGGCAGAGACTGATGTTCAGTCTTCTCCCTTGGTCATTCTGATTTAGGCCAATGAAGAACATTTACATTGATTTATATTAAATTTGCATAATTCAACATGAAAATGTAGCAAACATTTACAAAAGACAAAATGTTTAGGCTAATAGACAGAATTGTTTAAAAAAAACCCAACAAGTTCTGGGTTTTCTCTCATTTATGTCTCTAACCTTTGCTTGATTTTTACTAAACTCACAGCTAAATGAACTAAATAGCACAAGAAAAGCTCAAATATTTTATTAGTTGACCTAATAGTCATTGGTGAGAGAAGCAATTCGTGCTTTGCTACTTACCATTTTATAGCAGCATGATTGAGAAAATATCTTCTGTGTCACAGAAAAATTTCTCAATCAACTGTAAATAAATGCCTAAAGATCAATTTTTAAAGATTAAAAGAAAGTCAGACTGCCTGGATAGGAAACATGAAAGGCTAAGACAGTGGTTCCCAAAGCTGGTCCTCGAGGGCCTGCATCCTGCATGTTTAGTTCTCTCTCTGGTTTAACACACCTGGATCAAATTATGGCTCATTATACAACATTGACAAGCTGAAAAGGTTGTTACTTCCACCAGGGAGAAACTAAAACATGCTGGATGCCGACCCACGAGGACCGACTTTGGAAACCACTGGGCTAAGGGAAGTTTTAAGTTTTAAAGTTTAGAACAATTAGGAAATCTTGCATGTACATATTCAAATTTGGAGCTGCACGTTAGCCAAAAGGCCTATTTAAACTCAAAATGGGAATTAAGTTTTTGAAAAACATGTGCTGAAGAAGACTTTTAGCCTGGGAGTTGGATGATTCATTCATTAGAAAAGCAGGTAACGAGGAGCAATGCCTGCTATGTATATTTATGTTCCTGCATTTGGATTTCATTGAGAACAAACCCACCTTAAAAGAGTTATTGTTAGAGTACTTTTTGTTACTTAAAAGAACATGTACATTTGGGTCTGAATTTTTTTTATTCTGCACCCCAGTTAAAAAGAAAATCGCAAAGCAAGCACCTTTCAATCTTCATATAATTTTGACTAGATGTTCTGCAACAATTGACTTAAAATAATAATGTCAAAACTCTCTCACTTTATATTTCACCTTCATATAACCTATGTGATTCATGTAAGTAGTTCAAAACATAATATGACTCCTGTTCAAACCAAAAATAACTATGTGTGACTTTCTATACATAGATATTATTCATAGGAGTCACATAAGCATATTTCTCTACAGTTAAAATAAAACAGACTGTTGTCAAAGTAGGTATACACTTTTTCAAAAGTTCATACCTACTTTTGTAGGTATGCTAGAGGTGGATACAAAATGTCCGGGAGCAGACAGCTGGTGTTCATAACACCCAAAAAAAAGTTGGGTACAAAATGATCAGAACCAGAAAAGTACAAAAAGGACCTAGATGTGAACTGACTAGCAGCCTTTGCAATGTGGAACTTACAGATTTTCAAAATAAAGTCACACCTGCAAGTCATAAAACCTGGATTAGTACAAAAGTACTGAGCCAACAAGTTCAACCATCCTAAATATGAATTTACAGCTGGCAATAAAGATTCTTGACTTGAACCTGACTCCAGCTCAGATTAAAATAAACCTGGTGTTCATCACTTATGCCAGAAGGTTGCAGTTACAGATGCTTCCTAAAAGCGTTCACTTGTACCTGCTGTAAGGTCAGACCCTTCTGAACTTCAGTGAACTTTGCAACTGAGAACCGATGGCTACTGCACATTTTTCCACTGATCACAGTTTATACCCAGCAGCCAGAGCAGATGTGTATTCATTACTGCCGTGTTTGACATCGCCATAACCTACAGCCAAATATAAGATTTAAGTGATCTCACAGAGCTCCAATTCTGACTTTTCCTGCACAATGGCCAAAACATTTTAAGTCATCAGGAATGCACAATGAAGTGACGTTTGATCTGCCAAGCCATTACAGAGAGCATGAATCAAAGACTGCAGAGGACATTAATAAACTGACTTTTTGTCAGCGCCTCTTTTTTTTTTTGGGCATGAACCCAGAGCCTAAGACAGCTCTGCTTTCATAATTACACTGACTGACATATTCAATTTAATTTGCATGAAAAGGGCCATTTCCTTTCTGAATCTTTAACTTGTAGGGTGAGGTTGGGTTGTTGAGGAAGAGGAGGACAGGGGTAATTAATCCCAACACATTGGGTGGCAGTCTGCAAATCCCCCGGCTTCGGTTTTGGGTACAAGGCTGGAAGAAAGGAGCGTTTAGAGATGCCATTAACCCCATCTGACATCTGAAAGCCCAAATATATCAGGGCTGTGATATTGATGAATTGGCGCAAGCGAGCGAGGCAAATTAGACTGAGGGGTTGAAAGTGACACATGTAGTGGAGCAAATACTTTGGATTTCTGACTATATGTAGGATTAATACTTTCAGAAACCTACTTAAGGAAGATTTTGTGAAATCGGAACTGCAGCTGTGTCTCAATAAATCAAAATTAAAAAGGTGAATTATGTAAGTAGCAAAAATTTTGACTCATAGCAGATAGATTCATTGCATACATGTTTTTCAATTACTCTCGTTAAATTATATCATTGCAAAAAGTACATACCCAAATATCAGTTTTCAGTAAATTCAAATTTTCTTGTCTCCCAGTCTATTAATTGAAGGTTATCATTGTCATTAAAAAAATGAGATGCACATGCAGCAGATGCAAACCTCAGCAAACACTCAACAAGTATCGTGACACACTAAGGGTCACTTGTAAAGTAACTGGCTGTTCTGTATCCAATATAATTAACAGAAAGTTCAAGGAGAACTGCCGAAAGGAAGATGAGAAAAAGCAGACTGGACAACACATAGTAGCTAAAGGCCTTTATAAAGCAACTTATTCATGCAAAGACGTCCCGACAAAGTACTGAATAGTACACGGTTGTACTGCATGTCTTCATTTCTGTAGAAAAATCTTTTTATTTGTATTGTGTAATATTTAAAAATATATAAAACAGAAATTTCAAAAGCCATAATCGCCAATATTAACACAGAAAGCCAAACATTTTTCCTTCCACTCAACTTTTCACTGCTATTCTTGTAGCACTCTTGACAGGTGACTTCCTTTTTAATTTTTTAACCCACTGTCAAGTCAACACATTAAAACTCACTTTTCGTGACTTTTATCATAAGCTTTTCTCATAAAATTAAACAGAAAACAAATGCTTAAAATAAGAGCAGTTTCTAATTTTTATTTTGAATTACTAAACTATGTAATTGCTTCAATCACATTCAAATGTATTGAGCTTAACCTGTGCAAGTAACTTCCCTATGATCCATGGCACACCCAGAACTCCGAACAAACCTCCAGCAAAAAGCAGAGATAAGTAACATAAAAAATAAGCAATGAAGGTAAACAAAACATGCTAATCTATGGCAAAAACAAGAAGCAGAAATTATTTTTCCTGGGGTGCCACACACTGCAGCATTCTGATAAAATTTCTCTTTTGTAATGCTGAGGAAACAAACTCCACATTGTACGCGCTCACAAAGGACAGAGGCAGAGAGAAAGAGAACGAATCGGGGCTTAATTAGAACTGTTGGCTGATTTGCAATGCATGCTCATCGGTAATCTTGCCTTAAATGGAATCTGAAATTCTTATTGCAATTAGTGATTAGTTGAAAAGGGATACGGCCCCTGAATGATTGTTAATTACTGGATCAGGAATAGTACATTAATTCACGGCGGAGGTTTTAATGCAGAGCAATGATAGGGACTCGCTCTTCTATCAATATTGTGCTGCCTGTCACACATAATGAAGTTCATATAATACAAGCCACCTTCTCCCATATTGCACACCTCCTTCTCCAAGCGCCTAAATCTGCTCTCCAAGCAAAATTTGATCCATTGTGTAAAACTAATTCAGAAGAATTTAGGGAAATACTGGAAGCGGTCTCAAAGCCTTCACAGTAGAATCCCTTCGGTAAGCAACAGTTACCTATTTCAGTGGTTACTACAGGAAAATGTTTGTTTGCAAGATTTTAAATTACATTAACACTGAAACCATATTTGAGTTGTGTGGTATAAAGAAATTAAAGTAATATTTTAATTGTTCTAACAAGTTTTGCAAACTGACTTGTACCAAGCAGGAATGCATCTCAATAAATGTGGCTTACAAAGGTCTTGGATTTTAATATAATCTTTACTATCAATGTTGTTTGTAGTGAATAAAAGTGGACTCACAATCAGAGATTTGTCTGTGGAAAGTGACCCCTAATTAAAAATACTCCCATGAGAAATTTGTTTTCTAAAATTTTCTGTAGTACATAGAGTTTGGGAAGCTGAAATATCTAAAACGCTACTTGACACAGTATTGGCTTGTATTTGCAAAGCAGCCAATACAGAAGCGCCATTCATTTTCCTTGGACCAATTGGTTCTAGCCCTAAGGGTTTGCACTAAGACAGTTTCTGGTGTGTGTATTAATGCATATTGTGGTATAACTGGTGTATGAACTGCTAAAATAGGCATGTGGGATCTCAAGCAATCACAGATTTTAGCTATTTGAATGTAGCTGTTATCCCTCATGAATACAGATGATCCATTGTATATCCTCTCCAACAGTTATTAGATAACGGATCTTGCCATCATTTTTGTAGTTGGATATAATTTACTCAATATTTTAATGCAAAATTGTAAAAGAGAAAATAAAAGAAAAGATAAGCAGAACTATGTCCTACATCCAAAAATCTCCATCAACTTGACGCAGATTAAGATGTTGCTGCAGAACGACATCTACATCGTCTCTGCTCATCATTATGGTTCAACATGATAAACCGTTAGGCATCACAGATTTTAAATGCTCTTTTCACTCAACTCCTTGGTTCAGTTGATATCATGAAATTGATAACAGTAAATTATAAGAAGTAGGACAAAAGAGGTACCTTTTCGGTTTTGTAGAAAAGCAATCATATTTTACATTTTTTGTTTTGTTGTGTAAATACCATAAAATTGCACTTATTTCACTAAGATGCTAAGAAAATCTCTCATAATCTATTAGAGGAAATTACGATAATAACTAATATTACGAAAATACTATAAAATACTACGAAAAGAAATGTCCAGATGTTTCATTCTTTCTCCAGCTCCAAAAGGAAAAACACACATAACTCACATCACAAGCCACATCAAGCCTTGTGATCTTATGCTGCACAAACTGACTGGTGAATTCTTCTCGTGGACTATTCAGCCCAACGACTCTCCGGCAGAAGTCATATTGGGACTTTCTTAACCCCAGTCAGTGTGTATTACTCATGCTCAGCGGCCCCTCTGTGGAGAACATCAGAGCTGCCGGCTATAACTCTGCGAGAGAGAAAGGACACTTCATTTTTTGCAACAGACAACAGCAGCAGCTTCAAAAAGAATGCTTGATGTTCCTGTCCCACATTTGAGGCATTAACAGAGTCACTGACGAGACAGAAGATGTGGGGAGAGGCGGCAAAAAAAAAAAAGCTTCCACGATCTACAATGCACATACAGATGCACGCAGACTCTCAGGAGCGTTGGAACATTCAGGATGGATGGACGTACGGATGGATTAATACATTGGGGGCAGTTGTGTAAGGTTCTGATAAATAAGTTATGGAGAGTTGCTTATGGTATCCGTTTGTCACGAGATGGAAGCTGAAAGGTTCCCCGTTAAATTATCATTGTAGATTCATAAAAGCCACAGCGTATCCGTTTTGTAATCACAGCTGCACTGGGTGCGATGTCTCTTCTGTGGTGTATCACGTCATTTGCCAGGAAAAAAAAAAAATATTCTATTTCTCTCCATCCAGCGGCGCTGAGAACACACAAAATGACGGCAGCCTCCGCCGCCGTCTCCCTCGGGACGCATTAGCAAGGTAGAGGGATCCAGTTTGTCACTTAATAAAACAGCCCACTCAAACAGATGGCTTTGTTCACAGCGGCCCCCCCACCAGACCCCCAACAAACACACCAACACTTTTAAAGAGGCTGGAAATCATGGAAATCAGACGCACGAAGGCGCCGCCCCCATCCCTCCACCATCCAACCCGCAGCAACAACCAAACAGAAGGAAACGTATAAATATTGAATCGCGCCACCGTCGGTGTGAGACCATCCGCAAGAGAGGGGAAAAAATAAATAATTAAATATGGAGAACAAGCTGGAGGATGGATGAGAAACACTAGGCACTCTCCGAACCCCCGTCACCCCCAGCGTCCCCTGTCCCACTCCTGTCAGATCCTCGGAATATCCAGGAGGAGGTTGTCAAACGCAGCGGCGAAATAATCCAGAGCCTCCGCTTACAATAAGGCCTCACTTCCTTTCCCTGCTCATTCATCTTCTGTTTGCAAACGCACGCATATGGTGCTCTCTACTACAATGAGAAATATCTAATTCTGTTTCATGTCTTAATAATTATAGCAGTAATAAAAATCAGAATGAAGGCAGGAACAAAAAAAAAAAAGTTAAAGTGTGATAATACAACAATTAAAAAAAGGCTGAGAAATAAATATAAAAAACATAAATAGTAATAATGTTAAATGTAAATGTCTTCTGCAAGATACAAATAAAATAAATAAATATTTTTACAGTTAGAAAAGCCAACTAATCACAACTTGTGCTCTATTTTCAGGCTGTAAGTTACATCCCTTTATCAGTGTCAAAGTTTTAAAAAGTTTCCGAACTGCTGAGATTCTGTGAGTTTGTTAAAGTTTCAACAAAGACTTGTAGAACCAGAGTGCCTGGAGTTGTCTCTGGCTGAGTGGACCAAACTAGCATAGCATAGCTTTTTACAAGCAGTCATGGTTTCAAAACCATCAGTTTTATATAATTTCGTACTTATAGGATTGGAAATCTTTGTTACAAAATATTAAGTGGCACCGCTTTTCCACTCCCATCTGTTGCTACATACTGCCAGTCAGCTGGATGAAAGATCGCTCCTATATTTTTCCTATAGAAAAAAATATGATTTTTTTTTTTTATGAGGTTTTGTTCAACAGTAGTTTGACATAAAGAAGGGCCAGGAATCAAACCGGGAACAACTGTGTTGATGACTGTAGCCTCTGCATATGACGCTTCTGCTCTTTGTTTGCAAAAAAACACAAATTTGGCGCCAATTTCTCAAGCAAGAAATATGGGATTTTAGCTTTGTCTGCCCATCTTGTTTGCTTCCCTCCAAAACAAAATAAATAAATAACGGAAACAAAACGGAAAGAAGACAGATAAGTTATTCTAATTGCGCGTGGCTTCCTTCTGTTTGGTAGTCAGCGCAGTCTATTTGCAAAAAGTTAATTATCTGATAGGATAGGCAGTGGCAGCCACTAACACAGAAAGCCATTTGTTCATTCTGTTATCCACCGGGCAATGGAACGATTCATTAAATAGCAGCGCGGCGGCAAATCGGCCAACAGTTATCACGTCGGGCCTGCACAGGCTTGAAAAGGAGAGGGGAGAAAAAATGACACAAGTGATAAACACTTTTTTTGACCATGTCAGATTACTTCTAAAGTATTAATGTGCGAAAAGTGCTACAAAAATAATAAGAAAAGCATGACTGTGTGTGATTTTGATGCCTTTAACATATACACGATGTGTGTGATATCACCGTGAGGAGATGAAAATCTTGAGAGATTCTGGTTTTCCACTACGTGTAGCAGAAATCAAAAGCTACGGAGGGTTGAGGGGGAAGGGAGCGGGATGGAAAATCAAATAAGCAGCGTATTCATCTCGACTCCAACCAACAGAGAATTACACTATAATACGCTGAGGCCTGTCCCATTTCCTTACAGCACAAACTTCATGTAATTGTCTTCGCCCTCAGCCACAGAGCTGGAAAAGCTGGCTTCATATGTTGCCTCTGTAGGAGCAGAGATAGATTATGAGGCAAATCATTCCACAGATTTAACATTGTATATTTAAACAGACTCCAATTTTATGGATAAGCGGTGCCAAGCTATTTTCTTATGGATGCCAGTTGTCAAGTCGTGAGAAGTGACACATTCCCGGAGCTGTGTTGTTTTTCCCAGGCAAAAATGGCTGGGGCTGGAGAAAGGCTGCATCGATGGGAACTGGCTTTCTTTCAGCGGCTCAGCTATCCTGCAAATGTTCCCGGGTTCAGCCAAGCAGGCCAGAACAAAACCAACATTTTTTATGGAAAAGGAAAATAGCCTTTTAGTGTTCCTCCCCTCCGCCCTTTTTTTTTTTGCAGCTCGTTTTAACTTTCAAGGGGTTTTTTTTGTTTTCCTCGCTGAAATCATAAGGGGATATAACACAGCAAAGGCCTCCTCCCTCCACCCATCTGTAATCAAAGCAAGCTTCACACCCAAAACCGAGAACCATGACAAAGAATATGCAGCAGCGGTGCCACAAGTCGTCACTCAAGGACCACAGTGACCTTTTACAGGCTGCTAATTTTACACAGCAGTATAAAAACAAGGAGAGCAAAGTCGTATTTTAAAGGTTTTCACTAACTGTGATCTCAAAGAATCATTTGCACATAAAACTGTCACTGGCCTTCTTAAAAAGACATAACTACGCATAAAGACACCTTCTCAATACATGCTTCTAATCACAATGTTTTAACTGATATTGTATATAAAAAATGCTCTTTAAATGTTTATTTAGAGATTATTTGCATTGTTTTTTATACTCTGTCATTAACAACACTTTAGCGGGTTTGTTTTTGCCAGTCACACATCGATATTTTTGTGGTTCTTCTTCATGGTGAAACTCTAAAGATAATAACATGGTGTACGTGTGTGGAGACGGTTTTTAAGAGGGTCGGGGAGCCACACAGCACTTAAAAATGCAACCAACATCAGAATAAAAGATTTCATCAAAATGCTGAGTAAATGTTTACATGGAGCGGTCATGCTTTTTTAAAGTATTATTTTTTCACATCAATCATCAAATTAAGAAATACAGTCAAGTCCAATCTGTCCACTTTCAATGCTTCAAGGACTGAAAGATCTGACACTAACATGTTGAATCCAGACACCACAGAAAACGTTCAGGGGTTCAGTGGAGCCCATGCCTCAGTAAATTAGAGGTGTTTTTCATTTTGTTGGTTTTTTTAGCTGAAAGGTAATTGAGGCGCCATTTTGATGGTGGTCATGATGTTATTTCCAATCCCTGTATAGGATTATAAAAATTGCGGAGTACACTCGTTTAGTGTATCAAGGGGATCGTTTTAGATGATTTCTTCTTACGTTTTTGTGGACTTTAGCTGGTTACGGGGGCTTATGGTCTCTAGCTTTCGTAAATACAGAGGTCTACTGTAAAGTGACCTCTGTTTCTTAGGTTGTATTTCATGTCAAACTGTTAGCTTTGGGTTTAGGGATGGAACTTAACTGTGTGAACTGTCAGTCAGCTCTGTAAAACTCAACACCGCATTGCTTATAACAACCTATTTTAATTGTTGAAACATATAATATATTTTATTCTGCAAAAATAAAGGCACAATGGAAATTGTTTTAGCACTACTGCGAAAGCCAATATCTGCAGTTTTTCTTATTTTTGCACCTGGAAATAGGGAAAACAGCCAATCGGCAGCAAGGAAAATTAAGAGCATTCCTGGATTGGTGTCTTTGCAATCCAACCAATAACATGTAAAGTAGCGTTGAGCCAGGATATTTTAGCTTCCCAAGGGGCAGTTTCTTTTGAACGTTTTAGATAGGCTCTTTGAAAAAAAAAATCATAAATAGTAGAATTTTTCCAATAATATTCTAAGGTTACATTCCTCAGAAAACTTTGTGAATACCGTAATAGGTGGGGGACCTTCTGGAACCTGTATCTAATTAAAAAGACTCCCACAAAGGAATGTTATTTTACACAAAATTTTATGTTTGATGTCCTTGATTTTTTTTTTTTTTCTTACAAAAATGTGGTATACCTTCAAACCGCAAACTGACTCATGCCTGAACGCAAGACCTTTAGGACCGGAGATGTGGTCTTTGGACTGATAGAGTTGGCTGCACTCCTTTTCCAACTCCTTTTCACCCACCGCCAAACAAAGCCTCAGATGAGAGAGTTAAAGAATAAAAAAAGGCACCAGTTGTAAGAACAGATGCTTGCCAGGAGCACTTGGCTTTTCTCCACAAGGGAAGTGATTGTGATGTTTTTATGTGTATATTAAGTGTAAGGACATCTGCATGTGAATAGAAACACTGTACAGACTGTGGATTTATTTTTAGGTACGAACAGTTTGTCTCTTATCTCAGTCGTATTGATCCACAACTCATTTATCACACTTAGCTGAATTATTCCAATAACAAAGGTGTGAGTGCTGCCTTTTAACAACGAGCTGCTAAACTGTAAGTGAGACCAAGCAAATGCCACGGGGTACTGTGATCCTGAACAAGCAATGATTTTATTCTTTTCCTTGCATAGTTTAAATGACAAACCGTAAAGCTTTGCATTGATTCACTTTGATCGTTAACATCATGAATATTCCAGCAAACCCAGAGCACTTAAGCTCTAAAGTCAACAGAGTAGCTAATTTTTCAACATGAGTGGGATCAAATGGATGAAGAGGTAGTCAGCCTCAGTACCGACTTTAAGAAGTCCTGACATCACTTCACCCTACATCTGCGATGTTGGCGCTAATGAAGTTTTATCTCAATTCATCCCTCCATCCCTCTTTTTCCACTGCTCAGCTTTTTGGTTTTATTGCAAAGAAACTGCATAAAAATAATTTAATAAAGTTTAGATTTAGGAGTTGATGAATGCCATTTACTGGTTTCCAAAAAAATATCAATTTAAAAAGCTCTTTAGGTTCAGAGAAAACAGCTGGTGAGAGGGATCAGCTGACACCCGATCTTTTTTTCTCTTCAAGGAGGACATGAAAAGCTCGGTGACACTCCACTACACTTTTTGATGTGGAACGTATAGCTGAGGGAAGAAGACTCAAAGTTAGCAATTTTCAGAATGAATGAGGGATTTTAACGTTACGAGGAGTCAGGTAAGTTTTAAGCATTTTCTACAGAGATATGTTGGCTGTTTATCACAGGTTTCCCTGTTTTATCCTGTTAAAGAGTCCTACTCTGTCCATCACTGAACATCCCGGATTAGGAGAAAGCTGGCAGCTACAATAACACCATCAAATATTGTCTCCAAGCAGTCCTATATTACAATATTACACAGACTGATATTATGATGAGAACTCACACAATATATTATATTGAGCAGGCTTAGTCTCCTTAGATTAATTATTAATGATCATTCATTACAAAGCCTTCCTAAGGCTGCTATATACAGGGAAAAAACCCCCCCAAAAAACCATGGTGGATTATTTTTAGCCAACAACAAATGCTCCACAACGATTATCACTTATCTGCTAAAGAACGTCCTAAACTCACATTTGTGTTATGGAAGACAAAGTTTCCCCCGAAGCATTTTTGTTTTTTTGGAGCCGGTGTTTTTACACTGCAGCCTGTTAGGCGAGTCTGGTGCCATTAATCATCCTGCAGGTGCAGGAACGCTGTCAGAATCCATACGTCCCTTTGCCTTTTTCAAGTGGGTAGAAGGAAAAAGTAGAGAACCGTCGGAAGGGTTGGTGGCTCCCTAAAAAAAAAAAAAACTAAAATAAAAAAACGATTTCCCTTCCTCCGATTCTTTCTGTGCTGAATTTGTCAGGAGGAAGAACCAAGTCCAGATTAATTAGATTTCATTTTGGGTCATCTTTGTTTTTTTTCCTCTCCCTCCATGACTCGCTTCTTTTTCTTTGTCTTGCCTCGAGTCCTTACAGCCATCCTAGCGCCATTTATCACATTGCCATCTCAACAGCGCCTTCTCCTTTCCTTGCTGGGAAGCTATTAGAGCATCTCTGCATCATGGCAGCCAGATTGCATTCCTGTCTCCGCTCACGACATTCATCATCTTTTTTGTCCGAACTTTTTTATCTGCCCCTGCCCTGTACGAAGCTCTCTCTCCTGTGCCCAGCATAATGAAACACCAAAAGGTGAGGCTCAAGTAAATAACCTAATTAAACCCAGTAAATGGCCACAAAAAAGGGATAGAAAAATGTACAAAAGGCCATCGTGAGAATGCCAGAGGAGGAACACTCACAGATGGCGTTGAGGAAGTCGAAGCAGTGATGTGGCGCAATGCCCATGCCACCCTCTCATCGCGGTATTTATAGTACTCTTAGCGGTGCTCTTGTTTATCCAGAGACATCCTCTTTACATGACCTGGTGTTGCAGGATACAACAATTTAGTCAAACAATGCAATAATTATAAATCAAGAAAAGAGCTTTAAAGGCAAAAAATGTCGCTGAAAACTGAGAAAGTACACCAGCCTAGAGCCCCAGAGCACCGGCTTATAGGTCCTGGGAGAAAATCCATCTTTCCCTTTTTCACTTTTTAATTATTATGCAAAAGCCAAGCTGAGTTTGATTGGTCTCATTAGGGACAAGATGAGGAATACTATACATCATAATTATCAGAGCTCTCCGCCAAACAGTCTCAAGTCGATGCAATAAAATGTCAAGAGGGCATTAGTGGGCAATTATTAATCCATATCAAGCTGAAGTGGACAATTTAATTATCGCCTAATCAATACTTCCAGGTCTCACGCAGGCGTAGAGCGAAGACTGCGTGCAGAGACCTTTCATCTGGAAAGCTGTGCACAGGGGACAAAAGAGGGCAGCGGTAAACATAAAAATGGCTGAATGAGACGCTCCACAAAGTCTGAAAGTGATGGAAGCAAGTGCTTCACTTCTGGAGGACCTTAAGGTCACATTCTCTACTTAACTTCATTTTTATTTCTACTTTAAGTGCAAGAGGCCACAGAGTTGTCCAGGTAAAACTGTATGGGCCAGGAAGGAAAGAATTTCAGGAATAAAAGCTGTTATGTGATACAGCTAAAATTTGGGTTTGTAGAGGATTAGTTAATAAGAGAAGGACCTAAAGGGTGTTTGTCACATCATTCAGTTAATGCAACCTTTTAGAAAGCATATTTGTAGACACACACAAATGTATTGGCAACCATGTAAAAATGTGTAAAAAAGCCTTAAAAGAAGTTTGTCTTGTTGCAGAAACATCATCTGAGATTGAAAGTTAAAACTTTAATAGATCTGTTCATTGGAACTGGTAAGAAATAATAATTTAAAGTAAACTTAGCAGTGACACAGTCATTGGTGCTACTGCTGTGAAAACCACTCTTTTCTCCCAGTAGGTCAGACAAAGGGATCTTTGGCCGTTTCTCTCTCACCACCAATATTTTAGCAGTGACAATGTTCTTTTGCTGACACTTCATCACCAGATTGTTTTGATAACACTTTAGGTTTATTCATCTTCGAAGCCTAATTTTGCATTTATTCTGCGTTTATCCTCATAAACACAGACTTCTTCAAAAGTAATATTTGGTTGTTATTCCAGAAATAAACAATCTAATGGGGTTGTGTGTAGGAGTAAGACTAATAAAATAATATCAAAGCTAAAAACAGCCGTGACTCATGTAGAAAGAGTGCACTGATGGCAGAGCCACGCTACCTGCCTTTTATTAGTAATTTGTTATAATATTGTACCACTGACCAAAATATTACTTACTTTCTGTTGCTGTTCTGTTTGTTCCAGGCTCGGCTCGAATAATTACTCTCATTGCATCTGAAGCCAACCATCTCAAATAATGCCAGTCAAAGCTTTTGTGTGTGATGAAACAGAATGAACGCTGTGTAACAGGTCCTGGTGGCTTTCAAAGATGCCTTACAATGAGGGATGGCGAAACAAAAGTGGCTGTCTGCCACGAGACAGCAGTCATCTGAGATAAGAATGCGCTCCTATGGTTGTGTTTTGCCTTTTTTGTGTGTTTGCTGTTATTATGACTCCCATCTCCATTCCAGAATCACTGCAGTCCGTATGCAACCAGATGATTACAACAAAGGGTACATGGAATCTGGTTGTTTTCACAATTTTCTGGCAGCGAATCAGTTCCAAACGATATTTATCTTTAATTTCATTCACTTGCAAGACAAGATGTTCTCCTGAAGCTGGACTGGTAGTTTTTGTTCAGAAATAAAATCTGGGAAAGAGTTGACTCATGCTAAGCAAGTCAAGAGTTTTGTTCTGCTTACCTTAAACTTTCCTTTTAACTTTTTTTTTTATTTCACTGAAAAACAAAACTTAAGTTTTGTAATGTGCCAGAAAGCTAATCATGTCAGAAGGATTAAAGTTGAAGGCTTCATTATTTTAAAAATAATCTTTCATCTTAATAGTAAACATAAAAAAATCCCTGTAAACCATATTAATCTTATCTTCCTTTTATAACTGTGAACTCCTTTGAAAGTTAATCGCGCTGTTCATTTATTTAATCTCTATGCAAGGCTTTTCTGTTACATGTTGGGAATCCAATATCTCTCCATCTTGTGATTTTTTCTGACAAATTATTTTTGCCGGAATTGACATGCTTGCTCAACAGTTTGGCTTTAATATCCATTCTCTCTGTTTATCATTCTTCCATTTAAATTCATTGTGATTTCTTTGTTTCAAGTTAATTGTTTGTGAATTCTGTGCATATAAGTGTTGGTAAAGCAGGTGTTAAATTAGCTTTTTTTCTGACCTTTAAATCCCAAATAATCAAGATTAAAACCTTTTTTTCACATTTACCACACTGGCCATCTGATGGGTTAGTTTGTATTCACCGTGTCTGTGAATACAGACATATTTGCTCAGACAAACATTGCTAATGTATTGTAAGCATGGTGGTGTGACAATAGTTCAAACTGAAATTGACATAAATTGCCATGTTTTATTTAATGTAAATATTTGTGCCTATATCGCATTTACTTATAATATTTCATGTGATCCATGAGTCAGTGAAGTTCAATATGTTGAATCAAGAGTGACATCTATAACTTTCAAAAAACAAATCAATGTGAACAAATCAGTGTTGCTGCCCCAAATCTTAATGCACTGTGACATAAACTAATTTATTTTGAGTGAGAGTTGAACTTAGAACTAATTCTTATTACAGGTGAACTTACAACATGACAATTATACTAATAATAATGATTTTAAAGGTACAATAGTTGAACCTTCCTACTCTGACAATTACATTTTGACTTACATATGATTTGAATATGTGGAGTCAGATTTGCTGGATACGAATTTAGCCTTCAATTTATTTTACAGGGAAATGGAAGAAAAATAAAAGTATAGCACAGCTGCAGACTCACCAAAACATTGTGATCCACCTAAACTGACCATCTGGGAAAAGACAGCATTAATCAAGGAAGCAGCTATTAACAAGCCAGCTAATAGCCATGTGCTCCAGAAATGTGCCTTTTATTAAAGAGCAGAAAAATGTAATTGTTGAAAGAAAAACATGTTTACAAGCAGAGTAGGAGCATTGAAAATACGTGGAAGAAGGGGTTCTGGTCAGACGACAACAGAACTGCACATTTTGGGCTATATTCAAAATATCTGTGGAACAAAATTAACAACCTTAAACATACAATCACCATTGCAGATCATCATTGTGTCATCATCATAAGGTAATCCTGGAAGAAAACGGGCCACAGGCTTCAAAACAACAGAGACTGGAGCAGCAGCTCTAAACATGCAGCCAAATCTACAGTGAGATGCTTTTAATCCAAGGATATCCACATATTAAAATATCCACATATTTGTGCAACAAGTTGCAAACTGAACACAGGAGGCAGTTAAATTGAAAGATTTAAAGAGAAACCTCTACAACAGTCTCTGATCTCAAATGAGTTTTTTCCTCTCTCAGAGGCTAAAGCACGTGAGTGGGCAAATCTTATTTAGAGTGCAGACTTAAAGAAATCCATGTAGGCACAAATCTCCTGTACCAAGTCGCAAACTGAACGAGACAAAAAAAAATGTGTAAGAGCTGAAAGAGTTTGACCCTTATGGGGGCTCGGCTTTGTCAAGAAATATGATCTGTTGCTTTTAAAAGGAAAGAGTTCCTTTTCCTTTTACATTAAGTACTTTCACTTAACCTTACATAAATTTGATCATAACTCAAGCAATAAAGACAAATTGGTTATTAATTTGTCAATGGGAGAATAACAAATGGCAGGAAAGATAGAGCCAGGGGAGTTTTAAAACTTAACAGAAACACTTGAATCCTGGGTGCCATGATGGATGCTGTCTAAACACCTCATAAACGTCCAGGCACATTTCGGTAAAAGTGCACAGGCGGGAATGCATTTTCCATGGTTCCATGATGTGACAGGATGGACATTTTGAAACGCAGTGCCAATAAAAACAGGGACTTGGCTTAGTTTTTAATTTAAAACGCCTTATGGGTCTGGCTGCGGCGTGAGAGCACTTTCACCTCTCAGCGCAAGCTTTCATTCTCATTTGCCATAACTAATAAACCACACTAAAGTGGTGCGTCACTATAAATCTCAGCTCCCCAAATGGCGTGAGTCATCTGGTAGTGAAGGGAAAAGCCAAAACAGGGATGGAGCATGAGCCGCTGGGTGTGCGAGGATAAGTGCGCAAGTTAATGAGCGAGCATGCATGCAAACAAGAAAAGCGGGTGGAGTGACGGCAGAGTGACAGATGCAGTGTGTGCGAGAGAGGGTGGGAGTAGGTGAGAGAAATTACTCTCCAAAGACGGACTTTGAGCGCTCACTCCATCACTTGGTAGAATGCAAATCAGCTGTGACAGGAGGAGCTTGCGGCGTAAAGATTCCCAATCCGAGTCAAGCCTTTGGTGAGAACTTTTAGGTAAGGAGGTGGGGATGGGAGCCTTTCTGGCTAACGACTGAGAGACAGGCCTGCGGCACTTTCATGGAGATGAATGGTTTAGACCATTAACCCCACTGCAGAATCCCAACATGCCTCACGGGCGCACAAATGTGCTGAGCTGAGATCAGTGAAACAGGCTGCCCTCGTAGGACCCCTGGAGTGAGACCAAAGCTCTGGCCCAGGGCCAGGTGTTGCCCGTACCAGCTCACATGCGCGGCCACACACATGGATGCATTAGCTTTAAACCGGAGAAATTTTAATGACATGTAGCATAAAAGAATCCAACTCAATGGCGTTTATTTTTCTAACCATGACACTTGCTGGCGGTGACTTTTATTAGCACCCCTGGGAAGAAAATGGAAAAGGCCTCGAAATAAGATCAGCTTTTATTGCTGCAGCAAAATCTGTGATTTAAAATATCCTGGTGCTTTGAATAGTTTTACTCTCTAAAGGTTCCCAGGTCCTTTAAAAGAGAAACGGGCCCACAGCACCACAGATCCTTCACTGTAACCTCAACATTACTTCTTCTATTATATCAGAGGAATACATTTTTGTAATAAAAGGGTCAAAGTATCGGTTATAAGGATTTAAAATAGATTTGCATGATTTTTTTTTACATATGAGCATTTAACAAGCTTTTAAAAAGATGTGTAATACAAATCTGCAAGTACTGTAGATGTATTCATCTCTTCCCATGTACAAAAGTGTACAGGTGTCAAGTCTCCAAGTAAAGAGGAAGATGGCCCTTTAAAGGAAAACCACAGTACGTAAATGCGTTCCTGAGAAGAAAAATGAGAAAAATAGTCCATCCTGGACAGAAAATTTGGTTTCCTAACAAGAACCTCTCACACCTCTGACCTCAGTCTTTACAAAATAAATCATCTCAAACTTCCAAATCAAAGATGTGTTGTTGCAGTGTGCAACTGTAACAGCTGATCTGCAATGAAAGTGGAAGAGGAAAATCATTTTGGTTACCCTCACCAAATGATTTTGGATGCGCATTTGTGGTGCATCCCTTGTTTCCAAATGCAGTGTTTTTCTATGGTGATGTTTTCAAATGAATATATATATATTTTAAAAAAACAAACAAAACACACAAAGCCTATTCTATTTTCGTCTGCTTCTTTCCACCCACTTTGTTGGAATGGTAGCTTGTGCAGACGAAATGATCTCATGCTCTTCATTGTTCACGGTGCCATGAAACATCAACTGCACACTGAATGCTCATGTATTTCAGACCTGACTGGCCAAGTAATCCCATTGCAGCAGCTACAACATCAATCTATTAATTGCACTGTCACTGCGGCAATGTCACAAAGCACCTGCATTTTGCTACGGTTCACTGGCACGGCGTGTGAAGGGTGTTTGGATTTAGTGCGCGTGCCAGCAGCACCGGTGCTGTGCCAAATGTAAGCCCAGCAGATGCAAAACAGCTGGCATTGTGCTCAACTCACCGGCTCTAAAGACATGTGACAAGCTTGGCTTTGTTTGAGAGCCTGTGTGAGGCGGGAGAGGCTTGTGTAAGTATAGTAACCAAGAGCGAGGTGCACTCCTTTGTTGTGGTCCACCATTGTTTTTATGGCATGTTAAGTGCTCCAAGGACTGATAAGGAGGTACCAGGTTGACTGGAATATATTGGAGAGGAAATTCATTGAATGACAATAGGGTAAGACACCCAATAAACCACAAGTCATATTGTCTTCTGCATGACCTCTTCTATGACCTTGTTATTTAAAAATGACCATTTCTCTTTACGGCAGTATTTTATTTAATTGAGATTGTTCTTTTATTCCCAGCTCTCTAACAGCCTCTCCCCAGGTTTACACAGTGGTGTAAAAACACAAAGAACTTGCCTCCTTGCAGATTTATTCTGTAGTTACTTTCTGTGTCATGCTTCCATGTTTCAAACCAACAAAATATCATGAAGGTAATGCTAATATCAGAGACAGATGGACACAATAAATATGAAGTTCAGATTTTAAATAATAATTGCACTTATTTAGGGAAAAAGGACATACACCAGATGTGAATTACATGCTGTGTTTGCATAGAGTGAAATTGGTTTGGATAACAAAGTTTCTCTGAATATATAAAAGGAAATATATTTACTCTTAAATCTATTTAAGATTTAAGAGTATTTGTACCTAATGTAAACATTTTTTATGATCTAAAACATTTAAAAGTGAAATGGCAAAAATCTGAAAAGGTAAAATATATTTTTTTAAATAGAATGTTAAATAGACATTCTATTTAACACTAAATAGAATGTCTAGAGCCAGCAATGAAAAGTTGACCATTTTCATGACCGAGAATGGTTTTATGAGCAATTTTAGATTGATGAGTATTAAAATTTTGCTCTCTGGTTACTGCTATTGTCTGGCCAACCTGTCATTAGTTGGCTTAAAACTGCTGCTTAAGACAATAAACTGTCCTTGCTGATACTCACTAGATTACGAGCATTTACTCAGCAACTCTTGTCTGACTTAAAGAAAATCTATCTTGGAGCAAAATATCTTTGACTGGATTTATATTTGGAGGAGGGGGGTTCCCTCAAACTTTTGGACACGGTGAGGTTAGTTACTTCTTGTGTTTCTTGGACATCTTGTGGATTATGGCTTTTGAAAAGGGCGTTTTTGAGGTTTGTTGACGACCACCAAAATGGATTTTCAAATTCGATTCAAGCTCTTTTACTTTGTCAATATTCCCACACTGAAAAGTGAATACTACCACACAGATAAATGATTCCACCATTTTCAAGCCAGTTATTTCTTAAGTGCACTTTGAAAATGAGGGCGAACATTTAATTACCTTCATGTGGGCCCTGGACAACATGCCTCTGTTGTATGTGATTATCTGTTTTTCTTGAGTGGGAAGGTCAGGGGTGTGATGAAAATTGCTTGGCTTTTGTGTAATTTTTTTTGTCCCAATGTGAAAGAAAATGACCGCAATCCACATGTGCAGGCTAATGGCCTTAAATAATACTCTTGGGCACAGTTGCCGGAGAAGTCAGCATTCATTCAGTTAATAATGGGGCTAATACAACCTTTAGACGTAATTGCACAGCACATTGTTGACAAGCAGTTGGTGCAGGAATTTACAGCAGACGAAATGATAATGAGTTCTTTCTCATTTAGTTCAATCAGCAAGCAAGTGGAATCTTGCAAACCCTTTATAACATGTTTTTATCTTAGATTCAGTCTTCACCCAACTAACTAGGCGGTAATTTAGCCCTAGCACTCTCCAATACACAAGTGGCAAAGGTGTTTTCACCACATGTATTTTTGATGTATGCTCTCCCCTTGCGGATATCGATGCACGTTCTCAAAGATATACTGTACCAGGACACGTTTTGAAATGAACGAGTGGAGCCAACAATGAGATTTCCACTTGAGCAGTGTCCGGCAGGATGATGAACGAGGGTGGCAGACTTGAGGAATTGTGGTGATTTAAAAGTTGGATTCAACCTCAAGTCCTGTTCCCCTCTCACTTTTAATGTCATTTAATATGAGACCACGAACATGTAAGGTTTGGTGTGTTTTGTGTGTTTCTGGTGTAATGTGTGCCAGGCGGTGTGCATGTGTATAAGGAGGAAGGGGGGGAATCGCAGGATGCAGCTCTTCAGAGTACATACTGTGCGTTCGTACATGATTGTGTGGGTACGAGTGGAAGAGCAAATGGAATAGACTCGATTTAATTCAAATTAGCATGCAGGCAAATTAAGCACAGGGATTTAATTTGAGCTGTTGTAAAAATGTTAATTTTAGAACAGCCTGGGAGACTATATGCAAATACGAGACTATTTCACAATAATTCATATTAGGCAGGGCATGCATAAAACACACATATTATAGCCCGATGTAATCTGGGGAATAGAGTATCATTAGCCTTTGGACATGCTACAAGGTGAATTTGTTTAGTGAGTGTATATGCAGAGGCAATTATTAGGACTTCTGCAGTTTACTGTATACATGTTAGTACTGGAGTAGGTTCATCGCTTTTCACTTGACTCTGCTCACACAGAGAACAATTTCTGGTGTCGATACGGTTTAAAGATCTATACCTGATATGGAGATTTTGAATCTAAAAAAAAAAAAAAAAAAAACTGTTGACAAATGATCAGAGTATACTTCACATATACAGTGCAAATGGAGCAATTTATTTCATGTTTTATATTTTTGGCTGTCTGCAGAGATTTACCATGAACCTAAATAACTTTACTTTGTTAATTCTTGACACAAAAAAGCAAGCAAAGTTAAGTAAAAAAACTATCACGACTGAGTAATCTTTAATATGATCATCTTTCATAATTTTCTGGCCAGAAAATGTTATTTCAATTTTGGTTTTGATGGTTTTCTTCCTCAAACAGAGACCACACATTTGTCTAAAAAAAAAAAACAAGGCAATTGGATGCTGGTGAAATGTGGTTAAACATTCACATTTGGGAAAAAAAGTGAGTAAATCCCAATATTTAATGTTTTACAGAAAACCTTCAGCACAAGTAATTTAATTAATTGTTCTTCAAAATAGGTTTCTATTCCTTGACAGATTTTTGCTCCTATATGGATCATTTCAAGGAGGTTTATGTGAATGCATATTCCATTAGCACTATTGTAAAAAAGAAAAATGAATGTCTAGATTTTGACTGGATTGCTCCTTGAAGGTCATTGCTGATGTCCATATATCTTGACTTTGTGTTAACATGCATCTGTATGCTCCACAGCAGTAAAAAGCTAAAAACCTTTTCTTTTACAGCAAATTATGATAGAACCAAGTGATTTAATATATCTCCAAGTTTTTCCCTAGACTGTATTGAAAATACTGCATTGTATCTTCCAATGGAGTTTCAATGCAGAGTATATGACTAATTGGTTTGTCACATCTACAATTCCCTCTATCCCCCAAAAAGAGAGAAGTACGAGTATGCAATTATGAAAGAAAATGTACAAACATACTATAGAGACAGATTTGTCTTAATTCCTCATTGTGGCTGTAACATGCAAATAATTCTGCTGTCACACTTCTCTGTTGTGCCTTTTTCACCCTGCGGCGCATCAAGAGAACATCAATAGATGATCTGCTGATTTTATCCCATGTGGCCCACCTTTGATTGCTGGCTCTAAAGCACCGCTTGCTAATACATTAAGCGGGTGTGGATGTTAGGAGTGCTTGTTCTGCTCTGGTTTGCCCATGAAAGACAGAGAGACAGAGACAGGCTGCGGGTGCTAACATCTTCATGTTGAGAGGCTGGGATAGTCTGTCAATACTCATTTGACGTGTTAAAGGGAATCATGCTGGCTCACTGTGACTCACCATGCCATCCACCAGCTAAGTGAGTAATCAATTAAAACGCTATTAGGTCCACGTTTGACACGTTCCAGCAGAGGATGGCCTCAAATGGACGGTTTGGTGTCTGAGGCAGGATTTACCTAAAAATGCAATTTGACACCTTTATTATTGCTCAATACCTCCACTGTCACCTCAAATGGTTTCTTCTGGCATCGCCTCACAGTGAAAGGTATAAATTATATGCTGCCTCTCTTGTGCTTGCTCCTCTCAGCCCACCAGAGACAATTATGGCCCTCTTTCATACCATCGCCAAGCCCAATTTGCCACACAAATTAAACATGCCACAACTCAGGGGTAGAAGAAGGAAAAGAGCAATAGAGAAATGGCCAAAGAGAAAAGATGATTAGGGAAAGCAAATCAAAAATAACCTTCTAGAAATGTTTGGTTGAAATTATCAATTCACTGTATTCCCAAATCTGTCACTGATTTTACAAACAAATGTAGAAGTCTTGATTAGCTCTTTATTTGATAAAGACTAAAAGTAGTGGATGCTTGTGAAGTGCAAGAGAAAAAAATCATGTTTTAATATTTTTTTACACTAATACAAGCTAAATAGGTCAGTTTATGTCTCCTCTGACCACAGAATCGTCTGCCATGTGTTTGATGAGGTCCTTCCCAGGTTTTAGGTAAACTGGTTCATTTCAACCACAGCTGTTTTTTTCCTGCTCTTCCTTAAAGATCAAGTTTGTGAAGTGACCAACTTCTAATATCCACTCAGGTTAGGTGGAATCCATGTCTTGCTAGGTTCTCCTTTGAACCAAGCTTGTTCTATGTTCAGATGATGAATTGAACATTGGTCAAAGCGTTGGGTATTGCTGTATAACCTTACAGAGTCAAGCTTCTCAACAACCTAAATTGTCTGCTGTGTTCTTTGGCCTACACTGGTTGTTCACATTTGTTCTATAACAAACCTCACAACTCTTCAGAGAATACACTTTTTGAAAACGATAATCACTTTTCTTTTTCCTTTGGTGTACCAGATAAAATCCTTATAAGATATATTGAAGCTTATGTCTGCAACAGTGAAATATTTGAAGAGGAAGTTCAAGTAGGAATACTTTTGCAGGAAATTGTAGGACTCATCACTAAAATGTTCACCGAGTAGGTCTTATGCTCATGTTCTTTTAAAATAGAGCAGAAAGATGAGAATTGCTGATGATTGTGCCATCTGTTGAGCAGGCAGACTCAGCCTGTAGGGTTGCTCACACCCAAATGGACCTGATTCGGGCATAGAGCACTGTTTTCTCTTCAGGCATACTGTTAAATTTTAGTGAATCGAGGTCCTTCGTACATAAGGAAAAAAGTCTGAACTCGTCTGAGCTGGATATGGTTATGCAGCGGAACAGCTGAGGAAATGAATGCTCCTGTGAGCTGCTCAATGGGGGCTGGTGCAGAGCATCCAAAACAGCCGAGCAGAAAACCAAGGAGAAAAACAAAGAAGCGGGTAGGGAAAAAAAAGAAATGAAAAAAAAAAAAAAACTGACAAGAGAGCGATTAGGAAGAAAAACAATGAAGGGAAGCTAAAAAACCTGGGCTTTCAGGCGGCCTGGCAACAAAGACTAAAATCTCAGTTTTTTATATTGCCAGACGTATTCCACATCTCACCCCGATGAGCCCCCCCTTACCCAACTCCCAGACACTCCTTCAGTCACAGACAGACAGCCGCTGCCACGACTCCCCTCATGTGACGTTTGTTTTGGCTTGGAAACGATGGCCCAGCACAGCTGTTTAAAGTAGAGTGTCAGGGTAATGGCAGCTGCAGGCGATCAGACAGCTAGAGGAAGGAAACTAGCCATGAGTTTTCTATTTTTTGGGGGGACTCAAGGGGCTTATGGGGGTGTCACCTATTACAGTTTTGCAGCTCTCTGTTACAGTTGGGCTCAAATGCAGTGGAGGAATGTCTGAATGGTGGCAGCTGTTATTTCAGTTTAAAATATGCTTCGGAACATGAACGTTTTGGATAACTTCCTCTGTAACATATATTATATTGTTGAAGGTTATTGCTTATTTGCCTTCACACACAGGCATGAGTTACTTCACATTCCTAATCCATAGAGTTTAATATGATGTCAGACAGCCCCTAGCAGCTGTAACAGCATTTACTCTTTTGAGAAAGCTTTCCAGAAGCACGGTGATGTTGGGCAAGAAGATCTAGCTCCCAGTTCACACTCCAAATCATCTCAAAGGTGTTTTATCAGCTTGGAATGGAGGAAAGCCAAGTTCCTCCACACCAACCTTGTTCATTCATCTCTTTATCGACCTTGTTTTGTGTTCAGACACCTATCATGACAGAAAGAGGATGTCCTGAAAATGTTTGAAAAAGGTTTTTCTCCTGATAAACCCAGGCAGAGAAGCTGAGAGATTATTCATCACTCCAGAAAGTACTCTAAGAGTCCAGTGGCGACATGTCTTATACCCATGTGTGGCTTAGATGCAGTTGCCCTGCCATAAAATCCCATTCCATAAAGCTCTCGGTGATGTTCCTGAGCTAACATGAAGGTCACGAAGGTCTGTGCCTACTGAATCTGCAGATAATTAGTGATTGTCCAAGCTTAGGATCCTGCAGCCCCATGCTATGATTCTACAAACCTACCACTTTGTAGCCAAGTTGCTGTCATTCACATTTCCTTCAAATTTTTGTTAGGAAACTCCATGACTGGAAGTATTTCACAATTGGTACCAATTCACTGAGCTCCTAACAATAATCTTTTGCATGCCTACATCTTCTATTTTATACACCTGCATCCACAAAAGTGGTTGGAACACGTTGATACAACGATCCGGGTAGGTTAGAGAATACTTTTGGCAATATAGTGTATAATGCCCTGTTTGCAAAGTTCCCATAAACAAAACCATGTCTATAAATCTGGAAAGCAGTACATAAAAAGAGGAATATGCTGTAACACTGCTTTTCCTCTCCTGCTGAGAGACATATGTAGCGGTAGGAAAGGGAAGAAGAAAAATAAAGGCCATTTGAAGAGATTGCAGGGAACATTTCTCAAGCACAAAGTTTAAAATTTCGCCCATCAATTTCACTTTGCGTGGCTCCGTTATATATGACCTTGGGTGAATGATCCCTTCAGTCAGTCGGAGACATTCGGCTGAACTGAGGGGGGATTTCAGTCAGTGCAAAAGGGAGCAATAAAATTTTTATTCATCTCACTATGGAGCTAATGATTCATGGATCTTCCTATTAAAAGAAAGAGGAGGAGGATGAGGTGGTGGTGGTTGGAGGGGGGGATCTTTGGTGTAGGACCAAAGCTCAATGAGGTTTGAAAACTGTTGTCACACATCACTGAGCAGATGTCTGATGTCGAGTAACTCAATTCAGAAGATTTCTCATTGTGATATTCTTGGCACAGGCCGAACAAAAAAGACAAAGAAAAAAATAAATGGGAGTATTAGAAAATAAGGACAGGAACATATTTTGAGCTTCAGGGAGATGAGCAGTTTGGTCAGTGGGAAATACTGATGTTTTTTATTGTTGTTGTTGTTTACAAAGAACTTCAAGCCACACAGTGTAAGCTAGACCAAAGATGATATGAAATTTATATTTTAAAAAAAATCCTTTTTAAAACTTTCCAATTATACCTTTTACCATCCTGTAAATTAAACGCTTTTTGAAATGTCTGTACTTAAAATATTAATTTCATAAAAGGTAGATGCTAGTTTTAGAAAGGGGTTGAAAATCATTTCAGCTGTTGAAATGGTTGAAAATACATTTGGTGTGAAAGAACTTGGTTGTAAACCATTTCAGCTGTTTGGTCTTACCCTCATGGTTTAAAGTCCTTCCAAGGCTTTACCACAGAAAGTCCTCGACAGACCAGAGTTTTATGTGTTTTATGTGCACAGAATAATAATGTCTGTCTACTTGTGTTAGAAAACATGGAAAATCAGGGCATGGAAACAAAAAGAGGGCCACCCATCACTTTTTAAATGATGGGTTTTTAACTCATCACTTAACTACCTTCCCTATTCTTAGTTAGGGCTGCAGCAACTCAATGCTTTATTGAATAATGCGTCGAATGAATACCTGAATTTTCACCAAACGTCCCAATGCGTTAATTTCTCCTTTACCATCAGGTATTCAAAGCTTGAGATTAAAAAAAAAGTCTACCAAGTTGAAATTTCTTTATAAGAATTCATCAGCAGAATTTAGCTCTCTCTCGAATATGGAACTTAACTTAAGAGGGTTGAAGGATCTCTGCCTGTGTTACAGGATAATGTAATTTGATCATATGATGTTTATAAGTTTCTGTGTATAATCCAGTTTGTTCTTGATTAGTCAGGACAATGCATCAACCTCTTGCTCCAGAGATACAATGCTAATTCACTACGGGGTACATTTGCTTCTGTTTCATTTGTTGTGATCCCAGACCTTTGACATTTGTGATCTTTTTCTAAAATGTGCCTCTCATCACCATCCTTGTCTCTCTCCTTCACATGTAAAGTAAACAGAAGGATGTTGCACAACTGCAATTACTCTTCCTATAAAACATGAGTGTGTAAAATGGATGCAGTAACTGTAGAGGACATAAATGAAGCATTGGGGAGATATTGCCTCAGGGATTTTTTTCAAATTGAGTCATTCAAGTAACAATTTCACTGTTGCTCTATATTGAGTTGAACACCAAAAAGGTGTAATATTCTGCACAATAAGTACCTTTAACTTGAAAACTGCCACAAGTCATGTGTTTATTCTATACAGTCGCTTAGTCTGCATATATATGGAAATATCTTATTGTTATAAATAGCGTAATTGTACCAATAATTTTAGTAGTGGGGATTATTGTTGCTTTACTTTAAAAAAAAACAAACAATAATAACAGCGTGTTGTGCTTTGTTTTTTGGTCTAAATACTAAGGAACTGTGTTATTTTTCCCTCCCATGTCTTTATGATACCATTTTTTTGGTCAATTACTTAACTAACTCCCCTGTCAGATTTTCTTTTTATCTTGGAGTTCAACTCTGTTTCTGAAAAGTCTTGCTTGTTTAAAAAGCTTTTGAGCCCAAAAGATGAAAGAAATAGGTTGCATATTCTTTTCCATGTAATGACTCAGAATTTTAGTGTATTTCTGTTTTTTTAACTGTATTTCCATTTCACTTCCTTACCAATTAAATTGTCTGCACAAAACCAGGAGGAAAAAGAAAATAGTGTGAATTCCCTGATAAATATTTAAGTCAGTTGCTGACTGTTAGGTCTGATTCTGCTGATAAGAATCTGCCTGATCTGATTACTGGGAATGTATAGCACCATCAGCATTAAAAACCATTCTAAACCTTGAAAAGCATCTTTAATTAAAATCATTTGCCATATCTGAAGATGTTTAAATGTGTTGTTTCATCACATGCAGCAGTTTTGTCGATGTTTGTTCATGGAGAAACAGTAGAAATGTTTTCAATCATGTAAAAGCAACAACAGATGAGAGTGTATGTGTCTTTGTTGATTTGTTCTTTTTTTGCAAATTCAAGAATGTTCAACGAAATCACTCCTTTGCGATTTCCGTATATCTGATGGTTGCCATCTCACCCTCTACACAGATTAGTCATCCATTCCCTGCAGCAGAAAAACATTCCCACCATGGTGGTGCTGCCACCACCATGTTTCACTGTAGGGATCGAAGGCAGGTAACTAAGAGTGCCTTTTCCACCAAATATGGAACTTTTAGCTTCATTCAACCAGAGAATTTTGTTTCTCCAGGTTTTTTTTTTTAATCATTCAAGCATACTGTGGCCTGACTTGTAGTGAGGAGTGACTTCTCTCTGGGTACTCTCCCTGAAAGGCACTAAGTTTGTTAGAGCAGTGAGGGTTCTGGCTCCACATTTCAGAATAAAAAAAAAAAGAATTTTTTCTTTCAGAAGAAAAATTCATTTGAATTTGGGATGTGCTTTTGGGATGTCCAGTGCTGCTGAAGGTTTTCTTTCTAGCCCCCGTGCTTTGACAGCCCAGAGATAATTGATCTGGCTTCATTGTTTTGGTTCTGCTCTGTTGCTCACTGGCAACTGTGAAACCTTATGTAGACCAGGCTGTTCCAGTACAAATCTTGGCCAATTAGCTGTATTTGCAAAATGTAGACTCCAGTCAAGTTGTAGGAGCATCTCAATGAGGATCAGTGGATTCAAATGAACCTGAGCTGAAAAAGTGTGAATACTTCTGTACAAAAATGACTTAAAACCTGTTTCCCTCATTATGGGACACATGACAATGGTGTGAAGGGGCATGAGTGCTTTCGATGCAAATAACCAAACCTTACATGAATTTAATACTTCTTTGGAAGCCGTAAGAAGATCCCAAAGTCTCTTCCCTATAATACTGCTTCAGAGTGTCTGTTTTAAGTTTTATGAACAAGTTGTACACGTTTGGTGGTCACATTGTGTTTCAGTCATTTTTTGTGTTCGAGGACATTTGAAAACAGAACATCCAAACTGTTCTCCAACTCAGCAGGTTGACTCCTTTGGGTCCCCCCACCCTCATCCCACGAGTCAAAATGTACGGTCCACTTACTTTGAGCGTCGGCAAGGTGGAGGAGCAGACCCTGGATCAGCAGCAGCAGCGGCGGCAGCAGCAGCAGCGTGGGTCTGGCTCTGTGCATGGTGGGACAGCTTGGCACCAGCATGCTTTGGCAGCCTCAGTGGCACTGGCTCACAGAGCCCTGTGAGTCAGTCTGGTCTGATTTCTCAGATGCAGGGTATTCACAGCCTGTGCAAGGCGAGGGAAGGGGAGGACGGAGGACGAAGACGGAGAAGGGAGGGAAGAGAAGAGGGAGAGAGAAAGAGAGAGAGAATGAATGAAACAAAGCTGTTTGGCTCCACGGGTTTTATCTATCCCTGCACATTTCTGACATACCCCCACACAGCCTCGGCTGGAGCTGACAGAGGATAGGAACAGCCTGATGTGCTCACAGGGTATATTCTGACAGTTCTCTAAATGGAATAGTCACTTCACACGGATGCATATGTGCATGAGAGACCAAGATAGCGAGAGCAAGCGAAGGGAAAAATCCCACAGATAAAAGGGCGAGTCGACTTGATTTTTGTCTTCACGGCTTAGGTCACGAGCGCCAATCAAACAAGCTGCATAATTAAAGAGCATTTAGATCACAGAGGGAACTCGGCTGCTAATAAATAACAGCCTGAGAAATCCTCTCCAATCTAAATATTTAGCAGAAATTACAGAAATGAGACATTAATGTTTTTTTAATTATATTAAGTTATTCTGCAGCAAATCGGAGCTTCTTTCACATCATATTTCCCCTTAAATAACACGCTTTATTGGCTCTAATTCCCCTCCCCCCCACCCCCCCACACACACACACACGCAGAGATTTTCCCTTTCATCCGCAGCAGCACAAACACCAAATAAAATCTTTAAGACAGAGTGGCCGAGCCGTTTTCCTTTCATGTTGCAGTCTGTTATCGACGGGGCGCTGCGCGGCAGGGAAAATCAATGTGATACAGTGAACTGGTATTAGCTGCCGCCTGCCTCCTATCCCTTGTCATCCATTTGCTTAAGCCTGAGCTTGATCCTCAGTGATGGATGCTTTGCGGTAGGCTTCAGCTCATAACACGGCTCCCGGCTAATCTGAGCGTCACACTGTAGTCGCGGAGGTGGCTGAGAGGGGGTTTGTAACTGCGGAGCCCGCCTGCGTTGTTGTTCTTATAAGGTGTTGTTTCAGCTGTTACTGCCAGGAGGCCTTCGTCAGATCTCCTAAAAAGTTTTGCGATGGTATTGAGTCGGCTGCATATGGGCAGATCTGACCACCTTAGAAGAGGAAGACATAAACAGCCTGAAGCCAAATCCCCACGCGCGGTGATGACAAAGTGCCTAATTTCCCTGTTACCAATCATCCTCTCTCCCACTTCAGGCTTTCCCTCCTTCACTCCTGTGGGCTGTAAATGGCGGAATGACTGGGAGATAGCGGACCTGTCACAGTCGATTTGTGTTTGTGTTTGGAGGAGGAGGGGAGCTGGGTGGAGGACAGATACGGCTACCTGCGTGAGAACTGGACGGTGAACAGTGAGAACGGGTGTGTGTGTAGGGGTGTGTGTGTGTGTGTGTGTGTATGGTGAGGGGCCAATAATGAAGGGAATCTATAAAATGCAATCTCTGATTTCACTCATGCTGCAAACAGCACACAATCGCTAATGTCTATGCACACCTATAGTGTCTTGCAAAGGTTTTCCACATTAAAAACAAAAACTTTGCAAATCTTCCAAAACATAAATATTGCATCATTGTGCAGTCATTTGTCTTATTTTGATCGGATTTGGCCCTTCTAAGAGCTGAAAGGCTTTGAGCTAAACCACAAGTCTCAAACCGGTGTTTTGCAACATTTAGATGAGTTGAAACACACTTGTATGAAATAATAAGGTAATCATTCTGCTGTAGCTGTGATATCTCAGGTCAATATCCTGCTTAAACATTAAACTCTTCCACAGTCTTAAGTCATTTGCAGTTTCTTAGCATGTCTTCTTCCAGGAGTGTCTTGTACTGCAGCGGCATGTGTCACAGTCCTCAAGTTCTCTGCAATGTCCTGCAACTGTTAGGCCAACTTGGTTGCATGAAGAGGTAATTCAGTCACTTGATTCAAATTTGTTGGACTTGGTTGACATCCAAAAGTTGCAGGACCCTGGCACTAAAGGACTGGACCTTGATACCCCTGGCATAGAGGTAGAGTGGGAAGGGAAGGAATCCTGACCTTTTGACTTTTCACTGCAGGTCTTCCCTCCTCCTATGTGCTCCTTTTCTGTCTGATTAACATCAACAGCAGTTTGGATGGAGTGATTAATGAGTTCACGGCCCTCCTAAATTGCAGATATGTCAAACTGTGTGCTTTTTTCAAATAAAACCTATAAAACAATAAAGTTTTGTGCTACAATGTGGCAAAATAAAAAAACAAAGTAAGGAGCTGTGAAAACACATGCAAAGCATTTTGTGTAAACACACTTCTGAGAAACACTGGGATGACTTTCCACAGCTGTGTGAACTGGATTCAAATCAACAGTAATAAAACCCCCTCCTGAACAGTCAAAGTGGACAAAGCTGCAGTCCGATCCATCCACACTGCAGCTGTCCCTCTCCTTGGGTTTTCGTTTCACTGCTCTGCTCCTCCAAAGCTAAGTGATTGCCTTTGATTTAATTGATGAAGTGTGAATCTACAGAACAACATGGCATTAGGTTAGAATTTGCAGCACTCAGCACACACTCCCAATATCACACGCAAACTCGCTGATGGAGGCTAACTCAACCATCTGCATGTTGTGTAACAAGCAGGGCGACAACTAAAAGGCTGTGCCATGTGAGAAAATATGAGGAGAATCTCAACCCACAGACACTATCACAATCATAGCTGCGAGGACTGGTGCTGGTTTGCTGTTAATGTTTTCGGGCACTTTCCTTCATAATGTGCTAAGGTGTGATAAGACACCAGCCAGAAAGCCAGCAGCTTGTCAAATGAATGCCGCCTAAATACGGAATCATCCTTGTGGCATAATTTGCACCTTTTTAAATAAAGATACATGCGTGAGCATGTCCAAGTGAGACTTTTTCCTTCTGCTATCTTCAATCAAGAACCAGGACTGTTGCTAACTAGTTCAATAACAATTATGAACAGCTGATTCTGAATTACTCACACTGTTTCAATTGAGATTTAGAAAAAAAACAACAGATGTGGATTGTAAAACACCCAACAGTGCCTATAAAACCAGCCACAAACTGTGTTTACAAACTCAGCTAAAAGCCACAATAAGGAATTCAGCCTGATGTGGTGCTTAGTGACCACACCAGGTTACTGGAGGCAAATACAGACATCCTTCAACCCAGTGGCACTTTCTAGCCCTTTCCAGGAGGTACAAAGGTCTTCTTAGACTAAGGGATGTGTAGAGCCTTCAGGAAGGCCTCAGAAACCTCCAAACAAAAGTGTCCAGGAGGAGAATGCTGATCAGATGCCTGAACTAGCTCAGCTGGATGATTTTGAAGCAAAGGAGAATGAAGGTCAACACACACACCTCCAAGTGCATCTAGTGAACATCGACAATCCCAATGAAATTACCCACAGCTCAAGCGGACCAATAAGTTCTGCTTTTTCAAACTTCAGCATATTTGTGTTCAGGTTTACCTGCTTTATGAGGGCATTAGCCAGCCTCTGGAACTCCATTTCTGACATTACTGGTGATTTGACAACCAAATATACATTAACCCAGAGCTAAACCCAACAGTTATATATTGAAAAGTCATGGTTTATTTATTTATTCCTACATTAAGAGAAGTCAAAATGAGAAGTAGACCGAACTTTAATGACAATGGCAGTTGATGATGCAATCATGACATTAGTTTTCTGATACACAATCTTTCTAGTTCCTGCCAGTTCATTGATCTTGTAAAATCCAAACAAGATATGCGTAAGATTTTGTTTGCAACATGATAAGTAACATTAAGGATAATGACATGGAGTGGCAACAGTAGGAGTTTAATTAGTAGTTGGTTTCAAACTACTAATTAAGTAGTTGGAAACCACTTCATTCTAAACTGAACCAGTTCTAAACTGGAAGTTCAGTTTCTCATTCTGGTTCAGAATTACAAGCTTTTTTTTCAGGGTACAAGTCCTACTGAGGTTGCTTCAGTTTTTCACCCCTGAACATTGGATGCAACACGTTCACATTCATATACTCGGTGACTCTTTCCATTGAAGATTTATTACATTAGAAAAAAGGAAAAAATAAATAAACAATCTTGTCTTTCTTCCTGAGCCCCTGGTGGTATTGTTGTGTTCCCATTCACTAGTGCCACATTCAAAGGATTTCGGTGCTGATAGCAATCATGCATTATTAAACAAAGCCTGACAACATGCACCATGTTAATTAGAAAAAGAGGAGGTAGGGGGGAGAAGAAGAAAGAAGCTGTTGAACTGTCTACTCTCTCCTTCCCGGTGATTCTTATCAGAAATGTGAAAAAGAATGAGGGTGGCGTGTTTATATTCCACATAAAGGCTGGCCGCCGTTCTAATTTCAGTGTGCTGGTTTGGTATTCTGCTCTCTTTTAGACGAGCAATATTACAGAGAGAGTAAGAAAAAGAACAAAAGAATCAGTTATATTTATCTCATATTGCAGCCATACAGCAATAAACTTATTATGGGGATAAACACGGGGTGAATAGTTATGAGGGTCCCAAAGTGGTGAGTTTATAACATCAGCTTCGCAGCTAATATGCATTTCTATGTTTGCTCACATGCTGTAGTAGTAGAAAGGACCTGAAACAAAGCCAAGCAATTGAAACGCTCCAGCAGCGATGTCACACGTTACATTTTCAGCAGTACAACTTAATATTGGTCCTTTGTCCGAGCTGAGAAACTCTATGCAGTGAAGCTAAAGGCGATTCATGAATGGGGCGGGGCTTTTTTCTGTTTTAGACTCGTACGCACAGACCAAATTGATCTTAAAGGAAACAGTGTTGCATATGTTGTCCTAAACGCGCAAGCTAAACAGCAGCAAAAACGCCACCAACTCTATTAAGGCCGAATTCTCTGTAATTAGCTTAACAGAAGCAAGGAGAGAAAAGGCACAAATAAAAGGAAACAGAAAGCGAGCGGCACTGCACTGCGTTATAATCAGTATCACGCCCAGCCAGGCACGGCAAAATCACTTTTGTGAGGCTGGACTTTTTTAATTTCCTACAGACTTCAGAAGTTAAAGAATGCAATTATTACATTCCACAGTCTGATTTCCCTTTTTTTTTTCTTAAAATGTCATATGCAGGGCCGGGGGATGCAAAGCTGCAAAGGGTCTTTTTAAGCTGACTTACTGATGGCGACACATTAATGTATTAAGACAAGAACTATGACCAAATCATGTAACCTGAATCCTAAAGAGAATGTGGGCGAGATTTAGATTTCTGTATTATTTCTGACGTTATAAGAACCTGGTACCTCACATGCACTCTTAAAATCTCCTCGCCTCAACCTCAAATTAGATAAATAAATGACTTTTTTCAAAATAAGAGATTTTTGCCACACATTTTCCATCATATCATTTCCATGATTTCACGTCCTTCCTGAAGAGAAGCCAGAGAAAACTTCAGAGTGACCGGGGTTTTTGCTCACTTTATGGAGCACAGAGAAATGCAGTACTGCCCCTCCCTTACTTATTGCTGAACACAGAGAGTTGTTACAAACTGTCTGTGTCATACACATTTATCCAAACTGGCTTAGCTTAAACTGCTATCTTACTACAGATGAGATACTGAAATCTAATAGTTCCACAAAACCCTATTTCAAAAAACTGAAAGTAGAGCAAACCTTCAGAGATCAATACTCACTCACAACCTTTTAATATATTTTATATTCATCTTTGTTACATTAATGTTTTTTCTGATAAAAGAGCTATTTTAAAACGGTTTCTGGTCTTTTTTCCCCCTAAGCACCGTGTTTTATTTTCTTTCCTTTATGGGCTTCATTCCTTTGCTCCCTGCTGTTCCGTTGTAGATTTTTCCTGTATTTCCATTTCTTCCTCCGCGTGCGTTGATGTGATTTAAGACGGAGTGACAAGGCCGTTTCTCACACATCGCTCTTGATCAGCCGGCATGTGTAATAACATCCCTAAAGCTAGGCTAAGCTATGCCCTCCAGTGTATCCTCCACATAAAAGACCCTGACAAACGCACATCAGAGGAGTTTATTTGCTGTGCTGACTTATTTACTCAACTCCCCCACCAACCTCTTGCCCCCCATTGCCTCCCCTGACCTCCCTGAAGCAGGCCTCTCAGGGTCTTTCGGGGGCGGCGCCGCAAGACTTTCAGTTTGAGAAAGAAAAGGATTTAAGCCTCGGACGAAAAAAATTGCTCCCGATGCGGCTCCTGTTTTCCTAGTTTGGTTATATGTTGCTTTGCTGTGAACGGATCCACCGACGTGAAGCACGCAGCAGGGAGCTAATTGGGTCTGGTGGCATTTGTCTGCCTAATAATTGCTTTAAAAGCACCTGCTGCGACGATAGGATGGCAGCTATCACGGTCCCATCTCGCTCATGTGTCATGTGGTAAATTACTATCAGATTTCCAAATGGTTTCCATTTTTCTATCAGGAAATCCTTTGAAATGTGTAATGTTGTGGCAGAAATACAATTAAGTTCTGTTGTTACAGCGTGTGAAAGCTGTAATTGATCCAATGAAAATGTTGAGACCTCCTTGGGGATCATTTTTCTTCTACAAACTGTTAAACTCGCATGTTATAGGGTGAAATTGTAACACTGCTTCAATAGCATTTCAACCTAAAGTCAAAATGGGATCAAAACTGTACATAACCTTAAATATATACATATAACTTCACTAACATTGGGGTAAATGTTTCTGAGCAAGCTGGAGAGAAATAACATGCTTTTAGTAGCAATCTGTAAAGTTCTAACATAAATTGAGCAATTTTCTTGCTTCATTCAGATTACTCTACACATTTCCAACAGGAATGACGAAGCTTTATTCTGTGCTTAGAATAATTGTCCAGCTGAAACACAAAATGATAGTTTCAACCATCTAGCTCTGTCACAGAGGTGAAGTTAAAAGGTTACTCCATCCATCTTGTGTTGTGCACCTTTACGACCGTCAGCGAAGCAGAAGCACAACATGATGCTGCCACCACCGTGCTTGACAGCTTGTGTGATATTGCTGGGTTTCAAAGCCTTACAGTGACTCCTGCAGCTGGCTGTAGTGTTAGTGCAACATGTTGTAGCATAATGGGGGCAAACTCTAAAATGATTAAAGGAAACAAGTGCAATTTAAACATGTAGGTTTTATCTTTTCTTATACACAATATACAAGAAAAGAAAAAGGAAGAAAAGGACAAAAAAATGATATAAGTACATAAAGAAGGAAAAAGAGAAAAAGAAAGAAAAAGCAAATAAAGAACAAGAGGAAAAAGGAAAGCAAGAGAGAAATACTTGTTTTGAGCCGAGCTGTATGCATGTAAGCATTTGTATAATTTTGAATTTATATGGTTTAAAGAAAATTCACAATTCAAATTCTGTGCAGCAGGAGACAAATCATCAGCCGTCCCAAAGAGAACATGAACGTCTTCCTGAAGTGAGCTTCTGAAGATTCTGACTGAAGACCGGCATCTACGTATACCAAGCAGAAATCTCTGCAGAGTTAATATTTTAGATGAAAAGCTCAAGTCAAGGACGGTGTGTTCATGATTTGAAAACTGCTGCGTTGTTGGAGTGGCAGGTTCAGCCCACCTACGCAGACCTTGACTTTAGTCTGACTACAAAATCTTTGTCTCAAACATTCTCTCCTTGGATTTCCTCTCTGACTGATCCATCTTATAATCTCTTTTCTCCTTTTCCCTCATCTTTCTACCTCAGCTGCTTCCTCCGCCAGCCAGCTGCCAGATTCAGATGGATCGTGCCCACGGTGCAAGACCCTGACCCTGTGATATGGTGACTGATAATCCCCCCGTGCCACTCCCTTTAAACGCATCATAACAATATCAAAAGCATAACGCAAGGTGAATGGAGCTAACTGGGCAATCTGTGGGGACACGAGGGAACTTAGAGCAGCCCTATTTTATCTCTGTCTTCATGTTTGGATCACCTCCTCTGACCTTGTTGACACTGGTAAACACGCTTCCCATCGGCTGCTAATGGATGCCTCTAATGTCTTTCCAATGGGCAGCAGATAAAAACGGCCACAGAGCTCACTCAGACGTTGAAAACTATTCATTTATATTTTTGGGACGCCTTTCTCTTCCGCTTCGTTTGTTTTGTCACGGCGTGGGAGGCTTCTATAGGACGAGCGTGTGCCACTTGGGTTGTGCTTGACCTTGTGAATCAGCGATTGGCGTGAGGAAGGAACGTGTTATCATGCAAACAGGCTGAATCTGGAGGAGTCCATTGTGTCGGGGAGCAGCGAGTGTGTCGGGATAGGAGGGAAGAAATGAGAAAAAAGGGGGGAAACCAGCAGCCGCAGCCAACCTAGAATGGCTGGGATTAAATTTACGCCGCATGAACAGGGAAGGGCTAAATCATGTTACATATTATGAAGCTGAGAGGGGCTGGGGGGGCGGGAGAGAAGGGGGATGAGGGTGGAGATGAGGGCTGGAAATAAAATGGATAAGAAGTGCAACGAGCCAGAGGTGGCGAGCAAAGAGGGAGGAGGAGGAACTGTGGACAGATGAGGGGAGGAGGATGCATTGTTGTGTGGCAGCCACTGCCAGCATTTTCACACTTCGCTTGTACCTGTAACCTCCAAAGGAGGCTGCGTATGGGGAATGCAGGAGGAATAAAAGGAGAAAAGACAAGGAAAAGATGCTGCTTCTTGTGAACGTTTTGAATTTTAATTCGTATTTTGTCATGTGACACTGCGTCAGATAGAAAGTCTAACATTGTGAACCCAGGATCCCAACGAGTAAACATAGTGGTGGCTGAGAAGCTAGAAGTTTGCCCATTGACAGCAACAATGGTACTAAACATACCTTGTGAATCAATTGGATGGTTTAACTCAAAGACCTAGTCAAAGTCCAGATCTTGTGACTTGGTTTTGTTCCATCACATTTAATCCAAGTCTGAGAATCAAGAGGAATATCACAACTTTATCGGTAAAGAAATCTGAAACAGCATAATTTCTTCTAAGTACGCACAATTTTTTTTCTTGTCTAGCAGATAAATAAAATACATTACAGTTAAACTTGTTATTGTGGCAAAATATGAAAGTTTTCAAGGGTTGTGAATAACTTAGCGAGGAATAATGACAATGAATGAGTAAAACTAACATTAAACCAAATTCCTTCCATCTTTAAAAATCTTACGCTGAGGATCAGGGTCACATACGAAGAAATACATGCCGCTTTAAAATAAAAATGCACAACTCCTACACAGACGCGCTAAGAAACATGGACTCGGGCATTCATTTGCACGGATAGACGCATACAGCCGGAGCACAAGCACGCATAGCCTTTTACGCCACATGCTGCTGGCACTTTGACATCTACCCCCAGCACACCAACGGTCTGTGGGAGGATGAATAATCTCACTTCCGAGAGGCAGAGGAACATTAGAGAGAGGAAAGAGGGCGAGAGGGAGGTTGTTCCTAGCCGGAGCTCACATCGCTTTATGGAAAGTACAGAGGGCCCCTGAACAGACAAAACAACATTCCTCTCTGCCACTTGCCGACATGGCACAGCACATGGCAACAGAGCTCTGCTGAGAATAACTAAAAAAAAATGCAGCACAGGGATTTGCACCCCATTCCCCCAAAACAGATGACACAAGTCAGCAAGAATATGCCTCCTTATCTCTGCCGAAACAATTGGACACTGAGGTGCATTGTTTGTTACTGACATTTAGAGCCTTTTGTACACACGCCAAAGCATTTGGTATGGAAATCGTCTACTTAGGCTTACATGAAGGATGTAAACTGGCGCCCGGGGCTTACATGCAACACTCATAGGGGATTAAATTAATTAAAATGCTGCTTATCTTCAATTATCTGAATGCAAATTTTACTCAACTTTCCCAGACCTAAATGTTATGCCTGGTTTTTTTTTTCTTTGAAAACCCCACCGTGGTTAACAGCGATGCCTCACAGAAAGAAGCAAGGTTGCTGGTTGAATCTTGACTGTGGTCTTTCCTTTCTACAGTTGTCCTGTTTTTCCCTTGAGTTTTCATGATGCTTACCTGTTAAAGCAAATGCTAGGTTAAATTGTGATTCTGAATTGGCCTGGAGCAGGCATAGATAGTTATGCGCTTCATGTGTGTCGTGTACTCTGGCTCTCCCCCCTGTTCACTGATGGGATGGACTCCAGCTTCCCCTGTGACCATACATAAGACTTGGCAGGTATACAAGAGCAAGTTCCTACCTATATGTAGAATGACAATGAAATGTAATGCTGATGGGTAGTTAATTTGTTCCAGCAATTTAATTTCAAAAGTGAAACTAGTGATATGTAGGTTAATTTCCTTTAAAGTTATATATTTTAAGTGTTTATTTGTGCTGATAATATAGCTAATTTTTCCTTAAATCGACTTTCTTAGACATTGAAACACAAAACCAATTAAAAAGGATTCTTCTTATGACATGGCATGCTGTATACAAAAGTATACATGGAAAGCTTATTGGAAGGAAAAAATGTGGCATAAAAGAACAATATTTACCTTCGATAACAAATGGTTTGGGACAAATAACAAGGCAAAGACTCCAGCAGGAGTATTATTATGACATGCATGCCTGCCTCCTGAACAGCATGTCAGTGTATTGTATGGCACATTTGTTAAGTATGCATGAATTACTGCATCAATGTGAGATGCAATGAATGCCATCAGCTACTTGCTACTTGCTGCTAAGGAAGCCCAGGTTGCCTTAAAAGGGCATTCAGCCCATCTGGATTGTTGGGTTTTAACACAGTTTTATTTTTCACACAACTTACTATTAACACATCTGGATAGATCACTTCTCCTCAAGAAGAGTGTCTGATGGGCAAATCAGCAGTCCTCGTGATAGTGTTGTCCATAGCAGAGCATTTATGTCTTAAAAATACTTTATTGAATTGGTCTTCTATAATACACATTTTCTAAACATGTTCTCCCATCTAAATTCATTATGTGTAAGCCATAACTATTTAAATAAATTAACAGAAATAAATGCATTGAATACAACAATGACGACATAAAAGGAGGTTTACTTTTTGAAATGAATTAACTTTTTAATGATATTCTTATTTACTAAGTCACCTGTATTGATTGTATATTTTAAAGACGCTGAGTCAACAACTAAAACAAACCAACGGCTTGCCAAAGCTTTTTGTATGAAAATTTATCAGTGTCACCGGCTGAGGACAATGCCAGAAAATAATATGATCACAGATATGTTTTTGCTGAATCCACAGAGATGAAATTGTGTTGTTTCTGCCCCTACATCTATTTCCTGATAAGGCTATCAGACTGAGAGATGTTTTAATATTTAAAGGATCCTTACTGAAATTTGCAGAGTACTTTGAAGTTGGTGCTGGGATTATTAGATTTGAAAAGCTAAACTTCCATTAGGCCTTGGACGTCCTTGAAAGGTGTTGCAGCTCGAAAAACCTATTGTTCTCAGAAAAATAGGCGGTGGGGGGAGGGGGACTGTTTGTGCAACTCTGGGGAGGGTAAAGCAATGGTTCACCCGCAAGGCAAACACAACAATTCTCCCCTTTGTCATTCCACCAAGACTAATGCTTTCCGCCGCAACATTAGCAACCAAACAAGCATAGTCCTCTGACAGTGAATGGTATATTGTAACTCCATGAACAAGACGTTTTATTATGCTGGTGAAAAATGAATAAATAATCCAGCTCTGGAGCCACAGCTTGAAGATTGAAATTCAAATCAAATGCCACGTTCAGACAAATGTCAGAATACAGAAATCAGGACTGCTGTGTCCACGCCCGGCATCAAGCAGGATGCTCGGTTTGACATTTAGGGGTGATTTTTCTGTCTCTGTGTTGGTTTTCTATGTATAACGAGCGTGGTAGTTGCGGAAAAAAAAGACGTACATGAACTCGCACATGCCATAAATTGAGAGCTTTCCCCACCCTTCGTCTGACTTCTTCTCTGAAGCCTCCGTATAATCTCGCCCCACCTCGTGCAATCCGCCCCCGAACACTCACAAACATGATTAAGACACTGTCAAGCCTGACATTGCCATCTCCCGTGCTGTCAGCGGGCCTCACCGGGAGCCGCTGACTGACTGCCTGGATGTGCCTTATCATTAACAGGGCTGCCTGTGCCACCACAAGGGGCTTTGATGACAGAAGCTACAGCCCAAGCGCCTGCCCCTCCCACGTTAGTGTCATCTAAATGAGATAGGGGCCCAGGAGCTGAGGGATTAGGTACTGAATAATTACCTATTTAAAGACCCTAATTGAGCATTTCATTAAGAGACTGGCACAGAGATTTTTTTTTTTTTTGCCAGGGAAAAAGGGAGAGAGACGTACTTGTCAGTGCATGCTTGTGGGTCGGGGATGACACAAGGATGCTGGGACCTTTATGCTTGTGTCTGCGTTTTGGATCCACAAAAGACTTTCACCTTGATTTCAAGGGTTACCTTGTTAGCAGCAAGGTCCTTCGCTTGTTTTCTGTTTACATTGCATTTAGCCCCGGCATGCGTTGTGCAAGTAAATCCAGCAGACATTTAGAAACTGATAGTCATGAGTAAACAAGGGGAACTTTCCCATGTTTACTCATCACTATGAGTAGAGATGAGGTGTTCAACCTTCAGTAGTTTCAATTAAAAGCGGATGTAAGAGAGGGGTTCAAAATGCATTGTGTGGATTTGAGGGGATTTCTGTTTGGCTTGAAAGTTTATTTAATTGAGCAACATACAAAATGAAGGACAAAACAAATCAAACAAATGGTAACTGCCTCAAGTTTTTTTTTTTCAAAGCAACCTCCTGGTAAAAAGTTTCAAAATCCTTTAAATAGATTTACATTTTACTAAAGTAGCATAATTTTCCACTGAAAAATATCCAGGCCCATTTTTATAAACTACTCTTCGAAACCAGAAAACTGGAGGACATGCCATTCAGTTAAGACTGACGTGTTGATCTTCATTGGTTAACATACTGAACTTATCATACAAACTACTTCTCAGTCCAACGCTTCTGAGAACAGTTGTAAACAGCATCATGGAGGAACACTAGTGGGATGACATGCTGAAGGTAGAGTGTCTTAAAGAGACCAAGGTAGATTTTTATAATTCTACTAATTTATTTATATGCATAGACTTCTACAGCAATTAAGGTAGCATAGTTTCTTGATTGTGCTATAAAAAGGCACCAAGTGCCCGGAAAATACATAATGCTCCCCTTTAAGACCATAAAAGCAACCTGGCAGAGACTAACACTAGTGCATTTTTTATTGGTTGCAACACATTCTTTTGTAGTTCCTCAGCATTACTGGGTCCTTATTCAATTGGACCCAGTAAAATCTATAACTATAAATATATAGCTAATTGCTGGAGCCTGAAACTCTGCACTGGTCCCAGGCAGAAGTGGGCTGCTGAGTGGGCTCCCCTGATCCTGTGCTATCAAACAGTTTCAGCCAACGCAACCAACCGAGGAAAGTTCTCGACCCAAATATTTTGCTGATGACGATTTTGACCCGACTCTTCCATGACCTGTCATGCCATGATTCCTGCTTGCCCCCCTCAACACACACAGTTGCTATATCAGGGGGTCAGCGGGGACGCTGGCGAGTTGCGAACAGTTGCCTCTCGCATGATTGACTTGTTCGCTAAACGACTCGTATCTGAAGTGGCAATGAAAGCTCGGGGCTGTTGGAGCCTTGGGGGGGCAGACACCAGCTGCTCGACTGCAACAGATAAACTGCGCCCCCCCCCCACCACCTTTGGGATTCGTATGCGTTGAAGTCTGGCCAAAGACGCTCAGGGCTGTAATGACATTACACTGCTTGTGCTTCTGCAGCATCAAAACTGTTCGCTGATGAGAGTTGAACACAATGTGTTTGTACACCATCCAGGAAACATAAATACAATGTTTATGATATATGTGTTTCTGAGAAATTAATACACGCTAGCAAATAGTGGAGGAGTTCTCCAGCTGCTGTCAGCATGTTAAATATTAAATTAGGCTTTGAATAATCTTTCATTTACATCAGTATGAAGCCCTCTTTTGACCTGTCGTGATTGCTTTAATGTAAACTCGTGTCGGTGGAAGGTTAATTTTTGGAAAGTCTCATTTAAATCCATCTGTTGAAAGAAAGATCCTTGAGTGATTTTCCTTTCCTGCCTGGCTTTGCTGCCTTACAACGAACTCTGCAAATATTTACACAAATGGCTGATTAACAGAGAGCACGAGAAAAAGCAAGACATTTAATTTCAAGTGCAGAATCCAACAGGTGCAAACATGCAAGCCCTCTTTAAGCAGCAACTCTTGAAGACCTTGTACTTGGTGTGAATGCAGCGTAAAATGTTTGCACACATACGGGTAATCTTAGTAGGATGGAGTTAAAATTTAATGCTTTGACTCGTTTTAGCTATAATATTTTTCCTTTTGTAATATTTTTACATTGTTACTCAAATCACTGCTATAAACAACTGAAAAAGAATGGCTACTCTAAATCCAACCGTATAGATTAAACAATTTGATCATCAACTAGATCAGGCTGCTTAAAATATTTTTAATGCGTCAACATTCGCGTTGGATTGAATTTTACAACTAAGTAATGATAGTTTGACCAAACATGCGCACGTGTCACTGCTACAAAATTTAAGAAAATCCAATGCTAATGCCATAGAAGTGGCCTTATAACATGATTTGATCTCATGCTACCCTGTGCAACAAATATAGCTGCACTAGTGAGGATCAGGCAAAGTGCTTCAAGTGGCTCCTTAGTTAAGGTAGTAACTTTTAATGTAGTAAAGATTTTTTGGCTCTTTTAGACATTTTTTTATACAGTAAATGGCCAAGAAACTTTTATAAGAGAGAAGGGGAAGACGAGCAGACATGTTTGCATCTCTTGAATTATCTTACCCGATGTACCAGTTAATTGTGACATCTTCTCACAGACTGACTTGTATAAAGGATCTTTTCTTTCAAGTTAGGTACAGACTGACTTGGTACCTAACTTAGCAGGTTTAGAACAATAAACATGGGGAATCTTTTAAAAAAAGGCACAATATGACATCATCTTGAGCCTTAGATCTTGTTCCTTTGCCAAACTGTGTGCAAATTTCCCACTTAAGAGTGTGTGTTCTCAATGTGACAACTCCCAGTGCAGATTATTGTCCAACCTGCAGCTCTCTGGTGCTGGTAGCAGAGTGGTGAATCTAACAGAGGTTCCCAATGTGAGCCGTATCAGGTCCAATCTGAGCCTTGTGCAGTCCTTATCTCCCTATCTCTGTTGGTACACATCCATCTTGATTTCTGCTGAGTGCCAAAAAATAAGCAGCGGTAGAATCGGAAGGAGAGGAGAATGGAGAAGGATGCGATCCCCTGATAAGGCAGCTTAGAATCAGAAGAGAGCATCTGAAGCTGGAGCGTGGCCCCAAAGTGCTAAAAGGAGGAGCTTCATCTTTATCTAATTACCACAGGCCCGTTTTGACCACAACAGATAGCATTTATGGCGGATGGCTGGGTATCTCGTGCCTATTTACAAGAGCGCACTTTTTCATACGCACGAGTCCATGAAGATACGATTAACATTCAAATTCACGTCCAGTCACTCAGAAACACACGCACACGGGCCCAGGGCTGGGTGCCATAACAGCCCAATGAAATATATTCAGATTAGAAAGGTGTCGCATTACTCTCCAGTCGGATGATAAATACGTGGTTAGCACCGTCATTAATCTTGCAGCCCTCCCCACCTCCTGCCTCCAGACACGGTGATGTAAGGGGAAGGGGGAGTGAGGGGACGTTGGACGGGGCTGCACCAGAGTGGCTGGGGCTTTTAATGGACGAGGGGCACTGCTTGTTCCGCTAGTTTTGGACAGCAAGTAGGGAAAGGACACTTCGACCCACTGGACTCATATCATCGATGTTAAAGGCCTGTTTTGGAGTTTAACTGATTTTTTTGTTGTTAGTTTTTTTGAGTGATGAGATGCACAGTATATTTTCCACAGATTTTCAGTTGGACTTTGTTCAGGATGTTTGTGGAATATTGAAACACGAGTGTCTAAACCAGTCTAAACCATTCCAATGTGTCTTGTGTGGTGTGTTTAGGGTCGTCGTTCTGCTGGACCAGTGTCAAGTCTTTTGCTGCCTCTAACCAGATTTCTTCCAGGATTTCCCTCCCATGCTTCACTGTAAAGACAGATACGGGTACAGTGTAATAATGAGTTGTAGTTTACTGTATTTCCTACATGGTTTTTAAATGAATTTCTTCGGGCCATTATTTCTGAAATGCCACATTTGTGAAGTGAACAAATAGAAGTTATCTTGATGTAACAATTTTAGAAAATGTGGTTTCATGTTTTATAATGTTTTGAAATTCCACCAAATCCTGATTAACACTGAAGAATCCTATTTTTCTTTTGTTATATTTTAGGAATTGCATTATTTTGTCTATTTTGGTAAATACTAGTACCTGTACTGTTACTGTAAGAGTGTCTTATGACATCAATACTGTATTACCTTCAGTTGGCGCTAGGCTGCCTGAGAAGAGGTAGGAAATTTTCTTTGCTCTTGTTTAAGTTCATGTTTTATTAAATTTATAAAATACTTGTGAGTACATGCAGCTGTTAATGTTTTAATACATATATTCCTTTGGACAAGTTAAGAACATTTGTTTTAAATGTTAGAGCAGATATTGCTATAAGTTTCTCCATGTGCTTATCTGCTAGGGGAATTCTGACTCCTGTGGAAGCTGCATGTAAAGAGACATATGCATTTCTGTTTGTGCAGGTATGTGTATTTGGTTCTTTTGTTCTACAATGTTTAAGCTGGTTGTATTAAGTACACAAAACATCTGGGTTGTGCAATTAGTTCAGAGTTTTCTTTATTTTTATTATTGTATTATTGTGGATTTATTTCTGGGAACAATAGTACTGTATTGCCTTCAGTTGGCGCTAGGCTGCCTGAGAAGAGGGGAATTCTGACTCTTGTGGAAGCTACATGTAAAGAGACATATGCATTTCTGTTTGTGCAGGCCTCTGCCAGCAACCTGCAATAAACACCAACCAGCAACTCATGTGGTCCGATTCCCCTTTATACCAGAACACAACGCATAACACCGGTTACATTGACAAAACATGGCAAAATCTGACGAAGTAGAAGGGATGTGACTATTTCTGCAGATCACAGTAGCTTTAAATCTTCCTCTTTAGTTGTAAAACTTTGCTTGGACTCTGTCCATTGTGCCTTTCACATTCAGTTGGCTTTCCTTTTGGCTACCGCCCTCTGGCCATATATTAATTTCTAAGCACACGGCTTCCTACTGCCACTCTCCCATCTTTCACCCCAGGGGTTTGCTGACATATTGCCCTGAATGGCATTTCATCATAAGTAGCCATTGTCTAGCCTAATGAGCAGCATGCATTAAACACTAGTGGGCTGAGAAGACAATGGCAGACTTGTAGAAGAGAGAAAAAAAGGAAACACACAATGGGAACAAGAGCAGATTCACCACCAGGAGCTTATGCAGCATATTCCTTCCATCAAACGCTGACTTGTGTCTTTGGGACGACTTCAGACAGACAGTCCAGACAGTGATATGCTGCTCTCACAGCAAACATTGCCCTGAGAAGGGGTCAAACGTCAATAGCTGACTTAATTAAATGTTGAATTGGCACCAGTACCAGTTGTGTAAATGCAATTGTCATTTTCTTCATGTTCCCCCTTGTGGTTTGTTTGAATATGAATATTGACTTAGAGAGTGCATCTTTTGGATGCGTGTGTGAATGTCTAAGGAGGTTCCTCCTATATATCGACACATGCAAGTCAAACGGGCTGAAGAAAACGGTGAGGATGAGCCAAGCCACCAAAATGTTGAAAGATTATATATATTTATGATCCGCAGTAAGATACAGATTGAACTTTGAAGTGTCCTCACATATTATTTAATGGCTTCCTTTATTACAACCCATAGCACTTAGAAATTAAAGCAGATAGTATTTTAAACTGAAAATTATACCGTGCTACTTACAGAGAAATAGTTAAAAAATACTGCTGATTTTGGAGTTCAGCAGGAAAAAAAGTTAAATTAAATTACCAATTATATGATTTTTCTTTTTAGAAAAATCTTTTCCCCAAACTACTTCTGTTGTTTTTTTAGTTCAGGCTAAAGTTATCGAAAAATATTGTGGAGCTGATGTTTGTCCTCTCAGATTAAGGCCTTGTTTTCTCCCAGTAATCATCAAGACGAGACAAGTTTCATTCCCACCAAGACCTCCGAGCTTGTAAACAGCCTTCCACTGACACCACTGGGTGAAAAGGGACACCATAAACACTAGAGTTTCACTGCGAGGTGGCTGATTAGCCCTGAAGGGGGCTGTAAAGAAATTCATGCCTTCTCCTGGGGTTTCCACTCATGAGCCCTTTGTTTAACTGGGATGAAAAACAACTCGATGCTTGCAACCTGGATGCCAGTGAAGAGAACGCTGCCATATTCAGGCACAGAACCCAGACAGAAATGATCCCACTCGAGCCGACCCGATTGTTTTACCACACTTTTATTGAATCTCTCAGTTGCCCCCCCTCCCCGCCCCGATCGCTCTGTGCCCCATAAAATGCTGGCGAGTAGATTGGGGCTGCCATAATGGTGGCACAATGCAGAAATAAACTATTTTTACAGTGGCAGACAAAGTGATGTGACCTGGAAAGGTTGTATGTTTGCTGGGATAATGACTGTATTTTAGAGACAGGCCTCAGTGTGAACTCTAATTACTTGTCTAGGGCCGCTGAGCTACAATGGTCTCCAACTTCTGGTAATGAAGTCCATATTAGCTCTGAGCATGAGTGTTACTGAAAATATCTACTGTGACTGCTGACTTGGGAACAAATTGTCAAGAAGATTTTAAAACTGTAATTAAAATAATCCAGAAGCAAAGTGAAGAAGGTTGGCAGCAAAATTAAAGGCAGATGATTTTTGAGGAAATACTGAGATTTTTCATGTTTTATATAATTTCTTTTGCAGTCTGCAGAGCTGGCTCCAAGTAAGCTTAATCACTGTGACACTTATTTCTCATAAATATGGAAATACATTACCAACATTATGAGCATGTTTAAGGAATTTCTGTCTTAGAGCAAAGATATGTCAGAAAACTCAAGTAAAACCTTTTAAAACACTCCATGAGCAGAAGAGTGTGATGTTTTTTTGATTCCTCTAGCAAAACATTTTGCTAAAACAACATATTTGTTTGTCACCCTGAATTTAACCACACAAAATGGCAACACTGTGTCCCTTTCTCATCCATGCTTATGTCTTTTCAGTTTCCAGTGTGGTTAGCTATGAAGCAGATAGAAATGGGTGGGGGTAGGGGAGTAGCTGTAAAGGACGGAAAACTATCCATGCAAACTTAATGAAATAATGTCATTAAAATGGCACAGCGGAGGTCTGGTTATATGGCTTGAAATATAATTTTACACTCAGGTCCCCCAGCGTCCATTTGCACCACTGGCCCACTAGTAAAACAGCCCTCAACAGACTGAGAGGCGGCAAGGGTTTGTGGGCTGGTTGGAGAAAAAAAACCCCATATATATTACTCAGGATAAAAAAGGACAATTTTCAGGGTTTAAAACAATGAATGCCTGCTGGATTGTGACTTTGAGAGGCTCCTATTTCAACATTCCCTATATAAGGTGAGCAAGTCTCTATCAGGCTGCGAAAGACTAGTGACCTGTCCAGGATGTACCCACCCTCTCGCCCGAAACGCTCGCTGGAGATAAGCATCAGCACCCCTCCTGGACAGACCAGGGACAAGGGTGTGCAGAAAATGGATGGATGGATGGATGGAAGTCTCTATCAGGATGTCCTGAAATCAAGAGATTTCAAGAATTGAAAAAGTTCAAATATCACAAGAAAGTATTTCTGTACCATTGGAGCTTAAGGCCCAGTTGATGACATGCCAGAAGAAGCGTCAGGATTACTTAATTACAGTTTTCCCTGCCGGTGGAAATCATACAGTAATGACCCTCCCCCACTTGTTTACTGCTGGTCAGTTGTCAGAAAAAGGCTACTTTTGTAATTTCTCTTGCTTACAAAAAAGGAAATATTTGGTTGTTTGAAGAAGCACTGATTAGCTGTCCTCTACTTATTGCTGTGTGCTGTGGAATAAACATTACTATACTTTCCCCTGACTTACAAGAAATCAAAAAGCCGCAGTAAATGCAAAGGGAGGTTGATTTTCAGTGTTTAGGTCAATGCACGCTTGCTGGATTGTGTCTAAAACAGATATAACTTTCCACTGTATCGCTAGTGTAATTCTTTTCATGAGCATCCAGAGAAACTAGCACGAAATGTGTTATGCTTGTTGTCTTGGGTAACCTCCCTGAAAACAACAAAAAAATCTGTTGTGTACAGTTTGCCAGTTAGGAGGTTGTCAGTTTGACTCCATGTTGTCCTGTAATGTGTCGGAGTGCCCTGGGCACTTGTCTGCAGATCTACAAATGTATGGGTGTATGGATGTTTATCTAAATGTGGGCAAATACAGGGATGCATGGTTGAGAGAAGTTTATGATGTAAAAGCATTTTGTGTGGTCTATGAGGCCAGAACAGAACTTGTAATATCATTTGCATAGCAGACTACTTGTTTCTCTAAAAGGAATCATCAACAGCTGCTGCCTGTCAGTTTCCTGAAGAGGTGTCTGATTTTGTAAAGTCAAAGGCGACCCTCAAGAAGAGTTAGGATCAACGCTAGGTAACGGGATTCAGCCTCGTCTGTCGAGTCTAATGCCTAAAACAGCAGGAATTCGAGTCGGGGCGCCCTGCAAACTACCGCCATCCCCTTGAAGAGAACCATATCAATCCATTTTGCATCAGCTGTCCTGTCTCACCTCTGTGTGGCCGCTTCCATTGCTGCTGACGTCCTTAATCTCTGACAGGGAGGCAACGTTTGTGGACTAGCAGCTGGGAAATCTGTGCCCCCCGCTGCCCTTGCACTCCCTGCCAACCTCTCCTTCTTCTCTCACATGCCCTGCCGGGTCAGCTACTCCAGGCTAATAAAAGAAGCGGCCCTTGACTGAACAGCTGGGTTCGCTGCGATCTAAATCACTGAGAAGCACACCAAGTAAAAAGTCAATTTGCTATAATGCACTTCACAGCTTTCTAACTTTTTGGGGGATTTTGGGAGATTGACCAACATAAAGTATTGCAAAGGTAAAAAATAAATAGCTTTAATGTATATATCTTTTTGTGATAACCAAAATCTGATCAAGTTATTCAACAAAGTAGTTTCAAATTAAACCAACTGATTTCAAATGTCACCAAAACAGAGTCAACTTGTGAGCAATTTAATTACCCTGCACACAATTTGAATTGTGAAGAAAGGCAGTGGCAGCATTAAGTTGTTGGGAAGATTTTCTTCAAAGAGGCTGGTCAGAGTTGGTGGGATGACTTATCGTTTCGACAATGGTGCAACAAAATATCACAATAAAACATAGTCTGCTACCAGGGGATGAATACTTTAGTTAAAAAAAAACAGGAATTAAAATGGAGTAAGCAACAAAACAAAAGCATCCTTCGGTAAGAAGGGGGAAGGGAGCTGAGTGGCTCTGTTGTCCCTGGCTTTTCATGGCCTAACCAGCTAATCAATAGCCCAGAGAAACACTATTTCAACTGGTTCATTGAGCTCTCCATACAGAAGAAATACTGAGCGTGCCAACTCGGTCTGAGTTTTATCTTACTCAGTTTCTCCCTACAGCTTTTGACGACAATGCAGATGGAAGCGGTGCATCTCAGCCCCTCACCGGCGCAGGAACAGCAACTGGAGTGGAGAGATACAGACTTCTGCAGACAGAGACCAAGGTGGATATGGATTTTTATTTTAAAGCCTCCAACTCCAAATCTATGAGGTCATATGAGATGCTAACCTCACTTTCAAAGTAAATTCTCTTTCTTCTTGGGAAGGGAGATCCTCTCCTGTTGGCTGGTGGTATTTAGGTCTTCTGGGAGTTGGAGTGCTTCTAATGGCATAGTTTCTTTAACTCTGGGGGAGAGGAGCACTTCAAATGTATGTAGACCTAAATACAACCGGTCACGCCTGACCTCCACTCTCTTTTATCCTGTTGAAGCTCGGTAGACATCTTTTCTAATTTCATGTGTGTGAGAGACTGTGTGTAGCGAGTATGAAAGACGGTTCCAGATGCTCCCAGCTGGCTGCTGCCCAGTGAAGCACAGACACGTCTGCCTGCCTAATTAGTGCACACACACTCACACATGCACGCACAGCCGACCCCTCCTCATCACTTCGTCTCCTGCTGTTTCAGTGGGTTTATGGTAGGCAGAACATATTCACCCCCTTCCCCTCTTTCTTGTGTGTTTTATACAGGACACACATGCAGACAGCTAAACAAACAACCAGGGGCTTAATTACCTCGTAAGGGAGGCCAAGGGGGTGAGGGCTGCCGATGAGTCAGAGCGGAATAATATAGGACGGGAGGCAACGGGAGAAAGAGATGCTCCGTTGTGTTTTTGTGGATTTTGATAAAAGCTGTGACTCGGTCGCAGGAATTATTCAGCTAAACTGATCTGCGACTTTGAGAGGTATGAGGGTCCAACAAGCCCGCTTTCAACTACGGCTGCTTTGTGCAAACACAAGGCTGGGGATTCAGAACTGCTTAGCTTAGAGAGAGAGAGTGGGGGGTGAGGGAAATGCAACAGAAGCTGATATGAGATGCCATATGGACGTGTGTGCGTCCGCTTGAGCTTGCCATACTGACCTTTTCTTTAGGCGCCTAAAGAACGACGATGTACGTCGCTTACGGTGGCACTTCCTCACAGCGCAGCGTGTCTGACATGTCTTGGCAGCCTGTCAACACTCAGGCTGTGTGTGGTAACTTAACTTGTTCCAGCCTGGTTTATTTTAGTTTCGTAGGAATATACTTGTAAAACAACAACAAAACAGAACAAAAAACATAATAATAATATAATAATATTGATCAGTCTTCTAAGACCAGTCCGTGTAGGTTGACGCTGACAACACTGGGATCAAAAAAGGCTTCATGTTAAAATATTCTCCCAAAAAATCTGAAAAGTGTGGCATGCATTTGGATGTACCCTTATTATTTAGAGTTACTAAATAAAAGTAAATCTCCTTAGAACTCACTAAGTAAATAAAATTGTTCTATGTGTAATTTAATCTCGGTATAAATGAGGGCTGCTTGACACTTTGATACCAGAATATCATACCTTAAGGACAGCCCCAAGTGCCACAGGAGTTCAAAATGGAGGTTTGGTGAGATTTAAAGAGGAGAAGCAAAAGCAAATGAGGTGGATTAGCAGCAATTGATGGTGTCATTCGAAATTACTGTGTAAAATGGTCTCTGCTGCAGAGACGATGAGCAAGTATTCAGTCATCTACAGATATGTTGCAAGACTGATTTCTACCAGAGATTCTTCCTGCCCACTGCGTCACCATCGACAACAACTCTTTAACTTGGAAGACGTGAGTTTCAACATTTATCTCTGGGATAAATATAGTATTCTCGAATTTAAACTTGAATTCAATTAAAAACTAACACTGAATCTTATCACATTCTCATAGTGATACAGGGTGGTGACAAAATATGAGCAAGCTGACACGGTATGAATACTTCTGCAAGGCAGTTACCCAACAAGCCGAGTAACAGTAAAAACGCTGTCAGCTACAAACTAAAATTGGATAAGAGCAAGCATCTAAATACAGCAGTGTTGCAATATCAGTGGGCAAGGTCTAAAAGGGTAAACGCTAGCCTCAAACCGTTGCACATGAAACCAGTGCCAAATGCGGAGACTGAGGGCAGGCGGGAGGTCTGGGGCAGCGGTGCAGCTGAGAAAGAGATCCCAAGGTCAGTATTATGTGGGAAGCTGGTGAAGGGAGAGAGGAGCGAGGTGGTGCGGACAGATGTCAAAAGTGATAAGCGTCAGGCCTGACAAGCTCCAGTTTGGCTATCACTTACTACTCCACAGCCCGGAGTCGGCCGGTGCCAAGACGATGCCAACGCCTCCCTGTGACGATCAGCGCCTCCGGAGGTTGTGCAAAATGGCTGCTGCCATGCCAGTGCATTACCACGAATCACTAGCTCTGCAGTTTTTTGGTGTGTGCGTGTGTGTGTTTTCCTCCCTCCTCAGAGGAAGTGCCATCTGTGAGTGACAGCGGGGCCTCAGCCATTTATTCTGAATGCAGTAAACAAAGCTGCCATTTCTGCATTTTGAGGCACTGGCTGCTTGTATATTACCGCTTTTGCAAGGCTGTTTGTTGTCACGAGAGATATTAAACACCATGTGATGTATATCCATTCTCTCAAGCCAAGCAGCAGGGGAAAAATAAATCCTCATTTTCACAATTGAAAGTAGGCTGGACAAAAAAGGAAAAAGAAAAAGAAATCCAATACACAGGAGAGCGCTTGGTCTTGCTTTAAGGAGGAGGGAGAGAGTGAGTGAGGGTCACTGGGAAATAAATCCATATCAGGCTATTTACTATCATATTCTATGGTCATCGATGACCTGTCAAACCATTTATTTCAGACTGTGAGCTGCACGGCAGAATCATTTTCCAGGGAACTTTCTCTACATTCACAACAAATAATGAATAACTCCCAAATCGATGCAGTGTGCTTTATTGAGCTCGCACGCTTGATTTAAGTTTGGCACCTGGCCCAATTGTTTTTCATTTGCCCGATATGCCAGTCTCTCCCTCCTTTGTCCCCCTTTGTGTGGGGCTAAAAGAGGGCCTTGAATGAAGAGGGTATGTTTGTGTGGGGCGACCCATAATAGAAAGACTCAATGTTGTTTTCCTTTTATTCGAGGATGGCAACGCAGCTCTATTGCACCCTGCCAGCTCCATTGAGTCAACAGTTTTCAGAGAAGAAAACCCAGTTTCATTAGAGTGATTTGACTGTTGAATATAGTGAGACTGTAGCAGCATGAGTCAGAAAACATCCGGCACCCTCGATCCGTGTTTCTCAATGGGCTGCGGGTCTCTCAATGAAATCCGCCCTGGCAGAGCCGCATCGATCCGGGTCAAACACCCGCTGCTGTTACTCAATGGTGCTGAATAAAAATCATGGCTGGAGTGGGGGACAGTAAGTCTTCAGAAAGGGTGAGGTCAAGCGCTTTGACCCGCAACGGGAGGCCAGAATCCGTCATGCAAGGAGAGTTGCACTAACAAGCTTTGACGCACAAGAAAATTTCCTTTTTGCAACTGCTTCCAGAGAGAAAGGAAATACTCACGTAGACTCATTACCTGAATGATGTCTTTCAATTGTTTACTTCAGATAATTACATCTGCTTTTCAGCTATCAAAACCTCAACATTTGGAATATTAAATTGGACTAATACATATTATAAATTCAGGACAGAAAGCTTCAGACTTTACAGTTGTTAAGCAGACAGGCATTCTCCTCCAAGAATTGTATTAATGAAAAGTTGAGAAAGAAAAACCTATGGAAAGAGCAACATAAAACATTATGAAATGATCCAAAAGTCAAGTTCTTTCTTAAAGTATAAAACTTTGTTTTTAATGCATTTGTAAAATGTATATGCTTCACTAATGAGATCCTCCTTTGTAGGCTCCACAAAAGGCTGAGGCTTCATACAGATTTAATTTCCTGGCTTCCTCTCGCCTGCTTAAAAACCGAGAATCCTAAATGCCTCAGCAAGAGCAAGTGACTACCAGTCCTCACTGACCGAGTCGACTACACCAGGACCTCCTCCTGGGTCACATGTCAGCAAACAAGAAAAGCATATTGATTACCTATAAACTCATTAAGAACTAAGAGAAGGAGCTTCTGCAGTGTCACAACACTTTGTTTCCGTCAAAACAAAAGCTCAGCAGCGAGATTGCTTTTGCCGATTCAGTTCACTCCTCCACCCTTTTGAACTCGGCGTTCGGCAAAACAAGAGATACCTTCGTTCCGTGTGGACGGAGTTCATCACCAGCCAAGCCAGCTCATGTTTCAGCCCATCAGGTGGAGGTGCTACGACGAGCCTGTCGACTGTATACCTGCCAGCGTTTGTCTGCTTTGGGACAGCTGCCATTATTTTGCAAAATGAGCAAATGATAACAGTGTCATATCTGCTGCTCGTGTTGTGCATCTGTTATCCCTGATGTTGGCTGGCAGCTGACCAGAACGTCGCTTTGTATTCTCCCCACATTTCCTGCTTGATCTGTAGTGTATGGTTGTGAAATCCAGCTCTAGATAATTAAATCCAATTTAGCTTTTTCCCTATTAATTCCTATTTCCTCTTATTAAATCTTGCATAAACAACATTCCTTTGTGCCAGCTACTAATTTTCTTTGGAACCCTAGCTTTTCCAGTTGGAGTCAGAAAAATGCAAACACCCAACATGGACATGAATGTCATATTAATATGGTACCTATGATGACTTATTTGAACTCCTGAAGGGACTCTGAAGATCAAAGAATTAAGAGTTGTGGTACCATTAACAGCTCCAGATGAAACTGGTTTAAACATTTACCCTTAACATTTACTTATGCAACTACTGTAGGGGTTTATAGCTACATGGACTTTAAAAAAAACAGGATTTTGTTTTCCAAGAACAAGTCAAGATTCTCTAAAGTTCAAACCAAATAACTGGAAATTGCTAATACTTTAGCCCTGTTCCAAAACTAGTATGCAGCAGCCCTTATTGTCAAGGTAAAATACATTAGAAGCTGTTAGAGGAATTAAAGTTTCACCTATGTGCTAGCAGATGACAAAGTGATCGGGACTGCACTTGAAATCAAGAGCGACATGGTTGAAACTTGAGCAGTGAGGTTCAAACAAAATGACTGCCAACGCAGATCAAAAACTGGTTTCGGGATTAATAAGAGAGTTCCTGGAATGGCCTTCCCAATCCCATACCTTGAAAATTCCCAGACTATTACAAAAAGACAGGTCTGTTCAAAGAAATTAAACAATTTAAATAAACTCTACTAATTCAACTAAAAGGAAGGGTCAAATATCCGCCCATAAATATATCAGGATGGCTAAAAAAAACTCAAATGACTACACATTTTTATCAGAGGAAGACAACATCTACATATTTGTGCTGTATTAGTCATTTTGTCTACCATCAGACCCCTGAAAGAGGAATATTTTCCCTCCGTTTAGAATTCAAGGTGTTACTCTTGCTCAGCATATCATCAACATGCTGCCAAGTTGTTGCCCCTTTGCACCCATTGAGCGCGTTCCCCTCTCAAGGCGCTGCAAAGGATGTGCCTGAAGATGGAGATAACAACTGAGGACCTGGACAGTTTCTGTTATCGTGGCTCGGCTATTAATAAGATCGCCTCTGTCCCGAGATTTGCTGGACTGCGTTGTTATCGTATTTTGGGGGATAATTTTAAAATGAAACGGCTCTGGAAATGTGGTGCAACAGTGACAAAGAGGTGGTGGTGGTGGGTAGGATGGGGTGAACGGGGCTTAAAAATGGAAAGAAATGATGGGGCCATGGGTGTCAGTGTGGGTAATGGAAAATAATGGCCAGCAATTTATAGTTGCCATTCTGACCAGCACTGAATGTACTGATGCAAGAGATCGAATTTTAATGTCTGCGTTCCATCACTTTGCACAAACTACCGCTGTTTAGGGCTGCTGCCAAACAGTGCATGGATGTATGGATGGAGGTTATCGTTGAGCAGTAATAAACTGGGCAACGCTCTATAAACACTTCCCTTTTTGCTGTTTTTTTGTAATTCATGTGTACGCCAGAGCATGCTAAAGAAACACAGAACAACATTAGGCAGATTTGACAGTCATCCCATCTCCACCTGCAGTCATTGTAAAAACAAGGGAGAGGAAGGAGGATGCAAATGGAGGCCACCTGCTCTGTGAGGCCGATGGGGAATATGGAAACCCATCAGTATTTACCCTCATCCGACAAGAGTTCATCTAATCTCTCTTCTCTGCTCGCTCCTCTAGCTGTGCTCCCTCGGTGTAAAACAACTCAGGAGAAGAAACAATACATCTAAAGGCAGTCGAGTGCCAGGGCTCTTTGCTGGATTCGTCCTGTTCATTAGAGAACAACCAAAGAAGTTCTGTACTGAACTTCTGTACTGACTCCAAAAAGAATGATTGATGAATGCACTTCTCAGTTGTGTTACCGAAATGCAGCTAAGAAGCTTTTTGTTGTTGACATTTGTTTTCAATAAGCAAAAATCTAGAAGTGTTAAAGATTGGTAGTAAATCCCAAACAGAATTAACCTCCAAATACTGGCAGTGAGTACTTCAAAACAGAGGAAAAATGTTGGTGCTATTTGATTCTTATTGATGTTAACTTACAAGACGAGACACGATATTGAGTTCACAAGAACGAGACGGGATGAGATTTTAATATTACTTCAAAGATCAATTTTATGCTACAAAAAGATCTTCATTCTGCATTTCCATTGATTTCCATTGAAATTCAGAAAATTGCCACTCTTTCTTTTTATCTCTTTGAAGCAATATTCTTTAGATAGTGCTTTAACTATCTGAACTACAACATTTGCCATTTCCTGGTTGCCTTTTGACACGGTGTACTGTGAATGTAACAAGTATGACCCTGTCACTGGAAAAATGGAGAACGTTTGTCCATTTTTTTTTTTTTTTTAAGGTTTTATTGGCTCTAGTGGCCTTTATTTAATAGTTAGTGGACAGGAATGAGGGAAATAAGAGAGGGGAAGACATGCGGCAAAGGTCGCCAGGCCGGGATTCGAACCTGGGACGACCGCGTCGAGGCCTGATGCGGTACGAGGCCTTAGTCTCGTACCGCGTATGTGCTACATACGGATGTATGTCACCCCTGTGACACCAAAGCACCCCCAACGTTTGTCCATTTAAAAGAAAAATATATTTAGTCTAACTTCTAAAGTTTATTTTTATGTTTTAACATACGGTACAAAATCTCTCATTTGTTGCATCTGTTAAGGTATGATATTACTTTTACTTAATTTTATATTGTGATACTTCACATTTTAACTTGACTTTTTAGTTTATTGTATTTCGTTTATCCATTTGTTTCTTTTACTTTCTATTATGATATGTAATTCTTGTCTTATCTACAACACAAACTGTGTTTATTAGTTCTTTGATCTCCTCATAATACAGTCACTGTTTAATTTAGCATCTTTTTCTCTTTTTTTTTAGCTGCAGGTCAGTTTGCCCAATCACAAATTCATTACCTCACTTAATAATTTTATGCTTCTTTTTTCTTTCTGCAGACAAACAGTTTCAGCTGTTTTGTAGCAGTTCATTTTGCTTGGCAGACATGTTGAACAATTATAGAGATAAATTATAAACATACTCAAATCCCTGTAGACCTTTGTTGGGGTGTCCCAAAAATGGGACACCTCTTCTGATCAAATCAAAACAACAGTGAGCAAATTCCAGTTAGTAGATATTACTTATTGGAGTCACATGCCAACTTTTTCCGTTGTCAAGGAGGGCACAGACTGACTCATTTTCGGGATTAACCTTTTCTTTTAGCAGATGGCTACCTAACATGTATAAAGTCAGGTACCAGAAAGAACTAAAAATGTTTCGAACACTGCTATCAAAGCAGTAACTAACCTCATCTAGTCTCCACCAGCAGCTACAGAGGTAGAGTGAGAAATAATAAGGTCATCAGGAAGCAGAGATGTTAAAAGATTGTGTTCTTCAATTTAGCTCCATACAGACTGTAAATAGCTGCAGTAGATAGATGGATAAAGGAGTTTCATGACTAACTGTGGGAACTGCTGTCATGAGAAACTGTGATCTGGCTCTCTTTATGCTGTGTAAATGTGAGCGCAGCACAGCTTGACTGAACAGGAAAATGGCTTGTGATGAATGCCATTCAAACAAAAACAGAAAGAAAAAAAAGCATCTAAACAGCAGGTCTGCAATGAAACACAGAAATCACAGATCAGCTGTGACTCATGCTCCTCGGTGCTGGGTTTTTTATTAAACTCACTCATTAAGATCAGACTACATTGTCAGTTTCCTCGGCTCCGAGCGCAAACAGCAAATAACCACCTATAGGGCACAAGAGGCAGAAATCAGCCGCATACAATTTTTCCTTTCTACGCCGAGTCGTTTTCAGCGTTTCACTCCTGACGTCAGGCCTCTTAATGAAGACGGTGGAGCCTTTTTCCCTGCGCAGCCAGTCTAAAGATTTTATTTCACTGCTTCCACAGCTTGCCTTATTTCACTGCGGCTTAATGAGAGTCGTTTGGAATAATAGGCTTCCATTGAACGGAAGGCATCTGCATCCACACAGCCCTAAATGAGTGAGCTAATTTACAAAGATAATCACCTCTCCTGCTGTGCTTTTATGCAGAGATGCTGTAGATTTTTACCCTTGGATTTAATGAAGTCAGAAATTAAATTCAGTCCTCTGGTAAAATGCCAAAAATGTGTCTATAGGTCATAAAAGTAAGTGTTATCTGCGCAGACATGGCCCCTAACTCAGGGACTTAGGGTGTTTTTTTAAAAAAAACAAAGATATTCTAAAAAGATTAAGGATTTTAAATCGAGTTTTACCATATTCTCCACAGGTATTATCACCCCAGGTAAGGAGGTATAAAATAAATCTTTTTGGCTTCTTTTTTATTCCAGCAGCATGAAGTCACACGGAAAAACTTCAATTTGACCACATTTACTGCGAGTAGGTAAATGTTTTCAACAAAATCACTGGTATCATAACTATTGGAGCTCATAAAAATTGCTGTAAATTAAATGTATTTGAAGCATATGTGTAATTTAATCCATAGCTGAACCAGAGTTTTGAGGTGATACAAACTATAGTATAAGAAGGTACAAGAACGGCACTGAAAATATTTTGTCATTTTATTACTGTACAAGTGTCACAGCACATTTTAACCATTCTTAGCATCTTTTAACATGACTAGCTTTGTTAGCCTAAAGAAAAACAATTTTCCCTTAAAGTTTTATCTCCAAAAGGTTTATCTACAACTTTCCAGCACTCTGTCATGTTATCCGCAAAGTCTTGCTCTCTCTCGCTTTCCCACAGCCTCAATAAAGACCGTAAACATGTCTCAACACGTTGCAGTAAAAAGACCCAAAAAAACAGATTCCTTTCAAATAGTTTCTCACATCTCTGTGCTTACAGTAACTTAAGTTTGAATCCTCATATTACCATCACGTCATCGTGAATATGATTTGTCAAATATTTCTTGGTTTGCCCTTTAAGCTGTTATTGGATAGATAGTAAAGATACTAAAAAAGGTCTTGTAAAAAGGGGACAAAAGCACTCACTCTTTGTATTTTTCACAATCCTACAGCCATAAAAGCTGCAATAAATCCAGATATACTGCATTCAATACTGTATTCATGTAACTTATTGGAAAATTATTGGATTCTTGAGTTTCTGAGGAGCCAGGCACTCAGGCCAAATCAAACAGCAAATTGTCAGATGCTGGTTCAGATATAATTTCTCAAAATCTCTTTAGGAACTTTTAATTAATAATTTATAAATTCTTATTTTCCAACAGTATGGGACGATATTTCACTTTTAACTAACCTATCTAATAAAAATCTGTATATCTTTATATTAAATTGTGCAAGAAAGTGCTAGAAATTAAATTTCTTAGATTACAATAATAATGTTATTTTATTGTGCTGTTGATAAATCTTAGCTCTTAACAATAAATGATCATCAAACTAAAACTGCACAAATATACTTTAAGTAGAAGTAATTTAGTGCTACTACCAACACTTTTTTGCCTCCCCAAGAGAAAACAATGAGATTTCTTTGAACGTTGAATTAGTGACGTCCGAGGAATAGTTAAAGAATGAAGATAAACTCTTCTGCCTCCCTCTTACCTCCCTCTCTCCCTCCTGTTCTTTCCCAGCCAGTGTGTGTGTGTGAGCGTTTTCACGGATGACACAAAAGCTGGGGCGTCATGCAGTCACTGCAGATGGTAGATATGAGAACGAAGGGAGAGAGAGAAATAAAAAAAACCGAAAGCAGACAGGAAGGGAGGGAGAATCTCTTCTGAAACAACATGGACCATTCTGACAGAGTGAAGCCCTGTCCTGTCAGAACAAATAGGAAAGGTCACACACTGACAATGTGGTAATGTCCCATTCAATGAACTACACTCTCTTTTATTTAACTTCCCACTTTGGAGTCAGCTAACTTGTCTTAAAAAAAAAAATGTCATGCCCTTTTATTTCTGTAAAGGTTGCTCTGGAGGCAGCCACAAGCAAAAAGAGGGCGAGCTGTTTATCTGCGCTTTCCCCGTTTTCCTGTTTTAACCACTTGGACTTGGAGCCAAACTGTCAATAATTTGGCAACATTTACAGTACCGCCACCCCTCACAGCTCTGTTGGAGTGGCTGTTAAGAAGAAAAAAAAATGTACTCAGTATGAAAAAAGCCCGGTGCATTGCTCTGCAGGCTGGCAGTCCAAGCAGGACGACAACAAGGCTAGCTACTAGCTTTGTCTGTAGATTATCACAATGGACGGCCAGGACGGTGTCCAAATAAATGGCGGAGGGTGGGAAGATGGGAAAGAAGGGATTACATTGTAATGTGTTTTCATGGCTACCAAATGAACCCTCGTATCGACTGTGACACAGCACTGAGGAAACACACACGCATTCTTCCAGGACTGTCACAAGAATAAAAAGCAGCTGCAGCAAAGAGGAAAATTCATTTGAATATTAAAGCTCGAGGGCCACATCTAGCTTTGGCAGCTAAAATGTCATCCAGCTGAATATTATTAATTTTTCAAAAGTGCATTAGCGGTCTCATTGGTTTAATAATTCTACAATTAAGGGTGTTGTAAATGACACCTTTTCCTCATAGACCTGAGGCAACCCATCAAAATATGGATGTTTGCAGTTAATTTCTCATTTCAAAGTCTGCATAAATCTCAGTTTCAGCGGCAAACATTTCAGTAAGTTTATTTTTACTTCAAGCTTTCTCTCCGATCCTCATCTCAGTTTCAGTACCTGAACTTATTTTTTTTTCCAACTTCCATTTCATTCGTATCAAATAAGGATTTTAAAAGCCTTTTCTTAACTTGGGAAACTGGGTTCATGTTTAATTGCAGGAATTCATGATGTAATCTAATAAGCATGTAATATTAAACTCAGAGCAGCAAAAAGGAGGAGGGCAGAGAAAAGCATTCCCATTCTCGTACAAATTCTCCTTTTCTCACAGTTTAACCAGAGCATACAAAATGATGTGATGGTGTCCAGTTGCAAGAAGGTCTAAAACACTCCTGGAATGTTTCTGTAGGGTACATAGACCAGAGAGAAAACATGCGGAGACAAGGAAGGTGGAGGCAGGCTTGGGATCTAGGGTTACAGTGCACTGCACCTGACATCGACTTCCCCTCGACCGCAAGAGGAATTTGATGGAAACTGTTTCAACAAGAGGTCACAGAAGTCCTCATTTCAAATAGTCTCATAACTGTGCTTGGATATAGGCTTAAAATAATCTCAAAGGTGAATTCTATAAAGCTGGGCTTTAAAGAGTTCCTTTTTTTCCCCTTGTATTATTGTAAGTGTGGGTTAATCTGTCAGCAACTCAAATCCCTCAAACTGTGAATAAGTTAGACTAAAACATACGTTTTTGATAAAAGTCAAGATATATAATCCAATTATAAAATCAATGCAAAAAAATATTTGTTTTGTAAAATTCAAACCTATCATTTAGTTAATGAAGGAATAGTGTAAAATTTAAAAAGGAATTCATATGAAGCTTTTTTCCATTACCTCGTCATAATATAAAATGTTAATTTTTTACAGTTTTTCAAAACTACTTTAAAAAAAAGTAGTTGCAAAAGAGAAGTTGCAAAACCTCTCTTTGATGGCTTAAAGTCCTTTCAATGAGAAGCCTGAGATCAAAGTTTTCTCCTTTGTGCAGAGCATAAAAAGTGAAGGAGTTCTGCCCTCCTGTTGCTACCTTGAAACAAGGACACCATTTTGCTGCTCATTGTTATCATACTGATTAACCAGCTTTTACAGTTTGATAACTTGTGTTAATCTAATAAAAAGAATGGTAAATAAATTAGATGAATTAATCTACTCATCTGTGCGACAGACTGGCGACCTGTCCAGGGTGTACCCTGCCTCTCGCCCGAAATGATAGCTTGAGATAGGCACCAGCAACCCTCCCGACCCCAGTAAGGGACAAGGGTGTAAGGAAATGGATGAATGGATGGATGGATGGATGAATCTACTCATCTGTGTCTCAAAATCAAAGCACTACATAATACATGTAAAAAATATGGCACCAGGAGTAATCCGTTTGAAATTGAAATTGAAATGTTGGCAATCTGAAATAGCTGTAATGAAGTGATCTCTATGGACATCCAGTGTTTGGATAAAGCCAAATGACAACTGTTTTCAGAAAACATTGTAATCTAATATACTGTCTTTGTTGGTACATCTTCCTCACGTTGGAAAGTTAAATGCTGGCCTCTAAATACCAACACAAACAGGGCTTTTTTTGGGGCGTGTGGATTTTATCATCACTTTAATTTGAGGGACGTAACATTCATTTAAGTGTGATTCCAACCACTAGATAGCAGCACAACCTACGCACTTCACCTTCAGGCAGCTTCAGCCTCCTTCATGAATAATTTCCCACCACTATAAATCTTCACATTGCATTTATCACGATGTCGATCCTTTCTATATATGGAGACATGAATAACTCTGTGACTTCATGCGGATTTGAATGTAAAGCGTTTTTACGCGGCCCGTAACTCAGTGCTATATCTGCTGTCTTGAGCCACTCTGCATGAACTTCATATTAATGTAACTTAAGTCTGCTCAACAACTCTGGCTAAAACCGACACTCTATGTTTAACCGCTGCCGTCTTCCCTCCCAGCAGATTTGCGAATCTTCACGGCCAAATATAGTTAATTGCTTCTTGGGACTGTAAATGTTGCCAGAATCCCAACTCTGTATTTAATGATCAGCCTTGGGTCATTTATCTGTAAGTATCCATTCTACATGAATGGTTCTGTGTTGGAATATACACATCTAAAGATATTGAAGCTATAAATACATTGTGGAGGTGTGAAGGGGTCATGTACGGCATATTCTTTTGGCCTGCCTAAATATAAACAAGTCCCATCTGCATAGTGTTAACTGTAACAGGGTGATGCAACTCTAAGAAAACCCTCTGAAATGGTTCCTAAAATATACATGAAAAGGGATGTGCCAGATGTACCCGTTCTTCTATGACTGAAGACCCAAACACAATCTTTAGTCATCATCCTTAAAATATCCCGACATTGTAATGAAAAAGGAAAAAAAAATGAATTTAAAAAAAGACTAGTGTGTCCAAATCAGCAGTGTTTCTATTCTTGTGCAAAAATTAAATGTTTCTTTGCACGTCTTGGCAGGTTGGCGGAAGAGACGGGACAAGAAAAGCTGCAGCTCACATTAATGTCTAATACTCACTCATTACTTTCCCACACAGAGCTACGTTCCCCCTGGGCAAACATTTGCTTTGCAAAACGCATGCATGAAATTCTTGAGACCAGGCTCCCCCATGAGACTCTAAATAATAGATTACCAGCACAGCATCCAGTCGGCACTATAACTTCAGCCCCAACTGTCTGGCCTCATTAGCGTGGGAAGCGTAAAAGATAGCCGGATGCCAGTCCAGGTGAAGGTGCTCATCTCTGGCCTTTGGCACCCTTACAGAGAATCTACGGTGTCTCTCTTTGTGCCGTTCATCCTGTAATCCACAGTTACGCAGCTGAGCTTCTGGAGGCAAATGAATGGCAGCAAACGGTAAATAAGAGGGGAGGGAGTTGAGTGAGAGGAGGCAGAAAGTTGCACTACGAGGCACCAACAACAAAGAAAGGAGTTCAAATTCATACGTGAGAAATGAAAGATGGTTTGGGCTGCATGGGCACAACCAAAGGTGACCTAAGCCATTTTCATCCCCGATTGTTCCCACTTCTCCCCTTTCTAACTGCTCCCTCCACACTTCACTTTTTTTTTTCGCCCCCTCCCACTGAAGCTCGGTCTTTCTCGCCCTCTCTCCCCATGTCTTCTTCCAAATGGCAGTCATTATACCGGACATGAAAAGTCATTTTAGTTCCGCCTGGCTTCTTCAAAGCGGCTCGCTATAATTGCTGATTGAGTGGAGAGAGAAAGCCGGGGTTAGGCAGAATTTAAACATTGACTCCTAACCTTGCAGCAATCTGGAAATTTAATTTTGATTTATACAAAGGGGTGGGAGAACATAGGAGGAATAAAGACGAGAATATATTTACACCAGATTAATGCTAAATCAGTTCACACGCTGTAGTCCCAACTATACGTCTAAATTTAAACATCTCCTTTTGAACATTTGAAGGGACAGCATGCTTCAATTCTGGCGCGACTTCAGGAAAACTCTTCCAAATTATGAAAAATCCGTCTCCTATTAAATGCATTCCTCAGTCGTGAAATTGCTACGAGGCAATGTCACTGCACTTTGTAATAGAATTCTTTCCCCTTTGCCAATCCCCATACGAGTTTGGGGAAAATAAAAAATGGACACCAAAGGCAAATCTTGAGGGTTTTTTAAAAAATAATCCTCATTTCATTCTAGATTCTGTGCATGCCAATGACAAAAGAACAATATGCAACTGGTCACAAAAGTATTCAGATGTTGAACTTGAGCTACAGGTATTCTGGATTACTCATCTGGCAGCTTTACACATCTACAACATAAAATTATTGTCAATTCTTTGCAAAATAGCTTAAGACGACTGAGTGACTTATGGCACATGATATGCATTGATCGAAGCTATTTCACTGTAGCACTGACTGTTATGTCTAGGGTATTTGTCCTGCTGGAAGGTAAAACCTGTTCATTAGTTTCATATAAACAAAACAAAGAGCTGCTGCCAAGATGGTGAGAACATCCAGAAAAAAACATGAGCTTCCTTCTCAAGCCTACATTCATAGTTATCTAGAGGTACTTTCCCCTTTAAGCAGATGGACAGGAATGCAGAAGGATGCCACATGCTAACTATGCTAAAAGTGTAACTATGCTAACTATGCTAAAAAAACACTACCACACTGAAATCTGAAAAGGTCAAATTCATGCATCTGCAGCAGTGAAGCGGAAAACCTCCTGGACGACGTAAAGTAACGCTAAATGTTTAAATATTAGCTTCACAGACACATACAGCCCAGTGATGGGGTTCTGTCTGTCTGAGATGCACTTCAAAGCTACAAATTTCAGAATCCCTTAATTCTGTTCTATGGCATGGGTTTAACGCAGGACACCGTTAATCAGTTGACAGCTCAGTGGGCTGTGAAACAATGAAGAAATAAAAACCAGAGCAAGCTACCCTGCTACTGCTCTTGTTGATATTGTGATAAATTAGAAGAACTATAGAAATCGGACCTGGTTGCTGCTGAATACATTTTCATGGAGCAGATTCCTGTTTACATTGTGGAGAACATGTTTTGAAACCACCAGATCCATGTTTGTTTTGAAATCCTATTTGTTTTGCTGGATGTTTCTTTGTCTGAAAATTGTAAATTTGTATCAAAAGCAAACTGATAAACAAGTGGAAGGCCAGATTGGCTCAATAAAGCTAACCAGTTGGAATAAAATAAAAATAATTTCAATATTAAAATCTATCTATCTATCTAGCCCACTCACAGATACATACACGGTTGTAAAATAGCGTAATAGTTTGATGTTTGTGTGCATGTGTGTATGATACTCTCTGTTTCCTCGCAGCCACCGATCTGGACAGGCCTGTCTTCCTTGCACTTATCTCTTGCAGCCTTGTATTTTGCACAGCAGGAAGCGTAATTGTTCTTGGAACGAGGCTATCAACCAAAGCCTCCATTTTTGACTTCTTGCTTTGAAGACCTTCTTCATAACACCACAGTTTTTTTCTCCTTGCTTCTGCCTCTTAGGCTCTAACTGCAAAGTGCCTCTGAACAAAAGTGTTTTAGTAAGTCATTCACCGCCAATGGAGAATGGGGTAGATGGTTTGAAAATAAAAAACCTAGTAGACTCTCTTCACTGTCCATTTCAGCTAGCAAAAACCCCCATCTGTCCCTGTTCCAGTCCATAAAACGTAGTTCTCACGTAGTCTCTCGCGAGCATAAACAAATTCTGAAAACTGTCATAGTTTAATTGAAATTTCATCACTTGTTTGGCTGCCATTGTGGAATAATTTGATAAAGCTGTGTGACATGAATGCACAGAGCTACCCGCCACTTTAATTTCTTTTCCCTGCTTTTATTTCCTCATTTAGCTGGTTATTCAGATAAACCTCGCCCAATTCTACCCTCAGCCTTTTAAAAAAAAAAGAGATGACGGAAGATGAAAATGAATAGGACATAAAAGGAAATACCATTTTGGGATTAGATCAGACTATCACCTTCATTCTTGCATTGTTGTATCCACAATTGCTATCTCATAATTAAAATCCTTCTTATTTAGGCAAGACCAAACTTTTTCGGTATCCTGGGAGTTGCTATTGTCAGACAATCCAAAAGATGGAGGGAGTCAGTAGAGGAATTAGAACCCAGTGCCAGTGACCCCGATCAAAATCCATACCAACATACTTATTCTCTTGCTTATATCTTCACAACTGGCTGCAGGAATTTAGACTCCATCATATGGTCTGAAACCTAATCTGTGACCAAAGGGACAGCTGGGACAAAAAAAAAGTGGTCCTCTCTGCTTATATCACACTGAAGCCCCCCTTTCACCCTTCCTAAGCTACACAAGACCTGGAGGCAGACCCTAAGGCAAACTAAATTGATTGACACTTGGGCTTCATAATTTAACAAGTATGGATGGAAGATTCCACAGACGTTGATACATGTTATGCAGTGAAGATTTAGAGCATTTTTTCAAAGTTTAAGGAAAAAAAATTATCTTTACCAGAGTTTCAGGGCTTATGTTAAATGTGTATTATATATGTATACAATGGTCCGGTTTTAAATATGGAACCAAAGTATGGATGGATGGACGGACGGTTGGACGGACGGATGGATGGATGGGTTATTGGACTTTCCGTATTTGTTTATGTCTGAAAAACAAAACAAGTTCCATTCTTTTCTGCAAGCCGTCAGATTGCAGGACCACCTGAATGCATAGGTCGAGAAATAAAGGAACATTTTTCATAAAATTATATTATTCAAACATCAACAATGAAGACAAAGTTTTCACATAAAAAAAACAAGGCAAAGATCAAGTTCAGCCGCAACCTTTTGTTTCTTTCACCGCCCATAATATTTACGTCTCAGCTTTTTTGCCCCGACAGGGTGATGGACAGTAGAGGTTATTTTTGCCTGGGCGTGAAAATAGGCTTTTTATTATTCCAGCCCAGTGGCAACTTGAATATCAATAATAAAAAAGAGCTGCTCACTGTTCCCTCTATGTGTAAAACCAATGCCCCGTAGCGGTGGTTTTTATCAAGCAACCCACCCTTGACGCTAGTTATGCAGTACTAGAGGTTACGAGAGGAAATGCTTGCCAAGTAAATAAATGAGTGAAGCGATTGAACAGAGGATGGGGGAAAACACAGCAGGACCCGGTGCCAAAGTGAACCAAGGGTAAAGTCATGATCACTTCATTATGCTGCGGCGCAGCTCGGTGTTGTGCGAAATCAAACTGCTTTTTCATTTGTCACATTGCATCAGGTTTGGTCCCGGTGAGGTCGGTTTTATAGTTGGCGGAAGCCCTGCCAGCCCAAACCGCAAAGTCAAGGCAAAAACATCATCTTATTAACCAGAGGAAACTTGACTACATAAGCTCATTCATTACTTCACACGCCTTGTTATCCCTCAACACAGCAGCTAGCAGTCATATTCGTCTCCTACATCCAGTCAACCACCCACCCTGCCAAGGAGCGGGTTGGACTGCCATTCAGTAGAAAGCTATTGAGGGGTACTGCTGGTGCAAAATAAAATAGAATCCACCCACTGGATTATAGAGGCCAGGCAGAGAAGGGGGAAGGAGGTGCTGGTGGTGGGGGGGGATGTGTTGATTGCTAACAGACCTATTGGCACTCCATCCCCTCCACTTCCAACGCAACGGCGCCTGATAATTGTGGCCTCTGTGTTTGTGTTTCCATTTATGTAATGTAAGTGTTGATTTCTCATTCCAACACTTGTAATGGGGGGACCTGGCCTTGAAATTCCTAAAGCAGTGCTCACAAACACACTCTTAGGGACAAAAAAAAGTAATTTCTCTGGCCTTTTTTTTCCCTTTTCATATTTCCTCTCTCTCGTCTACACTTGAAAGTAAACCAGTGAGTCAGAGCCACTTGGCTGTGCTGCTGAGACAATGGGGCTGTAAGGTGCAGGCACGCTTGGTTGTAAAGAGGGGTCGGCTTTGCTCCTGAGAGGCACACAAGTGTAAAAAAATATGCCAGACACTGGAAATAAAAACAAGCTTTCAGAAGTTAACCAATAAAATGTAACAAGTTGCCTACATTTTATTAAAAGAAAATACAATGAGGTTATTTCTAAGTAAAAAAAAATAAAACAATACGGAAGTATAACTTTCAAACCTACACATCTAAATGATTGTATCTAATTAGGATCATGTTTGCTAGTTTTGTCTTTCACAGCTTTTGATTAAGGCATAAAACATTAAGTGGAGCAGGAAAAAAGAAACTATGACTATTCCTCCATGCCAGCATATTGGGCTTTTGGACTCACTAAAATTGGATCCAAACTTTTAAAATCTACTTTTACTAGGAGACATGCAAACATTTTCCCTGATTTGATATTCAGTACTAATACAAATGATCATATCATTGCCTGAGGGTTAAGAAGCATGGCCTAACAGTGTGACCTAAACTTACTGGTTAACTGGGCTCAACTAGACTAAGCTAGTTAAACCTGAGATTCTTGCTCATAAAATGTGTTATTAGCAACCACTGCAAGAGCTTAGAAGCTTTGTTTATTAGCAAAGTTAGAATTAGAGCTGTTACTTAACTTCTTAAAGTTGGAAACATTGTTTTAAAATCTGTTCTACTAAGACGGCCTGTAAACAGTTTCCCAGTCAACCACAGCTAATGTGTGCCATTCAAAAGCAACCACTACAACAGGGTTAAAGACTCCAGATTAATACCAAGTTTAACTTTAGCATGTTAAGGCCTTTTCTAAACTACCTACTAGCTATTGAACATATTCTCAAAAATGTTTGGTTCTGCTTTGTTATAAAAACTTTATTTTTTTTCTACAATTTAACCATTATATCCAATATGTTTACAAACTAAAATCCCTATTTAAATTGTAATAGTATATTTCCCACTCTCAAAAACTGTTTTCTCTTTTAGATGGTGTATGAAAGAGCGGGATGAGGAGGGCGTTAATGGAATCACAATGAGGTACAAGTATAAAACATATAGGCAGGACATTTCCTTTCAAACATACGTTTTGTTTTTGTTTGAGGGTTAAAGGCTTGGATCCTCTAACATGACTCTTCTCCAGACAACCTGATAAACTGAGATTAAAACATTCTCATAATCATTAATTAATTTCTCTCTTCATTGTGCTTTATTTGTTTAAGTTCAGCCGAAGGTTTCTACCTAAGGATGTTGTTTTGCTTTGGAAAACAACACAAGGCAAAGAAGGGACGACTGCATGAAAATGTCAGCACCACTGCTGCTTTTTGATGACTGGACCACTTCCTTCCTTCAGCGACTCGGGCTGAGCACCGCCTCGGTGCACTCTCCTCCTTTTGCACCAGCAAAATAAGAAATCGAACAAGTGCGGCGCAGTGTTAATTTGCCTTGTGTCAAAATTTGGGCAGCCGTTGCTAATTGTTTGGGTTCAGGAGAGTGTAAAGCGTTTGTCGAAAGGCGTTGACTGCAGAGGGAGGATACTGGAGTGCTTACTGCCTGCCAACCTGGAAGCACCTGAACAAACACAAATACGCACCGATTTGCATGTTTGAAACAAACACATCCATCACTTTTCCACACTCCAGCCTTAATCACTACCTTCTGATCACTCCATAAGATAAACCATAAACTGGCTTTCCAACAATTACATTTAAAATAATGTGGCAGTACTGAAATCAAACCACCTCTAATAGCTATTCATAAAAACAGTTAATTAAAAAGTCATTTAAAAAAGCAGCAACATCCTACAGATCTGATTTCCTGTGTGTACATGTAGGAATAATTCAATAATTAAAGGATTGATGATGCGTTAAGCTTGAATGAAAAATGTCAGTTTTATTTAGGTCTCGTTTGAATGTCTTCTGTCAAACCAACAGCATAAACCCTATGTAGCGTTAACCCTAGCTTTGGCGTTATGTTCAAGATCATCAAAACCCAAATTAAGCCAGAACCCAATGATTGTTAAAAGAGTTACTAACACTAACCATAATTTTTACTGCATGAAGATAGAACAGATCTGTTCGCTTTGCCAGGAAGTGTCTTAAGAACGAAACCAAAGACAACCTTAAGAGGTTTAATGAACATTTGGAAACATTTAATATCATCTCTCATATTTAAAACAATAAGACAACAAGGCCCTGAAGCACTTCCAGCCATTTAGTTGTTTGCCATCAGGTGGGTCTCACAGGGGTGGAAGAGGTGGGTGGGACTGGTGATTGTTTTCCTCGTCTTTCTTTTATTGTTTTTGTACAAAAAGGGCTATTCACCACTGTATCTGATCCACAGAGGCTCAAAGAAATATACTTTAATGAGAAACTAATAGTTTTAGAAAAATCATGAACTAACCTAAGGTGAAACATGTTGTAGACACCACTGTGTATGAGCAACACATTCTAAATATAATCCGCTAAATAAATAATATAAAAAAAGAGTTAAGGGATAATAATAATAAAAACTTAAAAGTGTTTTTTTACCACTGTAGGAGAAACAGATAAAAATGCCACACTAAAACAAACTAACATTTGTGAGCTTGGATAATTTGTTTTTAAATTATCTACTGATGGGATTTTTCACATCAGTGTGTGCAACACACAAATACACTGACAAATTTTTTTATAAAGTTAATGAAATCAAATCAGAAATATACTGAGATAAGGTAAAGTAAATTTTAAAGAGTAGTGATAAAGAAGGATATTAAAAGGCTAAAACTTCCCCCAGCTCCCTTTAAGTATTAAGATTTACTTTGTGTTCAACAAATAAAACATCCATTCATGCATCTTTGACAGAAATATTTGAGCATTTTGCTTAGTTATTACTTTTACAACTTAGGCTAAAAACAATTGTCTTGTATCTCATCTTGGGTTGATTTTTCCTCATATTACTGCCTTTGACATCCAGTTTAAGGGTTTGTAAAAGCTCCTACTGCATCCTCCTCTGTCTGGGAAGAATGAGTCCCCTAGTGGCTCAACAGGCGCACTGAGCACAGGTGCTCTGTGCTTCTACTGGAAATTTTAAAAAAGGAGAAGAAAAAAAAACATCCACTTTCACCTGATTGACAGGACATTTGGGTGACTGACCGATTCTGCGTCAACTTCAACTTTAAAAATCGTCCCACCCCCTTCCCTCCTCAGCCAAAACAAAAATAAAACGCGTTCTATAATAAGCCATCTCTCTCTTTTTTTTCCTCCTCTATTTTGGACGTGGGGATCTCTGGAGAGTTGCAGGAATGCGCTTTGAAAAATTCTTCACAATCCAGCCGCATGCAGAGAGGAGTCTTGTGCAACTTTAAAAGGATGCGGTGTATGAACTGTATGTGCACGACAGCTTTAAAAATAACACGTCCGCTTGTCTATTTCAGATATTTTTGATGACATTATGCAAAGAGAAATAGTTGCGTGCCAACTATAAAAAAACGGGATAAAAAAAATGACCCGGAGATAGAAAAATGGGCGCATTTATACAGAAGCAGTGGTTAAAAGAGGAAATAAGTGGTTTCTAATAAACTGGACACAAAAAGATCACTAAAGCAGCATGTGCAAGCCTAATGGACAGATTAACGCACTGTCAACACACCTGAAATCACTGCAGCACTCACACACAGTCCCCTTACCTTAGCACCATTTTGCGGTCACTTTCAAACTTGTTCTCCGCTCTTTTTATGAATGTTTTTCTTTTGAAAACTGGCTTTTCTTTAGAGAGTTCTCTTCTTCTTTTTGTTTTACATCCAGCAACGCGAGTCGGGTAAAAACCCAAAAAAACATATAGAGAATAATTAAAGGTGAGGGTTTAAAAAATAAAAATAAAAAAAGAGAAAAGAGAAAAGAATCCGCTTTCAGGTTTTTCTTCTTGCTGTTTTTCCGTCTCTTTTCCCACTGGAGTCGTCCGGCGACCGAAGCGCTGGAAATCACGTCTGGTTTATTCCCTCTGCTGGAGGGTGTCGCTCGTCGGGTCTTCGCTGTGTTGGACGTGGCGAGACTGTGGTTGTGTTTGGAGAGCCGCGGTGCGACTGCCTGCCTCCCTCAGCCTCTCTCCCACCTTCACTCTCTCTCTCCCGAACACGAACCACGCTCCGTCCGCCTGTAACGTGCGCGTGTGTGTTTGACTCTTTGACGGGCTGGGGGGCGGGAGGTGACGTAAGTCCGCGAGGTCCGGGTCCGCGCGAGACACCACACCGCCAACATCAAACACCCCGAGAATTCCTATGCAGGAACGCGAACCTGTACATTAGATTTGGACCGAATAGAGGAGGTGGTGGCCACGTGGGAGTACGTGCGCTTTTTCTGTGTCTGCGTGTTTGAGCAGGTCTGACCTCCTAATTGTCAGACCGAAGGGGTCCTGAAAAGTATTCACACCCCGTCAGTTCCTTTACGTTTCTATCGCGCTGCAACCACAAACTTCAACTATGACAAATGTGAACAAGTGCGGCATGCAATTTCAGCTCTCATTACCTGAAAGAGTGTTACCCCACAACTAAAAAAAATACAATCTCAAATTCTGTACTTGTTCTTATAGTAATTTTCATTAATGTTTTATGTAGTTTTCATATATAAATACAGGCCCGTTGTTATAGTTTCAGTCCAAAAATGAACAGAAAATTAAATGTTTGAGACATTTGGGTGTCCCTTGCAACATATTGGTTTGGTGTCCCCTCAATTTCTTAAGACTACACACACCACCCTAAACATATTGGACAACACCCTGATGACTGGCTTTAGGGTTAACCACATAGGACAGTTTTCAGCAATAATTTACTGCCTTTTTCAGCTTTTCATATATCGCAACATAACATCCAAATTAATACTGTATCAGGATTTGTGTCAAAGCCATACACATTGTTTTCGATGTTTAGAAATATTTAAAGCATTGTCCAACTCCCTGGCGTGGGAAAACATACTCTATGTGTGGACAAATAGACAAAAGTGTTCCACTCAAAGAGGACAGCATGAGTTCCATGAGTAAGTACTGTCAATAATTTGAGTATCTGAATACATTTTACCCACAGTGTGCATTTTTTTCTGTATTTTTTTTTTTCACTAAAAATTGTTACAATTAAAAATCTATATTTTACATACATACATTAAAAAAAAAAAAAAAAAAAAAAAGAGCATTTATTTTGAGAGTTTGTACCAGCTCCCCTCCAGCAGGTGGTGACCTAAATGACTGGCTGGTCAATCCCCAGACGCTCTTTCTGTGTTTTAATGTTAGTATAAATCCCGTTGTTCTGTGAAGGCCTGAGAAGGTTTTGTTAGGAGAATAATAGTGAACAGATTATGACACCTAAGGAGCACACCAGACATGTCATGTCTGTGGATCAGTTCAAAGCAAGGATAGATAATGAAACAATGTTCCAAGCTGAAACACCGGAAGTTTGTCAAAGCTTCAAAATAGACTATAAGAAAGCTGAAATCTTTTATAGTGCAGATGGTGCCCTTGAAGACATTTCTGACTCTAAGGTAGCGTTAGCCAACTTCTATGGTGGAGTTGGTTGGAGCAGCAGCCTGTCCACAGCTAAGATCTACAGCTGAGAGAAGGTATGGAAGACCTTTCTGATAAGGAAGCTGGTCCTAGGATGTGCCCTCAATCCAGTGAAGGTGAGAAACACCACCTTCCAGTCAAGGTGGTGGGAAGAACGCTGGCTATAATAACATCACTGTAGACAATGGCTCCAACAACCCAAACATGAAGTGGGGTGTTGGACGCAACTAGGACGCAGACCAAGTTGCGTCTGCGTCCAAGTTGCACAAAGAAGCGTTATCGCAGATCCTTCCTCCCAGCAGTTGCTGGACTTTATAACCATCACTGGTCCCAAGAAACTTAATACAATTTTCCATCCCAGGTGTTATTCGTGGTTTTCTTTTCAATTTGAAATAAATTCCTGCTGTTTGTTTTTCTATGCATACACACATCTTATTTTTTAAAATTACCCAACTCAATTGCACATTTCTTTTTTCTGAGTCTGCTGTTTTTAAGAGTTGTACAGCGTTGTTTTCCCCATGTTGTAATTATTACACAGTCTTGTATTATTGCTCGTCTGTTTTTACTTTAGTTGACAATCTGGGTAGTTTGCTAGTGCATTCGGGATTCACCAGCATCCTCTGAGGATCTTTAGAATGTGATAATTAAGAGAAATGTGCAAATTGAGACTGAGTATTCAGATTTTACACATTCAAGCAACAAACATTTACAATGTCAGGCATTGATGATGAACACAAGAAAAAACACCTGTAAAACATTTGTCTATCAGCTAGATGTTCACACTTTTTTTCCCGAAATCCCTCATGCAGAGGAAACTGGTAAACAGACTTCCAATGGTCAGACGGGTGTCACTCCATTAAAAACGCCATCTCCTACATTAAGGTCACCATAAACCCATCAGTAAAAGCGACAGGCACATTGAAAACCCCTGCAGGGACAGGGTATTGATTATGTTGTCAGGCTGAGCGTAAATGTGCGTGCTTGTCTGTTCAGGAGGCATTTCATCTGCCATTTTACTTTTTCCATCAATAGCATTGCTTTTAGATTTTGGGAACCCGTTCTGCGTTGTGTACTCGAAGGTCAGCCTGTTCAGCCGTAAACTCATATTCTGGTTTGTAATGGGTAAACATTTTATGCAATGTCCCGAAGATGGGATTTATACATGTCATGAACACTAAACAGACATAATGTTGAGCAACACTTGGGATGATGGAGCTCTTGATAACGCAGGGAAAAGCATGGTCTCTCTGATGTGTTAGTGGGGAAAAATAACAACGATGGCCCTGGGAGACAGATTCCTAAGACCAATTGTGTTTTTATGGCAGCAGCTCAAACCTCTTGATGAACAACCCAGCCCCGAAGACACAAAGATCTAGAATCTCACAAAACTTTGAGAGACTTCTGAAGACAGCAGATCTTTTTCTAACACAGTGTAAGTCATGTCAGGTATCTGACTGGGTAACTCTGATAGGGATTTATGACTGGAAATTACACAAGCTGCATTTCCTGAGGGTAGAACTTGATCACCTCAAGTTCAGGAGAAATGTTTGGTTTTGCGACAATGAACAATGAAGATACTTAATGGAATTACTGTTTTGTGAACTATTGCCTTTTACCTGTAGGAAAGAAACACAGAAGTGCGAGAGAGTAAGTTCACAACAGCAGCTCTGTGGGAAATATTCCACAGAGCTGTGGTCTGTGTTTTTGTCTATTTTTGAAGACATTTACAAAAACAAGCCCCTATTATCACCAGATGTATGGATAATGACCAGATGAAAGAGATTCCTTAACCCAAGCATTTGAAATCAACTTTCTCCATAAGGAGCCTTAAAGAGAGCTTTGCCATCTGAAGGAAACCTGAGCTACAGCACCTGCTAAATATGGCCTTGATTTTACTTTTACACTAGTGATAGTAAAGAATTTAAGGTTCCCGCCTGTCGTGGCTAACTTCAGAGCTAAATGCAATAGTGCGGTCCATAAACCAATTATCTTTTAATACAAAGACTCCAATGGTGCAAAGATGAATTATGTGCTGAAAACTTGAGGGACAGTACATGTTCCTTCTGGCCTGGAAACTCTGGTATGTGCGGGAATGAGCTAAAGATTGCATTTGAAGGGAAGAGTATCTTGGTTTCTCTCCTGGACAGATGGACATATGGATGAATGGATGGATGGGTGGATGGATGAAGGAAAGAAGGGACAGAGGGATTGAGAGTTTAATAAGCTGCAGGACACTGATTCTAGGCTGGTATAATGTAAGGGAGGAGTGTTGTTCCATTCGTTGCTCTGCATGTTTACATTTAAACACACATGCAGGTCATGCAAAGTGTATCCCTGACTGACAATCGCTATGTAAATATGATTCAAATGTAGCAACTGATGCCAAAGGTTATCAATATGCATTTGCTTTGGATGAATAATGTAGGGAAATCTTTTGATGCATGTTTCCCTGTGTACCTGCCCACAAACCCAGTCTTTGGAGGTTATTCTGACTTCACAGAGCTAATTAGTGCAATATTTTCACTCTTCTTTGAAACTATGTTAATTTCTTGTTTTTTCCCAGCTCATATTATTTTTCAAGAGAGAAAAAAACAATGAAGGTAATTGGCTTACAAATTATTTAAATGTCACTTTGAGTAATGAGGTCAGGCAATATTATTAACACTTAAAAAATTTGCTTTTCACCAAAATCAGAATGGAGTGTAAATTTTGATTTGTTTCTTTGTCTTGTGTCCTATTCAAATGTTAAAGCATAAGTTTCAGTAATTCCTTCAAAAAGAAAACCCTGCAACATTTGCATAAGTGGTCATTTCTTCCTTTGGTTTTCAGCTAAGGGCTCTTTGGAAATCACCTTTCTGTTGCTAAAATACTCATTTCTGTCCGTCAAATTCTTTTTTTTTTTTACTTTGGCATGTTTGAAGATTCAACTGACATAATTGGAGAAAAGATCACAAAGATCATTTTAAAAAAATGTTTTCTTGAAACAGATCTACCATGGGTGAATAATTTATCCATCACAGGTTCATGAATAAAGTTTGAAAATGTGTAGATATCTGGTAGGAAAAGCAGCTGGAGAAAAACTTTGAAAGACCATCAGAAAACTCAAAGAAACTGTAATCAAAAGCACTTTATGAGATTAAAAGAAAGCCTGGCTCCTGTGAATAATCTTCATAGCTTTAAGCAAAGGGCTTCACCTTTAGTCTGCTTAAAGAGGTACTCTGTAATGCCAGTCAGCTGAATCTACAGTAAAGGCTATCACAGGCTCAGACAGGATTTTGTTGCTCAATAGACTGGAGGTCGCTTTCTTTTGTAAGTCAAACCAACAACTGCTGCATGGCTCTGAGTGAGGACTGCTACTTTGCAGAGTTTTCCTTATTTCTTTCTCTACAAGTTGAACTGCAGGTGTAACAATGCAGTCCTTTTATAATTCTGGATCAAAATGGACAACGCCACTTTATATTTCAAACTGACAGAAGAGAAAAATATAATATGTTTCACTGTCAATCTTCCTGTAGCCCGGGGTGCTCGCCTTCTCGCCCATGACAAGTTCCTGGCACTTTACAAATGACTGTCAGTCAAGTCATTACTCTCAACTCTGTGACCCAAAGACAACGCCATATGTAATAAAAAGAGGGGCAACTTATCTGAATCCAAAAAACAGGAATTGTTGCTCTGAGCTCCCAACAGCTCATAGTTGACGTATTTATAGCCCATTCCCCTCCCCAACCCTGATCAAGTAAACCAGTCATCGTAAAATTAATTTCCCCCATCAAGCGAGACTCATGCTCCTTGGGATAACAATCTATCTTAAGAGGATAAATCTAATCCAACATGTTGAGACGGATGGAGATTGACTTGTTTATGTCCGTTGCTCAAGCAGTCAAGGGAAGGAAGAAGAGGGGAGTTAAGCGCAACAAATGTCAAGGTGATCTTAGCTATATCTCGAAGGCACAAAAAATATAGGCCAACACCAAATGCTAGTGCTTGGTTGAGACATCCAATATTTCCACTTTTCTTGGAGTCTGTCCGTTGTGATTGATAACAACAAACATGCAGTCATGCTCTCATGAGCAATTAACAGTGAGCCAGAACTGGAAGACTTCTCCGCCTCAAAGTGCAGACAAAATGGATTTTACTTGTGTTGCATTGACTGCTATAACTATGTTTAAGACTGACAAGTAGTACTGGTCAGAAGCCAGACTGAGCTTTACACAACCACTTAATGCATCCAGTAACTGTGCATGTATGTATGCATCACTTACTCATTTCACATTCCAGAAGACGTCATATCTATTTCAAACAACACCCCAAAGCAAATATGCTCAAATCTTTTTGAAAGACAAAGTATTAGGTTAACCCCTTTTATCCTTCCCAATGACTCAACTGGAGAATTTCCTAAACCTGTGCAAGAAAGAACTTGTTGCAATTAATCAGGTATTATTAAAGTAGTCTTGACTCCAAAAGAAGATGATTATACCTTACAGTATATATTTGGAGTGCCTTGTACTTCTTAACATAAAAACATTTATGTTTTAATGTTACAACCACAAACCTTCGTGTATTTCATTGGGATTGTATGAGACAGACGAAAACTAAATAGTTTTTAATTGATTGATAGATCGATAGATAAAAACTTTATTTATATTAAATATTTATCTATATGTAAAAGTATTAGTTTGTTCTATGTAGGTTTTAGCCAAAGTAACTAAGAGTTACAGTGGAAGGTCCAAAGAGGCGCTTGCAGCTCCAGAGCCACAGGTTTGCAGACCCCTGATCTAATCGAATCTTCTTCCTGTGAAACTAACATCCCATATTGTCTCGCACTGAGCTTGATGTATCATCAGTTCTTTATTCAGGGCGGTCATAACGTTAAGGCTGAGCACTGCATGCAGGTGTGATATAATCAGATTTGATTCAGCTCCACCAACAGGCATCACACTTTGACTGGAATGTCTCTGGTATTTCTCAGCTGGGACCTTCCCAACACAAAGCTGCAAGAGAAGCAGAAAACATAAATTCTTCAAAACACAATGTAACTCTGAACTGTTAGATGAGGCAAATTAAAACCGGAGGGACCACTGATCACTTATTGTGTCTAAATGATGGTGCTGACGGCTTCATTAGCTCACTGGCAGCCTGTGTTTTGAGTTTGATTGGCTTTGATGAGCTTTCAAAAACGCTTCACATGTCACCAAATTTGGCAAGTACTTGTTTATTCTTGTGAGATGAGAATTCATAATTTAGTATGTCACCATGAGTGAAGTCGTGGCTTCTGCAGAGAAGGCCATGTACGGTGAAGAATAGGGTAAGAGGGTCTCACATGCAGGTGGACAGTGAACCCCTGACCTGAAAAGTTTTGCCTGTCACATTGCATGACAAGAGCCAAGTTGCTCATCTTTCCTGCAACTTCTGAGTCATGAAGTGTTCAGCATCACCTCACTATGGTGTCGAGCAGAATCCAATTTGAGACAAGGCTTGTGTGGAGGACTTTTGGTTTGATTTAGTTTAGTGCTAGCCAAAGGGGTGCAATGAGCTGAAAAGCAATTAGGTCCATTAAGAGATCAACTGGGATGGCGATGAGCAGCCGCAGCGCGCGTTGAGACAAAGAGAGAGATAAAGGCAATGAGGGGGAGAAGGTTTAGACAGATTGAGTCAACTCTAGCCTGACAGAGTTGCTCTGCAGAACCTGGCTCAGGACATCTGTCCACCTAAACAATTCGAGCTCGCCTTTCTGACGCATCAGTGGCGCAGTCGGTTCGCAGAGTGAAAGTGAACAGATCAGAGTGGATGAGAAAGGCCTTTCCACAAACCAATCCAGACACATTTGCCCCTCGCCACTATTCAATCAGCATGTAGTCACTTTTGCAGCGGTGGAGAGTGCTACCTATTAAGAAGGGAATAAGGGCCAAACACTTGTCACCATGGATACTGTGCTGATGCACTGATTGCTCTGCTTTTGAGGTATATTACTGGCTGTTTCCATTCAAACACAAATCATCTAAACACAATGAGCAGCCTCTCTGCGCGCTTGTTGTGAGGATGTATGAAAATCCCTATGGTAGCCTCTCCGATCTGAACAATCTGATCACAGCAGAAGAACTCTTGAGGAACATATCAACAACAATGACAGAGAATTGGGTTTATATTGATTAGTGAAGTTGTAAAAAATAAATCTAAATATGAACATGTCTATTATTAAATTGAGTAAGACGCTGAGGAGGCAGAAGAGTCGAGCCTGGCGCAGGGCTCAACACGAGCCGATAATATGTGTTAAGGAAAAACATAATCGAGCAACACAAAGAATCTGCTGCCAACAAATCTATGCTAGTTCAATATTTATATGTTTAGAACTACAACAAAGACTCTTAGACAATGATACGAAGGTGATTCATTAAACAACAGTTCTGACAAGTCACCAACCCTCTTTTTTTGCAGGTTAGCACACATTTAATTGCCTTTCAAAAGATACTGAGCTACTTTCAAAAGGTGTATGTAAAATATGTAGGGATCTATTTATCCATAGCATGGAAAATCCAAAGTAACCCTGTCGATTCCTGAAAATTAACCCAGTTGCTTAACCCTGGTAAGTGGTAGTTCTTAGAAATAGTCCTAGTAAATCCCGAAAAGTAATTGGTGCAAAGTAATCCTCATGCTAAGTTCCTTGAAACAAATATTTGTGTGTCTGTCTCTGACTTGATTCTGTTTTGAACGGTTCCTAATACTAATTTGTTTCTAATAGCAGCTGTGTTAGGTCCTGAAATGTAGCACTGTGGGTTATTAAAAAACACCATTAAGTACACTGGAATTTCCCAAAACACACCTTTAACTTCAAATAATGCGACCGTACTTCTGAGTGAAAGTGCAACAGTAAATGCAGAGTTAAAAAAACAACACTTTCATAGTGCATATCTTAAGCAGAATTTGAAATTGTTTTAGGCCATCCTTCACATGAAGTTCAGCTTTGTTGAACTTGCTGCACTTGTGTCAGTGATGACCAATAAAACCCACAAACCCATAGAAACAAAGTGGAAAAACAAGCTCCACATCAAAAAGTAATGGTTAGGAGGGCAGATAATCATCAGGAATCACTAATATCCTGCTACAGAGATTTAACTCTGCATAGTTTCGCTGCCATGTAAAAGAACAAGCAGAACTTTTCTAAAACTACGTTTCATACTTAATTTCTGCACACATCTCTATTTTTCGCTCTGTCTCCCTTCCTCTCTTGTCTTCGCCCCCCCCCCCAGTCTTTTTTCAGCGCGTTTGGACACCAGGCATTTACGAGAAGCCTCTCACCGCAGCCGATTGATCACGACCATTGTTTGCGCTGTGTCCTCGATTTTACAGTTCAGTGTTCATGAAAAGAGGTGTTTGCCACTCCTACCTGTCACCAGCCCCCTCCATCATGAAATACACACACACACACACACACACCCACACACAAAAGCCTCTACCGTTCTGACCAGTGATCCCCTGCTGGCATTTTCACAAGCACACCTTCATCAATTTCACACCTCTGGCGCCCTTCTGTGCCAGCGTGGAAGGTAGGAGGAGGAGCTGAATTGATGGGTGACAAAGTGAGCTCAGATTCAAAGTCAGAGGGTGGCAGAGTTGCTTCAGTGTAGGACATGGCAGTCATTAATATTTTGTGCTGTGAAGAAGTGATTTATTCTCATATGTGCAGAATTGTCGTTGGGGAAACACCTTTTTCATGACATCTTTTGCTTACTATTTGCTGCCCCCTGTAGTTAGCCTTACGCCCAATTTAGTTATTTCCAAAACATGAGTCATGCAGCTGCTGCTAGAAATCCAGTAATAAATGCTGCGGTGGAAAAAAAAAAAAGCTATTCAGAAGGTAAACATCCTCTGCGCTCACTTCCTCCGTTTAGTCTTGAGAAATTAGGACTTCTATCATCAGCCAACCGGTGTGTTTATGAGCTGCTAAAGTAATGGGCGATAGTGGCAAGATTTCAGCACATTCGCCTCAGACGGCAGAGTCTTACTTGAACTGCTTCGATTAAATAAACGTGTACAGATAAAGGAGCAGGCGGAGGGAGAAAAGGAAAAGCCCTCAAAAAAAAAAAAAAAAGACGAGTAGCAAGGTGCCTCGTTCATGGCTCAGGGGTTTATGGGATTGCTCCCAGCTGTCACTCTCTGCAGTGAATCCGCAGTGCTGTAATATCTTAATCGTTTCAAATTAAATGCTCATAAAATTACAAAGGAAATTAGTTTTTTTTCCCTTCTTTTCTCTGCCTAATCCAAAGCAGCCCCTTGCGTTTGGGCCCAGTTTTAAGTGAGACGCCGTTTAAAAGGTGGAATGGCTCCCACATAAGGTGGATATGGATACGATGGTGTTGAGTGAGTGTTGGAGGGCTCAAAACTGCACATAGAAATAACACTGGGAAATTTAAGGGATTTCTAATATCTTTTGTCATTTGCCTCCCATCATTTCAACTTATTTTCTTTTTTGTGTCATTCTTAGAGTGCCATTAAAATGAATTGCCACACTTTCAGAGGTTTGTTGGTGAACATTAATGAGCAAATAGCATCATGAAGACCAACCTATACTCGACTGTTGAGGGGTAATGGAGGGAAATTTAATGTTCTACAGTCTGCAAGTAAATTAACAGCATTAATGACAGAAGCAGTCAGGATTTTGATGCACATTCTTGTCAAATACAAATATAAATACAATAAATCTAATAATTAGTTTTCTCGCTCAATGCTGTGCAAAAAGTTTTAGTGAACCTTCTGTTCTTCTAAGCAGCCAGGTCTTTGGATGCTGTTTCAGATATTTCCTTGGTTTTAAAGAGTCCTGACTGCATTTTTATTTCTAGTATACATTTGGAAATACTTAATGTCCAATGTAAAACCTTCCTTCGGCATTTAAAGTGCACTTTGCATACTCTACTGCCAGGCACAAGAACTGGACAAACAAGGAGCAAAAAGCCCACTGTAAAAAACCACAGGTAAGACTCATTGAATGTAATAAGTAAAGACATGCTGGGGGTTCAAACTTTAGCATACAACATACAAAGACATCCCTAAACTGCCCAGAATCATTTCTAAAAGAACAGTCAGGGACTCCAGGTTACAGACAACAGCAGCAGTTTACACACATGTGTGTGTATGTGTGCACACCACACAGCATTCAGCAAACATCAGCACGACTTTCATTCTGCATGAAGATCGGAGTCTCTCATTAGCCCACCTGAACTCGACTTCTCCACTTCCAATCTTGTGCAAACGCCAGCTCGAAATTAGGCCCCTAACGACAAATTATGTTGTTACATGTGCAAAGTGCTTTCTGATGGGGCTGTTAGTCGTGGTGTTGCTAAGGGCAGAGGGACCACTTCAGCTGAAAGGGAAAAACCTACCTGTGTATCAGGATGGCAAACTGGACCTTTTAGTTTTCCTCAATTATATAACATACAGTTATAGCAACTGAAACCTAACAAGAGAAATCATAAGAATAAGTGACAGCAGTCGCTGTAAGGACTAAAGTTCCAGCAGAGACAAAAACAATGATGATGGTCCCTAACTCCTGCAAATACCAAGGGTGCCCTGCACTGTTACATATCAACTTTAGGAAAGAAACAGGTTGTCCTAATTCTTCCACCATGACTATGAACAGAGACACCAAATAAACCTATTTGACAGAATAGTTTTAAAAGCAGGTCCTACTCTGCAAGAGATCTGAAGATTTTGTGGGGGTAAAAATTTTGTTTGTTTGCAAATATTCAACATGTTTCATTAATATGTCTATTTGACATTATATTCGTTACAGTTGCATTTAAATCAAACAGATGTCGGTGTGCGAACTCAGAAACATTTCATTCCAGTGTCAGTTGTCTTGAGTTCAAAGCTTACAATGAACGGCTGAATAAAAACCGAATAAAATAAAATGCATATTCTATGCATTTGTTTGCTCTTTTTATGCATCTTTCTGGTTTTGAGTTTGTTTTTTGTTTTTTTTGCTATAATTTGTCTCTTCACCTCAAATTGCTCGGGTTTCTTTCAATCAAGACACAACTCTCGTCCTCTTGTGGCTTCTGGTCTAATACACCGATTCTCTTTCTCTTTGTTTACCCCTTGTTATTACCTTTCTCTTCTGTCAACTTGATTGCCTGGCAACCAGTAAATTTCCTTGTCCTTTTTCTAATCGACAAATCTCGCCCTTCAGACGAGTTTTACTCTTTTCACCGTTTAGTCTACTGATCTCATCCAAAAATTAGCTATTCTGACGCCTTCTGCTCTCGCAGCCTTGCTCCCTTCCTCTGCTGCACTCTCTTGCTCTCTCTGCCATGTTTGTGGCCTTTCGCTCTGTGCACATCTAATGGCTCGGGTGTAATCCACTGGCTAATCTGCTGACAGCCTGTGTGACAAGGCATTAGCTTTGTGTCACTGCCTACCATGCTGCTTCTCAGCATGTGTGCATGCGGACGACGGAGTCAAAAAAAAATACATAAAGAAGTCTGTTAATGTTGAGTTGTCAGTTTGCGTGGCAAACATATTTGTGCATATGTTAACATGTGTGATAGAATGTGAGTAATGGCCTCTGATTTGCCTGCTCGATGTTGAGCTGGAAGCGTAAAAATTGATACCAGGGCTCCTCAGTTTTATGTGACCTTTCGCCTTCCCATTTTTTCCACTGTTTATGTCTAGTGCTGCTCTTTTACTCCGTTTTGGATGATAGCAGTTTTAATAGGATGCCAAGTCAGGCCACAAAGGCTTGCAACAAAAGGGAGATACAGGTCACAACATCCCTGACAGGGCTGGGGGAGGGAACCTACGCTTGCAAGCCATCCAACCTTGTCAAATGGGACTCACTTTGTATCCAAATATTGGATTTTTTAAAAATTATTATTTCCACCTCAAAAGGCTGGAGAAGATTGCATTTCTTTCAGATGCAACCATTTTACCACATGTCGTTCTATTTTTCCCCAGAAAATGATTATTTTCTTCACTGATCGCCCTGTTGAGTATGAGATCATTTTCTTGTTTGTCCATCCTGCACCTGTGCTTATACTTCAAGAATATTCACTATATAGTCGACTGATTCCTTTCTAATTTGTAAAAGGACTAAATTGGTTCAGAGAAAGAATCAAATTTGGAAAATAAAACCCCTATTCAAAGTCAAGTAGCAAGTTCTAAATAAATATGATACAATGTCAAAAGTGTTTGAATATCTTTAGTCCTGGTTATAAGATTCAGAATCTGTGCTGCAAGCGTATCTTTAAAAAGTTGAATATTGTAATAAGCTTCAATATTTTTTGTTGTTTATTTCAGAATGTGAAACTTATTATTTAGAATAATTTCCAGTGATGGGAAAATCTGAGTTACTAATTTTAGATCAGACCAAAGGAGTTTGCATCTTTATTTCAAAATTCACAAGACAGCACTTATTTGATTTGAATGCGCATTTAAAACAAAAGAGTAGGCTTTTTGTTACGTCTTCATTTGTGAATTAAAGTAGCATATTCTTTTCAACGCCTGCTACTCACCCCGCTCTGCTGCAGCATTTGTTTGACTAAACGAATGGCGCTCATTTTTCTCTCTGCCCATATTTCTCATTTTTAGCTTCTGTCCCTTTCACTATCTTCACCTGAGCGATCCTGTTATCACAGCTGACCCCTTGCTGGATCTGTCGACAGCCAAAGAGATTACACCAAAAGCTGCGGAACACACCGAGCTGCGCGTTTGAAGAGGGAGGCAGAGAGATTGCCTGATCCCCTCACGCAGATAAAGTAGCCAGGGCTTTGAGGATTCAACAAGGTCCTGGTGGGAATGGGTGTATAGCTGTGGGTTGGTGGTTTGGCAATAGTCGACTTAAAGTCCACTTCTAATCACTGGGCTTTTCAGGGGGGATAAGGGGGGAAAGAATAGGTGCTTGGTTTGGACTGGAATTAGGCTCTGATGGAGTTCAAGATAAGATTGTTAAGCTTTGATAATGCAGTTTGTTTTGAAAGCTTGCGAGAGGCGTATTTGGTCAAATATGCTGTTCAGCTCGGGGGGAGATTGATGTGTTAGGTGGTTATTCTTTTATTTACTTCCATGGGTCAATAGCAGCTTGTAATTGATTTGCTTTTCTGAAACGTTCTTCAAATGCAACAGACTTGCCTCATGTTGAATCTTGCAAAAGAAAGTGAACTTTCTAATTTTTTACTTATAACTTTGGATTTTATGCACCACACCAACGTAACAGCACCTAAGTAACTTCGGAGGAGAGGCTGCGGGGCCCAAGACTGAGGCAAGACAACTCGCTGAAGGGACAACTGTTAGTCATGAAGTCAACAATCTTGGTCAATATGACCAAGTTGCAAGAACAACAACAAAAAAAACATTGAAGGGAATTCACAGCAGTTCTGTTTAAAGTTTTCCACAAGCCATGTTGGTGGAGTGAAAATGTGAAAGAAGATGCTCTGTCTGATTAAACCAAAATTAATTTTTTGGTCTCACAGTAGAAAACCCTGAACACAGCTCCTTGGTAAAGTATGGTGGTGGCAGCCTCATGCTGTGGGAATGCTTTTCGTTAATAGAGACATGAAACCTCATTGGAAGACAGATGGAGGGAAGCACATGGCAGAAAAGTTAAAAAAAAAGCTAAAACATACCAAGAAAATACCCGTCTGGCATCCCACATCTCTGCCAAATTTACACATTTTATTTTTATTTAAATGATATCACTTGTAATTTTTCATGTTTGTTACTTTCTCCATCTTGTATACAACAAAAGATCTCAATATAAGCCATAGCTGCAGCAGATTGGTTTATACAAAAGCACTTTTCTCTGGTTTGATGTCCAAATCAAATTGTAGATCTAATGGTTCATAATCCTTTGCAAAACGTGAAAAATTCAGTCTATACTGATGTCTTTATGAGAGACATTCTGAATTACTTGCAGCTGTACCTGTAGTAAAACAGGGCTTTACAACATATTGACTTGTCTCTTGGCACTTTCATTTTTTTTAAAACATAAATAGGATATGATTTTACAAAGCTGTATAATAATGTCTCCTTTATCTTGACGTATTTCGAAAATCGTTCCAATAAAACACATTGCATTTTATTGGCTGTAAAGTGAAAAACGCATAGAAAATTGGTGTGAACACTTTACAGCACATGTGTCAAACTCAAGGCCCGGGGGCCAAATCTGGCCTGCCGTAGCTTTTTATGTGGCCCTCTAGGCTCCAAACTACATCAATAGGTTCTTCCAGTTTTTCACAAATCTGCAAAATTCACACAAAATCAACAAATCACCGTATTTTTTTTCTGATTTTTACTGCAAAATTGGTCAAAAATATTGAACTGAAGTGACAGCAGCCTTACTTGAGGTCAAGTTATAGTCTGTAATTGATACGGCAAGTAATAAAAAGTTACATTTGACATCATAAATATCATAAAATTAGGAAGGAGTTAGGATGTGGTGCTAATTTCTAAATTGGCACCAGAAAATCTGCAATTTTGGTTGAAGACAAAAAAACCTAAACAATCACAAAATCCTGGAGGAACAACTATTTATTGATATTTTAACAATTTCATTAGTTTTATCAATATATTCTGGCCCAACCGGCCCTTTAAGAACATTCAGGTTTTTGATATGGCCCGAAACGAAAATGGGTTTGACACCCCTGCTTTACAGCATTACTTCTTAAAGTTGCCAAAACTTGGAATACAAAAATGTATTTTGTTTTTTCTTTTGGTGTCCACCAATGTTATTTAAAATAACCATTCCCAGCTAGTGATTCATTTTATCCATACAAATTTCCGTGTTTTATTTCATTGCTACACAGGGCGGATGATTCTGCCATCCCCGTCAGAAAATGGTGCAATCATTATTGATTGATACACCATAAAAGTTGAGCAGGGTGAAACAGACTCTCATGTAACACGGCTTGCCAAAACGCTGTCAGAGACTGAGGTTTGATGGCTCACTCATCCATGGCCCCGCCGCATCATGTTGTCTTCACCAGCTGTTGTTTTCACACAGCGGGGAAGAATTCCTTTCTGTCAAAGACACAGCTATCAACTGAAGAGACCTGACAGCCACACGCCACGAGTTCCTTTTTCCCCCCATTTGTTTTCTAATAGGAGCTACTGGTGGGGCATCTGCAAATGATAAAACACCAGTGTTGAATTAGGAATAAAGTACAAGACCGGAGCCCCTGATGATCTTTCTAGGTGAAATAGCTCAAACCCCCAGGATTTGTTTGAGCTATTTCACCTAAATGGTTATCAGGATCTCCACTAAAGAGGTCTTAAAAAATAAATTCAAAATTTTTATTGCTAATAGATCGATTTGCATAAAATTGGCAGCGCATGTCAGTAATATCCCAAGTGAAACTGGAATAACACAGGAAATTAGCAGCAGTCAAATAGTTATTAGTAAAGCCTGAGTTGCCATTTACTGTATCCCGTATGTAGAAACTAGTTTTTCTGTTCATTCTTATCTTCAGTTTAGAGTTTTTAGTTGAATTCACGTTGGTTGACAGTCGAATACATTTTTTTACTGGATGGATTCTTGTCTCAGCTCTTTTCTCCATGTTATTTTTCCTATAATTATAAAACGTCTGTGTCTATCAGCACCACTCCATGATCCTCCCACCTCTAAACTCTACTGTTAATGTTTGTTAGGGTGATAGCGAAGGTTCTTATCAAAACACCTTTTGCAGCAAACTTTAAATTTCCTTCAACGATGATCATGCATACATTCCGTTGCAAGGCTCTTATGGCTTACAAGGGAAAACTGTACCTGCCAACTCCAGGTATTTCTAAAACTCACTGTAGGCAGTTCAAGGCTGTTGGGCAGCTTCTTTTGCAATTCTTTGACTCCTCTATCAGAAATCGTGCAATGAGCATCTAGCATCTAGCCAGGGAAGGTTAATGGTAACCTTGGAAGCTATGGGCTTCAAATTATGGCCTCACCAACATTCACTAAAACATTCAGAAGTGTGTCTATAACAAGTGATGGCATCGTTTTGCAACAGTAAAACTGTGTAGGTACTGAGAGGTATTTTAATCCAATTTTATTTGTCTTGTACATCAACTTGCTATAATGAGAAACCATTTTACAGGCGATCAGTTAGGTGTGAGCCATTGATAATATTCACAGAGGTGAGAATTGGTTTCTATTGCAACTGGTTTCTTGGTTATTTGTGTCTATTTTTTGTACCTTCCTTTCTTTACTTTATTAAATATAACGTATTTAATAAATACGTTATTATTTATGAAGTAATAACGTATTTGGAAATCACATGGATTTCTTTGCATGTGTGTTTTTCTAAGGCTACTACCAATATTTCAACACATTAAAAATACATTTACTGAGCAAAACAGCATTGGACTCAACGCTCTGTATCCCAACTACATCTATTCCCCAGGGAACCAGGATTTTGTGGTGCAAAATAAATTAAATTACAAAATGTTTTATTTATTTTAAAGGTATCATCAGGGGTGCTAATAAATTTGGCAACAACAATTTTGTTGTTGCCAAATTGTGGTACTTCTGGCCTTTTAACTCACTAATCAGAAGGGAAATTTGCAGAGTGAGAAAAGAAGAGCTCCAGTTATTAGCCTTTGTGTCTGAGCATTCATTCCTCTACTATGCCACCCAGGCCTTTGAAAGACTCATTTATTTTAAAACGTTTTACACATTATACCAGGTGGTGCAAGTATTTATGCAGAGTGCTGCATAAAAGATGCTATTTTATGGAAGTATTTTTTTTGTACTGTGTCTTCATGTAAATGGGCTGCAGTGAGATCAAGACATATAAGTGTACATTCCTGGGAAACAGCGAAAGCAACTGCTGCCATTGATCTGCTCTTAATTACAGAACTCAATAGAATTCATGGCTTTTTAAGATTGCCAGAAGCTACTTATATGGTACATGGAGTGAAGAAATCAGTCTTAATGGCAAGTGATCAAATGATATACTGCTTTTGTCAATTAGAAACAGAAAAAGAGTAAAAAATGAGAGCAAATTATCAAATATACCACATTTTGCCTTGCAAAATGTCACTGCAATTCAGGGTGATTCGCCTCAATTTGCCTCAAATGTATGTCAACGTCAGCCAATCCGAAATCTTAAAATACTACCTAAAATCCAATCCATGCTGGTGGGATTGCTGCGGCTGATTGTAAAGGTTGGGTCAAGCAGCTAGCAACTGGATCATTGTAATTAAAACATAAATTGGAGGTATTGAGCTGTGTGCAGTCTCCAGAGCAGGACCCAAGGAAGCATTGATTCATGCGAGCACTTGGAAACAATTGCTCTGATATGCACAGAGTAAAATATAGAATCCCTGTGAATAAAATCAATGGCAAACAAGCTGCCCAGATTTTCTGAATAGCAAACAGTGAATTACAATCAGGAAGAAAACTGAAGAGATATCAGCAGGCATAAAAAGCAGGGAAGATTATAAACTCTATCATGAGGTGGAATGGGATGAAGGTAAAGAAGAAACTTGATGGCCTACAGAAATATTGTGTTCAGAGCGGTGCTTTGTTGTGTTCATATTTGGTCTTTTCAAGAGTGGCAGCAAAATTTTCAGTCCACTTAAGAAGGATTACTTTTGCCTAAGGAGCTACAATCGAATGTTGATAATTGTGGTGACATCAAGATGCTACTCTCCTTTACAAGTTCATGAAAGCTTTTTTCCCTGAACGTGTTACTGATAAAAATGCATATGTTTCTTCCTCGACATGCACGAAAACTGACAATCTTTGCCTGTTGTGTTGTGCATGCGCACCTGGATGCAAATACTGACTAAACTTCCTTAAGTTTAGTCAGCTGACATTGTGCATAGGTTTAAAGAAAATGTAATCTTTAACCTTGTGGTGCAATAAAAAGTAAAAATAAAATCAACAACCTTATATTAGTTTGTTTCATAGTCACAATTTTGAACTTTTGGATGATTATTAGTTCATATTAAGGTCTAGTTTAAACCACCTTTTCACATTTGTTGATACACCTTGAGTGAGGATAAGTAAATAAATAGCTGTTATTTGGACTTTGAAACGACTATCCTCTCCTTTGTCTCAAAGTTGTTTGGTGGTGAGAATAATCTGAGACCTTGTCTGATCTTATTTATCATAAATCCAGTTGTGACTGTAGATGTGGGCAAATTTAGGTATTTTCTGGTAATATTGTTATTTATTATCTGGAGCTATTACTCACACTTACATGAATCAATTTAATCTGCTTTACGAAAATGACATTCTCTTGTCTTTGCCATTTGGAAGCGAGTCTAATAGGTTTTGGCCACTGTTCAAAATGACATGACGTGATCAGAGCAATAAACACATCCTGGGTTAAAATAAACAAAAGCATGAATTACTGCAAATTTTCTAGACAATATCACCTCAAAATTACCTATACATCTTAAGATCTGTTTTACATATAGAAACAAACAATGTTTTATATTTGTATAAAACGAACAAAATCATGATTGTTTCTTAATCAATTAATGCAATTAATCAGTTACTTTAAAAAAACAAACAAACACAATGAAGCCTTTTATTTCTTCTTCTTTTTTTATTTTTGTAGTGGCCATTCATGGCTTGGCTACTTCAAGCGTTTATACATTCTTTATTTGGCAGCTGCACCAAAGACCAGCGTTAGCTGTTAAGCTCAGGTAGGAAGGAGATCCACTCCCTTTGTATCCAAGATCTAAGAAGGAGCTCGGTGTTTTTCAGATTTAAAAATCAATAACACATGCCGACAACCAACAGAAAGGGGAAGGAGGAAGACAGAGGCTTTTTTTTTTTTTTAATTTGTTTAGGTGCTTGGAGTGTAATAATGAAAAATGAAAAGGTCTTTAGAAAATTCTGTTCAAAATATTTGGCAGCAGTTTCCACTAAATATTTTAAGTCAAAAATACTGGACGAAAAATAATAACCATTTTAGTATGAATTTCCGGTCATGACCGGTCATAGTTTTCCCACAATTTTTAATTTTACGTGAGTGATATTATTACCAAGTATTGAAATTCTCTCGATACTCACACTTCACTAATTGAAGAGCAAAGATATTTTGGACAAAATGTAGAAGACAAGGACTCACATCTACACTGTTTACTGTTTGAAGTGAGACTTCTTGTTCATATACAAGCTTTGTTATTTCGATGTTAATCTCTGTCAGCTCAGCCTGTTGTGCCATTTGGAGGTAGTGACTATACAGTAGATACTGTCACTGGGAGAACTTTACCTTTAAACCTGCAACTCACTGTACATTGGACAATGTGAAATAAGCACTGTTTGCCAAGAATAAGTAGGTCTAGTGGGAAATACAAGTCTGCTTCAACAGCAGCATAACCTTTATCCAGTCTGTCTTGTGCTGTACTTTCTATAAGCAGAGCTGTAAATATCTCTACTTTCCAACTTCCTAGTTTAGTTTCTTCCACTTTCTTTTTCCCTTCCTGTACTTTGTAACATTAATCCTTTGTGATGGAGTCACAGAAGCACAAATCTTGTCACCCGCATGTGTGCCATGTGCTGTGACTGAGGGGGATTTTTCCCTGAAATGGCTCTGGGCTCACACCTGAACCCTGTGTTTAACATGTATAAATTTACATCTTCTAACAAGCGCAGATTCAAAGTAACAGCCCTGCACAAATTACACAAAGCGTGAAGTGAATATTGTAGTACAAAATTTGCTACGAGTATAAATAATAAGCTAGTCTCAGCTGATGATTCATGCCCGTATAATCCCGAACTTTAATACATTTCTAATCAATAGGGCTTCACTGATGCAAGGAAATAAGTACTTGAGAATTAATGAAAAAAAAAAAGAAATTTATATTATATATACGTACATATATACGTGTGTGTGTGTGTGTGTAAGTACAGGGAGCAGAGCCGGCATGGAGACAGCAGTGGCTGAGGAGAAGGAGTGGGCTGGATGTGCAGGGAAAATTGGATAGGCAAACAACAGAGGGAGGGGAGAGGCAGGCAAGAGATAGCGAGGCAGAGTGGCAGTGGAATAGGAGAGGTTAGAAAAAAGGATGGGGATGAAGAAGGGAGGGGAAATGGAGATCAGAAAGAGAAAGGTGGTGGAGGAAGAGCTGTTCCTCCCAGTCGTGGGCAACATCCTCAAAGCTGCTTTCATCTGCTCTCACATGTTCTGCCTGTAGGTGGAGAAAACTCCCTGCAAACCTGCCTTACAAAGACACAAGCTGCTCAACAACAATACAGAAAGTTGCTTAATGCAATTTCTTGCAAAAGTTCCCTTTTTAAAAAAAAAAAAAAACCCAATTATTTTCCAACAGAAAATTAAAGGTTTTTTACTTTCAAATCTGTAAAGCAGGCGGTTTGCCTTCCCACCATTATGAATGAAACCGTAGCGTAGACGTAAAACAATTATAATTAAACCTGCAGGCAGGTTTGGCCGGCCCTCACATAGTTTAAATATATTTTACTTTAGCATACAGTCATGGACTGAGGTATCGGGGTAATTACAGTTTCTCGTACTGTTCTTGCTTTTTTCCAGCTGTTTGAAGCTTGTGTCAGTGCAGTGCAACAAGTGTATGTATCAAATTAAAATTACAAACAAGATAAGATATTTCTAATGACTATAATTATATTTTAGCTGTTGTGATTCATTGTGCTAAGATAGTTTCCACAGTGCATATCAACTGTGAACTGTTAAAATTTGCACTTCTAAGCATTTTTGGGGTGGTTTGAGGTGGATGGGGTCTTCAGTATTCAGAGTATTAAGTATTAGGTCTTTTGGGGCACTTGCTGTCCTTAAACTATGTGATTGCCTGAAGTTCAAGCGCAAAGTCTGAAACTCCACAGTAAAGTATCTGCATAGAGACGTACACCCTCAGACACAGAGACTTCCTAAGCGCTCAAAGCAGAAAGAGGATAACAGAGTGAAAGTGATGCTGACTAACAGTGCATGGCATGTCCAAGGTTTATCATAATTATGCCCCAAGGCTATAAACTGTTCCCAAACCATAATCAGCTGAAACAAGGAGACAGCAGAAAAAGACGAAAAAAGCAGTTACATCTATAGCAACCCTATAGATGGAGAAATGTTAATAAGGAAGCTCATGAATGCAAGACTTTTAAAATAGGCTTTTACTTATTTTCTTATGCTAAATTTCTTATTTTAGTAGTTCACAAAAAAGGTTAAAAGTGTCTTCTGGCAAGATGCTTTCAGTAAACGGTAACAACACTTTGCATCCTAAAGTCATTTTCTAGGATGAAGAGGAAACAATTACATCCTCTAGTTTAACGTAGCAGCTATGGAAATCAGCCAAAAAAAAGAAATAAAAAACAGATTTAACTTGTCATGTTGTTGCCCGAAGCAATCCTCTAACTCTCCTCCACATCAACTGATGTCTCTCCATCAGAACGCTTTTTTTTTTTTTCAAAAGCCATTGTCTTCTAAAGCGCTTTGATAAAAGCAAATGTTTTTTATGAGAGAGGAGGTTTTACTGATGTTTGCTCCAGGTGGAGAATATATTCCTGAAAATGAGGGTGTGGTCTGGTGGAACATCTCACAGCTGGACGTGGTGAAGTCTGTGAGTCATCCATTGAAACTCGGAGCTGGATTGTAAAGATAGCAACCTCAAAGACAGCGAGTGGAAAAATAAAATAAAGAAAAATAAATCAGCGATCTAAGAAACCCGGCTGGTGTAGAGTTTATGGTCCACAGTAGACTTTGTGATGTGGCGTAGCTTCCTGGACTCAGCAAGCTAATTAACTTTATACTGTAAACATCTGAAGTGGTGGGAGCAATCTCCAATGTTATTCCAAATGCTTTAATTAAGACCTTTATTTTAATTAAAGCATTTTTCACAGGAGTTGACGGAACAGTTTAATTCAAGTATGTGTAAAACCAATGACACATGCTTTTTAAAAATCAAGTACAACCTCAAGTGTTTTTCTTTTTTTTTTTAAATCCATGCCATTTATTCTAAAATCAAAGGCTTTGCTGGCATTTGTAGTATGTAATTAATTATTGCATAATTGATTCAGTAACAAAAATTTGTTAGGAAAATTTAACCTTTAAATTGTTTCATTCCACTTTGACGTCAAAGAGAAAATAGCAGATTTTTTGGTTTTTTCTCTGGTGCTGTGACTATTGAAATCCTTAACTATTCATGTGCAAAAAATGACCTGCTTTTTGCTACAAAAAAAAATCTAACAAAATGATTTTAATTGGTTGGAATATGGCAGAAGGAGGGGAACACCATTCCTTTCAAGTCTACAAAGTTAGGCACAGCGATTAATCGTGATTAATCACACTGGCAGGGTGTGATTAATCCAAACAAAATTTTTAATCGATTGACACCACTAAACCAGGATATAAATTTTCCTCTAGATAAAACTGTACAATATACCCAGGTTTACATTTACATCTACAGTCTTATCATCTATACAGCCACAGGATATTTCTGTGCTAATTTCTGAACTTAAGAGGAGATTCTGTCAAATTTCAATTCCAGGCGTATGAGATTAGGTAGAAATTAAAAACTTAAAATATTGTTATTTAAAAAACCCTGCAATGTTAGATTTATTAAAGTACCACAATAATAAATAAGTCACAACTGTGGTTTATTAGAAACTGAGTCATTCTGATGTAAGATTTAGGGTTAGGGATGCAATATTCAGAAGACTCCCTCACTGTGTACTTTGACATATTACTGTCAACAACCACTTAACAAACACACAAATATCAATACTGCATCGTTGCTCTCATGCACACTTCCAAGTGCTGGCCAATCCAATCCAGTCCATTCAAAATCCACTACAGCATGAGGAACAGAACAGGTGACACTGCTTGTTTCTGCCAGTCGCTGCAAAGAAAGCCTGTCTAAAGCAGCGCCTCCTGGGCTCAGAGACCACATTAATTAAGCAGCAGGGAGACCAGAATTCAAGGCCCTAAGAGTCTCACTTCTTCAGAGTTTCCATTTTGCTTGCACCAGCATTAAGACAGTAATCAGACAGATAAAGAAATGGAAACTTCATCTGCAGAATAGTAGAAAATCTGCCATCAGAAAACTTACCTTTCACCACTCAAGCAAACTTCCCGGCAGATCATGAGCTGAAAGATGAGAAAAACACAAAACATTAGATTAAGGTCTATACAGAATAAAAACATAAACTAAAAACCAATGGCACTTATTGGAAAAGGTTCATAATGGATTGAATCTAAAACCCAGACCGACACAATGATCTGTTTCCTTGCACTGATGCACTGCTGTTCCAGACTCTTACAGTGTTAAAGGGCAAACATTTATTAGCCACTGATTACATTTGGCAGGCTTGTGTGTCTGACACTTAAAGCTTTGTAATTTTCCAGTCTGTTTCAAAAATTCAGTCTTCGCCACAGACATCCAGTCACTGCTTGAACATTTCCAACAGATTTCATTTAGGAGAAATTAGAAAGTTGGAAATAGGAAGGGCAACTTCCTGGTTAAGTTCACACTGAAAGGTTGCCTGAAACAATTAAAGATCAACTGGAAGAATATCATGACGATTACACGCATGAGGCGCCCAAGTACTAACAGATTCAGAAATAAGTGAGAAAAAAGGGAAAAGGGAAGTTAAACAAAAGTGGCAATGATAAGCAGAATACGTCATTCAACTTTGCCCCATTTATTTTTTCAGACAGCAACATAAAATTCAAGCTTGCCAGTGGTTGTTATTGATAGAATTGATTCTGGCAGAGAAATATGACTGCAGAGTGTAGAGGCTGAGTGGTTGAACAGTTGATGTCATAATGCTGAAGGGGGGATTTATTCCTGTTTTATATGCACGCTATATCATAGTTACTGGGACTAAACAGCTTTGGTTTGATAGCTACACAGTTGTGCCATGCCTGGGCTTGGTGATAGTTTGAAAGAACACAAATGATATTCTACAGTGCTGAAGTACTCCCACTCTTTGACCTTTTTCAAATTTTTTCACATTATACCACAAATTTCGGTGTGATTCAATTGGGATTTTATGTAATATACCAACACAGAATAGTGCATAATTGTGAAGGGGAAGAAAATTGGTAAAAAATGTTCTATTTTGACTGCTACACACTGAGCAAAACGTGACTTTTATTACAACTTATCTAGACAACACAACAACAACAATAATAATAATAATAATAATAATAATAATAACAGTTTTGGAGGATGCCCAGCATTAGTCACATCTTCCATTAGTGGAATCCAATGCAAACATAATTTGGGGAGAAGCAAATGAGAGAGCAGAACACCACAGAGAATTTGGATTCAGATAATTGCCAGCCCCACAGAGTCTGATCCATCCCTCTGCTAAAGAGGGTTTTGTGACCCGTGGGGAATGCAGAAAATGATTAATAGTTATACTGCAGCAATCAGTGTGCAATAAGAGAGAGGTCCAGCCACCTTTTGTAGATTTATGGCTAATAACCGGCCTAAATCTCGCCACACTAGTTCTTTCAAGACCTTATGGAGTTAGTTGGGGTTTTTTTCAACATAAAGAGGGAAAACAATTTGTTTTCTGAGTCATACTATGTGAGTGCTTGTAGATTTGGGGAAAACTATTTTCAGCTTAGCTTTTCCAAGCATGTGAGAAATCAAGTGTTACACAAATAATAAGGTCCCTGAAAAAAAAAAAAAAAAAAAGATCAACTTTTGAAAAATTTTTTTGATGGTATCCCGAGGTGTCCGATTATATTAAGAGCCTCCAAAATTAGAATAGAGAACTTGACAAGTAAAATTAAAAATCCTTTGAATCATTTACACATAATTAGCTCCTTACACTGTGAACAGATCGTAAACTCTCAAAGGGATCTTCAGCAAGTTAAGATTCCTAACAAGGGCTACATTTATTCAGCTGCTGTTTGACGACACCTTGACAGTACATTATGCTCTAAATAGCCCCTAATAATGCTGCCAGGGTGTGTAGCAACTGTTGAAACAGACATGATGACCTTCTGAGAACGCCATCTGTTGCACAGCACAGCCACAGCAAGGCGGTATTAGTCAGTCAGGCTGAAAGAGTCGCATTACAAGGCAAAAACAGCGTTCCCATGCAATGCAAATAGCAGAATGCAGTGTTTCCACATTGCAAATTGCAACTGTGAAATCAGTAGAATTTCAATTTGCAGCCGATAGAAATTTCTACTAAAGAAATCTGCAATATGATGCCTTTGACACAATAGTATAAATAGTACACAGAAACTGTACACTATTGCTAAAAGTAGACAAAAATGTGCTGCTTAACGAGCATGCTAACGCCAGACCTGCTAAGACTGAAGTTTAAATTAGCATGCTAATACTGGTGTAAGATGCCTAAGCTGCAGTACTATCCAAACTTCTCAGGTGTTGTGAACAAAAATGACAACTCATTGTCATAAATGACTAACATTTCATTTCATTGCTATCAAGTTAAAAAATAAACATACCAAGGCTAAGTTAACTGCATTTCAACGTAAAGAGCCCAGCTTCAGCATTATTTACATTCAAATTTCATTTTTAAACCTGGTTAGTTGGTGTGAGATGGTTAATGTTTTTTAGGGTCATTAATTTACAAAAGATTGTAACAAGGTTACATAATTTGCCCCTCAATAAGTTGGGTCAACCTCAGCAGCAGCAATGAGCAATTAGTCCTGCTACATGACATGAACTTAAGGTCACCAACTCAGAGCCAAAACATGTTCCGGTCCCAATATTTATGGTTGCGTTAACTACACCACATCATTCATGTCCTAAAGCAGCAAAGCAGCTCCAGACCATCACGCTAACACAACAATGTTTGAGGATCTTTCTCTGAAAGAAGTAGGAGACGCATGGACAATTGCACAATGCAACATTTCTAAAGGGAATTACTATCTTTTTACTGTGGTTTTAATGATAGATTGGACAAGCGACTATTTTGAATGCACCTGTAGTATCGGGAACATTAAAGCTGGCAAACGTAGTGAGGATGTGCGCCCTAGCTAAATAACTACAGTGATGCCAGGACTCAGTACTTAAATGGGGCCTGCCCATAGCAATGCATAAGGAGAGCAGTGTCTGACTTGCGACATGCATGCACATGCATGTGATAGAACACTGGCATGTGGACTATCACGTGCTAGTGATAGTCCACATGCCAGTGACAGCATTTAAGCTAACATTAGCATTTAGGCTAATTGGCGCCTATACAATACTTTCAACAGAACAAATTGCACAAGTCCATGTTAGTCAACATGCTTTTGATTCTGCACATGCTATTGACTATACTGCAGCTAAGCTTAGCATTGATGCTAATCAGAACGCTGGGTCCAAACCGACGGGCACACTTTGGCAGGCCCCAGTTAAATTTCTGCAGGAATTTTCCAGTTTGCTATTGTCACCTCTTTCATTTGCCACATTGAGTCCAATAACTTCCTTATGATTTTTCTGCCTTTGGACTTTCACTTTTTCACAAACATTTTTCTTCTGTATTCCTTGGTGTCAGGGTCACTGTCCTCCAGCTCCACTCTCGGCTTTGCCCTTACCTCCCTGATTTTTCTCCCTCTCCTTTTCCAAATTCTGTCCATTGCCCTGCTGACAGGCACCCATCAACCTGGGTGCAATTTAAAAAGCCCTTTAACAGCTGCCATTCCACAGAGCTGGCTATCAGTCCATCTGCCAAAGCCCAGACAGCGTCTCTCCACAAGTCCAAATGGAGTGAAGGTGAAACACACCATTTCTCAAAGATCTCCTGAGCTGAGGAGACAGTAACTGAGGCGAAATTAAGATGCAGAAATAAAACTTGGAATCCAAGGAATTTGCCTATTTTGAAAAATAGCCCTACATTTCTTTCCCGTTGACAATATCAGAAATGATCAACTTTAGTCCATGAGTCTTTGAAGCAGAAAACTCCTGGGCCATTTGCGTTGCAGCAGAGATTCATTGCCTTCTGCTGAGTTTGTGTTTGAGCTGAATCAGTGCGCCCACCTGCCTGCGAACGCTGCATACATGTTGTCCGAAACAATCAAGTGAAAACATCTCAGACTGGAGACTGGACCAACTGCTGTTGTGCATTTCTCTCCTCCATATGTCTTTGTCAGAAATCGTCACCATGCGTGGGATGAGGGAGGAAATCAATCCAAGAGCTGCTTTTCCAGTTGCTCTGTTGTGAAAGCAGCTAAGAATTTGCGCTGATATTCGACAGATCAGCTCACGCTGCCAAATGTAACAACTGGCCGACCAGACCATCTGGTCTCCATTGTCCAATGCTAATTTAAAGAAAGTGGAGACTCGTCAACACTATTTACATAATCTCAGTAAGCAAGTTTGGCAGATTTATGTGAGAACAACATTGTTGGTTTAGACAGGTAAAGTTTGTAGTGTGAGCTAAAAGAGAAATTGTGCTAAGGTGCCCCATGACAGACTTGCCAGCTAAATATGTCTAAATATGTTAAATCCAAATATTTAGTCCTTCAAGTAACTGGCTCTCATGATAACACACTTCAGCAAACGTATCTAACTTTCAGATGAATTTTCTGAAGATATTTTCAATTGCTGTTTCTGGGGCGGCCTCTGCCATTGTGTTGGGATCTCTTTCTGTCTGCCAAAGCTTTTAGTCCATTGTGTAGCAGCATCACTTTTTGCCTGCAGCCAGAAGACCACATGAACAAAAGCTCGAGCTGGCTGGGTCACACTGAGATGTACCTGGGCATGTATGCATGTTTTGCACGGACTGTGGATGGTAATTGTCAAGTCCATTAACATGAGAGAGTGTTACAACTCCCAAGCTGTTGAGGTCTGGGGGGGGTCATGCGTTATAGACAGGCATCTTTTTTGATTCCATTCAGCAAAGCAAATTAATGGAGTTGAAGTGGGTCTTCTGGAATTAAATTAAATTAAATTTGCTGTCCGAGGAAAGGCTTTGATGTGACAAAAATTAGGCTAGGGTTGTAGTTTTGTGTGCAAATTAAAGGATACCATTAGACAGAAAGCACAATATTAATAATATTAGATATTCAGGAATGTTTTTTGTTTTTTTCCTATACATGAACAGTGACTTTATCCATCAAATAAACATCAACATTATTTTTTGGTTAAGCCACCCAAACAGATTTTGATGAAGGAATATATTCTGGGTTTCATTCATCTGGCTAAGAGTTAGGCAATAATCAGAAAATTCACCCAGGAAAAACTTAATTTGGAGAAGATTTTATCATGCAGTTGAAGTAAATTATGTTAGCAGTGACACAAAACTCTGTTTGCCTGCAGTTTGTGGGTTTGTGGCTGTTTTTCAGTGTTTTATAGTTTCATTTTAAACTTTTTTTTTCCACACAGTGCTCTGTCTAGGTGCAAGAGAAGTCATAGATCTCTATTGGTACAACTACACCATTTAATAGCAGGAGTGTCCTTCCCATGCCCTTCTGTAAAAGCCAAGCATCATTAGTGAGAGGGTTAAGAGCAGGGCCAGTCGCCCATATGTTTCAATAATTACCCTGCGCTTCTGACAAGCCACATATAAAAAAAAACATACAAAAAAAACTACTTGTTTAGGAGTTTATTTTTCTGAAATGCTTTCAAAGGAAAATTCTAAAGGGAAACTGTGGATTTTTTTTTCTTTTAAATAAGGTTCTGTGAAGTAAGTATTAGAAATCGTCCCCTTACATGTAGAAAAGTTAATAAATTCTCAAAGTTGTCGAATACTAACAAGTAGTCAGATGGACCCCCCTTTTAATCAGATTTATGCAGTTTAATAAAACCCAATTAAGAAAATGTTAATGTCTCTGGGACACAATACCATATATATATTGTCTGTTTACAACTTCATATGAAATTGTTGTAAAGTTTGTAGCTTTTTCCTTAAATGAACAATGTATAAAAGGCTGGTATTTAGGTATTTTATTTTGAAGTGCTGGTGGAGGTTAGTCTGGGAAGTGACGTAAGCCTGAGGGTAAAATAGTATATTTCCGGTTGTGCTCGCTACCTTCCTTCAGCACGTGGGACCGCATTCATGGCGTATTCCGGAGAATTGATGCTCCGAGTGTTAAGTTGATGACGAGAAGTAAGTTAGCGCATTCACGTTCTGTTTCTTTGTTTAATCTAGATTCTGTTTATTACGATTGTAAGTTATGGAGGGGGAGCGAGCATGTGATACTGTGGGGCGCTCTGGTAGCAGGGAGTTCCGTTTAGCCTGCTCAGCTGTTGTAGGTTTGCTTATATCACGTTATTTGTACTTGTAGTTCAGCTGCTTCTGTTATTCTCTTCGGGTTACCGCAGCGGATAAAGTAACAGAGTAAGCGCTGCCGACGGCCGCCATTGTGCAGTGATGGTACCTGCCCGCACGAGGGCGCCATTGTGTGTTTTATGTTAAATTGAACCAGAAGACTTTCTGTTATTGGGTTTGTTTACTTAAGTAGTACCTAAGGATGTACTCTTTATGTACCCTGAGCTATTTGTATATGTTGTAGATTTATGTACACATATATGGTTGAGTTTATTTCTTTTAACATATTTGTTTGAGTTTGGGTGAGTTGAACCTGTATTGTTGTAATATATTGATCTAATAGTAATTCATTTATCATTACAGACTACTGGCAACACTGAGTATCATTCTAAATAAATCAGCTCACATCCACCGTTAAGTTCAAGCCTCATGTCCTCTTTCCTGTATCCTGACCGATACACCATCCTGTTTGCCGCCAAGACCTTCGAACCTATCCCAAATTAACAAACAATGTTTTGAGTTGCTGCTCTGTCTGATTTTTCAGTACAAAATATTTTTTCCAGGCTTAAACTTTCAGAGTTCTGAGTTTTCATGTCTAGTTAAAACATAATTGGAAAAGTGTTTTTATTTCAATGAACACACAGACACAGGAAGTGGGATGAGGTGGAGAGATGGATAAACAAATAGATGGTTTGGCCTTTTTCTCCCATTTCTTTTTACTTTTCTGCAAACTCAATGAAATGTGACATGTCTTCCAGGGGTAAGGGAACTATTACTGATGGCTTCAAAGAAGCACATTTAATAACAACGCGGGTAAATCCTTGATATAATATGGGACAAAAATGGATGATAAAATCCAGTGACTGGTACATTACAGTGAAGAGTTGCCTTATAAGCAGAACCAAATCAGCTAATTTGTGGACCATAAACTCAAAAACTAAAAACATTGAGCTAAAGGAATACAATAAACAGGCAAATAAAACGGAATAAGTTTTTACAGTTTATCTCTTTGCTAATTTCAAAAACCATTCTTCCATCTCCATCCAGAGAACTGTTTATTTACAAACAGCAGTCTGCAGCAATTTGCAGTTTTAATGTTCATTCAGCTTTAATAAATCCAGTTCATGGGCCGTTTTAAAGAGAATTTACACAGTTTTACAAACTGATCTAAAGTAATTCCTGCTAATTACTTTAAATTAGTAAGAATTTCAGTATTTGTAATGGAGGAGATCCCATTACACTGATTAATGCCAACAGCAAATAACTGTTTTACTACTTTCTTTTAGTTACTATTATAATGTAACTGATTAGACCGTAAGTTATGCCCCTAAATACCACATATGGAATCCGTGCAAAAATCACATTGTGCATCAGTTTGATCTAAATGTATTGGAGAACTTGTTGTTAATGTGTTTTTATTCTGTTCTCATCATTCCGGCGCTCTCATGAATGGAAATCTCCTAAAAAGAGAAGTTGTTAAGCCATTTGGATCAGCCATATCCCTGGGCAAAGCAGCAATTAGAGCCTAAGCTGCCTTGTAAAATCAATTAGGAGTTGTAGTGTATGTTACAGGTACAAGAGCGGCTGGCACCTCTCTAAATGGACCAGGGAGGGAGCTTTTAATCTTCCACGCAAAAGACTGTAATCTGCACCATTTAGTCACCAAGTTTTTATAAGATATATCCTGGGATATCCTGCCAGGATATTATATGCTTCATAGGGTAGTTCTTACTTTTATATATAAAAAAAAAAAAAGTTATAACAGAGGCGTCTATATTGCAAACTTTAATCTTTTCTGTTTAGAGCAACTTTCATGAAGTTCAGCCAGGGAATTTTAAATTTCTTTCGGGTTGAACCTTTTTTTTTTTTAAACAAACCCATTAGGAAGAATAATTAAAGCTTATTTATATTTTGTATCCTAACACCACACAGGCATATTTTTCTTTAGTTGGATTAGAAGCTTAAGTGCTTTTTTTTTTCTCTTCATTTTTCTCAATTTGCCCCATAAACATTCTGTGGTAAATTCACAAAATTATATGCTGGTACAAAGTGTGTTTGCACATTTGTGCTTCTAGTCGTGAATCAGAGCACGGAAGTAGAAATATTTCTAAAATGTCTTCACCCGGCAAACTGGCTGTATTGGCTATTACTTTTACTCATGAACAACTAGTTCTGGGAACATGTTAAACAAAAACATGGTGTGTTCAACTACAAGTCTCCAGAAATGGAACAATTTGAAATACAAGGGGATTTTTTTTACTAGTTTAATTCCAGTTGGATTCATAACTCAGTTGTGATTCACAATTAACCTCTTGTTTCCCAATAAAACTGCTTGTTTAAGTTTCACAAAGATAATTAATGAGAGTGGCATTTTCAGCTCTCTTTCCCGCCTTTTGCGTTACTGTTGAGGGAACAGATGTGCCACGCAGGCCTCAATGTGAAAGGAAGAAGAGTGATAGGAAATGAAGTCGGAAGCATCTGTCGCTTTGAAAGACGTCATGTTATTTGTCATCCAAATGATTGCGAGGCAGCAGCACAAGCACTACAAATATCTTCTATGAGTACGAAAGCGTTGCAAACAGCAGTGTGCACCAGGAGAGACAGTAAGTTGTTCGGTCAGTTAGGAGAGGTCTGCTATTTATAAATATGTTTTCTGAAGCCATTTTGTACACCTTTTTTTAAAAAAAAAAATACTGACATTAAAACATCAATGAGGTAACGTCAGAGTATGACTTCACAGATTTCTCTGGGGTTCATGGCAGATAATAACTTGCCTCTTTAAAGCAGCTGTCTCTCTACCTGTGCAGCAACTGGTCATTACCAACATCATTTCAGAGTTGTTTAATGTGCTGCTGATGTTTCTGTGACAAACTGGGTCATGTGAAAGCGTGGGGTCCATTTTAACTTTCACCAAGGTCAGTAGGTCTCTGGTGGCTTATGGCCCATTCAGCTGGGAGCTGCAATTACGTGGCGTATCACACTGGTTTAGCCACCAGCTTTAGTTTCACATTAATACCATGCATCATCTCTGGTTTTCATGTCACGCCGTATTTGCAAGGCCACGGAGAGGCCACAGGGAAATCACTATAGTTCATATGTAAATATGAGAAGCTATGCTGACTTCACCTTCCCTGCATGGGTTCAGATCAGAGTAGCATGGGAATGACAAAGTTCAAAGCACTTTCATTTTAAATGCTATTGGTTGACTGTGGTCTTAAAGTACGAGGAAAAAGGGCATTAAAGGCATACAATGATGTGAACCTTACTTAAAATGTGAATATAAGTTCGATTAATTTAAACTGAACTAATTGTGGATTCAAATATGTGGATTTCATCATATTTTTAAGTTAAGATAGTATTTATTAAGTTAAGTTTTGCCTATTTGTTATGATCAAATCCACAGCAATATGGTTAAAAAAAAGAAGTAAAATAGGAGTTATGTCATAATGTATATGCAGTTTTTAAGAAACGTAGTTCAAGGAAAGAAAATGAATTGTCCTAAGAAATACTGAACTTTTGGTGCGCACTCTGGTTCTATTCTGCCGCTGCTTATTTATGCAACATATAACTGGAAAAAAAATCTCTGCAAACAGCTGTAACAAAAATGCAAAAAAACAGCCGTCTACGACTATCGACTGCTTCTCCCTCCATACAGTGAACACATTACAGGGAGCGGATGAGTGAACAATGGTTTTGTTTTTGTGCAGTTTTTGTACAGTAAGGCACATCCTGCTGTGGTAAAATAGTTTCACGCTCTGATCAGTGGAGCATGAGCATTTCACTGACTGCTGCTGTACTTTATCAATTCTGCAGTTCGCAGGAAATGCTGCGAGTTTGTTTCTTCTTTGCTGGCCGAAACCGAGTCAAAGATGAAAATCGGAATTTAAGTTCTCAATCAGAAAAAAAAGAAAACTGGTCTTGCATTGGCTGTTATTTCCTATTCTAATTTTCAATTTCTGTCTTCTTTTACAGAAAAACCACCCATCTGGCTGTTTTCCCCTCCGTCTTCCCTCTAGAGTAAAATAAATGAATAAATAAGTGGAGAAGAGCAGAAACAACACAAAGAGCAGCAGAATTGATGTGATTTTCTGTGCTGACATTTCAGACAACACCATATCTGGGACGCTGAAATCTTCAATCTTTCCCAATCAGGTCGAACCACAGAAGTTACTCGGAGCAGAAAATGAATACAAGTTCAGATATTGTGGGTAACAATGGCATCAAGGTGTGCACCTTTCCCCACCAGGGGGGACAGCAAAAGGCCTCAGGCAGCAAATCTAAACATTTGAGGAGGAATTGGAAAATATAGAGGCAAAGAAAATTTCCCTGACAAGGATTACAAAGACACGCTCCTTTTTTTTTTTTTTTTGACTACGATGCTGTTCTGCCCGCATGTCCGTGTACGCTGTTGTCTACGGTGATTACAAGTGGCATCACAATGCAGTTTGAGAATAATGAAAGTGCTTGGTTCATGTTTTCTGAGCCTTTCAGCATGACAGGAGGTGGCATACCGCAGAATACAAATCACCTCCGAACACAATATATAAAACACTAATTTGATTTTTTGATATACACGAGATTACCTGAATATTAACGCTGCGAGAGTGACTCATTTTCTGAGCGGATATTAATTGGCTGCAAAAGCTGAGAGCAAGAAAACGCTCCATCAGCTCTCAAGCATTGCAATAAAGACACACACACCCACACACACAAAAAATACAACAAGAAACAGCCCAAGGTATTCAGAAAACCAATGTGTCACACAGTTGAGCAGATATTCAGGAGGCCCCGTGCTGGGCCGGGTGTGTTCGGAGCGAGCCGCGAACCACCCGAGTGGAACGTGCTGAAAAATAATTAGTACAATAAACTTAGTGAAAAAGGAAACACAACTTGAGGAAATCAACTGTTAAGGAACATCTGAGGCTGAACAAAGCTGTGCCCGAGCATATGCTCCTCATGCCTTCACCCCCTCCTCCCCTAACAAAGCTCAATCTTCCATCACTGCTGGGAAGAAGAAGAAAAAAAAACTATTTATAGAGCAAATCCAGTCATTCAACTGTAATGGCTCCTCAAGATGTGCTCTTCGATGTGGGTGCTTTTTTTTCCCCTCCCCTTGTATATATTCTTAACATATAAAATGCAGTATGTGGCGTCTTTATGCAAAGAGGAAAGCACAAAACATGGAGCTCAGTCTATAAAATTGCTCAACCTTATTGAGCTAATTAAATACAGGAAACTTAAAAAGTCATATCACTTAAACTGGAAAACAGAAGTAGCCGCAAACACAAGCGGGAGTCTTTGGTTTTCTCATAACCTCAGTCAGGGGGGAAACAAACATATATATGTGCGGAGATTTGACACATCGGTGTTCTCAATAAAATTCCACTTAGTGTGCAGTTTTCAAAGCAGCGGAAAGATCCAGCAGACCGGTCCCTCCAAGTTTATTGTCAGTGTAGTTTTTACCAACATCCTGATTTCCTACCGCTTTGAGTCACATCACGGTGGTCCGGTGGTTACAGCACTGTTGCCTCACACCAGCTTACCAGCTGGAGTTTCAGTTGGTGCCTTTGCATGTGGAGTTTGCATACAATTCCCATGGATCTCTGTGTTTACGCTACACAAACTGAATTTTCTACAGTATCTGCTACAGCAGTACCAGATTACTCTGGTAATTTCTCCAGGTACTCCAGTGTGATATGCCGAATGCACCAGTAAATAGTGTGGCTGATTTCCAATGTGTATTTCTTGTAATAACATTTTAAATTAAACTGTTGTAGCACTACCTATCATAAGCAGTTATAATTAAAAGTATTATTCTATAAGTTGAGGCAAGACCATAGCATGTGTAAGATAGAAGTCTGTGGTTCTTTAACAATCAGCGGTTTAAAGTTTAAAATGGATATAACAGGGGAAATGACCAGTACTCTGTTTATCCTTCCTGTATCAGCTGAAAGTTTAACTCTGTCTTATAGCTTGAATTACCGACAGATATGTCTCAACACGTAAATTATCTTCCTTTGAAATATTTGTTTTCTTCATTTTCAAACACCTCTTTGCGACTCGCTACGAGTTTCCAGTGTTCACATTGTAGTTTGTGTGACCTGTTAGCATTTGTGTACAACTTAAAAGGCTATCCATGTACTGAAACCATGGGGTGCATATCAGTTTGGTATAATTGTGGTTTAGTATTTTTCTGAATACTGGTAGACAACTTTTTTAAATAGTATATTATGATCTGAAACCTTTGCTTAATACTTTATGTTTTGAGTTATTTTGGGTCTGATGCCTCTGGGCCAGTTGAGGTTCATCTAATAAGATGAGTTCTACTCTCAAATCAAACCAAGGTAAGTGTGAGTTAAATCCCATGTGTGTGCCGACGTTTTAGTGGGAGACTTGTGATGGACTGGTGACATGCGCACAGTGTCTCCCATCTCTTCCCCATTGACCACTGGCGATAAGCCCCCCATCGGGCAGACCACAGCTTTGCAGTATCAAATGCAAGCTTACTTTCTTGTTTGTCTTTGGCCATCCTAAAATAGCCTGGCCTCCATGTGCTGTCAACATTACAGGAGCCTGTTCTGGCTCTGCTGTTCACCACGACCATTAGCGTGATGTACTTTCATCTATCATTCCGATGAAGTCCATTTAGTGGTATTTGGAGAAAATCCCACTGAATGTTGGCCACCACCTCATATAATCAGAAGTCCATAACAGTGAGCTGTAATTATCTGTACCTATACAGTCCTCCCACACAGTCTATTCTGCTGGAGCTTACTGCAGCGGCTCGCCTGAATTGGGGGGTATTTATACATGAAATTAAGGTGTAATTAAAATCGGTCTGGTGCTAAAGGGGCTGAAGGTGATTATGCTCATTTGCATAGTAGACTGATTTCTTTTTTTAATGCTTCCCGCACAATTACAACTAGCTCTAGCACATCTTAGGCATCCGTCGTGGATAACATTTGAAGCGAAAGCAAAACTTTTGTTCTGATTAGAGGAAAAAGGGTTTTGCATCTGATAACAATTTTCATTCCTGAATGTTTTCCCAGAGTAAGGCAAATGATTGACATGCCACCCATGTTAGTTAGCAAAGCAGACTAAATATAAAAACGCACAGAGCCTATTTTGAGGAGTCTAGGAAATGTTTTCCCCCTGATTGAATTACCATCCTGTTGTTTCGGAAATGATTAGGAAAGTATGCTGTGAAAGTTTCTGGTGAGAATCTGATGAGAAGTCGTTTAAACCGGACCTCCAAAAAACAAACATTAGTATTCAAGTCATTTTTCACAGCCGCAGCATTATCTAATTTTCTCCATTGGCTTGTTTTGTAGCAAATGAGGGACTATTATATGGAATATAGACCAAGGAGAAACTCATTACTTCTCACATTATCACTGGAAATGTGTTTCGGAAAAACCAAGCTCGGCCTGGTTGCATGCTGAAGCCTTGGCGGCCTGTCCAGGTTGTAAATGGACCCCTCTCGGCTGATTTGCCATTGTGTGTCCACAGCCGTGCCCGATATTTGGTGAAGGGATGTCATGACTGCTCCAGCTGTCACGGGCACAGCTGTTCACTTTCCCCTTGAGTGAGCGAGCTGCTTTCACCCTGAGGCTTGATGCTGACTGCGTGCGCGTGTGTGTGGGTGTGGGTGTCCAATACGAGTATGGACAAACACCGAAAGGTGCACTTGTTATGCAGCCTTTTCCAAGATTCAAACATTTAAACAACTGTGAACAAGGAAACTGGAAGGTGAGCGCACTCGAGATACTGCAAGTTCTTCCAACAAATTATTAATGGCCTCCAGATTTCTTGCTGGTCCAACACAGCAACTCTTATGTAACCTGAGTACATTGTCACCGTGGAGCTTATGGTTTTCAGAGTCCAGCTTTTCTTTTGAATGGAACCACGATAAGTTTGAAACTTTTACCACCTTTAATTTAGCACTCAAATCTGTTAAAGGAGAAATATAAAAAGTAAAAAAACAACAAAAAAAAAGGTACAGTAACCTGGCTTACAGAGCTTATTTATTGTCAGTCTTCTTTAATCAGAATGCGTCAGCATCCCAAATCTTGACCTGCAAATGATTGCCTACTGGGCCTTCTCCATATTAAATAGATAGTCAGAACATCTCTTGCCCACAACCCTCATCAGATGACCTCAAAACTTTTCTGCAAAATTTAGCTCTGGGCTCCAGGTCAGCCATTCTAAAGCTTTAATGTTTGAGTTTATTAAATTATGACATATTGTTCTACAACTTATTGTTCTACTTTTTATCTTTACTTGAGCACTACTATGAAGAAGTATCACTGCTCTTATTTGAGTAGAATTTCTGGATATCAGCTATGAATAACTTCACTCCATGGAGAATAATAATGTTTTAAACAAAGTTGAAACCAGACACAAACAAACCTCGAGTTTGTGTTAAAGTGAAATTTATTTTTATATTTAAGCTTGTTTACACTTTTATATGCATGGTACCTGCTGTTTTACACATTTTATATGGAAAAAAAAAGATTTTGAAACCATACTGCATACTGAAGCAAAATGAGTCTTCTGCTTAAGTTTTTCATTTCAATTTTTAAAATACCATAATTTCTATGCTTATATATTTTATATCTGCTTGATGGCAATTTTAAATATTAAATGGGTAATATGGTCAGCTACTCAGTGGCCTCTTTGTAAAATACTTTTTAATGTCCTTTTACCCAGCTCTGGTACCAGCAGACTGGATGCTCTATATTAATATGTTTTCCATATGAATGCAGCTGTTTCCCAACACAGATTCCCAGGACACTTTCTCGCTGTCTTCTCTCTTCTCTCTCAGCTGTGAATAAAAGATGGTAGCATCACAAAATCTAAAAAAAAAAAAAAACAGCACTCCAAAACTCTTCAAAAAGAAAAAGTGTATTTTAGTCAATTAGGTTATGCAGCTTTTCCTTCTAAAAGATTGGTTTATGTATGCGGTACTTACATAAAGCACCCCATTTCCACCTTTTTCCATTTAAGGTGGAATAAAATGATAGATGATTTCTTTTTTTTTTTATTTCAGACCGTTGGGAATTAACAGGGAGGAGTCACTTTTAAGATCAACTGTAGATGAGTTTCTATCAAGAGAACCAGCTAAAACAAAAAAGTGTTGTTGATGAATTCATCGGTTTATGATTGATGCTTCTCCCCTTTGGCCCGGCCATGCATTTACTTTCTCACAGCCCTCTTCGCGCCACAACAGCGTACTTCGTAAGGTGTAGATGTTCCTGGTGCTGGAAGGGCTATATTGATTGCATACTGAAGCAGTCAGTTATGATGAATGGTGGACTTGCTGGATCAAATTCAGAGATTTATTGGCCAGTGGTGGTGTCATTAGGGCTTTGTGATGGGTGAATTAATTTGGCAATTAAATGAGAGGGTGATACTGTGTTACCTCATCAGCTCTGACAAGCAGACCCCAGACCAGAAAGAAATGGTATGAAAGACACTTTATCATTTTGCACGTATAGAGTCTTTGGCCTTTGGCATTAACATTCATCATGTACCTGTAGAGTTTTCCTTGGACTTGCATGATGGAGCGCACTATGAGCAGGAATAGTGAAAAACAACGTACGCTGGTCAGGCATTGGTTGGTTTCTAGTTTCAATTATGTTCTCTGCTGTGCTACAGCTCCTCCCCCACATTTCCTGCTGTAAATGTGCAGGTTAGTTATCATGACCTTAGGGGAAAAACAGGTTTTCTGTAACAGCAAGTAGTTTCTCCGCCATTAGAATGTTTGCAGTTGGTACACCAGAATGATTGACAGTGCAAAAACCCTCCTCCTGGCTCTGGTTTATTATTTTGACCAGTGGCAATAGGACTACAGGAAAGAGGTGGAAAAGCTTCACTTTTTCCACACATCTGTCACATATTATACTGTTACAATATAGTGACATTTTTAACAAATATATTTAAAAAAATTATTAGAGTTAAGTTTGAATACACACGGTGGAAAGCATTTGGGCAATTCTGCCAAAGCTAACATCCATAGTCTTTGTTATGGGTGGGTGTACAACCAGTCAGCACCAATCATCTTTAGCATTGGCAGCTTTGCAAATACCAGCCAATAGCATGTCAATTAATATTGCATCTGCATATTTCAGCTTCCTAAGCTGGGTTTTATTTGCTAAATAAAAAATCTGCAAAGTACTATTGAGAATACAGCTAGGTAGCTAGTTGCTAAGCTAAACCTAAAATAAATGACATGTTAGGAAACGCAAATGAGAGCTATGGGTAGTGGAAATGACACACCAGGGAACGCCCTCTTTGGGCCGTAGCTTCGATAGTGGCTATCAAAGGAGATCACAAATTCTTCTTGGTGCCATTTTTTCTGTTACCTCCTAAAGATGGCATGATAGAATGGACCAGCTGTATTTTGGTATTAATAAATGGAAATCATGAATTCAACTCTCTGACTGTTCTTTAACCTCATACATCAAGAACTCAGCATGGAGAGCAGATAATTCTCCACAGTATCTAAAGATTGTTGAATTAACATTCAATACAAGAATCTGCAGTGGTCAACTGTATAATAGACTTTTAACAGAAGGTTGTCCAAGAAAAGATAGAGTGCTATTTTTCTTCAACCTGCTGGGGTGCATTTATCCATACATTAGCATTACATTATTATATAACATATAATAATTACATAATGTATAATAACATATATATAATTAGTTATAATTACGTATACATGACATGGGCATACAAGTATATTTTACCCAGAATAGGTAACCTCTAAACATAAAATGTGCATTAAACTCAAACATGTGCATCTAATTCCATTTAAAAAAACATTTAATTAAAGGTCTTAAATTAAGGCATATATACCCCAAAATAGGTGTCTGTAAAACCTTTGAGCCAAAATATATATTGGTCAGTTAGTGCCTGGGGAAGATAATCAAGCACATTACACTAACCAACATCAATTTGCCAAGTAGCTTTAAAGATGAAGAATGGCGGAGAGCTTCATGTGAAATAACTTCTTTTCATTTTACTTTCAACAAAGTTCAGCTCAGTATTTTGCTCAAGCCTTCCACCAGTGTGTGGATCTATTACCAAACATCTTTCTAACAAGGCCGCTGGCTTTTATTCCAGAGAAAATGACTCAACACGTTTGCAGTGTCTTAATATCCTGATATGTATCCCTTCACCAGAATCACAATGACCCAAAATATTTACTATGACAGTAAATATTAATAATGTTATTGCTTCGAGCATTCTCACTAACTGCTAACAAATTAACATATTTAATGTTATAGTGATATGCAATATTAATTAAGTAGCAACACCTGCAGCAGCGCCATTTTTATTTAGTTTTTTTAATATTCTAATAAATTGGAAAGATAAGGGTGATCTTTAGACTCTGCTCATAAATAATATTCGTGAGTCTATTAAAGAATTCTTTGCTTGTACAAAAATGCAAATGCTGACAAAACTAGTGCCTCTGACTGCCAAGAGCACCAGCCCCAGCGAGCACATTTTGGCTCATTTCACAGACCCGACAATACATATACCCACGTGTTTGTGCATGTACACACCCTGTGGCACGCAGAGACAAATCTGTGAAACACAGTGTCCCTGTGACCCTTATGCTCCATATGGTCAAGACGAGGGCAGAGAAAATAAGCACACAACTCTGTGGGTGACTGCAGCTTGGCAGCCAACACAGCCTGAAGGTTTGTGGTGTTGAAGTAACACAGAAAATGACCAATACAACACTCCTTTCTCTAGCAGTGCTCCTGTCCTGCTTCATACACTGACATGTAATGCACAATTATGGTACCTGAAACAAAATAAATAATAATAATAAAAAAGTATTTTCTTTCTTTTTTGACCTTAATTTATCTAGATTTCCTGGAAAGCTGTTAAAAACTTCAGGTTTACTCATGCACAACATTTTGTTCTCACTCTTTACAATGTGAAGCGCAGTGAATAAGAGAATAATAAGTCACATAAAGCAAAATGTGGTTTTGGGTCAGACTTCACAATATACATTTCACAACTTCTTACTTGTTTGCTAGAACGCTTGCAGTCATCCCCCTGTTGATCTAGGATCGTGTTTAAAAAAGGGCAGCATATGAAAATGTGCTCCTTTGGCTAAATCTGGACCAAAAGCGTCACATTAACCAATTTGTGTTGTCCCTTTTTAAAATAAGTAAATACATTTTGTACAGATAAGACATTTTAGTGAATGAATATCCCTTTGTTCATTGGTGATATGGGTGAAATTTTAAAAGTCTTTTGAAAAAGTCGCACTGAAGAAACAAAAGAAACAAAAAAGACAAATGAAACGACGAGGAGAGGAGAAAATTAACTTTAACAGCTGTTTCAAATACTATTCTGATTGACCTGGTGTTGTGGGCACCAACTGAAAACTTATCACTGTGAGTCTATCAGAGACTCACTGAGCAGACTAACATTTAAGTAAAAAAAAAAAAACAAATACTTTTATGTTGACTTGGACTCACGTCAAAAATATTCGGCATTTAAGATTGACTCAAGCTCTAAAAACTCAAGTTTCAACATGTAACTTTTATGTTATTTTTTAACATATATTTTCTAAAATGCTCGATGAGGAAATGTTATTTCAGTGAGAGACTTCAGACATGAAGACCTACTCTTCAAAGACTTCAGACTTCAATTAGAATTTCCCCTCAAGGATTTAAATCTTCACTTAAATTTATCTCATGAGCATGAGCAGGTGCAACAACAAAAGTGTTATTCATTTCACCAGTTTGTGGTCATAATGTTATGCTTGATCAGTGTAAGGCTAGTGGCCATTCATTACATTAAATCTAAAACTAGCTTCAACATAATTAAAAGGAAAATGTTCAAAGAAAGTAATAGTGTGGGAATGTTTGAACATTTGACATAAAAAAAGTCATTAAATTCAGCCTGATGTTATTTGCTGCTTATCTGCTTTTGAAAAAATAACTAAATAGTTTAGATTAGCTAGAGTGAATGAATAAAAATGTATTTAAAGCCTCTTCAGTGAGCCAACATTCACAGGTACATGTCCTCTCCTGCCTCAGCTAGATGTGGAAAAGCATTCAGATTATCAATAGAGCAAAAGCATGTGCGGTTCTCACTTTTCATGGAAATCCCTACAGCCAGTCGCAAAAGCTTTTATGTCTTTATGTAGTTTGTGCCAATAACACTGCCCCACAAACATTTCAGATTTATTTTTTGGGTTACGTTTTTCAATGGGGGTCATTACTGCAAACTACTTTACTAAATGGGTTTCTGCCCCAACCTAAATATCGTCACTGACAAACCATTTGCTCCTCTGAACGTTTAAATATGTGAAATGGTGTCACTGTGGTTCAATATTCATATGATGTGACTGGCCCTTCATATGTGCCACATTGTACCCTAACTGGAGTGGACGACCCCACCACTGGTCACCCTCCCAGTACAGGCATGCATTTGATCAGAAATAAAGCTGAAATCAATTTCCCTGCAGTCCCTTGTTGGGGTCTTTTGAATGGCCTCCTATTTGTGCCTCAGGGGGCACTTAGTCCACTTCTGCTGCCACCTTTGTTCTTTCCCTGTGAGAATATTACACCCATTGAAATTGTAACAGCTTTTTCAAAGCGTGCTCAAAACAACAGGTCACACATTTAAAAAGCCACCATGGCTTTCAAAGCACTTAACACAAGTTAGCAGAGGAATCAATTTTAGGTTAGTAATCGGTGCCGGCTCTGAATGTATTGGATTGTCCGAAATCAACTCGATTGTTGCCCGAGGACAAATTCTAGTGACCTAATGGTTGGCAGACCATTTATTTAGTGCCCTTAACACTTGTTGGCACTCCTGGTAGATGTGTGAAAAGCTGCACAAAATAAATCAAACTTTAACTGCAGTAGCAGTGGTGGACGGACGTCTGGCCTTCAGTTTGGTAGCAGTGCCAAAATTCTTCTCTTACAGATCTCTTCTAATCGGCTCATCCCACGGATTTTATTTAGGAATTAAATCCGGGGATTGAGAAATCCATGCAAGGTGGTTGATTTGTTCTGGTAAATCATTTCTGTGATAATTTGGCCATGTGTTTCTTATCTTGCTAAAAAGAAACTCTTTGCAACCCATTCTCAGTTTAGTTTTACACTCCAACCAATTTTTATTTTAAACGTACCATTATATTAAAGATGCCACGGACTCTAACATGAATCCAACAGGCTTTGAAAAAAAAAAAAAAAAAGAGCCCACAGCAAAATAAATAAGTCACTTAAGTAGCAGTCTTTCCACTGCAAATGTGCACAAAAATTTGTCAATATTCTGCTAATGTAAAAAAAAAATATTAAAAAATCACGATTTCTGTGTTTCCATTAAATAAGAATTAACAATTAAAAACACACATGGAAAAGTCTGTTCATTCAATGAGTCAATAATAAAAACTCATTAAATGGTGGCGATCGCAAACAAGTACGTGTTTACGATCTGTTCAGTAAGTTTTTATTGAATGGTGCTCATCATTAGCCATCAGAAGGAAACGTCAGCGTCTTATTCAGGAGTTGAAGCAACAAGCCCGTTATACCTGGCAGCAGCTACCTGAGCGGCCTTCATTGTGACATTGTAGTCGGCGACATTGCAGAAGAACTATGAACTTAACACTTTCAAATTACAAACTCAACTCAACTCTTGACTAACTGCAATGCTGTGAGACCTCTGGTGAATTGATATGTGCCATGCCTACCAATAAGTGTGCTACTGCATACAAACTGACATGATTTGTGTTGGCAAAAAAAGTTGTAACAAATTAATATTTATTTGGATGGTGTTCTAGCTTGTTGATATGGTTGCCATGGAACATGTTTAATTTTCCGTTTCTTGCTCTCAGAGTTTGGCTACACGTGAACTACACTTAGAAAATTACCATTTTACTATTTGGAAAACATTTTTCCCAAAATGGTACACCAATAAATGCATTTGGCGTGCAACAACGGAAAGGAACACACTGTACCAAATACAATCTCCCTCAAAACTTTGTGTTTTAATTCAATTACAATACCACCAAGGAGGACTGGAATGTGCTGCAGAATGGCTTGTTACGACTCACTGCTTTGGGTAATGGTGTTTTCCTTGCTCTGGAAATGAAATATAATATCATTAAATAGAGACATGTAGAATGAAGTGTCAACATATCCATCTTGGATGCCAGCTCAATCTGTTTGTGGGCGCTCCCCAGTGACAGATCCAGCTCATCACTGAAACATCCTCCTCTTACAAGTCTAGGGATTCCATTCATCCAACATAGCATGGATTTATGATTGATTACATGTGGAAAAGGTAGGGAACACAGACGGTCTATCAAGTTAGGATGCAAAAAACTATGGAGGTCTCTAAGAACGGGCTGCCTTTGATAAAACAAGCTCCTATTTACCAGTTGAAAACACACCAAAAAAATAGTTTTTGGTAATTCTTGAAAAATTCATACCCATCTTAAAACACATCCATCAGATGTGACTAGAACCACTGACAATAACACAAATTGTTTTCTTTGCCTGGGTTTGCCCTAACCCCGACTTAATATTTGCAGCGGCACCACTGCTTTTAGTTTCAGGGAGCAGTTAATGGCGGCTGAGAAGAGAAGAGGCAATAAAGTAAAGCTTTGATGTTGTCATGCATGATTGTGCGGAGACATCCTCGGGCTTGTGTCGAGGGTGTTGATTTAGTGACTGCTGTAGAAATGAGAATACAGATGGCTTGTGGTGCTATTAGGAGGCTGGTCTCTGAGAATAAGGAACCTCTTCCACATCTATTATCTTGGGTGACACTTCAAATGCTTCAGACGTGAGCATCGGATTTCGTATCACAAGTATGGCGATATGCCAATTTAATTAATCTACTTTGGGTAGATTGGGGTGGGGGTTGGGTGTGTGCAGCTCACTGTCATTAAGATGAGGACTATGGAGAGGGACACAGAAGCAATTAAGGAATTTTACAACACTGACCAAGCCAGCTGCATGGTTAGCAATGTCTTGGCTAACATGCAATCGCTCCAGAAGTAGTTGCATTTAATCTAAGGGAGGAAACAAGCAACTACAAAATCAATTCCTTACCTCACTAATGATATAGGATGGCATTCATTATTGATTGCACTGAAACTAGAAATATAGCTTGAATTATTTGTGAAATAAAGCACATAACACACAGAGTGCTGCTAATTCGAGTGGCACATATGAGGTCTCCAGGTGTCATATTGCTATAGTGGAGCTTTTCAAAATCCTAACAGGTTTCTGCACCTGAGCTGGAGATCAGGAAGCCAAATCGCATTAGGGAGTACTTGAATATGAAACTTACTCCTGGTGGGCCATAAGCAGGCACTTAGGCAATCCTGGAAGATGTTTTCCTTCCCAAAAAGCTCCACAGGAAACAATTAACTATAAAGTGCTACGAATGAGTTGAGTTCAGCCCATGAGATGGACATCTGTTCTTCCATTTGCCTACATGGCAATGGAGGAACATATTTCTCAGAAGTTATTGTAGATGGCATACAGTAATAATTAGCTGGAAGACCCATTGTCTGAAGAAGTAGTGGGTAAGCCAGTCCTTGAGGGCAAGTGTCCTAAATGTTTTAGATGTTTCTTGCATTAAACACACAATTTTTACTAAATGGGTCATTAGTAGGCTTCTCCAGGTCTTGGCAACAGGATGAGCTATTTTATTCATCTGAATTAAGTATGGTGCAGCAGTGACATCTCTGAAATGTGCAGAACGCCAGGTCTGCTCAAGACCTCTGGAACCTATTTTATTACTGAATACACCCAGGCTGCGAGATAACATTTTGTAATTAAACGAACCTTAAGATAACCTTAAATAAAGGTTGTCAGGAGATACAAGGCAACTGGAACCCAGCCTTATTTTCCTTTTTCTTTACCAACACCAGCCTATTATACTTTTAACTTGAAATCCATGCACATTTGGTTAATCACACCTTGGAGGCATAATGTGAGCAGGGGAGCCATATTCTAGTTGCATAGAATACCCAATAGTTGGAAAATGGATTTCAGCGCATTCTCATCAGAATCCTGGAATGAGATATGAAACATTTTATAGCTATGGTATTTGCTAGAATAATGTGCTAGCCACGTGAATAATCACGCTCGCTCGGAATGGCAAACCAGCACGGTAAGCCATAAGTAAGATAGAAATGGGACAGAGGAATTATTATTATCCCTTTAGGAGGGTGCTCTGCTGTTCCTACTCTAAAATACAAGTCTTGTGCTTGCACATATAAATTCAAACCACTGCTTGCTGGCACTTTGCTCTAACACTTAAAGGCTATCTGGCTATAAAACTGTGATAATATATGACCTCAGACACTTTAGCCACCAGCTGATCAATGTGATTCACTAAAAAACAGTATGATGTAGCCGTCAATAGTTAGCCGTCAGCTGCTGTAAACTGTGAAACGGTCTATAAATTTAGCCTCACTTGCTTCTTAGACTTAAAGACAGAAACCATGTGCTGCTACTCCCTCTACTTACAGTGGTCATACATTCTAATAACAAAAGTAAAGATAGTGCTTGTCGGAATAAATCTTAAACAGCTAGACTTCTACTTCTGTGAAATGAATTCACATATACGTCTTATTTTAACTCTAAACACGAGAATTACAGCACATGCTTTAACATTTGACTGTTATTCCAGAAATGTTATGTGAACAATACAGCAGACATAAAGATATTTAGTTTGAAGTAAAATCAAAACGACTGAACTGCCACCTGTAGAAGTTTTTCTTACAGTTACGCCAGAAATCGTTCCAAATATTTATGCTAGCCTTTACTATGCTCTGTATAACCTCAAGCTATTGTTTTACAAGTAATAGATTTCCTATCCTACAAATACAGACAGGATGAGTCAATGTCAATTAATGACATTGACCCATTAACTGGGGCTGCCCAGTGGCGCAGCGGGTAGAGCTGTTGCCTTGCAGCAAGAAGGTTCTGGGTTCGATTCCCGGTCCGGGTCCTTCTGCATGGAGTTTCCATGTTCTCCCTGTGCATGCGTGGGTTCTCTCTGGGTACTCCGGCTTCCTCCCACAGTCCAAAAAACATGACTGTCAGGTTAATTGGTCTCTCTAAATTGTCCCTAGATGCGAGTGTGTGTGTGCATGTTTGTTTGTCCTGTCTGTCTTTGTGTTGCCCTGCGACAGCCTGGCGACCTGTCCAGGGTGACCCCGCCTCACGCCCGGAACGATAGCTGGAGATAGGCACCAGCAACCCTCCTGACCCCAGTAAGGGAAAAGGGTGTAGGAAAATGGATGGATGGATGGACTCATTAACTGACATCGGCTCAGTTAATGAGTCCAGATTTGACTCATTAACTACATTAGCAATGTTTGAAACTAGCATAATATATCAATATATCACGCCAGTATCTATCATAATATATTGGTATATCAATATATACTATATTGATAGTTTTAATCATTGCTATTTAACATTTACCTTACTTTTTAACAGAAAATGAGAAAAACATACACCCACATTGTCTTGCTAGGCATCTGGTCCTGTAGCTTAGCAACATAATGTGATATAAGCCAGACATGAAATAGATTGCAGTAGCAATGATGTTATAATATCTGACTTCAACCTGATGAATGATTACAGCCGCTGCTATAATCTCACCTATTTTTCAGTTAAATTAGCTTACAAATATCTGATAAGTTGGCGGAACTCTTTGACCTATTCACACCAGTAATATTCCTCTTGAGTGACATTTTACTGTTGTAAACGAACCCCATTCACGTTGATGTTTCTTGCTGCTTGTGTAGAATTACCTTTGACATAAGTTGCATTGTCAATTATTATATATTCCAATGATAGTTTACTACTAAAGCAGCATCATGATGTAATGAGAACTAATGAAGAACATTTTCATGATTTCTTCAAAAACTGAAAGGACCATCTTTAAAACAACACAGATAAAATTTCCTACAACTACTTCAATTCATTTCTTAGCAGTTGTTCTGCTGGGAGTTTCTGCTTTGTGACAGAAAGAACCATTTTGTTTTAAAGGTGAGCCATCCTCCATCCTGACCTGGCTGTTGCTTTGTCAAAACAACTGGTGAAAAAGGTGTACATCTTTTTTGAAAATTCTTCATTCCAGATCACTGAACTGAGTTTAAAGTGGTGGGTGATTTCTAATAGCACCCCTTCAAAAGTAAAAAGGGAAGCTCTGCCACACTATAGAGGTCAAAGAAATCAAGAGAACCCAAAAGAGGGGTAATGCTTGTTGGTGAGGTCCATTTCCCAAACTAGATAAAGTACATCATTGCCAGAGTCAAAAGAAAAGCCTTGTTTCTCATTTTCCAAAGGTTCCATCCAACGACGTCTGCCTTATCTTCCATCCGCAGCCAACTGTATGGCCTGACGTTGCCTCGATAGGACGAGTGTAAGATAAACTTGACAGATCAACTTTTTCGATAGTCCCCAAGTCCATAAACAACTGGGGCCTCTAATCTGATAATCCACCAATGAAAGATTAGACGTGGGGGAGTATTATTGTGTTGTCACTCTAGCTTACAGAGGCACATGGGCTTTAACTGCCAGGGCTAGACGTCCCTCGGCAAATCCTAAGAAGGTGTCACATCTCTGCAGGTGAGGTTCGCCGATAAGAAAGACGGGGGGATAATGAAATGGACAAACAGTAATTATCACTGCTATTAATGAAAAATCAAAACTTACAAAATAAAATGCTGGAGAGGCTACTTCATTAGTGTCACAGCTTGTATCTAGTCATAAGGCACTTTTTTGAATCTGATTAGGTTTGAAGACCTATTCATTAGTGAGAAAACTGCTAAAAGCAGAAATCTTCCATACCATCTTGATAGAAAATGTTCTGCATCAAAATTGACATTGAAATTGTCAATATTTTAAGGTCTTTGCAATCAGCAGCCCTTATCTCTTCTCTGTCGAGTATTAACCATCCCAGCAGCTCTTGCATATGCTCGCTGCTATCTCACGAGGAGAGCCGCAGAGTTGGAGTAATTCAAACATTCTTCAAACTGCAATTTATTTTCCTTGGGTTGTAATTATGGTCTATTAAAATGCAAATGATGTCAATGGCAGAGCAGCGTTAATCACTCACTGTCTGTTTATGGGCAGTTCAGCCACATGAGAGGGGGAGTCACACTGTGGAGATGAGGATGAACAGAGATCTGCTATCTCTGATGCATTCAATAAAGTTACCTCTCAGAGGAAGGCTTGCATTTTCCCAAAGGAATAGAAATAAGCTTTTGTTGTATAATGGAAGTGATATTTTAAATTTTGCATACTTTTCAGTTCTTCTATTGCACGTGTCTGCAGCAATTAAATTAAACTGAGCGTGGATTGTTTTGGAGTTGAAATCTGCAACATAGTGGTGTGTACCTCAAACTAATTTAAATATTTTATAATAATGTCTTCTTTTTTAATCATTTTTGCTCATCAGAAGTTTTTGTCTTGGAATGCTGCCGTGCAGGCCTTATTTGCCTAGTCTCTTTCTTATTGTGAACTCTGACAATAACTGAGGCAAGTGAGGTCAGCAACTGTTTGGATGTTGTGTGTCTTTTATGGGATGAGTTATTGCTGAGCTTTTGTGGTAATTTTGGTGGGAAGGTTCACCACTGTTCCATGTTTTGCAATTTGTGGATAATGGCTCGCATTGTGGTTTGCTGGAGTCCCAAAACTTTAGAAATTACTTTGTAACCCTTTCGAAACTGATCTCAATTATTTTATTTGTTCCTGAATTATTCTGGATCTTGACATGATGACTAGCATTTCAGGGCCTTTGTTGTACTTCACTTTGCCAGGCAAGTCTTATTCAAGTAAAGTCTTGATGAGAAGGGATATAGCAGTAATCAGACCAGGGTGTGAACTTGCTGAGTTTGCCTTTTATTTTGAGAAAAATAAATAGATACATTTCTGAATTACATTTTTTGTCAATTATTCATTCACAGCTGTCCTTACAGCTAGACGGGGCTTGTCACAGAAAGCTTTTAAATCCATGGCTACAATGCTCGTTTGCTAGGTCTTCAAGCTGAAATATTTATTTTAACAACTTCCTGCTTAACGGGCAAAAGTAACTCATACCATTATAAATTCACAATGCTTCCTTAATTTCATACATATTTCTCAACTTCAGAAAAAGAAATTAATGTAATTTTTACAATACAAACCTGAGCACAACTGACAAGGACAAGTTGTAATAATGATCCAATAAACCATTTAATAAATACTTGTTTAAAATGATCTCAAATGTTCACAATAATGTGCCTGTTGCATTTTTAAACAAATCTTCTATTAATATTTTATAGTTAATAAAGTTAACAAATATGTAGTAACCATGTACTATCAATGTTGTATGCTTGTATGCATATAGAGCCACGGGCAGGATTGTGTTTACTCACATAAAACTACATATCATTTCCTGTTCTTGTTCACGTAGGCAAAAAAATATGCATTATGGGTGCTTTTAATATGTGGTCTCACCAGATTTAGAACCTTTTTGCATTCTTGAACGGGAAATATTTTGACACGCATTATTTTTCTGTACCCCCATCATTTTGTATTGTACATCACATCAGGCTGCACAACGATTAAAGCTTATCTGTAGCAGTGTTTACCATATGCTGTGACAAAAACCTCATGTCCCGCTTATCAGAAGGTTACGCTGCCGATGAGACACTTTGTTGCCTGTTAATAACGATGATAAAAAAAAAACAGAAAAAAAGCTGTCAAGTGTTCTCAAGTATGGAGAGAATCTTCACTAGTATGATACAAAATTAATCCAAACATTGAATGTAAAAGGATTGTAGATTTTTGATGTTACTTTTTCTGATGAGCTAAAAATCTATTTAGACAAGTTTGAAAGAAACACATGCTATGATGGCACTGCATGTGTTGTACTTCTGCTCAATTAGAAAATAGCGCAGTGGTCACATTTTGGTGCCTTTATAATCAACAGTTTCAACATGTGGAATTCATAAATAGGACTTTCTTCAGATTGATGCAGCCATGCCTGCTGTATAAGCTCATTTTCACAACACAAGCTGTTTGTAATAATAGAGGATGAGACTGGACGCACACTGTGTAGCATGTTTTGATCAGAAGAAAAGATCTGTCCCTAGAGGCGTTGTCTCTGGTCCCGTTGATAAATCCATCTTTATGGCTGTCCCCGTGGGAGCAACCCAGAGAGAGAGAGAGACATTGACTTTTCATTAAGGCGATCACTGCATTGGAAATTGAATTTATTTTGGACTTAAGAACACAACAGAGCGAGTTACGAGTCAGCCTGAGGGCCAAAGAGGAACGCCGATACACAGAAAAGCGAATGTTTTGCTTGACTAATAACATTTCTTTCCCCCCTGCAGTGAAATACATACAAGGTGTCAAAAAGCAACGTGGAAATTAAAGACTGCTGGCGTTATTTGCAACCTGTATTGGCCGCAGAATGCTACAGTTGTTTCTTCCAGTGTACCTAATGCTGTGTACCTAGTTAAAATGGTGATTGCAGCCTTGGGCACACAGCCTCACATATAAAGAGTTCAGTGTCTGACTACGTTAAAACTTGTCGGCACCCATGTAGTCCTTGCTGGATCATAGCCTCGGGGTTTATATATGGATTGTTGCAATGCCAACTGTTAAGAAATATGATGTTTTGTTTTTAAATTAGGATATTTTAGTCTTATTCAGCTCATGATATTTCATATTCACAAGGTATTAGGTTTTCCCCGCTCCTCAGTTCATAAATATTAATGATGTATTTTGAATGTATGGTATCTTTTGGATTACGGCTCAGTTCTTAACTCTCTTCTTCCTGGTAAGTGCGTTCTAGTTGTTCACCTCAGAACATTGAGTTTGCCCCAGTCGTTGTGTATAGCAGATTGTGATAACAGACAGACAGAGCTGTCTGCAACTTGAAACGAAGATTTTCAGGAGTAGGAGTTGGAATGAACTGGCTGCAAAAACACTTGCAAAGGCAATTGTGAGAGAAATGACCTCATAATGTAATGATCTCTACTATTACATTAAAAAGATCTACTTTTATGTATTTTTATTGCATTATTTTTGGATTCCTTGTCAAATCCTTAAAGCAATCAAAAAATAAGGAAGATTTGCTATTCATTCTCCATTAAGAGTCTCCTGATTTGTTTTCTTCTTTGAGAAAACATTAAGATCAACAAGATAAAAATGTGTAAATTTCACATATTGTTTAACAATAGAATATTTAATCATTTTTATTGCACCATGATTTGATTTAATATTATTATTCTTGGTCTTGTTTGCAAAAGCTGGCTTGAGGGACTTTGACTTTTAATCTAACAAAAATAGACTCTGCAGGCAATAAATGGATCACAGATGTGTACTGAAACATTTGGAGGCACCAACGTTTATGCAAGATAAAAAGGAAACAGTGCTAATTGACAGGCATGGGAGGAAAACAGTGAGATGTCATTTTCCCAAAAAATATCAGACGCTTTTTGATTATTACTCTTGGGTTTCTTTAGTTGTGACAGAATTTAAAATATACGTATATGTTTTAATCATGCTACTCAGATGTACATTTTCTGGGATCTAAATATTGTCACCTTTCTAAAATAAGGTGATTTGGGGAAAATATATATGTATATATATGTATATATATTTCACCACCTCTATTTTCCCAAAAGATGATTAAGACCAAAAAATGACTTCCATCGTTATCACACATTTGACCTTAGTGTAGGTCAAACGTTTTTTTCTTCATTAAAAAGAAAGTATTCCTATTCAGACTGAATGGTTTACACAGCACTTCTATGTTGGCTTGCATTTAAAAACAAATCGGCAATGAATGATGAAGTTTGGGCTTCTTGAAGGCTTGTCCCATAAAGTCTTAACCGCTTCTGTCAAGACTTCAAATGTTTATGGGGACAGGATGGGTGAGCGTAGGACTAACACTTGGATATGAGGTTTGCCCATAGTTCAAGAAAAGTCTGAGATGTCCTATGAAACAGATTACGTTGTTAAGACGGTATATAATCATACTCTTACAATTGAATTTAGTGTTATTTATAGACCATTGAATTAACAACGGTTCAGTGAAAATCAAGGGCCACTCTTCAGCACTCCACCTTCCACCTAAGCTTTTCCACTTGCTGTAAATTTCATCAAGGTGAGCTAAAGTGTTTACCCCATTAATTTATTTCTGCTAAAGCTATAGCGCTGACCCATAAAATGAGCTAAGATAATACTGACCTTAACATGGTCTTCTGCACATGGAGGTAATTGCTAAGGCTCCAGATCAATCAATATTGACTTGGCCATTTTTCCTCCCTGCCTTTTCCTCTCTCCCACCTCCTGACGCTGGAGCTGAACGTGGAAAATTGGCTTCAGACGGATGGAGAACACATCCCTGATAGTTTAACCTTTATCTCGCCAACATGTTCACTTATCTGTACAATTATAGATTTTGCCAGTCAAGCTGTTTCACACAAAATCTGTTGAGTGTTAAAAAGACGCAGGGGGACTACAGGCTAGGCTAATTGTGAACCTTGTATGTCAGCTGAATTTTCGCCAGAAAAACTGATATTACCATTCGATTTGCAGACCATCATACGAGTATGAGGTTTGCGTCCTTTGGCACATGCCACAATGGGATTGACATAAATCAAGGGCAAAAAGAAAAAAAATAAATAAATGGGCAACAAATCAATGAGAAAACAAGCATGAAGACACGCTCGCAAAACTAGCACACACTCCCTGACGCTACAATCTCTGCACACTTGAAGGCATTTGATTCTTTTTTAATTTTTCCAGGCAGGGACACAGACTTTAGCAGGCATTTCCATCTCGACTTGATAAATCTCACAATCTTCTCTTCCTCGCCACACTGCAGTAATTTATTTTCTATCTCTCAGAGCTATATTTTCCAGCTAATATGTCATTTTTCTCCCCTACAACCTGATAACGGATGCCATAAGGGATGATAAGAATTGTGAAACCTTTGCACTCTCCAAACAGAATGTACCTTCAGGGTTTCCTCTCCTTTCTTCCCTCCTGTTTTTGTAAAGAAATAAGGATTCCACAGGCGTTTGAACTAGATTTCACACAATTTGGGAATAATTAACTTTGCCTGATAGTTTTGTTTACTTGATTTGGAGGGAAAATGCATTTACAACCTGTGTCTGATGAAAGCAACACAAAATCATGTGAGTTTCAGTAAAGTATCATTGAAAAGTACATTTATTTATTTGATTTAATTCAAAAAGTGGAAGCTGTATATTACACAAGTAATGATAAAGTGCTATTTTAATTTTGATTATGAATATTATGATTATGTTCTACAATTAATGATAACCCAGATCCATTTTGTAGGAAACAAGCATCACACATAGCAGTAAAGAGAAAAAAAGTGATGTCAAAACATGCTTACCGTTTAATTTTCAACAGAAACAGATCCCTGAATTAGTCACTTAGATGGGTTTTCATACCCAGATGAACCGCGGTTCAGGATCATAGGAAGCAAATTAAAGGTATACGCAATTTTACAGAAACTATGATCTCACTGATTTACAAAGCCAGCTTGTACGAAAACCAATTTATGTTTCTTGAGTGACGGGAAAGCAGTACCCTTCTGGCTATTCAACTCGCCCTTAATTTAAATTCGATAAGATTTCTTTCGGAGACATTGTCAGGCTGATGTAAATTTCGGAGGCAGAACGAGCGCACCGCTGGCTTAACTTTGATGAGGTGCTAATATCTAATATCAAAAAGCAGATAAAACTCTTATTAGCCCCACTGGTCTTGCTGAAGTGGAAACTTATTACAAAGAGGAGATGAGATGAAAGCAGATGAAGTAATAAGAGCGCCGGGGGCTTTGTTACGTGTCCTTAAGCTCTCTGATGGGGTCAATTTAATTTTGGGACCTAAACGCCGAGGGTTTACACATGCAGACAAGCCGACATTGTCTGAGAGATCTAATTTGAACTCTCATGCTGTGCAGACAGCAACATCTGGGGGATTACAGTGTCTCGAGCCAGAGGGAGTTTGATAATCGCATGTCATTTTTGGAGTTATGTGACCCCGCTAGCTTTGGCTGTTTCCGAAGGTCTTCAATTCCATCAAATGTTTGCGAGATAAGTTGGCTGAATTCATTTCAAGAACTGTTTCTTTTATGGGAATGGACCGCAGTGACTGTCTTTGTCTAGTACTTTAAAAAAGACGATTCATTTACGATGATGAATAGACAGGATCTCTAACTGCAGAAGTATGGAAAACAGAGTATTGCCCTTTTTAAAAATGTCAACAGTTAAACCAGTAGATCTGATTGCTGAGATTGGGGTAAGATTGAATTCAGTAATTTAAGATATGTGCTAACGGTAGGCACAAAAAGCAAGCGGTCTTAAACTTGATTTAGGGGGTGGACTTTTATTACCAATATATCCGTTAATTACTGCCAGTCCGTGCTTCCATAAACAGACAATATAACAATAATATGGTTTACAATAATCTGTTCTGGAAAATATAGGTTATAAGTTTGGTTTAAAGTAGTTGTACTTTTCGTTTTAATCAAAGATTTTACCACCATACCACTTCTATAGTTTAAAGAACATGAGGTGGTGCCCATTTCCCAACCTGTTGCTGTGCACTGCTGCTCAGCTGGCAGGAAGAAGCTGCTAGACCTTCTCATCAACACAAGAAAGATGAACAGAGACAATTTTTTGGATGCTTTGGAAGCTATAAAGGGCCACAACTCATTACATTTGCTTCATTTTAAAACTACAACCGACAAACTACAGGAATCGGGTCTGTTAAGCAGCAGCCTGCAGCCTAGTGAGCAGGTAGCACGACTAGTAAACTTTACACTCATGCTAATCTACATAGTCTATAGTAGAACTCCAAAAAAATATGAGAAATAATGCAAATGAAGCACTTAAAGGTAACAATTAACTCAAAGGGTTCAAATTTGTTCAGCTTATTGATAATAAAAAAAAAATCTAAGAAAATTGTTATGGAACACGTTTCTATAACAGTGCTTTTTGAGATACATATATATATATTTATCAAAAAGAGAAATAAAAAATACACTCCAGGCAGCTACATTCAGCAAATACAGGAGACATTATTAGATTTTTTTTAACACAGTGAAGTTCTGCTCCAATTTCAGAACAAACTCACGAAACATTTGACAAGGGCATTAAACTGAGCCAAGAACCCCTGCGGGGGATTCAAACTCGGGTCACTGTGTCTGTTCTTTTTTTCAATCACCAGGCTTCTGCTGTAGGGATGGAGGGCACTTCTTGTTTAAGGGTCTGAGATGGGCTCAATCATGTGCTATGACAAGGTTCTCCGATTGGCTGCAACTAATTCCCATTTCATGAGGTTCCTCATTTAATAACAACTTAATACAGATGGAATGAAAAAAAGGGCTAGACATAATCCTGGGGTTTCCAGTTCATCATGTCGAAAGAACTATGTTGAATATCACCCTCAGTCACTGGTTTAACATGTCTAAATGTAAATGCAGCCTTACATGTACAGTAGTGTGGTAAAAAACCCCAAAAAGAACCTGGGTTTGCTGAAAGCACACAGTAAGCACAGCGTTTGTACATCACCGATCGATGCTCTGGACCAAGAGAAATGAGCTTTTGGCTCTCTGGGTGAGGGACAACGTCAATATAAAACATCCACTCTAAAAACAAGTCGGAAAACACCTTCACTTCGTGCACTGTGTCCCATTGATTTCTCTTCAGCTCCACAGCGATTCTGCAGCATTTAGACATTTAACTCCCTTTCAAGGAAAGTCATTACACGGTGGAGCGTTTAATTAAGCAGCCGCAGCGGTGCAATCTGAATGATTCACTGTCTAAATGTGGATCAACTTAGCATATTTGTGCCTCTGCAGTCCTTAAAGCTGATTCTTAGATGTGAGATGTATGGCAAAATGCACCCCCTCTTTAGCTTTCGGTTCAAATAGCATTTTTAACATTAAGCAGCACATACTATATGTACTGTAGTTAATTAAGAGCCTGCAAAGATTTGGAGTAGAAGGTGCAAGGTGTTCACAGTTGACCTGTTTCTAGAGGGAAGCAAACCTAGATTTTGGGGGCATGGCCGCAGCTGTGTCTGAGGATGCTCTGAGGGGATGTTCTCTCCTCTTTATCCCTCTGTGAACAGGGGCCACAGTTTAATATGTGTGGATGAAGCTTGTGTGCACTCGGATTGGCTTTTCCCAAAGGAGACGAGCTTTAGTGACATTAAAATTCAGCTTGATGTAGCTCCCATAATGAACTTCAGCTACGACACTTTAAAGGTACTACCTTGTCACATTTTATCAGCCCTTTTAACTTAATGCCTACCACGGAGCAAAAAATCTCCATTAGCGGTATTAGAATTGGTGTAGTTAGAGCTTTGGGCTTTGTAGGCAGTGTGGAGAAACTATGTAAATTGTTTATGCTCCTAAATCCTGAGTTGCCTATACAGACATGTGACAGTATGCATTTGGTGAAGGGCAGTTTTTAACGACTGCAGACACCAAACATAGAGCCCTACTCAATAACTTTGAGGATTGGTTCCGATGACACTCGTTTGTCTTATTGAAGTCAACAACATCTAAGCAGGATTTAAACATATTTTTCCTAGACCCACATTTCTGCATTTAGGAATGTCTTCTATTGGTCAGATCTAATATTCTAATGTTACATTTCATATTTCCATTCGCACAGATGGAAGCTTTAAAACATCAGTGTGTGTAATTATTATAAGTGTTTCACTTACTGATATAAACGTTTCCTTAACATTCCAATTTATTCAATTTGACTGTGTCTGATGCGTGCACACTAGAGATGCATGGAGCAATCGTCCAGTGACAAGCATTGCAGGATTTTTCCCTGACCGGTGAGTGATCAGAGGTCAGCGGTGTATGCACAATACCAAACTTTACCATGAACACTCCTAGAATTCTTAAATCACTCTTTGGTTGTGAAGAATGCTTTAACTGTGCCATTTCTTTCTCTGTGACATGTTGAATCAGCGTTTTATTCAGACACTGAACAAAACGCCGTCTTGCGAGAGAGCAAGCTGGCGCGAGAGAGCAGGACCTTCAGTAGATCCCAGGAAGACTGAACGGCGTACAGTAAAGTTACGCCATTTATCCCCTTGTCAACCTCTGTGTTACAGGAAATGTACAAGAAACATTCAATCAATGCACACTCTGAAATAAAGCGGTCTGCTGTCGCATACTAATGATTTGCGTGTTTAGCAACTCAGCCTGATGCAACTTACTTGCCAGCAAAATGTCTCCAAAATATTTGTTCAATGTTTGGAAAGGCAGGGGAGCGTTGTTGAGCTTTGAACAGAAAGCAAGATTAGTTGAAACAAATCCAGCGAGAAACGGACCTAAGAAAGTACAGAATGCAACAAACTCCCCTCACAGTTTTCACACAAATTCATACAGAATATTTTAATCCTGTGCGGTTTTACCATGTTTTATTCAAACAGACAAACCCTGCCTTACAATGAAACTTGAGGCATTTCCATAAAAAAAAACTGTTTCAAAAACTTGAACTCTGACATTCAAAACTCCGACTACATGTGTTAATGAAAGTCAAAACTTAATCCAGGCCTGATAAGATGCTCCATTTAACAAGCTCATCTTTAGCAGGGGGGTGAGGGGGGGAGCGATCAGGTGAAATGAAGAGGAACTGATTGCTTGTGGTGATTGTGCTGATTGCATTTTAAATTTAAAAACTTTTTTTTCCCCCCTCGAGCGTGCAGCCCCAAACAGCCGTGGCTCACAATGAAATCCCGATGAAATGCCAGCATCTCTAAATCTCAGCACACTGTCACATCTGGTAATCTGTCTATTGATTGATAAGTAAAGGCACGGCACAATTTATTTATTTAAATATTGCAAAACGTGGCAGCAGAGACTTGCTGTCTGCAGAACCTAATGCTTTTTTAAAAAACTTTTACTGGTGAAAGTTATTAGAATTATACTAAAACAGAATCACGCCAGACAGATAAATAAAGCAAATACTGATTGTGTTGCATTGTGTAATCAGAGAAAAGCAATTTTCACACTATGCTGTTTGTATATTGCCTGAGCGGCACTGTTCTTAAACAAAATCCTGATTTTGCAAGGGCAGGGTTTAGCATTTCTGACTCTGAGTGCAGCCAGATTTCAAAATGACTAGGATCTACAACGCAATCCCCCCTCTAGTCAAAGCATGGACGATTGTGCAACAAATGTCACGTCGATGACATTTGGAAATATTAAACTAGACCAGCAGGCACTGAATTAAGTGTTTCTCAGTAAAAGGGTTTTTTTGGGATCATCTCTTTTGGCTCTGCTGAGGGAGACGGATCATGTGGAGTTTTTCACAGTAGCTGACAGGTGTTGTTTAAAAAAATATCAGTAAGAAAGACAAAGAATGAAATAATGATAATATGGGTGATACGCCAAGCTTGACTGTTTTTATTTCAACACCGGCCTGAGCCCAAGCCGAGTGGGCATTCAGAAACATCCCGCGTACAGGATGAGTAACCGTATGTTAAGGCGGGATCACACAGGGAGTGAGAGTAATCTGTGATATCAAACCAATGTAAAACCTATTTCAGATGCAGAAATGCTCGACTCACAAATCAGGTTCTCTGGATTTTTGCAGCCTGGTGGGTTTAATATTCAGGGACAGTTTTCCATTTAAGACTGGAAAATCACTCCATATTCATTTTAAACAATGTAACATTCTGCAGAGGCTTAATGCTGGAGACAGTCGGCATCGAGCTTTTATATAGCTGTGTGCTACACATAACATCGTTCACATAACAGGTTTTCCATCATTTTGTTAAAGTTGTGTCGGGACAAAACGAATCACAGAACACGATCTGAATGATTATCTCTGTTTGTGTTTTAGATTACAGTCAACACACAATATGGCTAAAATATATCATCCCTTAACAAGACATTTTCCTGAAATTTGTGGCCGCTGGTAATTATTTTAGTATGTAAAGCGCAGGACTGTGCAAAGAAATTTGAGTCAGTCAATTTTGGTCAGTGAACATAGCAAACTTTTCATATTTAACATCCTGCCAGTTGTCACTAATGAGCACCGACTGAGTAACTTACACACATTAAGTATGCCCTTTTTTAATTATTATTATTTTTAAATATGCGGTTCAAATTCTATTACAAAGAGAAAAGAAAAAAAAATTTCTTAAACTTTGAACAACTGCAGATATGATTAGTCATCAATGAATTATTTAATCCTAAGTTAAAACAATCATTTTGTAGTAAAACGATAGGTACCCAGTAGCTTATAATAACAAATCAAAGACCATTTATCCTACAATATACCAGCTTAAAATGTATAATAATTTAGATCTACTAGCAGGAAGTGACTCAGACTTATTTTGGTTCGATCTGGGATCATCATCCAGTCCAAAAACATATCAGAACCAAAACAAATGAAAATAAAGTGTGATTCAAAAGCTTAAACATATAAAAATTAAAATTAAAGGTTTATGTTCATTTGTCTAATTCATATGAATAAATACTGAATTGCAATTTAAAAAATTAATAAAAACTACGTAGCCTCTATGTTGACACAAAAATGTTGTTGTATGGATTAAAAATGACAGCAGCAAGGGAAAAAATGAACTGGTGAGAAATAGTAAGAATAAGACTCAAACCCCTGAGGTCAATGGAGCTCTAAAATATTCAAAAAGTCAATTTCGTCTCCATTTACATGTCCTCATCTCCGCTAATGAGTAAATGAGTCTTAATATTCATTAGAGGATGACACACACCTAAAGATAAACCACACAGACAGGAGGAAGGCAGGCCTACCTCGAGGTTGAAGGTGTGAAAGTCATGGAGCATTCTCTCTCCTGAGACCTGTGACAGAGCGAGGGGATGAGACGTCAGTCATGATTAGGCCAAAGCGCAATTACAGAGCAACTCCTCTGACAGTGATTGATCAATGAGGAACTCCTTTAATGAAGACAAGGACTCCAGGTCTTCCAGGAGCAAATTGGCAAAAGTGAGAGGTGGGGATGGTGTCCCAGACTGCTAAGGCGCTAAGAGGATCATCCTGTCTGCAGAGGAACAGGGATTGATGGCAATACAGTATGCACAAGTGGCTGATTGACTGCAACTGAAATGCACTAGGCTCTATTAAAAGTTGTGCGATAGTTTTGTCCATCAAAGCCACACTTTTCAGCACCACACGGGTCAGGATTTCAAATTAAAAGTTTTTCTAAAGGTTCTTCAAATCCAAAATAAATTTGTGAGGTCAATCAGGAGCAAATAAGGAGTTTGGAAACTTGTTGCACATTTGGCTTTTAAATGGGTAAGATGAATGGCTTTTTATGCAGTTTTCTTTAAAAAGTCCGACAGATCAATGAAGCAGGTGTAAATGAATAAATACAAGAATGCATCATTAAAAAAAGAAAACAACCCAAGACAGCCAACCAGAATAACATGTATAAAAAATTTTCCACCAAATATACTAGCCCAAAATATATAGAAAATAGTTCATCAGGCAAAAGTTTATTTAAATTGTTATATAATTAATCACATCTATCTTCCAGTTTTAGCAACAATCCAACCCTAAATTTCAGGATATTCTTTGGAAGTATATTTTTTTACCCCTAACTAGTGCCCCCTCCTGACAGTTCCAATATAATAAATTCAACCAATGCATGCAATAAATTCATGTTACTTCAAGTTAAATGTCTAAGCCTTTTTATTACTTCCTTTTTTATATAACGTGACACAAATGTCCATTTCTTCAGGAAAGAGAGCATGTGATTGAAATAAAGCAAAACAAACATTTATACAAAAATACCTACTTGCACAAATTTTCCCTCATCAGCAGGCAGAGAAACAATTAAAAAAAAAAAATACTGCTGAAAATTAGAGTAAACTCTGAGGCCACAAACAAAAACAACAACATATAAAGGTGACAGACCGTTATTTGCACAGATCAATTTGGCATGCAAACTGCTGAGGTTTGTTTTGCCAAAAACTAAATGAAGCATTGCGGGGGAAAAAAAAAAAGAAATCCAGCAACCTCCACCCACCTTCCCGCAACAACAACAAAAAAATACACCTCGTTAACACAAATAGTATCAAAACTAAAATATCCCCAGATAATTCAATAAGTCTGTTTTTATACCTGTTCAGTATGTACCAGTCGACTTTCAAAAAGGTTACTATATTCTCATCCCAATTGATATTTTCTTATTCAAACCAGGAAATTTCAGGGAAGACATATTATCCCTGAGATCGATCTGTGTCAATGGGAGGAAAAGTTACAATTTGCCAATGTGTTATATAACACACAGATGTTCTTCTGCTGTCAAATTTATGACAATGTTTGGTGCATATTGAAGAAACTGGTAAATAACATTGTTTTCATAATATGTTATGCAGATGCTCTATCTGAGCTGAGGATGTTTTCCTGACGTCGGCATGCTACGTTTGGTTTATCTTCTTTTTATTTGAACAAAGAAAACAATGGACTGCGCACAGCAACGTTACCGTACTTGAATAGTCTGGTGAAAACTCTTAAAGAAAAAAATGGCAAAAAAAAATGACCTGCTGGGCAGCAATTTTGATCTAAATGAGCATCAATAAGAGGAGCAGAGAGATGGCAGCTTGAAAGAGCTGGAGAAGTTTAATGGGTCAGTTAAAAAGCTGAAAAGTGTCAACATCATTAAGAGATCCAAAAAAGAACAAGATTGAAGCAATTGCTTCAAAACACGCCGGTGTTACATTAAGTGCAAGGGTTTAGTCCTGTAGTCGGTGTTGTATACAACTAAGTAATATATTTCAGCATAAGATTCTATGTAAAATCAATACAATAGGTGTTGTTTTGGATGTACAACAGGGATCAGGGTGAAAGCTGCTCCCAGATACTGATCCTCTGTGCTGCTCTCACACTGTTTGCAGGAAGAAAAATGAAAAAAAAAACAAAAAAAAAAAACAGTGAGCACAAGAGGCCTTTAAACATGACTGCCTGCCTGAGTTGGACTGTCAAAGCCTCATTGTTAAAGCAACAGAGACCAACGAAATCAGGCCCTAGAGGCAGAGGCTTCATATGCCACAGCGTTTATTTTTTTTTTTTCCCCCCAACAAAATCTGGGCTGTCTTGCGGTTTGACCTAACAGAAGGAGGGACACATTTGCTTTCTGCTCGATTCAAGAAGTGCAGGCGGGTGAGAGCAGCAACTTGCCAAAAAGCAGCCTACCCTTCGAGCGAAGCAGCTGACTGGTGCTCCAACTTTTTCCCTTTGCGAAACTTCACAGTCAGGAGACACATCCAAATGACTAATTAATGATTTATCTTGTTTAATGTTATTTTTATAGTTTAATTGTGTTGTTGTTTATTTAACCCCTTTTTAAACCTAAGTCATAAAAAAAAAGACTGGTATGTAATCGGTATCATAGGGGCCCGGACACCTGAATGGGCCCTTCGTGGGCGGGTTTGCATATGGGAAAAACCTTAAACTCCACCACCTGGTAGAAGCTAAACAAGTAAAGTTTGGCCTATAAACAGACAAAAAAAAAAACAACAACAAAAAAGCAATTTAATCTCAATGGTTTACAAGGAACCACACACTTGTATGTTCACATTTTCTTGAATGTACCACGATGCTCCAGCCTGTGATCAATGTCTGGGGTTTGTCTCAAAAAGATAGTTGTGACTTGTTCTGAGAGTCAAAACAGACTCGTTTATTCATCAAACCTGTTTGAGTGCCAACACTGTGGCATTGCTCGCTGGTCACCATTAATATTATTATGGGCGCCATGTGCAAAGCTCTACACTTAGTTTCAGTCTGCTGTTAAAAAACAACAGCTTTCAAAAGCAAAAACAAGTCAGCTCAGTTTGAAATAATGAGGACTTCTTTCCCAGCTGTTTCTTTAAACTTTGCCCATCAAAGAGGTATATGAGGGTCAGATAATCAGCACTGCGCCCACAAGCACCATCTGTAGCTGAAAATGTCATTTCCACGTTAGACTGTAAAAACTCTGTTTGTTATTGTAATATTGCCATTTGGTTTTATTCATGCTCGAAATGATGTTTGTAATTCATGTTTGTGGTTCCGATTGTCAATACAAATCAGAGAGCGGCTTGTCAGGACTGCAAGTAATGATCACAAGTGCAGTTTGCTGTTTGAAACGGTGCAAATAAACTAAGTTGGTCGTATCAGGATGTTGTATTGCTGGGACACTAAGATAAACAGTGTGATTTGCATAGCTATACCCTCTCTCTGTGCCGTAATGCTCAATAGAAATTCCTAATGTAACAGAAGGAGGGTGAAATATTTAATGTGGAGACGTTTAAAGTAATAATTATATGGCACCAAGCTGGCTCTCTGGCTGTGGAAAACAATAAAGCTGGGCTCTGGGCGATATTTTCAGTAGTTGTATTCATCTCCAGCTCACTTCGAAGACAAGTCACAGTTCGCAAATCGCGGTCTCTCACTGTCTGACCAGATGCTCGGCTGCAACCTCACTGCTCACATTATAGGTCCGTTGGATGGAGAATGTTTTGGCAACTGGTATTATATGACCAATCTAATTTGTTTGTATTAAATCACAATTATGACAGGATTGGTAACTGAATGTGAATCTGCGTATAAGTTGGTTGGAACTTGATTATGTGGAGTATAAATTTCTATATATTAGGGCACAAATTAGACCCGTTTTGAGTTGTGATTGGCAACAACATGAAGGGATTATCGTAACTCTCCGGTGAGATCAACCTTCTGTTTATCCAAACTAAAGTCATTCTAAGCATCATCTTCTGCAGGTAAGATGCAATACTCCACTTAAAACAATCTCAAGATAGAAAATTTAACACACCCACTCTGCAATGTCCCATATATTCCCATTTTCCAGCTCTCTCCACAAGTAAGACATGTTGGCGTAAGCAGACTGGGGGAAGAATCGGTCTGTCTTTTGAACAAAGTGTTTGCTCTGTTTCTTTTAGTGACTTAACATTTGGCTCCTTTCTTCTGCTTATCTGAGCAGCAGCTGCTGTATCCACATTTTCCTTGCTTGCCATGCATGCTGGTTCCCATAGAAACTAAGTCCAGTCACCCAACGGCAGCGAGGGTACAACATCTCTGTAAGTGTCTTTAAGTGGATGGATTATAATGGACTCGGCTGTGTGAGCAGTCTCTGAACATAATTGCAAGTGACCAGTACTTAGTGTGTTACGTGTCATGCAGGCAGAGGGCTGCTGTATTTAGATGTTATATTTAGATGTTCTCCGCCAAGCGGACCTCGGGAACCCGAAACGCAAGCGTACCGGGATGGAGCAAAGGTGTGTGTTATGAGTGCGTGGCTCTAAAACGCATGATTTGTAAAGGAGAATACTCAACACTCTGACAGTTGAAATTACATACATTGCAGATCGCAGGCCGTTTCCTTGCATAATCATGGGCAGTTGGTTGTTTGCTACCCTGCAGCGGCACACATCAGATAAATTGTCTTCAAACGCTGAATGTACCCACTGCACTGAAAGCAACAGCTGAAGACTGGAATAGCTAGAGATGGCTTCAAGATACTTTGGCTCAGCAGCTTTGAAAACATTTGCTTACTCAAAGGTTACCTTTACCCAAAGAAGCTGAGTATGTTCTGAAAATTATTTTCCACTATTTTCCACCAACCTGTATTTAAAGGAGGAAAACATTTGAAAACATATAGGACAGAGAATGAAGATCTGCACCCTGCTACATCTGGAGTGTAACATAAAAAAAATAAGATCATAATATGCTTAGAGAAATTAAGGAAACAGTTTGTGATTGCATAACTCCAGTTATGTACAGTTTTATGAAGCCCACAGCAAATCCTCCTCTAAAAGGCTCAACAAAAGTAAAATAAAAGTTCTCGAGTGGCCTAGTCCAAGATTGGACTTAAATCTGAATGAGACTGTGGTCATGTTTTAAACATATTAACTCTTAAAAAAAACAGGATGTGGGTTAGATAAAGAATGGGCCAGAAGTCCAAGAATTATTTTTTTTTTTATCTGTTCTGGTACAAATTTGTTTTTACATGACTATTTATTCAGCTTTTACAACAAAGAATGGCTTTCCTGTCTCTGTTTTTCTGCTGATCTCTCTATAACTCTAAGTGAGCAGTGGGTTAAATTTAATGATTTGATGGGAACTGTGAAATGGGTCCTTGGGAGCCTCGAGAGCTGAAAAGAGCAACCATTTGGCCGTTGGACCTGCTTGCCTCAGCATTTACCGGACATACGTTTAAATGTTTGGCTTTCACCCGGAATGGCCAGAACGAATGGCGCCTGAAGGGGGTTGGAGGGCGGGATTGATGCTGGATCTGGGGAATTGGATGGTCATTCATCACATTAATGAGTCATGTCACCTTATTTACAAAGAAATGCACACCACACCAAAACATCCTGGTACTGTCATGAATGTGATATTTCGTTCATGCTGAGGTTTACTGAGTAAAAACATCAGCGTGAGATTAAATCAGGTACCTCAGCCACATTAACTGCTTTGTGCAAGTATATAGTTAAACACCAGAAGACCAAATTTGGGTGGGGATGCAAAACTGGGGCAATTTGGACTCGAAATGAGCTCTAGTTAATTACACACAGGTAAGCTGTAAGTCCAGGACATCTCATTTATCACATATGCAGCAGTTTATCAGACACAGTGCCTTCCTAAAATATTCATTCCTCTTGAACTTTTCATATTTTTTTCACACTGAAAGTTCATTTTAAAATAGTTTCAGATATTATTTGATAAACAAGGAACTACAAAGAAGATTAAGTGTAAAACTACTGATTCATATATTCTCAGATTTGTTGAGATGATTTCTTGAGTATTTGTAGCGCATATCTAGGTGAAATGCTACCTGACCAGCTACTGGCATTTGCAAGACACCCATTCCTCAGTGGTGATTGACTGTTCTCCCAAGACAGAGATAAAAAAAATTAAGTTGTTAGCTTCTGTGGTAGTGAAAAAACATCTTTCACAGTACATATTAATGAAAAAAAATGATAATAATTGTTTGAAAAATATGTTTTCAACATTATAATAAAATTAATCTCATAACATTACTGGAGCAATGTATGGTGTATGTATGGTCACTGTATGGTGAAATTATGACAAATTAAGGAAAAAATATTTAAAATAATTTCTATATATTTTTTTGAAATTGGAGAAACAACCACATGTATGATATAAGAAAACATTTCATGGCCGTTGGACCATGATTGATCATGCAGCAATAGAACGCAAATCCAACTCTACTACCAAACATTTTGGTATCATTGACATTCCATACTAACTGCCTTTCATGAGCAAAATCATTCTCTCCAGACTTGCAGAGACGTTTATAGACAATTTCATTTCCCTGCAATTTGGGGGTGGCAGGGACTTGTTGATGCTCCACAGAGAAACACTGGATTTCTTTCCAACTTGGATCACACTTCTATGATGTTGCTGAAATTAAGCACCTCTACAGTCAGCTGCTTTGCCTGCCAAGCACAGGAAAAGCAGGAAGGAAGACCATTTGACCGCATGTCGAGCATATACTGTACTTGCAAAGGTTTATTTCTCAAAATACATGTTATTATATAATTATAACTTTTTAATTACATCACATAAAATAACCACCAGAGACAAGTGACGGGCTTTCCATAGTCTGGCCTCAGTATGATTCTCATATTGATAAGCCCCGAGCTTCCTGACATTGTTGAGTTGGCACAATGCCATTTCACAATTATGATGGAGAGATTTAAACAGAGTAGCAGGGATATCAGAACTATACGACACATTTCTTTGTCAAGAAAACCCAAATGTGTAATAGTAGCGTTTCAGGAGTGAACAGATCTAAAAAGACGATACACACCGATAAGTCTTTGGACAGCGTGAAATAGATGAATCTTCAGTTATTTACCATTTTTTAATTGGAAATGTCTGTCACAGAGCGGCTCGGTCCTTTTCCAACCTATTATCTACCCTTGCCTTGATTACTTAAAGGTGTTTTATCAAGAGCGCTGTGCTGGGTGTCAACTGCAGTTATTAAAGATATTCCTGCTGCAGTCTGGAGGTTTTAAACATCCAATAAACTCACAAAAGATCAGCTTGTTATGTGAAGCAATTTGAATTATATTTTGGTTTCTCACTGGTGAGATTTCATCGACAGAAAAAACAAAAAATAAACAAATGAAAGAACATTGGATTAAATTTTAAACTGAAAGTTTTTTTTAAAGACTTTAGGGATTTGTCTCGACCCATTGTGATGCCAATTCCAAGAATCAGTTCATTCTTGTTCCTTTCATGTGAGCAACCAATCAGGATTCAATCATAATTGCCTATTAAAGACTTGTCAAAAGTTTCTAGGTGACTTAAGATCACAATTTGTGGCTCTCATTCTTTTTGCACTGCTGTGTTTACGACATGACAGAGTCAAATATGACCTATGGGGACTGTGCAGGATGGCACTAGTAAGACACCAACAACTTGTCGGATTTAGATTACTCTGGATGACGAGGAATAAAGCGGCAGGGCAGTATTTTGTAAAATCGACTGTTAAAAAAACTGGCCAATCTTTTGTTATTACGTTAAATATCAAAACTAAAAGAAATAAAATCTAAATTTCTGGCTAAAAGTTTTTGACCACAAAAAAAAACAAAACCACCCCGCTAGCTCCAATTTCCTACATATTTACATTACAGAACACTTTTTATTTTTTATTGCTTGTGATAGTATTAAGAAAAAATCATAGGAACCTGTCAGTAATTCTAAAATCAAAGAAACTAAAGCAGTGATGTGAAAAAATAAAGTATGTCCAAATCCAGAATTAGAATTAAAAAAAAGGTACAATTTTTTTAAGACTGCTTAAAAACCTTAAATGCCTCATACAATTAGCAGCAGGGGTCCAAATTCTTATTCCTGTTTTTGCTGTAAAATTTCATATTGCTACATATTTGTTTGTGCCAGCGAAGAAAAAAAAAAGTTTACAACTTAACAAGCACATGTGCAGCTGAGTGTGTTACTGGACTGCCCCTCTCTGTAAACTACTGATGGAGTGAGGGATTCTACTTTGATGATAATTTGAGCCTCTCAAGATGAGGAGATCTCACAAGGGGTGATTTTATTCCTTCACATGCCTCTCAGAATCTCATTCCCTCCCTCCACAAACTTCATAACAAAGTTAGCCATAATTGATGTAACTTGTCATGCTTTTGACGGTTTGATTGTGTCCATGTTTTCACATGCACAGACAGCGCAGAGAGGAAACGAAGGCTTAGTATGCTCGCTCAAGGTCCTTGCAGAACACCCCCCTACCCTGTCCCACATCTACCCCTCCATCCCACATCTCCCTGCACAATTAATTTTATCTTTGGGGTATTATCAAGAGAGAGCCTGGCAAAACAGCATGACAGAAAAACGGTCCAGAAGCCCAAGGCCCAGGGTGGGAATTAATCTGTTTGACAAGATCTCTCACAAACCATTTGTCTGGCTTTCCTTCTCTTGGATATTGCTGCTACCCTTAATGTTTCAGAGAGTGTAGAATAAGGATGTCTTAAGCACAATACGGTGCGAAAACAATGAAAAACGTGGACTTGGTAGCAGGAAAACATTACTTATGTCCTGGAAACAAATATTATAAGTGCAGATTGAGCAGGTGCTGGGCATTAGAGCAGCGTTTGCGGTTTGGTTGTTAAGTGAGCATTAGCATTGCTCAGAGCAGCCATGAGGTCATAATAATGAATCCCATTAGGGATGCCTGGCACTGACATCATTTTCTCCAGCAGAATTCATTCCCCAAATGAAGCCTCTGAAAAACTGGTCAGCCTCGTTGGACTCTTACTTTCAAAACTATTGACACCGAGCAGACGTTTGATGCATTATCCGGGCCGCAGAAAATTAATCAAACTAATGATTGAATAATTATCTCAAGTGCAATTAATTAAACATGCCAATGAACTCATCTTGAACAGCTGTCCTAGCTGCAACACTTAATCACTTGTGAGAATTACCAAACACAAACGGAGGACGCCGAGTGCATGCAATAATCTCTGCAAAGTGCATTGTTTACAAACAGTAATTAATATCACACCGTGTATTAGCGGGGTAAGTGACTGCGGTGCACTTCTGTAATTGTACCACAGAGAGTTGGGCTTCTTCCCCCCCTACTCCTGCTCCAGACAATTCTCGTTAAGACAAGACAGAGCGCTGACAGGAAAAGGAACCATTTCAAAAGTCATACTTAGATTGTCCGTTACTGCTTTATGCGTCAAAATAAATAAATTAACTAATTAAATGTATCACCAGCTATGTCTGCCTGACACTAGCAGAAATTGTTAGTGCTTGCATTCTGGAGAAGGAATAGTTAATTTGGTACACATGTAGACCAGCGATGCGTATTTAAATGATTTCATTCACAATCAAGGGAGTTGTTAAAAGCCCCACAGTCACAACAGTAAGTGGATGTGTGATGGATGTGTGTTGAACAGCATTACCAGGTCTGGATGAAGTTCGGAAGACCTAGCATTTGGGGCTTTCATGGTCATATTGCATAATTATAATTCATGTGGGAAGTACAGATGTCTCAATGGTCTAATGTTGGAAAACGATGGGTCGATGAGGACTCTGTATCTTTCCTGGTCAAACTGAAAGAGTCTTAGCATTGGAACTTTGGTGGAAAGATGCCCAATGACACCCAGTACCTCCTGGGTCCATGCAGGTGCACAAGAACCTTAGTAAGTGCCATAAAGTCCCACCAATGCTTGAAATATGTCTACAAAGCATCCTTTCTGTCTGGTGACACTCACTTCCTGTTTTGTTAGAGTAGCCAGCAGCTGACTGACTTTTATACCTAGGTATAAATATTTGGGCCACCAATGGCTCCAGAACTTCTCTCCAAAGTGTCTATAACTATGTTCTGTGGCCAAACGTTATCAAATACGATTATGGAATCTTTCAATGGGAGAATGTGGTACAGTTCATAAACTGAACTGGCAAAAAGCCTTATCTTTCCCTTTCTCCAAACAATAATTGTAAATATATCCAAGCAGGAACATGTAGTTTGAAACAATGAGGTGGTTTAAACTTTCACTGTCTGTGGAGCTTATGGCATTCTCAGCAGGCCGTGGGAAATATTCAGTGTTTCTCTGACAACTTTCTTGGACAGGCAGGTATCCAGGAATGAAGAATGACAGTGAGTGGCACCAGCCGGAGGATGCCTAAAAATTGAATGGCACAGAAACACTAAGTAGTTATGGATAACTGATGGCTGTAATTCTGCAGATTTGCTGCTTAAGTTGATCATAATCAGCCACTGTGTTAAGAAACACATTATTGAGATTTCAGTAATTAGATGCACTCAATAAAGCTTAGATAAAATGAACTATTGCCATTAGAATTTAAAACCACTGTGAAAAATGTGAATGTAATAAAGAATAATTAGCATGCTCATAATTATTTTAATATCTTTCAGAGTACTGTACATTCCAATGGACACAGTCCCTTTCAGGCACAAGTGAGGCACAGTAATTAAAGTGTGCAAACTATGTGACTCACCATTTTATTTTCTGTATAACCTCATAGGAAATAAAGGCCAAAACATCAAGGTGAGAGATGCAAAAATATTTGACATCATAGTCAATGGGAAATCGAATACACTACAATTCAATGGCTTACGCAGCAATAACATGACATTATTAATTATCTGAATGACTATATCAATCATCATCACTTTATTTGTATTCTTTTGTCAAGGAGTTGTAGCCCACTCAAACAAGAGGCCATCGTTGGAGAAATGGTCTTGCATTTGGCTCTACAACACTTTGATGTCCAGATGAAATCATGCAAGTCAAAACCCAAATCACTTCTCCACCTGTTTGTCAGGTTAATGAAGTATTTGGACTTCTCCAAACACTCCTTTTTGGTCAGTCTGATGGACATTGTTCCATAATTCTTGGATGTTGCAAACCCATTTCATTTATATTGCTTATTCAGTTGCAAAATATGTTTACACCAAAATTGCCTATGAAGATGGAACAAGCTTGTGCTGAACAGTGCCCTCTAGAGGTCAGATTGAAAAAAGGCCAAACTAAAAGATGGTGCTTGTTGCCATTAACACCATTGAATTTTAAAATAAACTACCTTTAGTAGGCTAAATTCTTTTTGGTTTATCCACTTTATTCCAGCAGACGAACACTATTAAAGTGCACATTTTTAAAAAGAAGAAACTAATCTTGTAGTATTTCGAAATCAAAAACAGCCATTCTCTTTGATCCTGTTATTGTTTGTCCCAGCACTGAGCCTTGCTCAAATCGATTTCCGTCCAACGTAATTGGTGCCATGCTTGGCTCCACTAAATAAGCCGTTGCACCAAAAGATGCATGGGCAAACTAAAACCACACTCACAAAAGAATGTTGAGCAATTACAGAGAAAACCAAGGATCTGTGTGAGCAGAAGGCTGAGAGGCATTTTATATTAATGAGAATGGCTCACAATGAGCTGGAAAACTTTTACCCAACTGATTACCAGTCTTTTGTTTTGGGTTATTTTGTGCTCTGCATGGGACACATTTTTAATCCTCTCATTAGCTACTGGTAGTCTTGATTCCCCTTCTATTGAAATATAGTTAAGCCATAATTTATATCTTTAATGGCATTATTCCATTCTTTATTTTCCTCTCATAAATCAAAATACAGAAAGCATTGCAGATTTTCCTCATTTATAGAGCACATTTAACAACAGCTTTAATGGCATCAAAGTACTGTACAAAAAAAATAAATAAAAGATTGAATCAGCATATAAAAGAAGTAATAAAAGCAAACCGTAGGCAAAACAAGTAAAAATCATATGTACATGTAAAGTAAAGGCCAAAGAGGCCTGGACCAGGGAACTTCTTAAAGAAGGTGGTTTAAATCCAGTAATGAGCACATTTTTGATTATCTGAAAAATTAAAGAAACTATATGGTTTTTACTTGTTTAAATTATCATTATGTCATGACAATATAAGTCACATAATCTGTGGAAAAAATCTAGGAGGACATTTCCTAGCAGATATCTTCCTACTCTACATCTGAGTGTTTCTGACCACTAAGTCAGAAACAACCAATCAGAGCCAGGAGGAGGGTTTCAGTGCTGTCAATCACTGTTGTATGTGCTGCTCAAATTTCCATCCCTTCTGCCCGTAATGCTCTCTTCTGCGCTACCGCTGGTTCACCTCAACATAGCTTGCCGTGAATGCTAAGGCTACTTGGCATAGCCACCTATGATGGTGGACAAATACTTTTTCTATAATAAATCAGCTTTTTCTCCATCATTAGCACACTGAGGAGGATGTACACAAGCATGATTGACAGTGCTATGACCTTTCTTTTATTTTTGTAAAACACATACATCAACTTCAAGGGGTTACCACACAGCAAAACCAGAAGCAAAATGTAAAAGGGCAAATAGTATACCCTGTTAGTAACTTCTGTGATTTATGAACTATTTTAAATTAATCACGGTGTTAAAGAGCTGCTAATGAATGTAATATCACACTAAGGCAAATGTCTTCCAGCCCCTCCAAAATAAAACGAGCGAACAGCATTGCAGAACAGGCAGACGTATGATCTGCCTCTTCTAAACCTCTCTACATCTACTTCAAGAGCAATAATTAAAAAGTTTAAAGGCAACACAGTCACAGTCAAACGAAGCTGAGGAGGTTTAATGAAGGTAAAACAATCGGCAAAGCTCACTGTAGAACTGCATCAATGACGCCTATTGAGGCATATTGTGCACCGCTTTGCCAGGAGTTCCTGTAACTGTGGATGAATCTGTAGTTGACGGCTGACTAGGATACTGGAAATATCCCTGTATTGCAATAAACCGCCTTCACCTCCTAGAGAAAAAGTCAAACTGTTTAATTTTTCCTTTAAACCTTGCACCCTGGAAAAATATTTTAATATTGTTATCAACTGTTTAACTCAATCGCATTACCACAAAATGGGTTCTCCTGTGGCAAGATCACTCAGTCAAACTCCGTAAAACCACACTCTCCTGTCCACTATCCCAGAGCTCTTTGTGTTTTTTTTTGTTAACAGTTTGAGGGTAAATATTAGGCTGGACCTGCAGACCCGTGTGCCACTGCAGCTATCCCTGCCCCCCCTCCTCTTTTTGACCCTTTTCCCTCCTCCTCCTCTTCTCCATTGTGTTATAACGTAGGTGCACCCCGACACACACATTTATAGTTTGCTCTCTCTCCCTCTTCTCCTGAGTGTAAAAGTTGCAGCGGAGCCATCCATCCAAACCCACAGACCATGAAATTAGGTTAAGACGTAAAGCTGTGAGTGACACAGGTGTGGATACAAATGAGAACATCCGAATGAAGAAGTAGAGATCCAGGACGGCTGATACTGCGCTCGTCAAAGGCAGAATTCAGAATTACATCTCAAAGCCTTACCTTCATTTTATTTAGTTCATCCCCCCCCCCCTCTATAAACGTGGTTAGGCCAAGATATTAGCATAAATACTGGGAAGCTGTGTGCAAGAGTATTAGGAGTTCTGTCATATTCCAAATCTCATTTCCTTAAAAAATGGGAAACTTGTTCAGGTTTGTCTGCAGTTCTGTTCTGTCCTTTTGCACACATTTAGATTTGTCTTCTCCTCTTTTCATCATTTCTCTTCATGGAGACGTGATTTAACTCAAGAAAAGTTCAACATCAGAATCTCCCCTTTTTTGTTACAATGTGTATTTGCTGCAGCAACGTGCGTGTGTGTGCGTGTGTGCTCACTTTCAGCAAAATTTTGCTGAACCCCCAAAAATGTTGGCTGTTGCATTTAATTAAGTTTTTCCTACAATACGTAAAGTAACTGTGGGGTAAGTGAAAATCTAAAATGGATTTTATTTAACATAATGACAAATAAGAGCTGAAGTCATTTTTTGGCACTTTTTATCACTGAGGTAATGACCTTTCACTACTGCAGAGGAAAACCAAAAAAATGATTCCTAGTTGACCACAGTGAAGCAGTGAGTACTTTGTCCACCAGCTGCCAGGAAAACATGAGATCATTCAAATATTAGTGGGAACAACAATTACATACTTTCTTCCAATCCAGCTTCACGTGGCTTAGATTTCTGTTGTTACTTTAATTTCAAGGAGAAAAAAAAGATGCTTCAGTCATGTATCCATCCACCAACCATCCATCTCTCCTTTTGTCTCCCGATATCTATCTACATAAACCTCTATTGATCCTTTCATCCATTTCTCCATGTCCCATTCAACCACCTGCTGATCCATCCCACCATCTGTGCATACAACCATTTATACATCCATCCACTTATACATCCATCCACTAGTTCATCTCTTCACTTTTTCATTCTCCCACCTATTCACTGTTTCATTCATCCTTCCATCTATCTATACCGGACCTGATGAAAGACTGAATACAAGATGGACTGGTACCAATCTATTCAATAACACACTTCATTTGAACCTTTGGATCCAGCTGCAGGATGACAAGGAGTTTAAGGAAGGAATCTGACATCATGGGTGTCCTTTAAACACTACAACTAGAAAAAAATACTTGCTCATGAGGACAACATTGGGGAGACAGCAAAATAAGAGCAAATGTAACAACTTTGCATACAAAAACTTCAGAGTTTATTGTTTCATATGTATCCAGGCCTGGTAAAAACTAGAACTTCTGAAGTTTCAGGTCATCTTAAGAAAACTTTTAAAGATTTTAGCCAACCTTCATTCCAAAACGCATTGACAGACATTATATAATTCTTGACTCTAGCCCTTATAACAAAGAGTTGTTTGTGGATTTCCAACACACAAAGCTCCACTGCACGAGTGCATCAATTTTACTTTCCTGCTCACATAACAGGAGCAATCAGAATGCTTTTAAGCCATTAAATTCATCATCAAAACACCGTGTAAAAGGTCTGCAGCTGTTGAAGGCAGTCAAATCTGGAACTGGTCATGTATCAGCACGATATTGACTATTGCTTTTTACTATAATAGGTATTGACCTCCGCATCGGCAAGGATCTGCTGATATCTGCAGTCCTTCAAACGCCGGCGCAAACGGTTTCTGCCCAATCACCAGAGGTCTACACCGATACAAGAGAATGCAGAACAGCTTAAAATGGAATAAAATGCATGTTGAGATTTTGTCTGATAGACGGCATGACAGAAGAATTTGCAAACTGATGATCAATTTCATCTTTAAGTGTTGTATTAAAATGACATGAATGTGAAGTTTAAGGGATGAAACTGGGACATCAATCAGGAAACCAAACATCTTATGGTAAAAAAAATCTGATATTAGCTTACAGGATGGAAACACAAAGCATTGTTGTTTCCTCCAAAACAACAATGACAAATACTTTAAGCCATTAGTTTTACCCTTTCACATTTCTGATTGGACAGACTTGCAAAAACATTTGCATGCCTTGTGAACATTTTTACATTCTGTCATGTTGAAACAACAAATTTTAATGTATTCTTTTGAGATTTTATGTGATACAGCAACACAAATGATGTTTTACATCCTTTACTTTGACATTCCTAAATACAAATCACTGTAACCTATTGATTTCACTCGTCATTCTGTACAGTGAACCTCTTGCATATTCACAGTTTTGTTGTATAGTCACCTATGTAAAATATTTGAAAGCAAAGCAAGGTTGGTCAACTGAAATACCTTGGTGCAATGCTGCTTGACACATTGTTGGCTGTGGTTTGCAAAGCAGCCAATTCAAGAGCTCTGATCGTTTTCCTTGGCGGTGCTGAGTGGCTGTGCCCCCTACAGCGGAAATAAGGAAGACCTTAAATGCTAACCGTCTGCAGTTGTGCTAAGATAGATTAAACTGTTGAGTATTAAAGCTTACTATCATATATTTAATGGCCCATTAAAATAGACAGCAATTAGTATTTTAACAAAGTTCTCAAGTATTTGCTGATTTTCGCTATTTGCGGCCGGTTGTGGTCGTAAACCGCTCAGAATACTGGGTGTCCACTGTAATTAGCAGATAGAGTCCACCTGTAAGTAATTTAATCTCATTGTGAATCTAACTCTCCTGTTAAGGCCTCAGAGGTTTACTGGGGGAAAGAAAAGCCAGGAAACGGTAGACAGATCATGGGTGGTGGCACCTCTCAAGAGTAAAACACGGGGCAAGGAGACCATTATCCAGAGATCCAGCCAACAGAGGCCTCTGGAAAGTCATTTAGCTTTAGAGATAGAGTTACAGCGGGAGACGCTATTAACAGAATAACTATTTATTGCACTCCACAAACCTGGCCTTCAGGAGAGACATGATGTCTACACAAATGTAAATACCCAAATGCATGCAAAGCATCCTGAGTTCTACACTGTTTCTTAGATTTCTTCCAATCAAGTTCAAGAATGACTTTTCAGCAATTAGATGATTTTAGCATTGCATTATTTGATAAAAAACAAAGAAAGAAAAACTGTGGATATGATGGTTCCTGAACAACCAGAGGGTTTTTTTTGTTTTTAAGTATCTTTCAGAGCATGTAGACCTTCATATTGTGGGTGTTGTTGATAACTTGTTATTATTCTTGACTCTACTTTGTCTTTCAAAAATCATGATCAAATCTTCAAAACTTTAACTGGATAAGATTACACTTGACAGCTCGTATACCTTGAATTGATTTTCACCCAGTGAAATTTTCTTCTGGCTTTATTGCATCACCTCATGGTCATTCACAAAGAGATCCGACCTTTAAGCAACAGAATCACTATTCAGGAAAGCTACCAAAGCTTTTGATGAAGAGCCTTCATCATTTCATCATCTTAGAATGTGGATTTTTGACAATTTTTAGAAATGTATTGATTTTAAATGCTCCAGCTTATGACTTTGCATGGATCTGCTCCACCTCAGAGAGAAGGAGGTGCTATTTGCACAGTTTTAAAGTTGATCTTGAATGTTTTCTGACACTTTCAACTTATGTGTACATTTTAAATATTTTGTTCTTCTTTGTGTTTCCTCCATCCTCCCATATGGTTTGACTGGGTTGGATGTTACTGATAATAATCTCCATCTGTTTGGGTGTTGTATGACTTTTTTGATTTCCTTTTTAATATCCCATTAGCCTGCTGAAGACCTCAGATGGACACCCGCCCAGTGGCCTAATCCAAGTAATTTACTAGTCTATAGCCATGTCTATTAATGGTGCACTCTAATTTTTAACAAATAAATCAAATCAAGAGAGTCATTGTTGAAATAAAGATCTAATAAGTTCCAAGTGGAAGAAAGTCCTCAGTCGAAATGATATCTAGATTTAATGGTTTGACTTGTGCAAAATGCTGTATATGGTAGAAAACTAAGAACAAGCATCACTAATGTCCAGGTAAAACATGGTGGTGGCAGCATCATGCTATGAGGATTGTTTTCTTCAGCAAGGACAGGAAAGCTGAAGATATTGTTCAAAGGAAAACTGGCAGAAGACTTGAAGCTGTCATTTCAGTGAGAAGTTTCATATTGTATTGGTTCTGAACCTAATTCCACGCTGCACTTTTTACATGTTTATTTGTAAAGATATATAACAAATGCAGAAATGCAAAAAAGTAAAAGAAAAAGGCACTGAACAGTTAATAGGAAATGCGAACAAATGAAGTGTCAAACTGGCCTATTTAATGTGCGATCTGAAGCTGTTTACATGCACACACACACACGCACACACACACACGCACACACACACTCGCAGGACTCTGTTATAATAGATAATCACTTGTGCGATGCCCTGAAGGGTCAAGTGGTTTTCAGTGTGTGCAACGAAAAGTCCTGACGCCTGCTAATATTTCCTGATACGTTCTTTCCATCTGAATGGCGGATGCTGCCTCAGCTTCGCCTCCTATTGTCAGAGCTTTCCATTTGAATGTCAACACCATTATTACAGCAGGTGATGCAACAGCGGGCGTCTCTCCTCCTGTCCGTCTCGTACGTGTCTCCGTGCGTCTCTGTCAGCCGCTCCCCCTTTCCTCAGTTTTATTTAATAGCTATCATTACGCGCCTGCCGAATGAAATCCATTTGAAACCAGCTTCTCTTCCTCCCTTGCTCCCCTCATTCTCTTCAAGCCCCGACACTCTCGCTCTTTTTCACTCCGACTTAGAAAGCTCCCGTCTTTTCCCCCCTCTCGCTCGCTGGTGTTTACAGCTGAATCCAGTCGCAGTTTCTGACTTTTGGCTCGCTTTTGGTGGAAATAAACGGCCCCTGGAAGGTGACGGTGCATGTTATTACTGCTAAACACTGTTCATTATAGCTTTGACTGCTGAGGAGCGAGATTTAACCTTCCTGGGCCCGTTTCTGCAGAGACTGCACACAAATGCGACTCTTTCTAGCATCAAGATGTTGGAGCATGATCAAAGCTGAGAGGCCGTGTTCTCCTCCGGCTTTTTTCCCTGTTCCTTCTGCTCGTCTGTCTCCTCATCCTTACTTTTTTAACTATTCAATCAAGTGAGCCTTGCTGCTGCTTCCTCCACAGGCTGCAGGCTCACCCCAAGATTCATTGGTGTCGAGCGGCTTGGTGCAGACATAGAGGCTCTGGAAACAGGATGATTGACTATTAGAACAAAGATGATTAGAATAAAGAGAGTAGCTAAATACTTTAGAGGAAATTAAATTGTAACCGTATAGATTCGTAATAAGTCTTTGCCCTGCACGGCACCATAAAAGCTTAATCAATCTCTGCGTCACATTCATCTCTGAAATTGATGCTCTTCTATAAGACACTGGCTTGTGCCGTTCATATAAAACATTTCCGTCACTACGCGTTCCGTTTTAATTCGTAGGGATCTATTGCATTAGTCTGTAAATAGTAAAGCTGTTGAGAGCTACCGTTTTTTTTTGTTGTTTGATTAGATTGAGAAAGAGTGATTTCTAAGAGGAACCAGAATAATAATCAGGCTAACTGGAATAGGTTGTTTTGAGTAGGAGTCGTATATATTCATTACGATTGTTTTTTTAATGGTGTTCATTATGTTATTTTAAGTCGGCAGAAACTTGGCAAACGCTTGTTAATGAAGGTGAAGTGGTCTGAATCGCCTAAAGACGAGAGCGCCCTCATCATTTACCATAACAAGTGGTTTCATTTTCCAAGAAATGTTGTTCTTTTGCTCCACAGAGGTTCATAGTCGTCTATCGGGTTTCTGAGAACATTTAGGAATTCAGGGGTTTACCTACATTCATCATTGGGATAAAACTTTAGATAAAATTGGGACGTTAATCGATTTACCTGAAAAAATATATAATTTTATCAGAGCTTCAGTAAATATTAGACCCAAAAAAATGGGTGCACTCGTTTGAATTTGTCGCTAACTTTGTCTGACTAGCAAATTAATTTTACCTCTTGTGGATTTTTATATTTACTCACAAACAAAATGTCTCTATGTTTATGGTAGTTTCAATTTAGTCAGAGAAGCAAACAAATATTCAGCACTATGAAATAAATGCATTACAAACATTCATCTATCTATTTTCTACACCCGCCTATCCTGTCAGGGTCACCTGCGAGAGGCGAACACCTTTAACAGGCCGCCCGTCCCAAACGCAGGAACACAGAGAGACAAGATCCTTCCCATCGCTCCAGTTTATAACTCCATCTCCATAATATTCACATTAGGACATTAAAGAATTAATACTACTTACAGTCAAAAGAAACATGTTGGTAAAATTTTAAAAATCCTTTCATATAAATCTACCAGGAGAGTGAAAAGTATTGTGCTTCCATGTAAAGACAATTGGCTAGCATGTCGTTTAGTGAATTATATATTTGATCTCCCATTAAAACATGACTTAGAACTTAGCCTCTTTGCCAACGTCTAAAATGTATATCACTGATCCAGTCTGAACTGAGAACTCCTGAAGTCTGTGTCTCTCTCAACCATCAAAGGTCACTTCGAATGAGCAAAATCAAACAAAACTAAGTGGTATTAATAATGATTTGTGTAAGAATAAGAACAATGGGCCACAGCAGAGTATCCTCCCCCACTCCACAGCTGTGTGCACTCAGACTTGGCACATGTTTAAATGCCAGATGCCCTTCCTGACACAAACACAACCAAAATATTTTACTGCTCAAAGCAACACTGACCAAGCACAAACATTTGGCTATTTTATAATATAGTAATAAAAATGGAAATCAAGACATGGTGAAACTTAGACACACCTTGGTGCTTCAACGGGACAATGATCCCAAAGTCACTTTTGGGAGTGATGGAAATGCATGGATGGAAGTTTTGAGAGGACAAAACATATTATGTTGCAAACTTTAGAAATTATGTCAAGCAATACTTGATTTATTTGTGATAATAAGCGAGCACAATACTGGTTCTGGGGTTAGTTATACCCTGAATTATTCAATAGCCGGTGTTGAATAAAGCCCCACCTAGAAAAATATATATATATTGCTAAAATTATGATCAGATATGTATTAGTTACTAATTACAGATGTACCATGAATACACAACAGTCATGGTACATCTGGCAAGTTGTACTAATATTCATACAACCCTGATGTATATAAAATATCTCCAATCTGAACACGACACATTACCAGTACGTACAGAGACAATATCTGCAGAATTAAAAAGACAAAAAATGCGGTTGTCAGGTCACAATTTAGTCATTAATCAGAACCCTCTGTATGTATGTGAACAGGTTCCTGTTAGAAATGTGTGACATATGAGACTCATCGCAACTGAAGTATTAGATTCATTTTGGCACCACTAAGCATTTTAATACGATTGTCACTAATATCATTCATATTGGCAAAATTTCCACTTGAGTGGCTGAATATTCTCATATCCGGTAAGCCTGGGAGCTGCTCTCTCTCCTCCAAAGGGTAATGGCAATATTGCATGTCTTTTTGAGGTTATGCAAAGCACCTCAAATTTTCTCTCCCAACAGCTCTCCCTCAGAGCAGCCGTGGCGAATATAATTAAATGCCCGGCTAACGGTCTATCCTTCCTTTACACAGACAACCTCACACGCACACAAACAAACATCACATGCAAGACCACCTCTCCCCCCGCCTCCCCGTTTTCTGCCCAACTATCACTCAGCTGCAGCGCACGAAGGAAAGAGAGGGCATTGATCTGCCAAAGTGAGCAGCCATTTCACACAGTGAGTCTATGCAGCACTCCTGTCCCTCAAAGGGAATTGCTCATTTCACCTGGCTGACTTGCCTATAGCAGACCGGTGGGAAGCCCCCACTGGGAATAGAGGGATAGGGTGGGAGCAGGGGCAGGAATCGAGGCCCTGGTCAGAGCTTGGCAGGTGGCAGATAAGAGCTCCTCGTGCTGCTCCTGTATGAACTCACCACTGCCGCTGGAGCTCAGCTTCTGACACACACAAACACACACACACAGCTTCTCCCCACAGATGTGAGGCACTAATAATAACTTAGGCATTCTGGGTGAGTCAGCCGTCTTTCCTCAGGCAAGGATAAAAGTAAAACATGGTGCCTTTATTGAGTCTGAATTCACTAACTGTGGAATTCCCAGAACAGAGCATTAACTCAGCCTGTGTTGCATTCACTGCCAGCGCGCCATGTGTCCACAAGATCTAATATAGTCTCCAAAGCAGGTGCTGATAAACCAATAAACAGCCCAGTAAACCAGTTATATTCACATGGGCATCTTACTGTATGGGAAATAGGCGCTAAGGAGGGCTTTTTGTTGTTGTTGTTGGGACACCTTGGGATCTGTTCATGTAAATAAGATTTAGATTTTACAAATTTAACAGAATCAACCTCTTCTTACTGTAAATCAAACTTTATCTTGCAGTAAACAAAGTCATCAAACCTACAGATGTATCTCTATTGTGGAAAACAGAAAGAAAAATTTATATTTTAAAAATAGACAAAATCTAATGAAATAAATTGCATAAATTTGAAGAAAAGGGGTAAATTTGTACGTGCAGAAGTGTGTTTCAGATTGGTTAAGTTGTATTTAAGAATGTATAAAATACTTAAAAATCACAATCAATAACAATTATCACAGTAATTATTATGTTGTGTAGGAGGATCACTTGATGTCAAGATTTTGTAAAGTAATGTCTTAAACTCCAGATGAATCCTAATAAAGTAGAACTTAAATTTAGTTATTTTCCAAAAATATAACCTACATTTCAGAGTGATAAACAAACAAACGAGGAGTAAAATTTGCTTTCTTTTTTACATTCATGAGTATTCTAGAATAAGCCTTCACGATATTCTCAATATCATGTTTATCCTTGTTGATTGTGCACCTTTTTCCTTCCACTCAATTTTACATTACTATTCTGACATATTTTTACCCAAGCTTTAATTTAACTTTCTTTTGCCACGCTTTCACATAAACCCAAAGCAATTTCTAATGAAGTTTCTTAACATATATTTCTCCCAGGCTTTTAGACAATAACTGCTACACAATCAAACAGGACCCTGAAAATAAATAAGTAAATAAAAATGACCAACTGCAGCAACTTCATAGTGCCGTCTGAACAGGCTGGTACTGTCGGAGCGTCACTACCTCTCTTCTGACCCTGATGTGCCCATCACTCTGGAAGAAGATAAATCTAGATTAATCAAATCACATAACCTTCTTACATCCAATGTTTATGCTCCCTTGTAATTGGAGGGGGTTTTTTTCCGCCTAGCTTCGCTGATTAGGAGTTTTCTTACAGTTGCACAGCTGTTTTCTCAATTTGATGTCACCATCACAATGCTTCTTCGCTATCCTTCCAGCGTTGGACTGTTAATAAAGCGTTGGACTGTTCTCATCCCAATGTTAGTAGTTTCTGTCATCTCATTAGATGTTTCTAATCTACATCATTGCCATGCTTGATCTTAAACAGCCTTTCATCTTTTCCACGACCGAGGTGGAAAAGATGGGAAGCTGCTTAGGAGATAAGAAGCTCCACGTTGCATCAGTGAAGATTAAATAACTTGCTGCCAGTTTGTTGTAGTTACTCTTACTGCAGTACCTATCCAGTAGGAGGATCATACCTATTTCTTTAGTTAAATAAATGTGGCCTTTTTTTGGCCAGCATATTTTAAGAATATTATATTCACTTTCTGAGCTAAGGCAAATTTTCACCATAATAACTTAATGAATCCAAGATATGCTTAACCAATTGTGTTAAATCTACCTATTTCAAAATTTTGAGGGGTTTTATTTTTTCTTACATATTCACCATCATATTAAATAAATTGGTTCAAGCCAGATCTAAATGACATCAAGGTGAAGCCTTCAGCCTCTCAGTATCTCACTGAATCCTCTTCCCCTCTCCAAGCCTCCCACCTCCCCATCCTTCAAGTGTCCGAAACACATTCCATCCAGCCACTTCATTCCCCCACTTCATCCTTCACGTGTTCTCAAATTTATTTCCCCCTATCTCCCTCCGCTGGTCAACCCACTTCCCTCCCTCCATCTAGCCTATCTCTGCGCTGCTCTCCTTGCTCTGTGACAGTCTCATCACACTCTATCAATCAAGCTTTCTGAGGCCTGGGCGCGCCGCGGCACGCCGGCATCGCACAATCCCGGTCCGGTCCCATCAGTGCCAGTCAGTCTCCCTCACTCCCTCAGTCACTTTAAAAAGGTTTAGGTTGCCAGATATAGCCTCCTCCTGCCACCCCTCCCTCAGCCCCTGCACGCCCACTGCCCCCCTTTACACAGCTGCAGGTCAGGGAGGGATCGCGCTCGAGTCAAGAGATTTAGCTCAGCTCTTGATTGGATATCACTTGACATATTCTCTGGGTTGTCTTGGCACTCGAGATGGGCAATTCCTCTTTATAACAAAGATGGAAACTCGCAGACGAGATCAGCCTAAATCCTCAGATGATGCTAATAGGAGGCAGCAGTGAGCACCCTCAAAAGCATGGCAGGAAATGTACGCAAACAGATCAAAACAGCGAGTCGGGGTTATCCCAGGTCCTCACCTGCCGCAGGCCTCATCCTGTGGTTGACATCCCAGGAAAGAGAACTGCATCAAAGAGAAGAGACAAAGAGGAGCAGGGATCAAAGTCCTATTCAGGCTTTCTAAAAGAAAAATATATATATTAAAGACAGCACAGACTTCAAAATTGTTGTTTGCTTGTGCTTCCCATTTTGAACAGGGGATAAAGAAACCCATTATTTTAACTTCCTGAGGAAACACTTTCTGCACTCTAGAATCTATTCATAAATTAAAGAAATGCCTAAATTGTATGCAATTATTGTGAATTAGTAGAGGTACTAATAAGTGTGGAACAAATTATAACTGGTGTAAAACAAATCTGTGAGATGTTTTTCTTCTCTTAATGTACAGAAATAAAACATTGGATTTTTACAACTATTTCAAGATGAGATAATGCTGCTATGACGGTACAATTTGTACATCAGGGAAGCCAATGAATGATCTTCCCTGATGTGTAGAATACAATACAATGTTATAACTGAAAAATAACTGAAAATACTATGTAAATTCAGTTTTGCACACTGGAAGTAATTTCTACATTAAAAGACTTTATTCACTTAGTCAGGGTAGTTATGCTTGGCCTATAAAGTAAAGAGATGCAACAAGCAAAATAAACAGTATTTAGCGCTAATAGTGATTCCACAAGAATAACACTTTTATGTTTTTGTTTACCCTGTTCCCACCATGCTGGACTTAATTTGAAAGAACAAAGAAATCTTGTCTACTCATCAAGCCAGAATGACTTTCTCAAGTTGTTTTCATTCTACTATTTTAGGCAACTTTGATAAAATAACATTATCATATTAAAGACATATCTACTACATACTGTCTTACAAAAGGATTGATACACATACACACCACTTTTTGTCATGTTTCAAACGTGTATTTTAATTGGGATTTTATGTAAAGTAAGAGAACAAAGTAGTTCACAATAAGTGAAAGGAGAAGGTCCTGGATGGAGTGTGTCAGTTTACGTAAAGTCTTGCCCGAGCTTTTTAATGACTAAACCAGGGGTGCCCAAAGTCGGTCCTCGAGGGCCGGCGTCCTGAATTGTTTAGTTTTATCCCTGGTTTAAGGCACCTGGATCTAATGATGGCTCATTAGATGGCCTAAGAAGAACACTGACTTGCTGAAAAGGTTGTTACTACCACCAGGGAGAGAACTAAAATGTACAGGATGCCAGGCCTCGAGGACCCACTTTGGGCACCCATGGACTAAACCATCCTAAATGTTCTTGTTCGTCTGTGGGACGATCGTCCATCATACTAGATGATGAAGTTCAGTGTCTAAGTCCAACAGTGCTCCTCAAGACTATCCATCCTGCTTCTGGAAGTTGAGTTGTTGGGACTGTTTAACTCAGGGGTGGGCAACTCCTGGCCTCGAGGGCCGGTCTCCTGAAACTTTTAGATGTGTCTCTACTTCAACACACCTGAATCAAATAATGAGGTGTTTAGCAGGACTCTGGAGAACCTGACTGCACTTAGGAGGTGATTCACTTATTTGATTCAAGTGTGTTGGACCAGGGAGACATCGAAGAGCTGCAGGACGCCGGCCCTCGAGGACCAGAATTGCCCACCCCTGGTTTAACTGCATAAACAGTCTCCAAATCCTGAACAATCACGCAACAGTTAAGGATGCAGAGAAGGGGCAAAAAGTTTGCCACAGGGGTCGTTTGCCAGAGGCGGACGACATGAGGCTGAAGACAAAATGATGTGATTTTCGTCATGCCACTGTGACAACGAGAACCGATTGTGGCACATCAGTCAAATCACACAGAGCCCCTTAGAGTACGTTTTCCTTTCAGAGAGTTTCAGACAGAGAGCTAACAAAATTGCACCTTTCATCTGATAACAATAATCGAAATAACTGATTCTCTGTTTTATTTAGAATTTCTAAGTTGTTGGATTTTTTTTTTTTAGTTTCTTTACTTAATCATCAATAGCCTTTACATTCATGTTATCAGTAATGATTTAATTATCGATTCGGTTACGGAACAGATGCAACAAAATGATTCTATTTCAGTTGAGGTGCTGATATTGTGATTCCAAGAGCAGATATACTTTTATGATACATCCATCTTGTTCCTTTCTATAAAATATGCCACGAAAGTTTAATGATTATGTGAGGTAGTTTACCCTTAATATGATTGATAGATTTGAGACTGAAGAAAAATATGTTTTATTAATGAGACCAATAAGATAATTGACACATAAACATGAGTAAACCCATCTGTTGCTGCATGTATTTGTCTACGATTTATAGCTCTTCAGTATTTCCCATGTGAGGATCTTGTATGCAGCAGTCTAATATTTTCTGAAGTGATTCTGAGTGGGGGAGTAAGGCATTCACTTGAAGAATAGCTAACTGCTAATCAGACTAAGCTCTTCAATAAAACACATTTTTTATCTTAAGAAAGTGACGCTGATATGACAGTGGGTTTTAAAACTACACATTAGTTGATTTGTTGCGGTTTCTCTGGAATATAATTATCTTATGTCCAATTATTTGTGTTAATATGTCACAGTTCGCCCACCAACATCACAGATGTTTCAAGACTGGCAAAAATAATTGAACAAAGATTTTATTTTGTTCTTTTTGAGGCTTTTTATACAACAGCAAGTATTGGTTGTTGCTCCCTAAGGCTAAGTCAGGTAATGGCCAGAGGGTTTCCACATTGCCAAAAAGCTAGTTTAATATTTAAACCATCATCTTCGCCTCTCTAATATGTAAATGACTATAATTAATCGGGTAAGGATATGGCTGCTTTCTGGCCCCTCCAGCCTGACCTACCTTGTTTTGTAGAGTTCTTTACTATCACAGAGCTTTTGAATGCCGTTTGTCATGCTAATAAATTTGGAAATTAAATTGTAGAATGGAATAATAAGGCAGTAGTCGTTTCAATGCGGTAAGGAATACTCAATTAGGCTGGATTTGGCCTCCGTAATTATTACATTATAAAGCAAAGATAACTGCTCAATGGCAACAAACCCTTTGACGGACTCAGTCAGTCAAAGATGAAAATGCCAGGACATAAGAGGGAAAAGGTGCAATGGAAAAAAGAAAAAAAAAAACAGAGAAGGCAAGGAAGAAAGTAAAAAGAAAGCTATCGCAAAGGGAGCCTCTGTCTGCAGCAGCCATATTTCATTACACAGCACCAAAGCTTAGGAGGCAATCAAGCATATTTAACCAAGCTCATATTGTCCCTCCCTCCGTGCACCCGCACAGAAAACCAACAACCCCAACCCCACTCCAAGCAATTATTACTCCAGAGTTTTTACTTTTATTTCTTCTTCTTTTTTTTTTTATTTTTTTTACTGTGCTTTGCCATGGAGAAAATGAACTGCAGTACTTATCAGCTCAATGCATACACAAGTGACTGAGGTAGAGGACATGTAGGCATGCATACTGTATGTGTGCAAGCATGGGCATGCTCTGATGCTTTCGTTTATGCTTTGGGGGGAGGCGCTGCATGAGCGTGAGCAGAGGGCGAGCTGACCACCGGTGAGCAATAGGTTACCTTTTTTGATCCCATTAGCTCAGTAACATCAGCACTTTAGGCAGAGCGAGGGGGGAGATACAGAGATAACCATAAACATGTCACCAAAGACGCAGAGTTATTTGCATTCATATTGGACAGAGGCAAATGGATGTGAGGGTCAAACAGGGAAGGTGAGGGTTTATGACCTGTGCATAGTTCTACTGTCAGCAGCTCTGATCTATCGGAGCAGCCAGCCTTGTCAGGCTTTACGTCTGATTATATTATTATGGCTGGCAATCAATATGAATGAATGATTTTTTTACACAAAGAGAATGAACAGAACAGAATGCAGACAGTATTTTACAAAAAGTACTGTGAATTGAACTAAAAGCCTGCAGTCACCTAGTGAAATGATGAGTTGCCTATCAACACAACAAAACACTTCAAACATGTATTCAGACTTTTTTAAAGTACCATCTTTTTAAAAAATGAAAAAAAAAAGTCCGAAAAAAACAGGGCTGTCTGTTTTCAGTGACTTTTCAGTGACTTTTGTCATTTCATGCAGAGTAAGTCTGGGGGACTTTGCATTCGCTCAAACTGCATCTTAATGGGTGAGACTCTTTAGTTCTGGGCATCCGTCCCACCAGTCCATAACTCAGCATCCTTCTATAACTCCCCTGCGCCTGGTTGTCATAATCATCGGCATTATGCTACCTCGATGGGCCTGATTTACAAGTCTGGACGCTGCAACCACTTTCTACAACAGGCTAAACACAACACTGTTTGCTACCAAGCTTATTTTTCTCCGAAACAATTAATGAGAAGGAATAACAAAATCTTTTGTCAAACTGTCAAATTGGCCATTTGTACAGTGACTCAGGTATTAATGAGGCCTGCTATTCAGATGTTGAGTACATTACTTTAATTAATAAAGACGATAATCTGCTGTGACACATTAAGGCAAACATTAGGATGTTAAGGATAAAGTTGGGACATTCTGGCTATATTTATTATGCAAAAAGTAAGTTCAGCATTTAAATAATAATTATTATTATGCTAAGACTAACATTAACATTTTAGGTATGAAACTGGCATATTATGACCAAATTAACATCTGCAAATAGAGGCATGCTAAGGCTAAAGAAAGGATGTTAATGAAATATTGTTAATAAAAATGTTAAAATACCAAGACTAACAGTTTATGGAAGGCTAATGTTAGGTCTCTATATAAACTTCAGTAAGCTGTGCTAAGCTCCGCATCCTAGCGCTAAGAATGTTAGCCCAAGCACCATAAATTCCCCAGATGTTTTATATTTAAACATTATATTATATTTACAGTAAAACATAATATAAAATATAATAATCCAGGAATATATTTACTTCCTGGGTTATTGTTGTTTTGCAACAGGTACCGTAACTGTTAGGTGGACTGCTGTCATATGACTACAGATAAAATATTCAGGTAAGCACTGAGCAATGTTAGCAAAATAAAGCTAACATTAGCATAGTAAGACTCATCTTACTAACGTTATGCTCAAATTTAAATGCTAGGATGCTAGCCAACTCAAAAAACAATATTACCAGTAGAGCTAAGATAAGGGAACAGAGGTAGAACACTTATTAGAAAGTATTGATGCTTTCTTTTTGCTACTATTTTGTATTTCGATGAGGGGTAAAAAAAAAAAATATGATTGTCAAAGTATTATAAACAAGTACAGTTTAAATATGTATAATGGATTTAACCATAATTGAGGCCCCATTTTGTTAGTCCTGCTTTCTTTCCACCTTCAGCCTGAACTGCATATTAATGCTAAAACTTAAACCTTTAAGAAACTTCCACATGGTAGCTGAAATGAAGCAGAGCTTGTTCCCACCATTGCAAGAAATTAAGGTTCCATAACATGCTGAGTCATCATGACATTCAAACTATCTTCATTCAGTTTGCAGTAATAGCAGTGTTTTAATATACACCTATGTAAAAAAAAAAAACTGAATGCATCTGCAATTGTATAAATTCAGTTATTAATACAGGATTATTGGCTCAGGAATAAGCTGGTTCCATTAGGATACTTTGGCTCTGTGTAGAAAATGTTTCACTATTTTTTTTCTTTTTCAGTTCTCAAGCCAGAACAAAATTGTTGCAATTATTCTTTCATTTCTTTATATATTTGGTCCTTTCCTGACCCCCCAAGTCATTCCATAATAACTTGTATTCATTCACCTGTTAAGTAATAGCTCCAACAAATAGTTTTTTTAATCGTCAATTTTCACATATAGATAAGCACAAACACATACAGGAACGGGCATAGGCAGCTTCCAGACCCCTTGCTGCCATTTCTTATCACTTCAGCTGAAAATGGCTCTTATGACTGCACTTGTTTGCTGTCTAAATGGAGGAGGATGCTGAAAAAGAGGTGAAAACTGCAGAAGCTGCATGCACAGATGACTTTTTTAAACCCTGAAAATTTTGTCCAGCTTGAGATAATGATCATCACCAATTTCACTGCTGATTTTAATCACCTTTAGGTGAAAGCACTGCGGTGTCTGACTTTATGTGTTTTGTTTTCACAGAGACAATAAACTCGTGCTGTTAGATACAATGAAGACCCATGCAGAGAAAATCACTTTGCTTCTCTACATCTCAGGCAGAGGTAATATTGACAGATAATATCCACTTTCTGTGCCCTGTTTTCTCTAAATAAGTCTCCCTGGCAAAGAAATAGAGGTAATTTTGCCATCTGTGGCACTGAGACTTTTAATAAATTAACCATTGGCGCTTGTTTATTTTCCCCCCCGCCGAGCTCCAACATTTGCGAGTGTAGTTAATGAACAAAGCCGAAATGCGCTTTCGTGACTGCGGAGCGATGGCGGGGAAAGACGAGGGCGACGTTGCCGCGTGGCCGTTTGACAGACAACGGCGCAACGGGGGGACAACTGGAGAGCGCCGGAGAGCCGGGAGACACTTTCTCTTTCACTCTCGTGCTCCCCGACCGCTCCCAGTGCAAGGGACACGGGCCGCTGCACACACAGATGGCGGGGAGGTGTGCATGCGTGCACGAATGGTGAGTTGTGATGCCATTTGGCTTTGTAAAAGTGCGAGAGATGAAGCATGAGAGATCTAAGAAGAAAATAAGAAAGGAAGGAGGGGAAAAAAACAGGGCAGAACAATGTATGTGCGTGCAGCTGTTATTCAAATCCTTTCCACACATCTGTTCTCTTGTACTTTCTTACAGCATCATTAAATGTTTCTTTCCAGGGTTAATTTACATCATACTCCGCAAAGATGGTGCCACTCAGGAACTTTTGCTGAGGAAGGAAGGCCAAGTCAGAAGACAGAATCTTTTGGAGGATTCTGTGTAGGCAGACTGCCATCTACTGGTTTCAACTGTAATTTCAGTCTATGCTTTTATATGACCCCCTATTTGCAGTACAACTATTGTGTTTAAATGGGAAATGTGAGGTCTTGTCTAACATTAAATGATTGGACTTGAAAAGGAATGAGGATGCACCTATTCTGTGATCCATAATCAGTTCATGGAGATTAAATATGGTTAAAGTTTGCCTTGCAAGTACGAGCTTGTCAGAGCAAAGTGAATGGAAGTCAGTGTTAATGCCATGACAGTCAATATGCCTCAGCTGTTTGCATCAAGAGTTAAGTCGTTTCAAACGGAAATGATGAAGTGGAGCGCCATCTTGTGGCTTTGTAATGCCATGTAATGGCAGATTCTCTCTGAATCGGAACTGAAGCAATTGGTTGAACATTTCAGACATTAACTCCTGTTTCCTTTTTTTTCACATTTGCAAACCACATGAGTACATTTTTAAATTGTCTGTTGTTTGTGTTTGTTTTTACAATCACAGCTCCTCAACATTTCCATACTCTATTGAGATACAGCAAACAGTTCAGCACCGTTCGTCCTCCATTCAACTCTTACCGGATTTTCTGCTCCTGTTGAAGGAAAAGATCCCCACAATACGATGTAGCCACAATTGCTGGAAAATATTTTTTTAGCTTGACGTGTAGCATTAGCTTTCTGGCACACAATGTGTCTCTCAGAAGCTATGTAAAAAAAAGTGTACCTTTGATCCAGTTTGATTATAGCCCCTTCCTACTCCTACATGACTCAGTGAAAGTGCAAATAGAGCTTCTTTTGACTTGCTTTTATCAATGCAGTTCTTCTACTCCACTAATAATTGTTCAAGTACAGGTGCATGTTATTTTGTGTGGGTTTGTTGTGTGAAATCCAATTGAAGAATAGGGCTGTAATGTGACAAAATGTAGAAGTTCAAAAGGTATCAATATTTTCACTGATGATATATGTCTTTGTCGGTATATAAAACAGCCTTACCCAATGGATTTGAACACAAACTTGACCAAATAATGACATGAATAATAAAGAACAAGTGTGCTGGTAACCATTAACAGTTCACTTAAAATCCTCTTCCAGCACTACTTAACTCCTCTGCTCACAAAGCTGCTTCCTCTTCGCATTAGAGATAGATTTGAAAGAATTAAGTTTTTCAGGAATCGCTTCAATATTAGACCCAGCGCACATCCTTCAACAACTTCACTCTTTCATATTCATAGAGCGCATGCTGTAGACTGTATTAAACCAAGTAATTTAAAGGTTATCTTAAGTTGTCACTAATCATTTAATATTGTCCTCCCTTTTTTTTTTCCTTTCGCGGCCAGTACTTCAGCTCCTAATCCTGTGTGTTTGTGGCTTAGCAGAGACTTATTCCGGAAAGCTGCTGGCTGCTATCTGACCTGACACAGATTTCATCCATTTTCTCTCTTTTTTTAAGCATATCTGCCTTTTTCAGACAGGCGCTGTTCAAAAGAAATGTGTCAGCAGTCTGGAGATTATGCTTCTTTTTTTTTTTTTTTAGCTAATCACCAGAAGAGCCTAACCTGTCGCACATTTTTCTCAGTCTGAAAACGAAGCGGAAGTCCCTCTTTCCTCCATTTAGATGCTTATTTTGATCCCTTTTTGCTTTCATTGTGTCGGTATAATCAGGTGCATTTAACTGTCAATCTGGTAACTCAACAGAGCATAAAGTTATCTCATGCATGTGAAAACCCAATTAGTAGAAAGACCCAAAAAGCTGGTCTAATTCCATACACTTGGTGCATTGACGTAGATCAAATTGATCCATTTCGACTCTGAAAATATGGAAGAACGGCAGCATTTCCTACTTTGCTTTTATTGTTCAGTTTGTTTTCGGACTGTTTCCGCTCATGTGGTAGCACACACCACAACATGTGGGATGACCATGATGGATTCCCGGTATCATTGGCAGTTATATGTGCTGGGCCTATAACCGCAATTCCCCAGTCGCAGCTTACTGCAGAGCGAAAGCTGAGCGAGATGCTCTCTGTGGCTGGCGCAGGGCCATTGGACTACGTAATAATTCATAGACCCAAAAGCCCTCCGTGTACTCACAGTGCAATATTTATGACCAGGCCGAATGTATTTCCTGAGCTACATCACCGCGAGGGGCTCAGGTCAGGGTGTATCTTCCCTCTGAGCATATATTAATGTTCTGTGCCTTGGTTAAATTTGAGGAAATAACACCAAGAATTTGCAGCTGATCACATTAATGCTCCCTAGGGATACTTTTCAAATCTCCAGGATCAAAAGCTCGTGTAAATGTCATTTATTTGTTGAATCAGACACTGAAGGATGGTGGCCAAAATATACTCTGATATTTCCCAGAATTCTGTTTTTGTTTGTTTTTCTTCCCCTTACGTTTTTGTCCTTTAGTCTTTACCTTAATTATGTTTTTTTCTGTTTGTCTCTTTTTCACATGATTCACACAATTACTGATGTTTTCTTGGGAAAATGATCAGAAAACTTTGAGAAAATGAGTAATTATTGATATATTTATTACTGTGTACTCCCATACATAGTATTATCTCTCAATAGTTCTGTGTTTACCTGTTTTTCTTTGCCAGATCCCATTTGTTTTTGCTTTGTCCATCCACTGGACAAAGAAGTTAATGCTGATAATTCCAGTGAAAGACCTTTTGGTAGCACTGAGTGTATTTTCTTACTCCTCGTTTTTCATAGAAAGTACAGCTGCATAAGGCCATTAGTGGAATTATTTCTGCCATTATTCTCATTTACTTTCTTCCCCCTACGACGCGGCGGCTCAGCCTGTAAACGGCGGGCTGCTGTTTCAAAGCCAGATCCGTCCGTCTCACTTGTCCAAAACACTTCGCCCGCCCTGCCTACTCATTGTGTCTTAATGCAGCCTCACTTGTGGATGCTCTCTCGGCATTACAGACCCAGCATGAGGAAATTCTGCCGAGTCAACAATTTGATGCGATTCGCTGATCTGTGAAGTCGTATATCCTGATCTTTTGACAACAGCAGAAATTATATGACCCTGCTTTCATTGTTTATAAACTTAATCTTAGTCACCATCAGTAATATTTTCAGCTATTTTTGAACTTCAAATATGTAATGATTGTTGTTAATATTGTTTAAGGATGTAACATTCTGTTAAAAGCAAACATTTTTCATGGGTAGAAAATTCATTCTGAACCACAATCGTTCAAAATAGTAATAATAATAACAGTGACAGAAAACTATGTTTTTTATCTAATTAAATCTTTTTTTCTGTTGTTGATAAATATAACTCAGTTTTTCTTCACTCTCTGCCCTTTTGAGATCCAATTTCAGTTTACCAGGAGTAATGATAGTGATTTTAAATTTACTATATTACCATTAAAACACTATATGAAATCCACAAAACACTATTTTAAGAATGTATAGCTGCAAATTATGATTGTGATAATCTTGTTCGTCAGATTCTCCCTAATAATGGGGAAGAATTAATTTAATCAAAAGCTTCCTTGTTATCCAACAAACAACGGTAGATTCTAGAACTCTCATCTAAAGTGTTGTCTTCAAATATATAATGATGCTTTTGTTCTACCTTTTTATTTTAAATCAGTGCTGCAGTCAGTTGTCCTGATGACATTCGGGTTACATTTATTTGAAAGAAGACAAACTCACCAAGAGAATGGAGGCTTCTCCGTCGGGCTCATGCAGGTGCCACCATGCTGCCCCTGCTGCTGCAGGCCGACCTCACCGACGCACAGGGGCAACTAAAGCTCCCTTTGCCCCCACCTGGGAGAGAAGGACAAGTCAGTGTGATCAGTTCTGGCTTCACATACCTTTGTTTGGAGAAGTTTCTAAAACATGCTGCATGAGTTTGCGGTATTCAATCAGAAGCAGCTTCTCCTTAAAACTAGCATTCGTCACTGCCTGCTCAGTGGAATTAGAATATCACTGCAGTGCTTGAGGGTTTAATTGTGTTTCTCTTGATCAAAGCTGCTGCTGCATGTAGTGCTGCCACCAACTCCGTGTACGTTTGGTTTTTATCTTCTACAAAAAGTACTCACTTGCTGAGTACTCTGCGTTTTTCTTTTAATTTCAAAAACTCCTTCCTTTTCTTTCAACCCTGAGCCAGGATTTATTGGAGGTCTCCATTTCCCCAAAGAGAGCTAGCTGTTCTTCTTCAGTGTCTCCACATGAGGATGAGCTGCCAAGCCAATGGTTCAATGTGATGGACTGAACTTGGAGAGACAAATAGCTTCATACAAATTGGCATTAAATAATACACATGGAGGAAAAAGTAAAATAGCATACATATATATTTTTTCTTTTGTATGGTAGTATATTGTGTTGATTTTAATTTACTCTAGACTGAACTTATATTTAGATATATTTGTTGTGAAATAGTGCATAAATTACAGAACATAACTAATTAAAGTGGATTGTTTTTTTTGTTTTTTTTGAATGGGGGTTATTTACATAAGTAGCTGTATATTGATAGTTGTGGGAAGGTGGAACTTGTTTTCGCTGTTTTGGTCTGCTTCCTCATTGCCAGAGACCACTCCTCTCCAAAAAAAAATATATAAAGAAATAACTGTGTACCATGCTTGGCTGATATGTCACTCGTGACCTCATGAAAGTAAAAATCCCTCCAAGGCGTATAATAAATCATCCCAGCCGGCTGTACAAGGGCTGCCCCACAACACAGGCCCGGTTGTGCATACACATTCTCAAACGGACACAACGCCCGCCATGAAGCAATACATCAAATCTAAGAAGTGTGGAGACACAATTATATCAGGTTCTCTAACCTTACAAGGGAGCGGGATGGACCAGTGGTCAGTTAGGTCACACCACACAGAAGTTTGGATGCCACTATAAGCTAATTCATTTAAGCCAGACATTTTGGTCAGTACGATACATGAGTTCAATATATCTTTTCATTTTCAGTCGTTGTTTTAATAGCAATCACAGGCTTTTCCCCATTAGGTTAGGAAGCATAATTTCGATTTTTTTCAAGTTTGAATTCATTTTTTTATAGCACAAATGTGTGTGACAGGTAGATGGCTGCACATTCAAAGTAAAAATGCACTAAAAACATCACTTGCGAAGTGTTTTCAAGTCTCTGCAAAGAAGCTGCTCAGTCAATTTAAATTTAACGCCTCAATGCTTTTCCGAGAGACCATTCAAATGCCACTCCCAACAGACTGAGCTTCTCTGACGAGTCTACCTCTGTCATTTACTTTATGTTTTATAAAGTTATTCAAACTCACTTGACTGCACTTAGACGGGTTTTTTTCTTCCCTTTGCACCAAAGTTATATTTTTCCTGTCATATTTACTTTAAATTACGGCTGCTATCAATTCTTGAAAATGAGCCCAGCACAAGGCTGTGGAAGACAGTTTCCAAGTTTGCTTTTTTTGACACAGTTAAATGTTTCATGTCATGTCATCAAAGATAACCTGAATCCACGCGTGGAAAAATACATGGAAAAAGATGATGGCTTCTTCCATGTAGTAGTGGAAGAAGCCATCCAAATCAACCTGACCCTTTGTGGAGAAGTAATTCACCCTTAATGAGTTGTACCACTCTTGGCAGACTGTTTGAACTGAAAATACGTTTTTGAAATAATTTTATCCTACTCCTGCAGTTGTTTTAATTCCGTCACAGTGGAGAGGTTTTGAGCACAACCACTCTGTTTAAGGACAACTCACACAGTTAGATTTGCTCTCTTTCAGGATTTTCTGAAAGACAACAGTTACAGCCAACAGTCACAGCAGGCTGTCCAGAAACTGAAGCAGCCTGCCATCTTGAGGTTTTTCTGCAGATATAATATGACCAACACCTTCTAAATTGTTGCACTTTTGTTTCTTCAGGTTCCAAAATATCTTCCCAAAATACCTGGGATGAGCTAAAAAAATTCTGGAAATGGACTTTTTCCTTTTGAATCTCCATGGTTCCCATTTTTGCTCAGTTTCTTACCAATGTTTGAATGAAGAACACTAACTTTAAAGGGGCACTATTATGTGTTTTCTAGGCAAATAGTGTCATTTTACAGCACAATCTGTGTTACCTTCACTTGTCATGAAAATGCTACCTATAATCAAATATGACTGGGAAGAAATTTGTCTGATATTTAACGCCTTGAATTTGGGCCTCTGTCTCTTTAAAAACTGACTCTTTCTAAAACTACCTTCAGGAAGAAATCGCAACATTTCTCTTCTATTAGCCCTTTAATCAACACTTTTACCAGAGTTGCACTAAGAAATAGCTTGTACAATGAGCTCAGCAGATGTGCATTTCCACCAGGTGTTTGCTAAGTGCTGCTGGCTGGTGGAGCTGAATCGAGGCGGCGCTGGGGAAAGGAATGCTCTGTGAGGCGGAAACTGCAGCTCTGAGGAGGAGCTGCACCTCGAAGGCAGCGCTAGGTCCAACCAGGCGTTTTGCACAGCTGAGTGACTGCCCCGCAACATTAAACAATTTCTCAAAAATGCATACTATACGTATGTTTTTGATGCAACACAACATGATGTAAAGCTCAAAAAAGTGAACATAATGCTGCAGTCTGCGGTACTTTAGATGGTTTCATGTGCTTTCCGTCCTTGTACTTCCTTAGATTACTGTATGTGTTACTTTATTATCTTTATTATCTAAAATTCAGTCTATTTTATGTTGTCACGCAAGCTCTAGATGTTTGAATTCTTGATTGTACAGGATTGGAAGTTACCTGGCCTGGGAGTGGCAAATGAAATTGGACCCCAAAAACATTGTAACTTCATTAGTTTCTTTAAGTACGGCTGCTGAGTCAATTTGAACAGGTTTTTTTTTCTCTCTGACAACGAAATATTTGTAGGTTATCTTTTTCTCATATATTTTCATTTAAATAAGTGTTATAAAAAGAGACCAGAAAAAAATCTGTAAGATGGATTTGTTTTTGTTCCCAGCACTGCACGTCTTGCAAAAAACTTGTCATAACTGCTGTGGGGAAACAAAACAAGGAATCCTGCTCATTTTAAGGCAGGGGGAGTAAGAAGGAGAATTAAAGCAAGAGCCTCGTCTTAAAAAGGGGAAACAGTCCATCGATGATTCGATCTCCACATTACTTTCCCTGCAAGAGCACTTGATAAGTTCACAGCAAATCCTGTGGACGTGTACAAGAATGTTCTGCTCTGTGCTGGCCTCTACCCAGGGAACAGTAACTCACAGCAACACAAATGCTCCAATTACAGCTGCACCCGCAAATCCTCGGGGGGGAAAACCGCAGCGCTGCTCACTGATCTGAAAAACACCACTGTGATAGTGGGTAACTTCACTCAACTTCCAGAGGACACGAACTGCACTTTTAACGATCCCGACCAGACCGCTGTTAAGCCGATGATAATGAGACATTTTTGAGAGGAGCTGATTTATGAGAGCATATGGAGCATTTTGTGGTTGTGTGAACTAATGAGTGGAGAGTTAAGTGGTACTTTATGGGTGACACCGCAGCGTAAGGTAAATGGTACAATTATTTTGACACCGAGGGTGAGTGTGAGGCACTTCTGGGTCACGAATCGGGTGAGCTCACTGCTGACTTTCCTCAGGAATCATCTCTGTGTGTGTTTGCTTGCATGTGTCCTCACAGTGCCACAAACTGCTGACAGCACCTGTCAGTCCTCAGGCAAAATGCTGGGAGAGGTGTGAGTGGGCGCATCTCCTCGGTGACAAACAGACACCAGCAGCAGTAGTGATTTCTGCACTCCAGAGGGCACCATCAGCATGCTTTAGCTTCGCTAATCAGCGCTGTTCTGATTTTACAGAATCTGTATCGCACTATTGACTAAGACAAAGAGATTAAACTTACTTTATTCACCAAAGCGAATTACTGCAAGAAATCAAATATCAAAAGGCAAACCAATTTACTGTGACTAAGCAATAGATCATGTCCAGACATGCATGCTTTCTGTGCATTAATCCATACTAACACCATTTAGTTGTCTGACCCCTTATTTGATTTCTCTGGCTCCACTTGTTTACCCTTTTCCTTTTCAGATTGTTTGGCACACTGATATTTGAACTGAGTGAAAAATGTTTGTTTAGAAGAAGAAATACATCGATAGAGGTTACCCTCTAGTGCCCCAACTAAAGTGATTCCATTGTACACCAGGATTTGTGCCGGACCAAATGTTGTTTAAAAGAAAAAAAAAAAGCATAGAACAAACATATCAATACATTACAAAAAAGGCCACTTCTACGAAGCAATTGCTCTTTTTAGTGTCAGCAGAGAATCATAGGGAATAGAAACTACGCAAAACTACACAAAGTGTGTAATCTGTCTTTTTGCGAGTAGATGTGAGAATTTCAAACATTTAATTTGTTGCTCGCTAATTTATTAATTTATTGCTAGTTGCTCGTCTCCATAAGCCCACAATAGCAATGTTTTTCAGCACTAGCTCTTGCCTGTTGTTCCACTGGAAGACGTTTGGTGGGAAAAACAAAATGGGAAAAAAAATCTTTATGATCTTTTTATTTTTTCTCTTTCAGGATTATAAAATGTAGATCTTACCCTGTTTGGAATAAACGGTTGCAACTGCTGCCTCAGACAAAGAGCGAAGACAGAACAGAACTCCTCAGAATTTCCCTGGAAGCAAAAAGACAAAGAGGTGAGGATTTATTATGCGTTAGTGTATCGTAACGTTTTATACAAGAGAAAACAAAAGCAGGGATAAACATGAATTGAAAACCCCCCCCACACACACACACACCCCTTTGTTATCAGCATATTCTTTTCAAGTGTGTAAGCACATTTCATAAACTGATTTTCCCCACTGTGCATAATAACAGCAGCTAAAAATAGGCTCCAGCATCGAGTGGTGACATAACCTTCATCATAAACTACAGAAAGGTTGGTAGGATGATTTTTCCTGTACGTATTCATTTTTGACAGTGATAGCAAGCTTTAAAGAACAACCATAGCTATTGGAGAAAGTGGTAAACTGTGCATGAAACCTTGTCAAAACTACGCACAGCCCATGCCTCTCTTCGCTATTTGTAGTCCAGCATCAAACTAACCGAGATGAGAGAAGTAAAGCGCATTCTAGAACGTCACAGCAGCACCGGTGATTGACATTTCCCCAGTCCGTGCATCATCTTGCATGAAAATGACACCGATAATTGGACGTCAGACACCTCCCCTCCTGACCATCTCCAATATTCTGCATCAACAAGGCATTTTTTCCCCTTCAGAACATTCCTTCTTACTTTTCAAGTTTATCTCTTCGTTGATATGCAAAAAAAGAGAAAAAAAACATATGTTTACTTTACAGATCAAAGTTCTGCTCTGCTCCCTCCCTCTCCTCAGTTTTCCCATCTAAAAGTGGTCTCCTTTCATTATGCAAGCCAACAAAGAGCAGCCCCGCTCTTGCACCTCCTTCCAAGCATACTGATTAATTAGTTTGTATAATTAGCTTAATGACTTAGAGAAACATGGCCACAGCCACCCAAGAAGCTATGCTAATGGACCCCTTTCTATATCAATTAAAATGCCCATATCTTAACAGCGGTGGTTTGTGGAAGTCCAGATACCAGAGACAGAGGGGAGAGTCAGGTGCTAATCGATGTAGCATTGTGTTAGCTGTTATTACGTTAATGAACTCTGTTATAGTTATCACATTGTCAGACTGTGTTCATGCGTTTAATTTCATGCATTTCATTTAGGTAATACTTTGCAGACTGCACTGGAACGCTGGGAGCTAATGAAGTGTTCTTCGGTCTTGCTATGACGATTAATTTTGGCGCCGGCAGTAGACTCTGCGCTTAAATTAGATTTGGAAAGTGATGCAAGACGCTGAAAGTGCAAAAACTGCTTTTAGTGCTACAAGGGAGCCAATTTACAGCCTTATCTTTATCCGTCATATTATGCCGTTCTATATAATATCCGCCGCTCAGCTGGAGAATGTTAACTCCCTCTCTCTGTGTGAGCACACAGCGTGAAGTGCATGAGTTAGGACATGGAGTTGTGGACGTTACATATTCCATTAAATATGAGTCAGACCAGACAGTATCTCTGCTCTCTGACAGTACCATCAGCATTCCTGGCTGCACTTCAGACATAAATCGCCCATTTATGACCTTCCGCTGAACAGTAACCAACAGAGACAGCGGCTCAACTCGTAAAACCACCAGAATGTTGAGATGGAGGTGAAGATATTACCTGTCTATACACGACCTCTTAAACGGGTGCCAAGTGGGAGCAGTTGGATAAAATGTAAGCCTCATTTGCTTTTTTTTTTGCTTTTTTTCAGTGCCACACCTGAATGTTTAGAAGATCTCACATAGTAATAATAAACGATTGGTAATTCACTGCACACTAACACTGACAAAGCTTCTTTCTACAAAACTGTAAATATGACATTCAACTGCAGCTGGTTTAGTGCTTAATGCATGAGCACATTGTGCACATTTCAGGCCGGCACAGAATATTAAACACCCAGAAATGCTCGTAACTTCATGTTGCACAAAATGGTTCACTCATTCATTTACTCACTTTATTAGAACTGAGTGTTGTTGCATTCTGCAACGCTACTTCAACACAGTGGCGCTACATAATTATGTGTCAAGTGTCTGTCACAGGATACGCCGGAGTAAACAATGTAAACCTGAGGTAACATCTGTCAACGTGAAACTGACCTGTTACCTCTTTACTGTGGATTGTGTCATTATGTCACACACCTTTGAGTAGCACACAAAATATCTGAACAGTTTTGGTCCACATACCATTAACACAGGCTAACGTTCTCCACCGTGGGCAGAGGATGCAAAGGCTAATGCTGTCATTTTTATGCTTATGTTAGTATGCTGTTACTATTTTAATGTTACTGTTATACATCAGTCAAAACACATCAGATTGGGGATGCTAATGCTAATCCAGTTATTGGAATGTGACTATTGAAATCCTAACTATTGTGATGCATAGATATTAGCATGATCACTCTAAAGCTACTATGCTAGCTTGCAGAATGCCATGGTAAATTTTAGTACAATAAAATTAGCATTTATATCCCTATCCAGATCAGTGTGGAAAACATGATTGCTTGTCTTGACTGATGCAGTGCTCAACACATTTTGCTCTTTCACGAAGAATTTCTACATGTACATCTAAAAAAACTAGAAAAAGTTTAATATTTTTCATCACTTATTTCATAAACTCATATGTAGATTCATTAAACAAAGTGAATATTTTAAGCTTTTATTTATTGGAATCTTTATGAAACATCAAAATTAATTCCTTCTGAAACCCGGTACTTCAGGTCATCTGGCTTGTTGGTTCTGGTGTCTTATCTTGTTCTTGACAATAAACCATAGATTCTCTAAGGTTACGGTCAGGATAGTTTGCTGGCCAATCAGGCACAGAAACACCATCATTCTACAAGCTTTTGGTACCTCTGGCAGTGAAGCCAGGCACCAAGACTTGCTGGAAAATTAAATCATCATCTCCTTGAAGCTAGTCAACAGAAGGAAGCATAGAGACAAAAAATTCTTGGTACATGGCTGCATCGACTGTGGACTTTGGAAACACAGTGGACCAACACGAGCAGATGACAAGGCACCCCAAATCACCACTGACTGTGGAAGTCAATGTTTCTCTGCTCTTCCTCCAGACTCTGGCACCTTGATTTCCAGATGAAATTTTCCAGATGAAATGTCAACATTACCTTAATCTGAAAAGATGGCTTTGTAATACTGAGCAACAGTTCCATCATCTTTTTTGTTCCAATCCTAGGTATGATACTTCTGACAATGTATGTTGTTCAGGAAAGACTTAACAGTGCAGCAGTTTGGCTCATGTTATGGATAGATGTGTGATGGCTCTTTAAGGAATGAGTTCAGAATAAATTATTGCTTGTGCAACTTTTTCTACAGCATATATCCTTCCATTCAACCTTCCACTAATATGCTTGAATGTATCACTCTGAACAGCCACTTTCTTTAGCCAAAACTTTTATTTTCTTTTATATATTCTTTGGCTCTAGAGGGCTTTATTTAACAGTGCATGGACAGGAAATGGGGAAGACATCGAACAAATGGCCCGAGACTGGGACCCAGAACAACTGTGTTGAGGAATACAGCTTCAGCACAACGTGCATGTGCTCTACCAACTGAGCCACCCAGAGACCTTTTGTATCTGACCTTGCTTTCATAGGTTGCCAAAGGCAGTTTCCTGGACCATTATTTTATCTCTATCCATTTGTGACTTTTTACTGAACTTTTCTGCACTATATATTTAAGGATGAAATTAGTATGTAAAGTCACATCATCTAACAGCAGCACAATAAACTGAAAGATGTCAAAAAATCTAATCGTAATTAGTTGTGGTTTAGGAAATGTAATTTTTTAAACATTTAACCTAGATCATTCTAAATTATCTAATGAAATTAATACTCCAACACTGAGTACAAAGACAAGAAACTTTGATGTTATTATTACCCTTCCAAAGACTTGACAACGCCGTTGCAGTTTCCAGATTGCGGCAGCCTTTCTTAGCAGATACCATATGCCACATGTCTCCTTAATGAAACAATGTAAGGCAAATGAGTCATAAAGATCCGCAACATTTCCCAAAGACACTAATTGCAACGCAGTTTTTGATAACACTTTGTTTGTCTGTGCTCGTGTGCTACCAGCAGGTGCGGCGCTTTTGCTTGTGTGAGCTGAACATCACAGCCCTCGACGATGACACCATTGTGTCAAAAACTCTGTGTTTCAGCGCGTCAGCTCGGCTGCACCGTGCCCAAAACAAGCCAGCTAAAAATGAGCATTTGGAAAATGATCTGCCTTTCACGTTCTCCTCTGTGCGTGTGTACCAATTCTGCCCCGTCTATCTGCAGAATTACTTATGTGCTGCTACATCATATGTGTTTTCAGACTCGTTATGCAAAAGGAAGCAAGTTTGGATGTTTTCGGTGAATAGTCAGGCTCACGTTAACAGAATACATGTGCTTAGGTAAACAGGGTAAAATTAATAAAATGTGCTCATCCGGCATCAAGCTATATATTTGAATCAAAATGTGTCGTTTTTATGTGGAGTTCAGTAAAAAAAAACAAAAACAAAAAAAAACTGGCTGCTGCATCCTTACTATGTTATATGGACAGTGCCTTGGAAAATTACACTGAATGACATTTTGTGTCAGATCTACAACCTTAGATTCATTTTACATTTTCGAGGCACTGTACAGTACCCTCCCATTAACAGTCAATCTTATGTTTTCCTTTAAAAGCAAAAAGTCCTAAGGATTACACATGTATTAGAACTGGGCTGATAAAAAGTTGAGTGCAGATGAGATCTTTTTACTCCACCTTTCCGCTTCTTCTACTAAATCCTACTTATCAGTCATGTTTTCCGTCAGCCTGAAAACTTCCCATCATGCAGAAACCGCTCCTCCCCAAAGGCTAGCACGATCTGCTTGCCGAGTATATAATGTTAATCATTCAAATATGTCATCAACACAAACAGGATAAGCATGCTGTCAGGGCGAAGACCGGGCTGGGTAAAATAGTGTATGGAAGACACATAGTGGGGAGCAGAAAAAAACAAAAAGGGAGTGGTAAAGCTATGGAAAAGAAACAGAAGTGGAGACTTTAAGGCATTAAGATGAAGGCAGAAGAATTAGGTAAAGTAGAAAAAAAAGCCGAAAGATGGCTCATTTTCTTTTGACACTGGTATGAAACTCTACTCCTCTGTGCGCCATCCTTTTCCCCAGTCAGCTTTGGAAAAGGTGATAGCATTGATCCTCCTTTTAAAAGACCTCCTTTCTCGTCACTGCGTCACCTCACGTTAATCAGACGACTGGCTGAGTTACCTTAAAAGGTTTCACATCTTTCTAACAGGCCAGAGATGACTCTCTACATCCTCCTGTCCCCTTTCATTTGAGGTCAACCTGTAAGAAGGCTCTCTTACTGATTTGCAATAACGGGTGTTATTACAGCTCAGATTAGGTGGAAGAAAGAAGGGAAGTTATTGAATAAAATCTGCTCAAAGCTGCACTGACTTTGGCTCTACCCATAAGTGATGGATATAGTGGCTTGTACCAGTGTTGTTCTTCCTAAAAATATTTACGCTTTTTGTCACGTATATGCAAACATCAATGTATTAACTTTCAGGATAATAACACTATTGCATTATTCAAATCAAAGCTATATTTTTTATCCGTTTACTGCCAAATTAAATTGATTTGTAAAGATGTCTAACATTTAATTTTAAGAAGTGCTCATTGAATGCAGAGATATCTATTGATTTATACTTCAACAGTCTGTTAAAGGGGAGATCAATACATTCTGCCACAACCAGCTTTTTGAGGACATCCGTGATCTTGATATGACCAAAAATGAAAATGAGTTCAATACCTTTAGTCTGGAGACTAGATGTGTAAAGCTGGTATAGACATTTACCTAAAGACTTTCTATAATTATAAATACTCATTCTACTTTTTAGATGCCTATATGTAATGTTGAAAATTACTCATTTTCTTCCACTTTACAAATACGGCTTACATTGTGTTGTTTTGTTACATAAAACCCCAATAAAATGTATTGAAATTGGTGGTAGACAAATTATGAACATGTCCTAAGGATGTTTTTACAATTTAGTGTATGCTCATATGGCTTACAAATCCTCTGAATTTGAAACATGTTTATTAACCAAAATTAACGTTTGTTTTTTTGTTGCATATTTTCAGTTACTGTTGTTCTCAAGCACAACAGTCCGGTTTCCCCAAAGATCGTCAAACCTCACAAGTGCAAAAAGGGAAGAAAGCATAAAATTGATTTTTTTTTTTTTTCCTGTGTAAAGCCACTTATTGGGACAGACATCTTTGGTTGCTCATTACCAAATCTGGATTAAATTTATCACCTTTGAGGACAAAAAAAAAATGGAGGCAGACTTGTTCATTTCTCCTTTGATTTATTGAGCCAGAGAACAGGCAGGGCATCTTTTTGGGTCATGCAGATCCTTCCTGCCTCTACTATCTTTTCTCTGTGCTGCATATTTATTTATTAGGGAAAAGAGCAGATGGTCAGAGTCCGAGTCAGAGTATGAAGCCTATGTGAGTAGAAGGTGATGAAGGTGCTGCTTAAATATGCCTAAAAAAGGAGAATTTGAGATATTTTTGAATCTGACTTGCATCCGACACAGACAAAGCTCTCCTTCCCTGTCAGTTTCACACCTTCACCACTAGTCTGTGCCATTGATCTAGCAAATTTCCCCTTCTTGTTCTGCCTGTGACCCACTTTTTTGACTTTACAGAGGAGCTGCGGGAACGTGACTCCCTCCTCCTCACCTGCGCTAAGTGGCTACACCGATCGGCAAAGGAACAACGCCGCGCCAGGATCCGGCCCTGAAGCGGCCTCATTTGTTATTGTCTTCATGTAAATGATAGAGGGGTCCAGGGGTGTGATGGTAACTTATGTGAAACACAGTCCTCACGGAGGTAGAAGTGTGCTCTGGTTGCATGTTGATGGAGAGGTTGGTGATTTTGTTTGCCCGGCGATTACAAGGCAGGTTTGAAACATTGCATCACAAACACGCCGACTGTGCTCAAACGTGTTCCTCCTTTCATAAGACGCCGTGAAAGAGAGCAGAAATGGGGGGGAGAAAAAAGACGGCTTTGTTTTGAGATTACGCATGCACCTTAATGTCAGTACACCATTTTTTCCACCTAATGCACAGTAATAACAGCTTTTATTTATTCAACTTTGAATATCCTTCCACCCCTCGCAGTCCATTTCTTCTGCTAGTCTCCGCACATCTTAACTACGATGCCGTGTGCAGGCTCCACTTCACAACTCACTTGCCTGCATCCTGGCTCCCATCCACACTCATCCCTCCTCATAACAAATGAGCCTGCACCGACCAGCAGATTTCTCCAACACCTTCCTACCAGCACTTCCACATGTTTGTCATCTCCCTCGCTCGCTTCTTGCTTTCAGACCCACACCTCTTTTTTTTTCCCCTCTCCACCCTCCATCTTTAGGCACACTATGGCCATTCTCATGGCAGTAAGCGTACAGTAAGACTCGTCGTTTGCTGAGTGGGCAGTGGGAAGCGGAGGAGGAGGAGAAAAGGAACAGAAACGACTCTGAAGGAGGAGGGGAGGAAAATAGTTATCTAACAGGATTAAAGGAGAACAACGGAAGGAGAGTACTTAAAATACGCTCTACATGAGCTCTCTTGCAAAAACGGAAGGGATGAGTAACAATGGTTGAATCACTCTTGAGCTTCTCAGCCTCTTTCCTGCGTTTCCTCCCTCCCTCACTAATGCTACATTAATGTTCCTTTCACTCATGCTCCATCTTCTTTCACTGGCCAGGGAATTTCTGAGGGTCACACAGGAATCTTCTGGTAATGAGGAAGAAAAACAGAGGTTTTAATTCACTAATGATGAAGTATTGCATCCTGATGGAACTTTTATGAGAATATGGCATGAAAGTTAATCGCATAGTGTTGTGAATTCAAGCGAATAAGTACAGATTTGGTCACGCGTGACCAGAGGAAGTTTTTTGTTGTATACTGTAAATCACTGTGGCAAACTGCAAACAGTATTTTTTCTCACATTCTTCCAGAAAGAACAGATTTGGAGGGTTTGTTGTGAATAGATGCTCCCACCTGATCTTCGAATCACTCCAGCTCCTCCACAATTATCACGGACTTCGTGTACGCATCTCGGATCAATACCGTCCTGCTGATCCTGTGTTCATGCCACAGTCAAGTGGCATGAACACCCATTTCTTTAGATAATAAGCAATGCAGTTGGGTGCACTGAACTATATTTAAGTGTATTATATCAACAGAGGCATTTTGAAGATTGTGCGCAAACAATCAGCTATCTCCTTGTGTCGACAACTGATAAGGTCAAAAGTCATTTCCTTGAATTCCGCCATACGGGACTCAGCAAGGTGGAACAACCTGACAAATTTCCAAATCAAACTTCCGGGAAAGAATAGCAACTTCAAGTAACCGGTTCACCTCACCAGCTTCATTGTCCATCTAACCTACGATCACAGGAGTCATCTGGTGGCCCAGTCAAAAAAAGAGCAAGCTCGTATACAGACACGCTTCTCTGCATACAGCTGCTGGAGTTTTATCATGCAAAGCATCATCCCACAAAACTGAAAGCAAACACAGACACAAGGATGCAGCTTTCTCCGTTAGGAAAGAAAATAACACTTTACCTCACTGTTGTCCAGATCTTGCCAATTCTGATTCAATTTTAAAACAGCAACATGATGCACCGCTATAAAAAGATCCATACATGAGGTCTCTGGAAGTGCTACAGCCTGTTTGTTTTTTTTTTTGCATTGAAAAAAATATGCCAGAGAAACTTGTCAGCCTTTATAAATAGGACACCATTTGGATCCATCTTGAGCTCATTGTGCATTCTCTCCTGTTTAATCAGTGCGTCTCCTCAAAGTGGAGAATGTGAGTACGTATAGAAACATTAAAAGAAGACAGCGAGTGTGTACGTGTAGATGTTTGTGTACTCTGCTCTTGTTCTCAGCAAGAGGTATCATGTCCTTGATGGTTATGTAAGGGATGAATTTTAATGATGGCAAGATCATGGCAGTGTGAACGAAATAATGACGACTTGGCTGCCTGATAAATTGACTGCAAGATTGAGCTTTTGGTGCAGACTCTCTAAAGAGAGAGGACTCGAGAGCTTCTGGGATTCGAAAGTTGAAAGATAAAGGCTGAGGATGTGTGTCTGTCCACATCAATTTTCAGGACAAAAAAATAACAAGGTTTTCAGGGAAAACAATACAGATGATAAAATACCTCAAAGACATTATCAGTTGTTTACAATGAGAACGGAAGAGCAAAAAGAGAACACATGAGATAGAAGGGAACATTCACAGATGAAGTACGGTTCAAGATGAAGCGGCGGTGACCAGACGGTGCGCTGACATATTCCGAACAGTCACCGACACACAACTGATGTGTGACAACGAGGGACAGATGGGACAAGCAGAGAGAGGAGTGAATGCAAAGGCAGAGGAGATGCGAGAAATGCCTGAGGAACAAATAAAAATCTTCAGATAACATCGGATTTAATGGGGGGAGCGACACGTTCCAACTGAAGCTTCAGGGTCCTAAATGGAAGCATGCTGGGGAAGGTCTGCTACGTTGGGGTGTTAGGGAAGCAAATTTAGAATTGGCAAGTGAGGTAGCATTGGCATCTTAAAGCCTTTTCATTACATGAACTAGAAACTGATCTCTACTTGTGTTCAACTAAACACATTTTTAAGTGCAACTAAACAATTAACATCAAACAATGGTCTTTTTAAGAGTGACAAGGGACTGCAAAGTGGAAAAGAAATAATTTTGTGTATGAACACAAAGTGTGGTTTTTTTGCTGGGCAGCTTTGTGGTCAATTGGTCGCCTACAAAATCCATTCATCTTTATGGATTGTAATAATGTACATCCTCAATTGAATTATATTTTATCATAAAGAACTGCAAAAAACTTGGCATCATTTAATTATTGAGCTGACTTTAATGTTAAATTTTAAATGTGTACCTATGAACATAATCTGATAAAGCTTTAAATCACTTGAAGGTAATATTTAGCGAATTGTTGTAGAGTGCACATTCTCTCAGTACTAACACTGTTTCCATTACAAATGTGTAAAAAACTTTTTTGATAATCAACAAATGTTTAAAAAACACAATTTCACAGTTGTGGTGTTACCATTAAATAAGACATGTAATAAAAATCACATACAGTATAAATAAGCTTGTTCCGAATGTGCACACGTCATCTATCAGCCATCGGAAGAGATGTTAACATCTTGGAGTAACGAACTCCTTGGGAGCATCTATGTAATGTTTCAAATAGATTTTTGGATTAAGCAAACTTGCTATGTCCTTCAGTCTCTTCAAGCTAATGTCCACAGCATTACAAATTTGTCTAAGTATGGTTGCTTAACTACATTTAAGAACCCTAGTGAGGCTCACTTAAGAAAAGCTCAAGAATTTTGTTTTCAAAACACGGAGCAAAAGATAACTTTAGCATAGTGAAGAACAGAAGCAATACAACTATAAATCTTAAAGCGGTGAGAAAATGAATGGAACAAGGCATTACATAGGATTGTTTCTGCTTTGGATCCAGAAAAAGTGAAGCATTTAGATCAGAGATGAAAGGAAGGTCAAGGACAGCATGCCTTCCGTAACTGCAGCTGATCTGAGACTTATGACTGAGTCCAACGAACCAGCGTTTGGTTGACTGACAGAATATTAAAGACAGTGGGAGGAGGTAGGATGTAGAGGCAAAAGGCAGGAGGAAGAAGGCATTATGAGGATGAGTGGCGGAATATTAAAGCATGAGCTGTAACCTGAAAGTGGTACAGAGAGACAGAGACACAGCCAGAGACAGAAGGAGGGAAACGGTGTGAATGAATATTAGTCACAAGAGGCTTTTCACCCTGCTGCTGAAATGCAATGAAGGAGTTTTGGGGTGGGAGGTAAGGAACGAAGAAACAGTCTAAAAGTGAGTGGAGTGTGCAAAAGAGAGATAGCAGCTTCTATTCTCCTTTGGGAAGCCCTGAGAAACCACACAAAAAAAAGGCACAGAAAGACAGGTGAGATAGAGCGAACAGCAGAGCATGGGAAAAAAAAAGGAGGGTGAGGAAAAACGTGGGATAAAACAAAAGCAGAGATAAAAATAAAAGACAGAAAGGAGAGTCATCCAAAACAGGTCCAAACTATCGCGCCCGAGCACACTTATCTCCCAAAATGCAGACAGTACATTATCGCCAGTGGCACTAAAAACAGCCTGAATCATCAATAAATGAAACCTGGCCCAGGCAAACGGGATGTTGTTGCAGCTGCAGAAGGTGACGGTACGCACAAAGACGGGGGTGACGGGCAAAGGATACAGCATCCACCTTTTCTCCCCCAATCATCATCAGCCTGTGTGTTGGTTATTAACGCCGTGCTCATTTGATCGTCTAATTAATGCAGATAGCCAAATGCCAAACCTGATGAAAAACCGCGATGAGGGATTAGCTTGAATAACAAACGTTCTGACCAGCATAACTTTGTCTCTCTGATAAGGTGGCAGAGGGAGGCAGAGACGAAGCATTTCTGGATCACTTAAGCCTTTCGCCTCCTTTTCTCCCCCTCGTCCACTTTTTCCTCCTCCTACCTCCACTTCAGTGTCCTTAATGAAGACTTTTTTCCTTTTGCCATGTGCCCCCATTCTCCCAGCTTCCCTCCCCTCAGCTGCTGAGTGCTGTCCTAATTTCATTCTGATAGATGGAGAGGGAAAGAAGCTCATTAAAATTGCCTCTGTTAAGCTTTCTTTTTTTTGGCTTTTCTTTTTGTCCCAGTCAAGTGCGATGGTGGGTGTGTTGTCTGAACAAGTTTTTATTTAGGCAATTTATTTCTTTCCCAAAGCGCAATTTTACATTGAAACACATTTCCTCTAAAAAGGTATTCAACTTTTTCTCACATCATTTTAATTTATAACTACAAGCCTCAACTTCTGTTGCCAAAAAAAAAAGTTAAGTCGTGCATTACGGAGGAGTGGGGTGAGGAATACATGATTTCCACAAAAAAAAGCATTAAAAATGTCGTCAGCCCCCTTTACTCAGAGGCCCCTAGATAAATTATAGTCCAAGTAATTGCCTTCAGAAGTCACCTAATATATGACAATCACAGATTCCCCAATGAGTTATTTCATGTGCTATCGCTAACCTAAATCTTCTTCTCATGGTTGTTTTATGCTATTCTCACACTGACAGTGAGAAAAGCCACTGCCTTCAACAAAACATTACACTCCAAAATGGAGCATTTGCATTAACATTTCAAAGACCAAGTTCCAAAATGAAGCAATATATTAAAAAAAAGATCAGCTCAGTGAAGACTTCAGTATCTCAAAGTTCAGTTCGACAACTTTTAGACTTTTCTGTGCTTTACACACATTAAACTAATTGTCACTAACAGGACAGAGGAAGCAGTTAAGCAATTGGATTCAGTTTTGTTCAACCAGATCTCAGTAACTACTGTAATAATTATTATTTACCAGAAACTTTATCGTACCTTCTTATGGATTTGGGTAATGCAAACCATCTGTTATCCATAATGAAGTAAACAAAAACAAGACGACGAGCAAGAAACGAATACCGTGCATTCGTTTATAAAGCAACGAATGATTTTGTAACAACTCCCAAACCTACAAAGACCAGCATAACAACAACTCCTATGGGATAGAGGAGCAGGACAGGTAAGATCGCCACAACAATCTGCCAAAGAAGGTAAATGTGGGAAATATACTCTACAAGAGAAAAATTATAATTAGATACAAAATTCCAAGCTGTTTTAAAATCTTCACTCTGTCACTCAATGCAATCCCCGAATTTTATTCGACAAGGAAGTGGATAGCCAGCTGCTTTCACATTTCCCTTGCTGCTCTAGAGCAGCTGTACTACATAATTATGGTCCTAACAGGAGCAAAATGTAACAGAATGTGTGCTTGAATTTGAAGTGACAGACAGCAAGAGTTTTACTTTTTGTTGTCTGAAACAAAAAGTAACCGTTTGTCTCCATAACACAGACTTTAAATTTTGTGACATGATGCTTATTTCCCCTTGTGCATTTTTCACGTCTTATTTTCATTCTCGCATTGCCTATAGAACATTCAAGAAACAATTATGAATGCTTTTGGTTAAAAAGCCATTCATTACATCAGATTGTGCTTTTAGAGTAGTAGCATGTCTACAGCTAAACCAGAAGCAGGTACTTAGAAGAAATATGGCTCATTATTTATAAATGCTAAGAGGGCATAAGGGTTAGCATTCTAACATTTCCAATACTAGCATGCTAAGAACACAAACTCAAGGTAGGAATGCAAAACGTGAATGACTGCCATGCAAGAGTCAAGGATTTCTCAAACATGCATGCATGACTCAAAGCCGCACTCCAGGTAGGTTTTTGATGAGGGTATAGCAAAATAACATGATTTAAAGTTCAAGTTTATTTTAATTGGCATATGCCATTGCTAAAACTACAGGCAATGGCATAAAAGCACCACAGAAAATCAACATCAGCGTTCAGAACTTCTTCTGTTTGCAATTCACTTCAATGGGAGAAAGCCAAGAAACACAGACAAACAGTAAAGGAAGAATGAAATCGAATGGAGTCACTTAGGAAGTCAATGGCCAAGCTTGGAAATAATAGAACTTACAAGAAAAAAAAAATATCAAAGAACCTTAAAAGGTATATTTTCATGATGGCATATCACTCAATCAGACCCATATTCTATTCCATCCTTCACTTAATTCACAGCTATAATCTGTATAAATAGCTTTCAGCCCCCGTATCGTCCCACAGGAGATTCAACGCGACTATTATTCTTACCCTTAAGAGCTTTGCAGCACAGACGTAATATCACACATGTCACCTCTGGGTCCAGGCATTCCTTCATGCAGTTATTAGGCCATGTGCTACGCCAGGCATAAAATTTAGAAATGCCACTATCTACATGCAAGCACTATTGAGATGTGACTGCAGAAAAAAAGGTAGCATCTATGTAGCTTGGCCAAATGGTGAACAGTTTAATTTATTGATTGCAATCAGTACATTATAGAGAAACAAATTAGGACGCATGAGAAGCTCTTCTACTGTATCAAAATTTGTTTCACCCACCCACAAACTTTGAGGGTTTCCTTGTCGTTTTGGCTTTCCTGGTCCTTACTATGTGCACAATGTTGCCAATTAGTTAATGGTGCACAGACAAGGGAGAATCCAACCTTTTTGCTTCCAATTTATTTCCAAACATTTACAATTCAGCACTGCTGAGAAAGACAGAAAGCACTTAACAAGCGCATCCCAGGCATTATTATGGTTCAGCATGTCACAGTTATGGAGGGAAAATATATCCAAGACAAAATGTAAAGGGCTAACTTTTTGCCGGCAAAAAGTGGTAAATAGTTATATTTATTACTTTTTAAAAATAAAATGTGGTGCTCCAGAGTTACTGGTATTCCAAGTAAAGGTGAATAAAAATCCTTAATGCTTTTCTTCTGGGGTAAAACATAACATGGCCCCATTTCTGTTGACCAATTTTCAAAATGGCCTGTTTTCTACCATAGTTTTTATTTCTTGAATGGCTCTGGTACAAAAAGTGCACATATGATCCGGACACATGTAATCTATGTGCCTTTATTGACAGTATAGATGATCCACAATGAACAGATTTTGCTTTAGAATGTCTGGAGATAAAAATTCATGTAAAGTGGCACCAGATGCTGTCGTGGTGAAGTGGGTGACACATATATGAAGGCTATTAGTCCCTGAATGCAGCATTTTAGGGATCAGCGTCTTGCACCTTTCTGTCTGTCGATTCCCCTTTTAGATTAGTGAGGAAAAAAACAGGGCATTAATGTCACAAAAAAAATGTTTGTTTTCTTTTGGCAGCCCCTGATGTAACGGTGCCCTGGTCTGTAAACCGTCTCAAGGGAATCAAAAAAGTATTTAAAAAATAAACTTTTCAATTCTCTTCTAATTTATAAAAATCTATTTTAAATTAATGTGTCAAAATTGGAGTGCTTAGTGTGAGATTATGCTACTGCAAAAAACTAGTGTATTTTTATTCTAAAAGGGTACACCTTTTGTCCAAGGGTACAAACATGTGCGGATAAAACTTTATTTAATCTCAGTCTTGACCTGATGCATTTGTAGATTTAACAAGAGCCCTCAGTGTTGCTACAATTAATATTTTTTTGCATTGCTACATAAAAAAACTGAAATCTTGATACAGGCTGAACGATTTACAGGATCAGCAGAGCTGATAGCGCACCAATCTGTTTAGCTCAAAGCTGCTGTCACAGCCAGTCTGAAGATTTATTGATGAGCCATAATAAAACTGTAACTTTTGATAAATTCACAGAGCAGGAATGATCAGGGCGATAAATAAACCAACTCCTTGTCCGTGCCTCTGATGTGCGCTGTTATTGTAATGGCAGTGGAGCAGGTCCGTGTGGGGAGATGGGGCAACGGTAAATGGAGGCTGTGTGTGAGTGAACTGCAGCCTGATTGGTTGGACAGGAGCCCTAGTTAACAGCGGTAATGTATTCCCTGTTATCAAAGGCTCAAAGTTGAGAGTTTTAAAGCGGCTCGTCGCTATTGATTTCCAACGTGGAGCAGCTTCCTCCGGTTCATTATGAGGGAGCGCTCAGCGAGGCTGATGCGCAAACAACAGGAAACTCGGGGTGAGCATTCATTTGTAGTTTAAAACAATCATTTGCATTCACTGGCTAAAAAGAGGGAAAAAAAGCCATGGATAATGAATGGCTTCCAAACGACTTAAACCCCTTAGGGCATTTATTTCCTCTAATTAACACACATTTTAGATGGAGCTGTAAAAAAAATCGGGATCATTGGGCACAAAGAAGTGAAAAAACAAAAGAAAGTGGATGGGCAAGGGTAGAAAGTAATTGTGTTGTTTTTCTGATGTCCGCATCTCAAGGAGAATCGGTTTTTGTTCTTGTAGTTTAAGTGTCGAAGCAGCCTGAATCATCCTCTTTATGTGTGCAGCCTGTGCTGCCTTTGTGAAGTGCAAAACTTTCAGATTTATTGCGAAGCTTCTTAAATGCAATGGTGCATACCTATTATGTTAATGTGGGTTATTTTGTTCCTCTCTGTGAAGCCGGAGCACATGTTGGCATGAAATAGTAAAGGACCGGCTCCTTCAATAATTATTGGCACAAGTGAGGAAAAAAAGCTTGGAAAAAAATATTGTTTTTATCTGAAACTTGGACTACGCTGAGATTCTTTTCAAAGTCCTTCAGCATTGTTTTCACTGTATCAAGATAAACATTGTTTGTTGACCTGGTAAATATTGGTAAACTTAGGCTTGCAGCTTTTTTGGTTGTAGCCAAAGATGTGCTTTTCTTAACAGTGCAGAATAAAGTTAAATTAACTTCTTTGAGCCTTATATCACTCAATAACAGCATTTCCTCATCAAAAACATACGTGGAGAGTTGTTTTGGGAACTGCGAAGCTGCAGTTTCCAAGCTTCCGCCCCACCTAGCATTTCTTTTTCTGCCCCACTCAGCTACTTCAAACTAGCCAGAAACAATTAGCAAACATCTGGCAAAACTGTGCCTCTGCTGAGCTCATGATACCATCTACTTCTTGGTGGAACGCTGGTAAAAACATTGTTAAATAGTTAATATAGAGAGATGTTGCGACGAGTTCCTGAAGGTGGATTCTCAGAAAGAGCATGACTTTTTAAAGAAACAGAGGCCCAATCTGAAGGTGTTAAATCAGGAACTAAAATTTATTTTAGGTCATATTTGATATATATAGATTTATTTTGTGATCTAACTCTGATTCAACTTTGCTTTCCCTGCTGAAGAACTTCCCCACTGCATAACATTGGACTAATGCAGTATTCAGTATGTTAGTGTTCTTGTAAAAATGTTAAATTCCATGTGTAAACAAATTCAAGCTGATGTTTTCATGAGTTGAAGTCATGGATTACTAAGAGAAGCTCAGACACTATAAAGTATAATACAGAAAGAAAAGGTTTGGTTGTATTTATTTTGTGGGAATTGCAAATGTTAGTGAGTGTGGACAGTCCTGTCCATATGTGTTAGTTTTACTATAAAAAATTACCACTATCTCATTCAAACATCAGGTGTAGCTAAACTGCACCACCAATCTCTGAAAGTGCTCGAGCAGACACTTGATTGTTTACGGTGGACTTGGACACTGTTCGATTGGCAAAAGTGTAAGCATCAGTGTGGGCAATCAATATCTCATTAGAGCGTCTGCTTTAGTTCATGTTTTGTCACTCCGCATTCTCTGCACGCTCTGCATTGGAATGGTAACTACAGGTGAGAAAAAAAAAGAAAAAAGAAATGGACCGCCAGTGAATCCCCACCTTCTTTCTGCTCACTAATGGTAAGTCCATCACCATTTAATATAATCAAAAGTTTTAATGAATACCTAAAAAAGTCAAAAGTTGTTGACACTGTAGAAACTCTAGCATTACTGTCAACGGTTTTGGGTGTTTTATTTTAAACATATTTTTAGACCGAAGGAGCCGGGGACACAGGAGATAGCATGTAGTGCTGGAGATAATGCAGGATGAGCCTGAGGCATAGGAGAGATGGAAAACTCCTCTTGTCACTTTAGATAAGAGGAAGGAAATGGGACTGGTTGCTAAGGGAGCAGCTAAGTGCTTGTCGCTGTCCCTTTAGCTTACCAACAACAGACCGCGGTAGTGCACATGAATGGGCAGGTGCCCATCTCACTACAATCAGATGCGCAAAGCATTCAGCTCAGAATGGGTCCCAGATAAGAGATTGATGAAAGGCGGCGTTTTAGTTGGAGACTAAACTTTCCTTCAACTGTCACATGTTGGAAATGTTTTCCCATAGAAAAGGCAGAGTGGGAATGACTGTTAGGGAAAATGTCCATCTATCACAGTCGCCAGATTTCAGCCCGTATGTCTCCAATTCATTGCCCTGCTGTCCTTCAGTTATACATGCTCATTCGCTTTAATTGTAAGCATGGGTTGTATTGCAGAAGGCAACTTTTATTCTGGGTGTTAGTGGAATGTTTTTCTTTCCTCTTGAGATCACTGGTGTTTTGTAGTACTTGCACCATAACACAGATTGAGGGAATGAGGCAAGATTTACCAGGACAAAGATCTTAAATGCACAATTTACTCATGAGTCATGCTGGTCTGGTTTGTAAATTACACCTAAAAATAACTACAAGAAAAGATGCTTGTAATTTTATAGTCATTTGTTTAATTCTTCAGACTTTCAAAAAGTCAATGAAAGTTTGTCTTTTGGACTTTGTTCGCCCCTCGTATTCAGGGTAATACCTCACAATATTAAATGATTTTGGTTTTGTTAATCTATAAAAACGTTGACTGTATGAATCCTTCAGGCATGAAAGGCTTGTACTGTAAACTCTGGCTCAATTGTACTATGTCTTATGTCCCCTCAACACCCAGTCAACACTGCCCTATGGTATCCAGGACTAGGATCGACTAGTTTTGTTCCTGAACATTGTCCCCCATTTTATTCCTGGCCACACTATGATGCTCCCACCTTAGATTTTCTCAAATAAATGTGATATCACTATAAATATTGGAATTTTCTGCACCTTCGCCATCAGTTTCCCTCACAAACTGAGAGGAAACACCATCAGTATTGTCATCTGCTTACTAGCACCACAAAAATATGCAGATGGGATGGAGGGGTTCTTTTTTTTTAATTGCTTTTATTTTTATAATGCTGCACACTTGCCATCTGGTGCAATAATTTGAATCTGGTGCAGTATTCTGCATATCTTAGAAACATGAAAATCTGTGATTGCCATCCACCAATGTGAGCTGATCAAGCAGAGTCTCAGAAGCCCGAGTCACTCTGTGACTGATGTAAAATGATGTTCAGCCAATTCAGCTGCTTTTTCTTCTGTTCTTCACATTATGTTCTTCACAGTGTTCTGGCTCTCTCACTGTGATCTTAGTCTGGTGCAACGCGTACTCAAATGAGAAATTCACAAAAAAATTTAGTTTAACATGAATCTCTACACACATTTTTTTTTGTTTGTTTTTGCATAGGGCTTGTCACAAATCCATATTCTTTCCCCCATTCATGTAGCTGAATTTAAGAAAAATGCCAAGGACAACACAATTTGACAGTAAATACTTTATCTCTATCAAGGAAATTCTCACAGTGGTACTAGCCGAATACCAAGCCTTAAACACATGATCAAATGACAAATATTGAACCTTCCAGGTCCTAAATTGGGGCTTTACTAGATTTTTCTTTTCCTCTGTCCTTTATAGACATCCTACTTGCTGGTATTTCTAGGCCTGATATTTCTTCCATCCTCCACTAGTCTGGCCTCCACATTTCTAAGCAACAAGCAGTTACAGTTAGGTACAAGTGTCCACTGAAAATATATGAAAAACCTTTTTTTAAAGCCCCATAACAAAAAAAAGAAACCTTCAGAAATCCAGGACTAATATAGATCAAGAACACTTTAAAAGCCAACAAAAAACTGACTTATTTGATGCAAAATATGAAGAAATCAAGAAAAGTTTAAAAAATTCGTACTTCAGACTCCTTTCTGTCAATGTAATAAAGTCCTTGAAACATCAACATAACTCTCCTACATACCTCCTTTATTTTCCCCTCTTGGATTTCAGATCTCAGAGATACATCTCTGCTCCTTAATTGTTGACTATTCATTTTTCTTTTTTAATTCGCTCTCATATTTGTTGTGTGAAAGAAACGATGTGTAAAAGAAAGTCACTCACAGGAACATCTGTAGAGCCTCTCTTCAGGAATTGTTGAAAGGGAAGCAATGCTCATGTCTGGCTACGCCTGAATGCATCACATTGCAAAGGTTTACTATTTAAAAAGCGCTGTGCTTTGCCCTTTGGTAAAATCAAACTCTAGGTCAATGCTAATGAGAAGATTCAGCTGCTTTAATTTAGTGCATGTTCAATATAGTTTAATACATATTTGTTTCAAGTGCTCTAATATTTTTGCCAAAAGGGACTTTTGTTTTACACAGCTTCGATTCGTTTTAAATCGATCTAATGGGGCTCAGTTTGAGAAAGAGATAAAATTCATTAGGAAATAATGACGGCAAATGAAATTGCACTGAGCTTCATTGAACCTTAGGGGACATTTACAGTTTTATCCACATGCATTGCTTATTAATGTTCACTTATCTCAAACTGGGAAATGTTTTGATTAAGGTGCAGCTTGTTTCATAAATCTTTCTTTCAAAGATTGATATGTGCAGAAATATTACAACACCCCCTCCCTTCATCAGAAACCCAACAGCAATCCCCAAAAAAAAACTTCAGAGCAGCTTTATCTGAACTGAAGAGTGAAATATTACCACTTCAAGTCAGTGACTTGGAAGACTACCACCAAGGCCATCAGAGGGATCAATCAGACCACCGGCTGCTTAAGATGGGAAGGTCAACAGTGAAGGTTCTGATGCTGAGGGGCGTTTTGAGTCAGACGTTAATTTTGTTGCCAAATAACAAGAAAAGGTACAATGGATGACAAATGATAAATGAACAGACTGATAAAGATACGAGAATAAAATATAATGAAAACTAAAAAGGCTTTTCAAAAGTATTCCCTTCACCATTTTCACATGGTGAAACTGTGTGAAAATGGATTTATGTGATGAAAGACGCAGGTCAAAAAATAATGCCGAGTTGTGAAGGACTTTGTTTTGTTGTACTTTGGTGCAACACATAAATGTTTAAGGTAACCAGAAAATGTTATGACAAAAAAAGGGGTAATACAAGTGAATACAAAAATCAAGTTTTAATGATTTTAAGTTAAACAATAAAAAAAAAAAAATAAAAACATTCAAACTACGCTTGGCCTTTTGCTAAATCAGGAACTGCTTATGAGTTAACCTTTTTTTAATTATTATTAATCATAAAGCTGAGTTGAGTTTTACTTGTCAGACATTAGTCTTATCTGATAGGTAGGATCAAAAACTTCCATAGAACCTAACTACATGAAGTAGGATTAAAAATAAAAAGTTCCCAAAAATAAAACTCTCACGCCTTGAATGAAATTAAATTGAAGAACACGACAAAAAGTCATTGATATCCATCAGCATGGAAAGGGTTAAATAGCAACTTTTAGGTGGACTGATGAGACAAAAACAGAACTGCTGTGGTAGGCAGGCATCTGTTTAATTTGATGCCTTTCTCTGTTATGCACAATAAAGCATTTTGGGAAAAGAATATGATCCTGAATGAAATTGCTGTGGGGTCTCTGGAGCCCAAAACCTTCAATTTTCTGTGCAGGTCCGGGGATTCTTTTCTTCTTCTGCAACTGGACAGCTCGCCGTAATTGGCTAAACCATAAATTCTGCTTCTCTACCAGATAACCCGCAAGCAAAATGTCAAGCCATTATTTTCTAACCTTAAGCTTAAACTCGCTTGGGTTATACAGTAGGTCAACAATACAATGCGCACAAGTAACTCCACGTCTTAAATCCATGTCAGGTTCTATGGCCTAACCTTGAACCTTCATGCTTGACAGCCTGCTCTTTTAACATCAATGTAAGTCTCTTGCCATTTGGTTCCAATGCCGTGAAATGATCATCTGAGAGATGCCTTTTGTACTTGTTAGTGTTATTTTGCCTTATTTTAACTTGTGATTTAAGAAATTTGAGTGTGACAAACGAGCAAACACAATAAAAAAGCAAAGGCTGAATACTTTTTATAGTACTTTTTATGTTTTCTAACCATAATTTTTTTAAATATGAATTTGAAAAGTTTGTCAGGCAATTATATTTTTTTAATGTGTCCTGTCTAATCAGAATTGTTGTCTGAGCGTCAAGATGAAATCCAACAGATTTACTTTCCCAAGTGGAGCATTATGACGTCAGCTGTAAAGCTCTTCTAAACAAACTGTTGCCTGTGGGGCCCAGCCCTAGATTTTATTTTGTTGAATCAAAATACGGTGGACAAAATTCATTTCAAACTTCAGATTTGTATCAGCAAAACAAATCGAAAATTGAGGAGTTTTTTCTTCCTATTTTATTGTAATGCTCTACTTTGAGTTGGTGTAGCAGATAAAATCCCAACCAAATTCATTAAGATGACTTACTAAGAAGAAAGCCAAATTATTTTGGACATATTAGACATCCTTCATACACTGGATTATGAGCAGGTGTTCATGATCAGGGCAGGGCACTCAGAGCGTACCCTCCTCTTCCTCCTACAATAGAAGGTGAGCACATATTTATTTCCTTCTGTGCAGTTTTGAATGCTGAACACATCCTCTGGCTTACTCAGATCGTCAGGGGAGAAGGCGCTGACTAAACTCAATCCCTATTAAATTTATTCACGTTCAATAGCAGCTATTCATCAGTTTAAACATGCTTTTAAGTTCAAACTGACTCCAAACATGTTGGGGGGGGAATGGAAATGACTGCAAGGGACAACCGCGGTTAAGGAGTCAATGTGAACAGAAGAGAAAGAAAGGGAAGAGACGGTTCTCCCACCGGGTGTAAAGATCTGCAGAGGCACGAGGGAACATCCCCAAGTGCTTTTGTGTGTTGATCAAGGCTTGGCTATTGTCCAGTCACTGTAAACAGTGTTACAGGTGGCCAGTGTTTGGCAGCAGATGCACATTGATTATTGATAGCTTATAATAATAAGGGATGTGAGGAGGAAACAAAGGGAGGCATATGGATAAAGCTGTCAAAATAATTAAAACAGCACATTTTGCGCTATGATTCTTAGCTAGCTTATGTAATTTTCTCTGACCATTCTAATGAAAACTGTTGCCATTTTTAATATTTTACTGTGAGAAATGGTTGGAAAAAAAACAGCCCATCTGCTTGCTAGAGTTGAATATAGACTTTACTTCACCTAAAGCAGTGGCCTTTAAGGCAAAACTTTGGATATTTATTTATTTACTTTTTGATCACTAAGTTCTGTTATGGAATTGTGTTGAAGAAAGAAGGGATTCATACATTGAGCACCATAGACAGACTGAATAAACTAGGGTTATTCATTATGAATAAGCATTGTTCTGATCCTCTGCACATAAACTGGAACTATACAATACGTCGCCTTGTTCAGTTGGTATATTTACATTTTTCTAAATGTAATGTCCATTCCTCATTTTCTGCAGAAAGAGCCACGGGAAGTGTATGCTTACTTCAAGCCAAGAGTTTTAATCCATATTTCAACTACATCACTATCATTTTGAAACTTCACCAATTTGTACCTCTTTTTTAAACTCATGTTTATCTTCATTGTATTATACAGAACATTTATGTTCAAAACTTAATCAACACCATTTTCTGAACATATTTATACTCCTAAGCCTCCCTGATTGGGTTCATCTCTGGTTGAGGGCGACCGCTCCCTCTTCTTGCCTTAAAAACATTGGATAACAATCTTGCAAAATTCTGATTGTGAAGAAACTAAATGACCAACAACCTTTTACAAAACACCATCTCTTTAAATTTTCAACAGTAGAACGATTTTTCTCCGACGCCTTGAGGATATAGAGAGTCTTTTGTTGTCTACAAAGAAACTGCTTCATGTTGCTCACTTCTTCACAATACGTGTGCACATTAACAAACATAACTATCTCTGCACGCCTCCCCAATACCAGACAAAATAAAGAACGTCTGGTTCTAGCTCTTTAATATCAGATTCTGTTTTCTTAATGGCCCAACAGTGTTTTTCCAAGTATCCTGTTAATGATTAGTCTAACATCAATGGGTAATAAAAGAGTATAACATAGTTCTGACCATTTTAGACATTCAAACTCTTCAGGAGTATGTTTAATATAAAAGTTGCAGAGTGGACCGTTGCTAACTTTCCCCCTGCCTCTCCTCTCTCCCTCCGATTGTCTGCATCAAGTGTTGCATTTCAAGCAAATTGTAAATCGGAGTGATCAATTATCACCGTAAACAAGTCAGGCCATGTAGAACATTTAATTATACATTAAACATTAATAGCTGGTGTTTGTTTCACCCATCTATTTGATTGTGGGAAGCTTTTATTCTCCATCTTGCTGATAGAGTTTGAGCAATTTGAGTTTTCTTTTCACTCCAACCAAGAATTTAATCATTGCATAATAATGATATAATCTGATGTTGTTTTACTATAGCAGAGTTTGAGGTTCAAGAACTACAGCATAAAAAAGCAAAGTATGGAGTGGATGAAGAAGGCATGAAGTGGAGAAAACTTGTAAGACTCAGTCAAAGAGGGCAGGATAAAAAGCACACGGGTAAGCAGTCAGAACAGGAGAGCAGGCACCTTTTAAAGTGAGTGTTGGAAGAGGGGCTGTGGTGGTAAGCCCCATTTCTCTGTGAATTATACACCTTTGAGACTCTTCACAAGCCTTAGAAATTTGGTGCAGGGATTCTACACACAGATGTTGAGCAGAGATGTGAAGTCTGTGCTTGAAAGTCTGCTGGCTGTTTGCCTTCAGCCCTCTGTAGCGATAAAGGGAAAATTGGGTTGATTAAAATTTGGCGAGTTGCTCTTTATAATGGCGTAAATTATGTAGATTTGGTCACAGTTCATCGTTACACATTATTACAGCGTGCTACCGGTAATAATAAACCATGCCACATTATGCATGCTTTGTAGGAGCGTGGATTATTATAAAGAGTCAAATTTACTACAGTGGCAAATAACCCTGCATATTATAAAACAAAAAATACAAAAAAAGTCCTGAGGTATAGAAAAAGCAATTTTTTAAATAAGAATATAAAAAAAAACCTTGGTCTTTTTAATTCTGAAACGCTTGTTTAAAGAAGAAGTGATGCAATAGAGAGGTAAACATATGAGCGTTCCAACTTTATAAAGGACGGCGCTACCATCAACCTTAAAATGAGCACAAAATATTTCCCAAAACAATGGAATTTCTACTTTTAAAAACTTTTTTTTTCTTTTGAAATTAATGTTTAAAAATGTATTATTTTCTTCAATTAGCTTGAGCGTCCTAACTGTAACTGCTCCCTAAATTGTGCAATAAAACACATATCACCTGAGGGCTACATTTATTTTTTTAGCACTGGTGTTAAGGTTCACAGGTGTTACGAATTAATGATCTAAAATTTGTTTTGGAAAGTTACTTTAAAGGAAGTGACATTTTTTATGTATTTTTTTGTCAATTATTATATCAATTATTATAACACTGCAAAAATACACAGCTCAGTCTGAGGCAACCAATCAGAGCCAGGGGGAGGGCCTAAGCACTAGCAATCCCTCTCTTGTAGGGGTTGCTCATACCCTCATTCTCGCTCTCTACTATGCTTCAGTCAGTTCCTCACAATGGAGCTTGTCGTGAATGCCCAAGCTAGCAGCATGGCCTCCAATGGCATTGGATAAACAGTTTTCCTGTAACGGAAAGTTGTAACCTGGAGTGTGATTGACAGCTCGAGCACCTTCAATTTACAACTACGTGTAAGGAGACTGGTTATTTTTCTTATATCAAATTATGTATTTAGTTTACTGTACAGTGTATAGGGAAATATCAGTTAAACAAAATCAACTTAGCTGACAAAAGAATGCCTAAACATAGGATGATTTTTCCTTCAATGTACATAAAATATATTCTTTGAAACAATTAAGTCTCAGGTCATGTTTTTATTTCTCCACGTTCTTCTGATTAAATCAAACAAAAAGAAAATTTTTCAACTTACCTGTCTGTAAAGACAATGCTAGAATGAATCTGTTTAGATTTTTTTTTACATTTTTTAGAAACCAAGTGAAACTCAAGAGAATGAAACCATATGGAATGTCATAAAAAAATGCATGAGGATAAACAGGATTACACTTTCGACAAGGTGTGGAAAGCATCATAGCAGAGGCACAAAAAAAAGAAAGAAAAAAAGACCCTTTTCCAGTTTTACACTCCACCCGGCACTGGATCAACATGGGGATGCAACATGTAAGCAGACAAAAAACTGACGCTTTCTCAAGCTGAAAGGTTGTTAATTAGTGTTCATCACAGGTGTAGAGGGCGTCATTCACCACTCTAAATTTATAGAAGCTGCAATTGCTTTTCTAGTGAAGGTGTTGGAAAAGACTTTTTACCATCAAAAGAAGTGGGAGAAATAAAGTTGTTCCATTTTATGATATGCACTCCAAAGTGAAATGTATTATTCAGTATAATACTGGCATCATAAGTGGGTGTTATCCATATAGCTAATTTTACTCTTCAGGCTTTTTTGTTGTGTGCTTTAGACAACTGTAAATGAACAGTGTTTCTGCACAAGTTAAAAGCAGCTTCTAACTTTCAGTGAAGTCATTCAGTTTCTTTTATGAACAGTGAGAAAGGGATTTCACATCTCATTTGAGGGTATGGCCTTGTAGGTACAGACTCTCCGTCCAAACATCCTTTTCTGTGATTGAGAAGCTTTGCTTCGAAACAACAAAGGGACGAAGATATATGCATTGAAGTTCGCTTTTGAAAACCTTCTTTTTACTCACTATGCCCTCAAATAAAAACCCTGAGATGTGATGGTGATGCCTGAGTGCCGACAGTAGCAGCTGGCCCATGTCGGGGGCATTGCATTAAATGATGTCAATGATCTGACACTAATCATGTCTGAAGTTGCCAGCGGATAACTTCACACACGCCTCAAGCACAACATCCCTTACACATTTGCAGATTGGTCCATGACTTGGTAGTTGGGTTTGTTATGACACATGAAAAGCTGTGCTAAAAAATTTATGTTACTTCATTAATCCGGTAGCAACTAAACGTGTCCGTGTTGTGATGAAGTCGGCCTTGTGGTGCTTTCCATAGCATTTTGCAATGTATTCATGACTCACTTTAAACATTAAAAGTCTGGACCACTGATAACGTTATGAGGCCAGGAATCGATCCAGATTGAAGATGAATCTCTCTACCTAAAAAGGAGGAATTGAAGTATATTGATGTCGTGGTAGTGGGTGATCGTAGAATGGAGCATGAGATAGATAGATGGATTTGAACTGCTGCACTGTGGCTACTGATCCAATCTGTAATGATCTAGAAAAATCTCAATCGAATAAGCTCTCAATTTATGGTTCCAAATTTCAACCTTCACCAGCAACCATAAGATATCAATTATAACCCAAACAAAATCTAAATAATGATTAGATTTTGTTCTAATCATTGTTTAGAACAAAATCTAAATGAATTGGATTGTAATTTTTAATTAGGATAAGATGTTAAAATAAAAAAGCAAGATGTAAATTGGGCAGTTCTGTGTTTTTATGACATGAAGAAATTTTCATTGGAACACTGCTGGATTTTCCACCCAAAACATTCATTGTTTGGAGATTATCGAGTTTGGAGAGGGATTCTTGCCCCTTTACCACTTAGGAGAAGCAACACCTAAACTACTGAATGAACATCCAGTAGTCTGTAAAGTCAAATGGTTTTGGTGAACAACTTATGCTAAAACATGTTACACTTTTTGTTGTATGACCACAAAAACGTAAACCAACACAGCTCCACTATTGAAATGTTTTTTTTGTTTTGTTTTTTATTCCTATTATGCCTATAAACTGCAGTAAGAGTCTAAGAGCTGCTTTCATGCTGTCGCATTATTTGGCAACACACCGTTTTGCAGGATCATCTGGGTTTTTCTCAATTTTCTCGTCTCCGTCCCTCCTGGCAGTGTTGCTCTTGGTATTAACACAGACCTTCGCTGGCAGTCGGCTCCAGAGTTGGGGCTTGTGTGAGCTCAACCCTGACTGTCCCCCACACACCCCCGGGGCTTTGTGAAAAATGAGACCACGGAGAATGAGATAATAACACAGTGGAAAGGCAGAGTGTGAATCCTCGGCAAGTTGCGCACATACTGACGTGTGCCGAGACGTGAAGCTTGTGTGGAAGATAATTGTGTCCTCCCATGTGTAAAAACTATCAATCAGGTTCACTTAATGTTGTGTCATTATGGGTAAATTAAAATTCCACACTGATTGATAGGGTATTGACTGTCATTTTGTGCTCATGCATAATGAATCATCCTTTTTATCTTAGTTTTTTCACAATTTAGTTTAGATATTAGTTTTTCTGTCAACATAAGCCACGTGATTGGCTCAATCTTTACAATTTTAACAGCATGGTAGTTGGTAGTAGCAATATGAATGTAATGTTTACATCTGAATTAGCAAAGGACCTGAAAATAAGTGATTCCCCTTGGATTGCACTCAGTCTCTGCGTTAGCTTGTTCACACATGTCAGTTGCTGGATGTCTTCTCCAATCAGGTTGATAATTGTTGTGAATCATAAATAGCATGCACTAAAAATATGTGAGCATAGATAACTAAATAATGCAGACAAACCTCTGGGCAATTTGAATTTATTTATATCTTTAAAGGACTTAAGCATGAAATTAGTTTCTTTAACTTTGCAATTATACTAAAGATGTAGCAGAATAGCAAATAATAATTTTCGATGAAAATTTCTCCAAAAATACAAATTTTTCTAGAACTATGCTGTTAATCAAATTTGTTTTTCTATTTAAATTGAACCTCTGGCTCACTAGGGTCATGGTATAGACATTTTTTTTCCAAGAGGACTAAAACTGTGGAGTAAAATAGAAGATCAAACAGAGGGAGTGTTCCTGTTTCAAGGGGTTCAGCCTCGAGCCAGAATGTGTTTGAGCCAGAAAATGACTGATGATCCGCAGGCCATGATGGATGCTAATGTGATTGCCAATCCTGATGGGGATACTGATCCTCAGAACTTAAACTTGTGCCAATCTATTTATAGTCATTGTTTTCATCATCATCATTGATTGATTTCTGCATGTTTGACACTCAATATTATGTGGTTACCATGTAAGCTAGTAATGGGACATGTACTGGCCTACTCCTCTCTATGTACATTGTAGCGGTCTACAATGTACATAGAGAGGAGGACTTATTTTTGTTAATTATGCTCCACTGAATTAGAGTCAGTGTTTGAACGTTACCTCATTCAGTCACTAATATGCAACTGTCTCTAAGTTGTAATTAATAACATGTTTGATCATGATTATTTCTTCAACTTTAGTGTTATTTTATCACTTCTTCCACTGAGTGGTGATGAGGATGACGATAATGGAAAAGGTTTTCCTGCATGAGCAGCCATGACAAGGCGAAACCCTTTCAACTAGATCCACTCTTGGACATTGTGAAAACTAATGCGTCAATTTTGGAAGCAGGATGACATAGTTGGTGCTTCACAATTAAGTATAAGCCATATGTAATTCACTATTGATTAGAGATTAACCAAGATATTAGCAGCTGACCACAATTATGTTTATTTTACAAGGACTGGTGGCGTACAGGTAAGAAAAAATAAAAAGAAAAGACAATCTTTTTCTCTTCCAAAAGAATTTGTCATATTTAAATAGCAATTAGGTAATGCTAAGAACTGAAAAGGACTAAAAGGTAGAGTAGAGTCAGGAAACTGTTATATAAATGACAGGGGAAACAACTAGGTACAAAAATCTATTAAAAATTTGTATTTACTTTCTATGTATAAAAACATGTTGGTGGTTAATTTAAGCTTTGAGAGAATGAGAAGAAGGAAGTCTACAGCAGATAACAGGACGGCATGGAAAAGCGGCTCAACTTTGACCTTTCGCACCCTCAACTTCTGGTAGTCATGGAACATGGTGCATCTGAAAATGTTGAAAAGCCATCTGGAAATATCAGTGTTAGGGTGAAGTTCTATGCGCTTTGTGAATGTAATGGAGCTAAATATGGTAACTACAACAGTCAAGAAAAATGCCAAACTCCAATTTTTCTCAGTTTTAGAATACTAAATCTTTTTTTACAGCAATTGATTTATCCAAAATGACTCAATCTAAATAAATGATAGATCACAGCAGAAAGGGGTATTCTTAAAAAAGTTCTCAGAAATTAGAATGAGCTCAAATCTCTCTGGTCTCTGGGTACCTCACATTGCATGTTAAAATACAAAATATTTGATCAGTCTATCTCAAAGTGTTGATTTACTTTAGAGTGAATACATAAATTGCTGTTTTTCAATGCGTGTGTGAATATCTGTAACAAATACAAAACTATTTAATACCACATGCTTACATGGTCATTTTAAATGTAATTATTTCAAATGTGATATTCAGCCGTGAATGCAAATTTTAATATTAGGCTTTTACACTAATATAAACTGAAGTAATTAAAGCACAACCATCAGAAGTTAAATTATTTTTAAAAAATGTCTTGTAAAAAAGGTACCGACTCCTCAGCAAGGCTGGAATGCATACAGTTCTAGATTCCTATAATTATGTTTGAAAATTCTTCTATCATTACAAAGTGCTTTCCATGGGAGATCAGTAAGAGCACTCCTTAGTGTGTAAATGTATGTGGGTTTGTCTTTGTTTCTGCACGTGCGAGTGTGCGTGTGTGTGTTAGGAGATGGGCTCTTTGTAATAGTGAATGTCACAGGGCACAGAGTGTGAGAGTGAAGCTGAGCGAAGCCGGCAGATAATCTCTACCTGCCGTTCAGTCTGTGCGCCGGCTTGTAAGTGCTTCCTTATTTCTCATTAAGACTCAGAGTGAGGGGAATTAGTGACACAGAATGAGAGCTGGGTCTGCTTTAATAATGTTACTGATCCAATTTAACATGACTGGATTATGTTAATATAATCACAATGCACCAAACTCAAATCGGCCTCATTGAATGTCTGCTCATAAATGAATTGTTCTTGCGCCAATAATTGATATGATTTCCATCCATCCACCCATCCATTTTCCTGCACCCTTTTCCCTTACTGGGGTCGGGAGGGTTGCTGGTGCCTATCTCCAGCTGTCATTTCGGGCGAGAGGCGGGGTCACCCTGGACAGGTCGCCAGTCTGTCGCAGGGCAACACAGAGACAGACAGGACAAACAACCATGCACACACACACTCACACCTAGGGACAATTTAGAGAGACCAATTAACCTGACAGTCATGTTTTTGGACTGTGGGAGGAAGCCAGAGTACCCGGAGAGAACCCACGCATGCACAGGGAGAACATGCAAACTCCATGCAGAAAGACCGGGGCCAGGAATCGAACCCAGAACCTTCTTGCTGCAAGGCAACAGCTCTACCAGCTGCGCCACTGGGCATATGGGATATGATTTCAGGTACATGATTTTGCAAGATGTAGCTTATTTTTTTTCTCCACATTTGGTCCCGTAAATTAAATCCTACTAAGATTGGCTTTGCCAGTTGAATCCTGTTTTGTATTTGTTATAGATGGCATCCAATGATTTCACTTGAGTGAGTTATCTGTAAGAATATAAACAGATATCACATTGTGTCTGTTTGTGGCAACCCAAGAGGGAAGAATGAAAATGTGACGGATATTATTCGTTGCTGTGTCAGCTAGATATTCTTACATTCAGAATTTTGACTTCTTTTCTTTGCCCACCATCTTCTGTGATTATAAAGTCAAAGAGGAAAGTAAGGAGTGAGAAAAGAAGAGGTGAGATTGGTGACAAGATAGCAAAAGGAATAATAAGTGTCATGTTGCTTTGACACAGGTAATTGTTTCAATGCGTCCTCCCAAAAAAATCTCACTGTGGCTGAGCAGAGAAGTAAGTTTGCTGTTCCTGTTTCAAAAAAGAAGGTAAAATAATTCAAAACCATATTTATATTGCTAAAAAAACATGCATTTTTTTGTAATAAAAGTCAACGTTTTGGTTTTCTTTTGCAGTAAATATTACAAGCTGTCCATTATTCAATAGAACCATCAAATTATAGAAAAATATTGAAATCTGTAAGAAAAATAATTGCTTTCTTATGTCAGATTTTTAGCTGATAAATCAGCTAGGAGAAAACCAACAGCAGTATCTAGGTTTCACTTTGTAGCAATGGATTTGACCTGAAGGAATGTCAATTGCAAAAGGGTCAAAACACAAATGAAACATTAAAATTACTTGGTTCAAATTCCCCATAACCCCCAAAGTCTCAGTCTGCACCAAGCAATGTTTGAGGACACATTCACACCTCTATTTACCAACCTGGATTCACAATGTCAGGCCACAATAGACTAATTAACACAAGTTTCTACTTTGGTGTCAGTCAAAACAGAGAGTGTGTGTTGTTGTACCGGGACGTAGAGAAGCAGCTTTCTGTGTACTGAGAGCTCTGCAGGGTAAACATAGAGAATCCCCTGCAGATCCAATCTTTGCTTCTATTGACTGTGGTGCAGTGACTTTCACTGCAATGTAAAAGGTAATTTAAGGAAGAAAAAAAATGGAAGATATTCAGAGTTTAATGCCTAAGGCCTCACTATTTCTATTTTTGCAGTGCTCTTAGCTTTATCTTTGCTTTTTCTTACCATCACATAATCTGTTCAGATAGCAAAAGTGTGACAAATGTTGGACGTTAATTCAGTCATGGCTACTTTTGGAGCCCAACTTTTAGGTGCAATTTGTAGCATAAGATAATAGCCTGTAGACATGGAAGCCTACACCAAATATATTAGACATGTTTGTGCTGATCGTTGACAGTGACAGCCTCTATTGGGATGCGATGATGCCCAGTTTAAGTGAGTACAACTGAGCAAGCCATGTCCACGGTCTGTCTCTACTTAGATTCTCACCAAATTTCTCTCCCTCATTTCAAGCATTCGGTCTGCACTGTATGCGGCAGTGCCAGAACGGCAGATGGGTTGTCCACCCAGCAACCTCTGACATTCAACCTTCTGAGAGGCAAGGCTGTGGAATCAGTCCAGTGGTCTCAAATGTTCTGCCAAAATAGATGAAGGATGAGGCAGCCCACTTAGGCCTGAGGCCCTCTCACAGGACACCATAAGACTTAAGCTACTATAATCATTTCAGTACCTTTTTGCAAGAGCATTTAATATAAACTCTGTCTTTACAATAATATCCACAGTATATTCAAAAGGGCCGATGCATTAGGCACATTGATTCAATTGCTTACTTTACAGTGAATGAGCCAAATACAGGGTAGTGACTCAATAGTTATACACCTTGATGTGGGGACAACAACTTGTGAAGTACAAACCATAAGAATTAAGACAAAATTGGTATTTATCAACACGAAAGCTACATATACACAGCAGGTCTTACAGCTCAATTCCAAAATCTTTGATAAAATTTGTTTATTTATTTTTTGCATGGTTGTTCATGCTACTAATAAAATGTGACTGCAGTCAGACTCCTGTGTGAATGGTTTACGATCCCAAAGTGCCTGCAAGTGCAGAAGAAGAACATAGATGCCATACAGGAGCGCACTGTTTACTCAAATAATAATGGATGCTGCCATCTAGCAATCAATTTTAAAGTTGTTGGGAAGTAATGGTATTGTCATAAAATTATGAAGGAAACTGAGGAAAAAAAAAAAGGGTATTCACTGCTGACTGCAGCCATTGTTTATGTCTGGATTTACTAGGTCTGGCTTCTTCTGCAGAATATTTGTGATGCAGTCTGATAAAATGTGACAATGACTGTTCAGGCTGCAGATGATTTGAAAACTATCCGATATCCAACTTAGTACATATGGAAGTGACACCAATCAGATTCTGTGTGTTATGTTTTTGGTTTAAAAAGGAGAAAATATCTAGTGAGCAGTGGTCTTATGAGTGGAAATGTGTCGAAAGAGACAAGAGGAGAATGAGTGGACTGGTTCCAATGACAGAAAAGCAACAGTATCTCAAATAGCAGCTTGTAACAGCTAAAGCATGAGGAAAACTGCACTGCACAGTCTCGTCAAAAATATTGCCTCATTACTATTTGGCTGAACTTCTCCAGTCCAAATAACATTTCAATGCCCTTGATGTGATTGGGTCAGTTGATGTTTGGTTCACTTCTGGCCTAATCCTTGACATATATGTAGAGAAGGTGACCATACTTCTTTTTAACTTGGTATGAAGCCTCAGAGCATCTTGTTTAAGCTGTACAGTGGATGAGTAATTTAGGATCCATATCACTGAACAACAGTATATCTCTGAGGTTAGTTCAGGCAGTGCAGAAGTTAAGATGTTTGGTCTTACAGTGACCAATTTGTTAGCTTGGGTTTGGCACCTTAGATAATAAAGTGCTCAGGTGCCAAACCTTAGCCCCAATTGGTGGTAGGAACACCAATTGGGGCAACTGGTGTTCTTGATTCGCCTGATGGTGTGGTGATCAAAGGTACAGTGTTTCACTAACACTGTATTAACCCTGGATTAACCCTGACATAAAATGTTCTCTTCAACTAGAAAGACAGACTTTAAATCAGGAAATCAAGAAGATTGGGGGATGAAAAAATATCTACAGGAAGAAGATGAGGGGTCAGTTGCAAATATGCAATTTAATATTGAAATAATTTTATATCTCCTAAAAATGATCAACTTAATTTTAACTTAGGAACAATCACTTTTTTTGCAGCAAGCTGAAAGTAACGATCTCAAACCAGGTAGTCCATAAAAACAACACACAAACAATATGCTATAAAAAAAAAATGCAGGACCCTCTGATTGTTCCCCAGCCAGTGTGAGTGTATTGTGGCTGCACACTCAATCAGCTCAGCCTATTGTGTCAGCCGTTTGACTGCTTTTGTTCACTTAATGACCAAACCCTGAAGACAAAATAGAAAGTTATATTTTTGAAGAGCAGGCTAATTAATGGCGTTTATTAGAGAGAGCTTGAACAACAATAAGGAAATTGGGGAGAGGCTGGAGGTTTTTTTTTTTGGTTTTTTTTAAAGAAGAATGCATGCTGTGGCGTATCACCAGAGGAGGCTTAGTAAGAGCATGAAAGGGGTGTCAAAACAGAAAGTGAGCAAGGAGGAACAAACTGAAAAAGCACTGGAGGTGATTAGAGAGTATTAATTCCTTCCTGAACAACAGTGACTCTAAAATAAGGGCTAACCTTTAGGCATGGTGTTAAAAAGTGCAGACAGCTGGTACAATTAGGCTTTTTGGTTTTACACAAGTGTACAAACATTTTTTTGATTTTCTTTGTGCATGCCTGAGGATGGGTGTGTTTTTCTTTTACATTATCTCCTATGACATAATGTGCATTACTTAAGTATATGGACCGAAACTTTTTTTTCTTGTAATATACATTGTGTGTTAGTCTATCATACAATTCCACAATACTATGTTAAAGTTTGTTGTTGTAATGTGACAAAATGTGATAGAGCTAAAAGGGGAAGGAGTACTTTTCAAGGAATTTTAAATCAATTTGATCAGAACAGACAGAACAGACCAAGCTGGTCAATAATCAGAATCAAGACATTAATTGACAGCTAGGCCAGTAATAACAATAAGACATGTGGAACATCTGTTAATAAGGCTTTTTCTTCCGATGTTGACAAGGAGCAACGCCAGTACTGGACTTTTTCAGTTTGACAAAAAGGAAAAATAGCTCCCTTCCTGACACAGAAACAGTTTTATAAATTGCCTTTTCACTTGTCTCCCAATTAAACATAAATAAGTTTAACAAAAACTTCAAACAGCTTTGAAAAAGTAGTAAAATAGCAGCAAATGCCAAAAATAATGGGCATGTACGTGGTTGCAGGCCAGGGTCTAAGCTAACTCTCACTATCATAATTAATAAATAAGCAAATAAATTACTGCAGCTCTTTGAAAAGCTGATCAAACAGAAAGCATAGGATCTAAAGCTGAGTGCCCAACACCCAACCAAAAAAATAAACACACTTTGTCCTGTGAAGTGAGCATCTAAAGCTTGGCTTCTGCAAAGTTCGTACAACAGCAAATAAACCAGGGATAAAGAGCAAATGACACCTTAATGTGCCACCGCCATATGACGTTAGTTACTGATGAATGCAACACTCCACAGCTATAGAGCTTTGGTAGCTGATGCCGCTGCTGCTAAAATTAAAGATAAGCCATCTGTTCGTTAAAACAGCTTCCTGTCACCTGAATGCAGTGGGTCGACCAAACCTCTGTTTACTCAAACTGATGTTGTGTAATGTATCATCACAGCATCTGTATGGGTGTGGAATGGAAATTCACATGTGCAAAATAAAAAAACTTTAAGTAAGTTAATCTTGTACCACAGTACTCGGATCTAAAAGTGAACCATTTTGAAAATTTCAGCCTTTAATTTGATACAATTGTGAAGTGAGGAAAAAACAAACACCATGAAAAAAAAATGGTTCAATATCTTTGAGCAAAAACAATGGTGAAATATGCTGAGAAGCTTACTGTAATCAGATTTCTGGAGTAACTTCACCTTTTAGATGGGACATTTCTACCAACAAGGGGGTTCGCAACATAATTAAACCATCCAAACAAACCACCCTCTTTACTCTCCTTTCCTAAGGGAGGTGCAACAGTAATGTTGTTTCATTTTTCTGGAAACACTTCATGTTACCCTGCTGATGAATCCTGCTGGACAAATAAACTTTGGTTTCTACGAAAACCAAAAGACCACATGACTGACCTTTGAAAGGGCATTATGTTTCACAATAAGAGCTACCATTCAAAATCTGCTACTGTGGCCCTTTTTACAGTGAACGGTGTCTTGGTGTGCTGGGCACTTTTATTATTTTGAATTTTTTTGTGGTTTTGTGTTGGTGGTGTGCATCACTGAGATGTTTTTATTATATTATAAAAGGGAAGCATACAAAGGTGGATTGTCATACTGCTGGACAACAGCAGCAGATCTGAAGATGTGTCACTCAAGTCTCATTACCTACAAATATATGCAAGTCACACTAAAGAGCCATCATTCAAAGTCCTTCTTAACTACCCTCCGAGCCGAGTGTGGGGAATGAGGGAAGACATTAAAAACCGACCACAGAACTCTTTATGGTTAAACTTTAATAATTTTAGGATATGGCTGCAAGAAATCTTATACCAACTGCAAACACGAGGTCATTGCTACATTATCTTTGAATTATGGATTCTTTCAGTGAATAGCAGAACAGCCGAGACACGCAAACTGAAATGATTAAAAATTTAAAGCCATGATCTTATTTATTCTCTTATATTTTGAATGTAGTTTTGCACGAGAAAGCCCAAATGGAGGCTTAAAAAGTTCTGCATTATCCATGGAGAATATTGTTCTTAACCTCTGAGGGAAGGCAAGAACATTTCAGAGGAATCTGCTTTGCAGGATTACAAAGCCCTCAGCATTTTGGACTCCATCCAGGCTGGCCTTTTATCAAGGCATAGATCTACTTTTAGACTTCAACAGCACAATGGTATCTGCTTAACTAAGCAGCCAGCGATCACTCTCCTCTCCTCTCTGCCAGTGTCATATCACTGATCAAGTGTGGCTCAATTCCTGTTTGAAGGGAAGACTGCCAGACATAATGCAATCATAACAGATGCACAGCTTGTCTAAGAGAAACGAGCTCCTATTTCACTGACGACAATGCTGAAATGAACTCTTTGTGCTCCTGTTCTCTCGTTCGTTCTCAAAAACCCTCGAGCCTCCGTCGGTATAATAAGGCAATTGTAATTCCTCGTCTTTAGCTTTCTAACTAAGAGGGGGGGAAAAAAAACATATATAGACTGGACATCTTTCCTGGAAGTCAAAAAGATAACACTTGCAATAATTATTTGAGGTAGAGCATACTTTCTTTTTTTTTTTTTGGCAGGCATATGTCCAAGAATTATTACCCGGGCTTCCATCATGACAGACACTGTATGTTCATAAGTTAAAGTTATTCATTTCGATTTCTGTCCATTTTGATGTTTGATGGCTGAGAGCCAAAAAAAAAAAGCCCAAAATTCAGCGTCTCCGAAAATTTGAGTATTGCATAACACGCACAAATAAAAAAAGAAAAGAAAAAAAGATTTCTGATACTGAAATTTCAGTTTACTGACGTATTTTGAATGGACTTCCCTTCACAATCCTCTCAAGGCTGCTTTTGAACCTTTTTCCTTTTTCCACACTTCAGCTTTCCAATTATATACTTGGATACAACACTCTGAACAGCCAGCTTCTTCAGCAATGAACTTTTGTGGCTTATCCTTCCTGTATGTCGACAGGCAACCCACTGAATAGAAAGGCCAGGGTTTCAAACTACAGTCCTTGAGCACAAAATACTACTGCATTCCAATGTGTATATGTCCTGCACATCTGAACCACATGGCTTAATTCCCTCCTGAGCATGCCATAACTTTGAGTCTAGTATATTAAGAACTTCAATAAGCTGGCCTTCAAGAAATGGAAATTGGGATTCCAGTGAAGTGGTGTTTCTTTGCCGTGTGTTGCACTGGTGACCAGTCCGGCGCATATTCTAACTCTTATCTAATGGCTGCTGCAGATAGGTACCAGTCTTGTGGCGACCCTCCAGTAAGAAGCAGGCACAGACAATGGATGGATGATCCTCCTCCATCAGAAATGGTTTTAAATTTTTTTAAATATATTGAAGATTTCACATATTAAAAAGTGTGTTTTAAAGCTTTAGTGATCACTGCTGAATAATCAGATCATATTTGTTCAATGTGTAAATTTGGATGTCTAAGAGGTAAACACACAAAAAACATGCTCTTTTGTTTTGTAGAGAAAAAATGTTGAGCAACCCAGTTATATATATATTTTTTTTTTTTTTTTTTTTTTTTTGAGGCAAAACATGCTCAACTTTAGCCCATATATACCTACAAATTTTTTTATTAAGAAGAAAAAAACACCTAACAGAAAATATATGATTTTTTAGTTTTGTGCCACATGGAAGGACACCCTGAGCTGCAAGTCACACATATTGCAGAGAAAAAAAAAAAATTATATTTTCTGAAAAATTTAATTTTTGGGTTTTATTAGTTGTAACATAAAATGATGGAAATTAACATAACACCTGAAATACATCATTCTGTTTGTAGTGTTATTCTGAGTTAAATGACTGACTTCAAAGTTTCCCATGATCGTTTGATTTACTGAGAAGCACCTGTGAGCGGCACAGCTGAATCTAGCTCTACATTAGGTAAAGTGTTGATTAACAGCCAGCGACTGCCAGGAAACTGGGCTAACATTTGAGCCCAGGGAGGAAAAAGGCGATAAACATCTTTTCCAGCATCCATTATCCAGACATTATTTAAAGCTCTCTAACTGCTGTGCTTTAATGCAATGTGAATTGCTGACCTTGAAAAGGTAAATGCATCAACTAGATGTGATATTTAAAAAAAAAACTAAAAAAAATCCAACAGCTTTTAGTCTCAACAAAGAGCCCTTCTCGCATCCAACACACTGTAGTGGACGTGAACTTGCGCTGCCCCCCCACAGATGCCCGGTGTGATGTTTGACAGATTCCTCTCTCTCCAGCTAGGCTCACAGTAAATGTCCATCTGGCAGCTTCCCATGGGTACTTATTATTCTCAGCTAGCCAGGGGTGTATTTTTTTTCCTACTTTTTTTTTTTTTAAATCAGCCTGCCAGCGCCTGCCTCAAAAGAGTCGAGCCAGAGCCAGAACTCCTCGCAGATGCTTCACTGACTGGCCAAACTGTTCTGGTTGTAGTGGCATGGCACTGAGTTTTCAATTACACAATAAGAGATATCTGGATGCTCTCAGAGACAGAGAGAGAGAGAGAGAGAGAAAGACAAACATTTGAGATGCAACACATTTTTAGTTTTTTTTTTTCCCCATGTGAAATCCACCAGGTTCACCTTGGAAATTAGGTGATTGATTTTTCCCATGAGCAGATGCTAAGAAGCACCGGTGCTCTGCATGTCCTGTTCTGACACCCTGCTACCATGGATTCAGTCCTGCCGTTAACCTCTATCCCTCTCCTGCCACCCGCTGAGCATTTCTGAAAACACTCTGAGAAAACAAAGGATGCTGCACTCCCTTTCAGTTTCACATATCCCATCTAACCCAGATGGACCGCTGTTAGCCTTCTAAGGTTACTGCAGCTGTAATTTCTGCTTTGAGTGTGATGTAATCTTTCCACAACAAAGCACAGATGTCTACTACTGTGAAGAAAAAGAAGCGATTAGGGTCTTTTTGAGTCAAGCGAGCAAGAAAATGCATCAAAGTATGGACTCCAGCAAGCGCAGGGGATCGTGACCAAAATAAGCAAAAGAATGAAGAGTTTTGAGTTATTTTGTGGGTCTGGACACATCAATAATGGCTAAAGTCAAAACATCATCCTCTGCTAAACCGTCATTTCGTTTAGAGTCATAGAATTCTTGAAAAAGTAGTGCATTATGGTGAAAAAGAAGAAAATTAATTGTCTTGCATTCCTCAGTGTAACTCCCCCCCTTTACATGATGCCCCTAAAGAAAATCCAGTTCTTTAGGGCCAATGATTTTCAAAAGTCACATATTAGTATATTTACTACAAATGTTCCCAATAAAAGCCACTGGAGTTTGTGCTTGTAAAGTGACAAAATGTGTATTAAAAGTCAGAGCAATGTTTTCTTTATATCCATTAGTCTGTATCTGGGACAAGGGATTAATTCAATCCTCTTCTTCTAGTTGCTTGAGTCACAAAGTCACAATCCCTTCTCTTCACCTGATTCTCCATCTCAATGCATGTTCTTCCTCACTTGAGTCAAAAAGGCACTAATCATTTCTTTTTAACAATAGCAGGCATATGTGCTTTGTTGGGGAAGGATTACCTCATACTCACAGCAGAAATTACAGCAGCAGGAGGCTGACAGTGGTCCAGCTGGGTGAGGGGGGGAATGTGAGCAGCTTTTAAAGGCTGGAGAGAAGAAAATAAAAAATCTGTCATGATTGTTTAAGAAGATAAAAAAAAAAGGTTTCATATTAGGAAAAAAAATGGAATTAAGAGTGGCTTATAATATTTGCACAAAGGCGATGCCACATTAAGCCAAGAAGAATCAGAAGGCCATTCCACAGAGCTGCGTCTGCTGCAGCCGCCAGAGTTTAAGGTTGGTAAACATAAATTAAAGGAGGTGTGTTTTTTCTCCCTTGCATCATTCACCCCCAGTGTGTTCTGCCCTTTAGAAAACAACCTCCGTCCATCTGCAGATCCGTCTCCCTGCTGATCATCTGATCTGAGTGCAGGAGCGTTTGCTCCAATACAGGCTTTGCTGTCATCTGTCTCAGATAAAGCCAAGGGTGACCGTCATCCTCCTGTGGCCTCGCTCTTGTGCTTTTGTGAGCTCATGTGCTTCTTAGCCTCTTAGTTGTAATCCAGCCAAGGGTTTTTTGTTGTTTTTTTTAACAGGAGAGGGGGTTTTTTTCTCCAAACTAAAACTCCTTTTATATGTTTTATCCTCAGCAGGCTTTTGTTTTTGTTTTTTTTTTGTTTTTTTATTCCAATTCAGAGAAGACTTAAAAAAACAAATCTAATTCATTTTTGTTCAAGTTTCCAATTCAGTAAAAATGAAGGTTGTTCTTCTCAATAAAAGCAACACCGCTTATAACACACCAAGACATTTTTTTCTTTTACAGTCTAAAGAAAAAGGCTGCATTTTAATTTCTGGTCCCTGTAAATGGGAGAGGAGAAGGGATCTGGAAAAAAAAAACAGGAACCACTAAGGTAAACTAATACAGGCTGCACCAAAGAATCATTGGATTTCTAAAATCCTCCATCTCAATTTCAGACAATATTCTCAAAGGACACATATTAAAATTTCTTGTGCTGTAGCCTCATTGTTGACTGAGAAGGTTCTTCTCAGTGCACTTCGTATTATGAGTGGGACAGTTGTCTGTGAATCTTGGGACTCTGATTGACTGACAACCTTTCCAGGATGAACCGCTACAGTCCACAATGGATCTTAATCAAGAAACCTGACAGCATTAATTTGATTAAAAAAAACATCAAGTCACTTTTCAAACCTTTTTGAGGTATAGTCTCAGGCAACTTCCATTCATGGCTGTAAATATCAAGTTTCTGTCTGTATGACCTAGCATTTATAATTGTTCGCCCTCTAATGCTCCACTATGTAGCCCATATTGAGAACCAGCTCACACACAGGCCAACGACACTGGACTTGTTTTTTTCCATTTGCAGATAGTGGATCCAATGGATTTTTGACATCTGTTGACTAAAAATCCACCTGTTTAGCGCTGCTTTTGAAACATCATTAACGAAACAATCCACATTTTGAAATTCAACGACACAATGCAATGACAATGCAATGCTTTAATTGTTGACTGTGTTCCATGACTTTGTATTTTTGTGATTACAAAAATACAAAGTCTTTTGTAAAAAGGCAGTTCAAGGTGTTGTAAATCACCTTAACTGCCTTGTTCCTGAAATGTGTTTTACAAATAATTTGTACGCATTTGGCAGTAATCAGGCCTTGTTTTAGTTGGTGAAAATAAAATGATTCCAAAACTGTTAATCATAGTTAAAATGCTAAATATATATATATATATATATATTTCAATATTTTTTTCAATCATACATTGCATCGCTATTTGAAAAACTGTATTTACTCTGATTGTCTTTTCATGACATCAACACTGCTTATTTGAAACATGTCACTAGAAATAGAAGAAATCTCTAAGGGGTTTATAGCACTATATAATATCATACAGAAAAATTTGAATAGGTGGCAGTGTGAACAGTAAGATTTCTTTAAAGTAGAGAGATTACAATATCCATTGTGATTAAAATATTCATGCTGATCATCTTCTCCATTATCAACATATTTGCCCCATTATTTGTGAGGTTTTGTATTTCAGTCTTTAGAAGCAACTCGTACAAATCCGTTTTCAACATGCCAAGTGCAAGCGCCTACCAAGGTACTACATCCAGTCTTTTGCAATTGCAATATCTCAAACATTGACTGCAATTCCAAATCCAATTAAATATATTATGCAACTCTCATCGAACAGCATCGTATGTTCTATAGGTTTGATGATGTGTGCATTGTGAATGGTACGATTGGGTTTAAACTTCCACCCACTCTCCACACTGTGAAAACAAACACCATGCCTGTTCAAGTCAACATTGCTGACGTGTTCTTTGAACCATCTGGGCCATTTGATTCTCATTTGATTACAATTCAAATTGAAGGTACACAGCTCAAAATGTGTATTCTCACATGTGGGAGGGGGAACTAGGATAGCTGAAGATGGCAGAAAACTGAATATCTTAACCAGCAGCATCGCTGAGTCGCTTCTGCTCCAACTCCTGTGTAATTCTCTACGATATTTATGCATTCACATCACTCCCAAAATAACAAGACAACTCACTCTGGAGGACTGTGCTATGAAAAATAAAATGACTTACCTAGTGTGAAAAAGTTGGTAACATCTGTGAGCGTGGTGTTGGTGGAACAAAGGAGGGCAGTGGGGATAAGAAGGAGAGAAAGAAAAAAGAAATGTCAGCAAATTACAACATACAGAAAGCCAAACTTTAATGTAGGAGAAGGTTGTCACAAGTTCTGTTGAAAAATGACGGTCTGCTAGCATTATACAGACTCGGGGTTAGAAACAGTCCCTGTAAGAAGGGGGGTGACAAGGAGGAGGACATGAAACATCTTGGATAGTTTCCCTTGAGAATCCTGCGTTTGTCCAACTTGCATTAATATTTGTCGCCGTTTCAACATTTTAAGGGTGGAGGCAAAAAGGGCGCAAGCAAGAACCTCATCTATTACCGGTAAGTCTTTTTTTTTTCTTCGCAGTGTTATATAACCACACTGAGCAAACAAATGTGCTCAAACAAATGCACACAAAAGTGCTCCTTCTCCCGTAAGTCTCCAAGATAATTTATTATCTCACCCTGTGTGCTTGGATTTCCTGCTTCTCCCAAAGCTTGTTAGTCTAACTGCGGACATTCAATTCACAGAACCAAAGGCGTAATAAACTCCTGGACTATATGCCCCACAAAAACTCCACAGTGCCACAAACAAGAGAATAACTAGCCGGCTAAGAAAAGTCTCTTTGGCAATGTGTTAATTAAGCCACAGCAACATGGTAATCACTTCTATGATTTACAGAAAATTCTATGAGGACTAGTAGTGTTCCAGTTGTTTGAAATGTTTTAATTATTGCTCTGACTGTACATCTGGGCAAGTTGAGGAGCTTATTTCTTGTATACTGGAAGATCAATGTACACCTGCCTCACTTTAGCAGCATTTTCTGTTTTAAAGAATGGGAATATTTGGACCCAAGGTCAAGGATAAAATAAAACTGGGATCTTGATACAAATCCAAGAGTTGCATTTATTTTATGAAATATAGCAAAACATACTTTTAGTTAATTATAAACATGTTGTTCATTCGGTTGCATTTTCAATCTGTCCAAAATGTGAGTTCTTGTTGTTGTTGTTAATAATTGCTAAAGAAAATTTGTTATTGTCGTAAAATTGGTATCAGCTGGTCAGAGCCCAACAAAATCAAAGACTGGAAATCTATCACAAAATTTCTAATTGTTGAATTTTAAATTTATTCTATTGGCCTTTTATGGCACTGGCCTCTTTTCTATCCAATCTCTCCCAAAGCACAGCAGTGCTTTCTTGTAAATGCACAATAAAGCAAACCAAAAAAATAGGATAAATTAAGTAGAACAAGATGTACAGTGACGGAAATAGCTAACTGGTGAGCTAATATACCACCATGGGTGTTGCTTACTGTGCAGTCTGGTTGTGTTCCTAAGCAGAATTTGGAGGTAATGTGATTTATCACCAGTGATGTCTATCTCGCTGCATTCATTTACATTTTTGGTGTGCACGGTACAAATCCCCAGGTGGATCAGGGACAAGAAAATGTGATTACAATATCCGTTTTGCATGTAGGAACAAATCTATTTTCAGACAGAAAGGAGGGGGAGAGATCGAGGTTGGGTCTCACGGATACTCATTACCATTCTGTCTTGACACACATTCACACTGTTGTGCGGCTGTTGTTGCTAAACAGAGAGCTCAGCTGAGGACCTTGAAGCTTCATGCAGGGAAAATTGGGCCCAGGGGAGGAGGGTAACAGGGACTGATGTCAAACTTCAAGAGCCACTAAAAGCACCTGGGGTTTCAATGACATTAGCATTTGGCTTGTTTGGTAGTACAGCATCCAAACGGAAAGGTCCAACTTAATAAAAATGGAAAGGAGAAAATCAGGAGGAGGTACCATTTCTAAAAGTAATACTCGGAGCCACAATCCTGACTCAGGAAGAATGTTAATGCTCAAATTCAACAGCATTCATATGTAGAAGGCAAAGTAACTGCCATGCCCATAGCCCAGTTCACACTCCTGTTGCTCTAATCACATTGTCTTGTTAATAGAGGGTTTTCCTTCTGCACTCAACTGAGGATTATTGATTTTCCCCGAGTCCTACGGAGGAAATTTGGACGCCAGGCCTATCAAAACCAATTGAGGAAGCAGAGGCCTAAATGTATTAGACGACTTGGGATCCTGGAGAGAGACTCTAGTGGGAGAAACAAGTTCCTTCAATAAGTCCTCTCTATGAACCAGGAAATAGACGGAGGACTCAGACACCTTTTTTCTTTTTTTTTCTCTCCACCCGCCGCCCGTTCTCCATTTCCTGTTTTAAGCAGATAAGCTGCTTTCAGCGTCTTAGTTATGCTGGGAAGAACCCACAGCACAGCAGGAAACTTCAGAAACTCCCCCCACCCTAAAAAGAAAGAAAGAAAGCTGAGAAGTCTGTTCTTTGTGCCGTCTTGTCTGAACTGACAAGAAGGATTTAGGGGATGTTTGCAGTGGTCAGTGATAGTGGTACTGGGGATTACAAAAAGCTTGAGCGATGTGACAGAGTGGGCAAGTTACTGTTCATACACAGATTTTTTTTTATTCAACCATTAGTTGCTTAGTTCGACCATTAGCTCATGTTTTAGAAACAGTGCAATTTGTCCTTTAAAACTTTGTTTGTATCCCTTTTTGCTAAAACTGTACAATATTAGGAAAACATTATCAGAGCCAACCCAAGGCATAATTCCCTTTAATTCAAAGAAATTTTATTTGTTCTAAAGAGAAAATAAATGTTGCCATAACTCATATCAACCAAAGACTTTCACGGTTGTTGTGGATGTGGGCAAGAAGAATCGCTGGTATCAGTCAGTTTTTAAATGAATCCAAAGAAGATTCCACTATATGCATTTGATAAAGGTTATTGAGACATTTATTTTAGGGACTTTAACTTTCTAAGGCTTACTTTCTTCAAATTTAATGCACCAAGATTAACATGCCTTTAAACAACTTGTGAAATCCCAGATAATCTTAAGGCTTTGTAAGCTTCTCTTTAATTTATTGTCTTTCAGACAAATGAAGGAACACCAGAGGACGTTATTTTTAAGGCAACAACTCAAATACATTGCTTCCTTCTATGACAGTATCAAAAACTCTGAAGCAATCAGTGAAGTTATTAAGAACAGAACTGTTCACCCTCACAAGTTTGACTCATTCTCATGTATGTCATTTCCAGAAGCCTAAAGGTTTACATAAAAGTATGGTGTAACCAGCATGTGATAAAACTATGTTTGATCATAGTGACCATTGGTACCTTTGGAGGGAAAAGGAGAAGCTTGAAAACACAATTGTGATTGTGAAAACACAATCCCGACAGCATCATGTTGAGGAGGCAATTTCCTGCCGGATGGACTGGCATACTTCACAAAATAGACTTCATGAGGACAGAATCATTTGTGGACATACTGAAAAATCATTTTAAGACATTAGCTAGGAAGTTGAACCTTGGACACAAATAAAACCTAAGCATACTGCAAAATTACTTACAAAGTGGTTTCGGGACAAACATGTCAATGTTTAGGGGTGGCAAAGTCTTGATCTCAGTTCCTTAGAAAATTTACTACCTGACTCAGTTACACTAATTCTGTCTGGAGGAGTGGACCAAAATTTGATTTAAAATCACATTGTAAAAAGAAACATGGTGGTGTGTGTAAAGTACATCAGGAATAGCTTTAAAAGTGAGTCCATCTATTCAAAAGTATAAGCAGAGTTTGAAAAGAATAAAAGATTTGTTGTCACTGTAACTATAAAAATAGTTACAGAGACTTAAGTTCTCTCTCTCTCTCTCTTTATATATATATATATATATATATATATATATATATACACATAAGTTTATGTATATTTTTTTTTAAACGTCACTGTGCAGGTCTCGTGTTTTATTTATTATACAGTATGCCAAAATTGCCTTTTTACTATAAAGATTTTTGGCCTTAGCAAGGTTGACCTCTATCCAAGAATTTGGATTAAATTTAAGACATCATCTGTCCTTGGTGGGATTTTTTAGTGTGAGGTGGTGTATTGTGCGTCCCTCTGAGACTGCAGCTCTTGGACAAGGACATCAGCTTTCTCAAGAGACGGTCGTTTTGACACGACTGGTCTTGACTTGTCTCATTCATCACAGAGCAGTCAGCGCACAGCAGCAGCAGGGACACGATTAAGGCAAAAACAGGGGATATGGTAGCTCTGTTGGGCAAAAAATACCTATTCTTACCTGTCCAAATCTTCCCAAAAATTATAAATAATATATCCAAATCAATATGGTAATTCAGTGAATGCTCAATGGGGAAACTGTGTGCTTTAACAAAAAAATAAAATGGGTGTTAATCTTCCTCGTTCCCAGTCATGTTTTGGAGGTTCTGCCCAAACCTGATTTACCCTTTTTCTGCTTTACATTGTGCTCATATGCACCTATAGTCTTTAATGTCCTGGAGATAAAGGACTGAAGGTTAATATTCTGTCAGGAAAATTTGTCTCTGAGATCAATTGAGGGGCGAAAGGGGAAGTGGCATTAGTTTGCATTTGGAGAGCCCTGAACACTTACTCTTACCTTTCAATTTATTCAGCACATGTTCATTACTTCATTTTTACATTCATCAGTTTGATTAACATAGTTTTCATTATTCAAAAACAACATTTAGAGGTTGATGCATCATATTTCAAAGAATCCATTTCAGTAGTTAATTTCTGTTGGTTTTGATGAATATGGCTTATATGGCTAATGAAAACTCAAAATACATGTTTCCAGAAAATCTAAGTATTTTATGCACTGCAAAAACACAAACTCTTACCAAGCATCTGTCAAGTTTCTAACTCAAATATCTTAGCATATTTAAAATAATCCAAAACTTACGTCTAACCAACCTAAATTGGTTGGATGTAAATTGCCCTCAGGTGTGAGTGCGGGCATGACTGTTTAGTTGTCCTGTGAGTCCAACCCCAGGACCCTGCACAGGTAAGCGAGTACATTTTAACCTGAGAGGCATAGATACAAATGTTAGGACCTAAACTTCCCTCCCACGCTCATTTTTCTTCTTCACGGAGTGCTTATAAATATTAATTTATGTTGATTGTTGCGGAAAAACAATTGTTTTCTATATGGTTCCCCGTCTTTCGTCCGATCTTATGTTTGCAGCCACACTCACACACATATACACAAGGGAGGAGAGAGGCCTGGCTGTCCGAAGTGGCTGCAGGACTGAGTGGTCTCTAATTGGAAATCAAAAGCTGGAAGGCAGCCGTGAAGGAACAGTCCAACCTCAAGAACTCGTCGCTCAATTTAGACCATGATAAAAAAAGGCCCCTGTTTCTTGTTTCGCCATTTAACCTATTCACCAGGGTGGAATTGGAACAGCTGTTTTCTTTTTTTTTTTTTTTTACAGCACCACATAATGGGGCAGAATGGCTCTTGCTGGCTACGATCCAGCTAGCTGCTGACGAAAAGGCCTCAATGTAAAGAGAGAAATAAACGAATGGGTGAAAAGACATTAGGAAGGAAGTGCTGGCATCACTGATACTGTAAGAGCTCATTCCCTTCTACCTGGCCTGAAAAAAAACAAGACTTCTTTCTCTTCTGTTGCAGCAAAGATTTCAAGAGGCCCTGTCAGTCTTCTGTGTATCGAGAAGAAAATATATACATTGTCTGATTTGTTTTACACTCCCTCGTCTCATTGAGGTGCAAAACGACCCCTTTTCTTTGTGGCAGTTTGATGAGTGTGGTTAGAAAAAAAAATACAAACTTCATCAGGTTGTCAGACTCGGAGCTGTCCAGTTTGTGACAGTGAGGGAACAAGGAATGCTTATGTTAGCTTTGTAGCAGATGTTCCGTTTCTGCCATAGCTGTCTCCTGTTTGAAAGCCCAAATGCTGTTCTGCACTCTGTCCTTTTATTTTTCTAATTTTCAACTAAGAATAAAACTAGACAATGACAGGAAGATTTTAGTTAATTAGATTTGGAGGCAAAGGAAAAATATAATCTTACATCTGTTCATCTATCAGGGAGTTATAGCTAAAGTCGAATATGCTGCTCCATGCAAAAATATCTGAATCTTTTTTAATGTGTTTTATTGGTAGTTGTAGTAGTGAAGTAGAATAAAATCCTATTTTGTTTTAATAATTCTAGAAATTTCAACATTTCTAGAATTGTTGAAATTCTATAAATGTGAAGCTCACATACAATCCAGTACAATCAACTGCAAACAGGGTTTATCAGTGTGTAATTTAATCTCAGAGTGAATCCAGCCATTCTGTGGAGAACGCAAGGATTTCTTGGAGAGCATTAGCAAACAAACACCTCCATGAAAACCACCTTCACAAAACTGCTCAAGCTAAGTCAAATTGGGTGGAGGGTATCTGTGCTATCTATGATAGCGCCTATAAAAAGTAGACTACTATATTACATAGAGCTTATTCTATAATTAAAAACAAACATTTTAAAAACCTATACCACATATTTAGCTTCTGTCTTACCTCATCAGTAATTCCTGTGTTAATCCATGCTGGGTCATATCCAAAAAGGAGGCAGGGAGGGTAGAATGAAGCATTAGCCTTTAGCTACATGCAGTTAGCCTCGCTACATGCAGTTAGCCTCGCTACGTGCCAAGCCTTGTTGTGATGTTCGGCTGATCAGGTCCGAGCTCTTCCACCTCTAGCTTCTCCTGACGAGTTCTTCTCTCTAACGATGTTGTTTTAAGTGATTTAAGACAATCACTTAGATTATTTTTATTTTTCTCTTGCTCCATTTCGAATTTCTGTCCAATCGTCTCAATTCCCGTGGCTTCACTGTCAAGCGGACAAACATTGTAACTGACGGATGTGACGTCAGTCCCGACTTCGCCCGCATAGCGCGAGGGTGGTGGTATGCAAATCAAGCTGAATTCAGCTCTGGGCGTAGGAGAGGTGCGCCCCACAATGGCGTCTTTTATTGAAGAGAAGCTGCTGCACAAGGACGAGACTTAATGAGAGTTTGTGGATGGAGATACGTCACCAATCAGACATCGTGCCTATGCGAAACAATTTTACTCATCATTAACTATAAATTATTCATCTTACACAGCAAAAAGTAGTATTTCGAGATGTTTGTATAATTTTATTTTAATTTAAAAAAAATTATGCACATGGTAATGAGTGGAGAGGTGTTGCCCTTGGCCCTCTAATAGTCAGTTAATTGGTTGTATCTGGTTTTATTTAGGAATAAAGTAAAGAGCAAAATAAGACACTCCATACTTTCCTAATTTTTTTTATATATTAAACTATGTGTAATTGTCTTTAATATTATGCACCACTTTCTGCTGTCTATCACATAAATTCTTAATAAAGAAAAATATTTGGAAGGTTTAGGTAATAAATATGACAAAATGTGAATACTTTTGAAAGTTATTGTATGATCCCTGTTCCTTTATAATATGGCACTCTCTTGTTTCAGAAGACAAAAAGACTTTTTAAAATGCAGAAATGGTTTTAGCCTGACGAACCTTGATGACTGATCAGAAGTTGGGAGATTAGAGACCTGGGGGCTCAAGGCTAAGTTCTGACCTTGAGTTCAGCTACGTTCATGTGGGGTAAAGACTTTTTTGCCTAGAGGACAAACAAAAAAGGATGGAATAGGGATGAAGAGGGAATAGGAAAAGCCTTGATGCGCCTAGCGGCGCCCCGTACGTTTGGCCCTTCGCATTAGCCTCTTGTTAAGACAGGCAGCTACATGTCAGCTGGCCTGATCAAGGGCAGTTTAAAAAAGAAAAAAAAGCTCAGATTGGAGCGATTCTTTTTCTCAGTAGTGTGAGCTGGTGAAGTATAAACAGAGAGGCTGTATTGATGTTTGATACTTAACTCTCAACTCCCAAATCAGCTTCCTAAACAAAGGTGTCTCACCACTAACAAGGGTCACAAGGACATGCCTGACACTCGAGTGCATTTCCAAATGAAATTCATCAGGTCCAAGATCAGAGTCATTTAGGGCCTCATTGCACAGCAAACATTTACGTTGACTGTGTGAAAGGAGTTCTTTATATCTTCGACTCAAACACATAATTAGACATAATGAGTAAACAACGTGGCTTCAAGATGGGAGCTTGCTTATTGCTTTTTAATTGTGTTTCTCTCTGCGCACGTTCAGTGTGCTCGGGTACCTGTGTACGCCGGCCCATGTGAGGCCAGGTGCAGTCATTACCACGGGACAGATGGATCAGCAGAAGCGCTGCTCGTTTCCCTTGCAAGGCAACACGGTGGCTGCCATATGTAAACTCATCATTAAAACCGACCTGTGACCCCTCCCGCTCGAGCCAACGTTGTTAATTAAGCATGTCCGGCACTATGTAGGATGTGGCATTTTCTTCTTTTGTTTGTGTGTGGATGTTTTCAGTTACCAGCAGTAATCCACACACGTATTTGTGTGCGTATTTGCGTGTGTGTGAGGGAAGAGAGAGAGAGAGGCATGCATCCACTCATGCAATTTAGAAATGATGTCTGTTTATCATACGTGTCATCGGGGCGCATGCACGTGACTCTGGTGTCAGGCGTGTTTAAGTTTAGGGGCTTCTTTTAATATTGCCGATGCAGCTCCTTTGAAAATTCATTAAAGTGCCTCGACCCTTCTGCCATCTGTGCGAGCGAGCTGGAGCAGCCTTGGGAGCAGCTGGGGAGCTCAGGAAGATGAAAATTCTGACACGGCCAGGAGTGTGCGGCCGAGCCCCCGGACAGAACGAAGAGCCGCCGATATCCCGGCTTTGAACTGCCATTTATTTATTCCTAGACCTTAAATGAAAGCAGGATTCAAATTTAGATTCAGAGATAAAGACTGCTGGCGGCGATCACATTCTCCACCGGATCCAATTTAAAAGGCAAATGGCAAGTGTTACATAATTGCAAGGCTGATAAAATAATAAAAACAAACCCTTAAAGGTTTAATTAAAGAAGCTGCAGATTTGACTAAAGTATAATTATTTCCTCTCATTTACTTATTGAATTCTACAGTTTATAACTTGGGGAAATACAAACAGTGGAAATAAGTAGCTTAAAGATTTTGAAAAAAAAAATACAGTGAAAGCCATTGTACAGATTTGGAGAAAACATTCTGCTGTAACAAACAACAATACTCATCTCAACAACTCAATCAGGATATTACAAAATAATACAGAACATCATCCAAAGCATTACTAGCATTAATAGGTCACTGTTCATGATTCAACAATAGGAAAGAAACTGATCTGCCACTTCAGGATTTGGGCAATTTTCAATAACTGAATTGAATTGTAAACCACAAATTCTGCTTTTTACAAGAAATTTCTGAAGAAATTTCTTCAGAAATTCACCAGGTCATCAGTTTATGACCTTACTCTCTCTTGCATTCACAAAATGTTCACCTCCCATTGGCTGATGAAAGCCAACCAATTTTCCTTAATGTCTGACAAGGGAATTCCCCAGTTAAATAACTGAAATTCAATTGAAAAGGTGTGCTAAGAAACCCTCCAATCTGACAGAATTAAAACAAACTCTGGATGTGCAAAGAATTGACTCATGGTGGCGGTATATAAATGGATGCCACATGTTTCAGATTTTATTTGTAAGAATATCTTCATAATCATTAAAGATATTCAATTCAACTTCCTGTTCTGTCATTTTGTGTTGGCTTGTCACAAAGTGACCAAAAAACCCCCAACAAAAACAGAAATGGTCCATTTCAAGTAGCAGCTTACTCACATTTTAAAACCAGATTGTGTATAATATGATGTTTTTATGCATAAACTCAAGATATAAGCATTGAATTAAGTCATCAGAAGATTTTCAGGCAACTATTCCACAATTATGTACCTGTCATTGCAGAATGGCACTTAATTAGCAGTGCTGCTGGCACGCTTTCTCAGACCATCCTCAGCTACTGTCATCCTCCTGCCAGTTACCGCTCACAATAAAGTCATATCGCTTGCAGTGTTTATGCCCTGTAATCACTTTCTCCTGCACCTGATCTCCTCTTCATAAACCCCGCATGCTGACATTATTGCTGTTATAGTCGGAAGTATGGAGTTATGTATTATGCATTAACAACCATCTCCCAGAGGGGATGGCATGCAGACTTTGATGCCAAGATACACACACACAGACATACAGAAATGCAAAAATAAGCACACAGATGTGCATTTCTGTGCTTTGTTGTCTACCTCACCATCATAATACACTCTCACAGTCTCACACGCACACAGGAGCATATGCATCAAAGCATTGGGGTGTAATAGAGGCTGGCTGCACTTTGCCGCGTCTCTCCTTCTCTGACACTAATCAACACCTCTTGTGCGATTAAAAATTCCTCTCCATGTCTTTTGATCTGCTAACTATCTCATTTACATGAGTGGCGCTCAGCAAACTGGCTTGGTGTTGAGGAGGTGCGATGAGGTGTGGCTGGGAGAGAGGAAGGGGCGGATTGGAGCGGAGAGGGAAGAGAAAAGAACGTTTAAGAGGCAAGAGGTTCCTTGGGATTGTGTGCAATAACAAAATTTAGTTGATATTTGAAAAATGTTCTACCTAAGCTGAATCATTTTAAGCTGTTGGGTAAAAAAAAAAAAATAAAATACAGGCTCTTCTTCCTGCCCTCCCTTGCCCCTTTTCTCCTCTTGGCTGACTTTGTGCTTCACTGTAGGGCTTCCAAAAACCATGACTCTCTTTGGCAAGAACTCTGAAACTGGATGGCATTGAAACGGGCTGGGATGATGCATCCACACGATGGTTAGAGCTGGGCAATAACAAGGGGGTAAAGAGAAAGAGAGCGAGATATCCACCGTGTGAGGGAGAAAAGGATGGGGAAGTTGTGGAAACTATTGTAGGTGGTTTCAATCATTTTGATGCCATCTGTTCCACTCCATCTTTCGCACTGACAGTGGATATTTTCCCTGGAGAGACGAGAGGAGTTGGTGTGCGAGTGTGTGCTTAGCAGTGAGAGACGGTGAAGGAGGGGGAAGTAAACTGCACACAATATTTATCTTCTATAGACCAAACAACCCAGTCACATAACCAGGTGTCTATCTGTATGTGTTAGAGTCACAGTTATTAGTCATTTATTTTGTATGTAGGCATTCACAAGTGATTAACTGTTATGAATATCTCCATTATCAAGTAACGTTTTGATTAATTTAATACATCAAAAATTCTGTATGGTTCCATCACAGTTTGCAGCAGAAATTTAAAGCTTAGCTTGAGAAATTTAGACATTTTCAACCCAACAGCGCTAGCTTTAAGTGTCGCCTGAGAACAGGTAATGGCATTGTTAAGATTGAGCAGGTATGGAGACTATAATTGTATGACAAGGTTAAACAATCTTATACCAGCCCCTGGCCTAACAATTTGTTCTCCTGGACTGGGTGGCTCTTCATCGAAGGCTAAGGTTCTTTACCAGATGGTTCTTTGGAGTATCCTAGCTGTTCTGAACTCTTTTAGACTGGGATGTCATTTGTTTCTCCAGGTTTTTGTTGGACCCACATTTCCAGTGTTGTGGCTTGAAGTATTTCTCCTTCAAGCTCTTTCTTGGGCCCCTGGTATATCTCCATTTTGTCCTATTCCTTTTTGCTGATGTTTCCATCATTGTGGGTGGCTACATCAATCCCAACAGATGTTGGTGGTGAGAGTGGTAGGAGTTCGCCCAGCAGGCGGTGGGTTGCTGGTTCAATTCCTGCACTGTCTGCCTTTGTTGTTGCGTCATTGGGAAAAACAACCCTGATTCCTCTAGTGTTCTTCCTGGCAAGTCATTAAAAGGATTTTAAAACCACTGATATATGAAAACGTTAACCATTTTAATCTAACTTTATAAAACTGTAGTTATATATTGCATTCAGTTTAATGAACTTATCAAAGATACAAAAACAGCGTTAGATTACAATCAAGTGATTGCTTCTATGTTTTTTGCACTGAGCCTGTTATCAATGTCAAGCTATACCAAAGTTTGAAGAGTTTCAAAGCCATTAAAAGTATCTGTCATGCAGTTCCTGCAGTTTAAGGTCTTTTTAATGGGAATCCAGAGACAAGTGTGAGTTCAGAAGTTCCAGTTTACTGTAGCCTAACCCCCCCGAACACAGACAGCCATGGCTTGGAGACTAGAGAAGCGCCACCTATCACTCCTATTAAGGTGACGCTGTTTTGAAACAACAATTGGCATGTTACAAGCAGAAGCATGTCTGCAAAGCAGGAGATCAACAAATCCAGCAAGTACTGGTATGCTCCAAGTGTAAAATAGATCCTTAATACCATTATGAAATGTTACTTTTAAAATTTTGATAATTTCTACTGTGATCACTATGTTGCTGTCACCACAGTGAAAACATATATTTTTTGTGTGGTAAATAAAAGCAGTTTAACATGAGAATATCAAAGAGTTTGTGCCTATTCTGCTCTGCAGAAAACAAATGGAAGGACAATTTAGGAGAAGACGCTGTATTTCACTCTAAATGAGGCGGGGCCCATCTGATCGTCAGACGATGCAGTTTCTAGACTCATCTAGCGTGGCTTAAAGAGCTGACAGCTAATTTTACATTCAAACTCTCCACACTCACGGAATATATTGCACTGGTGTCATCTCTTTTTGTGGTGCATACTGGTACCCTCTTCCTCTGGGCATTTAACGGTATTTCCACTGTGCCTAAACATGCATGAAGTTATTACAGCGTTCCCCTCCTCGTCCTGAGCTCTGATGTTCTGTTTCTCATTTGGTCTTTCACCTGGATCATTTTTGCTGCTCTATGCATTAGCTTTTCAATGAGCTCACTCCTTTCCCCTTTTCGCATAGTCCTCTCTCCTTCCTCATTACCCGCTTTACCAGTGTTGTCTTTTACCTTCCCACAATACATCTCTTTTTTTTCTTTCCTGGATGAAAGCTCCTGCCAAGAACCCCTTCTTTATGTCACCTTGGTTGTTTCTATAAAAATCCAAGTCCTTAAGATAAAAGGTTAGCTGAAAATAATACCCACATTAAAGTTTCCTATTTCACAGCGTTTCAGCTCTAAAGGGGGTCAGTGAATCTGCATGATGTGGCGCACTGAATATGAAGACAGAAGCGCCATAGTGTTTTTTCAGCACGTTTGCTCAGTAAACGCAGTGTTACAGGCAGGAAGCCAATTGTGGCTTCCAGTGCACCACAAAAATGAAATTTGTAGGAAAATGTAATAAATTTCAGGGGACGTTAAGCTAAGCAATGATTCCCCAATAAATAAACCTTTTAAATATTAAATATGCCCTTTAGCTAGGACCTAGTGTGTATAATATATCAGCTAATTCTTAATCTTAGGTTTGACTTGTTATTTATTTTGGTAATACCACAATAAAAAAGCTACTCTTGATGACAGGTGCAAGACTGATTGACAGCGTGTTAAAAAAAAAAACAACAGACCAACATGCAATAATAAAGTGAATTAATGGTTTTCGCATTCATAATTTCCCTCATTCTTTATAGAATACACTTTGCAAGGTTCTAAAGAAATTCTTCAGAGATTTTGGTCCATATTCACACCCAGCATCCTGGAGTTGCTGCAGTTTTGTTGGATCAGATGAATACACTTCGGACATAAAGGCCATTGTTGTTGTCAGCAACAATGCTCCGCAGGCTCTGGTGTTTTAAAAAAAATTCTTAGGTGATACTGAAAGGACCAAAGCGTGCCATGAAAATGTCGCTCACGCCAATATGCCACCAATACCAGGCTTAAAAGTGGAAGCAAGGCAGATTAAGGAAGCCTAATTTTGAGTGTATGATCCAACTTTTGGAGGCAAATTTGCATTAATGAGCAGATTTGTTTTCAGTACACTTTGACTCTTAGACATTTCCCTTTAACCTCAATAAAGCATTTAAGTCTCTTGGCCCTCTTGATGTTTACCCTCTTTTATGGAGCATTCTCTTTAGACGTTAGGGATGGTTTTGCATAAACCTCTTTGCAGATAGAATAGTATTTTTTTTACTTAACTGAGGTGATTGATTTTAATATTTCCTTTTAGATTATATTTTTCTTCTATGTTTTAATGTAGGCCAACTTTTTTTTATGATAATTTTTTTTTTCGCTTATGTTTTATTGACAGAAACAATTGTCACCTCATGGGGGAGCAGAAACACACAGGGATCCAAAAACACTGATAAAAGCACATTAGTATCCTAATAAGCCCAATATCTTTAGTACACGATCTGCTTCATTGAATAAATAAATTCTAGTTATTTATTTTCCAGAAGGAAAAAAAACAAAGCCTTTAATCTGCTGCTACGTAATTCATGAAATTGGAAAAATGATGAAAATGTACTCACTGGGATCATAAGTGTCTAGAGTAAAATTGTATCGGAATTCCCTCCTTTTCTGCAATATGGTGACTTACTCTTATGCAAGCTGCAATCACCTCGACTATGGCTGCTATTAGCAAAGCAGTGCATCAGGTATGGCCTTTACTGCTATGTGTAAAATCAGACTAGACATCGTTAATGGTTTCAATCCTCCGTCCTCCAATGTGCTGCATTTTCCGTAATCACAAAGGCAAACAATAAGCCTGCCTAAAGCTTGGGAGTAGTCTGCAGGGACTGAATCCCACCTAATAGTCTAATTAAAGCCATTGATTGCTTATATAAGCACACATCGGCAGTGGACATTCCCTGCTTACAATCACCCACAGGAGTAGTAATTAGCACAAATCCTGAGGTATGGTAAACCCAGTCACTGCTTCTCCCACCTCATTAGCTGGGCAGTGGTATGGTTTTGTTTATTGATGCCGTTTCCCCCCCTGTATGACCTTTCCAAGCGATTCCTGTTGTGCTCCATGCACTGTAACTCTCCTGCTACTGTTATTATCGCTCCAGAGCATCTGTGTTCAATCACTGTTTATATCTCTGTACTTTTTTTTACCCCCTTCCCCAAACAGCCACAATGCTTCAGATGATTTCAAAAGATTAGCCTGGATGCTCTGATGAATGCCTTTGAGAGCCGTCTGAGTCTGATGGCCTCCAGTGACGTCCTTTGTCAAGATCACTAGAGGTTAGACATTTTACCTCCCCAGGTTTTCTTTGGCATGGTTTTGTGTCCCGCTGTTTGTGAGTTTTTATTTTTCAGAAAGAAATGAAGAGAAATAGAAGACTGACTGTTGACAGCATCTCTTCCAGGGCAATATGCTGTCCGTCTGAGCATTTGTATCATATTAATACAACTGGAGGACATCACAAAAGACAACAAAAAAATCTCCATCTTCAATACATTTCACGGAATAATCACTTGGCAGATCCAATTCAGCTCACCTGGCCCAAAAAGAGGTTGCACACTGAATAAAGAGTGATTTTCCTCCTCTTTTTATAGCTCGCATGTCCCCACCCAGAGAGAGCGCGAGGGAGAAAGGAGGGAGTTTGTGTACACTGGCAGAGAAAAGACCTGCATTATGGTTGAGCTGGGCACTAAGCTGCACCCAGGTGTTCGCCTCTTTCCAGGTGGCCATGTAATACTCTTGCCGACCCAGATCATGGCAATCATGGAGCTGGCGGAGATGGCTCACTGCCGACATCAGCGGAGCAGCCGGGTAATATGCCAAGTTGGCAACCGGCATGCTTGAAAAGCAGGCGGGTAAACAAGCGAAGAGTGCCCAACATTCCTGGAGAGGAAAGATGGTGAAGAACTTTTCATCTTCTTCATTCAAAATTGATGAAAATGTCACAGATGGAGATGCACCGTTAAGAGATTTTGTGGTTGTCTGCTGATTTTGTAAATCTCTCATCTAATGCAAATTTTATCTGAATCAGATTTGTTTTGATTTGAAGCTCAAAATAAATCAGATTGACAAAAAGCGGGGAATTCAAATTAATGAAATAAGCAGACCTGTAACCGTTAAAGATTAACATAATTTTCTTGTTTAGCCTCTTTTATAGCAGACTTTTCCAAAGGGTCAGAATAAATTTACTGTTCTGAAGGAATGACCAACATACATCTGCAGAAAAGTACAGTTTCCTTTTGAATACCTTCAGACTTTACTTTTAAACAGCTTATCAATCTAAAGACGGTTATTCAAGTCTTCTTAAACTCTATCACAACTGTCCTACTAAGTCATACTGGTGTCAGTATAACCTGCTAAAGCATCTGTATGATTTGTTCACCAACTGAATCAGGTTTTAAGATTTTGATGCGTTGATTGCAGATCATAGCCAGTCAATTGTAATTATTCTTTGTGCATCTCTTCCTGAAGATGTCAATGGAAACCACAGTTGTTTTTAAAGAGTAAAGTTAAGGAATTTCTCTAACTGGCCTTTGAAGGAGGGTTGTTGTGCATTTCCCAGGCATAATGGTATTCCACAGTACAATCAAGTAACTATCTTACCTTAAGTTGTTGAAATATGCTATACACTTTACATTAAGTACGACTAAAACAAAATTTGACTTTGTAATTTAAATCCTTGAAATTGGGCATCAGGAGCTGCGCCTTAACAGCAGCTCCTGTTTGGAGCTGGGCCAACCCTTGTGTTTTGCACACCAGAATGTTTGCCACAAGAAGTAAAAGGATTTCTTAAATACGCATAAAAGAATCAAGACATTTTAAATCTACATCTAATACTTTTTTATGTTTTGTTATGATTACTGAGATTTTCTACCAGCTGTTTGAATTATAGCCATATTTTAATTTATTTGTTTTTGGTTATATTCACATTTATGGGTAATGTATTCCTCTTACTCCTTCAAAACAACATCAACTCTGTTAGTGGGACAATTATGCAAATCTTTCTTTTCCGTGCTTAGTCTGATTTAGCTTATTTCCATTTGTTTTCCTTATTTCTTCTTTACTGTTTGATTATTTTTCATTGCCTCCCTTTTGTGAATAAAATGTGCTGTATCAATTAAGACAGCTTTATTTCTTCATTGATTTTGACTTAGAAACTGGAGCAAGCCTAATTTAAAGTTTTTGAGAAAATATTTAACATTCTTTCAATAAAAAAAATGATTATTTTAGTGCATGTTGTTGTCTTACTGACCTAAAATCCACAAATATATGATCTGCAGAAAGTCAGGGTGCCATATTATGTTCACATAATGTCCCCAGTTGGAGATATGATCTTTATAAGCTTATGAAGCCAGAATAATATGCAATCCCTATCTAGCCTGTAGTGTCTGGGCACTGTGTGCTCTACAGTGTAAGTAGCTCGGCTGGCAGGCAGCCACAGACGAACGCTTGTGTTTCTGCTTGCCATCCTCTCATTTGACTGCATGGTAATTACCGTCTCAATGCGGTAAGAAAAAGCAGCTTTTGGTAGGAGGATTGAAAGAGAAAAGAGAAAAATGTGAGGGTGTGTGGCTTAGCAGCTTAATGAACATGTCAAATATATTTAAACAAATGGATTACCAAATCCGTACACATTCTGCTGGATCATGCACGCTCCAAAAACACTGTAGTGGCAGACTGGGAATGAGAATGGAGTGGAAAAACAGGAAAATTGGTGAAATCCCAAAAATGACAGTGGGAAAAAATAACTCTTCTGCATTAGTGCATATGATGTCAATCAATTCTGTGCTCGCCGAATCAGTCCTGGCAGTCGATCTGTTTTTTACATTTCAACCTATATGAATGTAGACAGACCTATGTGAAAGTTAGTATCCATAAAAGACTTCAGATTTGCAGAACATACATCTGTAAAACATATAAATCAACAATATATATTTGCTAACTTTTTTGACATTTATCACATTAAAACATTACATTAACCGAATTAATTTTAAGTCTTTGTTGAAACCCAAATATCCACATGAGATTTTTGTAGCAATGGATGGACTTTTGCTATACCCTTGGGCTAATGTCTCCTATTAGCTCAAACTCCTCATGCTATTAGACCTCATATGCAACACTAAACATTTTTACAATTCATGACTAAACACTTATCCTGAATGACTATACATGGATTTTTTCCCTTCCAGGGTCAGTGAAGAATGTCAATCAGCACATTCGACATTTCCTCATAAACCTCACTTAGGCCGTAGGCAGGTGTCTCCAGGTTTGTTTATAGCCCCAAGCAATGATTATTGCCTCTTGGCTGTCATGAAATAATCTCTTTTCTCCTGAGTTAGGGAATGTTGCAAACTCTTCCCAGCCAAGTTTAGAGGATTTATTTCTTTCGGACGGGCTCATGAAAGTACAGTTCAGTTCAGAAGTTTACTGCCACTTAAAATGTTGGGCTTGTACTGCTACATTCTTTATGTATCAAGGTAAACATTTAATTCATTTTAAAAACAAGAATTGGGTGCACCAATTTTTTGGAAAAGAGACAATAACAATGACCCCAAATTCACATCCAAATTGGTTCTAGAATAAGTCTAATTTCAAAACCTTGTTCAAGGCTGCAAAAAGCTTGCCAGAGTTTTTTTTTTTGGCAACTTTATAGGGGTTAAATAAAATCCATAATAAAATTCAAACTTATGAATACAGTTCTTGTTTTTAACAATCATTTCAGTTATAAGTAGTGTGCAATCTCTGTTTGTGATAGCAAGGTAATAGCAAAAGCAGGTGAAACGCTTCTTTTCATCTGTAAATGCATGAATGCATTACAACAGAGATTTTTGTGAAAATCTGTAAATATGATGAGCTTTGGCAAAGGGAAAACACTGGTTTTTCAGGCAAATTTGCTGTTTTTCACCTTAGTTAGTGAAACAGGGGCTCAAACTGACCTTGGTATGAGTTTCATGTTTGAATGCAATATGCAAAAACTCAAAACGAGTGAAAACAATTGCTAAAAGCAATGTTCTGAATTAAATGTGCGTGCAAAAATGATGATCAGCATCATTTAAATGCAGCAACGTCACTACATTAGTCATTACATCCTCCTCTAAGCACGTTAAAAGACAACTGCATGTCAGTGTGGTGATTTGAGGCTGATGGACATGTCTCCGTCTTGTTGTGACACATTACCTCGACAAGATTGTGACTAACCATCATGGATCACTGGAGTGCTAATGTGCCAGCTCCTTGCACAGGGGATGACACCCTTTACCTAAGGGTGAAAGCCCAATTAAACCAAAAGTGTGGAATTGAACAAGCTCAGTGGCGAAAGCCGGAAAAATGGCCCAGTTTCTCATTGCTTATTCTGAATGGTACAACAGCCATTATTCTTGCAGTCATTGCTAAGCAAGATGTCAATAGTTTATTCAAAGTTGTACACATGGTGAGAGATGGATGCATAAGTGAGGGAAAGCGGAAGAGATGACTGTAACCTGAATTCACAAGTTCTAATCCCATCTATGCAGGTCAAACCTTCAAGTTTTGGCAAATGTGACATCTCTGAGACTAAGCTTCATCGTTGTGCCTTCATTTGTTTCTAATTGGTTGATAATGTGCCAGACACCCACATCTATCTCAACCTTATTTTTTACCTTCCAATTTCCAACTATCTTGTGTAGTGAGCTGTAAATCTGTCAAAGTCTCGTGAAATGTCTAATCTGTGTCCACTTGTGTGAACATTAAGCAGCACCACGTGCCGTTGGGCGACATGACTGACTGCTTTCTCAGGTTTCTCTGTCTTTCTCTCTCCTTCTTGCTGCTGCTGCTCTGTCTGTTTTCTCTCACAGCATTGTACAAATGTTTCTTTTGTCTACGGACCCATTCCATATGTTTGCAATCACTCCGGCTCCCTTGCCTGCACAGATCATTTAGCAGGCTCCCTCATACATTTCAATTAGACCCACCTAGCACGGGCATAGAGACAGGAAAGCAATATTGATTTTCTGATATCCTGTGCGTGGGACGGCCAAAATTATCGCTTGTACAGGAAGAATATCAAAGATCCGTAACAATTTACTTGTATTGGTTACCATATGTGTGATATCCTACCAAGTTGTTGGTGCACAACTAATTAAAACATGCACAGCAGATGTATGTCAAGAAATGATAGAGTTCTGTCTTCATAATGAGTAATGGTAGCAATAAGAAGGAGAAGCATCTTTGGAAAGTTGTCAAGGGGAGCCATTAAGTGTCAAAATTCACCAAGCATTGTCTGCATCTTAAAATGTACTTATTATTCCATTATTGTCAGGTCGGGTTGGCTGAATGGCTGTTTCTGAGGGGGAGCAGCCACTGCATGTTAGCTGTCACTCAGTCTGCACCACCTCATCCATTCTCTTGACACTCTGCCGAGTCCCAAAGAGAGCGATCACTCAAAGTTCAGCAGACAGGGACGTTTCATCAAAAGGCCGATGAGACTTTGGGATGCTGGGACACAGAGTTATATTCTATAGCTATATTCCAGCTGGTCTTTAACCTAAGCTGGCAACAGTGGAGGTTTGATGCAGAACAGCTTAATTGACGCTTGGCATGTATTCATTTTACACTCATGGCTCTTTGTTAAGAAGATCTGGTTTGGAACCTGTGTTGACTTCAGGAATTCTGATATTTTTTGCAGCATTTTAATCAATATTGATATGATTGATATAAACTACTGCAGAAAATATGGCTTTCATTACTTGATGTTTTGCTACCTTGAGGTTATATCTCCACCCAGAAGTGCTCTACTGGGTTGATTTAGTTACTGTGGCGGCCTCTCTACTACAATGAAGTCTTTGTCATGTTGAAATAACATTGAGACGGTTTTTGCTTTGGGACGATGCATTTTTCTGTTTGAAGTAGCAATTAGAAGATGCTACACTGTGGTCAGGGGGGGTGTTGAGAAAGGTAGAGTGTACAGCCCGATCCGGTGGGGCATACAATCCAGAGACATGGTTCTCCCTTCTCCCTTTTAGTGCTCATTCTAAGGCTGAGCTGTCTATGTATTTATGCGTTTATAGGCTTAGGCTACTGGAAGACAAACAGACCACTTTTTTTCTTCTTTTGTTCTCCAATTTATATTATTTGCTGTTATTTCAACCATCATCTTTATGTTTTCTCTCAGTCTTTTTTCTCTCCATAGAAGCTACATCTAGTCTGGCATTCAGTGGTGCCTTCCTGGAAGAGGACATCAGCTGAGATAATGCTGCCAACAACTAAAAAATCTCTCCCTCTTGCTATTACCATTTTACTTTTTTATCAACATGGAAAATACTCCTACATCAACTCTTCTGTTTCTTTTTTGAAACCCCAGTCAGTCATGGAAAATGACAGCTTGCACTGAGCCAGGTTCTGCTGGAGGTTTCCTCCTGTTCAAAAGGGAGTTTTTCCTTGCCACTATCACAACATGCATGCTCAGCAGGAAGAATTGCTGTAAAGTCAATGAAACAACACAAATGATTGCTTACTGTTGCCACAAGTTTTGTGGCATTTTATTGATGGTTTTTAAAAAGGATTATGAGTCATTATTAGTGTTTAGATGAGTTGTAAATGTGAAGCCTGCAAAGGCTATACTTTATGTTATATCATACTATATGGAATCCAAAATTTAGTTTGGCCATTTTACAACAAAACTAATTCTTCCAGTTAAGAATATGATGATGGACCACTCATCTTTCACTCCATCCCTTTACCCAGGGCTCAGGACTTTTCCCACTCTCCAGTTTAATTTGCAATGAGAGGTCTGCATACTTGTCCCACCATAACACTCCCCTCTGTGGTGCATAATTCTTATACTAGGGTTGTACTTATATTCTTAGTTGCCTGGGGATAGGTTGCTCTTCTGCTTTTCTTTACATAATACACTGCTGAGGATGTATCACAGACATCAAATGTGTGCTTTCAAATGTGCTATTTACTCATGTGTTTTACAAAGATCTACTCACAGGTGTTAGTTCAGTCACTGCTGAAGCGCAAGTTGAGAAGGCTCTGTGACCGAAGCTGCTGCCATCTGCGTCCCAACAATAAACCTCCCTCAGAGTCGCATGCCTCTCTCTCTCTGCTATTGTCATTCTAAATGTGACTCATTTTTGGGCATCCAGCACAACTGAAGTGCCATAGAGTTTTATACTACATGGATAGAAGCTTCTGTGGCTCTACGTTTAGTACCGTATTGGAGTTGGAGAACTGTACTTATAGAACTTGCACAGTTAAAATGATCTACATTGATTACTGAGAGTGTTGTTCCTGTTGTTAGACATGCAATATACCTTGGTTTTTGAAATTCTATCCATCCATCCATGCTTTTCTGCTTATCTGAGATGAAGTCTTACAGGTAATCTGTCACTAGCAACAATGTCCATCTCATTCAAATAGCTTCCGAGTCACTCCAAGGCCAGTAAGCATATACCTGGGATGGCTTTTAAGGTGTCTTTGACATATGATGCATCTTCCAAAAAAACTGAAGGTAACAGTTACTTAATTGTCATATAAATCAGCATTGTGTCCCTGGACCATGCACGATAAGCCCCCTATAAGGAACTATAACGTGATTAAAAGGTTGTTCATTTAGCTTAGTGACTTTGTTTAAGTCAGTTAAACTAATGAACATTATTTTTGCGCTACTCAAAGCAACACACAGTAAATACAAAGAAATTTAGCAGAAATCTTTTCCAAACTATCATGAAAGTATCATCACACAAATGTCTATTAGCTAGTAAATGTATGGCTATTCATTTATTTGTCTATATTTTATCACTGGATGTTAATTATCTGTCCATCCATTGTCTACTTATTCTTACAGGGTCCTGTCTCCTGGAGTCATAGGTTGAATGTTGGGGTACAGCCCACACAGCTTGCCAGATCATCCTGAGGCAACTAAGTCAATTATAATTTAGAGTAAATCATATGCAGAGCTATAGAAAGAGATTGGGTTGTCTTCCAAAGCCCCCTCTGTTCTTTTGTGAATCAAACAATAAGCCACTGAAGATGTAACAAGAGTAATTGTGAGCAGCTCACCAGCATTTAATTCTTCTATGGAGTCTATCTGTGGCTAATTTTGACTAATTGTTCCAATCAACTTCATGGCACGGATTGCCCTCTAGTAAAGAGGGATGTCAAGCCTTGTGGTCTATGCTGAAGGTCGTTTGTACGGGCAGCATTCATGTAGCCTGACATTTCTAGTAATTATCTTCATAAAGATGGGAGGCCCTTCAATTACAGTGATGTTTGATTAAACCTAATGGCTCCATTTCTCTACGGGTTGGAATGGATGAAAGAAATCGCATCATGTCCCTCTAGTTGTTTTGGGACACAAGGTGATCTTAGATTAAATGAAACATTTTTTTGAGCAGACCCTGAATATATTAGAGTGATAATCCTCAATGATTTATACTAAAACATGGAAGCATTACATGCTCTGAATACATCTTTCGGTTTACCTGAATTTTAGGAAACATTTTCTCTCACAGCTGTAGCTACAAGTAAAAATTCTGTTTCTGTCACAAGATGGTCTCGCATGGAGGCGGTGTCGTGCCTCCCAGCGTAATGACGGTCTTAATGGAAAATAAAACTGGCTCTCTGGGGAGTGTGATGGTCAGGCTGGCCATTACAGAGTCACTCAATAGCAGCTGATTGACTCGCTCCCCTGCTCCGATATAAGCCTGTTAAGCTGCTACTCAGTGTCAAAGCAGCGCTCCGCGCACTCGCAGCATTGCTGCTCCGTGCTATTAAAGGCTACTGGATAAAGTGCTTACCCTGACTTAGTAAAGCGTAAGCAGCCAAGGGACCTCAGTCATGAGTGTGGATTTCCATCTAAAAAAAGCAGTTTATTATTTTTTGTAATCTGCAACCAGGGTATAAAAGTTGATCCTCCTAATTAGAAAAAAGTTCAAGAATATTAGGACTAATTATTTTGTCAAGTGAAATATAGTTATTGTGTAAAATCAAAACCTGATGATTTGGTTCATAACTTATCACATTTTAAATTGTTAATTGTATGCACACAAGATTAGCTGAAGGCTTAGAAAGAAGGAAAGCATCAGCTATTTTTTTAGTTTTGGAACTTTTTTCACCTTTGGAACCTTCATTCACATTATAACCACAAAGCAATCCCCCCAACACATCCCTAAATTAAATCCTGGGCAACAAATTGCCTTAATAACTTGTCTAGTTAGTAAATAGAGTTCATTTGCATGTAATTTAATCTTGGTATGTATTTCTCTGTTCAGAAAAGACTTTTGTTAGAGAATACCGGTGAATAAACCTCATGAAAATCTAGGAACATAGAAGAAAGATCTTAAAACAGTTAGCAAAATAACCCAACCTTTATAATATCTCACAGAGTTCTGTTCAATCATTCAATTCAAAAATGTAAAGAGGATGAGGACACATTGTGAAATTAATCCAGTTTGAGGCTTGAGACATAGGGCAGGGGTTTATTTTCCAGCAGGACCATGACAATAAACATACAACCAGAGTTACAATAGAATCATTTAGAACAAAGTATTTATCGTAAATGTCTCAGCATTTCCCAGTGAAATACGTTCAAGCTTGTGGTTGTAACGGGACAAGCGTGGTGTGTTCATAAGATGAGTACTTGCTAGAAAATCAATGCGAGATTGATGTTATGTTGCACAGTAAAATTTAAAGGTTTGATCATAAAATGGTGCATACTCTCAGGAGATAGGAATGCTAAAACATTAGAACGGTGTTCGACTTGTACTGAAGGCTTGATTGCAGACAGAGTGAGCCGGATTGATACTTTCAGAATAAAAAGATTGTAAATTTTTCTTGGCAGTATTGCTTTGGTTTAAATGCACAAAGGTTGCATTTAAATCATCTACTTTTGCATTTATTGCACATATTTTTGTCCTTGCACTTGTTACTGTTAGCTAAATAGATTCTGGCCACTGTCTCAGGGGTCTGTCTTGGTGACAAGTTTCTCCCTGTAAAAAATGCTGACTGCAAGCTCTTTCCAAGTAACACACCATCCGCAGAAAAAAATTTTGATAACGCGGTGTCGGGAAGTCTATTTCTGAAAATACAACCATGCTGTCAATTCACTAACAATTACATCATATTTTGACTTAACTAGGGTGCACGCAATGTCATTTCCAGGGTGTTTTGTGAAAGCTACCTACATTTTCTTTCGTTACATAAGCTCACTGGACTGGCTGCATTCATGAGGATGAGCATAAAGTAAATACAGAGCTCTCACTCTTCATGTATAGCACAAAATAATATGCTGACCCACAAAGAAACCTTTGTAAATGGTTGTTTACAAATGCTTTAATGTTAAGTAAAAGCCGCAATGTGCACAGAAAAATAGATAAATCCACATAACACGCAGAAAAAAAAAGCAGCACACATTCCGTCATTCCCCACTCCATCCCCTCTCTTCCTTCAACCTCAGGGAATCTGATAACCTCCTGATGTGAAGCCCAGAAACAGTAATGCAATAGCCAGTCAACTCATATTTCCCAAGTGAGACAGCCATGGCTTAAACTTTATATTCTTTAGCGACTACACCGCTCAGGGTGGAGATGGCTGCAGGGCATCAAGAGAGAGTCCAGGAGACGGATGGACAGATACAGAGACAAATTGAGACCCACATGTAGACATGCAACCATGCCATTCTTTATTATTTAAGGTCCAACCTAAGAGTAGATCACATAAGTACAGTTCAATTCGAGTTAAATGAGGGCAAAGATTGGAGGAGAATCTTATCAGTTTGAAGCAGGCTGCGCCATGAATCTTACTTATTCTTGCTAAGTGTTGGGCTAGCCCAAAAGCCTGAACTGGCTAATGATATATAATCATATCAGGAAACTGAGCTTGATCTATGACGGCGGTGCATGAGGTTAGTGAGGGAGAAAGTGCAAAAGAAGTAAAATACAATGAGATAGTGGGATAGCGGGATATAGAGAGAGAAGAACAGTGAGGAGCAAGAAAATCTAATTTGTGTAACTGCTTCAAGGATGTGATACAGTCTAGAGAGTGCCACACGTAAAACAAATGAGCTGAAAACCAGAATGCATCTGGTCTTTGAAGAAAATGCAGCAGAAGTATATGCTTAAAAGTAAAAGGAATTCTAATCAGCAAATTGTTGTCCATCATTCACATTGAATTGGCTATTGAAAGCTACAAAGGCTCTATTGGGGCGAGGGGCACAACTGGACGACTATGGATAACTCTACAGCCTGGAGGCTTTTAAATACAAACACTATGACTGTTGTAAGTCCAGGAAATTCTTTTAACAACTTCTCTTGGACGTGACATTTTGCTTGCAAGTTTTTGAACTGCTGTTTCTGTTGGAATGAGCTGACATGGCTCGGCTATCTGATCTGGCCTGCTCTTCCATCTTGCACTCCTCTACTGCCTGAGCATCCGCTGATCCTGATTGCTGCTGATCCGGCTTATACATAGCAAAAGATGGACTGTCTACGAACATCTATCATTTAATTCACAGCAATAATGACAAAAAAATATATATATTGCCAAATATAATGTCATCCCTTCCCTGCTGCATCTTCCTGAGCCTGTTCATGAAAGAACAGGTTCACTGCTTACAACTCTTTTTCTACTATATGAATTTGGCCATATTTGCAATGCATCTAAAATACACCAGCCTTTATATCAAACTGTACTAAATACTTACCTAAATACTCATTACATTTTTACAATACTTCAGCTGCGAGTCTCTTGCCTCTCTACCAGCAGACTGGGCATTTTGCTACATTTTACTAACATTACCACATCATCTCTCTAGTAAGCAGAGACAATGCTGCTGCTTTGGGATCCTGAAGGCCAGATTGATGTCTGGGTTTCTGCCCTTCACCTGTTCTATTGCCTTGGAGACCAAAATTCCCATAAGTGGAAAATTATGGATGGGGTGGGATCTGACTGTTAAAAACTTTTATATCTTGATTGCCAACTTTAGATTGTTTAGGCCACTTGTACTAGCTTCAACTTTCACTGTACTCCACTTATATTAGGTGGTGGCTGCCTTCCAGATGTTTCTGGTTTTGGTCAGAATTACCTAGTAATGAAAGGCATGTTTTCTCAGCTTGTCTCACAGACTCAATCTGTTTCAACCAGGATGGTAGTCGGGCTTAGACAACCTTTGAAATCACCATTTGCAAGCCAAGCTATGCGAAATGTAAACTTCACAATAAAGGAGGGGCTGTGTGTGGGTAACATGATTTGAATTTAGATCCCAAAATTAACTAAGAATTAGAAGATTTTTGATGTTACAATCTTGAGGTTCCTGAGGAATTAGTGTTAATATTGGCGGTTCACTCCCAACATAATAAAAGTTCTTTTGGCCATGACTCATGTGGGACTAATGCAGTGTACAGGCGACTTTACCACTCTATGAGTTTAAATAACATTAGTGCGAAATTTTCTTTCAGCCCACACCAGCCTCTCACTTCATCTGTTCCTCTCATTGTCTCAATGTCTAAATGGTCAGTAGTTTCTGTATCCAACTGTGTGCCTAATCTCTTCTCTCTAAGTAGATTGTGCTGCAGTGATTGTGTTCACAGGGTTGTCTTTTTAGTCTTAAATGAAAGTTAAATGGACATATTGACAAGGTAAACTTTTTTTTCCTGACATTGTCCATATATAATACAGATAAATAATCCAATTTTGATTAAAGTGCTTTACACCTTACTAATTCAAAAGCAATTTAAATACTTTTGACAGGCCGTGGTAACAAGTGTTTGATATTTTCTAGCAGTGATGTCACACGACAAAGACAAGAAATCTGATGAAAAATACTTACCAAAATAATGCAACCTAAAAGATTTCCATTGTTTTAGGGACTTTTGGACCAATTCCACCAAGATCCACATACATGTTTCCACCTCATTCATATTTTGTTAGAGTTCGACCTCTAGTGTAGTGTGATAGATTACTTTTGAACATAGTTGATTGAGTATAAAAGTATAATAGGTCAAAATAATAAAACGCTCCACCACAATTAAGTTCTACTTTGTGTTATTCAATCACTTAAAATTCCAAGAAAATGCAAAAAAAAAAAACCTGAATACATTTATACGTCTCTGTATGCATGAGAGCAGTTTCACAAACTTGCTGCATGCTGCCACATATACATTTAAAGTAAGAAGAAAATTTACAAGTTGAACAAAACCACAAAAAAAAAAACAACTGTGGATGCAAAATACTTGAAAGGCAGAACTCTCTCTTGGAAATAAATTGATTCACACTGGAGGAGGACTAAGTAAACAAGCTCCCATTTTCCAATGAGAATAACCAAGAGCGAGCATGTGAAAACGTGCACGTGAGAGGTTCAACAAAGCCTGGTGGTGAGCAGGAGAAGAGAGCCAGGAGTGTGGGAGGTAAAGCATCACACAATACTTGAGGAAATGCACTGGCAACACAAAAAGGGAACTAGGTGTAATTTACACATGAATAAATATGCTGAAGGCTAAAACTGATCATTAGTGTTTCCTGGAAAAAAAAAGAAAAGACTTCAGGCCCGGCAATTTGATGAGTGAAATTAAAACACTGAAGGATATTTTTACTGTTAACGATGAGACCATCTTACTACCTCTTGACTGTCTTTTATTTTCACAAGCATGATGTAATCTCAAATATAAATAGACCTTTCTCCTCCTCTCTTCTTTTAGCTGCCGTAATGTAAATTAGAGAAATAATGTATTTTCCCTTCAAAATGTAGCAAGTGTTCTTTGCAGCAAAACCGAGCAGGACCTTAATGCTCCTGGGCTCTTGTTTCGCAGAGAGCGATGTAAGGCCAGGGAACAAAAGGTTGTCTACCCCGCCGAGGAGCGAAGCAGCCCGTCTCTTAATTGGCCCTCTGATCGCGGAGAGATCTGGGCTGCGGGACCTGCTGCTCGCAGAAGCACCATCATCCCGGGTACACGAGGGAGGGTTACTCCTGTCTGTCTTGATTAATGCCCTCTCTATCTGACCCCACCCATGAGCCCTGACAGGCACCTTACTGGAAAAAACAGCAGCACCAATACAAAGCGTTCACACTTCCAAGAGAAGCAGGCATGATTACATGTTGTGTGTCTGTGTGGATGGATGTGCTTGGCTGTAATAAGCAGGCGTTTTTTTTTTAGCAACATGGTAGAGACTCTAATTGAAGGAAGAGCAGCTTTGTTGACTGGTGAAAACAGCACAAGCACAAACACATGTACTCTTGTTTACATTCATCATCTTGAAATACTCAAATGAATTATACATAGCCTGGAGTGCACATGTAGTGAAACATGCCCCTGCACCGCATATTCCCAGTGCAGACTTATTTTGTCGCTGGTCAGCACCATGCCTGCGTGTTCTTATTTAATCTTAGGTTCCAGAAATAAATCTGATTCCGACATGCTGAAGCGATGAAGTTTGGTCTTCTGTGAGCATGAGGCTGTGTGAGAGTTGGGTTGTCAGGGTGCCCTGTTTCTACAATGGGATGTGAAAGCTATAATTGCGCCGCAAGAGTCACATTGACATTCAGTTCACATGCAGCCCGCACTGTATCCAAAGTATCCCAGACTGCTACTGTACTGAATATCATCTAGTATATATCATAATGTACAAAAACATCTACAATCTGTGTATTATTACTAGCGTCGTCATTGCTGATGACAATGGAGGATTGCTTTTATGCAAATGTAAGGTTTTTCTACTCCATGTGTCATGAACTGTACCATACATGGAGTTAAATGACTTTTTTGTAGGCAAGTGAGAAAGTGTTGGATTCCTCAAAAGTCTAGAAAAGTTTGCATCTTAAATTATTAGAAAATATTTTAAACCATGGTTCAAGGATAATTGTCCATCTCTTGCTTCATCCTTCCATCCATTCATTCATGTACCAGTCATCATTTCCACACATCCACCTATCAACCTATTCATCCATCCATTCATTCATTCGTACACTCTGGTTATCCAGATACAAAATGACCAAAACAGCCAAGGTCTGAAATTGTGCAGTGCTGAAATGACACCCTTATTTCAAAACATTCAGTAGCCATCAAAGGCTGATAAGAATGAAGCAGACACAATATGAAATGGAAAAAGTTAATGTCATAAATGGGAAAAAATTGATGCAGCAGAGGTTGCAGGACACAAAATGGAAAAACAAGCAGAATCAGAGCTAAAGTATTATTGTACTAAGGAGTACAGAGTCAGCGATTGACAGATTACAGAAATAAATTGCTCTCTGCATTTAATCCTAAGAAGTGAAAACGCCCACTAGTCTAGTTGGTTGGTTAGTAGCAGTAACATATTCAGGGCTGAAAGTGGGCCTCTGTATTTATTGGTCAAACAACTTAACAGCTAAAAAGAAACTTTTCTGCAAATCAAAACATATTGGATGTGTAAAGGAGCCCTAAAATTCCATTAATTACAAAGAGGGATATGGCTTTCTTAGTTAAAGGCAAGAGAGAATGTTAATTTGTGAAAACTTTATTGTTTCAGAATTTCATCTAGAGTAAACACAAACCAATGGCACAGTGCATCACTTCAAGGAGCAGTTTAAAGGACAGGCTCTGTTCTTGTTACTCTGCAAAGTTACAACTATTACATGAAAAGAACCCCAGAGACCTCAGGTATGGTAGAAGAGACTGAATTGGCCTTGAGACATTGACACAATTTACACTTATTAAACACAACTTCCAATCATGTAAAGGCAAAGAGCCGTCACTTATAACAGTGTATGCACCTCCGTTCTTCTATCCTTTCACTGCTAATTATACAGAACATAGATTACAACACAAAAACACACACACTTACTTCTCATAAGACACACAGACACAGTTTGCCTGTTAGGTTTCATATTATCATCTTGGAAACAAGCGGTTAATTATTTATAAGATTTTGTCTCAGTGAAACCCATCTTTAAATTCTGAAAACATTTAAAGATGTTTCAGAAAGGATAAATACATAAAGGAGTTTTATTTTATATATATTTATTACATTTTGCCTTGCATTATATTTATCATATAGCCATTACTATTATTTACACAAGTCTAATGTAACCTTTAGAAAACTCCTCAAATGCACTCTTGCTGAAGGGTGGAAGTTAAATCAAACTGGCAAATTAAAATGCACCCTGGTGTCCTGTTGCTTTTGCCAGGCTCTGCTGTTGGCACTCTTTCCTTCCATCCACCACTTCACACCAACACTGCTCTTCACACTAATCTGGTTATTTGAAAATTACCGGAAAACTGACAGAAAAATGGCGGATGGTTGGGGGTAAAACGAGGTGGGGAAATAGACTTTGTAAATAAAAGGAAAGTGTAAAGGGAGCCAAGGACTTGTCTGTGAATGTTGGCAACCCTTGAGAAGCTTTCTCTTTTTTTTTTTTTAACAAATCCTCAAGTCATGTTGCCATGGTTACTATAAAAGGGTGAAGGAGTGGGGCGGATTTGGGGTGTGGGGGGGGGAATCAACATACAAAGACCTCATTTGAAACCTTGATGCTGGAAAGCCAGCTATCGTAGACCCGGTATTTTTGATGCCCAAGGCTAAAGTGACATGCAAGACGACTTTGTGTGCAGACTTGTTTATCACTTCCAAAGCAGGGCAGAATGTATAATGTATCATGTTTGCACAGTGCATTGGTTAATTCATGCCGTAACTAGTTTTAACAACAACAACAACAAAAAAAAACAGTCTGAAAGCTGTCTAAGCTAAGCCACATACCAAAAAGTCTGCTCCACTGGAGATATTAAATATAGAAATGCAAACTTCAAGTGTCCGCCATATTTAGCATTCTTTCTCCTTCTGTCCTCCAACCTTTATTACTTCTCCTTCCCTCCACGTCCGCCTCCTCTTTCTCTAATCCATCCATCTCCTCCCAGATGAGGTGGTCTGGCCCTGGCCTCGCTATTTCATCCTTCTCTATAATCTCCACCCCACCTTCCCCTAAACACCTGATTTGAGCACTTCATGAACTGGAACGTCTCAATGGCTGGTATTCCCCTTCGTATTTGCCCTATGCGCCATTCCAAAGCTGCTGTGGCACCTTGAGCACATCATCAGTCTCAATGACCGTGAAGACTGGAGGCATATGCATGTGATCGCACAATGACAGATTGAAAAATAATAATAATAATTGGGTAGGATCCCATCCTCTCTCTCTTTCACACACATGCAAGTGGGGCACATGATTTTGTCTGCATTGCCACAGGCTCTCTCAGGGTTAGTATCAAAAGTCTACATCTACTGTAGGCTTGTCACTTAATGATGATGTTCTATTTATCAGAGGGTGATGACTCAGCTATTTACTTTCTGGTTACCAGCCACATACTGGGTGTCATGTAAATTTCTTCATTTGCCTCATCTTCCCCCTGTGGGTCCTCCAGTATGTATTTACTGGCTTATTCAAAGTAACAGAAAGACATATAAAAGCTGTATGCACTTTTATATGTTTATTTTGAGCATCTCCTTGGGGAAAGTACATCAAGTAGATTCATCAGACAGATTCAAATAACTTGCATAAAGTTTTGAACTAGTGTCTCTGCAATAGACTGAGATATACCACCTCAGGATTTCTCAGTGGTGCAGTCCTGCCAGTGACCTCTGTGCTAATTCACTGGTAAGCCATTCACCACGGACAACAGTCCCCACCGGGCTTAGCACAGGATGCCTGCCTGTGTTTTTGTCATATTGGGGCGGTTCTGAGTCATTGTTCACTCAGTCCAAGCCTGGTCTGGCCAGGGAAAGTCTGGTGATAGGATGTGCCGGAGAATTCTGCTCGCCTCGTGATCCAAGGCTTGGCCTAATTTGTAATTACCTTCTGCAGTGTTCTGGAAGACTGCAGTTTGTGCCTCTGCAAGATGTGGATTATCTAGTACACAGAGATGGCAGGGTCATGTACACATTCGCGTACACACGCAGCCCATCCCCAGCACCGACACATTACACACAAGCTAGACTTGGGAAGACATTGATAGGTTTTTACAGCCCACTACTTGATTGACTGAAGCATTCATGTCCTTAATTCAATTTTCATGGCATGGTTTTGTTACACTTTTAATCAAATCTCGGTGAGCTATCTGCATTTCCAGCATACAGTGTACATGACTGCATTCCATGAAAAGAAACTGGTGAGAGTTGAACTTGAAGGCAGGAAATGTTACAAACGTGGCTTTGAAATAAACTGTTTGGAATGAATAATGACAAAAAAGAAAATGTATCAACTGTACCCTGCAATCTTTTTAATTTTGTCATGTTGCGACCATAAGATTCAATGTACTTCTATGTAAGGTGTGAATGTTATGTGCTTTGGGCACATTATAATTATTTTAGTCTATTTTTTTCTAGATTGTTTTGAATGACTTTTGTTAATATATTTTGAAGTTTGGATAATTTCTTGCTTTTGGTAATTCATTTGAATATCTTAATTTGTGGTGCTGTTGGTCCCCCTATAAATAGGCTGGGTTTCGATATGTTTGAGGGACCCTTCCTTTCACTCGCTCCACCACCAGGGATCCGTCCTGACGTGGTGCGCGCACGTCTCGAGTAGCTGTAAGACACAGCTGACGTCTCCAGTCCAAATTTTGTGTCCCGCATGATTTGCATGGGTCCTTCCTCCAGCAAAGGTAAATAATGATTCTACTAAGTCCTAAGTATGCTATTAAGCTCTATAAAGTCCTGGTAATGAGCCCAACATCTAAAATGTGCATGATGGCTGTTGGGGATTAACACATTCTTCTCATTTCCAGATTATAGGCTGAACTGTGAACCACTGAGATGTTTAAAAATTATCTAACCTGTTTTTAAGCTTCTTCACAACTTTATCCCTGACCTCCGTGTGTTCCTTGGTCTCCTTGATGGTCTATGTTCACTATTGTTCTCTAACACACCTTTGAGAACCTCACAGAATAGGTATATACCCATCTGTAACGAGGTTAAAAGACAAAGAATGAGATATGGGCTTAAATTACTTTTTAGTGAGATTACTTTCTGTTTGTTTAAATAAAATGCATTTAAGTTTGAGATTGTAACAAAACTAAATGTGGAACGTTCAAAATATGAATATGATTGCAATGTGCTGTATTGTATATTTCCTGATAAACTTTCACCTAAGGACCCCACCAGGTGCTGCGATGCAAAAAAGGAACACATAAGGAAAAATGAAGAAGTGCTTTTGGCATGTAGCAGTTTTTTCCTGGCTATTGTGGAAGAAAACTGCCTTCAAGAACATGCAGTCAGATTCATTGTATACTTGTATGCTGCATTCATCTTGAGAGCAGACCAACAACCTTACAGATGTATTAAAAAAGAGAAAAAAAGAAAGAAAGAGACCAACTCTGCAGCAACCAGCGGCCTTAAAGCTCAACACATATCTACAGAAAGAGCAAAAAAAGAGGTGAGGAACAGACCATTACTTCCTGACTGGGTCGGACTCACACATAAGAAGGAACAAGCTGTTTTTCCTGATTCTGACCCAAATAGTGGCAGAGCAACATCTGACCTACCTACAATAGACATGCACACTTAGTGAAAAAGAGCCAGAAACGGAGTGGTCAGAAAGAGGAGATCTCCTGAGGCAACGCAGGAACTGAGGCTGTTAGAATGAGTGGAGGGATTCTGCTATCTGGCTTTGTGTCCCAAAGCTCTTTTGCTGTGTCACAGTATGATCAAAGCTTGTCCAAAGATAAATTGACTGTGATCAAGAGTGGGGCAAAAACTGGTATGATGGGGATTTTTAAAAATTCTTATTTAGGCTGTTTGTTTTGGTGTATATTCCTACATTAACCAGGAGTGGAAAATGGTTGGACATTTTCTCAGCTGTTGCCATCTGTAAATCCGTCATTACCAATTTGGCCAAACCTGCAATATTCTCCAGAGTGACAATAACACAAGACAAGCATTTAAATTATTAAAAAGTGTTAAGCTCCAATGGTTCAACAAGTGTTGGACTTCCCTATAGTTGGGTCTATCCATCTTCTTCTAAACTGACCAGTGTAGGACTGACCTACTGAGAAACGCAGGAGTGCTAAACGAGCAACTTGCTCACAAACCATTCGCAGCTTTTCTTTCCCTCCTGTGCAGCTCAAGTCAACTTGATTAGTCTGTCATGGTTCTCATTGGAAATGCTATTTGTGGAGTATTTTATTTTAAGAGATCTTTTATTTTGAAAACGATCAACTTCTGCGTCCCTTCGACATATTTCCAGTGAAGACGCTTCACACGTCTGTTTTTACGGTCAATCTTTTTGATGCATTTGTCTTTTGTTTTCTCTACTTAAATTTACTTTAAAGTAGAAACACACTCAGTTACTTTTAACTTAAATATGCAAACAATAGATTTGTAAAAAAAAAAAAAATAGGAAGTGATTAAAATTATAAGCAATTCTGTGACAAAATTTTGTATTGTTTCACTAAATGCAGATAAACTTTTGAAGCACTAAAATAATAATGTTCATGCTATAGTACTATGCAATTTATTATATATTTTAAATAATGAAATGTTCAAATATATGGTAAAGAATTCCTTGTGAATGTCAATTGTCTCCTTTGAATTTTTAATATTTAAAACGGTTTAATAACTGCTGAATAAAAAAATTTTATTTTATATTTTGTCATGTTATTTGTCAGTTCTACAATTCTAAATTATCTTTGTGTTCGTGGCATTCAGCCTAGGACACAAAGTAAGCCAGGAAAAGATTGCAGACTTCTGATTCACAGCTTCAGCACATTGAACAAATCGCTGTGTTCTGACCTCCAGCCAAGTTCTGGCTACGATTTGAAACATATTTTTGGGCGAGCATGACTAAAAGTGCTGCAGTCGATGGCCAGAATTACCTTTCAGGAAAGGAATCAAATCCAGGGAAAGTGACATTTTTGAAATGCTTGCAGGTCATAAACATTTTAATTTGTGTTTATTCATATGGTAATTAGATTGCCTGGTCAGTCAATCATTTCTGCGAGCAACTCTTAATGAATCCAATGTTTAGATCCCGCAACAACTGCTAATAATACCACTCAAGGGCATAATTCAATTGGATTGTGTAATTGGCACTCAGAATGGAGACTCTGGGGAGCGGACTCCCGTTGCTGCATGTTGGAATGATTGTGTGACAGAGTTGGCAGCAGGTTGCCCTTTAGCTGCAGCTTTTGCCAACATCCTGTCTGAGCCATGTTCCCTCTAATGGAGGAGATGTCACAACATATAGTTAGGAGCATCGTATTTTATTTATTTTATATTTTAGTCATTCTTTGGTAGACGTGGGGAGATTTTGTAAAGAAAAGGTTTGCAAACTCCTAAAAACTGTTGTGGGTATAAAGAAAACAAAGTACTTTTCATCTGACATCACAAGAGTGTGTTTGGCTTTAACAAAGGCTCATTTTGCCAGAGCGTGACATGCAATTATACAATGTAATCTTTTTCTGACTGCACAGCCATGGCATTAGGATTAATTCGCCGCAGACAAAGCAAAGACGTGCCTCTATTCAATAAATGTGAAATGATGTCAGCTTGAGGGGTATCCAATCTGTCAGCATCCTCTCCTAACCTCACAATTATGTTAGGGTTGCCGACGCCTCTCAAGAGCGCAGAGGTGACTTTGGACATAGGGAGGTTACGGTGAGAGGTAATTGCCAAAATCCACAGTGGAATAAAATGATCTCTCTTCCACACCAATGGGAGGAAAAGACAAAGAGCCTTATGAATATTTAAATTGCAATTTTCTTCATTTTCTTCAATTGACCCTTTTTTTGCTTTTGCACTATGAGGAGAAACTCTGCACAAGGGTGTCACAACTCCAATAAGTAGCTCAGGGCAGAAACCAGAATACAATGTCCAAAAAGCAGGGAATTGTTTTATTTTTGCTCAGTTTAAAAGCATTATAATGTTAAAAACAAAAAAGGGTGACACTCCATTTTTCCCCCCAAATGGCTCAATGTGTAACATCTGGTAATTCTTCTGAACACCTTATTTCTTTCTTGTGAGCAACCTCATTTCATAGTACAGGACAACAGGTGGGGAAAGGGTAGTGCTGTGAGACTTTAGGCTTCAAACACTTTAGTTTTCTCTGGCATCTCAATCAAAATAAGTTATAACCACAGGAACAGCAAGAAAATCTTATTACCAGTCATCATACCAGAAAGTGGCCCTAGCCTCGTCTGTACAATATTTCCATGTGGAACTAATTTAGACAAAACTATAAACCAAGCATTGCTGTGACATAACTTAAATATTTCTCAGAAACATACAACCAATTTCAACTCAGCTAATTTAGCATCCCACTAAAGCAATTGAACCTGTCTGAAGTGGGATCCATGTCTGTAAATTATAGTAAAGCCGACCCATGGCATTCAGGGGGTTATGGGCCACAATAGCTAATATCCACATATACTTGAGACCCCTTCTAAAAATGCTCACAACTGCCTATATTAACTATTAAACACCAAATATACTTTATTATGCATTGAGATGCAGTGGAAACAGAGTAGTGGAAACACCACCACAGACTATCTACAGTCTTTCTTGTTGCCGCTCTTGGGGGTAAAGCCATTCAGAGCCAGGGAAAATAAATGCCACTCCTAGATTGACTTTGCAAAAGCCAGACAACAGTGTATCAAGTTGTATTGCACCAAGATATTTCATCTTCCCAAGCTGCATTTTTTGGGGGGGGAATGTTTTAAACATGCTCTATGACAGAAAAATCCTCCAACATATGAATGCAAGAACACTGAATCACAAAATACTTTAAACCACAAACGAAAACTAAATCAAAGCTTTTCAAGTCAGGATTACGAAGGAACTATCGAAAAGTATTGAAAATAAACTTCCAAAACCTTAAGTGTCGAGTTTAGAAGCCATCATGAAGCAGATGACTCATATATGAACTGTACCATGTCCAAATCATGTTTCTACTACTCCAAATCTAAGCATAATTTCCTAATTAGCCATAATACACACATTTTCCTGATTAACCCCGTTGTACTTAGATTGCTCTTAGATTTCAGAGCACTACTAATTTGTGTAATTTTTTAAATCCGTGTTATCTCCGCCGGGCTCTAATTATAGTGTGTGCTCATCATTACTGGAGGATAGCTGATAAGGAACTGGATTAAACCAAATATGTTGAAACCTAAAAAGAAACAAAAAACGTATGAAAAACCCAGAGCCAAATAAGAATTCCCTACTACATAAATATTACATGATCACACAAATTGTCATGCAAAACTTTAAAATTCACATCACTTTCTCTAGATATAAAAGCTGTCTTATCGAGTAAAATAAATTTTATTTGCATAGTATAAGCTACAGTGTAGCAATTAATTAAAAATCAATAAAGTCTGCAACTAAATTGCAACTGTGAATGGTTTAGTTTGTATATTTTACTAATGCTAGAAAGACAGAATGACTTGTAGTTAGCAAGGATTCTGTTTATTCAATGTTTTGTCTTATCACCACCAAAAACATGATTGTATCTTGACTGAAATTTTTTGTAAATTTGACGTAGAACATAATTTTGAAGTGACAGGAAAGCAAGACATTAAATTGAAATAAATCTGAATCAATATGTGGTAGAGACACTTTTATTCCTTCATCTAGAGCTGCATGTCTTTTTTGTGGGGCATGCCACATTCTGCCCACTCTTTCATGCAAAACAGCCGAAGTTCAGTAAGACTGGAACATGAACATTTTTAGATTTTGCCTCAGACTCTCAACTGGATTTAGATCTGGACTGGAAGAAAAACCTTTACACAAGCTCTAACTCTTTTGCAGTCTCTAACTGTCCTGTATTTAGCTCCATCCATATCCAATCACAACAATGATGATCTTTATTGTCTATGCAGAAGGTAAGCATCTTTTCTGCACGTTGCTTCCTCATCCTTTGTTTTCTGATGGTGAGTTAAATTTTAGCCTCATGTTATAGGAACACCTGCTTTGATCAGACATGAGAAATGCATGAATAATAATAATCCCAGCAGTAGTTTCTACTTCCTGAGAGGTAGATCTCTGCTGCACTTCTAAAGTTAGCATGAGCCACCAGTTAGTTTAGACTGAAAGCCATATTTTGGTAGGTTTGCAGTTATACCATGTTATTTTTAGCTTGTTGATTTGAACAGCACTGCATGGGAAAACTAAGAATATTGTGTCATCGCTCTATCCTAATTTAAACTTCACAACTCCTGGTTTTTTCTTACAGATGTGACAATTACTCAGGTAGACTTCAATAGTTGAGGATTTCTCAAGATAATTGTTGCAATACGTTTTATTTAGGGCTGTCAGATTAAAAAGGACTGAATAAAAAATGTCTGTCAAATTTTTCAGTTTTTTATCAGTATTTAAAAAAGCATGCACCATTTTCAACAAAACCTTATGTTGTCGTATTTTACCACACTGAAGTTTGTGAAACTGACAAAATGTGAATATTTTTGCAAGGCAATTCATATTCACAGCTCGGGGCATCTGTTTAACCTTATAAAAGGCGAAGCTCTGCTCGACGTGACCGGGTTTGGTGGGAAACACAAGCTCATCATCTCAGTGTCACAGCAGCCTTGCTCTGTGTCTAACCCGAGGGAATACTGCATGCTGCCATCAAGTAATGGTCCAGCCAGGCCACGCTGATATGTTTTACCTCCAAGCTCTGAAAATCGGGGGAATCGGGCTCATTTGCAAATGTGCTCGAAATCTCTTGCACCCCGGAGAGAGGACTTTGCCTAGGGCAGCATTTAGTGATCGGCAGCCTCGGCAGCAAAGATAAGAACGCATCCATTCACAAAATCCAAACCCACTCGGGGGGGAAAGTGCTTATATCACAGGGTTCGAAACATCGACATTGCCCTGCATCTATCGCTCCTTTCCTCATGTAAAATATATTTTCTGCCTCACATTTCTGTGTGTACACCATGAATATAAACCACGTCTAGCAGGCTTCATATGGGCGTCTCATAAATGAAACATAGCGTGGTGAAATAAACTATCACTCCCACCACACCCCAGACAGCATGGATAACATACTATTGTTATTCAGCTAAAGACAATGTTTTCCTTTCTTAAAGTGGGAGTGCACAGTCAGTCCTCACTGTTGTGGAGGCGTCCTGATATTGAACAGTTGCAACCTCACCTGTCACCATTTCCAAAATAATTTCTTAGAATGTTAAATGACTATGTCAAAAAAAAGATAATTTCTTTTCAATCCAAAGTTCAAATGTTTAGTCATGTCTTCAAGTGCATCTGTTTTTCTCCATGTTTTTCTCTTTATGTTCTCTCGTCTCCCATAGAAAGTAATCCCGGGTCAGTCAGGACTTCTGTGTTTGGTTATGTTTGGTTATGCTGTCATTATTTTTATTTTCTCTATATTTCACATCTACAGAAAGTATCCCTGACTCGGTGCTTTTGTGTTTAGCAACATCTCTTTCCATAACAAAACTTTTATTTGAATAATTAATTGTTTACAAAGTCTTTTTTGTTGTTCTTGGGGTTCATCACCCCAAAAATCATCCCAATATCCAGTAAACTCATCCCAAAATGTTCCCCTTTCACACAAGTGTCAGCAAGCTGTAAAAGTCATTTATTTCATCTTCATCTCCAGATTTTAGAGTTTGATCCAATTCTTGTGTAGATCAATTATGGTTGCAAAGGGAGGGGGAGAAGAAGATTCATTGCCTTTTGTTTTCTTTCACAATTGCCGTTTGTGTTACTGCTGCCTTTGCAACCCTGCCGCCTCATAGGAGGATTTTGCATTTTGAGCACGCTGTTTTGATCATGCCGGCGAGCGTATCATCAGGGCGCCTCAGCATCTTTGATGTATTGCACACCGACTGGAGAGCATGTATTTCCTCCCTGCATGTTTTACCAATCTTGCAGACATCCAACTGCTATTTCAACATGCCAATGAATCAACCGCCAGAATGCGCTCCCAGGAATACATCTGGGTATTATTGATGAAGACATCTTGCAGGAGCAGTTGTCATTTTAAGTGCTGCATTCGAGGCTAAAGATGGACATCACAATGCTTTTACAATCAATCACTTTTAATTAGAGGACTATGGGAGGGGATCATTTCAAAGGTGTGGCTTTACTTAAAGTGCATCGCACAGTTGCCATCAGCAAGCTTGCAGCTATTCTTTGAGCTAATGAGTTGTATCGGCGTAATTCATTACGCAATTTCAAGTGACAGGGGTGAAATAATGATGGGTTGCAGCAGCACTGGAAATGATGCCAAGAGCTTCATAATAGAGGAATCTTTATTGATTCAGATGGGTGTAGGGGAAGGAGGTCGATACAGCTGATACCTCTCAGTTGATCTTAAGAGAGGTGAGGTCCCAGGTGAAAAATGATCCATTAGAGGGGAGTGCATTAAGTCACTGTTCAAGGCTTTGCCACTGTCCTGTACAGCTTATGTTGTCTTTTTATGGCTCGCTCAACAAATTGGAGGCTCAAAAGTTGAATCTTAAATAACTCCGTCAGATAAAATCCTTGAATTTATTTATTTTTTGCTCCGTTTAGTCGATGTGCACTTTATATAACTTTGCAATCCCTGTATCATAGCAACAAATGCCAGTATTAAGAAGCACGTTAGCTTACATCATCTGCAATGAAGGAGGACAGAGAGTCGAAGTGAAAACATAACAAAAAAAAGTAAAGATTTGGAATGTTTATGAAAGAAAGAAACAAACTTTTGCTCATCAGCATACCCCTGCCTCATCAGCAAATATGGACACATTGGATGCTTGAAACCATTTTCCTGTAAACTCATCCAGTCTTTACAGGGAGACAAATACATCCCGAATCCTCATCCAAACAGAAAAATGTCCAACAGGCAGTTTTACTATCTTTTACCAACAAAAGATGAACGGTCCTCTGGTTCTCAAAAGTGTGTTTTTATGGACTGGCTTTCAGAGACATGACACTGATGGGAGTCAAATGGACCGAGTGTAATTTGATCTATATCCAATGGACTGGATTGATTTGAAATTAATCTGATTAAAACAGACTTTTACAAATCATTTTAAGCATTCCTCCTTTTTGTCTTGTTTACTTTTGTAACATGACATTTGTTGAATTTGAGATAGTTAAGTGGGCTAAACTGAGTGGACAGTATTATTCTATCATCTTCAAGCAGGTATTTTTACTAGTCTGCTTTAGTCACATGCAGGGGCAGACTGGCACACAGGACTGCCAAGGCTTTTCATGGTGGGTCGATGGTTTCATGGGCCCATAGAGAAGCAGTCATGCTCATCCCATAGCAACACAGCATGCTGTTGTTGAGCGGTGCAGCGCACAGCTGCGGAATGGACCTGTAAATATGTATAGGAGCCCTACACAAACAGCCAACGGAGGTCAGAGAAGCTCGTCCCATAAAGCCCGGTCTACAAAAACAATCTGCCTCTATGCCGTTTATTAAAAATTCAACAGACACGAAACAGAAAAGCGTCATCTGTCCCTACTAGTGCCCTGTGTGTCTCTTGCATCCAGTAGAGAGATAAGTCTGGTTCCAGTGTGTCTTGCAGGGCTGACCCAAGGCAGAATGGGCCCCCCTATGGGTCCTCTCTTCCTGTTCTGAACACGACTGACAATATTTCAATGCAATTCATCTGGTAAAGAGAGTCAAGATAAATCGGCGGAGCCTAAAAGCAGTCATTGATTAATCATTTCCTGCGAGGTATTTGTGAAGAAACCAAGCTTAAATTAAACTCATCGCATCAGACTGCAGCTATGGTAACAATAATCAAGCTATGAATATTATTCTCTACATTTCAACAAAGTAAACTTGTCGATCAAGTGTTAAATTTAAATTTTAAACCTTTTACACTCTTTTACAATCTTTTTTCTTAATCTTTTTCTCTCTTTGTGCTAAAACCGTTAAACTTGATAGCATTCTCATTTTTAGTAAATAAATGTAAAAATTTTAGATCTGTGGTCTGTGTTAAAACTCAAGCATTTATGGGAGGCCCCTTCAGGTCTGAGGGCCCTGTGCACCTGCAGAGTTTGCTTTGGACCAGCTATGTCATCATGTCATAGCTATGAGGAATATTACCTGCCAATCACTGATGCTATAAGCATAACACATACTAGCTGTGAAGATGGAGCAGCAGAAGGCTGGTGCTGAAAAGTTTAGAGTTAAAAAAGAAACATTTCTGACCTGTTTAGTGATCCTTCCTCTAGTTCTAGGTCTGATATCTCCTCTAGACGTGAGGAAAGATCAGATGACACTGCTTGCAGCAGCTTAAGCCAAGCCATTGCTTTATTTTTCTAAATTCATTTTTATTCTCTGTTGTTATGGCTGTTGAATATTATTTATGTACATAAATTACATTTATGTACATAAATAATATTTACATAATAACTGTACCAATTTCTTTACATATACTGTGACTGATGATGACCCAGGTAAGGCAATAGAAAGCCGGAGGGACAAAGATTAGATTTTATAGTTATTGTGGTAGTTAGATTTGATGTTGTAGCTTACCTTATAGGCGATTTATTACTCTTGCTCTAAAATATATTGGTCAACTTTAGCACCGTGATTATATGTATATTTATAAGCCTAAATTAGAAATTTCATCAAATATATATATGTGTATATATGTAAAATCGGACCTCTCCTTTTAAAGTTTGAGAGGTTTCATGTGCAATTAAACTTCAAACCCTTGAATGGCTTAACTATAAATATCTTTCTGTGTAGGAGATCAGAAAGGATGAGATGACTAGACTGACTTCTCTCTTTGACCAGGCAGCTTTCCAAGAGCGTTTTGGTTGTTCAGATATGGAGGGACCTCAGAGCAAGAACATGTATCTGCGATCTCCAGTGCAATAATAGGTGACTTACAGTATGCTGCAACATCTGCCTCTTGTATGCAGTCATCTTGTAAAGACATTTCCTAGACATTAATTTCAGATTAAAGTCAAAATTTGGAAGCAGGACAAGCGAGGGATTACAAACTCCTCTTGTCAGTTTTATTCTGCAGGAATGCGAAGTGATTACACCCAGGGTGAGTCGTCCCTCTAGACTGGTGCGCTGAACCGCAGCATCTGGCACTAACAGAACAGACTTAAATAATCTTTTAAGGGATGACCTTTATCAAGATGCCAGTGGATGACGGATTACACTGCACTTAAAGTTCATTAGGGTCTGTCATTTGTTCTCATCACTAACACATTTTTATCAGAAAGCCTGTTTGTAGCCTGTAGGCTTAATTATTTTTTCATAGTTTTTATACCTGCAGGTATACCTAAATCCTATACCACATTAGACTCACAGTATTAATTTAGAAGCAACTTTTGGCTGTAAACGCAGCTTTAAATACTCCGGGGCTCTGAGTTTTCTGAGGAGATAAACAAGCTAATTATGTCTCATATTGTCATATTGGTTCTGAATCACTAGACTTTATCAATGAACATTACAGAGACTGGTGAAACCAAAAACATGAACGTATAGACATGTGCTTCTCTAAAGGCATGCTTACATTGCCTTTCAAAAAGCATTTATGCTTGCTGAACTTCTCCAAATTTCATCAAATGGCAACAGAGTTTTGCCAACAACCTCATTCAATCTCACTGGATGATGACATCCAGTGAGATTTTCTGATTACACGTCTTGCCACAGATGTATCATTCAAAAGGCGTCTTCACTTCACAATACGGGTGGGAAATATTAGGCATAAGGTGTAGTAAGCGGTGCAGCACTGGTTCTTTTTAAAGATTTGCTGTGTATTTAACATCATCCAAAACATGATGTTGCCACAAATTTTAACTTTGCTTTTGGAAAAATGGAAAAATTTAAACTGGCATTCTAACCGCTATCTTTAAGCAAGAGTTTTTCTCTTTCCACTTTTCTAACAAAGCTAGATTTGTGAAGAGAATGATCAGTTGTCTTGACACTACTGAGCAGTTGGATTTCTGCAGCTCCACCAAAGTTCCCATGGCCCCCTTGACTGCTTCTCTGATTCATGCTTTTCTGTCTCAGGCAGTCAGTTTACCTCAATTGGCATGTCTTTGTGTTCGACTAAACATGAATTCACACACTGTTTTGAAATCCTGAATGCAACCTAATCCAAAGGTGAAAAAGGTCACAGAGGTGCTGATAAGGTGCGACTGTTTATTCACTGTCTCTCAACAGTTTTCGCATAACAGAATTTAATATGTCATGCGTAAGTCTTTCCTTTCCATCTAATATATGGAGTCTTGTTTTTTTGTTATGTTGTCAAATATTTCTGAGATAAAGTTTTCAAAACACACATCCAATTAGAGGTGAACTCCTGTGAACTGGAGGGTTTGGATCATAACCGTAGATAAAGGTTCACCCTTCCTTGACCTGTGCAAATTAAATCACTAAACACCCCATGATGATTTGCTCTACTTACTGAATAAAACACACCCATGAGTCCAGAGTTTCACTCCATCTCTCAGACTTGGTTTTGTTCAATTTGGTTAATTATTGTACGATGTTTGCAGATCAAAAGCAGGCCCGCGTTAGGCAGTGTTGCACAAAGAACAGGTGAGAGGCTATTGATTTAACCTGCTATTGAACGGCAGCAGGGAGAAAGGCTTCGCTGCAATCTGCTACCCAACTGTGTCTGCTCCCCCTGTTTCAGTGCACTACTTTTCCAGCAAATACACTTTAGCAGCAGGAAATAGGTTGCGGCATGAATGATTCTTGCTCTTATTTCTGCAACTGTCGTACGAAATAAAAGCAAAAAAGAAAAAAAAAAAAGACTGACTAATTGTAGTTAAAAGCAGTTCTTTAGCTACTATCTGAGAGCGTACAAAAAGGTTTGTTTGTCTTAACGCTACTCTGCAAAAGTGCCAGAGTTTCCGGTCATTCAATCAGCAGTGCTTTTGCCAGATGAATGCTCAATGATGCAGTGCGTTGAATGACACTTGAAATCCTCTGTAATTTCAGTGAGTCATTTAATCTACTGTGATAAAAGGCATTTTGATTGTGGCATAATTCCAAGTCTGAGGGAAGAAAAAATGTTCCTGAATTGCTGCTTTTAGGTTATTTAAAATTCCCAGTAAAGTGCGGAAAAATAACATACGTCTGCATGGAAGAGGTTTGTTATTATACAAAGTGTTCATGAATTGTATAACCCTGTTTTTTCTATGTTTTTTTATGCATACCATTTTGAACTCTGGGAGTAATTTTATTTTTAAGTTGGAGCTACACAGTTAGAACAGGAAAACCTTGCACAGCGGGTCATCCATCCAACCATCCATCCATCCATTTTCTGCACATCTTTGTCCCTAGTGGGGTCAGGAGGGGTGCTGGTGCACAGTGGGTAAGTACTTTGTTATTCCAAGTTTGTACAGTGGACCCCCCCATTCACACTTTAGTACTAGAGGGTTTGCCTATTTGCAGGTTTTCTCCAAATTATTATCAAAATGTGTGTATTTGCAGATTTATTTATTTTATATTTTAATCAAGCATTTGTATAAAACAACATTTTGGTTACCAGCTTGTTTTGAAGGGGGTAAAGACTGTTCATGCAGCAGTTCTATTTCTTCTCTCCAATAATGACTTTATTTCAAACAAGAAACATCCATCCATCCATCCATCCATCCATCCATCTCATTCATTCATTCATTCAATTTGAATTAAAATTAGTGCTATAGCATTAGCTTCCACTAAAATACTATGTTAGTGTAGTGCTTTTCTGTACACAGAACCAATGTTTTAATTAGTGCTTTAGGGTTAGTGCAACAAACATTTAAATTACTGGTGCCCATCACTGGTGTTTATGAACATTTTGTTATATAAATTAACATGTAGAGTCTTTTTTTCTTGTTTGTGTACCAACTGTGAAAGATAGTAGCATGTTGCTGTTAGCATATTTTGTAAGGAAGTTGAAATAATGTCTGTGTCCAGACTCATAAACTCTGCCTTAGATGATTGAAACGTGGAAATGAGTGGATGTTCCAACAAGGAAATTATAAAATAGAAACTAAAAAGGCACATCTAAGCATTATCTTATGTAAAGGTCTTACAAATCTTCAACTCAAGACCTATTGAAATTCTTTGAACCATGCTTAAGAGCCAGTTTTGGGACGGGAAGCAATGCTGTTACAAAAAGTTTAACAAATCTGCCAGGAACAGAGGTCATATTTTCAGGCAGAATTATACCAGAGGCTCAATGATTGCTGCAAGTAGTGTGTTAACAGTCAAGTTGTTAACATGAGTGAAAATATTAAAATTTTGATATGTAATGTTGACCAAACACATTACAGAAGAATAATCATTTTATAAATATATACTTTCTGCTTAATAAAATATTTAAAATTAGGTGACCTTTTTAGATGTTCACCTCAGAAAGCTAAATAGTAAATCTTTGAAGCCAAAAACAAATATGGCCCTCTTGTCGACAAACTGTAAGTGCAAATTCAGGGATTTCTCTGCAAGACAAAAATCGGTTTATGAATGCAAAACACAAAATCTCATTGCAGCTCAGTTGATTGTTTCCGTGTTTGTTTTCATCCGTGCAGTCAATCAGATGCCACATTTGTGTCTGATTATACCAAAGGTAATCTCCGAGGAAAAGCTATGAACCCGCAACATTAAGCCTCTGAGCCTTTGAGCAGCAGGGCACACTTTGTTATGTCCGCTCCTTCATGGCTGTCCAGCCGTCACAAAGAAGGGCACTGACTGTATACAGCTGCATACGAACATAACACAAACTGCCAAGTGTGATAAGACTGGGAATGAGGCTTCAACACCAATTCTGTTGACGGAAGACAAATGACTGCTGGTCGACATGTCGTTGTTGTTTTGTGTAGCCAAGGAAGCCTTCCTTTTGTTTTTTTCTCCCTCCGTCTGTGGGAGTGTTATTTATAGTCTGTGTATATGCATGCTGATTTTTGTTCTTTCCAGAAACACAGGTGGATAGTCTGAGCTGAAATATACTTTAAAATTGGCCAACTGTTCCCACATAACCGTCTATGCTTTTATTTATATATCTGTAAACGATTATGCTATGTATGTTTTTACTCCTAAAATACCTAACAAAATGCCCCAAATTTCTCCTAGACCAAGCTTACTTACTGCTTTCTCACATGTGCAAACAGCAAGACTCAGCAAGTTTGGCTTATGAGAATATTTCACATTCTTACACTAACTTCTGTTCCTTTTTTATTTTATCTGCTGCAGCGTGAGAGGTCCATTGTAATGGAGCCCCCGGGGCTGCTGTCCTCTTTGCCACTTGAGCTCGCCTTGTTGTCGACTCAGCGTGTCGGACAGGCTTCCCGGGCAGCTACAATGCCACGGCTGACATGCCGGATGGTTAGAAGCGTATGAGTTTGTGCAGGTGTTATGAGGTCAGTGGTTGCCAGAGGCCGGATGAGAGAGGGGGAAAGAAAGCGACACAGTGAGAAAGAGAGAGAGAGCACAGTTCCCAGAAATCACCTGCTGTGCAGCCTGGTGGGCTGCATATTGCCTGATCACAGCTAAGGGAAAGTGGGGGGCAACTGTCAGGGAGCACAGTCATTGGAAGTTGTTACGAAGGTTTTATTTTAATTACATGGGCAAACATAATATTTTCTGGACGTATAGTGATTTCCAATTACTATAATACTCCAACTTGCTCGTACCATTAGATGCCTGGAAGGCTGATTTTTTTCTTACGCCTCAAAAGGGAGGAACTTTGATTTAGTTAATTCACCCATTGTGTGGTGCGCACACCAGGGTGTTTTTCTTTAACTCAAGACAATTCCAACAATCCTGGGTGGATTATGCTAAGGTAAAGACTGGACTCCAGCTTTGAACAGCTTTATCAAACAGCAATGCTTCAAAATGGAACAAGTTTTGAAAGGATCACTGGACACTGCTCCTTGGACCATCAGCTGCCAACAAAATGTTACCTGTGTGGCTGATAGAAAACAAGAGCCACCTGTTTTCTGATGGGTGTCTGGCAATGTGTGTTGGCCTTAACGTGGACAGATACACTACGTCAGCTGCTTAAATTACCATCAGAAATAACTTTATGACATATTGGCTTTTCTGCCAAATTGGCCCTGACCTATTCAGTATAAGCCCTCAAAGGTGGGCTGCTGTATCTGCCAGGGACATATTAACACCATTTCTTTTCAGTACTGAAAAATACAAGGCATTGCCTTCATGAATCAGAGTTTTTTACACCCCACAAATGCTTGATTGAATTAAGATCTGGTAAATCTGAAGGCAAAGTCAACACCACAAAATGGTTTGGCTGAAATGATCTAGTCTACCAAGTAGTCTTTTGGGAATGGGATACTGCAAACACTGAAGCCACAATGTTGATTAGAATTCAATATACAGTACTGCTCTGGTTAATAAATGCAATGGCAGTTGAGTTGATGGAGAATGTAGAAAAGCCTCTGCCTGTTTTTATTTGAGTCACAGCCTATTGTCATGCATTAGATTGAAATTATTAGCTGCCAAAGCAGGAACAAAGCAACAACCAAAAAGTATACATTTTTGATCAGCAGCCAAGTTGAGGCATCCCTTGATTTAATAGATATTCAGAGGATGATGTTAGCAATGTCATTATTGCTGCCATTTACAAGCAGACCTGGTAATTTGTTGTTGTCCCTGTAGAGTACGGTTGCAGTAATGTCAGTTATCAATGCCACCGTATGATGTTTGCATTGTTTTTCCATTTAGACCCAAAAGAATGCCGTGAATGTATCCTTCTGCAGCACACAGGACCCAGACATGACTCTGACAAAGCACCTCTCATATTCTAATGAACTACAGTAATGAACTGTGTAAAATTATGCATGCGATTAGAGTTTTGTTGAACAAGCCATTTGCGCACCAGCTATAATAGCCCCCAATTTTATGGCTGGATTTACAGGCAGTAATCATGTCAGAGTCCCACGCCAGATCTCATTCTGTGTGACTGGTGTTTGAGAGTGATTATTTTTTTGTTAATGCTCCTGTAATTAAATGCATGCTTAGAGTCTCAGAGCGATTACAGTTTCTGACAACTAATTGCTCCAAAGATCAGATCGCAGCAAGAATGAGAAGCAAATCTGTAGATTTTCAACGCTACCTTTATTTTCAGCGTTACCTTTTAACATAACATAAAACTGCTGAGATGCCTCCTAATGTTATTACCATCCCTTACAAAAAAATCCCATGAAATCACATGTAACTTTCACATGTGATCACATGTGGTTCACATCACTTTTTACATGTGTGAATATGTGAACCACATGTGGGAAATGGGAATCACATGTGATCACATGTGAATTTCATGGGATTTTTTTTTGTAAGGGATCAGAGTATAACTGTAGTACCAACAACAACAAAAAAGTATTTGCCCTTTGTGATTAACTGGAAATGACTTTTTAACCCTTTTCCAGATTGAAAGACACGATAATGTTCATCAGTTGCAGAATTTCTTTTGGCCAGCAGTGCCCAAGTCCAGTCCTCCAGACCTGCTATCCAACACATCCGAATCAAATGGCTAAATTCCCTCATCAGGCTGCCATTCATCTCTGCAGTGGCCTGGTAACGAGCCTTTCATTTGATTCTGGTGTGTTGGAAAAGTGATGCAACTACAAGTTCCTCTGGAGGACAGTACTTGAGAAAAGCTTTGGATATTATGTCCTATTTCATGTTCTCGGATGGGCTCTCTTTAAATCATTTCTTCATTCTACAGGTCTGGTAGTAATCAGAGTGGTGACAAACTGAACCATAGAAAATGGGCTTAATAAAACTTCATTCATGACCTAACCGTATACTCTTTTCAACACAGGCCCAGGTAAGTCTGGAAATGTTTAAGGGGACAAATACTTTTTTCAATGCACGTTATTCACTTCTCGCTGTGTGTTTGAGTTTAAATGTTATTTTCTCCCAGATCCATTTCAGTACAATTATTAACATTTGTGTGAGTGAAGCTGAATAGAAAAATCACACTCCTGCTGTTCACACTTCTGAGCAATCATGGCTCCGAGCGAGAAACAGCCCGGCCGATTCATGCTGTCATGCAACACCTTATGAACACACTGCCTGCATACTCTATCTGAACGCTTGTACACATCAACTCCGCAGACAAATTGTCCGTAACGAAAGCAGTTCAACCCACTTTAGAGCTGAAAAACAACAAATAAGGAAAACTTTTGAGAAAACAGTCGAAACAGCTAAAGCAGCAAGAAAGACCTCTTCTGAGTACATCTGAACAAAAATCAAAGTTAAGGCTTTGAAGCATCTGCACTGCTAATTGGTGTTGACAAGTTTTACTGCCGTTACCTTCTACCACCAAGTTTCTGTTGTTCTGTTGGTGTGCCATTGGATGTTTTAGTGCAAAAAAAGTACCAGAGACTTTTACTGTGGCCCTCACCTTGATTGTCCTTGATGTCCCATGGTGCTTTAAAGCTCAATGTGAACCCAGTTGGACATCATGTAACAAAGCAAAGAGGATACTGACAACACAGCTGTAAATAAAGCATAATTATTAGGCTTTAAAGAGATCAACTGGATCTGAACCTGCGGCGTAGCTTAACTAGAAATCAAAGAATGTGTACATACTGCAAAACTAATAGCAAAGTGTGTCTTGGAAGAAAAAACCCCACCTTTGAATATTTTAAAAATGAATAGAATATGTGCTTTGAGTAGTTGAAGGCTGACCCAGAGTCAGAACAGGTATTTATTCAGGATTTCTACATAAATTAGGAAGTAGGAAAATGTTCTTGAGTTAGATTGTAACTGGATTAGAAGACTGCACTACAAAGCTGCAGTTCTCATTAGAACTGGTCAAGTTTGTACAGCTGTGCATGATTAAGCAGGCCATCCCTCGCTACGGCCGCGCTAAAGTGGAGCCTCACGATACCTTTGTGTTTAACGAGTGGACACTACACCACTCTTAAAACCAGGTGATTGGAATAACGTGTATGTACTTAACTTGAAGAAATGTTCAGTAATTCACCAATAAATCTGTCAGTGACCGAAACTGGGCCTTGATAAGTTCTGACTGCTGAACCCGCCAAGCTGGCACCAGAAATCCCAAATATAGTAACAAACATCTATGCTTGCCAATAAAGGATTGGGGGTTTATATTATAACACAATGTAGCTGAAGCACTAATAAACCAAACTGATTGGATTTCACTTCCATTATGGCAACACATTGGGTAAAATACCCTTTCAGTCAGTGATTTTCTTAGGATCCAAAATCCTTCAGTCTGACCCGTTGCCTCTGGTGCAAGATAAAACTCGCCTCCGCTTGCAAGTTTGAAGATAAATTGTACAATTTAAGTTGTTGCAATGTCAACTCAAGTAACGTAACAGCATGAATGAATTAACACACAGAAGTTATTCTTCACCCTGCATGTGGCGAAACCCAACAGAAAAAAAGTAATTTCCCATCAAGTATATAAATGAGATTTAATGTTAAGATAAATTGTTTAGCTACAATATTATGCATAAATGTTTCGCTCCGCAAAGCATTAGTTTTAACATATAAACAGTCTATTTATTTAGATGGAGTCGGGTGGAAGCTATCTGCTAAAAGGCTGTATGCACAACTTTGGATTTATTTTATGCACAGAAAAGGATTTCTATGGTTATTTATGTGATAGAAGAACCACTGGGTCCACTCAGGCAAAGTGGTTTCCACTATCCATAAACCAGGATGTTTGCCAAGTAAATCAATTGGTAAAAATCTTCTTAAAACAAAACAGAATAAAAATTACAGCCATTTCCTTTGATATATTCAAAACTCCCCTTTAGCTCTCAGGATGTAAGCGTAACAGGGCTTCATGCCGTATAATATCTGGAGTGTGAGCAGCAGTAGCAGTGCATCATGATTAAACAGTCGCGTGGGCAGGAGCGAATGAGCTCCACATTTGTCACCAGAAGAGTTTAACGTCCGTCAGAGCCTGCCAGCGGAGGTGCGTCTGCCACCGAGCAGGAACAGAACAGGCCAGATTGCGTGGTGAGGGAGGCCTTGGCACGTGACCAGGCGAATCAGAAGCACTCCTCTGATCTCCCAATGTGCTGCCCTATTCCCTCAATGCAACGCCAAACACCTGCTTGGCCTGATTGTTGGACTCGGAGCTCTGTCATCGGCGTAGGCCGTCCAAACGGTGACACGCTCAGCTTTCAGCAGCTCAATGATTGATGTCAGTCTCTGCCAACATGCATTTTTTTTAGCATTTCTTGCTGGAGCTTTCCAGCAGAGGTTTGGATTGTCCCAATGTCCCTTGTAAAGCCACTCATGTTCAATGAACAGAAAGTTATAGATTACAGTAATGAAATTATTTTTGGTTGCATCTTTCATCAGCAAAAAAAGTCAGGGGAGGGAGGTGAGCGTGGGGGGGTCCCCCAAGCAGAGGAGTTTAAGTATCTCGGGATCTTGTTCACGAATGAGGGAAGGAGGGAGCGGGAGATCGACAGGCGGATTGGCACAGCGCCTGCAGTGAAGCAGGCGCTGTACCGGTCCGTCGTGGTGAAGAGAGAGCTGAGCCAAAAAGCGAAGCTCTCGATTTACCGGTCGATCTACGTTCCTACCCTCATGTATGGTCATGAGCTTTGGGTCATGACCGAAAGAACGAGGTCCCACATACGAGCGGCTGAAATGGGTTTTCTCCGCAGGGTGGCTGGGCTCTCCCTTAGAGATAGGGTGAGAAGCTCGGACATCCGGGAGGGACTCAGAGTAGAGCCGCTGCTCCTCCGCGTCGAGAGGAGCCAGTTGAGGTGGCTCGGGCATCTTTGAAACAAGTATTTTTTTATAATTAAAAAAATACTTTAATTATTTCAAAGGGACTGTACAGTTTTATTTGGCACTGCACAAGATTTAATTCTTACAAAGTTCTTACAAAGTGTGACGCCTCCCTGGTGAGGTGTTCTGGGCACGTCCCACCGGGAGGAGACCCTGGGGAAGACCCAGGACACGCTGGAGGAACTATGTTTCTCGGCTGGCCTGGGAACGCCTCGGGATTCCCCCGGAGGAGCTGGAACCACTGACTGGGGAGAGGGAAGTCTGGGCCTCCCTTCTTTGGCTGCTACCACCACGATCCGACCCCAGATAAGCGACAGAAGATGGATGGTTGGAGAGACATTTAGTCAGATTGAATGTTTTACATTTTGGATAGAACATGATTAATTACAGACTATACTCATTTAAAACATAAATGAGTATGTTAATGTGTAGTGTTGATAATTTCACATCACATCTGAGAGCATTTCTGGTGCACCATAGAAAAAGGAACCACTTAAACATATGGTCTCTATTAGCAGACTCCACGAAAAATCAAATGCATAAACACTCCTATCGAAAAGAAAACATGATAAATTATTACTAGTCCTTTTCTACATGTAGTCTGACATTTAGTTTCAGTTTCCTTTGGTAGGGATCTAGCAGCATTCCACATCTCGACTTCATAATATTTGCCCTCTTGACCTGACATGCGCTCAGGTCAAGAGGGCTCAGATTCCCGGGACGTCTCTTATCCACAGCCGTCGTCAGGTTACACCACAGATCTATCGTATTTATTTATGCACTCCGGCGAGGCCATTCTGAAACATTCATTTATCTCTCCGGAGGTCCTTCTTTTGTTGATTTAGCGGTATTATCGGAAAAATCTCTTACCTTCAGCTATCTAGCACACAGCTGAAGGTTGTGGAGTAGAACTGACAGCTATTTGGAAACTGTTCATCATTACAGCTACCTTGTCAAAAGGTCTGCAGAGTTTCATCACACCTCAGCACAACACTACAGACTATTTGTTGCAACATATGTGGAAAAAGTTTAAAGATTATGTATTGTAATCTCTCAAATATCTCGCCATTTAACAGCACTGTGCTCACTTTTGAGAGTCATTGCAAACACGAACAGTTACGATTAAAGTGATATCATATCCGTCATATCCGGAGCTTCTAATAACTCCACCGGACAAAGTCTCACGCCAACAGTGACAGTGTGAAGCTACATGAGTCAAACTTGATTTTCAAGACAAATATTGTGTTTTAATATTGCCAGCCCTTGTTGTAGAAGATATTAAATTCCCAGCAAAAGTTTGGCAGCAGGTATCAGTCAGGTGAGAAACTAAATTCAATTGGAAAGACATGTTTCAGAAAAGTGCAACAACATGTGCAGGTATTTTTGAAACCATATATTAGGAGAAAGAAGTTGACACAAGTGACTAGTATGAGCCTGGTGCTACGTTACTAAATGACAGGGATCCAGCTGGAGCCAAGATGTTAAGTTATTGGAACAGTGAGCAGCTTTCAGAGTGAATGATAAAAAAGTGCTTAGCAGGTAAGTAAGCGATGAAATAAAAGCAAAAGAGTTGTTTCAGCTCGACGGTCGAAGGAGCGCGAGACAAAGATGCCTGTATTGAAGAGGAGAGAGGGGGAAAGGTAGGTATGTATGGGGGGATGGTGACAGATAAATGAGGCCATCTCCAGCTCAGGGAGGAGGAGAGAGTTACTTGCAAGATCCCTCGCGATCTGTACCTGCCAAGTCCCTACCCCAAACAGCTGCTAGAAACTCTGAGGGTGTGTAGCGGCTCTCGCCCTCAGCACATCCATCTTTTACCGAGTCTAATTCAGCTGCACCCAGCTCTGCTTGTGCCGTTTGAAGCGGCATTTAACTTTAACAGAAACGTGTCATTAGAGGCTTATCAGTCATGAAGTATTAATGGAGGAAACAAAAACTGTTCTCCTGTGATCATCCTTCAGATTTAGTCCTGTTAGATGTCTGATAGCAGACACTTTGGTCGTCTTGTGTTGACGTCGACGCTCAGACGCTTTCATGATGGTGCTTTGACAAACTCGCGTCTGTTTTGGCTGAGTAGAATTTTTATTTTTTTTGCCTCAGGATTCATAGAGGCGTGTAAAACTCCTCACCTGTCATTTGTCTGCACCGTCACTTACAACCTGCCATTCATGGCCACTCGGTCAGAGCTGCACCTTCAATGGTGGGTTATGTAAGCGGCTGGTTAGAGCGCTGCCCAGCAATCCTTGTGCAATGATGCAAGGCCGTTAAAGATGGTCTGTTATTCACGCAGCATGGGTGTTCTCTTATTCATAAACTGAAAAGTGTTTCAATTAGCTTTTTTTTTTTGCCTGGCCCACAGCGGTTTGCATGTTTAATAAGATACCTCTGTAGGGAGGATGATGTGAGTTTTCTTAAAAGGTGTTCAGAGAATAGAGATTGAGATTTGATCAAATGTATCCACACGAGTACATTCACAGCTTCTAATAATAATTTTATTATTTTTGTGATAAAATCTTAATTTGGGCTGCACAGTGGCGTAATTGGTAGAGGTGTTGCCTTGCAGCAAGAAGGTTCTGGGTTCGATTCCCACCCTGGGGTCTTTCTGCATGGAGTTTGCATGTTCTCCCTGTGCATGCGTGGGTTCTCTCCGGGTACTCTGGCTTCCTCCCACAGTCAGAAACATGACTGTCAGGTTAATTGGTCTCTCTAAATTCTCCCTAGGTGTGAGTGTGTGTGTGTGTGCAGGGTTGTTTGTCCTGTGTGTCTCTGTGTTGCCCTGCGACAGACTGGCGACCTATCCAGGGTGACCCCGGAACGTTAGCTGGGGATAGGCACCAGCACCTCCTGACCCCACAAAGGGACAAGGGTGTCAGAAAATGGACAAATGAATGGAAATCTTAAGTTGAAACCAAGATCAGTGTGTTGCTCCTTTGGGGCCGAACATGATGTAAGGAGCAACTTATTTACCAATGTGATGCAGTTCAGCAGTTAAAGCCTAAAAGTCATTTTTAAATGATTATTTCATTTATTAAAATTATTTCATTTAAAAAACAAAACAAAAAATCTGTCCAACTTTTTGAGTGAAAAATCAAATGGTATTAATCAAATTCTGGTGATAAAGTTCACTGGCCACACCCAGGTCAGATTACTCCCTGAAATGTGGAGTTAATGTTTAACCTGACTTAGGTTAAAATGTGTCAAAAACATCACATCGAGCGCTAATTTAATTAATTCAAGAACAGATGACAAATATGTTAACATGCATCAGTCTGAAAAGGCTTATAAAGGCATTTTATGTATCCAGGTTCTCATTAAGGACATCTATAAAGCACATTTTATACAACAAACATACCCTCAATGTGCTCGGAAGGATATCTAAAAATAGAAAAAAAGAACCAATGAGGCATATGAGAAACAACAATTCAAGCAAATAATAGGACATACATAGAGATATACAACAGCCCACAGGAAAAGAAAAAAAGATCTTATAAAGATGCCATAAAAGAAGAGAATGAAAGATGTGACCGACTGATGAACCAAAGATACACCAGGAGTGGATTGACAACTTATCAAGGAGGTCGCAAAACATTGAAACAAGGTAACATCTAAAGCACTGCAGCTCTCAGCTGCCTCACTTTAAGTTTTGATTTTGCTGTAAGAAAGATGGGGGAGTAAAACAAAGGTATTTGCCAAAAAAAACATTTTGATGATCCTCAACACTTTCGTAGAAATATTGTGCAAACTGACAAGAACAAAGGGGAGCTCTCTTCACATCTCGCACAGAACAACCTGGCAGTCAAACACAGTGGTGGTAGTGTGATTGTCTATGGCTGATTTGCTACTTCAGGTGGATGCAAGACGGATGAAGCCACAAAGTTTGTTCTGTGGCTGATAATCCTGAAGGAGAACGTCCAGCCATCAAGTGCACTTAGGTTATGCACTTGAACAATGGTACCAAAAAGTTGTGTGAGTGGCCTAGTCAAAATATGTTCTGAAAACTGATTGAGCATGACATTAAGCAGGTCACTAATGCTTCCAACACCATCTTTATGCAGCTAAATTTAAAAATTTCTGCAAGGAACAATCAATTTGGTCTAAAATTCATCCACAGGGACAACCAGATTTTCTATTTAGGGGGTGATTCATTTAATTTCTGGATAGATTGGATCTGTTAATAAACAAAATTATCGATTAAAGATCACTTGACATAAGAAGTCTGTAAGAATACAAATACTTCATCATGGGACTAAAAATTCAAGAGTGACATCCTGATGTCTTCCAACAACTAAGTGATGACTGGTATGTTTAGTTCAATAAAAACCTCCGTGTATAAGTGGAGAGTAAACTTACTGGAGCTTTCATCAGAAAAAGACACTTTATGAATTATAAAAGGTGAAGAAATTTGAAAGGAAAACTGCTAAGGGCCATTTGTGCAACAATATACCACTAAGCATGAGCTTATGGTATTCATCACAAGAACAAATGAGTGAAATGTTTTAATGTGGCTCTTAGCAGTCATTATCTGACAGAAAATTACCAGGGTCCCTACAAGGGACTGCTCAAAACAAAAGGGAGCTGATTGGATGGGCTTGCTACAAAGACCTGAGATCCAACTGTGGTGAAAGAATCTTTATGTAGGAAGGGAACTAATTGCAACCGTGCCACCTTTCATCAGTTTGTGGCCCGTTTGAAATCACATTGTCAAACAAAAAGCATGTTAATGATGTGCAAATTAATGGTCTTTAAAGAGGCAGAAAAAAAGTTACATGGACTTTTATCTTAAACCTCACAAAGGGGAAACAATGTGTGCTTTCATTTTATAAACATGGCATAGGCTGAAAGTCAAAAGCAGAACTAAAGTATCACATCCAAGGAAAAGTGCAAGAGCTTCCAATTTGAATCTTTAGATAACTTTATCTATTTTCCCTCACCTTACATACACAAGACCAGAACAGGTAGAGCAGTAATCTGAGCAAAGATGGTTATATTTTATTTTATTCTAACTATTATAGACAGATTTTCCTTATGAGTGCATCAGAATGAAGTCAGATGTTGTTTTGCTATAAAAAAAAGTATGGGTGAATGACTGAATGCAATGTGAAATGCTCCGAGGGCCTCTGGACTTAATAAAGGGCTATGGAAGAAGAGGCCAAAAAAAGAAAAAAAAACAGAAAACAAGAAACAAGTAAGTTACTTGGTCTGAATCAAACCAATATCAGCCCAATATGGGGTCATCTTGAGGAGTTCATACAACCTGGAAAGACTGTGGAGAACCATCAAAATATCAAAGTTGATTGAAAGAAAAATCTTGAATGAAGTGAATGTAACATAAACACACAACAGGACTGATTAATTTAAATTTACCCAGTTCCTGAATGATATCCAAATTAAGAAAGGAAGGGTTGATTAAAATGCTGCATCATCCTGGGTGATGCTTTCTGCTTGTTATGAGCTGAAGGTGATCCATTTAGTTTCAGTATCTGCCCAGACAAAAAAGGTCAGCTGGGTAAATGAAATATTAAATGATTTTTGGTGAACAATTAAAGCAAAATTGCATGGAAATGTTGCAAAAGCCTAGAGAAATGATATCCTGGCAAATGCACACCGTAATCAAGGCTGAAGTGGGACCGATGGAAAGAAGTATATTTTTTTTGTTGTTGTTTTTTTTCTATGCCAAGCAGTGTATTATAAAGCTCTAAACCATCAGTTCATCTGCATTAAAATCTGCCAAAAACAACCCTATATCTGGATCCTGTCATTGATTTGCATAATTGGAGATTGTGGCTGGGTGCTTGTTATTCATTGACACGACGCTGCAAAGAGGCAGATGGGGAGATGTACTGAACTGACTGTTCCAGTCTCTGTCGGAGATCGGTGGCTACGTCGTCACAAAAAGAAGAGAATAAACAGCCATGGAACCAAATGCTAAGATCATCATAATATCTGAGGAACTTCATTAGTTTGTTTACATATTTAAGAGTTGAAATCTTAAAATAAATACAAAAATTACATGAAACCCAACATCTAAGAACAGCTGCAAAAACATCTAAGCAAAAATAAACTAGCCCTGCTTTCCCAAAACACATTCCAAGACTTTCGAAAATAAGCCATGTGTGGTTTAGCAACCAGAAGACCTCTAAACAACCTGAAGTACACAGGGCACCGGAGAGAGATGAGGCAATGCTGACTGACACATCCATCTCCCCTGTTATCCATCTGACTGAAGGAGAGGAGCAAACATGTCCCTCATGCATGAAGAAAAGAGCACAGCTTATTAGTGAGAGGAGACAGAAAGACAAAGCGGGGGAGAGGGCAGATGGCTTCATCCTAGTGAGGGTCTCCACTCAATGTATGTTGGGATAAAAATTTTGACTTCGAGATGTCTGCATGTCATTTTTCAGGCATTTAAATAATTTTTTCAGCGACTCCTACAAATTTAGTTTATTCTATACTAAACATTTTCAGGGTTTCCAGTTCTTTAAAGTCATTTAAAAATACAAGCAGTACGTTTCACCATAAATTTAGGGTCAATATTTTAACGGTGGGCCGGCTTGCAACGAGCAATGTGAGAAAAAGAGAGACAGAGAAAGACAGGAAAGAAGTGAAAGTACGAAAGTAAGAAGGAAAAAAAACGATTTGATCTGATCAGTTTTTTTTTACCTACCCCACAGCCAGAACAGCCAGTGCAGAGGTATTGCTTAGTTTAAAAACTTCATTTACAAGCTTACATTTTAATGTAAGCTTGAAAAAGGAAGGCAATGAAGGAATCAAAAAGACAAAGAAAGAAAATTGGTCGTGAAAGACGAAGAAAAGAAAGACAACTGGAAGAAAAACCAAAAACGTATTCACAGAAAATGTCAGTTTTTGTTGTTGTTGTTTATTTTGACTGTTTCTAGAAGGTGTAGAGATCCAAATGGAAGATATAAGTTCTTGCAATAAAGCTAAACCTTGTCAAGGTATTCCTATTGGCTATTAGGTATAATTTGTATGTTTAAATGAAACCAATATCCATATTAATGCCTTCAAGGATCATTTTAAAACCATATCACATTTGAATTCAGAATATAAAAAAATAAAAAGAATTCTGGAAGTTATTCAAGGAAAGGATCTTCATTTCGCTCTCTATTAGCATACACACTATTAGATTTTAATAAGTAAACTGTCACACAGTGAGATTGATCTGCTGCACAGAGAGGAGAGACGCAGAACTCGGTGAAAACTTCACTCTGTATGGGCAGAGATCCAGTCAGAGTAACGGTAATCACCTGGTAACCGCAGTCTGCATACTTTGACACCTCACAATTTCTCTGTCTATCCACAATTTTTTTGTTTTATTTTCTCAAATGTGTTCACCTGGTTCACCTATATGTAGAGGAAATGTGTGAAAAACACAAACACTTAAAAGTGATGCAAAAATAGTCTTTCTGACAGAGCTGTTGCTGCCATCAATTTCCAATCGACTGGATGTATTCTTTGATCGTATTTCCATAGGAGCTGCTCCTGGCTCAGTGCTGATCTTTATAGCTGCATTTCCTTTCATTGACAAAAGTTTTGTGCGCTCTTTTTCTTTCTCATAGAAAGTATTCCTAGCCCAGCCATCCTGTGTTGATTGTTTCTTTCCTGCACAGAACTGTTGACAAACTATTGCAGACATTAACTTTGTGTCTGCTTAATTTCTCCATTGGAAGTAATCCTGAGTTAATGCTTTGTGTTTCCCTCTCTTATTGAATTGAGAGTCAAAGTAATGTTTTTCAAGTTAATATTTTGAGATGTTGTTTACCAACCTGCAAACTAATCAATATTCACAAATATAGAACGATGAACTGAAAATTAATGAATCTCTCCAGGGTCTTTTTTCATTTTATTTTTGCTTGCTTGAATTTTATTATACTCTTAAAGGATTTTCTTGGCTCTACTGGTGATTATTTGGCAGTAAGCGAACAGGAAAGCAGATTGAGAGAGAGGGGGAAGATATTCTGCAAAGGTCAAAAGGCCGGGGTGCAAACTTGTGATGACCGCGTCGAGGTTGTGCGATATGACCCTGCGCCACCACAGCAAACAATTTGCTTGAAGTTTTAAATTATTAAATTAAATGAGTTGTGCAAAATGGAACATACACAAAGAGTAAATTTGATTGAAACTTTGAAACTGCAAATATTCTGAAACTTTTACTGCATTTAGGAGCTAAGGTAAGATGTACGAAATAAACAAGACTCAGTTCACATTTTTTCCAAGTGTAATTATTTTCTATTGTCTCTAAAGGGAATGAATGATAAGAAGGAGCAAATATTATGTCACAGAAAGAGCCTCCAGTGCTGTTTACTTAGAAAAATGGCTTCTCCCAAGTGCATGGAAGCCCTCCAATCAAACACAATGATGCAACTAAAGTGAGCAGTAAATGTCAGTTTGCGGTGTAGCATTAACTTCTTATTACTGCACAGTCATTTTCATGATGGCACTTTTTGAAAATAATTGCCTGGAACTGCAAGGTGAGAAAATGGTATGTGGTCCAAAGTACAGATTGCAGTTCTGCAGAATTACTTTGACTGTAAAGGTTACTTTAAATTTCAGAAAAGTTGAGGCACTAAAAGTGATTTATCAAGCATGTCTTCCCTGCCAGCAAACCACTCAGAGCCACAGCGCTTGTGAACGTCAATATTTTTACCTGGAGATGGGTAAACCACGTAAATTTATCACTCCTCACTCCGTACCTCAACATAACATTTTACACGGAGCCATCCTAAAATGTGTGTTTATGAACAGATCTGTCAATACATCTGACCTATTACCTACAAGGGCTTGTCATGGGTACTATTTCAGGTTTACAGCCTTGCAGCATGAGAGCTGTAGTATTGACTGCTCACCTTCAGGAACACAACTGACATAAGGACAAGAAGGAAGGAAGAAAGGAGGCAGACGAAGAGCATGTTTTGGTTTTTTACACAGGGTTTCAGTTGTTGAGATTTGCAAGAGACTGCACCAATAACTTATCTTTGTACCTGGAAGGACATTATTCCCACTATAATTTTAGTTACTGTCTTTTCTAGCCTACACAAAGCTACCGCAGTCCTGCAAGAAAGAAAGCCATACAATGCAAAGACAAGTGATGTTCAAGGTTGTTTTATGGGCTTCACACAAAAGGCATCCATCACTACAGCTCGACAGTTTGGCAGTCGGAAACTTCACAAGTTAAAAAACCGGCGGCTGTGAAAACAGAATCGTTACTGTCTGTGTTAAGAGGTGGAGAGCAACTAGCCTAAAAAGTAGTTTAATAATGTTGATCCAAATTATATAAACTAGATACTCCGATTCAGGGTTATTAGATAAGTACAAGTTAGTCTCCTCTGGTCTAATTGCGTCTAATTCCACTGTGTGGTAAGAATCTCTGCTTGTAGCTTTCTGATATACAGCTGGCAGAAACACAGCACGGTGCTGTGGCCGTAGCCAGAGAAGTAGCTTTAACATCAACTCAAGTCATTCCTCGACTCAATGCGAAACAACGCATTACCACGTAGGAGACATCTGTACATTTTGGCAACATTTCACATAATGCTCATCCTGTGCGAATAGGGCTTTATTGTAAATATAACCTGGTTATTGGACTTTGTATATCAGCAATAGATGCTGACGCAAAACACAACAACATACTTTGAACAAAGCAGCCACTCCGCCACCCCCTCCGACGTCAGAACCACGTAACATAAAAGTGAACATGCTGATTCTGCGACAGCTAAAAGTTCAGTTTCAAACAATAAAGATCTAACGCGCCCCCACTTCCACCACCAGGCAACAAACAAACGCTGTCCTCTTCATCAAAATGCAACTGGAGTCGTCATCAATCAATTTCCTTTTTACTCCCAGCTGTGCCATCACGAGGCAGTGCCAACGCGCCGCCAAAATAAACATCACAAACAAGCTCGAAAGAGATTCTTCAAAGGGTCTTTAAAGCCAAATGGATAGATGAGGAAAATTAGTCTGAGGAGGGTGGGTTGGGGCGGGCGGTGGCGGCTCTCAGAACAAGTGCTACCAAAGCATTATTTACATTCTCAAGGGTTCATTTTCTTTGTGTTTTGTTCAGTGTGCATAAGGCTTCAATCCCCTCAATCATTCATCGGCTAAAACTCAAAGCGTTTCCCCTTTAAACTGAAAATTCATTCACATCTCGACTCGTATGCACTCTGAATGTATTTGCTCCAAAATGTTTGTATGTTACATTGTATACTGAAGTTGGGGAAAAACAAGACATATGTAGTTATTGCAAAAAAATATAGTTTGTCTTTTCTTTTTTTAAATCTAATTTGATTTGCATATCCTTGAAGCATGGAAAATAAAGGTTTAAACCAGCTAGTAGATTGTTTTGACAAGAAATGAATTATTGATTATAACACACAACTTCTACATCTTTTGGATTTAAAACAGCAGTGTTGAAGATTTCTGCTTACTAGAAATATACCTCTTCATTACAGTATACTTGATGTAAAGCAGTTTATCCAATAAGCTAAAAACAAGATTTTTATTTTTATTTTTTAAACAGCTCCGTACTTTGATGTTACGCCTCGAGTGAAAAAAATATTCGAGTTGCGCTAGACAACTTGAAAACATTTTAATCTTGGCTGTAATTGATAGGGAGGACCATCTCTTTGAATTAATGACTCCAAAAGGAGAGCTCTTTGATGTGAGCGAGGCTGTGACATTCAGATTTGAGCCTGAGTGAATCTGAACCAGATAGCTCTTCGGAAAAAGCTGACTTCGGCATTGGCTGGCTTTCATCCATCACATTTGATATCAGACAGGTAGATTTAAGCTCCTGATATGGATTCTGCAGAGATCTGGCCCAGTGGCAGCGTCGGGTCAGCTTGGGTTAGTGTTGTTTAACACTTTCTGTGTGATTATCGTTTGTAAGGGAAATACACTATTTCTGTTTGGTTTGGTTTTTTTCCCATCTTCCCAGGTTATAAATGTGATGCTAAAGTTTCTGCTGGCCGCTATTCCAAAGGAGAAAGACAAGAGAGCGTCCCATTTCCAAGTAGGACAGATGTGCGTTGATCTTCAAAATTCAGGAAATGGCTGCAAGAAAAGCTGGTTTTCTAAATCTGCCCTTAGCTACAAGTGAAACAACAATTAACGAGTTGGATACTATTGAAATAGCGTTGAAGTCGAAGGGTGGTAAATGTTGAGCTCACTGCCACCCTTAGTGAAGACGGAATGTAATTTTGACTTAAAAGTAAGGTTACAATACCAGCAGGAGAACTGGAAAGAGAACTGCTGCTTTATCACTACTCAGAGGGAGAATTAGCTCCTAGACCTGCTAAATTTAAATTGCAGTGGTTGCTTTCCTCTCTTGATCTTTTAAATAAGGCTAAGGGAGTGCACTCAAGGATTACTCCTGATGCAGCTAAAGACAGATGGTAAGAAGACACGACCTCAATAACAGGTTGCCCCGACTGCGAAAACAGATCATTTAGGACTGGAGGAGATTTTGCAGCAAATGGACAAATAAACTCTTTTTAATTGGTGCAAAAATACATATCATTACACCATAAAAGGCCTGTGGTGCAGATCAACAGGTGCACCTCGGAGAACCCGGCAGAATGCTGAACCGGGTGAGGAGAAATAAATGTTTCTGCAGCCCTCTTAAAAAGGGATTTATGTCGCTCGCTCGACAAGGCGTTGTTGTTTTGGAAGTGACGTACATCAAAGCAGGAGTGCATCCTGGCATGTTTAAGAGAGTTTGGCAGCATAGCGCACCGAACAGCCTCTGGGAAAACCACATGCTCAGACAACATGGGCGTGAATCAGTGCTAAGATGGACCTCTGCTCCCTTATTGGTGCAGATTAATGTTGAGAGCCAGTCAAGTGGGATAGAAAGGTGACCTTCATGGTCAGAGCCTCCAAGAGCAAAAATCATCCCCAACACTGACAGCGCTTCACGCATGTTCAAAACAAAACCGCTGCTCCTCGAGTTAAACTAGCAATAATTCAACTCTTCACGTTCTTTCTGGGCAAAAATGTTAGCATGCATCTCAGGAAAAACAGGTGTTAAATCATTCATTTATGATTGACCTCTTCAAGGCGGTTCTAGAGAGATACCGGCCTGTCACAGCCGATCTGCTTCAAATGACAACGTGGCCGCAAAGGTGCCATCGTTTGAACTCTGCAGGGGGAAATAAGTCAGGGGGAAGATGGAATTTAGCAGTTCAGCATAAACTACATTTATCGTCGGCGCATTATTCTGCCTTCCCGTCCAGGAGGAGAGGGTGAAAGAAAAGATAAAAAGACCAGCGGCACCTCCTCGATTAATGATCCTTCCAGAGTTCATTTAAAGGCTTTAAATGTGTTTTTCTTCTGCATGATTTTCTCCTCTATTCTTAGCGATGGTTCGTTTTTCCTTCTGCCTTTTCTTGGACATTAATTCCATCATTGCAAGCAGGTAAGTTCACAGGTCTGCCATCTTATCCACTGAATCATTCATCCATCCATTTTCCTACATCCTAATCCCTTACTGGGGTCGGGAGGGTTGCTGGTGCCCATCTCCAGCTATCGTTTCGGGCGAGAGGCGGGGTCACCCTGGACAGGTCGCCAGTCTGTCGCAGGGCAACACAGAGACAGACAGGACAAACAACCCTGCACACACACACTCACACCTAGGGACAATTTAGAGAAGCCAATTAACCTGACAGTCATGTTTTTGGACTGTGGGAGGAAGCCGGAGTACCCGGAGAGAACCCACACATGCACAGGGAGAACATGCAAACTCCATGCAGAAAGACCGGGGCAGGGAATCGAACCCAGAACCTTCTTGTTGCAAGGCAACAGCTCTACCAGCTGCGCCACTGGGCAGCCTCCACTGAATCATTTACCCCTAAATTTAAAAAAAAGAAGAAGTGAAAGGTTTGAGCACACTGCGATGAACTCTAAATAAAGATATATAAAACTCCCTGGAATTCACAATCAAATAAATGCGGGTTGCTTGCAAACCAGCGACCATAAAACCCACCGCACTTTGTCATGTGTCAAATTACACACTTACAGAAAAAAAAGCATTTTGCAGCAAAACACTGCACGACACTTTTTTCCAACCACATGAAAAATGAGAAAAGTTGCTGTCAAAGAGCGATAAGTTAATTTATGATACTTGTCATGATTCATATCCCAGAATATTGGATAAAGCATTTTGTGTGGAGCTGAATATGAGATTAAGCAACATCATGATCTTCAGATAATGTCTGAATCACAATAAAAAGCAGTGATTTTTTTATGTTAGATGTTATCTAAAGCGTTGCATGAGAATCGCTTATACTCGTCTAAGGTTAGTTTTATTGAATATAAGATTAAAATATTTTTTCAATATAAAAACAGTAATTAAAAAAAAATCCCCAGCATTTTCTTCAATTGTATGTCATGTTGATGTGAATGTAAAGGTTTATGTCAAATGATTATGTCAACAATACAGAAAATATTGTTGACAGTACAGCAAACAAAAAAAAAATAATCTAATTTCAGGTGAAATATTTTATGAAAAATATAGACAGATTAAAATTTTTTGGCAAAATCACAGGTTTTTTCTTAACATGAGAGCACTCTAGTGGTACTTACTTACACACAAGGCCAACATATAGTACAACAGAGTCAGGTGAGATGGTTTAAATTAAATCATATTAAGCTTATATTCATTTTTATTGTTAATTGATTTTCATTTCTTAAAATGAAATGAGAATCTACTAGTGAGGTCAAAACTCAAGATTAGAGATAATGAACCTCTGATCAGTTTTGCCTAGGATTTAATCTCAGCTTAGTTTAAATTTTAGATTGAATATAAGTTATTTTTTTATATAAATAAAAAAAGGTTGACTTTAAATTCTGTAACACTTTGGAAAAAGTTTTAATTATCTCCTTTCCTTTACTGCAAGCATCATCACTAACACAAACATGGGCAAAACTGTGTGGACTGTCAGCATTAGTCAAGAGGTGAAATTTTAATGAGAGTCTGGATGCACCTCCACTCTGATTTCCAGACTACACTGAAGCGCTGTGAGCTACCTGGAAGCATATGGTAATGCTGGATCAAGTGGTATGGATTGACAAGGACATACACTGCAGCCTCTTGCTACGCTTTCTTATTAAGTACTTTGGTCATCCTGTTATATTTGCCCAACGGTGTTTGGCTCCAGGGACACCCAAGGTGCATTGCTTAGCAGAAGGCAACAATAATAAACATCTCCTGCTATGGATGCTTCACCTTTCTCTCTTTTATACTATGACAGCATGCTCAGGTAGGGAGGAGGAGTGGGTTTGTTAAGCTTAAGTTGTGGAGGAGTTGGAAAAAATCTGTTTTATGTTTGTTGTTTTTTACAATGTGCTTGGTAATTTTGAAATCTGCTGTCATGAGTCAGACAAGACATAATGAAGGCTTGTGCTGATTTACAAGATGCTGGACACAAAGTTCAGAAATTAGACAAATTGTTGGCAATAAATCCATCCTGACTTTAGTTTACATAAATAATCTTTTGACATGCATTAATTTAGGTCAGCAGCACTCATGCTCGTACTATACGTTTAATTTATAGGGCTAGTGTTTGATTAACCTGTTAAAAATACAAACAAATGTAAATTATGTAGCCCTGGTGGATTGTTTTTTACATAACAGAGGTAGATTAGTACGCAGAGTTACTAAACCAACAAGATATGGAAAATAAAGTATCTGTCGTACACATAACTGAATTTAGATATATTTAACTTTCAAGTACAGTTAATGACTACTGCTAATCTCTTTGATATTTTGCTCTTAATGCTAATCGCCACTCTGTGTAACATTAACCGTCACACTAAATAAAATCCCAGCTGTATTTCTTCATCCAAGTAGTTTACTAAACATTTGTCACAGTTTAGCAGTAGTGTACACTGCGCTGACTTTTTATTTGCTAACATTAGCATTAGCTTAAGGCTGTGCAATGGTTCAGGCTAACATTTCCATCTGAACTATTTTCAGCGTTAGATATTCAGTTGTTCCAAATCTTCTCAGGCAAAGATATACTTCTTGAACTGCTTGTTAACAGAGAAACTGAATCAGGCGGCGTCGGATCAGCTGCATGTCAGCAACTCAGTGTATAGTTGTGAAGACAACTTACTGAAGTTCAAACAGAGAATCGGGAAATTATGGAATTTAATAAACCTGGGATGTTTGTGTTCAATGAGCTGTTCTCAGGATGTCAAAAATGACTGATCTCCTGGGATTTTCTCAGCCAGTCAACGGAAAGTTTCTCTTTTTTTAAACAGTGAGCAGCAGTTGTGTGTATATATATTTGCCTTATTGCTGTCAAAGCTGCGCTGACTCATTTCAGATGATAGGCCGGAGGACCTCTGCAAACCACTCTTTACAACTGGTATGCAGAATATCTTCTCTGAACACACAACCTGTCAACCTTAGATGCAAAGGCTGCAGCAGCAGAAACCATATCAGGCGCCAATTCTGTCAGCTAAGAACAGAAATCTGAAGCTAAAGTTTGCACGTCACTAAAATTCAAGAGCAGATTGGAAAAACTTCAGCTGATTATATGAGCCCCTCCCCCCCTTTTAAATAAAAACAGCAAAATCATGCCGTCATTCCCCCCCCCCCCCCGTGATTAGTCTTTTCTCTTTTAGGGAGCGAAGTTCATGATAATGCAGCTATACTCCATTATAATTATTCTTATTAGACTCAGAGGCATGATTTGAAATTCACAAATGGTAAACTGAGTTTTATTTGGTTTACCACCCTCATCTGAGACATTGCAAGGACTCGCTTAAAGAGTCAAAATGTTTCACTCAGGATCTATTTGGAGCAATGTAGAAAAAGCAATCCCCATATAGTTTAACCTTAAGCATATTTGTATCTTTGGGAGTTAAGATCATTTGTTTTCTGCAGTCTCTTTAAGTTTGTGAAAACATGAAACAATTGGAAACGTATGCTTCATTATCTTTATTACATCAGTTTATAGCAACAGCAACTCATTTGTGTAGAATAAGCGAAAGTCTAGTATACAACTTACTTTTTTAGAAGGATTTATACACAATCAGCTTAGAATTTAGGTTTTGAGGCTCCTGTCTTTGAGCTTGCTCTGAAAGCTGAGACGATTATAGAGGACTAGAAGAAAGAAGTTCATTTGGCAGCGTAAAGGTGGCAGGTCAGTTGCTCTGAGTATCATACCATCTTCTCTAACCTGAATTTATCAAAAATACAGCTTAGAGGAAGACTCCCTTGGCCCTTTTCACCCCCCCCAAAAAGAGCCAGAGTGACAACCATCACAGGCTGTTCCCTGTAGCTTTAACCTGCAAGTCACTGTGTGCGGCTGCACCGTACGACCTTCTGAGGTATTAACTGACCCTAACTGCCCCTTCAAAACAAGGTGGTCTTGTTACAGGATGGGCCACTGAACTCAAAAATATGTATTTGGCAAAAATTGCCATAGATGTTTCGTGACTTGGAAAATGAACATATCAGGATTTTCTTTATAGCTGAGAGATTTACCACACAAGCAATTTCAACTCTTCCTTTGGTTTTTGCACCAGAATTATGATGCAGGTCTTCTTTTGCACATGTCTGCAGCAGCTCTATTTCATTATTGCATTTTCTGCCATCCACACTGACAAGATGTTCTTTCATTTTGTTGCACTTTTGAGCAAAAGTGCCTTGTGAAAGCCTAAAAGCTAGGCCCACTGGTTCTGTCACTCAGGTTTCAATGCATTTTCCAGAGTAAACACAGCTATAGATGCAGCTTGAGTTTGTTACTAATGATGCATCCAGCCGGCATTTTGGCCGACATGCTTGATATTCTGAGACAACCCCGCCGCAGCAAATTGTTCTTGGTGAAAATAAGAAAAGTGGAGCGCTTAAACTGTTTTGTGCCTCTCAAAAAGCCATTGTGTTGCCTCAGCAGGAGTCAACATCACACAGCGAAAGAGAAAGAATTGATTTGTCTTTTACTGTAAGTCAACAGTAATTGACTGTGGCTGAGCACTTAAAAGACATTTCAATCCCTGCAACACATTGGGGGTAAGGGAATTAGTACCGGTGGGTTGCCTTTGTGTTTTTGTGTTGAATGAAAACAAATTTTTGAAATAAGTTCAGAATTACTGGCTTGCTATATTATTTTACATTTGGTTTGATGTTGGACCCAATGTCAGCTTGCTAATGCTTTCATCGTGATAATACAACATCTGAAATGTTTTCTTGTGTTCTGTTTTTTGTGCATCTGGATTTTCTTTCCTTCTTAAATCAGCGAGTCTTTTTACCTTGGTTTGTTGTTTCTTTGCATCTAGTTCAGTTTAGTTTGTGTTCTTGGAGGTCTGCCTGTTTGCTTTCTTCCACAGCTCTTCCTAATCCCTGATTAACTCACCTGCTTCCAGCGACATTGTGAACTCTCCCCTCTGTATATTAAAAGCTTGCTGGTTTTCATTGGTCGTCGTTTTTTATCCTATTACTCTGCCTGTGCTCGTTCCTGGTCTCCTTGTCCAAATTCTGTAAGTTACCCTTAAATTCAGCACAATGACAATTCGCTTTTCACACAGAGAGCAATATCTCATGATGTAATAGGTGGAAACTTCACAACTCAATATTGCACCTAAGCCTGTTCCTGCAATCTCAAAGATTGAACATAGCATTTATTTTATGAGGTAGGAAGACGGACATATCAGGGCAAGGAGTAGAAGCTAGTAGTCCTACAACATGTATTTTTTAAAAAGATTATTTAAAAAAACATCTTTTTTAAAAATAAAAAATATTATTTTTTTGATGACGCTTTAATGTGGGTCATTATGTAAGGAAGACTCTTTCAATTTTTTTTGCATTATTCCTTCTGACATGAATGGTGATGATGCAGAGAGAGCCTCTGACCAGAAAACCCGCCTACAATCTCTGATGGTCCTGATAAGCTGTTGGAAGTACTGATGACATTAACTGAAACCTGCTGTTCTTTGAAAGTGGGTGGTTTTAGCACCCTTTCAATCAGAAGAAATTCTTTAGATGGTTCTATGTGATCTAATAGCATCCCAGGATGTCTGGGAATGCTGCAGACATCGTACCTGCAGAAGAAATAAAATCATTTGGCAATGACTTTAGCAATTTGCTGTGATTAAGCAGCTAAGGAAAGGGGACCAATCTTTTGGTTTATCGTGCCTAAGTGAAAATTATAATTTATATAAACAGAATACTCCAACTTCAGCCTTGATAGCTACTATCCTGCAATATTTAGATTCATTCCTGCTCCAACAAAGTTGAATCAAATAGTTAAATGACCCCTTCAGCATGTCATCTAGTTTGGCAAAGGTCTGTAATGAGAGATTCTGGTCTGTAGGAACAGGAATGAATTTAAAAGCGTCTACATAAGTCTCTTGCAGTAGACTTATGTATACTGTAAAAAAACAGACCTAATAGTTGCTTCTTATTTAGTAAAATGTTGTAAAGCTGCCACCAGACTTTGCTGTCATTTGTAATATTCTCTAGTGAGATCCTGTAAAATGTTCTGATAGCTATAACATTCTAAAACAGGTAGAACGCATTCCAAATAATAAGCTAACACTAGTAAAGTCTTTATTTCAGAAACATTTGGAATAGCCTCCGATCTTACAGTTATTACCACTTATATACCAGAACTGAATGAAGTAACATCAAAGACAAGAAAACGTTAAAAAGTCAGTATGGGTTGGCAATCTTCAAAGTTAGAAGTAATAAAATGGATGCAGCTTCTGATTTCCCTAATTGTGCCCGATAACTTTTTGTTGTTTCAGCACTCCCATGAAAACTTCTGCAATTAAAAGATTCAAAAAACAGATAGTCGCGATAAGATGTCCTTGACGGCAACAATGACCAACTTTGATCTAAGAACGCTGCTCTCTGGGTGGAACAACTGCAAGCAGCTTGTTAATTCTGAGGCCACTTACTCCAGCACTTGGCTGTGTTGATTAATCTCCAACTGAACCCCTACTATGCCGCTTCTCCCACACTGTCCTTTTGTAAAACTTATTTTAACTTTCACAGGCCCTGGTTGAGAGCGATCCAGCTTGCCTGAGCCTGACGACGTTCATCATCCACTCATTACGGCACAAAATGGCTGCTGGATCCCCTCGCCTGCCATTTCGTCACATCCGTTTCCACAAAACCAGTGAGAGTTTTTACGTCCAGCTTTACATTCACCTCAATAATATAAAAGATATGCAACTCTTTTTGATGTTTCCAGTGCTTTCACACTCAGCAATAGCAAATATAATGTAGATATCATAAGTAAAATAAAAAATAATAACTCTTGTCAGCTGAGCGATCAAAGAGATGTTTGAAATGAAGAGGCTTTTGTGTAGGATTTAAATCTCCGAGCGTCTGATTGTGATGTTTACAAAGATCCTTGGAGAGAGGCAGCTGCTGGTGTTTGTTTCAATGCTCTGCATTCATGAATAGATTGTGAAAAAATTGCATTTATGCACTGCGTAACATCAACACCATTTATGAAGCACCATTAACAAAGATGTTTTCATTGCTCGATTTTCTCATTCACAGCAGAATAATGTTCGGCAGTTGGTGATTTGTTGTCAGCTTGTGTAGGCCATTGATAGAATAAAATTGCATTGTACACATCAAACGTTTGTTTGCATATAATCAGTGAAAGAAATGCCTTGCTAATCATTTTTGATGAATGATATGTTTGAACCTGTTCTGTTTTGGGTGAACTAATAACACAGCATAAAATTTAAGTGTATTTTTAGAAACAAAAACTCTTTGGATACATTTAAATGTATTGCAGATTTCTTCTAATCCTAATGAGCACATATATTTACATACACCCCTGCTAATGTTTGGTTAAACTGTAGCAACAGTCATCAAAAAATGTGTCCCAATATGGGCTTGATATTTGACCACATTTCTTTTCACGAATGTTAAAAATGTTTATTTAAATCAGCTGATTACCTGGCACAGACTTGACTTCTGTCAGGTCATTCCACCTGCTTGACCAAAATAGGAATATCAGCATTCACAGAGAAATTTTTACATCACCATGAATTGACAGGGTGGCAATAAAAAATCCTGTCCTCCAAAACTGAGCCCTTCAAGGTCTTCTAAAATTTGCAGCTGCTGATACGGACAAACCAAATGGCTTCTGGAGAAAAGCTTTGTGGTCATGGGAGACAATTATTGAGCCATTTCAACTATATTGACAAAAGTAACGACAGGGGGGTCAAACCTTTTACACCTGAGGATCCTGTACCAACTATCAAGCTCAGCGGAGGCAGAATTGTGCTGCGGGTCTTTTCTGCTGCCACTGTTATTACTGCAGTGCACAAAGTAGATGGACTGCCTCCAAATTCTTCAACTTTACATAAACACAAACTAACTATTGGCACAAGCAGGTGTTTCAACAGGACAATGATTTCACACACAGGCATCTGAGCTGGTTTTCAGAGTGGATGAAGCAGGTTGACATATTCATTACACACCAAACAGTAAAAATAAAAATAAAAATGTAACATCACATTCCTCCCATCATGAGTATATGTAAACTTTATTAACAATGCATCATTTATGTTAAAATATTTTAAGCTTTGACAAAAAAAGTCAGCATTTTAAATAAATAAATGAAGGTACATTTTAAGAAGTGTATCATATGCTTTGTTCACTAAATCTAAACTATGAATCTGGATCTTACAATAATGAATAAAACATACATCTCTGCAAAAGTCTAAATTAAGTTTCCATCATTGAAGGGAAAATATTTTCAACAAAAACTAAGGAATACCTGGGATCTGGGAGATCTTCTGTTTGAATTGCCTTTTACTACTTTATCATCCTCTGTAAAAACCTTGTGCTGCTTTATCTCTGAGTCTGAGTCTCCTGCAGATAAAACCAGCAGCGAAGAACGCAAGTATAACAAGAAAGAAAAGAGTTGGGCCTTTCACTCAGGTTCAGACAGAACCAATATCCCAGAGCATTCCCACAGTGGAGCTGGCATAAATAAAAAACGCCTGAGTGGAAACGCATTTCCAAGGGAGCACCGGCTGAAAGGGAGGAGGACGACTCCTGCTTGCTTTGCTCGCTTTGCTAGCCAGCCTGTCACCCGTTTTCAGCACGTCACAACAAAGTGGAAGCCGTTCCACATTCGACTCCAATTGTCTTGCGAGTCATTACATTCCTCTCAACGTGGCACCCATTTCACTGCTGACACGGCTCCCTGTCACCACTGAATCACATTGACATTCACAAAGTCATTCTCCACTGGGACCAGTGCCTTTAAATACGCGCATCTGCGTGCGGGTGTGTGTGTGTGTGTGTGAGAACAACCGGGCATGAATGTCAGTTTTGAAGATACTGGGAATAGAGGACTTCTCCAAAGGTACCTATTATGGCTCTTTAGTAGTCGCTCACCGGTTACTGCTCAGCATTCGTGGACTTAATTGAACTGTTTTCACAGATTTGCAGCGATATTGCTGGGCATGGACTTTTAGTTGACCTATTGAGCAGTGTGAGACTCTGGGTATACTAACCTGTAGGCCCCTTACATGTGGATGTGAGCAACAATTAATCCATTATGCATGAACTTCCTCCTGGGATGACCGAGGGAAACACGGCCAGAATACCAACACAGTAATAATGCAGACTCTCACCCACTGTACAGAGAAGCAATCAGATAGAATCTCATCACCTTAAAAAGACAACAAAATCGATATAAAGGTTGCACTGGACTGATGGATGCTCTGCCGCTGTGCAGCGTAATGAGCCCATAGCTGCAACAAAATTATGCAAATGTTCGGATATAACTGTTACCGTGATGAGAGCCCAGAGTAAATGCTTCAGGATGTGCTCAGATTCATTTGCACTGTGACAGCAAATATCTTTATTTCATTATAATATCCAAACATTGTCAGGATGAAAATACCTGCTCTTATAAGATATTGATGAAGACGAAATATATTGCTTTACACAGTTTGGTGTGGCGTTGAGATATCTTTTAAGCGGCTCTATTGTGAGAGCAACATATAGCCTAAAAATGTGTGAGGGGCGGGGAACTCAAAGGGCGACATCAAGGTGGACAAATTAGTGAAAAATTAAATAACTGAAAAAAAAATTATATATATATATATATATATATATATATATATATATAACTATCCAACAGCTTCCAAAGGGCAGAAACATTATACTTAAAACACCAAATTCTGGAATCAAGAGAATCCAAATGAACATTCATATATTTAGTGGAAGGACTTCAGAAGAAACGTTATGTACAGGCTGGAATCTGTGAATTTAAAAGTGGCCTATGGTGAGCCCCATCTGCTTTCATTCCTTACCACAGTGCTGAAACACCACTTCTGATTAAAAATAAATAAATATAAACAGATTTTGGATGAAATTTAGGTGGAGGTTATTTCTGCTCCACATGTGGCCACCATTGTTACAATAAAATGCATGAGAAAAAAACAACTAGTTTTTATTTTTAACTACTACAAACTGCATTAATTTGTCAGTGAACCATGTAGAGGTGTGTAAAAATGTGGCAGTAGTGAATGGAAGTAGTTGAAAGTCTTGCTTTTCCCCTCATCATTGTGATTTTGTTGTTCTGGTGTAATAGTACCACAGCAAAGCAGCTTTCAAATTACTATTTCATGGATGAAGATGTCATGTTGGTTTCCCCACCTGTTTATTGGCCCTAAAAAGTTACAATGTGCAAAAGGTAAACCTAGCAGAAGAAATGAAAGTGAAAATATCTACATAGTCATTCATTTGTCCTGGGAAACAAGAATAAAACAAGTAGCTGCTTTAGTGATTTTTCTTCCATCTGTCGAGATGTACGAGGAAGCTTTGGAATAAACAGTGCTCGGCTGAATTTGTTGTGCATTTACCTTTAAGCTTTGGGTTGTTTGTTCTTTTGAAGCCAGTATTCCAATTATTTCATAATCCTTGCGCATTAAATGTCTCGTCAATAACCAGCCACAGAAAGATTAGACGTATTTCTATTAGATCTTCTTTTTCTTAATCTCTTTCCAGTCTAAAATAATGTTGAGTCATGCTCTCATGTTCCAGATCACATGTTATTAACCATATGGCAATGCCTTCCTGTTTTAGAGGAATATGGTTATAAAGGTTGTTTTGTGTGTACAAAAATGTTTTAAAATTAGTTAACATATCACGTACAATCTGCATTTCATTTGAAAAGTTCTGAGTTGCAGTTCAGTAAAAAAAATATGATAATGAAGATATTGTAGAATTTCAAGAAAACACTACAAGACAAAGCATAGACACATACACTTAGGCTGCAAAGGTCATTTGCTTGCTACAATCTGGTATAAAAGTACATGTAATTCACCGCTTTATCATATTTAGCGTTATTAGAGAAGCCATTTTAAGAGCTGGAGTAGTCAATACCAAACAGTGGCTTCATCTTGAAATATCTATTAAAGTATTACTGGCAGTAAAAATAATATGTGCAACACCACAATACAGCAAGGGTTTCTCCCAGTCATGATTATTGGCAAATGAGTGTCATATTGGTAATTTGTTGAATCTGAAATAGTCTTTTTTTTGTGCAAACCTGGCACAGGTAGTGGCTTAAGTCCCAATAGTCATGCTTTTTCTTTAAAGGTAATGTTAAACATCTTGGGAAATTAGCTTTCACTGTTACAATAATGACTTTTACTTTCTTCTGCATTGGTACCAATGCCTGTAGGTGTGTGATGTTTCTCTGGAGCCAAGGGGCATCATTAAAAAGTTGAGAATTAACAATAGTTCAGGTGGGGGTTTCCCCTGTTCATGTATGTCTTCACAGAGTATCTGGACATATTTAACCTATTCCACTGAGCACCAACCGTAATCTGTGGGCATCTAGAAGCGAACCTTAAAGAGAAATGGGTCTTTAGCTATGTTAGAAAAATTATACAGAACAGTATGAATCAGACTCTCAAGCAGCCCAGGGGACAAAAAAGTGCCAAAATTAATTCACTCAACTTTTTCCTACAGACAGAGATAAGAGTCTGACAGATTGAATAACTGAAAATAAATATATCTGGCTTTTATTTAACCATGTTTGTAAAGAGATGTTTGAATTAAACTTTAAAAATAGAGCTGGAGGGCCTGGGAATGAATCGGTACCTTTAAACAGTGCTGTCCGTTTGCTCCCATGCACAGATTAGCCAACGCTACACCAGAGTTTGTTTTGCCTCGCATTGTGTTACACATGGAGGCCAAACAGTTCTATCTTGATATCATCTTACCAGAGCACTGTCATGGGAAAAAAGACAAAGAGCAGAAGAATGTCTGGAGGACTAAACACAAGGCTGGCAACACAGTAACACTGTAAACTGACACACAGAGACGGCAGCAGCATGCTGTGGGATACTGTGCAGCTGGTGGCGTTGCTGCACGACACAAAGTAAAGGAGGACTATCTCTAAACTCTACAGCTCATGTCAACAACTAGTTGTTTCAGGCAACAGATTTTTCTACCAGATCTGTGGTTTCATGCAACTAGAGTCACAGGCCTTCTGGTCGCTTCTCTAATTGAAGTTCTTTTTGCCGCCATTTGAATTTAGGTGGAAGGCAATTTCTTTGTAGGTTAGCTGTTGTGCCATACTCCATTTTTGAATGATGGAAGATCATCAAGAACTGCAAGCTGAAAGTCAATTTGTCATTTTTGTTTTTTCCGTGAAGACTTTGGTGACACATAAATATGTACGTTTTACTACAGTATAATGAACAGCCAGCATAGAAATTGCCAGCAATAGAAACTTAGATTATTGCCTTAAAAGTGTTTATTTCTTCACAATCCTTGCTAAGGAAACTGCACTCTTCAATAAAATCAAAGTCACCGGATGCTTCCACTACACAATGACAAGCAAAAGGCATGAGCTTGAGCTTCCAGCAATGCTTTCACTAAAAGTTTTCTGAGCAAGAAAAGAAATTAGAAGGATGCAGTTTGACTATTGCCATGTCACACGGGTGGGAACTTGAAGTTAACAAGATCGCTGCAGTTCTGTAGCTGAATGTGCAAGTGCTCTCTCAGGGATAAACTCCTACAAATCATTTAATACTTTGAACATTAACTGAAATATCAGAATACAACTGACCCTGCTCTCTCGCCGTTTTTGCCTTCCCTGTGTTATGATTGCATTTGTGCATGGGCAGCTTATGTGCTTCTATGAAACTGAACCAGGGCAGCTTTGCAATCAGTCAGACAGTCTTTTCTTCTGGTGCTTGGAGTTTTACTTTGATTCAATTGCTTCTGTGTGTGTGTGTGTGGGGGGGTGTGTGTGTGTGTGTGTGTGTGTGTGTGTGCATGTTCATTTGCAGCCACCCCAACGAGGAGGGAGAGGAAGCTTTGGGATGAGGGGGCTCGCGTGAAGGAGGATGAGGATCGAGGCGCAGAGTTAGAAAGAAGAATTATTGTTAGCTCTTGCCATGTCAGCTGTGCCGATGAAGAGGCCAAAACAGCTGCAGTCTATCCACCATCACCACACTGTCTCTTTATCCCTCCTCCCCTCGTCTTCTCCTCCCTCTGGACTCCCACCCAACATCAAAGGCAGTCTGTGACACGGCTTCAGCTGAGCTCACTGGGCTGGCTGGACTTGCTGCACTTAAGGCCATCCAAGGTTTGATACTATATGAACATCCCCATAGTGAAGCAAGACAGGCACAAACTTTGTTCTTTTATTTTTGTCTCATTATATTCCATCCGGTGCTTTGGCTCTCTGGCACGGACCAGCATGCTCACGGTCCCTATGCTTTCTCAGAGATCACCCTGCCGACGGTTGTGTAATAGCCTCTCGCTGGCATCACCAGGAAAAAAAGAAGAAAAAATAACCCTGCCAAGGCAAACGTTTCCCGAGACATTTTTCTCTAATCTCCATCAAAGACGCCTCAATGAGAAACCCTGCGTACACCACTCTGCACCTTTCACAGAGGAATATAGAGCTGACTGTGGCAGTAGCACAACTAATCTTTGTTGAGGCAGAGTCTAAAGACGTTAGGCTTCTTTTAAAAAATGGGAACGTAAAGTTCTGGACTTGTGTGGTTCACGTTGTTCCTGCCGTCGATCCTAAATGAGGAGAGGTCACTTCAGTACCCATTGTGGGACACAGTGCATCTCTGAGGAATGGAGCAGGGAAGGTGGCCAGTTAGGCACCTGCTGGGAAGCTATGAACACATCAGGATTCGGGCATGGCTGCACGTTTCGGTGCTTCAGAGAAAAAAGTTGAATATCTTGAATTGCAATAAATAAAACTACTTTGGGACAGAACTAAATTTCAGTGTAATTGTTTCACAGATTATTTTAGTTATGCAGCACAGTAGCACAGTTGTTACTTTGCTGCAAGAGGATCCTGTTTCCAGAAGCCTTCTGCATGGGGTTTTAACTGACTCCCTATAAATACATGGGTTCCCTCTGAATACTTTGGCTTTCTCTCATGGCCCAAAACGATGCATGTAACATTAATTGGTCTCTCTGGAGTGGCATAAGTGTTTCTGTGCATTGCCATCAGTCCTGTAGATTTGTGTCACCTCACACAAGACTGCCAACCCGTCCGGGGTGTTTCCTGTCTCAGAGTTAATCAGTACTGGAATTGGACAGGAAAACACACCCTTACAAACTTGTGTGAGAAAAGAAAGAAACCACACTCTGACATAATTGTCTTGTGGTTTTAACTGTTAAAATGATGCTGAAGACTGGAAGAATTTGAAACTCTTACTAGCCCTTCTAGCCCCCTTGGAAAAACTGCAAGTCAGTTGTTAGGGATTTTTCCTGGTAAGCAGAATAGTAATAATCCTTTGGCTACCACCATAACCCCACCAATCAATCCTTAACAGGTAATGTTGTTTGAAAGCAGCTAAACTAACTCAATCAAATGAGTAAACCCTTTTACATAGGTGTCTAAAGATGCATCCCAATTTGAAAACAGTCATCACATATTACAGATCAGGTTTCAGCGGAAGAGAAGAAAACAATGGAATAAAATTTAAAACAATAGAAAAAAAACAAACGAAGGCTTTGGAAAAAACGCACACATAGGGCAAGTAACATCAGAAACTATATTGAGCTGGAAAACTACCATCTGCCTGTCTTTAAGATGCTTGTTCCTGGTGGGTAGTTTGTAATCTCAGGGTTCTATTTAGCAGTCAAAATGGCAGCTAGTCATTGGTCAAGACAAATACATCTTTCATTGTTTCATTATCTCAGCAATTTTCTTCAAATTATTATTATTATTATTATTATTATTATACCTAATGTTTAAGTCAAAGAATTATTGGTTTTTACACAAAAAGCAAGGCAACATTTTTAAATATTTGAACTCTATCAGCATTTCATGGCAACAAAATTAGTGGTGATGCAGACAGAAACGTTCTGTTTTCAGGGCTTGTATTCCTCCTCTAATGAGGATGAAGAACACTGTGTGCTGTGAGCATAAACTTTCTCTTAAATGAATGGAAATCTGATATCGAAAAGGTGTTCAGAAAAAGAAGGACTTTTTTTCCTCCCATTGTCACTGAACACTTTTTTTCCCAAATGGAGACTATGAGGCCTAGGGAAAGGAGAACCTTGCTGTCAAGTCTTCTGACAGTGCTGGGGGATGATCGATGGCGAGGTGTAAGCTTAGCAACTGTGAAGTCAGGTAGCATAGGCTACACACACAAAGACTGGAGAAAAAAAAGCAGATATGTTCAATGGACGTCGTAGCTGCTAATACAAGATCTGTCTCTTTGTCTGAACAAGTGTCAAAAATGTGTCAGAGTAATTGAGCTGCTCTCTTCTTTCATTAATTAAATTTCAACACCTACATAATTAAGGGACTACTTTAATGAAATCTCTTGCGCTGGAAGCTGTGAGGGGAGATAGCATGTATGATGTGATAATGAGGAAGAACATGTTAATGTACGGGCAAAATCTTAAGGTGTTAAAACACAAGATCTTCATTTTCACTTTGTGGATGACATGAAAGATTCCCACAGTTTTTGTAGAAGCAGAAGCCACCTCTAGTGTGGCCCGTTCTGACCCATCTAATTCATCTCAAAATGGTAGTAAGAGAGCAGTATGGAAATCAGGCAGCAACTCTTACTGAATACATGCTTTAAACACTATGCTCATGCAGACATGGAAATAGTAACACTATAGATTAATGGTTTTATAAAGAGCAAATGAATCGGAGACAACTCAAAACAAAAGCCACTAACTTTCTCAGGATGACTGTATGGGCTTGCAACCAAGAGGATACACCTCAAGCTTCTTCATGAAAGAAACCAGAGATTGGCAGGCAAGGGTCACAGGAGGTAAAGTGGAAATGGAGTCCTGGGCAGACTTGATTCGGTTAAAATCACATGGAGTGGAATCTGTCACTAATATTTGGAATAGAAAGGGGAAGATAAAAATAATAGGAGACAACCTAGGAACATCCATGAGGAGGCAGAGGTCTTATTACCCAAACAAGGGACGGGCAAAACACTAAGGACAACTCAGAGAAACAAAGTTGACTTTGTAGAAGTCAGACGAGAGAAGAATTCAAGGCACAGAACCGATGTAACGAGATCAAATGAGAAGGAAAAAATACTGGCAGTAGCTCTCAATAATCTGGCAGAGACCAGGAGGCTGCAGGGCGTTTAAATAGCGTGGATCACAGGTGAGCGATATTGCACTGATTGCAGTGGAGGAGGTGGGTGTGGTGGTTCATCATAACAGCTGACCAAAAAGACTACAAAGCCTCTTATATGCGAAAAGAAAACATCTTGAACAACACCTCTACTAGGGCAATGTTTTGTGGACTAATGAGAATAAAAGGGTAACTTTTTAGAACATGTCCCTGTAGCGTCTGGTGGAAAACTAACTTTTCAGGCAAAAGAAAATCAGTGACAATCTGGAGAAGGTTTCATATTGTAATGGAAGGAGGCATAGAGGCTGTTATCTGGTGAAAAGATCCTAAAGAAGAAAATACAACTATCAGTTTTTGACCACAAGTTAAATGCACACTAACAAGTCCATTTCTCAATTTGAAAACTGGCTTTTTACTCTGATATAAAAATTGTTGATCTAATGTAGGTACAAAAAACAACATTAGGAATTTTCATGCATTTCTTAGCATCCAAATCAAACCCAGTTGAATTTGTAGTCCAACAAAAAATAGCTAAAGTAGCGTTTTTATAGATTTATCTTTATAGCCAAAAAGCAAAATGATCAATCATTTGAACAAAAACTTAAAGTTTGATGTGACTAATAATTAACTATATTTTGTCCTTTAGAGAACAGAATGTCTGAAAACAAACTTTTCAACCTGTCATATGAAAAGGCAAAAACCGAAAACAAAGACCATTTTAAAAACACCCCTGTGTATTATCTACCTCATTATCCCTGAGCATTTTCTCATTGCCAATCAGGATTAAAATACAAAGAGAAGATTCGTTCTAGGCTGGTTATAATTCGATATGCCTGTGCATGCAGGCAGGTTTTTTGAAAAATCCCAAAGGCTTTTTTTTCCCCACACATTTCATTTGAAATATGCTGGATCTCTGTTATTATAGGCAGTTTAACGTATAATACGCTATGCAACCCAGACGGAGAGAGCATAGCACAAAGACATAGAGCTGAGGGAGAAATATACATATTACCTTGCATATTTTTATATTCTCTCCCCGTTTTTGGCTGATCCCCGCTTGCTCGCACGCTCGCCGTCACACACATACCTAATCCTAGGAGGAGATTGTCAAGAGTCCTATGCATAATGAAGGTGGATATTTCTGCGCTCATAAGTAGGCCGGGTAATGGAAATTGTAACAACGCCTTGCAGTTGGCGCACCTTTGCGCCGCACCACAAATAAAGAGCTGTTTGCTATCAAACACAAGCAGGGATGGAGGAGAGCAGGAAGCGGTGCGTGCTGCACTACGAGAAGATTATAGAGGGTTTTGCTTGCCGCCCATTCAGCACATTTCTGCGAGTTAGAAAACTCAGAAGGGCCGCAGCTTATTTCAGCGTACGATTGATGATGGGTCCAAACAATGGGCCCCCTTGCAAAAGTCAGTTTAATGAGTACAGAGTAGTTCCATCCTGTCGCCAGTGCATCTCCCGAACCCAACCCATTAATGACGCTACGGAGGCGAGGTGAAGAGGTCCAGTGTCAGGGGAGGAAATGTGCAGCTTCAAATCCTGCACCTCTAAAAGAGATGTTTGGGAGTCGGGGCATGATGAAAGCGAGGTCAAACGGTGTAGAGAGAGATTTATTCATGGAAAGGTTCCTACAAGGTAGGAATTGTGACCGTGAATAACAGAAAGAGGGATGCAAAATGTGCAGTTTGCTTCTAAGTTGACCTCACCTTCATCACACTGAGTTCTAGTAGCAGCAACAGGCTACAACTAAGTGCTATTTTAAAATCTGTAATTTGACAAAAAAAAAAAAAGAAAACATTTTCAGCAGTCACTGTTTTAAAATGTGTGCACTTTTAAGAAACAGTCAGTGCAAGTAGGAAAATAATAGTTTGGTTCCCTGGTCTCAGAAAGGCTCTTCATGCTGAAGTTCTAGATTAATTAAGCTCTGGAACAAGTAAACCATGTAACTTTTTGAGAAGGGTACGTTATCTCAAAATGATAAGTTCAGGACAATGGACAGTGACTGAGCCACAAAGGGCAGCTTTTCCAAGATTTGAAAATCAGTGACTGCTTATAGTCTTCGAGAACTGTTCTCTGTTGAGCAGTCACACAGCAATACTCTACATTACAGGTTATCTTACTTTACTACTGCTTTGTAAACTTTGAAGTTTTTCATACTTTGTCATATTTCAACCACAAACCACCATGATGCCACTTCGTTTCACTGTGGAAGGTGATGTGACCAAGGTGCCATTAAGTATTAGTTTCCCCCTCTTAGCATTTTGCATGTAGGCCAAAAAGTGTTAGTTTGGTTCCATCTGACGACAGCAACTTCTTCCATATTTGGAAATACATGGCTTGTGATAAAACTGCAAATAGACTCATGTTTGTTAAAAAAAGCTGAGGCCTTTAATCATAATACAAAGGTAATTTTTAAATTTCACACTGAAGGACTGTTTACTAATTAGGTGAATCCTAAACAGTTGGTTACAGCAGATTTTAATTATGGGCATTTAAGTAAAATAAAATACAAATCACACTTAAATATTGAAAACCATGTATCATTTTCCTTCCACTGCACAACGATATACTGCAAAATTTTGATCTCTCATCAAAATTCCTCTAAAACAGATTGAAGCTCATGCTTGTAACAGGATAAAATGTGAAAGCCTTGGATACAGGTTTTCAAATTTTCATGCAGTTTAGTTTGTGACTGATTTTTTCCCTGCGCTTCCTTCCGTACGTGCTCACCGACAGCTTACTGCACTGGACTGAACATCTCTGCTGATCAACAACACATTTTAAATAATCCATTTAAACCTCACTGTTCTGTCTACTGGAACACACTGGAGCTCTTCTCTATGACTGATTGTTTTGCTAAATTACTAGTGTGACTAAATTCCCTCAAAAGATAGTGAACAACTTAAAAGCCTGATTGACTATTTAAAAAAATAATGCTGGCTCCATTATGCTTTGGGAAACCAAAGGCTGGCATCCAGTAGAGTCAGAGGTAAGGAGGAAAATGGAACAGCAAAAAAAAGTGAATGTGCATGGGACATAAAGGTGATGGGCAAACCCTGAATGTGGAGAGAAGTAATGAGTGGAAAATTGATGAGTTAGTAGGCGGCAGTTTTCAAGGTCCCTCCGAGCCTCTGGATGACTCTTTATACAGATTACCTATGATGCAATAAAGTAGTAAACTGGTAATTGTAGTAGAAATAAAAAATGAGGGATACTGATTGAGTCATTAACATAAATAAAACGGATTATCCACAGTAAAAACTTTCACTGCTATAAGAAAAGCATAGTTCTGTCTTTTCATTGTTTAAGGTAAACTTTTGACTTTTTATGTCCATTGACAAATTTTGTTGCAAATTGGCATTTTATAAATAAACTGAAGTAAAAATGTAAACTAACTGGACACAACAACAGCAGACCGTGTTTTGCTAAATCTGAACCAACTGCTAGAGTTTCTGGTCCTTTATTATACTTAAAATAAAGCTTCAGTTTAACATATTAGTGACAGAATAAATTTATTTGTTTTTACTGTGAAAGTATTTTCACTTTTTGGTTGTCCAGTCGGTCAATCTTAGCTATTCAGATGGACAAACGGACAGATGAGCAGACAACTGAATAGATGTTAATGAATTCAAGTGACTTGCAGGTGAAAGCAAAAACCAGTAAATGTTCTCTTATGTTTATTGCTTTTTTTATGGTGTAGACAAAAACCATTTTATATTGACAGAACTCAGCTTTATCTATAGATGGTACAGGCTATATCAGAGCAAATATATATTTTTATTAATATTAATTAAAGCATGCTCACAGATCATCTGGGAACCGAAGATCGATCCTGCAGGCCAGAAAGAGCCAAGTCAAAATACCCCCATTCGAATATCCTCACTACAAGGGAGACGGACAATAAAGACCCAATGATATCAATGCTCGGGGCAAAAGAAGCTCATAAAACGAGTAGTGACTTAAAATATGGGCCACTGTGTTTTCTCTCAAGTAATGAGGGCTGTAATATAGCTGATGAAACCAGGAACCCATAGGGTGGAATTCCGAAAGAGAAAGCATGGAGGCCTTTGATTACAAAGCCCTGGGCTCTGTTCACAATGCAATAACCCAAAAGGCTGCTGAAATCAACTAGGTTTTACATTCACTGCATTGTTTCTGAAAGATGGCTCACAAAAACCCAAACTGTGCCATTACAATGGCGGTCAGAAGAAGAAGATCACTTTGAGCTCTGCGTTCTTTGAAGGCATTTGTCTGATCTTTTTTTTTAAAACCATAAAAACCTATTAAGAGAAGTCCCTCCACAGGATGCAGTAAAGAGGAAAGGCAGACATGATTGTCTTCAATCTTTACACATAGCGGGTCCAGACTCTACTCCAAATTAGCTGTGGAATGAGATGTTTTGTTGACGTTATTATGCTCACATTACCTGGATAGCTCGATCTCAATGCCCGCTGGGCCTGTTGGGCTTTAGGAGCCTGCGGGAAAGGGATGCAGAGAGATGGAAGCAAACTGGGCGAAAAGAAAAGCAGCAGCTGCCTGCCAAAATGACAAAATCTTTGGGTTTACTCGTGAAAATGGAGAAAAAAATTAGAGTTATCAGGCCGTAATGTTGTGGGACTTGCAAAGAGATCTAGTTATTTATAATGAAGAGTAGGGAAAAAGCTTACCGCTTCACTTCTTTAGTAGCCTCTTCAACAAAGTGGAAAAAAACAATGGTACTACTTGAAATAATCTCTGATGAAACAATTATTTTTGTCTTGGAGTTTTAATTGAAGCATAAGCGCCCAGGGCTTTGGTTTGGCTTCAACATTTCCTTGCTGTCTTTGCCTGGTTAATCCTGTTCTTATTGCAACTGCTCTTAAGAAGGCAGGTATGTTCTAATGGCTAAAATATTCTAAAGTCGATACCACAATCAACTTTCACTGCAATTACAGCTGCAAGTCTTTTGTGGGATGTACCAGTTTTATACTTCTAGGACACTGAAATGTGGTCAATTGTTTTGCAAAAATAACGGGCTCAGTGAGAGCGGATGGAAGACATCTGTGAACATTAAGTCCAGTCACAAATTCTAAAACAAATTTAAGTCTGTGCTTTGGCTGATCCTGTTGTAAGCAGCAAAAACTATTGCTTATGCCTATCGTCTTGCCTATCCTGCATAAAAGTCGGATTTGTGAAGTTCATAACCCGTCATTTTCCTGTTGTTAGTGTCTCCACCTGAACTGTGCATCCCTGCAGCTAATCCAGAATTACCATGGGCTTCTAGCTGCTGCTCCTTGCTGGAGCAGTCAGTTTAGGTCAGTGGTCTGCAACTTCAGTCCCAGACTACCACTGTCCTGCAACTGTTGAATGAATCACTGCTACAACAAATGTGCAGCAAAAAGCTGAATTACCCCCTTGTAGTGTCACTAAGCTCTGCAAAGACCCAGATCAGTATTCTCAAAGAATCCTAAGACTAAAAGAAGCTCACTGTGAAGTAATTTTAGAGAGAAAATCTGAATTTCTTTCTTGGTAAAAATCATTTACGAATCACTCTGGCCTCTTATTCCTAATGCTAGGAATAGTGAGGAACACTTTTAAGAGTCTGAGACTGTTCTAAATAGGGAAGACAGTGAAAAGATGGCAGAAAGGAGAAATATTTGTCAGAAAATGGACAGAACTGTGCCAACAGCAATCACTGCTCTGTCCTGTTTGATTTTGAGTCCTATACTTCTATTTTATTATGGTCATTTTGTCAGGTCAAGCAAGTTTATACAGGAATGCAATCACAGTTTATTGCTGACAGCTTAGCGTCCATATCAAAATCAAATAGATGATGTAGTAAAATGACCAGGAGGGCACGAAACTGTGACAAATTACAGTAATGAGGATGTTATCCATCCAAAAGTTGCAGATCAATGGCAGTCCAGGGCTGGAGTTGGAGACCCTTGGTTTAGGTAGATGGACAGGCCTTTGCAGGCCATTCCATTGCAATAGACTGAAAAATGCTTTTGAGATGTTGAAAATGTGGGTTATAGATTCACAACCCAACTGCTTCAAACATCTAGTTCCTGAACTGTCCTCTGCACTCTTTAGTCTTCATGATGGTGTTTTTTCATTTATGTTCACAAACACACTTGTGAGGCCTTCACAGAAGAGCTGGAATTACAGGAAGGCAATTCACAAATTTTCTGACTCCTCACAGCAACTGACTGGACTGGATTTTAATTGGGGGAATCAGATAAGGGAAGTTAATATTGTACTTTTAAGAATACGTGGAAAAAGTTCTGAAACTTGTGCACACTTTTACTTCATACTCGTACAATACTTTGGACTAGTCCATCATGTAAAATTCAAATTCAATCCGCTGTAGTCCAGAAAGACCCATGGAAGGTGAGTGTTTCTTTGCAGAAAGACAGTGGCTGGATGCCATCGGGTCTTCTAGGAAGCCGGGCAGGAGTGCTCGTAACTTACCTGAGATTGCATCGACAGAGGGATTCTTCGATGCAGGGGGCAGAGCAGGCATCCAGATGCCTCCGATCGATGATTGCCATCTTTTACTCTGCAGGTGGCACGAACCCCACAGTGACCAAGACCGTGAGAACAAAATTATAGTGTTTTGCAGGCGTAGAGAGCAATGGGAAGAGATGTGGGGGATGACAGACGAACACACCCCCCCGCCAGAAAAAAAAAGAAAAATCAATGCTAATGACTCTGGGAAAGCTGTAAACACAAACTCGGGTGCATGTGTTCATTTACACAAATGCATAACATAGATTTTGTAATCATAATCTTACTTAAGGGCACTGGTTCACATATAGAGCTCGATGAGCTTTAATGTAAGAGTGCAGAGCCGTGCAGCTAGCAGTGCAACTGACATCCCATTAAATCACTGTTAAGGAAGCTGCAGTGATTACTGTCGTAGGAGCTTATCGATTGATGCCGTCTCATTAAACTGGACCTATATTATTCATTTATCTTCTTATTATTACTCTTAGCAGTAGCTAATGGCTTGGCACTGACCTTTCCAATGCCCTAGCAACCTTTCGCTTAGCTTACATTTTTTAGACTCCATAAAGCACGATGAGCACACAATGTGATGAAGGGGTGACATTTATTGCCACCTTCTCAATGTGCTGGTGCTGCAGCTGGTTTACATGGTGACTAGCTGTGCTTGAGAATTCAGTAGAAATAGATAAGATGCGTAAATCCTGAGTAACTTTTTCAGAAGGCCTTCCTACTGGAGGAGAAAAGCAGCAGATAAGTGACATCAGGGAACACGAAGTCAAGAAAAAATAATCCTATTTAGCACTTTCCTCCCATACGGACAGGAGCCCAAATGAGCAGGAAAGAAAAATCACCCAGTCATTGACAAATTTAATAAGGTAGTGTAAAAATGCACATGCTGGGAGATTGTCACCAGGAGATACACGATGAACTAAAAGAAGAAGAGTCTTTAATCTTTAAGAATCTCTAAAACTCTCATCTGACATCATCATTAGTTCTGAACTAGCAATATCTGCAACCTAACTATAAAAATATATGCTCCAATTTCTGTGTTTCCTCCAAACGAATATCCCGCTCTCTCTTTTTTCAAAAACATGAACCGGCCTAATTTTTTTTCTTTGGAAGATCTCAGCAACATCCTGTTTCAGGTCCAAGTGCAAGAAGCTCTTCAGGCATAATGAATTCCTGACAGTATTTACACATTTAAACACCTGCACATCATTATGCATGCAGTGGGCAGGAACTATAAACACATTTGCAGGGTAAGTTTAGCAGAAGATGGTTCTAAGACTTTGGCAATTGTGCAGGTGCAAGCCTGGCAGAAGTGATTATGCACTCACACTTAGTGAGAAGGGACACCATTGAATTAAGTTTATACATAAATTAAAACAAATGTGGAACACAAACAATTTGGAAGTTTAATCATCTCAGGTTGGTTTATAGCTGTGGCTACATGCAGACTTGACTCATGTAATAAACTGTCAAAGCTTTTTGTGCATCCCTGTCATAATTCTCATTTTAGGTCCTGTGAACATGTCGCAAACAGCGCAAAAAACCAACAAACATTGAGATATTGGGTTGGGATTTAATGATCAACAAGGAGAAGTTAGTAAGTATTTAGTGGAACGAAAATGATTTACATCTTTTTTTTTATTTTAAGTTTTAACTAATAAAAATCTCAGTTTACATCTGCAAAAGGAATATAAGAAGAAAATTTTAACTCTGTAAATTTCTAACTTAATCTAAGTCTGGACTTTAGCTTCATTGTAATCCAGCCTGTTGCATCTCACGCTTTATCTTTAGGGTCGCTTTCCTGTTGGAAGCTGAACCACTGTTTCAGTCTCGGGTTTTTTGGAGTCTTCCAGGATCTTCCAGGATTGCCCTTTGATTAGCTTCAGTCACCTTCCCATCAACTCTGTAGAGCTTTCCTGTCCTTGGTGAAGCAAGGCATCCCACATCATGATGCTGCTGCCACCATGCCACTTTCTACTAATTAGATAGATGACTTTTTAAAACCGGTGGTTGCACTGGTTGTATTTTGTTTAGAAACCTTGGAATAAAATTAACTAATTTCACATTTACACCATTATTCAAAAAAAAAAAAAAATCCACTAGTTTCTGTTAGTTTATCACATAAAATTCAAATAAAATATATTGAAGCTTCCGTTTAAAGTGACATAAAACGAAAAAGTCAAGGGATGAAAATACTTTTGCAATGTGTTGCATCTATAATACTAACTGGGTATTTTTAACCCCTAGGTTAAATATAAATTCCTTTCCCTGAGCTGGAGCAATCAGACAGTCTCTCAGCAGAAAAGACAAAAACAGAGACAGCTGGGTGTAACAGCAGAGAGCTGAACGCTTTGAGGCAGGTCGTTTATTTTCTTTTTTTGTTTGCTGTGTTTCACCACTGCTTTTGATAGAGAAAATTTATTAACTGCAGGCCACAGACAGGATGTGCACAATACTTAGCAAAACACAGGAATGTAAAAATATTCAATATTATTTGCAGTGTTTTTGCTTCTGCTGCACAGCAATTATGGCGCTGATATGAAGGGGTGCACGGCACCCAGACAGCCTGCTGTTGATCAAAGGGCAGAGGGAAAATACCCTCACTGTCAATCACTAGAATGGATTACCATTAAAGCCTTTTTCTAGAGCTATTACACATCAAAAGCAAATGTATTTATGTTGCACCATGATTTGTAAGGGTTTTAAAGTTAAAATATTGTGAATTTTTTCCATATCTTTCTGTGACTGAAAGTATTTGTGTCTGAAGTCCCAAGTATTTTATGAGCCCAAAAAAATAACACCTCTCACACAGTTGGGCGTCTGTCTTTCAAAATTTTGAAGGGGAAAAATAAATGAGTTTTCAACAAATGATGTCTTGAGGATTATCAGAGTTTTGTATGGAAGATTTGAGATGGGCCTTTATGTTATTTTTGGTCAGAAGATCTTGGTCTTGGATGTAATTTTACCTGTAGTGCTCTACTTGCAAAAGTAAATCTTCTCCTTGGTGCTCAGACAACAATACTGACTGCCAAACTGATGGTTAGAATAAAAAGAAACATTTTCTGAGTCTGGGACCTCCTGAATGAGTTATGAATGTACTGTTTGAGTAACTTTGAGAAGCCAGTTGCTCTTTAGAAGGTTCATCACGTTTCCATATTTTCACCATTTGGGGAAATTGGCATTCACTGTAGTTAACTGGAATCTCAAAGAACCAGAAACAACTTTTTAACCCTTTCAGACCTGATTGCTGTTACTCATCTGCTCTTAAACTTCTTCAGATCAGACCATGTTGTTTTACTTTTTATGGTCTTTTGGCATACTTCATGTCAGACCGGTTCTAATTAGGGAATTTGATTCTTTGTGTCATGCGAAATTAGGGCTTGGTGTAGCTTTTGAAATTCAACCATAAAAAAGGTTAAGTTAATTATTTAACAAAGAGGGTAATTACATTTTCACATAAGGCCAGATTGGATTGGGAAACTAGTTGCTAAATAAATTATATCACATAAAAAATCCTGTCTGTATTTAATCAGGTTCTATTTAACATTAGTATGTTTGATGATCAAAGCATTTAGGCTGGATAAGCAAAAACACCTTGTTGAGGGAGCAAATACTTATTCACATCACTGTTTATAGCTGCTCTTTCTACACTACTCGGCCTTCTGTTCCTTTAAAATAACGAAACATCTTAATCACAAAGATTCAATCACATTTTAACTCAAACAATAAAAGAACCAAGTCAAAATTGATAATTTAGAGCAAAACAGCAGTAATTATGCAGCTGCATGCTGGTTTGTGGAGAGTTGTGAATTATTGATGCCCACAGAGGAAAATTCCTGTCTCTTTGCCTCTTCTCTTTTCTAACCAGTCATGTATCGTCTAGTTTTGCTGTTGTTGCTGTTTAATTCCCTACCTACCAGTATCTTAACTTTACGTGTAGCTGTGCAGTCACAGCTTTGGGTTACCAATCTAGACAGTTATTTGCAAAGTGCATTTGTACTCTTCGGTCTAAAAAGACAAACCAATTGGCTATGAGGCATAACTTTTTGAATAATTCAGCCAATTTTTCAGAAATAATGTTTGGGAATAGTGGAAATAAAAATATTTCAGCTCTTGTCATGGGGTTGTTGGACAGAGCACATAATGGACACTGTAATCAGCAGCATCATCAAAAACATTGCAAAGTGAACTAAATAATGTTATCTAAGCACAACGTTATCGGTCAGAGGATGGAGTTTATTGACTGAATGATGCTGATAGGGATCAAACTGTGAAAACAAGGCAACTGGTTCAAAACATTCCTAAAAAGGACGTCCCTCTGGTGTATTCACAGTTTATAGTCAAACCATTCAATGGAATGATTAGTGAGATTCATGGTTAATAATGGCTCAGTAATAGGATTATATGCTATGATTCCAGACAAACTGCTAAAAACCCTCTTTGCTGAGGAAATAAAGTGTTAAAACATGATGTATGCTGTAGATTTCCTGTTTATGGGGTTATGTAGCTGTAAGTCTAGTCATGCCCACCACTTAAAACATCCATCATTGGGCATCTAAGTGCCATATTGGGATTATGTTAGAATAACAAATGAATGCAATGAGCTATAAAGAAACAGTAAAATAGGAAGGTGTCTAAAACAGAGTGGTGTGCTGAGAAACACTGGGCCTGAACATTTATGAGTACTCAATTCTGTGAAAGTAGGTCTGAATCTTACCTTATTAAAACTAAAAAAACCCCGCAACACTGCAAGGATAAAAGGGTATCGACAAAATATGGATGGAGTGACAATTTTTGAGATAACCAAGTCTAGTTAAAGGGCAGAGTAACAAATACACATAAGTTATAATTAATGCAAGAGGCAAAACAGATTAAAATATGTACAGAAATGTTCTTTGGACTATTTATTTATTCATTCATTTTTTTCAAAATGTTCACTTTTTAATATAAGTATTAAAAGCAACTGCAGTAAACTGGTATTAGCTATACATGTGTCGTATCGCCCATCCATTAACCAGTGGTTATAAAGTGTAGAAACATTCCGATGCCAGATATAGTGCTGGTTTTGAGGCTCAGTGTAGCCTAATGTGCCACTTCCCGATCTACAGTCATCAGTCAGCTATGTACAAACTTGAATGAGAGAAAAATCAATTAACTTATAATAAATAGACTGAACTTCTGTAGTACCTCTCCAGTCATACTGACCAGTCAAAGTGCTTTACACTAGAGTCACATTCACCTATTTGAACTCGCACAAACATATTTATACACAGTGGTTCAGTAGGTAACATGGGATCAACTGAATTGCCAACTTAATCCCATGTGACGGGAGGAAGTTGCAAGCTAAACTAAAATCTTCCGATTGCAATAGACAGTTGACAACAAGCCAAGACTACAATTTGTTTACAAGCAGTATCTGCTTTGTCTGTAGCGATCTGGCTATCATTTGACCATTAACATATTTTAATAAAATTGTATTTAACTATATCTTGACAGAAAAGTTATACTACATAAACCTTGATATTTTTGGACAAACCTTACATTTCTCAGATGGGTTATTTTATTGTTGTACTGATTTCAGACTGGCCCCTGTGTCCTCTTCCACTGAATATATTTTTAAAATAAGGTTAATGTTCCCTCAAACACTGACATTCAGTAATGGTTCAAGAAGCTTGAGTTCAAGGTTACGACTCATCTTCCAAATCCCCAAACTGGATGTGCCAGATGGTTTGGTACACAGATCCATCTTAGAAGTCATATGCAGAAAAGGGCATGCACTTTTAAAAACTAGTAGCTAGCCGCTACTTTTACCGCACTTTCAGTCCATTCAATCTGTGAAATAAAAAATAATAAACTGGAGTTTTGAGATGCTTTGCATCGTAGGAGACTCAAAGTATCTGATGAAACACAAAAAGACCCATTCAGAGGGTCTGTGGAGTCATCCATCCATCCACCCATCCATCCATCCATCTGCATTCTGGTGCCTACCTCCAGCGAACGTTTCTGGCGAGAGGTGGGGTCACCTGGACAGGTCACCAGTCTGTCGCAGTCTGTGGAGTCAATGAGCGACTTAAAGAGCATTAAGTTGACCTTTATAGTATATGACAGGTTATTATAATGTGTCAGGAGAGCAATGTAATTTTAGAGATGAATAAATAATACGGCTGAGGTAAAAGGAAGCAATGATCTCAGACTGTAATACAGAAACTGTCATTGAAAGGTTAATATTGATCTTTAAGTCTGCAATGTATGACAGAAGATAGAGTAAAATCTAATGTTAGATTATTTTTCTTCTCTTTTTCTGTGGATCTTAAAACAAAACTGGAGGGACAGAGAAGTTGTTTGCCTTTGTTTTGTAAGAAATATTTCTTGAAATAACTATTGCCAATGCACAAAGACACCACCTTCATGCTGGAGGTAATAGCTGAAATCAGATATTTACAGTCACATTCAATATATAATATACTAACAATTTTCACTTGTTTTTTTCTCTAGTTCTGTCCTATTCAGTTTTCCCTACACAAAATGTAGAAAGCCACATTGTACGATAGTTTAATCAATAAAGTAAAACACTATTCACTACTGAGCATCACACACACTCACACAGATTAAATCATGAATTTAATCAAAGATTTTCCCACAAGAATCTCTTGTAATCGAGTTATTTCTTACTGCATGTGTCCGTTCGGCTCTAATAATGCTGATGTCATTAAATTAAAAAGTGACACATTTACCACCAATTAAACTCAGCTCAGTTTATTTATATATAGCTGCAATTCACAACAAATGCGATCTGAAGGCACTATAAAAGACAAACGGGTGTAATTTGTAAGCAGAAAAGTAAAATCCAATCATTATACAAACTCTCAAATTCTACTACATCCAGGCCAATTTGATTTTAGCTTTAATGCAAAAATCAAATTGCATTAAACTTTTAATGCCAGTTAGTAAGAGGTGATCAATGTTTAATGCAGGTTCTATAGAAATTGACATCAACTAGCACAGAATACAGCATTATATGAACTCCTGTGCTGTGCAGAAAAAAATTTGACAAATTATGTAATTTGCTGAAATTTATGATGATGCTACTTAAAGATGAACAAAACTCACAGTTACTGAAGGCAGTATGCACCAGCATATTGTATATCCTCATTTAGAGCTTTGCTCTAGTTGGTTAATGACTGATTCTAACAAAGTAGCAATCTGTTTCCTGCTATTTTTGTTTTTTTTCCCCTCATCGCTCCATGAGGCCATTGTTTCGCTCTGATTTATAAGATTAATATTTTAAGCGTAGCTGGTTATGAGAGCAGCGAAAATATACATATTTTTCTTTTTAAAGAGTTTACAGTTGCATTTGTTGTAAGTTATATTCAAGCTTGTGTCCGTCATATTCTCCATAGTCATAAAGATGACAGAAGCAACTGTCTATATAGCATTTCGTAGCATATATGCCACAGATTAGCATGTTTTTTCCTATGGACTTAATCAAAAACCTTGTAGTAGGAGTGTTTTTATCCTGCAACAAGGACATGCTAAGGAAGGTAGTAAATGCACTGTGGTCTCTTCTTGAACTAGACCATGACATTTACTGCAGTACCTTTTCATAACAAAAGAGAAAAAAAAACCTACATGAGAGGAATGGTTGTATGTAAATCATGCTTTTCATGCTTCAACATCAAACTGACAGCAGCCTTTGAAAACACGAGTACATCACCAAAACCTGATGTTAAAAGTTCTCCAAACGATCTGCTTGTCTCACTTGTTTCAGAAAGACTCCTAATAAACTTGGCTAAAGTAGGTCAAAGTTTGTACAGTTTCCCAAATAAAATATTTTCAATTCCTTCTGCATCTTTTATGGCTATGATCTAATTTTACATTACCCATGGATACTCATGCCAAAGGAGATCTGTCACTTTTTGACTCATGCAAAATTGCTCTATTCTTCTTTTGGGATGCATTACAATGAATGTAAAGGTTGGCAGATTTATATCACACATTAGAGCTAATGAGTATTTTAGTGTCAGAATGTTCCTGGAAATAAGACGCAACATTGATCTCTCCGTCTGTTTATACATATTAATGCACTGTTTTCCTCTGAGAATCTCCAAGAGTCGTTTTATATTTTATTATAATGACTTTAAGAAATGGAAAATGTACCTTTTTTCCACACACCCAATGCTACTCAAAATAATTGCCATGCTGCTCATTTGGGTTTGTTTTTTCTTGCTTTGAGATTTACATGCAGCAAAACCTTTGAATTTTGGCTGGGATTACCTCTTTGAAAAATATATTTTCTCTAAGCAAAGCAGGAAAGTCTAACCCATCAGATAATGCAAGTTTATTGTACATACTCTTACTCTACCATCGAGTGCAACTAATCTGAAGACTTCTTACATTGTTTTGTCCTATCTATATTTGTTGCTTACATATTATAACAGGGCTGCCCAGTGGTGCAGCTGGTAGAGCTGTTGCCTTGCAGCAAGAAGGTTCTGGGTTCGATTCCCGGTCCGGGTCTTTCTGCATGGAGTTTGCATGTTCTCCCTGTGGATGCGTGGGTTCTCTCCGGGTACTCCGGCTTCCTCCCACAGTCCAAAAACATGACTGTCAGGTTAACTGGCCTTTCCAAATTCTCCCTAGGTGTGAGTGTGTGTGTGCATAGTTGTTTGTCCTGTGTGTCTCTGTGTTGCCCTACGACAGACTGGCGGCCTGTCCAGGGTGACCTCTCACCCGGAACCTTAGCTGGGGATAGGCACCAGCACCTCCCGACCCCACAAAGAGAAAGAGCCCATAGAGATTGTTATATGTCCATCCATCCATCCATTTTCTAACACCCTGGTCCCTTTGTGGGGTCGGGAGGTGCTGGTGCCAAATACAGCTATCTCAGAAAGAGCCCATAGTTTTATATGTCCATCCATCCATTTTCTAACACCCTGGTCCGAGATAGCTGTATTTGTTTTCCTCCTACTTTGCATCCAAACAGCAAATAAGAACAAATGAATGATCACATATCGATTCAACCACAGCCTCCTACGGCTCGAAATCCTGATGATTCAAATGTTACTCAACAGCTTATCAAAATCAAATGATTGCCAATGATGGTGCTTTAATTTTTTTCCCAACATGATTGTTGTGTGAAAACACTCTTGCCCTCAGTTACCTCCCAAACACACACATACACTCAGTTACTCTGTGCACGATGAATAATCATTTTATGAACATCTCCATCAGTGCAGCTATCCACTTACCTCACTCCTTCATTACGGTCTATTTGACAGACCATGGAGGATAGCAATTTTTTTTCCCTTTTACCCGAGGGATACACTTGGCCCTTCCAGTAAAAAGAGGCCACTAATGGAAGCAGAGGCCCTCATTTCCACTCTGCGAGTTTTATGCAGGCGATCCAGGCATCCGTGGCAATCGTAAAGCGGGACCAAATCGATGCCAGGGTCAGGTCTAAATACAGCAAAATGAAAAACAAAAAACCTCAAAGAACAGGTTTTGTTGAGAGCCTCAACAAAACCTCCCTGTAAGTTCAGTTACAACAGGTGTTTGTGTGAATCCAATGAAAGCAAGCATTTTTCATAAATGCCAAAATGAAAAGAAACTCCCAACCAATTCTCTGAATGTGTGTGAACCTATCAGGACAGCTAATCAAATATTCTCCGACTCCTTGGGGAACATAAAGAGCTAAATTCCACAGCTGCTTCCCTTGGCTGTGGCCGAGTCATAAAAGGAAGTGTATAAAAGAAGTGGAAGTGCTGCTGCTGAATATACAAGATTGGAATTTGGATGCTGGTGTTCCTCCGTGGATATCCTCCACCTTGATTACTGCACAGATTTGAGCTGAATGCTGATTTCCACCACAACTCGCACATACTTCCTCGCTGGCATCTGACTGCAGTCTGACAAAAACTACAAGGTACAGAATGGCATATCCCTAAGAAAATTAGACCACATGTTCACAGATGTCAAAGTCTAGTTAGCGAGATATGATTCTTTTTCAGCTGTTGGAAGGTTTCAGAATTAACTCTTAAAAAGAAATCCTTGAAACTACATCAACTTTCAATAACTTTATATTTTGCTGCTGGAGAAAAATTATCAATCTGTAAGAATTCAGTTGGACGCTGATCTGAAATGGCAAAGAGGAAAAAGATAAAACCTTAGGTGTTGGATGGAAAACTTCTGGGATGAAGTGCAGAGAAAGATAAAATGAGCTGTGCATTCAGTAATGCGATGTAATGCAACAGAGCGACTCAGAGGAAGGACAGAGCAGCTGCAGTCTAGACATGGGGAATGGGTTTGAATGAAAGGTGGCTTTGCATCTTACATAGTTTGTAGCTTCATATCTCTTAAGTTTCACTGAACGGATCAGGCTGATGAGTCTAAAAGTATTCATGGTCATAGTTAAATCTTATTAAAACGTTACCAGCATGATAATTGCTGCAGGTACCTTGTACCTGCTGTACAATTAAAAATAAGAAATTATTTTTAATGTCTTAAAAATACAGAAATTGCCGTTTTGGAACAGTTTTTAAAATGGGTTTGAAGCACTTTTTAAAGTAGAGAAAACTGGTAACTGTCACTTTTTTTGCCTCTTGAATGAATTTTAAAAATGTTATCCTTTTTTGCAGTTCTGAACCTGCCAGAGGAATTTCAGGTCTCCTAGGCACTTTATCTGGAATACAATTTAAATGATTTCAACCTCTAGGGAGCTGGTTTGACGTAAAATTTAAGAGGTTTTAAACTTATAATTAAAAAAAATAATCTTTGGGGATGTTAAACTTGTTAATATGCGCCAGTGTGATCACAGGAGCTTCAAGCCATTTGGAAACTGCCTTGTAGCCTTAATCTTTAACTTGCTTGTCTGTGATTTTCTTTCTATTCTCCTGGGACAGCTGTCGTCTTTGCCTCCTGTGGTCCATGTTCAATGTGGCACAACACCATGCCACCAAACAGCAGAGTGACTACTTGTGAGACTTAGAATAAGCAGACTGAGTGATTATCAGCTTGAAGACACCTGCTATGCTAATAAGAGGGAATGCCTCAGTTTAAAAAGTCCCTATTGTCAAATTCAGTCTTTTCTTGGCATCATTATTTTTGTCCAGGGCTATTTCATTAGTTTATTTTTTTTTAATGATTCTGTTAATGTCTGATTTTCATTGGTAAATTTTAAGTCGTTTTTTCTTTATTACTTTTGTCAATTCCATGTTATTTCAGTGATCGTTGTGGGTTTCCCAGTCATTAACAGAGGGGTCCCAACAATTACGTCCACATGCAAATATTGTAAAAATGTAGATATATCCCTATTAAAGAAAACAAAAAAATGTGTTGGTTGTAATTGATATCTTTAGTGCAAATATTCAAGTAGTTTCAGCCAGAATGGAAGAGAACTGTCATTTTAATGCAAAAAGAAACAAATTTAAGATAATCCATGCTACCATTCTTCCTCCTGATGACCATGATAATATTGGGTCACATCAAGTTGCTAAGCACAAAAGACAAATTACAAGTTACAGATGTATATTATCTGCAGATTTTTTTTTTTAATCTCAGGGCACTGGAATTACAAAGGGATACCATTTCAAATGAAGTGTTAGTCAGTGTAATCCATACACATAACCTTTTCAAATTCCTCAATGCATTAATTCATCACTTGCTCTCCACAAGATTAATAGCAGGCTCAAGCGAGATATGATAAAGCTTGCACAATGCATTGTCCCAGTGGTCACCAGCAGTGAGGCTCATTTGTATAGTTCTCAATAAGAGTCACTGCGCTCATTGTTCAGGCTACTATAGTTTCATAGGGGCTGGAGCTATAATTAGCCAGAGGACTTAAGAATATCAGTGGGTTGAAATCAAGTTAGAGCACCACAATCTGTTGGTATGAGATGAAGGACTAAGGGACTGATTGGTCAGGGCCAGATCTCTGCTTGGAACAAAATTATCTATATTTGCCAAAGATAGGAAAGATTTCCAAGATGCTTAGATGTCAACATAAGACCAAATCTAATTGATATGTCAAAACTCTGTCCGTGTGTGTAAACAAAAACATTTCAAGATGTACCTAGTAAGAGTATGACTAAGATTACAGCTTTGTGACCTAACTTTTAATTTTTGTACAGGCCTGTGCACAATTTCCTTTTCAATTTGCATTTCTATGAATTTATTTTGTAGCTATCCGGTCCTGATAGTTAAATAAGCCCATAGCAAAATTTCTGATCCGGAACTCAAACCTAAAAAATTAGCTTTGTTTTTGGTCCTGGTATTGCATTTGTGACAATCACATATAGGATTCCATGAATTTCAAGCTGTACTTTCAGCTGTATTTACATTTACAAGATTATTGAGTAGCAAGGAAGTTCCAAAATTTGTTTATTCCCATATTAATTATTATTGAACAGTGTTTTTTCTAAAGAAAGAAAAAAAGAACATTTTTAGACATTGAATAGCACTGCTGATGTGTAACAGTTGCAGCTGTTTACTTTCTAGATTCTCCTAAACTGTATAAACAGGCTACCTACAATTTTTTTGCCAGAAAAATGCAAAAAGCTCAAAAGGATTGACAGTGATCCTGTTAAGTTGCTTGTCAAATCAAGCCGTTTGTTATGCTTCTGTACTAGCTCTAAAGTGTTGGCAGAAGACAGTTAACTTTCAGTGCCTTTATGTTGTTTTGTTGTCACAAAATGCATATAATAAAGAAGTGTCTTGTCTTTTCTTTCTCCCAGCATTAAATCTAAAAGCTATGTCAAACACGTTCACTAATGGGCTTAGTGAAATCCGACAAACGTAATAACGTTTTAAAAATATATTTAGGCAATAGCAGATTTAGTTGTGTATCTTCAGTAATTTTTTTTCCAATTCTATTCACTAGTTGTGCATTTGTTGCTTTCCTTAGAGTCACATAGTATGCAACACACTTCACCTTCTATGTGCAAAGGTTTCAAACTATAAAGAATCACAGGGAAAACATTTATACACGTGTGTTTAATTTGCCTGGCAATTTGATGTTTGAGTTTAAGAGTATATGTCTAGAAGCTAAGAGATCAAGCTGTATTAATAAATATGAAAAAAAAAGTAATTTCAGGTGTTCTAGTCTGACACTATAAGGCAAAACAAATGTAAATATAATTTACAAACTGGTAAATAATTTTTCACTTCTACCACATACCCTGTACAAAGATAAACATTAAATGTCTAGTTTAATACACAGGAGATCAAGTATTTGTGAGATAGTTCAAAGGGAAATACAATTTCACATTCATCCCCTGGTGCACAAAAAAAGGATAAAGGCATTCAACTTTTAGGTGGTAAAAAGTGGGGAAAAGATCTGCTGTAAAGCCATTAAATACAATTCATCTTGCTGCAGCGTCTACGAGGAGCATGTAATTGCAATGACACACTGGTATAATCCATTTAAAACACTTTGGCTCGGGCCTAGGCGGCTTTAGACTTCCTTTGCAGACTCTCAGCGTCATCTTCATTTTGGATATGTTCCAGCGACTACCTGCTATTAGCAAAAAGATGTGTAAGCTGCTTTGTTGTCCACCTACAAGCCCTGGCGAGGAAGCACCTTGTCCTAGATGCGTTGCATGACCGACAAGAGCACAAGAAGAAAAGAAGATAATAACTCGGCCGTCTCAGGCAGAGGTGAAGTACGAGCGGTTGCACACAGACATGTAATCTGTCTCGAGAGGTGCCCTGTCTTCTGGCGCCTCTGCGCTTTGACTTTCTGAGGCAGGGTAGACCTACCCATCCTGATCAGAGTAATGGCGTCACTGGAGAGCTGCATCTCATTGAGTGTTGGCTGAGAAAACATTATCTCACCCTGACCTGCTGCAATGGTGGCTGGACGAGAGATGTTATGTTCTACTGCACAGCGAGTTTTAATCCGGTGGAGGTGAATTCATTGTTGTCATTAAGTGGTAGAAGACTGCTGGGCTACCAGGGTCCATCCTGAATGTGTTTTTCTATGTAGGACTGAAGTTAATTGAACTAATTGTGCTCTCATTTTGAGCATAATTAGTTCAAATTGAGAATCACATTTGCATTAAACTTTGGATGATTTATACACACATCTGAAACTGTACCTCGAACTAATGCCCCCCACCAGAAGGTCTTTATTTTATTTTTTATTTAACCTTTATATCAGCAGAACAATCCCATTTAGAAGAAAAATCTCTTTTGCAAGAGAATCCTCACCAAGACTGGCAATGGCCCACAGAGGTTAGAGAAAATTCACAGCAACAACAGAAAAAGGATCATTGGGTTATTTATTACTGTTTTGTGTTGGACAACCCAAAAGGATTATCTGTACTCATTTTTAACTCATTCTAAATATATTACAATATGAAAATACATAAATAGAATAACATAACTGGCTTGTGCATTCTGAAGTAGGTATTTTCCTCTATAATAATATATTTGAAAAAATGTCCAGAATCTCTAAAATATTTGTATTTTGAGATTATTTTCCATTTACCGTTGCACCAATGCATTCTTTATTCCATCCATCTGTCATTTAACCAATCTATCCAACTGTGTACAGATTTTATCTGATGGAAAATTAATACGGAAAACAGTGCATAACATCAATTTTAAATGTTTAATGACAGTCAAGTAGCTCATATTTTCCACATATAGCTGTAAAAGGTCAAACAGATTTAAGTTAAATTTATGTAAAACGTACTCAGCTAAATTTTGCAATTTCTATCCTTACTATAAATTACTAGCTTGTTGTCAAAAATGCTAAATTCTAAAAACTTGGCTCTTCATTTTAATCTTGTTTTGCCTGTCATCTCCCAGGAATAACCATCAGAAACTCTCTAGGTAAGTGCCTTAAATCTTGCATACAAGTAGCTGCACAACTTTTACAATTCATAACAGTTATTAATATTGATATCTGTTTTTTATGTTGTAATTGTCTTCCCAACGTTTCCCTGCAGCTGTCATTCAGCCATTTAGGCATCTGTCTTATGTCAGACTGACGAACACTTCTGATTTCACTGATCTGCTCTTTAAACACAATGCACAGAGAAATCAGGCTGGCAAAAGTGTAAATGTGTTCTGTGTTTAGAAAAACAGTATTGTTGTGATTGATGCAAGCCACTTGAACTGGGAGAGTCAGGGCTCATAAATTTCAACAGCTTCTAAGTTGGATTGTATGTTGTTGCACGTCATCAAAATGGAATTGATCTAAAAGTAAGCTTTCATGTTTTCATGACTTTTTTCCTTTTATTATTAATGTGTATTGTTGGATAACCAGAATCAATTTGAATGAATATACAGTTAAGCAATTCTTTAGCTTTTCACTTTGCGCCCACATCATGGCAAATACATGCAGTACCTTGCAGACCACCAGGGGGCGCCCATGGACAAACAGTGGTCCGATGGACCACATTTTAAGAAAGACTGGTCTTAAAAAAATCTGATACAATTTTATGCATATCAATAGCTGCTGCTAAAGTATCACTTCTGAAGCACACACATCAATAACGGTGGAGTGCCAGATGGTAGTGACCTCAAAACATCTGCCATCTTCCCAAATAATTTCACCTACTTTTTCGAGCAATAATCTAAACTGTTTTTTCCCCAAAGCACATTGCATTCCCCAAGTCAACAGCTCAATCTCACCTTCATCGCCCACTTCTCTCCAAGAAGTAGATGCTATAATTTTTCTTGCTGAAATACCCCTCCTCCCTCACTCACTTTCATTTTAGACCCTCTAGATGGATCAGCCCCCTCTCAACCCATGCTTCTTCCTCTGCACCTCCTCAGACGGAGAGATTGATTTGTCTACAGGACGCCTCTGACCTTTGATATGATCCAATAAGGGACGCTTCGCCCTAACCGAATTAGACAAGTGGGGGGATGCACATTAGAGGAGGGCGTGTACCTTTTGCACATTGCATACCTCTGCTTTTTTTTCCCCCCTGTGTTGGGTAAATCCACTGTCCAGCTCCTGCCAGGCCCTGTTAGATACTCAGGGGAAAATAAAAGATGTGTTTTCAAATTGCACTTTGCCTAAAGGCTCTCTGGGCCAAATTTAATTTTCACCTTACATTGATTTTCTCCCTACTCACAGCTCTGTGGAACCTAATGTTTCTATGGTGTTTCTTTGTGCTAAGTGCATATAAAGAGAGACCTTGCTGTAGATTACTACATGTCAGAAGACACCAGGTACAATATGTCTTCTTCGAGTCACTAGGGAATGACATGATTGAAGAACTAGTCGTTTTGTATTTCTGTGTGGGTCTTCTCTCAGTTCCAAAATCAATTTTTAACCACGTGTATTGGCTTGAGTCTCAGGTTTGGTTTTTGGGCTTATTCTTGTAAGATTAGGAACTCTTTTATGTGCGTTTTTACCACCTTTTTAGCTCAACAACTCTTGTTAAATTCAGGGTTCCTGCGCATTTTTCTGGTCAATACTTTATATGTCCTATCTTTAGACAATTTTGAAACATAAATACAAAAGTTCACCTCCTAATCTATCCAAACCAAAGCTACTTTAAAGGTCAAACGTGGATTGTATTTTACCAAAAATACAAACAATTCAAAAAGACAGATTCAGTTTTTTCCAGGATATATGTCAAAGTTTAACCCCATTAAGGTCAGGTTAGAAATCTCAAACAAAAACTCTTCCCTATTAAAAACCTAAACTGGGTGTAGTTTGTGACATCATGAAAAGATCTAGATAATGAAGAAAAAGAAGCTGCTGATCACAACATAAACTGTATCATTAGAAAGGCCAATATGTCAACCTCATTTTGACATTTTAGGAGGTGCTGGGGTGTCAGGTTTGAGTGAATCTCTCTGGCAGACCTAAAAGAAAAAAAACCTGACAGGCCAGACAGAAGAAAGGACTGATTTTGACAGATCCCAGCCTCTTTCATTGGATCATATGATGAGGAAAAACAAAAGAAGAAGGGTGGAGGATAACGGCATGCAGAGGCTTCAAAGTGGAAACAGGGTTGCAGAACCAACGAATTGTGAGGAAACGCACGTCAGCCTGCATGGATACACATGAGACCTGATATCACAAGCCACAACACATAACCAGGCGGGAACAGAGGGGAAGCTGTTTTCTGTGTGAAGCAGCAGGGGTTGCATGAGGGGATGCAAACTGACTCTCTCACCCCCAGCGACTCTGAACTTTTCACTACCATTTGTTTGTCATCTTAAACTGGCAGTAAGCTGAGGAATCCTGGGTCTTACACAAAACCCTACCCAGTATGACTCTGTGCTGGGGAACTGATCCCTTCCAAAACCCTCATTGTTATTCTGCCGTGATGCCGAGGGATCTGCTGAGCACCCACAGCCAAACCTACAGGAGGGCTGAGTGGGAGGAGGGTGTGCTGTGTTTACTTTGTGTGCTCTTTCAGGGGACAGCAGTATCACACACACAGGATTACAGATGAAACAACTTTAGAGGGTTCTGCTATAAAGGTGTCCATTTCACGAGAATATGAGTCCATCTTCCCATTTTAAATCTTCAGTTTTATCTTTCTAAAGGGCAAGAGATGCAGTTAACTACTGCAGAATGTGTACAAATCCTCTTTGGAGTTGTCTTTATGTTTTGGGGAAAAAACATCTATTTTATATGCACAAAACTAAAGAACTTCTTCTATCAATCTGACCAGTGAGTTCAGGTGGAAAAGTACCTAAACGTTACACCAATCAAGTCAGTCAACTTCATAATTATGAAGTTTGCCTTACCTTCTAAACAAGACTTAGATGTCCATTTAACTTTCACATGCAAATTGAGTTTAACCCAATTTTAGCAGAGGTGTTTACTGAGTTTTTATAAGCTTTCAGTGTCCCTCAAACCATAAAACACTAATTTGGTTGTTAAGAAAGTAACAAGGACTGAACTCCAATTCTTGTAATCCACCCAGAGCCGTTAAACTGCAGTCAACTTGGAATCATAATCGTTTAAAAACGATCAGACAGGCACCTTTGTTAAATTAAATTCCCACTCTGTAAAATACCACCCCATCCCCCGTCTATGTTCTAGATATTCATCAAGATAGATCGGAGGAAAAGACTTTAATATGCACAATGTAACAGGCTTCAACACCCTTCCAGGGGATGTCCACATTCCCCTTTGTGTGGAGATTACACTTTGCACAGCCAAAGAGCTGCTGATCTTGTCAGGGATTTGCTTTAAAATGTTCAAGGTAGGGCTTGATCAAAACTGTCCCTTTTCACTCGGATCAAAGACAATGAAGCCTCAGACTCGGGCGAATTCATGCTATGCCCCCTCAGCCTAGAAGCTGTATTTACAGTATTTATATGTATGCTACACTTAATAATATATGTAAATTACATCATCTGCATAAACCTTTTGATTACCTCCATCTCTTTTGGAAAATAAGCTTGCAATGCTACACTGAAAGTTCCTGTGGTCACATTTAGAAGTAGACGCCAGTTATTACAGTATTTACTAAGACGCCCCACATTTGCCCATTAAATTCAGACTGTAGTTTAGCCGCCTTAAAACATGATTAATAAATTATATCCTGTGGATTCAAGTCTCACTGATCCCATAGTTGGACTTTTTCCAATTTTGGATTTAAATTTCTTCCTTTATACTTGAAGGACTTTTCTTTCCTATAAAACCAAATAAAGACTTCAGTAAATCTAAATCCTGTTTAAATATGAGTTTTAAAGCCGTACAGCTATAGCTAGATATATTTTTATTCGGCAAAGCAGCACTGCTGCGTCTGTCATGTTATGGAATGAAAATGTTATTGACAGTGACCTCCAAGTGGTTTAAAATAAATCAGGTACATAAACCAAACCATATGTGAGGGCTAATGGAACCGAGATTAAAGAATTTCCTTTGAAACCTCTATCAAATACAGGGAACGTCTTCACCTCCCCATCTTGTTTCATAAACTGAACCGAAGAAACCATGAGAGAAAAGGCTTGCATCAGATCAGGTTAAAAAAAATGTGGGAAAATTCCAAGAAGTGAAAGCTGAGAAATTTAAAGTTGTTTTGAGGTCAACAGCTAGTCTGAGAAAAAAACAAAACTGTTACTTGAGTTTACTTTTGTCCTCTGCTCCTTTGTTTTTGCCAAACACTTTGATTCTCTCTACTCTTTCCAATGGTGGAAGTCCCTTGGATAGCAACCGAAGTAGGTCTAATTGATTTCTCTTGTTCTTGTCGGCTAGAGGCAGCAGCATCGAACTGTGCAGAGTACCCTGGCTCCAGCTTGCCTGCATTATTCCTCTGTTTTCTTCTTTGCCTCCAAATCCCAATAGACTCTGCTGTCAATGCACAACATACCAGAACCTCTGGAACTCTCGCAAGGTGCTAGACAGCACAGGATTGCCAAAGCATTTCCATGACTGGAGATGAAATACCACACCATGGTACAGCACTTGTAGCTTACTAAAATGTTGTAAGGTTAAACTGATATTTGCTCTATTGAAAATGTATCATGTTTTTAGCAAGCCATCACTGACAGAGAGCCGTCTGGAGCAAATTAACATCCAACCCCAATGTCTGCAGTGGGCCTGGTCTTTATAGGGTTTAAATGGTAATGAAAATCTTAAGCAAAAATGCTACAATGCATGTCCTTGAACAATCTGTTGAGTAGTTTAAACCACACAACTAATAATTATGGTTGAGACCTGTGAGCCCTGTGCACAATGGAACCACAAATTCATGAAATTATAGCCAAATCTAGTCACAGTTTCACACCAAGAAGTTATTCTTGAAGTGATAGAAAGGGGTTAAATGCATATGCCATCAGGCATGTGCAATAAAACTGAGTCAAAATGGAGCGGTATGTTTAAAATGGTTGATAAAAAAATAATCTGGTATTTTTCTTGTCAGAACTAAAATCTGGACCAGACAAGCTACATTTTCTCTTATCTTTGTTCTACTCGGACCGATTGCTTAAAATTAGGTAATGGATAACCTTCGTAAATATAACTATGTCACACATTTGGAGGGTCTGATGTGTGTTTGTATAATTAGCACAGAATCAGATATTACCTTGCCACACATCAAACAATGATGAGTATTAAGAAAGCTGAAAAATTGCCCATTTCTGGTCACTCAATCTCAGGTAATTTATTTCTGTATTTTAGTCAAAGCAAATTAGGTTTCTTAGCATTTGTGCTCAAACACAGTGACTGCGACAATATCTGATGGCAGAAACAAAACCTAATTCAAGCATCAGCATAAAGCAATTTAGACGCATAAGCTGACAGGGGAATTATAAGAGGGATTTCATTCAATTCCTGTTTGAAACTGCCATTTACTCTTGGAGAAATTGAATGCAGCTAATTTTTATTTGCTAATACTCTGTGGGTTTGGACACCAAAACTGGATGTCTGAGGTTCAATAATATGATTCCAGATTAACTTAAAAGTCATCCAAACAATATCCTTCTACTACAAATAAGCCCATTAATGACTTCACAGAACCTGGAAAATAAAAAGAAGTACACCATTAGCCATTAACATTGGCAGCACACAATGTTAATGGTGCTTTTTTTTTTATCCAGGTATAGTCTCCCCAAGACTAAGCCCAAACTCCCCCCACCCCCACAAGCAGATTTAAATGTAAAATCATTCATGTTTGACCAAAAAGTTTGTTTCTGAGGGTGAATGAGACAGGTGTGTTTCAAAAGACTAACAATGTAAAGGGAGTATAACTTTGCTAAGCATAAAAAAATGCCACCATTCCCAGTAACCAAAGTCTTTATTAGCATTACAGCAATCAAACCATTCATATTGCTGCCAACAGGGCTTGTATTTTGATGGGCTGCTCCAAAATCTTGTACTTCCAGTTAGAAGAGACATATTGGACAAATTTAAAGATAACTTTAAACCTAAATCATCCAAATAAAGTAAATAATTTGGTGTTTAGCTGTATACAAAATGAGACTGTGACTTTTTACAAACAAATTGACTGAATGTCCTTTTTGGCATTCTTTCTAATTGACTATTAGTTTGTCAATTAAAAAAAAATAAAAAAAATAAAAACAGCCCCATCTAGTGTAAGAAAATGTTCGGTGCAAACCAAACAAACCTGTAAAAGCATGAAATAGAAAAACACCAATCTTTGGTGTTTTAGATTGGAAGGCCCAAAGAGTCCCAACATGATGAGCCTCCATGAGTATTTTATAAGTTGTTGCCACTAGGTCATCTCCCTTAAGTCTGTACAAGTAGCAACAACGGCTTCTTGTTCTTTAACAAACCTAAAGAGTGTTTATAATATAACCCTTGGCCTAATCAAGCACAATGCATGAGAAAAGGAATTTGGAAGATCTTTTAATAAACATCAAAAGCAGAAAATGTTTATTTAAGGTTGCGTTTGAGTACATTAGCTTGTGAAATGAGTTTTTGTGTTCATGTGGAATTCAGTTAGGTATTTAGAGCTCACTGCATACAGTGTGTGAAGGAAATGTAATTGTGACCTTCCAGCAGCATTGTGTCAGTATTTAAAATGTTACACGAGAAAAGAAAGGACAGCTAGCATATCATTACATGAAAATCCACCTGTGATATGGACCTGTTCCCGTTTACACACCTGTGTGCAGCACTCTCTGAAGCCATCTGACATGCTTGTTTACCCACATCTATTTGGAGCTGGATTTATTTTGTCATACAACTGTCTTCGGATGAGAAATGCGAGATGAATCTTGTGTTGTGCAGCCAGGAAGAGCTGGTATATTTAGCACCACCAGAACATTCAGTTTTAGGGACCATGTCCATAGAGGGACAGCGGCGCCCTTCTGAGAGAGCTCTGCAAGAGAGACGAGAAACTTTGGCACCAAATGCTCCAGCTATTACAAAATGAAGCCTTGCCTTATCCAAGAGCGCTAAGATGTGGATAAATAAATAAAACATTGCCTCTGTGAGCGGGGAGGCGATGTGACAGCGGGAGATTTTTTTCCCCCCCTGCTTTCATGTTGGCAGGCACAGGCATTTTATTTTTGGATGAATCAAAAATTTCCTGAAAACGCCTGCGCCAGGTGTATCTAATTATCTGACAGCATATCCTCATTATAAAGAAGCCCATGGGAGTGGGCGACTCGGCTTTCTGAGCCCTGGACCGCAATCAAGATGCTCTTTTCATCACAAACAATGGGATGACAAGCCAATACTTTTCCCGAAGATTAAGTGCATTCACCTTTTTTCATTTTTGCACTTGACTGGGCAGTTTTTACACCTTTCTCAAGAACATGTAAATGAAACTAGTCAAGCTGTCAAATTTGACTATGTACAGAAAAAATGACCAGAAAATTTTGGGAATTACCGACTATATGAACTCTGATCGGTTATTGGTAGGTCATTTACAGAAGAATTGTTTAGTCCTATTAATTAAATGCAGTCATGGACATACACTTTAGTGGATTAATGAGGATTTTTCTTTGTAATTTACTTATTTTCTACTTCTATAAAGGAATGGTCAAATTTGGAAATCTGGAATACATAAATGTAATGGTTAAAATCAAAGTCAAAAGCTTGATTGGTGCATTTCTAAAAATAAAATAAATAATAAAAATCAAACTGATTAGGTGTTGGGACAGTCCCATTTCTATTTCAGCAGTTGCTTGGATTATGTCACGTGAATTGTATTTGTAAAGCATAGTTAACTGCATTCTGTCAACCCCACAGCACCCATATGTTAAGGGATAATTAACAAAAGAACTTGATTTGCAAGATGCATTTTCTCGTTCTCCTGGCTGTGGTTCTTGGGAGTCACAGTGGATGGGTGTGCACAACCAGATCATCTCACAGCTTCAGCTCAAAGTCCCACTGGTATTAAAAGTGGATTCACTAATTTTTTGGGGGGAAATTTGAACAAATGAAATGACAGACTGTTCTCAGAAAATGTTGTTCACTGTGAATAGAGCTCGAAAGCCATGAAGCAGGTTCATTGAGCACCACCAAATTACTTTGTGCCCTTAAACTCGAGGATACCTGACATGAAAAACTGCAGCCTTCCACTATTTTTGTCAGCTACCATTTATTGTGCAAAAAGAGAAAACCTGTTGGTGGATCAATCTGTTGTGGTTCGATTTGGCAAGATCACATTGCAAAATTAACCGTTTATTCGTAATCAAAGTGTTTTAATATTAATGACAGACAGAAACACATCTGTAGTGCTGATCACAGAGACCAAAGCAGCATTTTTGAAATCTAAAACCAACCAACTATGTGTCCTCATATCTGTTTCCTGTGTTGTCATTTAATTCCTTTAGAAATGCAACAGTAGCCCATCTCTCGCACGCCTCCTGACTGGCAGACTGTAATGCCATTACCTCTCCTCGATGGTCATGCTCACTTAGCCCTCTGTCACTCTACACTGGCCAGGGAAGATGCATCTGTCTGGCTGCGAGTGTGCTGCCCTTGGACCTCATTTGCAATTGCTGCTCTTCAGCTCGGCTTGCCACAAAAACACTGAACCACACAAACTTTTCAGTTCATTATCTCGCCTTTTAGGAGGGGCTTTTTTTTGCTTTCTCAGAAGCAAAGTATGACTGCAAATCACGGGTAATTGGCTACATATGAATCACTCCTCAGCAGTATAGGCTGATAGACTCTGTAACCTCTTCCTGTCTAAATTCACTTAAATGCTGCAAAAAGAAAAACATACTAAAAACTATATTAAAATATACATATGCACACTATCAAGCAGATGCAAATGAATTAGAAATTGTTCATTTGAAATTAGCACATGCATAAGGCATTAAATTTGGACATTCCTGCCAATGCTTCTAATGTAATCCTTGGCATGTGTGGACTCAGTGGCTGCACTTATAGTGAAAAAGGTGCAAGGTGAAATCACAAGCAATCCTTAAGAAGCAGCTAAGGTATGGTAGCCCAATGGACAGCCCCTTTTTAGTTACATTAGCCATTTAAAACTCAAAGTTTTCAAAGTCGAAATACATGGCTTTATTGGACAGATGACACTTTCACAACAAATTCTTGCATTTACTGGTCAACTGATTGGAAATCTAAATGTGACACATCTAACTAGCAGATTGCCCTCCTCTACTTTGAAATTTTCTTCACTTTTATACAAATCTATTATGACACTTTCCATAACAGCTCATTGTGGAACAGACCTGATTTTAACAGAGGCTACAAGAAGTTAAACATGGCGTAATGTTATATCTAAAAATAACCTAGATTTATACATTTTATCCATGTTTAGATAAAGCAAAACTACTTGGTCTAAATGGCCATTTATATATGTGAGGACCGTGTCTTGCAATCCTGAAGCAAAACTCAGTAACAGCTGAATTTGATTATGTACTAAAGTATTTTTTTTAGTTGTGTTATTACTGCATTAATATCAATGTGCAGAAATAGGCAGGCTTTTTGCTCATTTCAGACCTAACTGAAAAATGAAGTGACTATGACAAAATTACTACATATCTGTGCTTTACTTCCAAGTAAAGCACAAATATGTGCTTGATATCTTGGAAGTCATTAACCATTGCAGTTTGCAGGGTGGGCATCAGCATTGTTGCTTTCTGGATATCACTAGAGATCAAGTTTCAACATCAAAATGGAATTGTTCAGCACAAATAATAATTTCCAACTCAAACCAGTACAGTTTTATACAATGATCCCATTAATTCGCTGTACTTCTCATAAGAAAGCAGACGGAACATTCCCCGGGCAAAAATTAAAATATAAATAAATAAAATCAAAGCAAAGAGCTTAATTTGGGTTTTCAAGTAAAAGAAATAGGAGAATAACAATAAAACTGGGACTCGTACACATGAAGCATAAGGAAAGCGTACGGGTAATAAAAAGATCTAGAATTCAAGTCTAGCTGTATTGATTCTTTTGGATTTTTATGCTTGTTGATTTTATCTACTAAGTCTACATTTATACTGCAGGCAAATATCTCCAATCCTATTCACATCTACAAAAACTTCTACTTTTATACCAAACACATTCAAACTTTACCCTGCATGAGCCATTTACATATTTAGACGCATTTTAGAACAAAAATGCTTTCTTAAAACTACAGCTGTCTCAACCATTTTCAGTTTTAAATTGCTGAAACCAGCTAAAACAGAGGCTGGACCTCTGATTAGCTCAGGGGTGTCCAGCTGCAGTCATCAAGAGCTCCTGTCTGGCATGTTTTAGATGAATTCCTACCACAGCACACCCACATGAATGGTCGAATTAACTCCTCAGTGTGTCATGAAGTTCTGCAGAATTCTGGTAATTACCCTTTAATTTCATTCAGACTTTCTGAACCAGGGGAGAATTTAAAACATGCAGGACACCAGCTCCTGAAGAATGGAGCTTGACACGCCAGGAGAAGCTCTTAGCCTTCATTGTTTCTCTAATGCAGGTAAGAGAACAATTACCAATAAACACTTTTAAAAGATCTGAACCAGAAGAAAGCAGGTTGAATAAATTAGCAGCTAAGTGTCTAATTATAGACCAACTACAAAGAAGGAAAAAACGGCGGGCTTGTGGTAACACCGACTGCGCATGATCCGCTGTCTGTCAGTCAGTCAAAACTGGCATCAAAGCCTGACAGATAAGAGCGGGAAAAAAATAAGTAAACTGGGTGAGTCACAGCCCACCCACAGTCTGCATTACCTGAGTTAAGACTTATTTTCTCAGTCCACTCACAAAGCAACAACCATCCGTGAAAATTAAACAAACTTTCCCAACAACAGCAATTCCAGCCATTTCTACGTCTTCTCTGCATATTTGAGGGAGAGATAAAAAAACAACTACGGAGCAAACAGTGCTTTCACTAATTACTTGACCATGCTGCTGAAAATGTCTCGACCCCATCCGGAATGCAGCATTATTAAATAAAATCCACACTATTCCAAACAAATGCACAACCGCTCCTGTCATTAACCGAGAACCATTTAGAGGAAAAAGTAGCTGTTACTTACTATGCACCCAGGCAGGAGAACATAAAGCTCCGGCGACTGTAATTAAAACAAATGCGCATTGTTTTATTATTGTACTCATTTTTGCGTGCTTTATTTTACAGAGCGTATGTATATGGAAACGTGTACTTACCGGAGCCGTCCGGATAAATTCCTTGGGAAATTCCTAAGGAGTCTCTCCTCTCTTCTGTCTCAAAGTCAGAAAACAGCAATGCTTATGTTCTTATTCCAAAAAAAACAGGGACCCCCGATTTTTACTGAAAGAGAGACAAGACACCAAAAGAGCCCACAAGAATTCCGTTAGAACCGAGAGTCCAACCCATCCCCTCCTCTTCCTCCACCCCGCACCACCCAAAAAGTGTTGACATAACATCTGTGATGAAAGTGGGGGGAAAAAAAAACAAAAAACGCGACTCGTGAGAAATTGGCAAAATGGACAAATAGGTGTACCTGCTCTCTTTATCACTGTCGGCAAAAGACAGTAAGAGCAGCAAAAAGACGGATGGAAACCACAAGAGAGCTGAGCTTTTTTTCTGGGTTTTTTTTCTCAGTTTGTTTCTATTTTTTCCCGTGGAAACGCAGCAGCCAGAATGCTGTCACATCCCGAGCTGCACACATTCAAACAGACGTGGAGGCTGCTGGAGGAAGAAAAGGGAGAGGAAGAGGCGAGCGGAGCGGAGCCGCGGGATGCTGCTGCGCTCTGAGCTGCACTGCACAGACGAGCCGCTGGATGGCCGGCTGGAGGAGGGCACCTGGCACCGGGCGCTTTCCACAAAATACTCAATTTAACCGCTACACTTGCCTTTGAGAATGTCCTAAAAAAAACAACTAACATTTAAGGTTATATTCTAAAGATATTCTGCAGTAGGGGGTAACTACTATCCCCATTCACTGTACCGGAAACAGTTGCACCTGGCATGTTAAATAAAAGCTCCTCCAAAATGCAACTTTACTAAAGCTCAGTGAATTGTGACATTTCTTCACCAAATGGTGGAGATACAGACACAGCTCAACTCTTGTTTCTCCACAAGATTTATTATTCTACCATTTGGCATTGAAAATACTTGTATCATGTTCTGACATACAGTATATTTCCATGACAGACTATATATAAGCTTAAGATTTTGTTTTCTGCTTTTAAATACCAAAAACTGCCTTTTATAACATATTTTTTTGCTTTTGAGTAATTTGTATGACTGTTACTCTTTAATTCTGTAAAAATATGCAATCCCTCCTTTAGTAGAATATTTAGGTACTCTACCCACCTCTGAGAAAAACACGTTAGCATTTTTAAAAGGAAAACAAATATATCCCCTACAACAGGCTGGTATTACAGAACTTTCTCTTTCCATCATTGGTCATTAATAGCAATAACATGTATTTAATAGCAATAAAATAAAAAGTTGAGAGACTAATATTTTCATTTTAGATTGCAACAAACATTAAGACGTGTTATGGGCGCAAGTTTGGATTAAGGGGTCTTTGACAGCTTGTTATATGCGTTAAATAGACCTCAACCTGAAACAGTTTGAGAAACACTGATTTAGAGACATGCGCAAACTATGAGGGATTAGAATTCACATTTCAACCAATTCAACCATGCTCACATGCTCCCAATAGTCAGTGTTGAAAGAAGGATTTATCATCTCCAACTGTGGTCCATGGACTGTTTGTGATGCAAGAGCACCCCCTGGCAGACAGAAAACAACTCCAGGACTACTTATATGATCAGATGAAGCTAAGTTATAGCGACTGGATTCCTCAGAACGTTTAGTGGTAGGAATTGTTCCAGTTAATTTGCTCTTTGCTTTGTAATAAATGATGCTCTGCTTTCAGGTAAACAGCTATTGTTATTTTAATTTAATTCCGTAAATAACTCAAAATGCCCAAGTAGAGATCTTCAACGTGTCCAGTCACATTTACCAGACAGCACCACTCTTTCTTTAGGATGAACAAAGAAAAATACATGAGTTAAGAGACTAATATTTTCATTCCAGGTTGCATCAGATGTGTTATTGCAGGCACAATTTTGGATCAAGTGGTCTTTGACAGCTTATTAAAATGTGTTAATAGTCTTCAGCCTGAAAAATAAACACTGATTTAGAGACATATGCAAACTACGAGGGATTAGAATTCGCAATTCAACGATGCTCAAATGCTCCTGCCAACAGCTAGGATTGAAAGGATCCATCATTTCAAACTGTGGTCACTGGACCATTTGTGGTCCAATGGAGCCCCCTAGTGGAAAGAAAAAAAAACTCCAGGACTTCTTATTTGTTCAGCAAATGTTGGATGGTGAATGTTCAGATTTGAGGCTCGGTTACGCCCACATGCTTTGCTGTCCGATAATTTTTTGATAAATTTTGACCTTCAATGCCTCAAGATTCTGCTGACTGAGTTTGAAGCCTGGATCTCAAAAGCTGTAGGAGGAAATTGCTCAGATACGACGTTAATAAAATAGGGGCTTAGATTACATCAGAAATGATGACGTCAGGGATCCCACCAAGTTCACTCATGCCAAGTTTGGTGCCAATTGAGCTTTTTATGTGAAAGTTATAGCGTTTCGTTTGTTTTGGCGAGTACACCAAGTTCGCCGCACTCCCACGCCCCCTGAACTTATATGAAAAGTTAATTTTTTTGATAAATGTTAAAGCCCTATGCCTTAACTGCATTCTGACCAAGAATGAAGCTGGTAGGTCGAAATCCTAGGAGGAGTTCGTCAATGCAAGACGTGAGTAAAAGTGAAAAGCGGCAAAAATTTGACCTTTGACCCAAAATGGCCTCCTCTCTGTGCATTTTAGGGGGTACCTCCAAGAGACTGTTTTTCTTGATTCGGGGGATCTACCTATGTACCGAGTTTCAGATCTCAACAATCTACGGTTTCTCCCAACTCACTTTAGGGGGCGCTGTAGAGCAGTTTGGCTACGCCCAGTTGCGATTCCACCAGAATCCGAAAATTTTCCTAGGAGGACAATTTTGGTGAGTTTTCGAATACATTAAAGGCCCCAAGCAGCCCCGGGAAAGTGACGGAAAAATAATAATAAAAAAAAAAAAAAAAAGTAAAAAAATGGATCAGAAATCCTGCGATTACAATAGACCTTCACCAGTGCTTCGCTGCTCTGGCCCAATAATAAACATTTGAAAAACAATAGGCCTTCGCAGCGTTTAGCTGCTCAGGTCTAATAATTTTCTTGTCACTTGGGGCCTTGGGTTTCTTGTCTCGAAGGGAGTAGAAAAGTTGCTGGGATGTAGGACTGAAGATGAAGACACAGCAGAAGAGAGCTCATCCGATGAAACATCGAACAATGTTGTCCCTGCCGACGTTGGTGGCAAAGACAACGTAAAAGAAGATGTGATTTTAGTAGAAACTAAAGAGTGTAGGAGATGGAAGTATTTTTGTTTTGAAGAAATAATGGACGTGGAAGCTTCCTCTAAAGTTGAGGAAGTTACCATTGATACGGATATGACAGTAAGGACACCTGGAGACACTGTTGCTTTGGAAAGCGTCTGTGATCCTGATAAAACAGAGCTGCACTTTGAAGCTTCCTTTGTGGACACAGAAATTAACACCAAAAACACATCAGAAGACTTTGATGATTTTGAAAGTGTTGATGTTCCCCATTACCAAATGGACCTGGCTGTGAAAGCAAGCTGTGATGGCAAAGAACCGGTAAGGGATTTGGAAAAAATCTTTGTGGATTCATCAGCAGAAGAAATTTCTTCAGAAGAAAACGCAGAAGATGTAAATCAGAATGACACCAATGATTTCGACAGCATGACTTTACCCAGCCAAAAGTATTTGGCTGGGTAAAGTTTCCAATTCATTTTTTAACTGCTGGATGAATGCCACGACACAAAGCATCATGAACTTGACCATTGTAAGAAAGCTTATGGCTCAGTTTCCTAAGGAGAGTTCGGAACTTTTCCTTACAGTTATCAAGGAAGATATTTTCCTCCACATGAAGTCTTTGCTGTTCAGAATGAACTCCTAGAAACTCTGAAGTTCAGACATTTAAAAGATCAAGACAAGCCAGGAATCCTTTCGTTTTACATGTCGCAGTATGGGATCTGTATGGACTGTGAGCTCTACATAACTGACAACTGTGAACAATGTCAGGAGTGTTTACAAATTATTCATAAACTTGGTCCTGTCATTTCTCTGCCAAAGGAAGAAGAAAATTATAGCACATTGAGTCTTCTTAAGGCTTATTGGAGAGGAATACCAGAAAGTTGCGACACCTGCATGGCCAACAGAAAGATTGATTGCTTTTTCAATAACTGTGACGTGATGACCCTGATACTGCCATGGTCAGACAGTCCAGATGATATCAGACATCCTATGATACATGACCCAGTCCTCGAAGTTCCTGTAAAAAGTGGAACTCAGTTATACCATCTGTCATTTGCTGGAAACAGGCAACAACTTCTGACACCAACAGCCTTTATACATATCTGAGGTGTGGAGGACTGGTGTTTAAGGCAGAGGATGAGCGGGTGTCATTGGAAAATATTGACTGAGGAGCTGACATCTGCAGAAATGGTTACATCTACATGTATGAAAGAGCCACAGAAGGACAGGACGAACGTGTCAACTGATCAACAACTGACAGTGCATCAGACACATTTTGGAGGACGTCATCATGAATTGGGAGTGATGGTGGTGAATGACAACGCCGAGGACTCAGGTTGAAAAGATGAAAAGTGGTTTAATAACGAGTACGCAGCTCAAACAGTCCAAAACGAGCAGGCAGCACATAGAACGGGAGGTAGGCTAGTCACTGGTAGCACTGACAAAGACTGAAAATCTGAGCTGAACCCGACAGAGGACTTAACAGTACTACTGTGACGACTTGCGACTAACGACACTAGACAAACGACAAGGACCCGACAAGAAACAAAGACAACAGGTGGCCTTAAATACACAGGGAGGGTAATTGGGGAACGAGACACACCTGGGAAACAATCAAGGGGGAAGAGACAGGACACCACAGAAACTCACTGGTAGGGTTGGGCAACTCCAAGCCTCGAGAGCCGGTGTCCTGCAACTCCTAGATGTCTCCCTGGTCCAACACACTTCAATCAAAAAGCTGAATCACCTCCTAAGTGCAGTCAGGTTCTCCAGAGTCCTGCTAAAGACCTCACTATTTGATTCAGGTGTGTTGAAGTAGAACACATCTAAAAGTTGCAGGACACAGGCTCTCGAGGCCTGGAGTTGCCCATCCCTGCTCACTGGGAACAGAACCAAAAATAAACATACAGAAAAACTCAAATCCTCACAGTACCCCCTCCTCAACGGCAGTGAACAGAAAAAGTCCATAACAACAAAAAACAACCCAAAAAGGGCGGGAGGAGGTGTGACGGACAGAGGGCCAGAGACCAAGGAAAAACAACTTCAATGAGCAGCCTCGAACGGCCCTCGCAGCCAAGCGCCGCTTCGGCCTATTGGCCACCGTGGGGGTTCCCCCACCGCAGACGCTCTTGCGCAGTTCCCCCACCCAGCCGACAAAGTACCCAAAATCTGGTGCAGATCAGCCAATGCACAGAGGAGATATAGCTGACGGATTAACCTAGGCAGCCCAGTGGAGTCAAATTGCAACGTAATGCTATTGGGCTCTGCAGACATTCACAAGCGTCAATCGTGACAAGTTTGGTGCAAATCGGATGATGCATGTGTGATCTAGAGACGATCGTATGCAAATGGCGTGGGATTGAAATTTGCCGTTTGGCCACGCTCATACTGTTCAGTCAGCAGCCAGCATTGACAGAGTTCATCATTATGTCATATTATGTTAGTTGGCACAGGATGAGTTCGATCAGATACGATGTCAATAAAAAGGACATTATGATGGCGGCTTTGATCCAAATGGCCGACTTCCTGTTGTGTTTGGACTATGGGTCCAAGAGACTTTTTTGTAGGTCCTGACAAGATACACGTGTGTACCAAGTTTCATAAGTCCGGGTTAAAGCACGGCTTGCGGCTGATTTTTTAAAATATTCTAAGGTGCGCTGTAGAGAAATTAGGCCAGCCTCATCATCGATCCAAAATGGCCTCCCTGTTTGAGTTGCATTATGACTACGACGAAGTAAGGTCATAGCAAAGCGTATTTTGAAAATTGCTAGGTGGCATTGCCAAGTTTGGTGACTTTTTGAATATGATAAAGCCTTCAAAAAGCCAATTCTTTTGGGGGTAAGAAAAATAATAATTACCAATTGTAAATTTCTTATGTCTAAGCAGTATTTCTAAAGAGCTTATGTTTTCTAAACAATAATATTATTAACTTGGTGTTGGGTTTTTTTTTTCAGGTAAACTGCCACGAAGTATAAATCAGATTTTTACTGTTTTGTTGAATGTTTGTTTTATAATATATTTACCACCAATGACAAAAAACATTTTTTAATTTTCTGCAAAAGTGCACAAATGCGACATTCTTTCCAATAGTAAATGAAGTTATGAAATTTCAGGAGAGAAGAAATATTGTTTTTTTAACATAATATTTGTTGGTAATCTGTTGCTAAGAGACCAGCGCATTTTCTGGGAACCAACTGCCACGAAGTAAACATCTGATTTTTATTTTTGCAAAAATTTACCAACTGTAAATTTCTTGTGTCTAAGCAACAGTATTTCAAAAGAGCTTATGTCTTATAAACAATAATATTACATTTTATAACTCAGATTTTTACTTTTATGTTGAATGTCTGTTCTATAATATAATTTACCAATGACAAGAAAAAAAAAACATTTTCACTTTTCTGCCAAATAACCCCAATTGCACAATTCTTGTTAAGTAGTAAGTAGTGTAAGTAGTATTTCAAAGGAGCCCCGAAGAAACATTGGTTTTTTTAATGCATAGTATATTTGGCTAATCGGTGCTTGCTAAGCAGAACCAAAGCGCATTTTCCCGGGAACCACAAGCAGGAAGAAAAACAACAACTATGACGGACTGAGGATTAAGTTAATATGCTGCTCGGGTTGGACAACTTCAAATGTGTAAGCTATACTCCACCATTAGCCTCTTTACTTCCGTAAACACAGAGCACTTCTTTTTATGGAGGTTGGCAGAACACCGAGTACACTGTCACACTATTGCGCCCTCTTCTGCGCATGCGGGACACAGTATGAACAGTGTGTGTGACAGTGCAAACAGCCCCGGCAAAAAAATCAGATTTGAAAAAAAAAAAAAAAAAAAAAAATCGGTATTGTGTTACTTAAGGCTGCAGTGTGAACATTTGTTGTTGTTCAAATTTGTTGTTGTTCAAAAAACAACAATCTTGTTGCTAAGAGATGAGCTTGTTTTCTGGCAACGAAGTAAACTTCTGATTTTTAATTTTGCAAAACTTTTCCCTAGTCTTTTCCTTAAATTAAGCTTTTTAGCTATTTTTATTTATTAGCCATGTTTCGCACACTGAATGAAGGAAGTCAATATAAGACAACTTTGGCAGTATTTAGGCCAACATTAGCATTTTGGCTAATTTTAGGATGTACACCAATTTTAACAAACTGAATGGAGTAAGGCCATGTTACTCAACATGCTTGTGACTCTCCACATGCTGTTGAGTATTGTCGCCAACCTTGGCATTGATGCTAATTTTTAGCATCAGAACGCTGGGTTCCAACCGACAGGCAGACTCCGTTTAAATTTCTTCAGAAATTTTCCAGTTATAATTTTGCAATTATTTCAAAAGTAAAACAGAATTAATTAAAGCCGCAAGCGGCGTTGGAGTCCCGAGCAGCAAAGCGTGCGCCTCCGCCTACTCTCGCCACCGCCGACGCTATCGCGCCGTACCCTAAAATTGTGTTTAGCCAGCAGCCACCATTGCAAAGTTAAGCATCATGTCATTTTATGTCAGTTGGCAAAGGTTTTAACCATTGTGAATCATAGAGTAAAAGTAAGAGATCAAGCAGAAAAAATAGGTAACTTCCTGTTGGAGGGGGGCGTGGCTTAAGTAATGTCTTTAGCTCAGTGGGTCAGAACATGCTGCTAATAATCCTAAGGTCATGGGTTCGATTCCCAATAAACGGCAAATTGAAATTTAAAGTCTTTCAGAAAATCAACACTTCAAATTAGCAGAAGGCTTTAAATTAAACCACTATGCATGTTGATTTTGAAAAACATTAGAATATGAGCACTAACCACAAATTTTCATTATGGTAAGATCATATAGGTTTTTCATAATTTGATGAAAACTCAACACTATGTATGGTCTGGTTAGCTCAGTGGGTGAAGAACATGCTGTTAATAACCTTAACGTCGTGGGTTCAATCACCATCCAGTGCAATTGAAATCTAGAAAATCAACACTTAAAAATAATAAAGGGCAAGGGAGTATAATTGGCAATTCAAAGAAAAGCTTTAAATTAAACCACTATGCATATTGATTTTGAAAAAACATTAGAATATGAACACTTAACTTTTCATTGTCGTAAGATCATGATAACTCAACACTATGAATGGCTCGGTTAGCTCAGCTGGTCAGCACATAGTGCCAATAATCCTGAAGTCCTGGGTTCAATCCCCATCCAGTCCTATTGAAATCTAAACACTTCCCTAGGGGGCGCTGTGGAGAAATTAGCCCACGCCCACAAAATATTACACTGGATTTTTGTCGGGAGGTGGATAAGGAAGGATCTCAGTGAGTTTGGTCCATCTGGGCTGAAACATGTGGAATCAAGAGGCAAACGTATGGCAGCGCCATCAGCAGTCAGTTCACCGTACCGCCAGGGCCATGCCCTCCACTGAAAACATTTGGCACTTTAAAGCAAATGAGACCAACTTGTTTTTTGTCATCTGACACAAGATTATCTTGATTAGGTCAAGAGAGCCAGAGATGGACCTTTACAAGTAAAAAAAGTCACTTCCTGTTCTGAGGGGGCGGGGCTTAGATGACGTCAGACTGTGATGACATAGGATGGTTAGGGATCCCACCAAGTTCACTCATGCCAAGTTTGGTGCTAATTGAGCTTTTTGTGTGAAAGTTATAGTGTTTCGTTTGTTTTGGCGAGTACGCCAAGTTCGCTGCTCTGCCACGCCCCTGAACATGTACAAAAAGTCCATTTTTTTGATAACTTTTAAAGCCCTATGCCTTTACTGCACTCTGACCAAGAATGAAGCCGTTATGCCTTATGGCATCTATTGGTTCTCAGCAGGGTTAGCTTATAGCCAACTCTTTGCCTACATATTTTCCCTTTTCTATTACAGTCTGACCTTAACTGTAAGATTAAGGGAAAGATGCCCAACGTTTCTTAAACCAATATGTTCAAGTTAGATAAAAGTGAACTCCCCAAAAGAAGTTTTTGCCTGCAGCTATATTCTGTTGTATACAGTTCCCTTGCTAGACGCTTCCTATAGCTTTTGTGTTTCTAATTTTATTCTTACCAATGAACTGATACTAGAAATCCATTCAGAATACTACTGGAAAAGTCATTTATTTCATAACTTAATTCACCAAGGGAAATATTAATTACACACAGACAAGTGTTTTCAATGTCATATTGCATATGTTATGAAAAGAACCAAAATGCAGAGACAGATATTTAATAATAAAAAGGAAAACTTACAGGAGGAGTTGTAGGGAGAACAGGTTATGAAACAGGCATGATAAGAAGAGGATCCAGAACAACGAGTACTGCTGAGCATACATACTGAGGCAGAGGTGGAAATGACAAAGCAACCAAGAGAGCTAATTAGAGGCAAATGGCAAACATCTGAGGCAGAATGCCAGCAGAGGAAAATCAGGTGATAGGAAACAGCTGTGAAGGGAAGCATACTGGCAGGCTGAGGGAAGGTGAAATAAAAAAAATAAAAGAAGTGGAGATGTACTGAGACTACTACTAATTAAGATGCTCTGTTTAAAATCTCCTCTCACTCACTGCTAGATTATTCCATTACCTTCAAGTATCTAGTCCCTGTTTGTTCCTTTTCCTTGTTGTTTTGTAAGTTCTTATTTTTTAATAAATCACTCACCATCTCACTGCTTCAGCCTGTTTGTATTTGGGTCCAATCATCACCAAGCAATGGCAATATGAAACTTTAAGGGCTTAGGGAGAAACTGTTTAAGAAAAAACATAATGCAACATAGAGAGTGCTGTTTTTTAAAATATGTAATGATATTTATAATGATATTTGTTTTTTTTTTTATAGAATTATTATTTATTGAATTTAGGCTCACGCTTCACTTGTTTGCATACACACCTGTCATGACGTTCAAATGGCAAGTTGGTATATTCTTCAGATAATATTTTTGTACAACAAAGCAAGGATGTATATATATGTATTTATTTATTTTTTTCTCCCCAAGTCCAAAATTATCTATTGTTATCCAAAATTTCCTTAATGCGAAAAATGCTTTAAAGTATGATTCCACATTGCTACTAACGAAAACCCAGTGTAAGAAAAAAAATTGCTGGTTAAGTAAATCATTTTAGAGTTGATTTTTTTACAAGTCATGATGAAATTTAATTTGTGTGTCTCAGATTTCCTGCCATTAGTTTACTGACTCATTGTCATACTTTCACGAGAGCCAATGTTTGACTGGACCAACTGTCAGCTCTAAATGTAATTTTGCACACATTCCACGCATACGTCTTCAGATTTCCTGCCTACTTTGAGCACCTTGAGAATCTCAAATTCTTCGCATGGAATGAAAACTGGGTCAGCCGCGGAATGAAATACAACTCTAGTTAATCCAAGATGACTAAATGTAATGTTCTCTGTGATTGACCATATCAATTTTGCAGCAGGAGGAAGGATTTTGATGCACAAAGCGAGGATTGCTTTAGAATTATTAATCACGTTGTGTTTAAGCAGTTGGCCAGGGGTGGACATATCAATGCTTCAATTTAATGTTTGACATTTAAAAGCAGGAATTCATTATTCTTTATCTTTGCACTGCTGTTGAGTGATAACACAGATGAGATTAAATATTTTTTTTCAAGAAAGTCTTTTTATTTTGAGATAGCTTTACTTACTAAATATAATTTACCTGTTACTCATTCAATATTGATCTAGGATTTGTTATTTACAATGGCTTTGTATTACTTATCCTTTAGTTGTGGAATTAAATATAAAGGTTATACCTTTAAAATCTTGCCCATGAAGTCGGAATGATTGTTTCTTTGCTCTTTGCTGTGGTTTAATTTGCACAGTGATGTGTTTGGAATAGATGAACACTTTTAGTAATAGATTAATAGTCAGTCTGGCAACACTGATCTAAGAGAACAAAATACAATACCACAAAAAACAAGAATAAACTGAAGAATTAGATACAATAACAAATGGGTGTATACACGGCAATAACGTTTGAACATTAATGGATACAGAGAACAGGATTGAATATGGCAAGACATAAATATAAACAAACATGGTCATAAAAAACAATGCAACCCAAATACCCTGGGACCATAACATTGATTGCAATGACAGTTTCAAAGCTTTTTAAGTCTGTCTCTAGAAACGTAGTGCAAAATCCACTGTTGTTACTTTGCAGATACACTCAGGCTCAGTCGGGTTGGTTGAACAGCCTTGTTAGAAATTCATAAGTCCTTCCAAAGATGTTCAATTGGATTAAAGTATGAGAACCAGCTGGGTCCTTCACTGAAATTCAGACTGTCGTCAAGCCTTCGTATTCTGGACTATGTGCTTCAAGTCATAGCTGTCTTGAAACATGAATTGTCATCTTTCAATATGAAGCTATCCTTATAATAACCTAGCAGCATGCGGGACAAACAAGTTCTGTAGCCTCTTGGTAGAGGCAGCTCAGCGAACAGAATCTGGTGCTCACTTAACATGACTGTATGAGTGTATTCTCTGCTCCACCACTTTGCTGGACATCAGGTACATCTGAGTTTCATGGCTGAGGAAGGGAATGCTTTGTATGATGTATAGATGATTATAAAAAAAAAAATCCAAAAATGTAAGATTAAAAAACTAATAATTTTGAATAAATGTCTGAAAATCTGTTTTTACTTTTGTCATTATGCAACATTGTGTCTGTGTTACTTGTGAATCTGCTTCATGAATATTTATTTAATTCAACAAAACAACATTTGGAAAAGGAAATAGGGTGTGAATACTTTCTGGTGGCATTATACTTCTTATCTAATGGTTTTAATGTTCATTTTAGTTTTCTGTTCTGTAAATGTTGGTGATTTATTGTTTATTATGTATCTGTTAGCCTTGTTCTTGATCGATTATATATGCAATTTGTTTTCTGCTTTAACATTAATGTATGTGTTTTCAATGTTTGCCTGATGCCTTATTCTACCAAAATCAACAATACGGATTTTGAGTTGCCAAATGGACCTGAATGCATGGAAAAATATGTTGCCACTAATTACCATTTACTTATTCACTTGAAGGGGAGAAAAATCCTCCTCAGAAGAAGTATATAAATCTGAGTTTATTAGCGTAAATAACTATGATTCTCAATGACTCCAGCTGGAGGCCTGAAGGATTCAAAAGCTCACCAGAGCTCTGTAAAAGGCAATAGCTAACACAGACACAGCCAACCATAAATGCTCACATCCACTGGAAATTTATAATCACCAATTAACCCAGAGCTCCATGCCTTTGGACTGGAGGGGGGAAGACAGAGCACAGGGAGAAATTTAATGGAAGTACAGTACAGACAGTTTATGCACACCTTATACAGAATAGAGTATATCCCTAAACCTACAAAACTGAATATGTTATTTTTATAATGTGGCTTGAAATGCCGTTGGTCGCATTTTTTACTTCTTTGAAAAGGTAATTTCTCAGAATTTATGAGAGGAATTATGTAGTAAAGTATATGATCAGTGGAATAAATGGGGGGGAAAACAGATTAATATACACATAATATTTGAGCGGCAATTCCAATGATTGAGATGTATCATCAAAGAACTTGACAATCTTTGTAAAAAAATAGGATTTGCCTTAGAGTACTTTTTTGACTGGTAGCAGCTCTAACAATTTTTAACCCTTCCAAAATATTGCTCACATCAGTAAGGTTTAGGCCCACATTAGCAGCCTTTAAAGAACTAAGAACATAGTGGGGATATTAATAACAGAAGATTTCTTAGGTGATTAAATCAAAACTGAAACTGTTTTGGTCATTATATAAAGCCGTGTGTTTTCATCCAACAAGACATTATCAATCAAATCATTAACATTTTATTTGTATAGGACATTTCAGCAGCAAGGCATTTATTTCAAAGTGCTTTACATCATAACAAACACAACAACACAAAGTCATGCAATATAGAATCAACAATCAAAAATTACATTAAGTCAAGGCCTCATTAAATTTGTAAATGATTACGTTTCAAATACAATTCTAAACAGGTGGGTTTTTAGTTGAGATTTAAAGGAAGTCAGTGTTTCAGCTGTTTTACAGTTTTCTGGAAGTTTGTTCCAGATTTATGGTGCAGAGAAGCTGAATGCTGCTTCTCCTCGTTTGGTTCTGATTCTGGGGATACAGACCAAACCAGAACCAGAAGACCTGAGGGATCTGGAAGGTTAGAAAATGTACAATAGACTTCCTGTTCTGTGCTTTCCAATCATGCTCTCACATTAGTCAAGTCATTGATTAACAATAGCACAAGCTTACCAGAAGAAATAAAGATGTATTTCCTACATTTTTATGAGAAACCTTTTTCTGAAGTGGATATGCTACAAATCCCAAGAATGAAGAGCCAAAGTAAATCGGCACCGAAGTGTGGTGTAATGGCACTAAATTATTCTGAAATCTAACTTTAGGTTCTTAACGGGATTCTATAAACACACTGCTTGCCACTTGTCAGATCATCAGTTGAATTGAAGAGGTTAATGTAACCTTTATCTTTGTCACTGAAGGTTATGCTGTCCAAGCAGGAGAGCAGCACTGCAAAAGTGCTCTTGACCTTTTGCAGAGATGTTGTGTCTCATGAAGATTTCATTACCATGGCTTCCACAGAGCTCCGGTCACCTGCTGATTGAATATGATTGTGTGATTGAATACTCTTTTTTGTTTTGCTTAGAGAGTAGAATCCACTGAGGGTAACTAAAGCAAACATGGTGAACAAAATACTGTGTAGATGCTATCCTGAGACATTCTCGGAGATGTTAAAAACCATCATACAAAGATAGGAAGAGTATGGCACAAGTGGAGACCTATCAGGAGACGGCCTACAGAGTCTGAGGAGAGCTATAAGCAGCTTGGAAGTCCATTTTAGGAGCTGCAAGGACCAAATAGCTCAAGTAGGAGTATTTTGATAAGACTATTGTTAAGGCCTTGACAAAGTTCTGCATGTTTGCAATGTTTCATAAGCTATATAAGCATACTGGCAGCTGCATATATTCCTTTCAGCATAAACCGGGAAGCTGATAAAACCTGATGAGATAGATTGAACTAAATACAGGGAGAATACTGAAAGAAATCATTTAAGTGGCAGAGGTTCGCCTTCCGTCAGTACTACAAATCTAAACATAGCAATGGCTCCATACTTTGCATTAAAGCATATTCATGCGCTAGAGGTAAACTGATGTCAACAGATGCTCTTCTACTAGTCTAACTGAGCTGTGGCAGAATCAATGAGTCTGCAAAGAAGAACAGGCACAGATTTTACTGTCCAGATGTCCAAGGCTGGCAGACATTCTCAAAACACTTGTGGGTGTAATTCCAGGAAAAGGTGGGTCACCAAAGTATCAAGTCGTGGCTGCTGAATATGAAGTTAAAACATTAGAACTTAAAAGAAAAACCAATAGGATTCATCTTTTAAAGCGGTATATTGACTTTTAGTATGTGACTTGAATAAAACTTTGCAGCTGGGATTCTGCCAAGTGCAATATAAATAAAAGCTGAGTGGGTGAAGCATTGCTGGGTGCTTTGTATCTGATATTCACTTTGGTCCACAGAAGCAAGGTGATATTTATGAGTCACTGCATTATTCTGGGAGACTTTGGAGCTTTCTCTTGCTCACACTTGTTTCAAGGAGAGCAGATCCAAGCCTCCACAGCACTTCAGTTCCACTTGTGATCACTGCTGTGTTCGAGCAAAACAGACTCCTATTCACATTTTTACCATGAATTAATTTGACCTTTTTCAGCATTTTGTATTATAGCGTGAAGTCTGCTAAAAGTCTATCCTGAACACTTGTTATTGTTGGTAAAAGGATGTCTGGTGAATGTACAGAAAAAATGGTAGGAAAAAATAAAGAATACAGTCCGTGTAATGCTATTAATAGGTCGTTAGATTAGAGCATAGACTTCACACAGTCCTTGCCTGAAGCAAGCTGGTTATGTCCCTCACTAAAACTGTAGAAAGCCATTCATGTTGTTTTGCGTTTCTAAAAACAACTTGCTCGTTTTACAAAAATGTCTGACAGTCAAGTTTGTAGGGCAAGCACCAAAGTGAACTTGCTTGTCACAAACAATTACACTGGTCTAAAGTTCTCCTGTCCTCAGAGATCACGTCTCTTGAGTCTCCAGCTAAGGGAGATGGAGAGCAGTCGCATAATCATTCAAAGACTCATGCCCTCCAGTTAGATTGTTCACGTCATGGTGGCCCTGCCAGAATTTTTCAGCCTCCCAGGCATCCATCCTGCAGTTAGATCTTCAACAAGCGATCTGTAAGGTCTGGAATCTTGAGGGTATACACATTTGTGTCAGCGCTCAGGTCACCTGCAAATGTGCTGGTGTTGGGGTATATTTTTGTGTTATACTTCTATGAGGGTTTTAAGCTAAAGGATCATCAGCATATCTAGTAAAGATGTAAAAAGTTTTAAAATAAATTAATCTTTTGCTACTGTAACATTCTCTCATAAAAAAATAAGTGGGAAATACAATGAGAAATAGAAGAGAAGTGTTTAATCAAGGATGTCTGTAAACATTTGTTGACTTACAAAAGCACAGCCAATGTTATTTGTTTTACACATCTTCACCAGAGGTGCAGAGGGCTGAGAATAACAAGCACACGTTGCAATAAATACGTTTTCCCTAGATTTAGAAGCCACATTTATGGACGACAATTTCAAAAACCACATCCAAATCACAACCTACATAATGTATCCTAAAAATGCCAGGTTTAGTTTTGAATGGATGGGAATGGGGATTTTTTTTTTCATGATTGTTACCAAGGCAGCAAGATAATTTGATGCTGAGTTATTAATTGGGATAGAAGGTTTATATCAACCGCACTGCTATATTTTCTTTCATTTTTAAAGTGGACTTCTTTGCTTATTTGCATAGCACCCAAATATTTTTGGCAAAGGTAGATTAAATTGTTTAAAAACATTTTCCTCTCCTTGTGGCAGCTTGGAAAATTAAATGAAATTAACTTTTCTGTTGTGGTTAAATGTGAAATAGCAATAACATGCTGCGATATGCCTTTTACCAAAGTGTGCATATTGAGACACTTCTTTCTAATGCACCTTTTGATCTGGTTTCTGGATGTTTATGCTTAGGTCATTTCGGTGTTTAAAGTTTCTCTTTATGCTAGTTCCTTTAGAATTTGTGTTTGGCTCTTTCTTGAGTTAATCTCTCTCTCTTATTGTCCTTGACACAGATGTTTGTGTTTAGATCTTCTGTGTTTCCATCCAGTTTCTTCCTTGCCCATTATTCTTCATTCCCTTAGGACCTTGCTTAGATTCTTCCCAATTTCCTTTGCATTCACTGATTGTTATCAACTGGTTTGCGTGCTGCAATCGCATCACAACAGCATTTATGTTTCATTCACTCACTGCTGGATTCTTCCATTAAACTTTTGCTGCCACCCTGGTTCCTTTGTTCTCTGTTAGCTTGTTCAGTTCATAATCAAATTCAATCTCCGTCCTGCATCTGCCTTGCTGGCATTTGGGTCCCACTGCAAATGCAGAGAGGAATCAGTCAATAGAACGGTTACCTGAAGTGGGCTATAGACTAAATGTCCTCAGTTAGATTTCTAACGTTTTTGCAAGCCAGAGTGGTTCAACAGCATGTGGTATTGTGATAAGTACCAAGTGTTACTGTTGTTGAATCGAAATGTGGATTCACATGGTGTTAATTTGAGCATCTCCACTCTTAAGCAAGCGGTTTTATTGATCAAAACATTTGTTTGGTTTAACTGTATGTAATATATGCCACAAAGTTTGAAAAGTTCTTCCCTGGTCTCATTTTTTTAGATCACAAAACCATGCATTTTGCCAGCAAGTGTAAACTTTTGTTAGTATAGAACTAAGAAAACCAAAGCTGGGTTTGAATTATGAAGAAATATGACAGAATAATAATTTTAGCTGTCATCAAATTGTGACCTTTTCCATCATCTAGTCTCACTCTAACCAGTTAACATCTGTCTCATTTTCAGCCAAATTGGGTGCGTCTCCACTTTGTTAGTCTATTTCTCACTATGTGGGCATGAAAATAGATCATGAGGGTGCATGAGCTGTGGTTGATGCTCTGATTATGTCATTTTTCTTGTGTACCCTTAGGCGGTCAGTTTCTTCAAAATCTCTTGGTATATTTTCGTGTGTTAAGAGGTGCCCAGTCCAGCTGATGCTGTATGCACTCTGCTGCCACAATTGTTAAAAAATGTTAAGACCTCCAGTTTTGGCTTTTAATTTGCAACAACTATTGCGGATTCGTCTGAGATTTCACGAGCCAATCAACAAATGCAGTAAGCTGCCAATCAAATTGCTTGCCTGCAATACCTGGCTTGGTCCAGCTTGTAACACCGTTGAGGTGGTTGAGATAAGCCAGTCATCTTCAAAACTGCAATTGAATTTTTTTATTATTTTAGGGCTTTTGGCTAAATATTTATTATTCTGAAAATGACATGCAAAAGCAAGAAAAACAGACGAATCGGATCTGTAAAATCAGACTGCATCAAGACTAAATGTATTCCTCAAGCATCTTAGCAGCTTCAGGATTTTGGAGCACTGATCTTATGTTGGGAGGCATATGCATGAAATCACCTTTTCCATATAATGGACATTATGTATCAGTAGCTCTAATGTAACTATCTTTTTTTGCTGCTGGCGCCAAAGAACGTTAGAACAAAAAGAAAGGTCTCTGGCCTGGATTTGAGGACCCCTGTATTAAACCACTGACTCAAAGGGCTATCCACAGACACTAACAGAGAAACCAGGGTGCTTTACAGGAGTGGTTTATCGACCAAGCGTGGCATCCAGATGGCAGTTTCAGCCATGCGACTGACTGCATAACACAACACTTTCCAACCAGATGAAACTCCCGGCCCGTGGCAGCTTCATAGACATCTTACAACATCATTATTAGAGCAGTAATTACCACAATGTTTCTGGTATCTTGGGCTACTGCCTTTATGTGCAATTATGCATGATGATGACATTAATTTTGATGCGTTAAAGTACTCAGCGAGACATCATGAAAGTATCTGGAATTAGGGAGACAGCCATAATGAAAAGGCCAGTGCATTTGCTGAGCTGAATTCTGATGTTGTATTTGGACTGACATTAGCACTGCATCAACAGAACTCAGCTTAATCAATTATTCAAATGATCTCGTCTAAATGTGACCGGGCAAGTAGGTGCTCCAACTCAGAAGGCCTTGGATAAAAAGAAAAAAAGTTTGTCACGAGCAGAAAGAAAGTTGCCCCTGGGTTGTTCAGATATTTACCTTTTATAAATGCAGGTTCTGCTGCAAATGTTGTAATTTTCTTTTACCTACTATAAGTTAACTAAAGTTTGATTAAAGCTTACTTTAAGATTTAGGCCTCCCAGGTTTTTTTTTTACACATATGTGCTTTAGCACAAACCATTCAGATGATCAAATATAACTTTGCTGGATTCAAATGATTATTTCATTTATTACAAAGGAAAAAACAGCATGGTATTATGGATATTGAATGAATATTTTGTAAAAATATTCCAGGCAAATGTGGTTCTTTTTGAAAGGTGAGCTTCCCTTACATCTTCATATCCTGAAGAACAGGTTTTAGATCTGTGCACCATAAATTCTCAAGCAGGAAATCCTAAATAAGAACGTCATCAGTGGTCATTCCTGGATTAAATAGCAGGACAATGCACACCACCAAGTTTGGGTCTCAGTTACTCAAAAAAGGCCAAAATGAAGGCTTTGAAGTGGCCTATTTAAAGTCCAAATTTAAGGAACTGTGATATGTCTAAAGCCTTTCAGTCTAGAAAATTATTCACTGTGGCAAAACTAAAGCAGTTAGCTTGATTTCTTTTTTATTCTAGGGACAATAGCCACCAAATCTATACAGGCGATGTTTGAATTGTTTTAACCTTTAAACTCTAGCTCAATTGAACGTTTTTTTCCACAATTAATTCTTGCTTTAGGCTTTATTAAGTGCGCCATAGTTCAAAGCATTGGCGGCTGGTGGTGATATCTGAAGGGGGGGCTAATACTATATATATATATATATATATATATATATATATATATATATATATATATATATATGGTTTTTTTTTTTATTCCAATAAGAGACCCATCCAATTTGAAAAATAAGAAAACCTGCTATATGTGAGACTCCTTCACTGTTTATGTGTATTATAGTTCACAGGTTCCCCACCCAATTTGTTTTGTTTATTATAATAAGTTCATTCTTCTTTGTAGTTTATTCATTCCTTCAGAACTTATTTTTGTGTCCGTCTCCTGCCTTGATCCTTGATACTGATATTTCCTATACGTCATTGAATGCGACTGTTTACGTGTGTTCCTTGGTGCCTTTTTGCAGGCAGTGCACCTCTGCAGTTGTCCAAATTAATTCCTCAATACTCCTAGACACAGCCACACTGATAAAATGAAACAAGATACAATATGTTTTTAAATGAGGCCTACCTTATTTAAAGAGAAGCTCTTTGACGAATTTTCTGGGACCCAAAAAGGTTAAATAATCCACCTTGTTTATACTAATATTGTTCGCCATTACGACCACTCAGCCTACTCAACTAAACCACGCCCACACACACTCGAGCTCGAGGCAAGTCCATCCTGATTGGATGAATCCTGTGGCAGCGGGCTGGCCCTGGGGGCGTGGCAAGACGCCTGTCAATCATTCTGAACCGTGACAGACCGTTAGCCCTTCGGAAAGTCCATCTTGATTGGTTGAATCCTGTGGCAGTGGGCTGGCCCTGGGCTGACCGTTACAGACAGTTGCTGAATGGGGCTGACAGAAGTTAGCCCTTCGTAAAGATTTTACCCAGGCGGTTTAACACGGTTCGTTGAAAATTTAACAAAATGTGATACATTTTTTTCTAAAATGTATTTAATTTTAGGTAGTTATTTTTAAGTTTATTTTAAAAGTTTATTATAAATGTCAAGGAGGGCTTAGCCCTACTAGCACACTTATACCAGCCGTCCCTGGTTTAAAGTCACGCAGAATCATGCTTTCTAGCTCGGAAAACATGGCAAATAAATGAGCAAATAGATAAATAAATAAACCAATTCCATTTTGAGTTATTGTCTAAGTTCCTTGTTTTGTCCCTGTCAAGGTATGAGGGAAGACAGGAGAAGCAACCGTACATCTCTTTTATTTAGCAGGCATGAGGTAACAACATGAACTGCTTCTTATTCGAACTCGTTTCCCTGTAGTTTCCTAGTGCGCCCCCAGTGGTCAGGAAACCAAACTACCGTTACTCTAGATCTATAATAGAAACTAATCTGACAACAGTCCCAAAAACAAATATGGATATGAATGAATAATGAAATAATGTATTTAAACTTTTCTTTGAGCCTCATTAAAACAAGGCGATGAATTACATAATGATAGTAGTGAAGCAGCTGTCAGGGGCATGTTGGCATCAGCAGAGCCAGATGTCCCAGTCAGTTTTTAAGCTCTGGTGTCTTTGATCTGTGGCAGCACACTTTTACCAGATTACTTTAGTTCATGCAACATCATCTTTTTTGGGTGAAATGACTTGTGTAGTCATTTTGAGGTAACTGAATTGTAATTTGAGAATTGCAGCCAGGCTTCTTGGACAAACTAATGCATCAGTTGTGAATGTTATTATACAAGCTCAGAATCTTGTACAGTCTGATTTGAAACCCAATTTCAAGGGAACAATTGTCACCAGCACACATAAAAGTCTAAATGAATACGACTGGCTGTCTGGCAATAAAAGGAAATGAAAGTTGTACCCAGGTACCCTGCCGTGTTCTGATTTTATCTTTCAAAATGTTTAATGTCTCTACTTGTGTGCTCCCTGTTTTTAATTTGAGAGCTAACCAAAAGAAGGTAGACTTGAAGGAGAGATGAAGGGAAACTGAGATAAAACTATTTTTACCGGTTTCTTCTCCAGTCAAACAGGCTCGTCTGTCGAGGGGAAGTGTCCTCCGTTTTTAAAGAAGTGAAACAGATTTGCACACGGCCTTGAGAGATTCTTCGTTGGCTTGTATCCCAGTTCTCCACAAATGTTGATGTAAAAACAAAACAAAAAACTACAAAAACATGCACACACCAAGAAAACAACAATTAAGTCGAGATCTGATGACAGATAAATGGCACTCAAACTTTCTGAACTTCTACCGAGGAAATAATTAGTTATTTAGTTGTAAGGATACTTTCTAAATGACTTCTCATGGTTATTTTTGTCCATTTATTATTTTTTCATTTGTTTAAAAAAGAAATATCCAACAATAAAAGCATGAATGTACAAACCTCTTTGTCTCTGTGTGAATACATGAACACACCTGTTCCTGCATCAGGAGTTCCTTCTTCATTAGACTGTGACAACCTTCTGTGATAGAGTTCAGAAAAGTGAGGACATCCATCAGCCGAATGTGCATCACTGTTTGACTGATTCCCCTTTGGATCCCATCCGTTGACACTGGTGTTGATTTGCAAAAAAACCCAAAAACCTTTGTATATAAAGTTTTTGTAATCCATAGCATGGTTTCAAAAAGGATGAGTTATGAAACGTGCTCCTATGTACATGTATTACTCGAAAATCAGGAGTAAAATATCTTAGGTAAGGACTTAAGAGATGCAGGTGTGATGATTGGTGATTGCAACCAGGTGAGTAGGAAAACTAAGGCCAAGAAAAAAAAAGTCACCCCTTTTTAATTCAATAATCTATTTATTCATTCATTTAGATGTTAGAATCCTGATTGACACTTCTTACCAGTCTATGCAGCATTAAGTTATTTGCCAACCTCTGATGAATACTGTACTGAACTGATTCCCAAGGCAGTTCATTTTAGAAGCAATTCCTAATCAATAAATAACTATCAGTATGACAGACCCATTGCCAATGCTTCAAAAAATGCAAGAGTGAAATCCCGAGGTGTCTCAACAAACAACCAAAATATATTTGTAAGAACAAATAAGAAAAGGAACAATTTTACCTTTGGTAGCTCTAGTTGTGGCATCCTGGAATTGTAAATCTGTGCAGCTAATTTTATTAAAATGTTACTATGAGAAAATGTGTAAGAACAATCAATCACAAAACCTTCAGTTAATCAGAACACATCACACTGCTGAGGCAGTTTCTAGTCATTATTGACCATAATGTGAGCCCAAGCAGAATAAAAACTGCTACTGCAGCAGCCTCATAAACATGATGGATATTTACAGGACAAGACCTTAACTGAGCTATTTCGTTTTTTTTTTCTTACACAGAGTCAATTCACGACAAATCAAATTCTTAAGGCAATTGGCTGGAAAGGCAGGTCAAGTTCATTTATCCAGAAATCACACTAATGAAACCCACACCAACCATGCTCATTCTTAAATGAGTCGTTCGCTCTGCAGCAACCCCTGATCCTGAGCAGGAGTGTGGTGAAAGTGGAAAAGAACCCCACTTTAACTATAACCTTTTATAAAACAGTATTACGGATATTTTGATTAGCACAACAGCCTTCTGAGTTTATTCTAACCTCTGTTCGTCACTTCTCAATTATGTATTTCCTGTTCATTTTTGTACTGATGACTGCTTAAGCTGATAAATGGTTGTAATATCTTAATATTTTCTAATAATTTTGCAGTTCTGACATCATCAAAAGGCCATTTGTCAATGAATCCGTCATCTGGTATGATAGAATATTTTTAAATAGTTATGCTATAATAATGACCTTGGAAAAGTCATTGTTATATTAAACTTTCATTTAAATGATGTGCCTGAAGGCCAACTCACTGCTTTTTAAAACATTCTCCTTTTTTAGAAATTGATAAACCCTTATGGTCTTTTTAAATAAATCCTATCTTCAGTATATTGTAACAACAGTTGTACTGCAGAGCTCTCCAATTGATCTGTCCAGCAGTTGGGTCATAGGGATGTCCCTTCTGTCCTTTCTGACTGGACACATGCCACTTTAGCTCTTACGCTCTGGCTTTAGCGTCTTTAGAAACTGCCGGTTGGACGGTGACAATTTTCAGCGGCTAACGGTAAAAATGCCTGCCATCACTTCTTCTTTCTTTTGAAAACTCAAATTGCTGCCTCACAAGTGACTTAAAAACCCTGTCATTCTTTTGCAACTGAGTGGCAAAGAAGTTTGTATATGCAACAATCTCAACACAATAACTCTCTCACTCATGTTACTAAGGGTTTGTATATCAAACACAAGCAACAAACAGGATGAGCAGCAGAATGTAAAGCTTGAGGCAAATCAACTTCATTTCCTGGATTCATAACAGCTTTGCATGAGTGCTCAACTCCAGCCCTATTCTGCAACCTTCAGACTAATTCACGAGGTGAAGTCATTTGCTGACTGCATAGCACTTTGTGAGTAAGACATCTGTACATGCAGGTAGATGGAACTGAATATTTACTACAGCATTCCAATTGTCTCAGAAGTTGTTCCTGGTGCTGGTTAGATGTAACACCTGAGGTAGAAACTTTGTGGTTACAAGTTGAACAGTTGTGATCTGTTGTTTGTTTTCTTGCTAACTGCTACTAGCAATACAAGAAATTAACAGCACATTTCTGTTTTATGCATCCAAAACAAAAGACCATGTTCAGAAAAATTTTTTGCAGCACAATGTGACCCTTATTTAATGAGAAATAAACATTTTAAAGTGACACTACAGCTTATAACCGCACTTTTCACTACACTATATGTATAGGCCTGTCACAATAACAAATTTTGCTGAGCAATTAATTGTCTCAAAAAATTATTGCAATAAACAATAATATTATTAGAAGACCTTTTTACACTGATTTAATGGAAATGACATAATAATGCAAGCGATGTCCTGCCAAAAATAGATCCACGTTATTTTCAAAAGAACATTTAACACTGGAACTGGTAAACAAAGAACCAAAAACAAAAATAAAATGAACTCTCAGTCTAAAAATGCACTTGAACAAAAACTAAACAACATAAAACCAAAGTGGAAATAAAAACTAAATTCAACCAGAGTGCAGATTATGAAGTCTGTATAATATATTGCCTTTCAATAATTATTAGATTTAGATAGAGAAGATGGGCATATCGACCACCTGATGCAATAGTTCCCTCCTCCCTTAAGCCCAGTTCACACAACATGATTTATGACAATCTTAGAACATTAAACGTTCTAACATTGTCGCTTGTGATTTTGTAACCGACCGTCCTGTAGTGTGTTGTGAATGATCGGGTCCAGTCGGTAGAACCAGTCGGCCTACACCTAAGGAGAATTTAGAGACCAATTCATCTAACAGTCTTAATTCTTGTAACAGGAAGCCAGAGCACCCGGAGAGAACCTGCAAATTTAAAATGTAAAATGTCGATTATATTTGATATTCAAGAGATTGTCTGCCGCACATTTTCACGCCAAGGAAAAAGTGTGCGAATATTTATGCAAACTTTGATGCAAAGTTCATTTTTATAAATGCCAACTTGCGTGTAGAATATGCCCTTGCATATTTTTTTTGTGCGCAAGCTTTATGCATGAGGCCTCAGAGCCTTTCAAAACTTGAGATTAAAGTTTAGAAACTTTAGATTAAGTTTCAAAACTTTATACTAACGTTTCTAAACTGTAATCTAAAGTTTCGAAAGACTCTGGAAAGGTTCGTTTGAGCACGCCTTCTCTGAACCATTGGTTTGGGAACGTTCCCGTCGATTTTACCTTGAGGATCAGTGGAGCAACTGTTCACAGCGTTTGTTGTCTGTTCGTCAGGACGGTTTTGAGACGTGGTGGTAATCAAATTATTGTCCTCACAAACCTTCTCGTCCGGGTTGGTTTTTACTTTTAACCTTTTATTCACTTTACAAACCTTCCCATCCGGGTCGGTTTTTCCTTTTTCAGCTGTTTCTGTGGTGTTCCTCAAGGCTCTCGCCACGTTTCGAGCTCGATGTTGAGTCCTCAAAGCCATCTCTTCAGAAACCTTCCCATCCGGGTCGGCTCTTACTTTAACGGCATTTCCTCCGCTGGTATGAAAGTCTGTACTCTTGGTCTGATCTCTGTCAGGTGGAGACCTGCCTTCATCAACATCAGACCAAGAAAAGTAATAGTTGAGGAGCTTCTTCGTTATGTAACCGACTCCAAAACCAACTGAAAAAACTACAGCAGCTTGAATCTTTCCGAATCTTGAAGACATCTTGAAGTTCACTGTGTTCATCAACCAACTGCTCAGATCCGAACTGATGTTCTGAGTAACAAGCCTCACAGATCTTTCTTGGTCTATGATGTCATCGATGACCTCATCAATGAGCTCACTGAAGCCCTGGGGCTAGGTCTTGCTTCTGGTCGTTGCTATGGAAACGATCAGATCAGTTCTACATGAATTAAACTGTTGATCCTTCTCACAGTCTCCAGAACTCCACCCACTTCGCCACGATTGACGTCAAAGGAACCAATGCCTCCTTTGAAGGTCGTCTAAAAACAGACATCTGTCGCTTAACGTTGCTTCCATTTGGTTCATTGATTCCACCAACCTGGCTAACTAGCAGAGAGGTTTAGTGGCTAAAGTTTCACCTCTTCCTAAATCCCCCAGAATGCTGTGCAGCTCTGGATTGCATTTTATTGATATTATTGAACATTCTGTTTCATAAATGAAATACATATATTTATAAATATTCATATGTTTATAAAATATTAGAAATCAATTTAAAATACAAACAAGTAGGCCTGTCACGATAACAAATTTTGCTGAGCGATTAATTGTCTCAAAAAATTATTGCGATAAACGATAATATTGTCGGAAGACCTTTTTACACTGATTTAAATGAAATGACATAATAATGCAAGCTATATTCTGTCAAAAAGAGATCCACGTTATTTTCAAAAGGACTTTTAATGCTGGAACAGGTAATCAAAGAACCAAAAACAAAAATAAAATGGACTCTCAGTCTATGTTAACAAAAAAATGCACTTGAATAAAACTAAACAACATAAAACCAAAGTGGAAATAAAAACTACATTAATCAAAGAGTGCAGTCTGTAATCTAATAATCTAATAATTATTAGATTTAAATAGAGAAGATGGGCATATCGACCAGCTGATGCAATAGTTCACTCCTCCCTTAAGCCCAGTTCACACAACATGATTTATGACAATCTTACTACGTTAAACGTCCTAACATTGTCGCTGCGATTTCGCCAATCGTCCTGTAGGGGGCCGTGTGTTATGAATGATCTACGGGGTTTCCCGACAGGGAGGGAGAACGCAGCCTGCTGAATGTGACAGGGAGCCAATCAGAACGCAGCCTGCTGAATGTGACAAGTAGCCAATCAGAAAACTCGGATTAATCTTCGCGCTTTCTGAGGGGAAATTAGGAGGTGAATCCCAAACAGCTGAAGACGCAACCTGCAACGGACATCGGAGATTATATGTGGAAACAACATTAATGTTTATTCAACATTTGGTGCAAAGAATATCCACAGAAATGACCAGGAGATGAGCTGGAGCCAAACTGCTACCGCAGTTGATAAACCCGGTAACTTTTCAGCTGTTCATCCGTGACATAAATAGGTTCTAAAGATATTCATTCAGTCAGGACTTTACACTGACACTGGCCACATGCATTACAGGTAGATTGTAGTAAAACGTTGATTAATGCCTGGTTTTAAAATGACTTGTCACCATTATTTTGTGCCCATTGTTGGACACCACCCGCCGCGATCGGTTAGTGTTGGTCTCTCAGGTTTTGAAAATGGGCCGACAATCAGCCGACAGTTCTGAGATAATGTAGTGTGAGCTGGGCATTAGGCTAAAGAAATGAGGAAGGGGGGTTCAGCAGACAGCAGGAGTTGATCTCATCCAGTGTTACGGAAAAGTGCAAGGAGAAACGATAATGACACTCGATAGCTTTTTTTTTTAATCGTCGGATGCTTATGAGTATGAACTAATACTTATACTTATGATTACTATGTGAGGTCCTTTTGAATTTGGGCTCTGATAAATCATTTCCACCATTTTTTTTCAGTTACTCAATATAGTGTTCCACCTTCTTATGATGATATATATGGTGAATAAATATTTTACCCTTCTTTTGCTCTTAAAGGTAAAATGTTTTTTTGGCAAACCTTAGTTTTTTTTGTTAGTCTGGCAATTTTTGGAGTATCTTCTCATAAAACTCACTCATTTACATATATTTTTTTTGTTTAAAAGTCCAATGAATCTCTTGCGTTCATAGCTGTAGCTAATTCTGAATGCTGGAGGAGATACTGTAAGGCAATTCAAAGTGAGGCAGAGTGAGGTGGTTGTGTACTTATATAATACCAATTTGTTTGCCTAATAAGGATATAAATGAAAAGTGACTGCTCTCTTAAAAGTGCTGCGTGTGTAATGGAATAGCTCAATCACTCCACGAAACAGCCAATTCAACACTCTTGTTTGCCTTGATGATAAAACCAAAAATAAAACCCCACACAGCTTTCATATGCATTACAATTCCCACTCAATCATGGGATGAGTTTATCATGATATATGAAGAGGAATGTTGGTAGGAGATGACTGTTTGGGGTAGATAGTCAATAGGACATAAAGTCAATATGTTGGCCAAATATTCTGCTTGGACTTTTTCACATACAAAGACAGACAAAACTATGTTTTTATAATCTCACTTAATTGCAGAACTTTGGTGACAACCTTAATATATCTAAATGAATGAAGTGTAATTATTTTAAGGATGTTCTGACTGATCACTTTCTTTCATGGTTCAAAACGAAGAGCTGTACCTTCCGTAGCAAAATCATCTTCTTGCACCATCTCATGCTGCAAGAAATACCTCTGTGCCATTGGCTGCTATGGGCATAAAAGGGGAGAAACTCATGTTGTGGTCACGATCCTCCTCTGACCTCAACCCTATTGAGAACCTTTGGACTTTCCTCAAGCAGAAGATCTGGATGTAGTTCATATAAAAACAGCAGCTCTAGGAAAATATTCTGACATCCTGCAAAGAAATTCAAGCATAAACTTTCCACAAACTCACAAGTTCAATGGATGTAAGAATTGTGCAGGTGATATCAAAGAAGGGATCCTATGTTAACATGTAACTCTGTCTGTTAAGATGTTTTTGTTTGAAATAGCTCTTGATTTTAGTACATGTGACCACTTAATGCTGCACATTCAAAGAATGAGCATTTGCAGCTCTTTATGATCTATAAAATGTTTAGTAAATCTGCTATGTATAATAATTTGAAACTGCATTTTAATTTTCTTTAAAAAAAAACTGTTCTCATTGTATTCAGCAAAATGTTATTTATACTGTAATAGTTCATGACTTGAAAATTATATCACTTGCATAATAATTTGGAACACGGTGTAAACATTTCAAGGTTTCACTATGGATTTTCCAGGCACTTTTAGTGCCCTTTTACAGCACAATGGAGTGACTATGTTTCACTTGCCATAAATATATCAAACCTAACTTAAAATGAACTGGACTTCCTAATTTGATATCTTGAAATTGGGCCTCTGTCTCTTTAGGAAGCTTCTACTCTTTTTGACACTCCATCTTCAGCACATCATCACAATATTGCTTCTTATTTTACTGTTAACAGCCATTTTTAGGAGCGAAAGACTGAGAAGTAGTTCATAAGATAAACTCAGCAGACAGGTAGTTCCACCAGGTGTTTGCTAATTGTTGCTGCTGCTAAAAATGGACAAAATGTGAGCATGTAATATATTAACAGTAGACATCCAGGTCACAGAAAATAATTACATAGAGCCGTCTTAAACATGCTAACCCCTTCTTTAAAAATGAGCTGTTTAGCCTGCATCACATAGACTACAGACTGGTTTGGGAAATGACTCAGATGGAACATCTGGACCATCTGCTGAATACGCAGCACTCAAGATGCCTTTACAGGCTAACTCTAAGTTCAAGGATATTTCAATATCTTAAGGTCAAAATCAAGCAACATTCCCAAAGTGAAGCACTCATCAAGTAAATTATGAACACCCTTGAATTAATAGTTAAACAGAACACATGATCGAATATGCTTTCCCGTTGGATAGCAACGCTTTACAGAGCACAGAGAGCAATTATTTCATTTTTAAATTAAAATAAAGCTCAGCAGCATCTGTTATGCTGTTTGTTGTGCTGTTTATAAAAGCGTCTGCTGTTTAGGAAACAGCCGTTTTCTCGTTAACAAATCCACAAAATGCCATCGCATTGAAAGGGGTGCTTTTTTTCAATCTTTTTCTGAGGCCACACTAGAAGGATGGGAGACAAACTGGTGTCATCAGAGCGACATATGCCACCGAGGTTGGCCACCACAGCCAGAGGCTTTCTTATTGATTGCCTGTCAGATACGGTTTTCAGGTGTGGCCATGGCAGATGTCCTTCAGGGCTAACTAAAGTGGCCGCTTGCCTTATTGTCTGGCACTTTTCAGCTGCATAGAGATTGAGCTTGGCAGTTTTAGCTGTGCATGAAAGCCCAAAGAATGTGAATTATCACTAACACCCCTCATTTGTTCTTTTATATATGCATTACTAAAAAAAATTACAAACACTGTGATGTATTGCATATGAAAATATGAATGACCTCGTTTAACCAGAGTTTTTCCAGGCAATTTGTTGATGCTTGGCATCATCAAAACCGTTAAAAATGCTGTTTCAGTGGATTGGGAATGTCTCTTTACTGGTGGACAGATCAATTCAGAGTGAAACCCAATACACAACTAAATATATGTATCAATAAAACTGCAGATCTTACAACTAAATAATCCAAACGTTTTCCACAGATCAGCTGAAAACACTGAAGGATTTCCAGGAACAGAGTCTCTCAATGATTCAAATAATAGATTGGTTTCAGTCTCTAAAGGCTCTCTGTAGACATTACAATTTAAACTACTGGCCACAGAAGCATTATTAATCAAACTGATATATAGGGTCAATATTAGAAAAGTATTGAGTAAAAAGATAATTATTGGATCTCTGAGTGGAAAAAAAATTACCTCACAGTGAAACACCAGCAGATCTGAGAGGTTTGACATTTTCACCTCTTAAAGAGCTGAAATCAATTTAGCAGTGGTGTCATTATTTTAAGAAAACTGTGGATTTAGGCCATAATGACCAGCTTATTAGGTCATTACACTTCCTGATAGAGAAAAGCCTGGATTCCCCACTGCTTAGACTGTATTTTATAGGGGAGTGTAGTGATAGCACTAATGGCTATCACTAATTGCTATTAGTGATAGATTTCATTGTGACCTGAGGTTTTCACAGAAAACCAAGCAATTAAACTTCACCAGCTGCTCTGAAAGTGTCCACTAAGTTACATTACCAAACGCAAACAATAGAATGATGGCAGATACCAAGACTCAACTGAGAAAACGAGTCTTTAAAGAGAATGCGGAGAACAAACTTTGGTAAAATATGTTTTCTTAATCTGAAGTAGGACAGGGTCATAAACCAGGCTTACAGTGAGTGACTCCAAACCTCAAAGAAAATCAGTTTGCTTTGGAATATAAAAGTATTTTTCCATCAGTTTATATCTGCTAAAGCTCATGGTTGTTCTTGGATCTGGTATAGGTTGTGTATTTCTGTCATAATTTAAAAGGACATGATCTGTTTTGCAACTTAAGATCCAGAACTTTTCTTTTTCCTTTTAAAAAAGGGAACAGGTCCTTCTCACTATCATTTCCTGCTCACATAAGATGAATCTTTTTCTTTTTATATATTGGCTTTGACAGTTCAGGTGAAGCTGACTGTATTGTACTGCAATGGACAGAATCAAATACCTATGGACTCACCTTAATAATTGGGCTTTATTAAAACTGGTTGGTAAACTTCGGATTGCCAACATTCAGCACTCACATATACCTGTTTACTATGCAGACTTCAGTTTCAGATGTGTTTGTCACTTGCCGCTGAGGAGGAGAGGAAGTAGAAGAAGCAGATAACGAGAAAAGCACTTGTGGCTTGACTCTAACCAGAAAAGCTCATCATCAGACTGAGAGGGCTTCTCTGTTATCTCCTTAAGTCCACAACAAGTAGTGAGGTTATTGCAGACAAGTGTGGAGTTTGCTGTAGGAAGGCCACGCCCTCCAGCAGAGACTCTTGTTCAGAAAGGAGTTTCACCAGAACACAAAAACACACACAGACCAGAATCCAGACAGCTGTGTAACAATGGTACAGGTCAGAAGTCTTCCAATCCAGGGGCCAAGGGTGCAGGAGATAAGTGTTTACTTCTTTCGAAACCAAGTTTGTTGAAGTGCTCTGAATACACCGTGAAAAATAAATAAAATACATTTGCTTAAGTGCTTTTGTTTGACACAAAACATGAATACATTATATAAAAACGCTAACATCACAAACTCTAAACATGTACCTCGCTCCGCTGTCCAGGGGCTGCAAAGTCCAAGTCGTCCTGCAAGGTAGCCTTTAGCCTGTTCTCCAGAATATTCGCTACGGTCCAGAGTCATACAGATGAAGAATATCCTCCTCTTCCTCTTGTCGGTGGGATATTTCAGCCCAAAGTGCTGACTAACAGGAGACTAGCGATACTTCTTCTTATTTTTCGGTTTAAATGAAGGCACTAACTCAACATGAACCAAACTACAGCACCCTCTACTGGATACTATGCGTAATAACCTGCAATCAAACATGGAACGGGCGTTTACACAAATAATCAAGTTGCAAACATTGGTCTGAAACATGGTGTGTTGGACCAGGGACACATCTAAAACTTGCAGGACTCTTTTCCTTGAGTTAAGGACACATGGGATAGGTGATCTTGGAGTTTGGATGCTTATACTGTTCAGAAAAATGGGTCAGATTTTATTTTTAACTAAATGAGACATGCCTGTTACAGCATCAGACATATGGAATGGTGTAGAGGTTTGCTTTCTTTTAAAGCCATGCATCTTAATACTCTACACAAATGTAGGAATTATTAAATAACACTTAATAAGAGTTTTGGGGTCTACACAACCAGCTACTAATGGCCACAGACATCCTACTTCTTCCAATGAGCTGAAACAGTTAACTCTCTCTCCGACTGACCAGATTTTCCAGTGTCTTATACATTATGCAATTCCATTAAAACAGGTCTTGGCTTAAAGGGTGTTTTTAGAAAGTTTTTAATGTATACAGTTGATTTTTTATTTATTTTGCCTAGAAAGGTCAAGGAAACACAGAGATAACATTCTTGAATCACTAAAAAATAACAATCCTCCCCAATAGATTTTATGCATTAAAATAGCTAATATGGTTTGGTTAATTATAATGACATTTTGTGGCATTGCTCTCACACAGAATACAAGATCTGCAAAAATGCCTGTAAACAGAAGGTGAGGTAAAGCGTTTGGGTCATTGATCCATTCCTCGTTCGTTGATCTGCCAGGCTCTATGCAGTTGTATTTATTTTTAGCATAGAACAGTTTTGGTTAGGGAAGATTTTATAAATCTGAAGCACACACAGTTCCTGCACAACAAAGAGCAGCTAGTTCTGTTGTGTTGGTTCGTTGCCACACAAAAGTGCAGTCTTAACTAATGATTCAGTGTTGTCAAGCTCCGTAGCCATTGACCTTTTTCTTGTCTTAAGCTCTTAGCCTTTATCATCAAGTCTGATTACTCAAAGCTGGAAATGAGCATGATTCAATTATCACTGATGAGTGAAGGGGAGTGCACTCATACAGTCAGCTGCTCATTTGCCTGATTAAACTAAACTGATCTGAACACTTATACAGTAACCTCTGCTCCAGTGGGATTGTACATAGTGGCATAAAATTTCCTTCAACTGCCTTTTTCAAGATGTCAAGTTATTTTTTGCATTTAACACCAAAGGACTTAAAGAACTATTCATTTAATTGGCAATTCTACTTAAAACAACTAATTTATTTATACGGTGATAAGGGAGATTAATGTGATGAGATGCAGAGCGCCATTTCTATTTATTTTCAGAGACCTGGCTGAAGAAACATGCCCTGATTTTCCTAATCCAGGCTAGATTTGCCTATTTATGTATGTGATTGCCACTCAGATAATCCAAATACATCAGACTAAAACCCCTTTCAGTCTGACTACTCTTATACGACATGTGGCCACACTACTAAGAACTAAAGGCTCAAACACCATTGCCAGATGATCAGGTCCTTTCCACTGTTATAATGGTGATTCACAGACACAAGCAGCTGAAATGAATGTCCTCCAGAGTTCAAAAGTCCAAAATTCAAAGTGTCAGACCCCTTTGAACTGAAAATGAGGCAGTCTTGTGGTTTGGGCATCTGATCAGGATGCTTCTTGGGTGCCTGCCATTGGCGGTTTTCAAGGCCTGTCCCCAAACCACAGAGACTCTATTACTGACTACGAGCATAATCAGTATTAGAGCGACAGCTTTGGTGTTTTCACATTGTACTTTCAGCTATGTTTACATATTATTTAGGAAGTCATTGCAATTTGGGAGGCTATGTACTCAAACGGTGGGTGTCTGTTTGCCTATTTCTAAAAATGAAGCAGGTTGACCACAGAAATAAGAAAATTGAGTAGCAACTTTTATCCACCAACCCTGCAGTGCTGTCTGTCGCTATATTTAGTAAGTGCTTAGTCATTTTTTCAATAAGGAGAGTTCTAGCAACTTTTTCAAATGTTGAAACTTTTACAGAGCTGATGGGAAAGCACTGTTTTTCCTCTTCCTTTTGAGAACCACACACAAAATTTAGTCCTTGCCTCACATAGTTCGAGCCAGAGATGTTGCCCTGTTTTTGCGCAGTTGGAATGTAAATGTGCAAAACTGGCGAAGGTCAGGCTGTTGTTAGCAAAAAAAATAGTTTTCTTCACCAGGGTACCTTGTAAAAATACACAAATTAAAAGAAAAAAAAGTAGATTTGTTACAACATTGTGTTTCTCCAAGATTCCTTTCCCCTCATCTTCAGGCTCCATTACAATTACTTATAGTTTACTAATGATGCGAAAAAGGCCATGATGTTATTCAGAAACATTTAATACAACCAGTCATCACTTCTTGAGGACCTCAAACAAAAATGACTGAGAAAACAAAAATGCGGTGTATTTTGGGTGATTAACTGTTTAATTGTATTTCAGTAAATCAGAAGGGACTGAACAGCCTCTGTGTGGAAAACACTGGATACATATGAGAAGTACACTGAGCAGATCACCTGGATTTTCTAACTTTAGGTTGGAGCATGTTGAGTAGAACGTGGCGTAATTCTGACTTTCAAGGTGAATAAAGATGAATAATTGTTCTTGCTTATAATAAAAGAAAAAGAAAAATGTGGTAAATAATGAATGTCATGTGGAAAACACCGCTTTGTGTTTAACTCTCACTCATCTAGCACAGAATGAGTCAACCTTTCCAAAACAGCCACGAATGCGTTTACAGACATTTGACCTGAAATTTCAGTGACATTGCTCCGCGGTGTATCCATTGTGCTTCTCTGCCACAAAAAGGGTATTTTATTTCAGCACAGGTTGAAGAACAAGTCCTTTCAAGATCAAGTGAACAGTACAAACCACAAGGCTGATATTGATGCTGATTCTATGCCAATTATTCCTCTAGCAGTAGTCCCACCATTTCAGCTTTTCCTACAACAATTAGACTTTATGTGTCTAAATCCATTGAAATGTACAGCAAGTGGAATGAAAAGATGCGTATTTGTCTGAATCTTGTTAGAACACCTCTCACCTGGAGCCAATTTTGAAATATATAAAATTATTATTTCTGTCAACATCTTGGATAATAGATCTTGTGTTTCCTTGCCTTTGTTCATTCTTTGGATCTCTATTGCTCTTCAAAGGCGGTGATTTCTCCCCATGTTTAATATCTGATAATATTGGTCTGAGTGTTTGTGAAAAACTCTTGAGCAATATCTTTTCCAGCTCGCCTTCCACCCCTGTCGAAATTCAATAACCTTCCTCTGAGTCGGATCTTTGAAGTGACTATATCAGCGGCGGAGGTTTCTGTGGAAAAGGAGAGAGAAAAAAAGTTTATGATGTGGATGGGGCTCTTTGGAGCTTCCTCCATCAGCAATTATATCAGAAAAAGTGTCAAATATCATGTCAGAAGATCAAGCATTGAACTCCTCTCCAGGCTTCTTGTGAAGACTTGTCAGACTGTTGGTGGTAGGAGTTTATTCCTTCTTGTTATTTGCTGCTGTGTTCTTATTTACTGCTCTGCATTTTGCACTTGCCCTTCAAAATGAAAAAGCAATATCTTCTTATGCACGTGTTATTAAAGGTTGTGTTCTGTTTCGTGGGACTTTGCCGTCCTGCAAGCAGTTTGATCAGCTGAAGCGAAGGAAATTAAATCTCTCTTTCCTCTAACTACTTACTTGTTCTTTTCGGTGTGTGTAAAGTACCCGTGTGTGTTCTGTGTCTTTCTGTTGCCAAACATTTATTCTCCTGGGCACACTTTCCAAAGTTTGAACTGAATTATAGATTTCTAATTTTATCCACACTCCAGGCCAGTAGGCTTACAGTGAAAAGCGTGGTTATTTTATCGCAGAGGAGAAAAGTAAATAAAAATACAATAGCCAAAAGGCCTCATGGAAAACCATGATATTTTCAGAGAGTAAATGAAGGGACGTTAAAGTTTTAGTTTATTCCTCTGGGATATGTCTCAAATAGTAAGAAGTTCATACCTGCAACACCTAACGGCTTTAATTTTTAAAAAACGATATTTAGGACTTCAAATTTAGTGGAACTCTGAAGTTTTCTCCATTGTCAGAATTATGCATAAAGTTTTAAACTTGGACACAGCTGGATCCCAGACACATAAGCAAGCCAAATGCTTTATAGAGAAATGCTTTATGGTCAGAGGAGAGAACAAAATTTACCTGTTTGACTGAAGTGACGACTTGACGCTTTCAGACCAAAGAACACTGTATGAACTGCCTCGCATAATATCCTCTAAGCAAAATATCCTCCAAGCAAAATATCCTCTAAACTTTTCAACTCAGCCTTAATGGCTATGTGGTTAAAACAAGGACATAATAGCATATTCCATCAAGAAAATATTCCCAAGTATACAAAATAAATGGTTTTAGAAAACATTAAACTTCTGAAATGCCTCCAAACTCTCTTTTTGATAGATGTGACCAAATGCACTAAGAAATTAAAGACTATATAAAAAGTGCGGTTAGTAAAAGAGAAATACTTTGTGTCGTGCTTAATATTTTTCATCATATGAAGATTTCAATTTACCTGTCATAATTTTGATCCAATTAAACACACAATAAGACATCAAATTACAAAGAAATTGAATCTGAACATAGCTTGTGATTTGTTCATAACCAATGTTCCTTTTTGTTGCCCCTTTTTGATAATTAATTTTATCAGAAAGGGCCAAACACATTCAGACTCATGGTAAATGCACTAAGTACTACTGGACATGTGCAACGTAAACTGCATCACAAATGTTTTCTAAAACTCCCAACAGAAGCCCAGGTTCACTTTATACACAAATACAGAATATCACTTAAGTGATACAGAAGTCCTGGTGCGGAAAAATCCTTTTGATTCTCACTGCTAACTAACAACACAATTGCTAAATTATTAAATTTCCTGTACTGTAGGAACTTACAAGCTGTGTGAAACTGACTCACAATGAATTTTTTTCCAACTCAGAGGTCAGCTTTAGGCAATTCAGTGGCAGCCAATCAAGCAGCTCTGTGTTTTACACAAGTTGGCAGTCTGTGGGGAAAGCGCCAAACATTTCCACACTAAGCAGCCGAGTTTATGGATTGTTTTACTCATTTCTTTGCCCACTGAGAGCACTCCACGGGTTGTTAGCTGGCTTGTGTCACACTCCCCAGTCATAATTAGACTGGCACAGAAAAACAGACATTACCATACAAATATTTGTACATTATACAGCTGAGTGTGCATCGCAATGATTCCGCAGGGAGTTTGAAATGTGACACGAAAAGAGGGAGATGTAAAGATGCTTGGTGGAGAGGCGGAGGCATAAAATTTGCAGAAGTGCCATAGAGAGGGAAGGCTTTCCCAACAGAAGCAGGTGAACAATCAGTCAAATAAAGAAGCAATTTGTATTCAGTTTCTGATTGTGTTGCGTATGTCAACATTTGAATTCAGCATAATTAGTATTTCTTTATAGAAAATAATCAAAGCGTAACCAAGCAATGACAGGGAGGAAAAAAACAGCAACAACAATCCACATTAGGCCTTAAGTTATGCAAAACAGGATACATTTGAAATACATACGAATTACCTTGATCTGAAACCACTGAAGATTCATTTTCAAACATAAATATTAAAATCATGATTTAAAAATATAAATACTTCAAAAATAAGCTATACAAGTTGCTGAACTTGAACATGAAATAACATAATATGATTATTTCCTCAAAAATAAGCAGTCATATATTGTTCTAGCTAATGTCTAACTCTAGCTCAAAAGATAACGTGAAGTATTTATTTCTTTTTCTTTACTGGATCTGCAAGAATACAATATAATGTCCATGCAGTGAAATCTGGGTCTACTCCAGAGTCTCCTCCTACACAGGATGATGAGTTTCCTCATTTGTCTCTAAGGCCACCCTTTGGAAGAAATTCAGTTTAGCCTGTATTCAGGATCTAGAGATCTTTGGTCAGGGTTTGAACACAAAGTGTTAATTCAAGAACTTCATGAAAAGTTCAACTCTTTCCTCATCATGTCAGAATGCAGAAATCCCTGCATTACAGCAGATGAGGTCTCAATTCATCATTCCATCTCTTGCTTCCACCTGCCAACACTACAACTCATCCATTTGAGGCAGAGAAATATACCCTCAACCTTGGAGGAGCAGTCGATTTTAGACATTAGGTGTTGGAAAACTGAGTCTCATCCCAGCTGTTTGGCTAAAAACTGCTCAAGGTCTCTCTGTAGATTATGACTTGGAAGATGTCAACAGAATCTTTGCAAAAAGCTCAAAGGTAAAATCCTTGGGTTTGACTACCCATGTAGATCCTACCCATGAATGCCACAAAAATCAGAGAAGGGGAATCTCCTGCACAGAGAACAAACTCAACTTGGTGCAGGAAATATACACAGTCTGAAAAAAAACTAAACTAGATACACAGGCAAAAAAAACTGCACCCTATACTGCAACAACCCCAACAGAATGCCTCAGGTGACATAGACATGAATAGACCATGAGCTCTGGACAACCAAGTGTCTGTAGCTATTGAAATAACTTTATGGGTCTAATTATGGCCCACTGCTCCTCAGCCAGGCTGAGTGTCACACTGCTCCTCCTGAATCTACAGTTTGACAGTCGTTTCGGTCATCTATTCCAACAAGACCTTCCTAGGAAAGTTGAGAAATGTAAATCCTCACAGAGTTGGACCATTCTCTAAAGTCCGCTGATTTGACAATCCACAAGTGTTGTCCCAGCTCTATATATGACATACATTCTTTTTTCAACCTGTAGCACAGTGCTACAATGCCCAGATGTGTTATGAGCTGTTTGCTTATTTTGGCAGCTAATGACTGCATTGCCGCAGTACAATTGTTTTGAATGTTGGCACTGCTGCAGGCTTTACTTTAATAACCATTATAATAAAACTTATTCCTGCAGTGTCGTCTGCTTCTAGTGTTAGCAGGATGGAATGGCTCTGAAAAGCAACAACTCTGCTTTAGACATATGCAAACAAAATACATTATGCTAGTCGTTCTTTTGCAGAATGCTACTTCCAATACCTGCTCCCGCCCTCTGGGAAAGCTGTCCGTCAAAAGCAACAAACTATGACTGAGGTAACAGTAGAATTTCAGCGACTGATACACAAGCTTAGAAAACAAGGACAAAGAAAAGACCAGAGGGTGCAACGTCAGTATGTGTAGTAAATTTATTGAATATAAGCATCACTTCCTGTGGAATTGGCTGCGGTATCGCCTATCTGTTATTTATTTATGTTTTTAAGTAGGCTTTCTTCTCCCTTCAAAAGGTGCCATCATGCATTGGATAAACGGCAAGCAGCTGAAGAGTCCTTTCTTTGCTTTTCAAAACAACTGCTTGGTGAGAATTCACCCATCGGAGAACAAAAAGAACATCACACAGCTCACTTTATTCCATGTGCTACAAAAAACAGATGAAGGGCACTTTGTACTTTACTGATGCTACATTCACAAATAAAGACTACCTTTCAGCCTTTTGTCGTGTGATAGTCGAATGGCTTTAGCAAACTGATTGGTGGGAAGTTATTTATTTACCTTTTCAGCAAGATTGACACCAACACCCGACACATACTGCTGGGTTTCTTTTAAGACAAAACATTTCCAGCTTGCAGGATTTATTTCTTTCATGTTTCTGAAATATCTTGCTGTGACATTATGTCTACATTGTAGTTGAATACCAATCACTTATTTTGATTTGTTTTTAGCAGCGTACTGACTGATAGAGTCTCATCTGCAATGTCAGGCAACAATAATCGAGAAAAGGTGGTTTTGACAAGAATATCTCCAATTGTTCCTGTATTTTATTCTTTAGGTCAAAGTTCCTTTAAGAAGATAATTTGTGAAGAAATATAGATAAATAAAGGAATAAAAGGTTTTCTATTCTTCATTAAATCTGCTTATATTTTTATGTCCTTTTGAGATCTTTTACAGCCTACATACTATAACAAACCACTCAGCAAAAGTTAACTCATGGTGAGTCCAGGGTTTCCACCAAAGTGAATCATTTTAGCCTATAAAAGTGTCGGAACAGGCATTAAAAAGCCTAATTTTCAGTGCGGCTGTCAATGTTGTGACAGATAACTGTTTAAACAGACTTTGCCAAGAAGTACAAACCATTTAGAAGGTAAACTGGGGACACAACAAAATCACTATTGAAATCAACAAGTGGTCATCAATCACCAAAACCTGAGCACAGTTCTTAACAGTTACCAGGCCGCTCTCCCAGGAGGACGTGCGGAGAGGAAGAACGGAAAATGGAATAGAGCTTTAATCATTCAGAGCAATATGAATTGAGTTAGACAACCAACAAATCAATTATTGATTTGTGTTTGACAATCACATACATCAAGCAAAACACAGCTTGTTAAGCAAATGCAGCACCAACAAACAACCGTTTTAAAGCAGAAATGTTCCACAGAGACACAAGTAACCTGGTTGCTGTCCATCCATCCATCCATCCATCCATCCATTTTCCTGCACCCTTTTTCCCTTACTGGGATCGGGAGGGTTACTGGTGCCTATCTCCAGCTGTCATTTCGGGCGAGAGGCGGGGTCACCCTGGACAGGTCGCCAGGCTGTCGCAGACCTGGTTGCTGTATTTAGGACAAATAACTCGTCCAAAGCTTGTCCAGGTTCGTGCAAGTTACTAAGAAAATAATTGTGGTGCTTGTTTTCCTACATAGGAACTGAGAAGTTTTAAAGTGGAATCCATGCTGACCTACATAAATACCAAAAAAAAGTACCCGTGTGATGATAATCATTGCAAAAGTCCACCCACAATTACGCAAAATCAATAAATCTGGGAGGGTTGAATGCTGGATGGCTCCCCGGAGCTGTTCAGTGTCGGTGCTACAACGCATCTGTTTTAATGCTTCCGCACATTATCGATTAACTAATCCACTTGGAGGCCTTGCTCTCCCTTTCCTTGGCTCAGTGCGTACCATAACTTAATAGATCCCTTTGGGAATAGCATGCAGTGAACTGTGAGACAGAATGTCAGGCCACGATTGGTTCTGTGAGGGCCCGTGTAAATGAGAGCAGCATCAGTGTTTGGGTGTTTATTCTGGCCTGCTTGAGAAGACATGAGGTGTAAAGAAAAAAAAAAAAGAGAGATACGTGAAGGAAAAGTGAAGAAAATAAAGTGCTAAGACAAGACTCACTGACTGCGTGTTGTCGCGGCAGAGCAAGCGCCGAAGAAAGAGAAATTCAAGAGGCAAAAAAAGCCCTGTAAAAGCAACAGCAGAACTTACAATCAAAGAAAAACCTTAAGAATATTGTACATTTTACATCCTCTCATCCCAAATCATAGCAAAACAAGGTGTGCTAACGGCTAAACATATCCTTCATAAATGCAACGGAACTTGATATTTTACAAAATATGTTTTACTTCTTCAGATTTGAAGAGATTTATATCCAGTGCGACAGCATCTTAGAAGTGTATTGCATTTTCGCAGATTCCTTTTAAACTCTAAAATGATTATTCCCAGTCTTACACTTCATCTAAGGTAGTTTTACCTCATTTTTAAAGGTCTGAAAAGTTCCATAAAACGTCATACATAAACTTAGCAAGTTTAAATTCTGCTCCTATTATTATTTTCCTATGAATACATGGGAAATGATTACCTGCTGGCTTGTAATGCATTAAAATGACATGCCAGTGCAATACTTCTATTATCAAACTGGATGCAGTTTTTCTCACTAATCTGAGAAAAGAATGAAATACCAATTTTGTCAGGACAGAGTGTTATGGCTCATAATGAGGTGTTAGGAAATCATGATCTTTCCCCATAATCTGCAACACCAAGCTGCAGCTTTTTGCCTCCAGTGTTCATGTTTATTTACTTGTAGCTTGTAATTAGATGTGGATGTCATCTTCATTTAATTGGCACAAAGGGCCAGAATTCAGATATTTTTAAATTGGTTAAGAACTTGACTTTTTTAAATTAGCTTTATGAGTAACTGCACCAAATTTTTTTTAAATTGGCTCGAAGGAGATACGCGACTCAGTGGTAAGGTTGCTCTTAACTGTGACTCCATTCATAGGGCGTGTGTTGACTCCAGAGGTGAATGGCATAGCTCTGCAACTCTGAGACTGCTGTGCTAATTAAAGGTATCACTCATGAGAGATGCACACCGGTTTATAAGATCAAGGCACAGGCGGCGCTCTCATTTGTCACTGCTCAGATTTATATCCAATAAGAATTCAATTGCTTGGCATAAATGCATGGTTTGATGTATGGCGGTTTGTGTCTGCGAGTGTGAGAGAGAAAAATAAAAACAGAGGAGGGGGAGGAAATGATTCACTCAAAGAAGCTCAGCACATCCGCGGCCTCTTCTTACTCCCCTGAAACATATCCACCTCACATTTGCACCAATGTATAACATCGTGCATGAGAGCAGCCCAATCTCCGTCCACTGAAAAGGCCACTTGACCTTGTAGTTGGGTTACGTTGAAATCAGCTGCAGGTTGTGGAACCTTTACAGTCAACAATTGTGAAAAAAAGTCATTTAAAAGGTAAAGCAGAAGCAAAAGTGACATTATGACATGTATCTGCTTCCAGTGGTTTTCAGATAAAAATCATACAAAAACAAATACTGAATCGTTTTTCTCAAACTGTGGTCCCCGGACTACTGGTGGTCCACAGGCGCCCTCTGTGAGGTACTACATGTAAACAACCATTTATTTGTAGCCAATCACATTTACAAAACAGTGCCACCCTTCACATGAGGAGGAACAAAAACAATGAGTTAAGAGACTAATATTTTCATCTCAGGTTACATATACTAAGATGTTTTGCTTTTGTGGGGGATTGGGGAGGATTTCAAATTAGGTGGCCCTTTAGTGTTAAATGGGCTAAGCGACCCTCAGCCTGAAAAAGTTTGATAAACGCTGATCTTGAGCCACTTATACTTGCAGGGAACCCATCTCCAGCTGTCACTAGGCAAACAGTAAGGTAGACCCTTTACCCACTTTAGAGAGACAAGTTAACCCAAGAGTCATGTTTTTGGCTTGTTGGAGAAAGCCAGAGGGACCAACCACTCATCCACCCAACACAGGCTAAAATAGCCTGTGTTGGGGCTCATTTAACTGAGGTCAGACTTTACAGGACTGGGGTGTCTGTGGGCGGGAATGACTTATACATCGCCCAAGGACATAGCATGATGGGGTGTCATCGCTGTGTCTGCAATTGAAAGTAAAATGAACCCCAGACACACTGTCAAACTAATGAATCCAGCTTTTTACACCACGATGGTAATTTCTGCTTTTGTCCTTAAAGTGTCAGATTGGCACCTTAAATTGGGAATCCTTTTCACAGGTCGGCCCACTTTTCTCATCTATTTGATTGCTGCTGTGGAATTTTTTCCAGTTAATGTGAAAAGAAGAGCCTTAAAGCCCATCGTACTCAACAGTAATGAGGAGAGTGTAGAGAAATGCCTTACAGAGCCCCCTGACATACTGGCAATCTTGGTAAAACCATCAAATGAAAAAACTAATATTTTTTTTGCTTTTTTATGGCCAAACCATGAAACGTTTTGGATGATGCAATGTTTTATTTCCAGTTCATATTTGAGTCACTTTTCACATATCTTTACTGGCGGTGCCAACACATGGAGGGCACCATGTATGAAATGAAAATGAGGGTCTTCCTCCAGCTGCTTTGGTTGAAAGAATTAAACTTGTTTGGTTTGATAAAGTCCAAACTTTCAGGCAACCTGCGGCTGTCAACGCCAACATGGTGGAAAATTATCATGTTGCCTCACAATCAGTCTTGCCAGCATTCTTATTGGAGCACTGTTTCATTTTTTTTCTTTCCTACCGTTGGTGGTATTTTTCTTTTCTTTTTTTTTTTTTCAAAAAGTTTAGCAAAGTGAAGCGAACAGAATGAAGTCTGACTACTCCTCCAAATATCTGGACTTACCAGCGGGCATGGGGGGAGTTTGATTACTTCTCTCTTGTGGCATGTAAATCTTGTCAGAGATTTTGTGTCAGAACCAGGCTACACAAACCTCAGAATGGACCCAGAACCAGCAGGTGTACTTCATCACAAAGCCAAACACAGATGGTAATTTTCCTCCGCACCGCCAGTGCAGTTTTGGGATATATTTGTCTTCACAGAGCCGGTGCATGTATTTCAGTGGCAAACACTGTGGTGTGTGTTTTTTTTTTTTTTCCTTTTTTTTAGAGAGACAAGTAGGAGGAAACTTGTGTGTTCAGCTTGTGGCTATTTTTAACAGCAGCTCCCTGCCTGAATGTAGGAAGTCAGGTGTAATCCTGCACAATCTCACTTTAACTTTGTGTTGCTTTCTATCAAACACAAAAGGGACAGAAATTGTAAGAAAACAGAGATATTTATATTAATTGTGGTTGTGATAAGACTTGGAAAAACATAACCTGTGAATGTTGCATCATTTAATGTTTCTCATACAATGTAGGTCAAGTCTCTCTTGGCACAATGAAATGCAGCTACTCCAATGCTATTTTCATGCTGATTTGAGAAAAGAAGAAACTTGGCGGCTGATTGATATATTCTAAATCTAACAGTTTTGCTGTTAGTGAGTTACAAAACATTGACACTTTGGTGATCAATGCTGTATACCAGTAATTAAATAAAGAATATCTTGTTTGGCCTTTTTACACCAGGTCAACATTCTTCAACATTCATAACATCTGTCTGCTGTCATGATGTAAAATTAGTTTATCTTTGTTTGTGCTCTAGGGCCATTTCCTTTCCTCCTTAACAGAAAAGTTTAGTGAGCAGCCATTTAACTCCATCAGTTTCATACTAGAGCGGACATAAGAGACATAAGACATTGAACCCCTAAAAGCATTTATTATACTCAACATTGTGCATACATCAAGATTTAACTCCCAATGCAATTAATTATGGCTGAAAAAATATATTTTATTACATTAATTGGATACTTTTAACAACACAACCAGCAAATAAAATATAAACATCCCTTAGACTTCTCAATTTTCTCCACAATTTTTCAATTTGTTTCCCAGATTAAAAATATATTCTAACTTAAGAACATATTGCATTTCATGAGTGAATTAATAACCGCCATTGTTCTTAAAACTATTTAACAGCTCAAATCATTCCTTTTTAAAAGTCGATTAGACTTTGGTATTTAATGAAAAAAATAAGGAAACTTACAACAGCATGGGAAACACACGGAGCCAGAGCCGAACAACATCAGAAATCCAAGGTAAAACAGCAGCAAAGAATCTACGGGGAAGTTACAGGGTTTGATGGGAAGAACCAGCAAACAGTGACAGCAGCAGAAGTGTTTTTAAGTACTGGGAGAGAGAATGTGGAACAATGGACCCGGGCTGATAGGGTAACTGATTGCAGGTGTGAGGAGAGAGAGCAGAAGGCAAGCTGAAAAGAGAGAGAGAGAGAGAGATAGTCCAGTTGGTGGCAGTAATGCAACATTTTCCTTGTTTGCCAACCGCCAATAAACATCAAAGAAGAAGAACAAGAGCAAGAGAGAGAGAGAGAGAAACTGAGAGAGAGAGAAACAAAGAGAGAGAGAGAGACACAGAGAGAGAGAGAAAGCGAGGATGAGGAACCAAATCTGACTAGACCTAAGGAACATAATAGAACTAGAGTAAATTAGTATAACTAGATAAAATGAATAAACATAATACACTAGAATCACTAAGAAAGGGCTGACTAAAATAAAATTGATGCAGGGCTGATCCAATTAAAGAAAGAGACCAACAATGAAACTAGAATCAATACATCAAACTCCAAAACAACTCAAAACAACCCAGGACCTGACAAAGAGTGAGGCTTTTTTTTTTATTAAAAAAAATAATAATAAAACATGTCTAAAAAATTTATTAAAAGATCCTTCAGTTTGGCTGAATTAACAAAAAATTAAGTGTTCATGAGAAGAGTATATATCTGATTTGACATATATTACTATTGTTTTTAAAGGTGTTCCTGCCTGTTGTTTATGAAGTCGTCTAATGGAAAAGTTTGCTAAAGAGTTTGGCTAAATCTAGCTTATGGCTTGATGTGACGTAACTGGTTCAGAATTCAACTTGTAACATATTTCAGTCGTGTAAATTGTATGTGGATAAACATTACCGTATAAAATTTTAGCCCCAATTTGTAAGCTTGCAGCTTTGCTAAGAGTGTAAATCTTAATAACTTGAAAGCTGACTCCCTAAGCTCAGTACCTCAGCTCAGGAACTAAGTCGAACAAAGTTAGGACTCGTGCCGATGATTTAAGAACATGTCTATCAGGACATTCCTACAATTGGCTTGAAGTTTCATATGACATGAATCCCAGGATTGCAGAACAAGGGACAGGGTTGAACCATAAGAGGGAGTCTGTGACAGGAGCAGACAACAGATTAATGTTTCACGACGTGGATTACAATATTAAACATGGAAGTAAGGCTCTTGTATAAAATAATTATTAAGGGTGTTTTCCTTGGCTACTTTTTAAACTTGAAACTAATTGTTCACTACCTTGTGACAGTAATGTATGTATTTTTAGACATTCCCATTTAAATGCTTTAAAATTGTCTCAAGTACTGCAAATATATCCCTCTGCTAAAACTATACCAAATCCTCCTCATATTACTAATGGACTGCCTATTCAGGCATTTCTGCTGAGCATAGTCACAACAGAAGGAAAGACTAAGCATAAAAAACCTTTACCAAAAATAAATTATTTATGGAAATGAAGGGTCATGTTGTTCCCTCTAACAGTCAACAGCCCACACTGCCACTTATTCCTTTAACTGTCTTGTGTGCAAAATAGTTGGAAAGGAGCCAACGTAAACAAGCCTGTACTAATGAAAAATGAACATCTGGCAAATCACAGACAGGCAGTTGATTTCTCAGGAGGAGTTTTGAGAAGAGAAGAGTTGCAACTACAAATATATATGTTGTAGAGCTGCATTTGTCAAGTGTTTGATAAAACCATGCTGTTAACTTGATTTAGTTTTTTTGAGTCTATCCATGCTCATCATAGAAATAAAAAATAAATTTAGATTATTTTACTTATTTATAAAAATATATCTTTTTCAAGGGATATTTATAAAAATGTACAGTGCATTTAGTCAAATCTACATAAGGGTAGCTCCATGAAAGATAAAAAACTTTAATGCTAATTAAGTGGGACAACAATTTAACACCCACACAATCACCCCATGCTGGTTTGGTGGGTTTAAGTGCAACCAGGAGATTATACAATGCATAGTTATAATTTGTTTGTATTTGTGTGAATTGTATTAATTGAAAAAGGGGTGATATATGAGAAGCCTAGATAGATAGACAGACAGAGACCAATTTGATGTGACCAAGTTATGTAAAAAAAAAAAAAAAAACATCGAATAAAACCGACAAACAGTTTTAAGCATCAACAATGCAAAAAGCTAAATGTAATACATGATTGCAAAAATATTTTAATAGTTTCCCTACGAAGATTCCATGAAACAGCGGAAGCCTGTGCAGGATTTGTTGCTTTTCTTTCATCTTTCTGGCTTGGAGCAAACGTGATCAGAGGAGCTTTTGCAGCTAAGTGGGGAGAAGCAGTTGGGGTTAGATGCTCGGCGAGCGGCAGGGCACTGTGTGTGCGTGGCCACTCATCTAGTGACTGGAGAGAACAAAGGCAGTAGCAGCCTGGTTAGTTGCGGGGATAGCATCTGGAGCTGCGGTTTATCCTCCCTCTCCCATCTCTGGGGCTGCATCGGCAGCAACATTGGTTCTGCAACAGAATCAGAGACAAACTCTCCTTTTGCTTTTTATTTGCTTGGCCTAAATAAAGTTGCACAAATAATGGACTGTATATGTACTTCTGATGCAGGGGTACTTGAAAGAAGCAGCACCCTCCTTCACCAGTGAAGACAGAAGTCCCCTCGAAAGGGGGACTGTAGGTGTGCCATCCGGTCTGAGGTGACATCTACGAAAGGGGAAAAGCAGTTTTTCTCCCAGGGTTGTTTAGTCCCTATGAAGAGAAACGTTTTTGCTCCTGAAACCTTTCTCTTCATCCTCCTAGAACCAAATGTCTGTTAATGCAGTGCTTAATGGGATTAACAGTTTTTATAGCAGTCTCTTTTTTTCGTGAAGTTCAGTCCTTCATGGGTGAAGGCACAACATGGGATACTTATTGAATTTGCAGCAGCACTTTTACTCTGATATGACCTCTATCTCCTGCTAAGTAAATATCACCATTTAAGCTTTTGTGACTAGTTCTTCCACCTGGTCAACAACCAGACATTTTAAATCAAGATAAAACACACTCTATAGCAGAGCTTTGTCAAAAAATCTGCAGCCTTTTCTCTTCACAATGCGCACACCTTATATCAGCATATCATTCAAAAACAAGGCATTTCCACTTGATTACGAAGAGACTTATGATTGTAAAAGTGTGAAAAATACACAGTTTGCGCCTACATAAATGCCATCCTGCTGTGACCTTGAAAATATATGCAGAGCTACTTCTGCACAGCAGTGGACACCTGTCTGGTTTGAAATCAGATTAACACATTTATCATCGACACTGAACACCAGGCACTACTTTAATCCAATATATAAGAGTTGCACATATGTGTGTTATATGTAGTCAATGAAAGTCTTGCATTGCACTCTTTTTCCATTGCCTTTGGAATGTGAATTAAAAAATCTGGAGTATAGTGTTGTCTAAGAACTCTCAGTATGATGGCTTTTCTGTTATAAGACAAGCTCTCATGCTGGAAGGCAAACACAACAATTTCTGAGATGGTAGGAGGCCACTGAGGTGTTATAAAACACTGCACACCCTGAAAGGAGAAATGACCCACAAATTGTCTAGTTCCCTGGAAAAATACATTCTACAACTGAGTGTCAATCACCATCATCAATACAGGCGTAAGGTGGTATATACTGTCAATTATGCAATGAGAACTGGAGAAGCTGACTCAAATTCAAGAAACTAACAGCTACTGTCTCCTTCCCTCATATTTTTACTCTTCTTAAAGCTACTGCGAGTTATGTCAAAAAAGGGGACCATTATATCCATGCAGAGGATGAACAATAAAGTGAAAAAGATATGGCAGAAAAGGACAGCAATTATGCACATTTTTGCATGTGAGTATTTTCATTAATGGGTTGGAGAGATGAGAGGATATCAGATGAAATGAGTTCAGTAAGGTTTAAAATGAGGCTCAAGGGTGTTTTGAAAAAAGATATAATCCACCTGGTGGGTCATAGTACATTTATTAAAACTTAAACTGTACTATTTATGTTTGCCTTTAAAATGGCTTCTTTCATGGTTTAATATCCACTGGCATATGCAAGAGTGAGTCAGCATATTAAGTATATTCACTTCTAGTACAATAATATACATAATGAGGATAGAGCAATTGATATATGCTAGTTCCTTTCCCTATTTTACGCCTAACACGTAATGTTGCAGAAGACAAAAGTCACTTCTGCAACATTTCCTGACCCAGGTAAAATGCTTGACTTGAATCCACCACATATTTACAGAGAACACACATCAGTGCAGCTGACTGAAGCTGAGTGTGACTCCTAATCCTGGGAAAACAATCTGTCATCAAATGATCAAACAGAGACTCGATCAATGGAAGTGCAGATCAACATGTCAACAAGAAATGTCCAATACCAACAAGTGGATCAACAAAGGAATCGACCAACGAATGCCCTCAGGTTGTTGCGATCAGAAGTTTAGAGTTGGTGCAAACATAACAAGAAGTGTTTTGAGGACCGGCTCTCCTTTCAACCATCCAATCATTCATGGTTTTCTGCTTATCCAAGGAAGGAAACCTATGCAGTTATCTCCCCAAGCACACTCTCCAACTCATTCTAGAATATTGTAGACTCAGCAAATTCTACTGAAACCTGCTGCTGATAATCTGAGGGAGCGTTCCAATGTGTCGGCAGTCGGGTGTGTCACTTTGCTTTGGTGTAGGGATTGGTCTGTAGGTTTGTCGTGGGCATTTGCAAAGGGGGTTATGTGGTTAGAGGGTGCCTGATCTTTAGTGTACTGCACTGACCTTCCTCTCCTGGTTCTCCTTGCTGCTTGTTTGCACTGTGTGGATTGTTTTTGGGGCCCCTTCTTTGGATGGGGCTTGGGTTGGGGTTGTTTGGGTGCTGTGTTTATATTGTGTGTGTTTACACAGGGTGAGTGGATGTGAATGCATGGATATTAATGCAAGAAGGTGGGAACATGTGATTGAGACTGTGTGTGTCTGGATCATCTTGCGTCTCCTTCCAAATGTGGGATCTATTTCCTTCTGTCAGCAAGTGACTCTAGAGGGTGTTCTCTACAAAAGTAGGGCTAAACGGCAGGTTCAGAAACTTGTTGGCTGAGACACGTCGCCGTGCGTTTCCGTGTTGTGCTTTCTGTGTGCCGAGTACAGGTGGGGTTGGCTGCCTGCACACTTGTAATTGCTCCTGTGATGTTGCTTGAACATCTGTGCACCTGCAGATAACTCTGTCGGCATCTTTACCTCCCCATCTCACTGTAGGTGGAGTGGGCTGCTGTTGCTAAACAGTTTCTGGCACTGGAGGACTCAAGTTTAGGAACCCTCTTTTAAGGAGATGCTTTGTAAAAATAAAAGAAGTTTGCATAATTTTTAAAAAAGATTTAATTTTATTAGAACCATGCATTAGATGCAGTGAGATGTATAAAAGAAATCTACTTCAGACAAAAAGCAGCAACTTTTTGTCTTCTTCAGATCCTGTCTGATGCTGATTTTACCACTATGCCTCATCTGCAAGTGCAACACGCAGCAGCTCCTCATCACTGCATCATAATCAGAAATCACTGCCTGGCAGCTCTTTCAGATGCTGATGCTATTTTCTGCCATGTCCAGCTACAGTGGTAACCAGACAGTCTGGGACCAAGTAATCATCTCGTGTGGCTCGTAGTGTGGGAGCGGCCCCTTCCGATGTCACTGATCCACAGATGTGTGGCATTGCTCTGGGTTGTTATATCTCACTGCAGAGTTAATCTCGCACCAATTAGTTCCAACCCAGGAGGTACTACTGAGCTCTGTGCTATGAAACGGTGCTGCCCTTAGGGAGCCCTCCTCCTTCTGCTCTCTCCCACCTTTTTTCTCTTTCCACAGATCAGCTTCTAGACAATGAGGCTCAGCTTTGCACCCTGACACACATACACCCTCAGCACTTCTCCCTCAAAAAGCTTTCTCTATTGATCTTGCTATCACTATATTTTTGCTCGGCGATTTTGTCTGATGATACTACTACACCAGGATGTCATATGACTCCTATAATTAGCGTGTCAATATGACGTCAAGGTTTTTACAGCTTTATTGTTTTCAGGAATCAAAACAGAGGAGAAGTAATTTGTAATCTGAACATTTTCAAACTTCTTTGCCCTAGAGTGTGAGGAATAACAGTATTATTATATAAACACATTAAAAAGACAAAAAAATGCATATCTTTAGATCTTTAGATAGGGTTCACAACAATGTGAGGTTGAAAACTTAATGAGAAAAATAATGGAAGTTGCCAGAGAAGTGCACCTCCTTTTGTTTTGATCATCTGGGGAAACTTGTTGCTACAGGCTACAGAGATCAAGACTCAGAGTGTGAAGGTTCTGTCACTGCAAAGGCAGAACCTTGAGGTGATTACGTACAAGCTCTAGACGCTTCCAAGATTTGAGAAGAACAAATACAACTGAAAGACATACACTTATGGGTGAAACAGGGGAAAAGGGCAGGATTGAGGGATGAGGGAGGTAGTGGAAACGGATGAAGAGGGTAAGGAGGAGGAATGAATGAGTGAAGAAGGTTGCACTGATGGATGACACAGAAAGCAGGTGAAATGAATGACCAGGAGGGAGGCAGAGATGATGAATGAAGGAGGTAAAGAGGATGGATGAATGAGATAGGGATGATGGAAGAAGGTAGGACTGACACCTGCTTGGAATGATGGATGAAAGAGGTAGGTCTGACAGGTAAAGAAGAAATGGATGATGGTGGACAGGCAGGATGGATAAAGGAGATAGAGCAGATGGATGAAGGAGATAGGGATAAAGGATGGTTCAGATAGAAGATGGAGAGAGAAGGACAGATGATCAGGTGTGTCAAATAAAGGTGCAAAGGATAAAGGAGGTAGGAATAATGGATAATGTTTGGTAGGCAGTAAATGAGGCAGAGATGATAGTTGAAGGAAGTAGGGATGATGGATCTTTTTTTTCTACAGATTATTATTGTTTCATGTTATACTGTAACAATATTTGTGACAGTTTTAACAAATATTTAAAAACATTACTGCAGCTCTAAGTTTGATTTAAAGTTTAGTTCACACATGGATGCACATATTTGCTTATTTTTATGAAAAACACTCGAGTATAAGAGCACAAGTTGACATGAGAATAGAAAACCTTCAAGACATCTGAATTTGTGTGTAAATCGCAGTTCAGATGGGAGGCTTAGGTAGTTTAAAGTGGAAGCTGTCTGGCAGAGCAATCAAGACTCGATGTCCATTTGATTTTCCTCTCTTACTGTTTCTACATTTTCTCTCTAGCCTCCCATCTAGGTTTCACTCTTCTTTTTCATATCACTTTATTTCTCTCCCTTGTTTATCCTGCTTGCTCTCATTTAATCATTGCTTGATTTCCCGCTCCTCGCTCCTGTTTCTTACTTTTTCCCCATCTACTTCTCCCTTTCTGCAGCTATTTTCACTCACTCGGTGACATGACCGGGGGGCCTGTAAACAGGGATTTTGACAGATGCCGATGATTGTGAGACACAGAGCAGTTCAGGACTGCGTTCTTTACCTGCTGCCTCTTATCACAGGTTTGTCATGTTGTTAGCATTGATAAAATTGTACAAAGGCTTTCTAACATTCAAGCACACTCCTGTGAATCTTTTTTGGGTTTATTTGTCAGTGGAATGCTTTTCTATTCAAATGTTCTATGCACATCCAGGAAATGATTATATTTTAAGGTTGGGAATGGCATCAATTTGGCATAATTTTTTTAATATGGAAGGTGGACACCACAATGCTGTGCATGTCTTCATTAATAGTAAATATGTCATCAATCTGCTGGATCTATATTATAAAAAGATAATTAAAATTTTCAGCCTGTATATGTACATTCATACGTTTTATACTCAGATGGCAATGTATAGCAACAATTATTTATACATGTATCATCAATAAAGTAAGCTACAACATAAAATCTAATTACAAAACGTTGATACTGTTGGAAAGGATGGAATGAGCCCAGACATGATCAACCGGGTCGCCAGTTAGCAATAATACGACTTCTGAAAAGGGCTTCACTTTGTTGGTAATTACAACAAAGTGAAGCCTCCTCACTGAGCTCTGGATCGCAACCATTCTTTTTCCTGTCCTTTTTCTGCTTGGATTTTTCAGAAGATGAAAAAAATCCCCTCAGCAAATGTAACAGCTGCTTACAGAAGTAGGGCAACTCCCATCATGTTTGATATATGGGCCTAAAAACATAGATGGTATTAATTCTCAATCTGCCTCACAGCACTTTTTTTTCCCTTTTACATTTTCCCACATCTGAATTTTGGATTCATGATTGAATTGCTGCTTTTCCCATTAGGATATTCATGTTTAGGGCCCCTCAAGACACATTAAATGTGCTTAGGTAGAAAACTGCTCATGGTCCACCAAAGAATATGACTGTCTTCAGCCTTATTGCGCCCATCTACATTTACTGGCTATGGACAATTAGAGCACCCTTTATAGCCTGATTTATCAGGTTTACCATGCAATATTGAATACTTCTGCAGAGACAATACCTTCTGCTTTATCTTGTGTCATCGCCACATGGAAGTGAGGTAACACATGTGAGATATTTTCCTGACAAAAATCATTGTCCAAAGATTTAGAGCTACACTCCCTGCAGCGACGATGCATTTATGAATGCACCATTGTTGTTTGTTGCAAAGGACTGGTGCAGAGCGTCATCCATGTATGCTGCTGTGGAAGACAAAAAAGTTTGCACAGATTTTTTACTCTTGTAACTTTTAAAACTGTTTAGCATCTTGTCACACAGGACAAGTCAGTACAAGTAAATAGGGATGAGTCAGACAGTTTAAAAATAACACATTTTCTCAGTGACAACTTCCCTCCTCCTGCTGATTCTCACACATTCGCACACAGTTTGTTCTTCTCTGAAGCCATAACACTTTATTTTTACACATTAGATCACAATATACTTTCATAAATTTCAGGTGAGCAAGTTTGATCACAATAATTTATTGGAAAAGATAATTGTCTTTTCAAATGTAAAAGTTCATGTTTTCACACTTCTGTGAAGCAAATGTAAACCAGCCAAGTCAAAAGCAAGTCAGAGCATATTATTCTGTTAAAATCAGGCCCTCTTCATTCATAAGAAATGCTTTTCTTCATATCTCTTGATGTGAACTCTGTTTCAACCCAATCCTCCAGAGGGATGACTGCTGTAATTGAAACAGGGATGGAGCTGCTGAAGCCCCAGTGCTATCAACTCACCCTCCATATACAAATTGATATCTGAATGGACACACAGCAAATGTTTGAGTTGATTTTTGTCACCTGCAATCCGTCCGGTTGAACATTCATCTGCGACTGTATTGATTTAGCAATGCAAGCCCAGATTGGCCGGGAGTTTGGAAGCAGTACATCAAAACCACAAATCAAGAGTTCAGAACACCCAGGAACAGGCAGTGCCGGACTCAATCATACCTAGAAATGTAATATTCTCCTGGGAGAGAGTTGGGATGAACTTGTGTTTGCTGAGGAAGCAACCACAACAACAAAAAACACAACCTGCAAAATCCTTTTGAGATTTTGCAGACGTCAAGTAAAAACAAATTAACAACAGACAAAAAGTAATCAAGTCTGTTGCTGCCATTTTTCAGACTCCTAAATTAATCATAGTGAAAGCTGGCAAGTGGAAAATTACAGTCTGACAGAAATGGAAGTTAAGAGGACTTATATTAAGAAAATTGTGTATTAAGGGCAAATACAATGCCATTGTTTTTACATTTGAGTTAGTTTGCCTTGTCGAAAATAGGTATATTAGTACTTTTGCTGTAGCACAACACATTTAAGATATAGGAGCTGCAAATACCATATTTATATGGTAAGGGATCCTAAGTCAGGATCTCTGTTGTCCCTCTGATTTCCATAGTTTCACCGGTCAGTGTTGTCTGTAGGCTTGAATACAGACAAGCAGAGAGACATGAGGAACATGGAAAGGAAGAAATAACAAAACAGTCCAAGTCCAGAATTAGTTTTATAAAACAATACTACTGGGCTCAACATTTTGTGAATGCATTTTTATACAGATGGAAACTGGTGGTTGACATTTCATGTCAGTAAGTAATAAGAAGAGCAAATATACTCCATCTATTAATCCATCATTATTCCTGCTTATCCGTGTAGGGTTATGGGTTTGATTAAAGGGGCAGCCGCTCTTCCTGCTGAATGTGTGACACAAATTCTGTTGGGGATCACTATCTGTGCACAACACCTGTGTCTGTCTCCAGCACTCATTGGGCGAAATGCGCGTTACACCCTGGACAGGTTGCCAATGGGACTGAGTCTTCCTGAGAAGTAGAAAATGATTGAATTCCTTTGTCCTGTGTGAGGTCACGTGTCTCCAGTGAAAAATATCCCCACAATCTGCAGGAAAACAACTCCTTGACCAATCCACAAAGACATTTTGACTTTTTAAGAATGAAGCCGTTTAAGAGACACCATGAAACAGGTTGTGGTCCCAAAAGTATCCGAGGACAACCGGGATGCTTCAGTATAATAGCCTGAACAATCAGGATTATTGGAAGTTTATGTACAAAATAAATGGCTGTTGTGTTACTTATGTTGCTAGACAAGAAGTTATCAGCTTAATGACAGACTGTACTGCAGCTGAATTTATGCTGAAAGGAGTGACTACTGGAATGAAAAGCAGGTGGGAGAATAACTACTAGACTCTGATAGTTATTCAAGGTATTTTTAAGAGAAAATCAGTAACTAATCACTACAACCTTTGGTGCTCGAGTGGGTCAGAGTCCTGCTTGACCTTGGAACAAAGTTAATTACCTGTTGGCTATCAAATGTGAATGCTAAACAGCTGTACTGCTGACATTTGGAGCAAATGCCATTGCTTAGTGTTGAAAACACAATGTAGAGTCACCTCATTGATCAATAACATGTTTCATGGATTTCAAGCTGCAGAGCAAAGAATCAAGTTATCAGAAGATGTTAAATTAAATGTCTATCCACACACAAAAAAATAACTAAATCCAGGCTTGATGCTAAGATTTCAACCACAAGCTGATTTTAACAAACGCTTTAGTTAATTGTTCATGAAGAATTACCAAGGCTACTGAAAGCTTTTGATTTCCACTGTGGGGAGAATTGCAAAAAATGGTTCCAGAAAAATAAATTAGATCCTGGAAAAGGGCCCTGGAACTGACACTGTTCACCACTGAGTTTACCTCAAAAGTCATACAGTTTGGTGTTTTTCACAATAGATCTACATGAATAAAAACACTTTCAGTTTTTATTTTGTCTAAATTACTACTGCTGTTTTCTTACACAATTGAAAACAGCAGTTTTCAATTGTGTAATTGAAAACTTTAATCAGATATTAAATGAAGTCAATTTAATATCTGAACTACAATGTGCCTCTATTTTTACAGTAGTACCGCTAGTAGTAAAGGTTTACACAAGAAAGGTCAATTTAGTTAGGCAGTTTGTTGCCCCAATTTGGGTTTCTGTGACCCAGAAAACGCCAGCAAGAAAAAGATCAGCAGGATGGTTGAGTCCAACAACTGAAACATGTCATTTTTGTGTGTGCACACTGGATTTTACAGATTTGCACCGTTTAAAAAAAAGAGGTAACAGCTCCTCAATAGCTACACTGCTGTATATATCTCCTCATCTCTGCCTAAAATGCTTTTCAGAAGAGGCATGTTCATCATGACTTCAATTATTTGTTTAAAAAATAGCTTGGAAAACAAGTGATCTTATAAGATCCTCTGTGGAAGCCAACTTCTTCAGTCACAGGTGGCAAAAACATTATGATGCTAGTATTTTTCTCCCATCTTTAAAGTAGTACAAGAATAATATAGTGTTGTTTTAAGACTTTGTGGCAGCTTCTTCCGGTACTCATGGGTTCTATATGAAAACACCATTTTCTGATTTTCTGGTCGTAATTGGGTCGTTCTTCCTTTGAACCTGTCACTGTGCCGCAGGCAGCACCTTCTTTGGATATATTCAAATCAAAGCAGGCATCTATAAAGGGCGGGTGCACACCTACGCACCGAGCGAAACTTAAACACAAACACACTCATGATGTGTAGATCATACATGTGCACACACACGCACACAAACGGAGCATATCATCAGAGGAGTTCGACTTCAGCAGGTTGTCAAGCATTTGCAGAGAGAGGCGCATCAACTTCTGAGGACACCCCACCTGTGACAGGCATCTCCGTGGCACCTCTCAGATCGCTTTGGCGCCAGGGCGGAAGCTCCTTACATTTCAATCTGCTCTCTCTTCTTCCCCCACAAGCCTGAGCGTCGAGGTCTGGGAACAGGTTTCACATCAGAGCCAAGCTTTGCCCACACACATACACCTGCACCATGCCTGCTCGCAAACTCAAAGAAAGGACGAACGTCGTCATCCTAGACGTGCGGTGCTAAAACGGGAGGGCTATGCAGGCCAAATCGATGTGAGCGGTGTCCTTTTCTTGGTAGAGCCTGTTAAACAACACATCTTAATGCAGCTCAAATATTAACTGTTTATTGTAGTTATTGTTTCTATTTGTGTGGGGCTAATTGAGCAGTTCAAAATGTTTCTACTGGACTGGAAATGTTTTTCCTCACTTTCCAGGTCAGGTCAGAAAGGAAGCAGACAGTAGAAATCCATCCTGTTAAATCCATCTATCCATAACAGTTTTTTAAAATTCATAATATCAAATGTCCTACAAAGAAAGACGAACTTTAAATTTCAGATTCTGGAAAAATATGCAATTTTCACATGGATCATGAATGCGTAGGAACATTATTAGAAAAAAAAAAACATCCTTGCTTGATTCATCTGAAACTCCACAGACTATGTAATGTTTTCCACTCACAACCATCACCCACATTTCCAATTGTTTATCGTATCGTTTAAAGCCGATGGGCTGCCCTCCTTTTGGACAGACGAGTAAATTGGTCTCTTTAGGAATATGATTTCAGTCTTATCAAACTGCTTTTATTGAAGCATTGGAATTGATTGAGTGAGCTGGCAAAAAACAGAAAAAACAAAACAAAAAAAGACAAGGATGTGTGAGCAGCACTGCCAGTTCCACGTGTGGTGGTTTGTCTTGATGAATAAAGCTGATTTTTGGAGGCACCAAAACGTTATTGTGTTCAAAACTGGTCTTGTTGAAAAGTAAGAATGGCAAAAATAAAAATTTTTTTAAATATTTGCAAATAAGACAAAACATAATGTATTCCAATGGGACTTTGTGTAATACTTTATCATGAATGGTCACTTTTCTTCTCAGAGTGATCAGAGCTATTAGGTACTTTACTATCATAAACAGATGACTAACATGCTTGGCAAGATAAACTGATACAATGGAGCAAAGGTGCCTCAAACTACGCATGATGGATTTTGTTATGACTGCAGGCCAGTAAACATGTAGCACCGCTGCCAATGGCTCTGTTGAGGCTTACAAACATGTTATCGATTGGTTGCTTCCTACTGCTGTACCTACTGCTGTAGCATGCAGCGTGGCACAGGGTGGATTTTAAAGGCACAGAGGAGTAAAGGCCATCATTTTGGCACCAAGTGCTGGTTGGAAATAAACTTAATGAGGAACCTCAACCTCATTCCACAGAGGCCTGAGGAATATCAAAATGTTGCATACAACATTTTAGGCCTAATGTGGAATAAGATTTTTATTCAGAAGATAACAGCACCTAGCAAAAGTGCTGAACTTTTTTTTTCATGTAAATCTATAAACTGTGAATTTTTCTTAGGACTTTATATAAAAGATCAAAACAAGTATGACAGGAATGCAAAGTGGAAGGATAATGGCAATATTTTCAACTAAAAATGTGAAAAGTGTGTCTGTAGTTCACCAGTGTCTTTTGGAAAATGGCCTTTTAGAGAATTATGTATTTTTGTTTTTTTTACACGTCTGCAATAGTCACTATTAGTCCCAGTGTGCAAGTTTAGCATTTTTTTTAACTATGTGTGTCATACATCCAGAATAAGCTTGAGGTTGTACACTGTCTTACTAAGTAGCCCAGGTTCAGACTTGACCCCTGTAAATAGCATCTTTTGGTTTCCAAAGTTCTTTTAAGAGTTGTTTTTTTTTTCCATTCAGAAATCAACAGCCAGAGGTTAGGGTTTTAGATCACACTGCATGTGCCATTACAAAACAGTATTCAGGCAAGTCGGGCTGTCACTTTGCTCTCCTGTTTCCATCACCGAACTGTACCAATGTGACGTTTAAAGTCCTTCTGTGCCCTGACGTGACAACCTCGTGCTATGTCTGCGTTTCTGCAGTCAAATAACTTTTCCTTCTAAATTTGAAGGCTTATAAAGTACAGCTTTTATTTTAAAATGACCTCCCTCTTAGCAAATGTCTCTTACTTCAGAACTTCTTCACGAAGTAGGTATTTGTTTTTAGTCTGTAGTCAATTTTGATTTAAAAAAGTAGTTTTAAATTAGATGCATTCGAAATTTATCTCACCAACTAGTGCTGTTGTTTTTGTCAAGATTATCTTTACATGTGGAAAAATAAAGAGCCTGGCAAAACATGCTTCTAGCGCCAGATTGATTTGTGTGTGGACAGACATCAGAATTGTCCCCAGAGCTCACAATGAGTCTGATGCAGGCAAGGTTGCAAACACAAAGATTAATGTTGCTTTTGGTTCCTGCTGTCGTTTGACAATCCGTCTTAATACATGATAATATTTTGCTGTTGGCTTCTCCCCTGCGCATGGCTTCACACAAATGCATGGAGTTTGTCTGTTACAGAGTGCCGGTGATGAAGACAAATTACTGTTCGCTAGCGGTTCACCGTAGAGCCCGGTGGTCACAGAGGTGAAAATAAGCCCTAATGTAATAAACACCACAAGCTAATCAGGTGTTTTCTGTTTGTTTACTTGAATTCTGGTAAAAGTTTGGCTTAAAAGATTCATTTATTATCAAAACTAGGTATTGTGAGATTTGTTGTTTGTACACCAGATTTGTTGTTTTCTATCTGCTGAGCCTTTTGTGCCATTTGGAGAAAAATATCAGACAGTAAATACTATATATTATCACCTTGTTCTAACATATATTTAGCACTCGCTCTCAGGAAGAGTTTATAGTTTTATTTTGAAACAAATTCATTCACAAAAGAGTTCCTGCTGTCTGAATTTGTTATTTTGTAAATAATTAGGAATATTTTTGTGGTTTTAGTGTTTTAAATATCAAAATTTGCATATAAATTAATATGCACCATCATTGTAAGATATTGAATCAGACATTCTAATTAGTTAATACTGGCAACATTTTTTTTATCAAAAATGTTATTACTCTTACTTCAGTAAAATATTTGGGTGTTCTGCTCACCTCTGTCTGGTTCACTTCACAACATGAATGACATTATGAGGAAAGACAATGATGGAAAATACTAATGTCCAACATTATCCTGGAAATAAAATCTTGGACACATTTGGCTGATCCAAATGGACAATGACCCCAATGCTGCCAAATTAGGTACAAAGAAACATAAGGAAAACCAGGTCATGATTTCTATACTGCTGTTCTGCCAGGAGCAAAATACCAGCAAACTATAGTAAGGAGATGGTAAAGGTTACCCAAAACACTAGAGCCAAGTGAAAGAGTTTAAAAGGTGGCTCAAGCAAATCTTGAAGAATCATATGTATAGATTTCAGAATTCAATGAATTCTTATTTATATTTTGACAAATATAAATACTTTTAATAACCTTGTCTGACCTGAAATGGGAACTATTTAGTCATGTTTCTCTTTATGCAGTGGATTTCAACCAGTTTCAATCACTTATAAAGGTTTTTTTTCTTTTGCACATCTTCACCAGGAGTCCTAAAAATTGTTGAGAAGGTTTGAGCTTTTTCTTGATCCATCGTTTTTCCTCCAGCACCATCCAGACGACACATGAGACAGGAATGAAAAAATGCGCTTATGGCATATTAAACCTCTCTCACCTTCTCTGCAGGCCTTCAGACTGGTTCGTGGTGAAGCATTTCAATGTTTCCCTCCTTGATGGCAGATCAATACTTTGACACTTCAAGCTGAACATGCTGTGACCGCATGTCTTCCTTATCAAATGTGATGCAGAATCTGCTGAAACTGGAGTTGTGTTTCCAGTGTTGCTGACTCATCCGGCCAGCAGGGATGTTGACGGTCCGTCTGTGGACAAATCACACAGAACATCTCTGAGATTTGAATCAGGCTGTTTTCAGGGGCCATTTGTAGCATATTTAAAATAATATGCCGCACTATCAGGGTAAGATGGTTAAAACCACAAACAGTGTCAAATGGGCTAGATCTCAGAAGTATAGGTACGAGACTCATGAGTGAGCAGACAGACTAAAAGGTTTGCAATTGCCGATTGTGTGTATTTAAGTGGAGAGATATATACATATTTACAATATAAATGAAATCATATGACCATATAACAAAAAAATGGAAAAACAAACACCCAAAAACAAAAGACAAGAACCAAGCCCACAAACCCACACCCCTCAGTTCTTTCACCCAAGCTGAGGGTAATCCAGGTTCCAAGCAGGTTATCCAAACTACTTGGTAAAGTGCAGGTCGGGGCTAAACAGAACGTCCTGTTGGACCGAAATGTTCAGCTAGCTGCGTGGAGCCTCCTACCACACTGGCAGGAGAAACAGTCTTCTTCTGGCACTTCTAGTGCAATCTTTCTTTAGGCTCTAGGCCTGGACCTCTAGCTCGCCATCCATCTGGTCTGCATGATGAAACAGGACCAACATATAATCACATTCTAGTGTGCACACAATTCCATAAATAGCGCTCTTCGCACAATAAATACATCCCATCAATGTCAATAAATAAATACCAAGTTCAATATACTTTACACTTCATGAGAAATTCAATAAATCTACATCATATTTTAATTAACATGGCAATGTAAATTAAAACAAACGTCCAATAGATACTCAAAGCACCTTATAAGTCTGGAATTCAGAGGCAGCATGGTTGTCTACGTCTACTTAGCAGCGAGTCATTCCATCGCTCCACAACAAACAATTAACGTCAGCAATAAGCTAACGGAACCTTACCAGATCCGCAGTGAAATCCCGATCCTCATATAGTTTTCCCTTCTTTTCTCAAAAGGTAAGTAGCTCCCGCAGCTCTGTTCCTCCCGGCGTGTTCTGATTGTTTCCACCTTCCCGCTCCAGCTGATACACTCTACCAAATTGGCTATGGTGACCCACATGACTCGAATACTGAACAGCGATTGGCTGCTCAGTAGTCCCGCGAGAACAGATGCCAATGCATCGGTTCTAACAGTTTTAACTATCGCGGGATTTTCCAACCAGAAGGGGATTAAAAAGTGAAATTGCAGAGAATAGGAATTTAAAATCTAGACCCGGGTTACACATTGTTCTGGAAAAAAAGCATCATTTTGATGATTTGGTTAATCTTTGAACCAAAAGGGCAAATAAACTTTTTATATTATTTAATATATTCCAATTCTAATATAATGGCAATGGGTAAGAATTTATATGTCTAAGGAGACCCGACTGATTGCACTGAGTTACAGACATTACTGCAACATTTGACGACAGTGGAGAAGAAGTTCTTACTTTTGGCAAGAAGTAATTTACAGGAGAGTCATCTGCTGCTCCCAGGTGGAGGTCGAGGGGACATGAAACAAATATAAAAAAACAGCTCAGGATCAGGAGTACTTTCTTCTAAAGGGACAAACAAAAACTATGCAAAGTTAATGGCAGGAATTACTGTGTCAGTAAATATCCGGAAAAGGAACAATTATCAAGAGACTTGTGTTTTGTTTTGTTTTTTACATGGATATCCACAACATAGTGCATTTAAAGCAATTTTTTTTACAATATTCTCAATTTCAAACACTGAAAAACATGTAGTCTTACTACTTTTGTTGTGAAGTAGCTGGTTGTGGTGAAGATTTAAGTCAGCTTGTTTCTTTGTTTTCCTTGTTTTTCCTGAAGTTGTCTTGCTAAAAGTATCACGTCAATAGAGGCTATAAAGCCATAGACATATATTATTATTAGCATCTAAAACACCCTGAAGTATAAAAGTATTTTTATTGTCATGCAGTAGATTGAGAAAAATATATGTTTCCTAAAACCAAAGTTTGCAAGACACAGATTATTGGTAAGCATGTCACATTAAACTGTTATTCATCATAACCACTGGGAGCTTTTGATAACGTGCAGACAAGCTGATATTAAAGCAGCTTAAAAAAAACAACATTTGTTGCATTTTATGAGCACAACCGACAATCATGATCTTCTGCCTTTGTGGCTTCACCCTGAGTGTCTCGTCTGAGTGGCACGGTCATCCTCCCCCCATCCTGATCTCATTTGTCTTTTACAATCTGCGCTTCTACATGTCAGGTCATCAGTCCGTTTGTCCTCCCCTCCATTGTTGGGCTGAGATGAGCCTCGCAGCGCGGTGCCGTGCCAGAGCAACGCTATCCAGTTTGGGATTTAGCACAAGAGCCAGAGGAATAAACAGAGATTGGGAGGGAGGCTGTTTCAGTAAACAGTAATCTGTTTAAGCTGGAATTGATGTGTTTACTGGCCACTGGTCTTCCCACATTTGAAAAAAGTTTCCATTCAGAAATACCATTATCATTCTGAAAATGAATATTTCACAGGCAAGAAAGGATAATAATTATTTAGGTGGTTGGTTAAGAAAACTGACATACTTTTTCTTTTGTTCTTTCACAAAAGATTTGCAACTTGACCTGTTTTATTAAATCTGAAATTAAGTTTCTGCTAATATGCAACTTGTCTTAATTAAGATTACTCCATGTCAAACAGCCTTTAGTTTCACAAAACTACATTTTCTGCTTCTCAGTATGAAAATAATGTCATCAAAAAGACCAAATTTTGATCAATCCAAACTCTTTTCCATGATAATATTAATATCTGATCACTCGCCCCCTGTCTCCTCGCACAGCACACTCCCCTTTATTTGAAAAGGAAAGCGAGAAAGGCCGCTGACCCCCAGGTGTAGTTGCTGAGTGCCAAGGTCAGCAGCATGTTGTCAGAGCTACAAGGAAAAATCCATTACTGGGGTGAGGAAAAGGCGTTATATTTGTCGTTCTCAAATGAACAGCAGTTACTCCCTCCCTTATTGGTTAGCTTTGCAGCCTTTGGGAGTTGAACTGGACCAATATAACTGTAGAGGAAAAATACATACAGTTGTTCACTCTTGTATTCTCTGTTTTCCATTGAAAGTAAATGGTCAGTTAGAAGTTCTTACACATCTAGTTGCTCAGAAATAATGAAATTAGACAATACGATACGGATACAGTGGGGCAAACTTTCTAACACATTTAAAAATGGGTCATTAATTGAAGCTAAGTTGAATAAATGTCAATGCAACATTTGTTTTGCAAAGTTAATGACATCTACTCTTAGCAAAGAAGTTTGTTAGAGAATCTTGGTTAACAACCAGCCTCATGAAAACCAAGGGAAATGTCAAAAAGGTCAGAAAATGTCAAAAATGTCAGGGATAGATGTAGGTTAGGTTGGAGGAAAAGAAACTATTTACAAAGCTCCTAACATCTCATGAAGCACAGATCATTCAAATATCTGAAAACAGAAGCATGGCACAGCTGCAGATCTATTAAATCATTGGTGTCCGCCTACATTTCCAGGCATAGCAAGTAATATTTACTTAGCAGATATGTATCCATGCCTGCAAATCAATAGTATCATTGTTAAGTTTTATAAGTGGAAAATCCAGAGTTGAAAGATAAAACTTCAGATGTCTGATGTGTAATCTGAAGTGCAACACAGCTATTCTGAAGGAGATACATTTATCCACAGCTCTGTTGGAAGAATGTGTCAATCGGACTAGTATTAGTTACTCCACAGTAAAGTCAGTCATCGAGTGCCGGTGTCCTGCATGCTTTAGTTCTCTCCATGGTTTAAATGATGGCTGTGCAGAACATCGCCATGCTGACGATGTAGAAACTTTAACGAAATCGTGCAAAATACCCGGCCTCGGGGATCAACTTCGGATAGCTCTGCTCTACAATACGGCAAAAATAGTAAGAAGAAGCAGCAATAATTATAAGAAAGCCATGAAAGTCTTACTTTCAGTTTGTCACAAGTCATGTGAGAACACAGCAAGCCAAGCGAAAAAGGTGATCTGACAAGAACAAACCAGAACTTTTAAGGCGTACATGAGAAGCGCCATTTGGAGTGAAGAACTATGACTGCACATTACTCTGAGCGCATCCTCTTGTTGTCCACTGTTAAACATAATGATCATAAGCATCATTTTGCTTTTCTTCAACTATGACAGGAAAGTTGAGCAAAGGCCATGAGGAGAAAGGAGGAGCTCAGGTATGTCCCTACTCCAGCAGGGAATCTACTTAATCTACAGGAACCTGTTCATGTTCATGTTTGTCAAGCAGCGAAAAATCTACAACATGCACCACTGGATCTGTTTAGTCCTATGTTGCTTCTTCAACATGAACCAGATTTAAATGATTTTGTGCTTCAGTTTGAAGACATGCAAAACCAGTGAAAAAAAAAGTAAATTAAGAAACACTCAGGCACTACTCTGCTATAATCAGATGTTATTAAGGTCATATATCTGTTCGTAATCTGTGAAATGAAGGATTATGTGCAAAAATGATCCAAGGTCAAATGTGTTCCCATCTTACTCACCTTGCAGAGTCTCATTATACAGGTGGCCATGTAATGAGACAAACTATTAGAACATCTTTCACTGTTTCCATTAAATTGCAGTGTGCAGACATCATAGAAGTACTTCATGAAAGAGATAAAAAAATAATAATTCAATGGCAGGAAGAAGAGAACATCTGAATCCACATCAGTATTTATAGAAATCAGTTCATTACCATAAACCCACTACGCTTTGGAAGATGCTTTGCCGTTGTTGTGAAATCACTGAAAAACCAAGTCTAAGTCCAAATCAATATTAATATCATTATTATTAAACTTGTAGCCAAAAAATCTGAATTTGAAAGATAAAACTACAGATCTCGGATGTGTAACATAAAACCTGGATAACATAATGAAGGAGCAACAACAAGCATTTACTTCTTGACAGCAAATCCAGATTAAAAAAAAGTTTTCCAGGAATAGCTTTTGCTTTGATCAGTTAGTTTTATGCTTTGGGCTTTAAACCAAAGCCTCTACATTTCTTTGTTTCTCTGTGGATGATGCTGAACATATGGAACATCACAACACCGTGACAAATGATGGAAATACAGTCTCATTGATTTTATTTTCCTCTTGTTATTGCCTTTTTTCACAGACCCTGTTGTACAACTTGTAGTTGAAGTTTCAAACATTTTATGCTAAAAGTGTATTTTGGATAAATTACAAATAATGAAGTCAAAAGCCCCCCCTGAATGTAACGAAACTCATTAAAATTAGGTCAATAAGCACTTTGTAAAATGACACAATCTTCCCAATATGTCTAATGACAATGAGTCAAAATCATGAAATTTTTCATTGATCAGATAATTGCAGGTTATTCTTAACTCAACTTGTCACAGGATCCTTTAGTGACTGCATAGATGGAAATATCAAAAGTTCACCTAAAAGTGGCTGATAATATTTCTGAAAGGAAATGCTGAAGAGACCAAATAAATTACCAAGGCACAGCTATAGGGACTGCCAGCTTCTAATATGACTAATGTGCTGTTTGCCAAAGGTGCCAATTTCCATGTTTTTTTTTTTTTTTTTTTACAGATCTTAGAGTCCCTCAGAGTCCTTCACCTTCACCATTAATCATCCAAAATCTAAAATAGAAACCTGAAGTGGGGTATTTTTTTTCTGAACAAATCATAACTAAAACCAGAGGTAAACCAGTCAGAGAGTGTTAGGTCCTCTCTGAGAACCTAACACAATAAACAAAAGTATTTTCTGAATGCAGAAAACAATAAACAAATAAGATTTTTTTTTCTTAATGAATTAACAAACCAGTTGGCCAATTCAGTTGGATACTTTAACATCCAACCAAAATGTGTTTTTCACTGTTGCTAGGCAGAACCTGAATATAGTGTGAAGCACTTTGGGGGCCTCTGAACTTGGTAAAGGGCAACACAAGTACGCTCCATTTACAATGAATAGCAGTGATATAAAGTAAATAAAGGGTTGACCATGGAGTCATTCATGGTTTATCACCTAGCCTAGGTGATAAAGTCAAAAACCAAAAACGTATTAAATAGGTAGCAGTTCTATTTTCCTGCATAACCAACTCATCCCCGCATACAAATTTGCGTTGCCTTTCTGGAGAGCTCAGAGTGACAATATGACACCTTTTTTTTAATCATACTGATTAAATGACTTGCAAAAAAAATAATTTTGACGTGATTATTTTTATACTTAATAAATGTACCCAATTATAAGAGTCCTGCAATGGACATGCAACCTGTCCAAGGTCTATCCGGCCTCTTGCCTGATGACCGCTGGAGATAGGCACCAAACCACTTGCAATCCTGCAAGGATAAGTGTGTTAGACAACGGATGGATGCAATTTCAAAGGCAGACTTTTCAAAAAAATTCCACATGTTATATTATGCTACTAAAATATGAATTGTAAGACTTTTTACACATCTTTAACAGAAGTGCCAATAAGTTCAAAGGATTCTGCACTTGCTAAAAAATTCATATATATATATATACAAATAAATTCAAACATGGATCATGTCAAAGTAACAATAAATGAATTTAGTCAAGAGTCTATGACCCTTTATTCTGCAGCCCATTGTGTAATGAGTCAAAATGATTGCACAAGAGGCACATCCAAAACTGGGTTACACTGACACTTTCTTCTGAGAAGGGCTTTGACAAACACTCAAAATTTAATCTGTTTATATTTAGCTGCTCCCTGACTGAATAATGCATCCCTTTTACATGCAAAAACAACTGCAGGGTGTCAGCGATAATGAAAAATGGATACATTCACGTAATTCCACAAAAAAAGTTAGGGTCTGCATTTCTTTTCTCGCAAACTCTGGCAACTAAATCCATCATTAATAGCATCAAAAACCAAAACACAAGACCCAAGCAGGCCTAGCAGGAACGCAGGGGGGGGGGGAGTGAGCGGAGTGCATTCCAATTAATGCCATCGCAGAATAAAATGTATTTGTAAAGATTAATTAGCTTGTAATTAGCATAAACACAAAGGACATCAGTAACAACAACATTGTCTCTGCCCAAATAATCGGCTTATTTAAAGATCAAAATAAGACACAGTTAATCTTTTTTGAAAAGATGTATCATGTCTACAGTGTATTTAAAAATTAGGACACTTTGCTAACAAAGAATGACTCATGCTTTTGGATACTCTCAAAGTCACACAGACAGAACTCAGAAAGAATAGAAAATGAAAACTGTTGACGGGATTTTCTTAGTAAAAAATGTGATAACAGGAAATATGTAATGAAATATAATGATGCATCCACTTCACAACATGAGAGAGACTACATAAAAACACTGGGTTTGAGAAAAAGGAGAAAGGATTTTAATAGTTTTTGGGGAAAAATATTCCATTGTTTAAATATGTTCATTTAGACAATACATTATACACTATTTATTTATTTTTGCTTTCGTTGTTGCTTTCCGTCATAATACAAAGGCAAAAAGTTGGAATTTCAACTTGAGTGTCAGCAGTTCCAGAACAGCCCAGCATGAGTGAAAGATGCAGAACACAACTTCTCATTTGCACTTCTAGAGGTTACAACCTCGTTAAATCTGCTACATACGTACCACTGAACTACATCAATTTGTAAACATGTTATTTATTACATTAGTAAAATGCAGAGGAATGCACTGTTTGCCTGGGCAGTTCCCACAGCAATGCCAAGTCTTCGATGGGAAAGTTCCTGTTTCATCGGTCAATTGACTCTCCATCAATGGGCATTGAGACATGGATCATGAATGAAACAATTAACTTCTGCAATGAGGTATATTAGCTTTGATTTAGAGTAAAGTGCTCTGTCATTTAGGGAGCTCTTTGAGTAGTGCCACTTCTCCTCTGGATTACACGGAGCCAGTTGAGGGTGTTCAAGTATCTGATTAGGCTTGTGATGACTGTCAGGTGGAGTAAATACAACTTTAGCTCACCTATTTGTTGGTGGGAAAGGGTGAGGTAAATATTGTATCACGTTAAGAACAGGAAAACTTAGCTATCACAATACTGTAAGAAAGTTTGGCAAGACGCTGATTGTGATGGCTGAACAACTGGGTCAATGCATCTCCCAACTCTGTCTTATGTAAGAAATGAATAAATTTAAATGAACTTGTTTCAGAATTTTAACATGTGTGAACTGAGTGCAGTCGAATCAGGACAAACAAGTCCTATCCATGAAGAACACACCTTGCAACTTACAGCTAACATCTTGATGCAGTCAGCCACTCCTTCAGGGGTCGGCATCGATCCACGCATTGAAGGATCAGGTGGATATTTACCGACATGTGGGGCAGGACTACTTATACATATAGATGTACATCCCTTCTGGGCAGGGCACACTCAAATCTGTATGCAGTTTTTACCTCTTTACTCCCCGAATACCACTAAGACCACAAGCAAACAGCTACTTTATGTCAATTTTATGATTTTCTATTTACTTGTGTTTGTAGAGAACATTCTCAAAGCAAATCCTTCAAATAGATAACGCAAATCTTATAAAAAGAGCCCTTACTCTGTCACATTAAGAGAAGTTTCTTTGCTGTCTTGTGGATGCTATCACTGTGAATGGGCTGCTGCAGAGAGAATAAGTGATTGACAGCATGTCATCTCCCTGTCAAGCACAGGAATGATGCTCAAGGGCTGGAATCCCTGACGGCTCACGTCCTGCAGAGAGGTGCCATGCAGCCAGCAGGCTTTTTATTTCTTCCTAGGATCACGTCAAGAAAAAGAAAAAAAACATACCCTCATTCCCCATTAGTATGTTCTCTCAAAGCATTGAGCAGCTTCCTCCTATCCTTAACCCTCTACCATGTTGCTATGCTGTCCAGCGAATCTGAGGTAATGCACCTGCTTGTTGAAGAGTTTCCATTTTCACACATTTATCCACTTTAAGGGATGACTTGGAAATGCTATGCATGAGCATCTGCCTGTATTTACATATCACAGTGAGCATGTGTGTATTTGAGCGCAAATAGGTGCGTTCTCCACCCAGACTACCAAAGTATCCGTGCTTGTGGACTGCTGATTAACGGACTAACCGCGCTGAGAACATTACTCCTACTGTTCATTTACAAGCCACTATAAATTATGGGGAACACAAGTGGGATAAATGACAGCTGTAGATGCACATGACAAAGACTGAGTGAGTGAGTAAAGCAAGATGATAGTGAAGAATGATAAGTGCATGTATAGCATTTTTATCCTCAAAGGGGAACCATTCATTTTCTCCCTCCATATGATTATAGTTGACTTCATTATAAAATATACTGCATTTCAATTGAGCAGAAATACATTTTAACACATCAAAAGCTGTCAGTACTTTAAAAAAAAAAGAAAAGCATCACTCTGGTAGTGAAATTGTCAGAGTTTATGTACCTGGAATAATATTTTATTACAGTTATTCTAATTTGCCGTGGTTGTTTGGATTTCAATCACTCAAATGAAATTACTAAATGATGTGTTGAACACTTTGGATTTTTGTGGGCCTCCCCACCTGATTCTTAACTGGTTCTACAAAAAAGAAAAGAAAAAATATTTGGCCAGCGTTTGTGCTACTTCTTTAAAGCATAACAGACCTTAAATGGGCCGTTTTGCTCAGCTGTTTTTAATTTTTTTTTTAAAGATTACACTACATGGAGCAGGTTTAATTACACAACTCATTGTATGTATGTTAGTATCCTTACAAAAATCTAATATATAAATATATATTTATAAATTCACTTTTGAACAACACTCAATGTTTGTGAATCTTCTTTACAGCGTCAGTCTGGAGATGAGTTTTACAAAGCATCTCTTAACAGATCTAGCAGATCATCCATCAAGTAAGGCAAAACAAACACCCTGGCTAACCACGAGAAAAAAAACTAACATTTCAGAAAACCCCTACCAAAAACCTCTCAGCCAAAACAGAATATGATTAATTAAAAAAGTTCACAAATGAGCTAGTTGTGGTTTAACCGTCAACCAAATCACAGATGCCTTCTGGATGACAAAAGATTAGGAAGAAGTTATTTCAGCTGTGCCTCAAGGTGAGAGACCTGCAAACACACAAAGAAGAAGAAAGAAGCCATTTTCTACAACGAGATGCTCTAGACGTCAGTGGATGTAAAATCACATATGAAACATTTTAAAACTTTGGAATTTCATATGTGGAACATTGCATGTTTTAATTGTAGCCCACTTCCTGATCAAAGTATTTCTTTGACCCGTAGATTTTGACCCAGACAATGTTAAGAATTGCTGGAAAGTTAACGCCAGAACCAATTAGACTGAAAAGGCCTCAGTAGTTTCATAAGGCCTTTATTTTGTGGCAACAGCATTTATTTGTTGATCACATATCTTAACCTGATCACAAAGTGAGTTTATTTATCTTGTTTTTTTTATTTGACTATGATGATAATTTGCTGTGCAAAAATTACATGTCATGGTTTTTAAATTTTCCTGTGATGTGTATCATCATTTTTCACAATAATATTATAAGAAAGATTTATGTCTCAGAAAGTGACTGCTTGCGTGTTATAGTGTAACGTAATCAGCCCTCCAGTGCTATGACCTTGGCCAAATCCCACTATGTGAGCCCTTTTCCAAAGCTTTAACACATAATTCAAATTCAAGCTTACCTGCTACAAAATAGAAATTTGACAATGACAGAACAAAATGCATCAGTAATATTACAATTGTTGTGACAATTAGAAATTATAATTATGTTGAATATCCTTATTTTTTGTTTTGTGTGTGTTATTATATTGGTGGGTAATGCATTTAAGCACTTGAAGTTTCTAACTAGACATATTTTCTAACAGAGAAAATGCTTAATGAAAATTGGCAAACCCTCAAATCTTTGCTGTGAATGCTCAGATGGGCTAATTGGGATTTAGTCTGCGTGTACTTTTACTGTGGTAAATTACCCGCTCTACAGAAGCAGAAGAAATCTAGATGCCTCCAAAAAAATCTCACAATCGTGCTGTTTGACAATCCCTGGTGTCATTTTGAAGCATTTCTCACTAAAAGCATAAAAAAAGAAAATCATCAAATAAATATTCCATCTCTCCTTCACTTAGGGATCATTGTGTATGCAATAGAGAGGATGACTTACAGGAGAGTTGTGGCTACTGGACATGACCCTAACTTTGTTTACTGATTCTGCTGTGTCAGAGATCATCATATAGCTGCCATTAAACTGACGGCCATTTCCAACAACCTTACCTGATTAGCCAAGGAAAAACCTAACATGGTTTGCTATTCCACTGGCCCTAACGATTACACAGAAAATACGCAAATGTCACCATGCTGATGTAATCGTGGCTTTCTTGTTTTCAGTAAAAGGATTCCACCAAACCAAGTTTCTTTAAAGAAGTTTAAAATCGATTTCTGTTTACTCTCAGTCAACTCTCAGAGAGCCATCTTTCAATGTCTTGTTGAAAGTGAATCACATTATGTCAGGGTTGAGGTTAAGTTGCAGGCAGATTGCTTATCTGTCAGGATACTGGCAGATTCAAACAGGTTGCTGATGCCGCCTCTTAAACTTGTGTCATCCAGACCACGATTATCAAATCTGCCCCCGGCATCAGAGATATATTGACAGCGTCGCATGCGTCTCCCTTTTCCCCTTCTGCTGCATTTCTGACCAGTCCTCTGCCCCATTATTACAGTATCATAAAGAATGTATGACAACACCTTGGAGCCGTGGGGAGTGGTTTCAATAGAGTCGGTAAGGACGGAGAATATGGAATAATATGGGTGTGGTGATACATGGCAGGTTGACTTACCGCCTTGATTTCTTTAGGAAAATGTGTCATGAAAGTTTTTTTTTTCTTGAAAATAAAACTTAAGAACTATAACAACATAATGTCAATTCCTCAGTGAAAAGGCCTCATTATGTGTCTTAATTAGAGTCAAATTGGCCAAAAGCAGTTGCATTCGATTACAAGATGTTTGATTTATAACGAGGGTTCCTAAAGTTGTCTAATCCTTTAAGACATACCTCACTAGTTTTATTTTGTTAGCTGAGGTTTTGCTGAGATCATAAGAGATACAAATAGACGACAACTTACCCCACTGACCAGCGAAGAAGAATTCCTCGAAAGGCTTGATTGGTCATGGTTGGAAACCCTTAAAACTGCAATTTCTCTTCACAAATTGTGATCTCCAGAGATAAACCTAAGGCCTAGATCAATACAGCTGGCAGGATAGTGACGTCAAATCTAATTAAGATTGCCTGCGTGGCACAATGGCACCAATCTGTGCTGGGTGGGCCCAGTGTCAGCATGGGATACGGCAAGGTTATTTTTTTTCCCATTGTCTGAGGCTTACAGACAGCTCCAGAGGGATCGCTGCAGCCAAGACACCATTATCTGGCTAAGATGTGGGACAATCACACTGTCCCTGTCTCATTTCTTGTAAAGGTCCCTCTTCAATTAATCTCAGAGCCAAATCTTTTTTATGTTCTCCTGTAAGGACACCATGAAAAGAGACTTTTTCAATAAGGCTTGTGAACAGGTTGGCTTCCATGTTGGAGAAGAACAAAGAGGTATTATGTCATACAGGGTAAACTGGGATAGATAGGATGTAGCTCAATGAGTATGATTATGTCTAGATAATGTTTTGTTGTCATGTCTGACATAATTTCCTGCTGGGAAACTGAACGTTCACAGGTTGAACTTTACATTTGGGCTTCGCCAAACCAAAATGTCACAAGTGAGTCCAATATAATTATAAGACAATGTGGGCTACCTGTTTTTGCAAATGTCTTTGCAGGTCTGATTTATTAAATTCCTATCATAAGCCTACAAATATCATTGCTGTAATATATGGCAAAGTTATTGATACTGTTCTCCCCATTTGTGTAAGCACATTAATTCTAATATCAATGAAAATGTTTTGTGAATACAGTGGTGAGGAAAAAGTGGTTGCTCAACTACATATTTTCTCTCTATTGTTTCTTGTCAATTTTTTCAGATCAAACTAATTTTAGAGTCAACCTGAATAAATACAAAAAACTGCATTTACAGTCACTAACATCAAAGGTTTTGGTCTAAAAGAGGTTGCAAAACCACTGCTAAGCCTTTTAGGTCACAAAAAACTAGCACAGCATCTAAAGCTCTGCAGTCTTCACTTGCTAATGTTAGCAATCAACCTCTGTATGACATTTTTTTCCTGACCCTCACCTTTGAGATCAAATTGAGAAGCACTTTTTATCATGGTTCAGATTTTATTGTGTCATGTAGTGAAGGGAACTGAGCTTGGTCTTGGATTAGGTGGTCTTGACTGGTATTAATTAAGGAATTAATATCTATTCAAGTCATCTTCATTTCAAGGAACTTGAAATGAACTTGCCAATATTTTGATATTGTCTCTTTCTGAGTTGCTGCAACATAAATGTCACTTTTTTTGTTATGTCTAAAGTTAATCAATATGCAGTACAGAAGATTTACAAATTTGCAGCCTGCAGTCCCTCTAGGTAAGCCAAAATTAAAATTCAAGAGACTTGAAATGAAAAAGTAAAACACCTTTCCTTGGTCAAGCAATTAAGTTAAACAAATTCAACCAGAAATATATGTAATATTCTGTCCTTAATCAACCTCTCTTACATAAAGGTAGCTCAATACTTTTTCTGAAAAATTGAAAGAAAAAGTATCAAGCGTTGGTGTGATTAATCCAAATCTGAATTGCTTGTTTCTGGCTGCAAGGGGACTTCAGCACGATTCATTTTTGTACATTTAAATCTTTTTTTTAAGGAAAAAAAACAGAAGGCAAACGTTAAATCAATTTTAAAGCCACTGAGATATTCCATTGCTTTCTGGCATTAGCAGTTTACAGTGCAACAGAATCACATATGCAGACATTCGCAGTCAAAGTTGTTTTAAAGTCAAATGGATTGTAGCAGAAACCCAAGAAGCACTCTGTTTCTTATTCTGAGGATTAGGTAATGTGTAGAACAAAAGAGATATGAATAATTTATTGTCACTCGAATGCAGTGCAGTCATAGACATACAAGTGTTGGTTTCCGTTTCTGTGTGTGAACCCTAAACACCTTCTGCCGAGATAAAGCGAAGACCCTTTTAAGGTGAGTAATTTGTCTTCAAAACACAAAGCCTTACTTATGTTTCATAAAGAAAATCCTATTTATTTATTTATTTTTGGAAAATGGCTTCCTTCTGGTGCTGGGAAAAAAAATCTATAAACCGCTTACAGATTACTTCTATTTTTGCTTATTTGCAATCCACTTTAATATCAGACAAAAATAACATGAGTAAATATGGAATGGTGTTTTCAAATGATTTTATTAGTTAGAGAAGAAAATCAACTAAACAATGTGAAGCCTAATTACTTTTTCTACCACTTTTGGCAGCAGCAAGTGTCCTCAGGTGTTTACAGTAATCAGCGGAGGAATTTTTTTTAAGTTAAGTCTATTAAAACTTACACAGTAGAACTTTTCAGAGCATCAACAATGTGTTAATATTAACGCTGCAGGATTTTTATTGGACTCATAGGTGGATTTACCGGATTAATATAACTAATGTAATTCTTCCACTAATTGAGTTTGAAACTTCATTGTGACACAATCATGTTTCATCGTGTTTGACTGTCAGTAAGATGTCACTTTATTTAAATCCTGTGTTCATTTTTTACAGGGTCTTATGGAATCTACATCATCCAAAAGATTCTTCATCTCTCAGGGTCTTAGAAAATTCTTAGACGTTTTTTTTTGACAAATGTAAAATGACCTTTGCATTCTTTCTGTTCTATAGTGGTTTTGATATCATATCTCTCCCACAACTCCCAATTTCTGCCCAATTGTTTCTATTGTTAAATCTTTAAGTGATGTAACTGAGGCCTTCGATGCCTTATATGTTCTCAGTTTTTGTGACCTCCTCGCTGAATCATTGCTGTGCCTAATTATGGATAATATCATGTAAGATAATACTTTATTCAACAGGTTTGGCAGTGAATAGTTTTGAAGGTAGCTAATGAAATCAGCGTTTTCCGGAAAAATGCTGATAACTGCATATTGATGATTTAATAAAGGTGTTACGAATAGTTCTTAACAACAGTAGTTTGGTCTGGATAGATTTGTTCCTGCAGAAAAACAATTAAATCATTGTTTAAAAGCTGGATTTTGTACTCAGTCTGGTTGTATTTGTTTGAAAATAAATCTAATTTGATATCATAAAACATGGGGTTGCACAGTGGTGCAGATGGCAGTGCAAGAAGATCCTGGGGTCTTTCCACATAGAGTTTAAATATTCTCCCTACGCACACACGGAAGGCTACTTTGGCTTCCTGCCCTAGTCCCAAGACATGACTGTAAATCTATCTCTCCAGGTTGTCCTAAGGTTCCAGTGTGCGTGTGTCCTGTGTGTTGCCTCTGATGGACTGGCGCCCTGTCCAAGGCATTCCCCACCTCTCACCCAATGACCGCAGGCAGTAGCCACCAATAGACCCTGCAGTGATGCTTTGATTAAGACAATGGATGGATGGACACGAAACATTCAAATGTAACTTCTATAATTTTGGCACTGTTTTCACTTGAAGCTGCTCAGCGTTGTTGAATCCCAAAAAAAGAAACAAAAAAATCAAGTTCCTCATAATATAAATTGAGTAAATTTGAACAACAAAACAAAAAACAACAGCTTAACTTGCAGTAAAAAAAAAAGAGAAAGCTATATTAGGATTATGAGTGTAGTTCCACACTGAGCCACTTTGAGACTTCATGTTTTTTTTTTCTTGAAGCAGCACTATAATGGGGACTTCATCTCTTTGCTTTTGGGGCTATTCTATAAAAAGGTGCCAGTGTCTGAGGTCCCAGTGGTACCCATTACGGCAGCCTAGTAGTCATTAATCACAGGCGAGTAAGCATTTGAACGCAGTGTCCGCCTAGAGTTTCCAATAGTCATTCATTAACAGTTCCCACTGCCATCTCTTTTCTTAGCATCTGCCCCCTCCTTCTCAACACTCCCACCTGGACCCTACGGAGTTGGTCGTTTTCTTGCTGACATACCTGCTTTTCTTTTTGCCTGCGTTATGTATAAACTGTACAAGTAGGTGTACTGGGAGATATCTTAAGATAACCTTCGCAGAACTTCTTCTTTTTTGTTTATTCTTTTAAATTACTCGTTTAGGCCAGTGTGTTTCAGTGCCATAAACGTCCCAGCTTTTTCTAACATTTATCTTTTATTAAGACTATACAGATATGCAGGAGATACTGTGTCTCGCAAAAGAATGTATGCTCTCTTTCACATCTTGTCATGTTATCACCACAAACTTGTTTATTTTATTGGTAGTTTTTTTTCTCAAGAAAGATCAACTCAAAAAAGAACAAAAAAATAAACCATTTTAATTCCTCTATACTCTACCCACCCGTAAAAAAAACAAAACAATTGCAAACCACCTGCATGAGAAACTAAAAAAGTCTGGAAGGCAAATATTAACAGATATCCAAATTTAGCTGGTAGAGAGACATACCACAAAAGATTAGGTGAGATCATTCCACATTAAAAACAAATTGAAAAAAATTAAAGCATAAAGGTTTTGTCACTGAATAGCCCAAGGCCAAAAATCAAAAGGCATGAAATTAGCTGTGTTCATTTTTCTCATGCAGGAGTGATAATTACGATTGGTATGACAGAGAGTAAATAGGATCCTGATTCATGTTTTCTTTACAGTAATATATTTGCATCAATTCAAATGCGATTAAAACTGAATAAGCAACGATTCTCATGTATCAATTAAATCTGTGATGATTGTAAATGCGTACTTATGAGAGGAAGATCAACTATGCACCAGAAGAGAGATAAGTCAGGGACAGAGTGGAAGAAAGGCCGTGGAGAGCTAGCAGGATGGATCTTATCAACATGAGGTGCAGGCACAGGATAAACAGTCTCACTAGATGCACCAATCAAAAAAAGAAATGCAGCAAGTGTCAGTGGACAATAGAATGGCCAGAGGGCTGATAGTAGCTGCTCCATGAGGGAATAAAATACAACATAGTCAGAGCAGAAGTTGGAGAAATCCTCCAAGCATGGCCAAAGATCAGGACCATGGCAATGTTGCCTTGTGTATGAGATTCAACCCCTCAAATCCAAGGTGTTCAAAAAAAAAGTCTGAGCTGAAGGGCCCATTCCACTCAAGAATATTTTCGATTCCTTCATTTCCAAAAGATCTGCTCTGACTGCAGTATGAAAAGCCTGATCCACCTTCCAAAAACCTCCACTGAGATTCCTCCAGTTGCAGAATTATTTCCATTAGATGGACTTATTTTTCTTATTTGAATATTCTATGCTACTGATTGAAGTCTCAAGCATTCTAGTTAAAGAACCACATAATTGTACAGGAGTCTGGGCATTCAATGATGTGTCACTGTAGTCTGAAGTTCTCGAATCGTAGTAGAAATAGTCTAAGTACAGGTTCTTCTCCTTCAGTTATGTGCTACTTTTTGTGGGCCTATCCTATCACTTAAATTCAAATGAAATGGTTTTAGTTTGTAGTTTTAACAAATATGAATGAGGTGGTCAAAGTGTCGACTTTTGTAATATCCTGCTGTACAAAACCGACAGGCTGTTATAAAAGCACCAGGAAGAAAGGAACACGCCTGTTTTTGACCAGTTAACTTTCTTATTTCAGAACAAGGACAAAGCAATGCTTCTTCCCATCCATTAAAACATTTGTGTTCATTTTGTGTGTGCTGATGTTTTATTCCATCACATGTGGGAAAATAATCTATCAAACGCCATGAAATAGAGTGGCCAGTAGGGAAATTATACCCATTATTAATGGTTTCCAAGATCTCCCAAAGGGCTTTCCATTATAATTATCGACTTTTCCCCTTGTCCCACGCATTGTTTTAAATCAGAGCAAGGTCAGCTTCTGGTAAAAAAAAAACAAAAAACAAAAAAAAAACACCACAAATCATAAAAAAAAAAGAAGGATGTCCTGCTTCCTCAGACACCTCACCATCAGAAATGTTTTGTTCCATCAAGCGTGAAGCAGCTATTTCCAATTACAACCGAGGTTCAAACTTTGTATTCTGTTACTTATTAACATTTTTACAAATTAAGACTTAATTGAAATGATATCTTGACCAGGGAAACCTAAGAAGAGAAAACAAATTCTACAAACTCTTTTACTAACAAAACTAAAATGATTAAGAAGCTGGTACACACAATGAGCAAAAAGTTGCTGTTGACTCAAAGCAGAGGATTTTAAATGGCACAAAGGAAGTTTGCGATCTTAATTACATGAACTACTGACTTGTTCTGACTTTATTATACACTTTTTGGGTCTCAGGCTCTCTTCAGGCATCAAAGGGATGGGAAACCTCTTCCCTCAAATTTAGTTTCAGGCCTGTTGACATTCCAGAGTTGTGCTTTAGGGTACTTCCTCCTCACACAGTGACAACAGGGGAACAAGGCATTAGGATGAACTATTGAACTAGCAGGTAACATAGCATTCACTGACTTATTTTGTGTCTTTATCCAGAAACATTTGACATCATGTAAGCTGCTTTTTTAGGTTGAATGGTTAAACTTAACCTGTCCAGAGTGTAGCCCACCTCTCCAATGACCGCCCAACCCCAGCGGCCCTAAAGGATAAACATGATAAAGGATGGATGTTAACTTAACCCATAAGTTAACATCCATCATCTTGTTAATGGATGATGGATGTTATCATCCATCCGTCAGTCCATCCGTCAGTCAAGCTGAACTTTAGTCAAATTTTCACACTTTATTATGCAGATCACTCCCATCTGTTCTCAACAGGAATTTATGTAATTTCCCAGCATATAGCATTGGTTAATTGCTGAATTTAAGTATTTATTCAGTTTTGCCACTTATTCTTAATTTGTTTTTGGTCTTATGGTGGGCTCTGAGCATCATTCTGAACTCCTGAATGTTTATGTTTTTATTAATTTTCTCACCCACCATTTCAGCACCTTCTTTTTTAACCATCAGTCACCTATAGAGCTGATTAGTAGGTAAGCTTGGAAATCCCACCTCCTCAGACCACATCATGTTGTGTACAAAAGGACATAAACCCACAGATTTGGATCTTTGCTCTGCAGAGGTCTAAACAAGATGACTGGTAATATTTTATTGTCTGCTCCTGAGATAAGTCCTGAATCATTAAGTGGCAGAAAAAAGAGAATAAGACAGCGCAGCTTCGGCTGCTTGTGATCGAAAGGAGAAAATGAGAGATAGCTGTAATCAGCTAGCATAAAGTGACCTGAACATAAAGCCCTTGAACAAACAGCGACATTTCTTGTGAAGCAGGCCTTCAGTGCATACAAATTCCACCGTATTTCTGTTGTGACAGAATCAATTTCTGCCGTTAAAACAGGCTAATTCCCAGTAAAACTACACTTAACATTTACACATGCTGGCCCAAATTAACATTATTATCAAAAAACAAACAAACAAAAAAAAAAAAACTCTTTAAGATTGTTTGAACTTTCAAGCTTCTACATGGAAAGATCTAAAATAAATACCCTCGTGGGCATACAGAGAAAGGCAGAGCCATTAGTCATATCATGTAAGAAAATGAATAGGCCAAAATCTACCATAATGTGCTGCATGAGTAATGCAGGGTCTTGGCTGCTGGTTCGTTTCAGAACAGAAGCTAGCGGTGCTTGCCAATTCCACGATAAATATCAGATATTTTGGCAGCACACTTTAGAAAGTGAGCTTCGTGATGGAGAGGAAATTGCCACCGGCCTGCTGCATTGCTAGAGACATAGCAGGAACAGCTGGTGGCCTTTTCCAAGATAATCCAGCTCTTGATATTTCTGGGTTTTCTTGCTGGTGGTAAAAGTCTGTACCATCCATAGTTCTTCTTTTCTCAATTTGGGCAGATAGCTTCATCTTATACAGAAAGTTTACTTATTTAAACATGCATGCATACAACATTCAATCCGTGTAAGGATAGGGACATTGACTGCAGCATTTTCATGCCAAGTACACCCCGTATCTCAACTGATGTAACGTTACGGCCTGCCACAACGGTCTGTTAGTCCGCTGCTGTTTGAAATGTCACCCTGCTGCATCTTGTAGGCCTCTCTGTCTGGAAGCAATCTGAAGCCTACTGATTGAAGTTGCACTAAGGAAAACAGACTGTTTAGTCAGGGGTAACAGGAAAAAAAAATGTGAGAGGATGCATTCTGTCTTTCTCTTTTTAGTATTTTGAAGTGAATGTGTTTCCAGCCCCTTCGGAAGGCTCCCAAAGAAGTTTGATGACTGAAGACCTGATCTCTTTTTGTGTATTATACAGGGAAAGATTTTATTTATTTATTTATTTTTTACCCCCAACTGTTGTTTTTGGAAAGAAGTGTCAAAAAGTGTTTCAATCTTTGCTGTGAATCTGATAAAAGTGCTAGTATGAAAGGTGCACGCACTTGTTTTGCGATCATTCAGGTCTGCGTGACAATTTCACATCAGTTATGCTACTCAGGAAAAACAACTTCCATTTTTCTGCTTGGAAGTGTGAATGTGCAAAATGTCGGCAACGCTCAACACAAGCAGATGGATTTCTCAGCTGAATACTGCTGTTATTAAATTATATCAGCTCAGTGAGTTGCGAGGTGCATGGCCTAATTACAATTCTTTTGAAAAATATTGCCGTTGTTCTCAGCTCATGCAAAATGGAAGATGGTGTTGGGAATAAATTTGTTCCCTGAACTCTAAAGGCATTGGAATACAAAAAGCATGTCAACAAAACTTTGAAATTTGTGGGACTCCGGCGCTTGTATTGATTCAATTGTCTAATGAAGCCAATACCTCCGACCTGAAATGCAAAGAGCAACATCACTGATTCTACCTTATATTAAATGTTATTGTTTCATTTTTCTCCCATAGAGGTTGCTCTAAAAATGCAGGCTTACTGTTGGTTCTACACCTTCAACAAGTAGAATGGGTCCCTTTGAAACTAGCCTTAAAACCTTCCTCTTTGATTAAGCTCATAGGTCTGGTAGCTAAAGTTATTCTTGTGGCTGGGCTAGGCTAGGGAGGGCATTGCAACCATTTTTCCTCACTACCTCACATTCTTCATCTGTTGTATTTATGCTGCCATCATCTTTGCTGCTGTTTTGTTTTTCCAGTACCAGTCCTTCTATGTTTGGCTGTGTTTCTTTGCCAGAGCGAGTCATTCATAAGAGCTATTGTTGCAATCCACTTTTTATTTCTTGATGGCATTGCTGGTGCATTGTTTCAGCGTTAGCTGTGTCACAGCCACTCATACAGATGGTGTTGCTATTTCTGTGATCTCATCTTTCTCCTCTGAAAAATGATAAAACTAGCCGAATGCATCTTTTAGCTTTGTCTCTTTTCTTGATGGAGTTGATGGAGTAATACGCAAAGCTTTAGCCTCCATTACCTGCATGTGCCTTCATTGCTGTTTTACCTTTAGAAAGTGTCTGAATCAGACTATACAATTTACAATTGTTTCAAAATTAACTGGATTTATATTAATGAATTAATTTGGTTGTGCATCTTTGGATATAATTTTAACCCATTTGTTTTGTGAGATGCCTTAAGTTTATATTTGTTGTTCTATATTAAATAACTGAATTGAACTGAAACAGCTAGTTACGTCTCTGTGTTGCTAATACTCTTAACTCTCGCGTTCTACAAGCTGAGAACCTCATCAGATATGGTCTTTATCCCTGATGGTTTTGTACATCAGCACCGAGGAAGTGTGCAGGAATTTGTAAGTCCCCTATCTTTGCTCGAAATGCTCCAAAAACCTGTTTTCTCTGTAAAGATAAGGCCAGTATAGTATGTTTCTCTTGTCAGTTCCTGGAATTACCCAATTTTCTCTTTCTCTTTCTTTCCTCCCCAACTGCGGTTTTGGATTTTCCAGATGGAATTTGGTATCTCTGACTGTAATTAATAACCCGTGATGATGTCCTTTATCAACCTTATCTGGATGTTTGGCAAAAAACAGACTTTATGGTGCCATATGAATACTGTCAGGTAGACAATACCCCACAGATTATAAACTATAAGGTCTCAAAGATATTAAAAGAGGGAAATATTTACAGCAGCTTTCATAAACATGTCCATGAGTAGAGTAGAAATATAAATGTCCCACTGTAGAGAGATTCAAGGGTAACAGCAGCATTGGGGTATCTTCACACAAAGATCAAAACATTTTCTAAAAAATTATAAAAAGCAATAATAATAATAATAATCTGTAGATTATAACACAAATTCTATGCCGTTATCAGAGCTACAGTAGGATAATAGCGTAGATAAATTACATATTGTGGTTGTGCATCCGTGCATTATGTAAGATGTTCAAATGACCAGAATATTAAGCTACCAGACCGAGTGGTGGAAATGAGCATGTGTTTTATGACCTTGTGATCACATTTAAATGACTGAAACATGAAATCAAATTGGGTTGGAAAGAAGAGCACACTCAGGTGCATTAACTTAGTTTGAAAGTAATACTTCTGGCCAGCACAATGACTAATGCAGAAGGACGTTCGTTTTTAAACTATTTTGGGGGGCAAGATTTTCCCTCAAATGAAAAATGTTTTATTCAACACAATATTTTGTCTTTTATTAACCACAGTTTATTTAACTTTCATTAAATTTCAAATATGACCACACATATTTGAACTACTTATGGGCACCAATTCATTTTATTTTGCAAAGTAAGGCAAGCATAATGGAAGAAAGAGTGACTTATACCCTGCTCTTGAAAATATGCAAAAAATAAAGCCTATACACTTCCTGGAGAGAAACTTATAGTAATATGTATATTCAAAGAATTACATTGCTACTGGAACTTAATGACCTAACTGAAGGGTCAATAATTCTCTTAATGGTGACAACAGCCAAGTATATGTTGATGAATAATTAAGTGAAGAAATAATACAAACATGAGTTGATTTGTCCTGGGAAGAAATGCTCAGTTTACCATCATGTGATTAAATATTTAACTTTATCAAATGTTATTCTCTCTTTGAAATGCAAAGTCAAGATTTCTCCACATAATTTGAAGTCTGAGTAACACAACTAAAAGTCTGATGGAAATTTAGAAAGTATGTAGAATTATGAATTCAAACAGAAGAAGGCCGTTGAGGTCCAGTAGGTTCCGATGTCACAAACCAGCCTCAGATTATGCAGGGCAGATTACCTATGGTTGGGTCAAATGGCTGCTTACCTTCTCTGTACCATCCTGGGTTTCTGCTCGTGTAAGTTGTAGGCCTTTTCTTCTTCTCCTCTCTCAGCTGGAGGGAGTGTCAGTCTTGGCTTCAAAGGCCACTCTGTCTGCCCAGGGAGGTCACTCTGAGGTTTAGGGGGTGTTTTACTTTGATGCAGCCTGGACGTCTTGACGGTTCCTCTCTTTAAATAGCAATCTTGCACAATAGGTTTTGGCTTCTGCACTGAGGCAAAAACAACAAAAGTAAAGGCTTGGTGAAAGACTCGACTGGACAAAAAGTTAAGGTGACAGTTCAAGCACATAGTGGAAGGGAAAACCACTGATAACTGTAATAACCAACTAATCATTTGCATTACATTCGTGTTGTCAAATATTCAGAAGACTAACGCAAGTCTATATTGCATATATTCAACAAAGTGTCATAGACATTACTCAGACATTTTCATCCATATTAAGGTTAAAGCATCATACATAATAATTGTCTGTTGGTATTAAGGACAGCTTTACCATAAAATGTTGCTACCAATGTTTGTGAGGAAAGAGGAAAGGAATTATCTGCGAGTTGGAGTGAAGATTTCTACTAACCCTAGCAGCCATATTGGATTTTGACATCTGGGTGAGTAAGAAATGTTCTACTTTCTTACTCACCCAGTGGAGTGAGAGAAGCTTCTCTTCTAATTTTCAACCGTTGTGAACTAATATTTACACTGCAGCTATAAAACAATTAATCAGGGAAAATTATTTTTATTTTATAACAATTAAACCTAGAGATGGAAACCCCTGTCATACCGAAATATCGTCCAGTATGATGGCATTTAAAAGACACAATACTAAAGTATCAGAGGGTTAGGGTCTTTCGCTTGTGGGCTTCATGTCTTATTGCTTCCAGTGTGTTTTTCTTCGATGTTGTCATTGTGACCCAGACCCTCATTGCTTCACTTTCTGAAACTGGTTTCCCCACCGCTCTCACCTCTTCAATTGTCTCTTCTTTTTAATGAACTCTTCTGTCTCATTTTTCTTGCATTTAGTTGTAATTTTTTTTTCCCCATTTTCCTGTCTGTATAAATGTTAACGTTCTGCATAAAGGGTTTTCTTTTCCGGATTATATTTTTGTAAATAAATCTGGAAAATAAAATTTATCTCCAGGATAAGCCAAGATATTGTTCCTGACAAACAGAATGCTCTGCCACACAATCCCTCTTTTTTTTTTTTTTTTTACTTTCAGTTCAAGTTGGTTTTAAGTTTGCCAAGTCTTTTGCAAACTATTGCATCAATGAAGCTTCAATTATTTTATGATGCATTATTTACAGATAAATGTGCAGTTACTGTATACAAAATACAGAGAATTAAAAATAGAAGACATATTTAACAACAGCCACGCTAAACCTCAGGTAACAATTAGCACGCATCGTTGCTGTCGCATTACAGAAACACCCTGGAATCTGTCAGAGTGGCTTTCTAATGACTGCTCTCCCTGCCGTGTTTGATGAGTAACCTGTCACTCTGCCATCAACCTCACAGCCTCGGTTGCAAACGTCATGATGCAGAAAATAGGCAGGGAAGTAAATCTGCTTTTTCTTCCCAACTCACAGATCCTTTCCTTGAGAACCTCCCAAGGTTTGGTACAGTAGCAAACTTCCCTAAAGTTCTGCGCCAAATGAGCGGGCACCAGGAGGCAGAAGACACGTTGCATCAGGGACCAATTTACATCATGACACCAAGAAAATGGAGCCTCGAAGGTGTTACATCTGGAGGAGACTAGCACGGAACACTCCAAAATTATGTGCACATATATTTGAATATTATCAAGTTCATTCTGAGCAGATATTAGAAAGCTTGGAAATCTTAGCAACATGCATGTCACCTGGCCAAAAACACCTGCGGCGGTCTGAACTATTTATTAAGATAAGAACGTTACTGAAAACAAACCTGGTGATGAACTGGAGTTATTTGCAAAAAATAAAAAATAAATAAGATCCCTTAAAACAACAGACCAACTGGACATAGATCTAAACTTTGACTATACCATTTTAATAGACAAAAAAAATATTTTGATCCAAATCATTCCATTGTTAGCTCCCGTTGTGGATTTAGGGTTGTTGTCCTGCTGAAAGGTGGTTTTGGTATTTAGCCCCATGGGTCTACCATGGGGCTAAATACAAATGCAAGCCCCTTAGATTTTATTTATTTATTTTTTGTATAATTTTTAATAAACTTCAGAATTTTGCTTGTCTTACATAAATAACACTAATAAATTGCTGTAAAGTTTGTAGAAAAAATTATTTTGAATATTTTGGCAAAGCACTGTATCTTGTACTAATTCCACTGAAATTAAACTGTGATTTTTCTATAATAAAAAAAAATCTTATTTGCAGGCCACTGGTTCGCCCTTTCATTACAGAATAAGTCCACATAATTAAGGTAAGTTTAATTAAGAAGAAAACGCTGATACAATGATAACTCTTTTCAGCAAATCAAGCCTCCTTTTGAGCCTCTAACACTTTGTTCTTGATTCAACAGCCGATTTAACATTCGACCCAGTTTCTGCGAGGCTCTCTACTGGGACGCAACCCAGAAGTGTCATACAGAAGAACCAGAATAATAAGGCCCTCCACTCTAGAAATAAAGCCAACAATATCATGTTTATGCTTCTGAGATTAATTCACAAGGACATTACATTTATCATTTGTGTTTATAGCCGTTTTTTAAGAAGCATACACAGATCAGCTTTCATATGTGCAGTCAATAGGAAGGGGAAAAAAAGAAAATGGTCAGCACAGTTTGATGCAGTACACACACATCTCCATTTCAAGGCTAGCTATGCACACCCTGCCCCTTGGATGTCAGCTTGGTATGGAAATGACAGCCAACAATTTTATGCGACCCTTAGGACTGTAATTAGTATTATAATATAATGTAATTAGTCTTCGCATGCAGTGTAATGGCACAAGGCTTGGAATATCAATAGTTAATGTGCAAACTGGATCACAAACAACCTGATTAAATATTCTAACTTACTTTCAAAGAGCAAGCAGCAGTCTGCCAGCAGGTCTCCCAGGGAATTCAGTGTTTTTACTCAAGTTAGTGGAGTACATATTGTCTCTGAGGTGAACTACGACAAGCAAAAGCACCACTAGTGTAATTATCAGAGTTAGGATATTGACTATGGGGTCTTCAGTATGTGTTTAATCTATAAGGGATCGGGAAAACTGACTGCAGAGGAAACACATCCACATTCTGGTGAAAAAGTCCAAGTAATGTGCATAAGTTTCAACTAAACCTACAGTGCCAGGTGAATGTTTTCAGATGATCCTTAATCTTTCATTTTTAATTTAAGGAACAAATTGTGATATTGTTTGCAACAATTTTTCTTAATTTTGCTTTTTCCACTCAATTTTACTAGAGGTGGAAATACCCTGGGCGAGTTCTGCCCTACACTGGTGTTTCTTTTTCCAAAGCTCCACTGTGTAAGATACTTTTTGACATTCACACAAAGGTGCATGGATGTCATGTCATCCCTCTTTTATTTACATCTTGCTTATAAGACATGGTCAGATTTTCATGTTTTTCTTTTATTAATAATACTGCATGTTTTATGTGGATGCTCCAGCAACTGCCTGCAACACTTGTAAAGTCATCACTTACTGCACTCCTTCCTCATGTACATTCTAGACATGTTTGCAAATTAAACTGTGTCAATATATTCTTTACTGGAGTTCAATCTTGCCAAATTATCACCACAGATTCTTGATAAGCGAGTTCATTACTGATTGTTCAGACCAAAAAAGAAAATCTCAGTTGTTTGAGAAACCAAACTTGTTCTTCTAATCTTCATTGTGATTTTTTATTATTATGTTTATTGATGTTTTTTGGATGGTCGTGCATATTAATTTGGGATAGGTTCGAAGGTCTTGGCGGCAAACAGGATGGTGTATCGGTCAGGATACAGGAAAGAGGACATGAGGCTTGAACTTAACGGTGGATATGAGCTGATTTATTTAGAGTGATACTCAGTGTTGCCAGTAGTCTGTAATGATAAATGAATTACTATTAGATCAATATATTACAACAATACAGGTTCAACTCACCCAAACTCAAACAAATATGTAAGAAGAAATAAACTCAACCATATATGTGTACATAAATCTACAACATATACAAATAGCTCAGGGTACATAAAGAGTACATCCTTAGGTACTACTTAAGTAAACAAACCCAATAACAGAAAGTCTTCTGGTTCAATTTAACATAAAACACACAATGGCGCCCTCGTGCGGGCAGGTACCATCACTGCACAATGGCGGCCGTCGGCAGCGCTTACTCTGTTACTTTATCCGCTGCGGTAACCCGAAGAGAATAACAGAAGCAGCTGAACTACAAGTACAAATAACGTGATATAAGCAAACCTACAACAGCTGAGCAGGCTAAACGGAACTCCCTGCTACCAGAGCGCCCCACAGTATCACATGCTCGCTCCCCCTCCGTAACTTACAATCGTAATAAACAGAATCTAGATTAACAAACAAACAGAACTGAAATGCGCTAACTTACTTTTCGTCATCAACTTAACACTCGGAGCATCAATTCTCTGGACTACGCCATGAATGCGGTCCCACGTGCTGAAGGAAGGTAGCGAGCACAACCGGAAATATACTATTTTACCCTCAGGCTTACGTCACTTCCCAGACTAACCTCCACCAGCACTTCAAAATAAAATACCTAAATACCAGCCTTTTATACAGTGCATTAGAGGTGTTTTTTCCCCTTGTGGTCAAGATTAAAGAAGGAAACTCTTTGATATAGAATTTAGAAAAGCTATCAACCTAAAAAACTCTAGACTAAAGGAAGTAGTACAAATTAAGCGGTATGTTTGCGGCTTCATGCATGACTATAAACAAACTTCTGTGTTATCTAGGGCAACTCGCTGCAAATCACAGCCCCTTCGTGGTTGTTTTGCGTATCTTTGCGAGAACATTTGTGCTCTCCAATCATGTTTCTTCCATCCACTCTCCTAAGTGTTACAGCCGTAATTAGCCTAGATTAACGAGGAGGCCACTTGAAAATAAAACGTGAATAATAAAGGTGTTGTTATACAAACACTGTTTCATCTTCTATTTCAAGCTTACATGCTGTAGAGTAATAAAGCATCTTATCATATTAATTAAGGTCACAGTGGTTGCTTGTGTTTGTGAACATTGGTGAATGGGGGCAAAAGGGGAAATGCTTTATTCAGCTTTGTTTTCTCACATAAGAAGCTCAAAAGAGAAACATCAGAAGTGAAGCACCAGTTAACTAAAATGACTTACTTTAAGGTGCATTTGCTCTCATATCTGACCATGAGGTATTGGTCCTTTACTTCTCTTTGACTGGCAGTCAGAATGAATTAAGATTTCACTCATTTCTCCCTATCTCAGCACTTTCACATAATTAAACCCTTGAGACGGCCCATGGGAGATTTCAAGTCTACAGAGGGACTGCAATGGTTAAAGAGAGTAAATGTGTGCAAGCCTGAAATAATCACACTGCAAACATTGACCTATCTTCACCTGGGAAGTTAAGGTCCTATTTAAAGATTACGCTTGCAAAATCCACACATTTAATGCACACAGTCATGTGTGAATGGAATGCATACTGTTTAAAAAACTATTTTATGATCAGTAATAAATAAAACAAATCAGAGTTATAAGAATGATCTCAGAAGTTGTTCTATTGAGCTATTTACATTTTCTCTTTGTACTGATTTGTTTTTTTTTCTCATAAAAACACATAAATAAATGAACATGTTAAGTGTTTTCTTCTGGCTTATGTAGAACGAGTTAAAATATCTTGCAGACGTTTTCATAACTAATGGAGTAGGAAATGGATTGAAATATTGTGGCCTCATCTGCAGTAATGCTGGTGCTTCCTGAGCCAACGTACAAATGGTAAATGACTTGCATTCATTTAGCGCTTTGTCAAGAGGATTCCAAAGTGCTTCCCACTACATTCAATCATTGGCCCATTCACACACATGTTCACACACCCATGGTGGTACCCTTCTACATTGGAGCCACAGCTGCCCTGGGGCAACGAAAACGACTGAGACAAATGGAGTGGGGCTTCGAACCAGCAACCCGCCAGTTACAAGATGAACTCCTAAAACTGTTGATGGTTGCTCAGGAGGTTTATCTGGCATCCAGTGGTTTGCCACTTTGAACCCCCTCAGTTTTTGGCAAACTTGTTACCTCTGTAATAATACTGGGAAAAATTGTTCAAAAAGTGTCAGGGCCACATATGAGAGCTAAAACTGCCCTATCCAGGCTTTGCGCGATTTATGGGCATGACTTCGGCTGCCAACCAGAACCGCCATTTGTTTACATGTTAGCAGCTCGCTAACCGGCTTTCCACAGAGCTTTTAGACTATAAAATATGTGGGGACACCAGCTATCACAGCTTCAATGTGGAAATATTGTTTTACTGCGACCTACAACTGCTGCGGGGAGGGATGGCGACTTGAAGAAATGGCACCAATAACCTGCACTTGCATACTTAGCTACTTCACTGACTTAGTTGCTGCGGATACAGATGAGGATTTTTTTCCATTGTTTTTTATTGTCCACACAACGAAATGAGGACACATAAAGCATTTTGGGTTCTCTCTTCAAGTTTAGAGTTTTAGCCAAATTCTTTTTGTTTTCTTACCTGTCCATAGGCGATGAAAACTACCGCTTTTGTTTTAGGAGCACGTTCAGAACACACTTGCTACAGCCATAAATTAAACTTGGTGTGATTATTAGAGTACAGCCACAAACAGCACAACATTTACCCGAGCCCCACAAAGGCAGACGCTTTCCAGTGGTAAGTTGCTCTCTATAACAGGTTAATGTGTGATTTGGTTCGGTTCTAGTCCAGTGGGGAGATTCTCCGTATTACGGTCTGGAGCGCAGCAGCTGCAGTCATTTCTTTGCTGATTTGCAGCGACACTCAGCAACAGAGAACTTAAAGGTTCTGGTGACAATAAATAAACCCAGACAGCCCCTAAGGGGACATGGAGAAAAAAAAAGGAAAGAAATCCCGACGTACTTTCTCGAGATCCCAACTTATTATCTCGAGATCCCGACTTAGTTTCTCGATATCCCGCGAAAAGAAAAAAAAAAAAGTCGGGATCTCGAGATAAAAAGTCGGGATTTCTTTCCTTTTTTTTTCTCCATGTCCCCTTAGGGTCTCCGTAATAAAGACTCAGATCATGAACTTAATTTTTTTATTTTATTCAAACGAAAAATTAAATTGATATCACACCAAGTTAATATTATGTAGTTCTGGTGTTTTACACGGTCGGTGCAAAACGGCAGCTCAACACTTTGACCAGCTTCTCTGCTTTCCTCTTCTTTATTACGGTCCGTTCTTCAGAGATACGAGATGCTAGCAGAGCTGCTAATTGACTGTCATTCTGTTACAAAACTTAGAGATCGTGTTCCTGTCGCTCCCCGTGATTAAACTCATAATTATGATCCTGTGTACTGAGGAGCTCTCTGATAGCAGACGGCGGGTCCATAAACAAGCTCTACTAAATATTGTATTATTACCGAAAAGAGAGATGTAACTTCTATCATGAATATAGACTAACGAAAAACCCTATAAATTACAGTGAAATACTGGTACTTCCGGTGGGCGCCAGAAGTAAAACCCATAATCGTTCCCCAGCAAGCCTCCCAGATAGGAACAGGTGCATAACCTCCTGCATACTTTGCTTATAAATTTGAGCTTGCCATCTTCTTGAACTAGTCTGCCCATTCTTCTCTGTCCTGACATTAACAAGGCATTTTCCTGCTTCTTAATGGATATTTTCTTATTTTTTAAACCATTTTCTCAGTTTTGAAACTATTCTCTATAACTCAAAAAATGGTTAAAAACCCAGTACATCAGCAGTTTCTGTAATACTCAGATAAGCCCATCTGGCACCAACAAACATGCTATATTCAAAGTCTGTTAAATCCCCTTTTCTTTTCCCCATTCTGATACTTTTTAACTTTAGCTAGTTTTTTCAGCACATGGTTCCTAAAACGTGGCAACTATAAATTAGAGGGATCACTAGTGGTGAAATGTGGGCTTTAAAGTTCTTCTTTTTCATTCCTTTTAGGTTATTTCACTTGTTTTCTGTTGAAATGTCTTGATGTTGAGACACATCATCATTTCACTCTGCTTAAAAAAAATTAAAATAAACAATAAAAAAAACTGGTGCTCTGCGCCATGCTAAATTTAGCACAGCAGGATCAAAGGTAAATTTCACATTAAACAGTTATGCTGATCTGTGATTTTGGAGCAACAAACAGAAAACACTGAGACCAGTGAGAAGAGGAGGGGGAAAAAAGTGAAACAAACTTTTCATCAGAATCCAGGCCAATGCTTTACCCCTTTGCCAACTGCTGTGCCAGTGCAGCTCTATGATTAGGTCTTTGTTTGAACCAAGACAAAGCCCACACACAAATACTTCACTCTTAATTGGGATGTCTCAGAGATGAGAGCGAGTAGGAAGACGATGGGGGAGGGCAGTGAAGTCTGATCTCCATTATAGGAGGGGGGAAATATCTTCCAGTCCTTGTTTTTATGCTGGATATCAAGTTCAGTTTGGTTCTTATGTTGTGACTTCATCCAGCATGTGATACTTCCCAGAGTCCTGGGAGAATAAATAAATCCTCTGGAGGAGCTGCTGACGGCTGACTAGCAGGGATTAACAAAGGCGCTCTGTGTGTCTGGCTGCACAGGTTCTAGTGGCCTTGGCAATTCACCAGCAGGCTTGTTTGATCTATGGCGAACACACCAAGGATTTCGGTCCTGGGAATAGTTATATTTCCCAGGGGGGTGAGCCGATAGAGATAGAAGAATTCAAGAGGCTAAAAATGAATTTGTGATGGGCTGTATGACTGGTGTTAAGTTTGATGTGAACTGTTGAATGACTTTGAATTCTTGTCATCTCTGTAACATTTCTTTATGAGTAATTTTTCCAATGACAAGTCTTTGAGGGGTAGGCTCAAGTAAAATTTTAGGTCTTAAATTATTGAAATGTAATTTTTTTTCAAGAAACGTATGACAGCCAAGACCTAACACTGCACTGCTGCAAAATTAACTAGCTTGATAGAAACTGTAAATATGCATTTGAGTTTAAAACAATAATGAAGACTAGCACCTGGAAATTCAGAATTTCTGAATGAATCAAACCAAGTGCTTCCAAGTTGCATATTAAATTTAAACATAAAGAGCAATTTACAGTGCAGAGACTAAACGAGAGAAAATACCTAGTTATTAAATGAACAGGCTGGGAACAGTTTGGAAAAGCATGAAGTATCTTTAATGACGCACTAAGAGAATATGGTAGAAGAAAGTTAATATTAGAAGTTACTAATTAAACCGCATGGTCAGTTAACATCCTCAGCTAATCAATTAAGCTAATCTATTCATGGTAAAAATTGTATCACATAACATAATCAAATCAAATGATTGGTTTATAACCATGCAGGCCTCTGGAGAATTTCAAGACATGTTGAGGAGGTAACTTATGCATTTAAATCCACTGAGTTGACAAATCTAAAACCTGCAGGTCACTGTCTCTAGTGGACTGGAGTTGGTCACCCTCACTTAATCTGTGCATGTCAGTTAATAACAAATATAGATATAGATTTTGCACATAATTTTATTTAGTTACAATTATTTTCTGAAGAATTTGTTTTGGAATATTCTGATCCTGATCCACTTTCTACTGAGCTTGATGCGTCTTTGAGCAAGATCACTCTGATGAAGTAGAGGCAAGACCACAATCCCTAATCAAACAAAAATAACTGAATGATCTCCATATGATTAGGTCATAGAAACATGCTGTGAATCCTGGTGGTTAAAATGGTTACCAAACACCAGAAAAAGATGAGCCAGATCTAGTCAGTCATGGAACTGTCAGTTCTCTTCCAGTTCCCAAATGCCTTACTATGGCTTGTTTGATCAAATCTACAAATAATTTGACTTATGGCAAACGGTCATTTTCGCCTCTCAATGTAGCCCTTGGCAGACAATGGGCAAGTCAGACCTTAATGGAGCAATACACAAAAAAGGTTGCATCATTTTCTAAAGTGACAGTTTCTTCCTCTGGTGCAGCCAAAATTTTAAAAATCATTTATATTCCTGGGCTCTAGAAACAAACTTTATCAGCACCCCACTCAAACTCCTTCGATGTCCCACCTCCTCTTGATTAAGGGTAGCCGCAAACAAAAAAAAACCCACCAAACACTGTTATCTGACAGGGATCAGGGGAGAAAAATAACCCTCGCAGTTAATGTACCTCTCCTCCCCCGTTTTCCCGATGTCTTCCTCAGCCTGCAGTGGGAGAGGACAAGCGTCTGGAGAGGACACAAGTGTGGTGATGAGGACAGACTTGTCAAGATGGCGGATGATAAACGGAACACTCCACGCGGGTGGAGAGTTTAAGTGATACTGCTGACCCTCTCGGGTGGCTTTTCTCTCATTTGTGACGAATGACACTCATGTACATCTTTCAGACCATTTCATTAGGTTTACACAAGACGCACTAGATCATGGTCATCTGCCTGCTGTGCCCCACACCTTTGTGAAACCAAACTGGGGAAACAGAGCGAGTCTGAAAAGCAAGAAACATTATTGTTCACAAGTCTTTTTTCAGTAAAGGGTGAGATGAGGTAAATGACACAAGCGGGATCAGTGTGATTTCACAGATCTTAGAATAACTCAGACTGTTGCCTCACTGCGTTTGCAAGTAGACTTGTGTTTGATTTCTGCTAATTAAGTGTGGAGGGGTGGTTTTCATGCTTTATGTCTCTACATAACATCTATCCTTATTTTGTTTCCTCCTCTTTCCAATCCAGTTTGTTTGTAGCAATGCTAAGACACATAAAATTATAATTATGTTCATCATGAAACAATCCTTCAGACGACTGATTGTTTCTGTCTTTGCACTGAGCAATCTGTATTTGAAATTGCTTAGACGTTCTTGTTTTTCAGTGTTAGCATTGATTAAAAATCAACACCAAGATTAATAAATACTTAAACTAAAAGGGGAAAATTGACAAGAGCTAAACACTAATACAATCAAAAGGTGCATTTATTATTAATCATCCAATCTCTTCTTGCTAATGATTAAGCATTAGAAACATAAACAAATACAAAGGATAATTTTTAGGACATCTTCATTTATGGAGGGACGTATGGCCTGTTTATATAAAATAAACACTTATACTACAGTTCTACGTCTGCATATTTGCCAGTTTTTTCAATAAGACGCACTAGCATTTCAGACTGTAGATCACAAAATTCTCACATACCAGGTATATAAATGTATATGCAACATAAATGGCAGCAATGATGCAACAGCAAACAAATGTAACAATAACAGTAATAACAGTTCTTAATCTGACATAACACTATGCTATCTGCACTAATGAAGACTTACCTCAGTAAACTGAACATTAAACTGGTGAATTAACCTACTTTCTGATTAATTCAGCTAATCATCATCTGACCTCTTGGGGACTTTCACTGAATCTTGAAGTTTTATTCCCTGAACATCTCCTGATTCTCAAATATGAATCCTCTGCTTTTTCACATTAAGAGCCACATAACATGTATTTTTCAATTTTTCTTCAGCAAGATGGAGCAAAAGAGTTTACTTTAACTGAATCTAAAGCCTCTTTGAAGAAAACAAGAAAACAGGCCTCCTGCGGCGGAAAGGTCAACTGCGAGGTGTGTCTGCACTGGAGTTTCATCATTGACATTAAATAATTGTGAGATAAAGATCTTTCAATTAATCTCATGATCACACTAGTAATTGTATTACTTTTGAATTTCAAGAGTCAGAAATGTGTCTGACCAAATTTAAAATGCACCAAATCATTTTAATTATAAACAAATGTTATTGTGGACACTGAAGCACTTTGTGCATTAAAAAGACATTTAGACAATTGCTTACACAACTCAGACCCACATAATAAAGAATGAATGAACTATTTGCCAGGGTGATGCATATTAGGCCATGTTTAACAATCTATGAGGCAAGCTCTCGACAGCCACTTGGTCGGGTGATAGATTTCAAAGCGGGATGAGACATCAATCACTGTCCTGTGGTGGTTGGTTGTTTGTGTGTGTGGCGACGGCCTTCCATATCAGCCGGGCGAAGGCTGGCTGATTGCTCTCCCTCTGCGTTCATTGCAGCTACCTGACACCATGTTACACACCCAATGCAGAACATAGAAATGCTTATTTAAACCCGGCTGGACCAAACCTCCAAATCTGCAATATCATTTGAGTGTCCTGAAGCTGAATTGGTTCTCTTGGCTGGTTTAAATATTGGCTCTCTGGCAGTTTGTATCCATTTAAACTGATGCGGCTGAAATGGTGGGTGACTGACAAGTGGCTAAGATGTCTTCCCCTTGCTTATCAAAAAGTTAACATATATAAAAAAAGGAAAAGGCTTTGTTGAGCATCTGATGTGGAACTTGTAGACTGAAGGCTGGGAGCAAAAAAAAACCCCTGAAAGAAATGCAATGTTTGAAGCAGACCTTTCATGGTCAAGGTCTCTAAAAACAATTTCTTTCAGTTGCATTTTTAAGCAATATTTTTCTTCAGAAACCTGTAAAACAGCTTCTTTTTTTTTTGCTCTACTTCTTGTTTGATGATTTGTAAGACCAAATAATATAAACATTGCTGTTTGAAAAAGATTTTAATTCTTTAATGACTGTATTATTTCTTTGTTTCAGATTTCAGAAAGCAGCCTTCTGGTCTGCTTTGTTCCCAACTCCCAAAATAAAATACAGAGCAATCACATACGTTCAAAAGACACCCAATTAGTACACAGAGTTCACCTGGGTCTAAATTAAGCTCACTATAAATACAAATGTTCTGTGAAGGTCTCAAAGGTTTGCTAGAAAATGTTAAGGAGCAAACAACATCATCAAGAACAAGGAAAAGGTCAAGGAGAAAGTTGGAGAGAAGTTTATAGCAGAGTTAGGTTATGAAACAGTATGCCTTGCTGTTCAATCAATCCGTCTAGCCAGGATGGTGGGAGCATAATGCTGCAGGGCCGCCTTTCTTTAGAAGAGTCACATAAGCTGCTCAGAGTGGACAGGCCTAAATACAGAGCAATGCATGAAGGACTTTAGTCATGAAGCAAATCTAAAATATTCAACAAAAGATGCAGCTTGAGAAGCTGAAATACCTAATTGCAATGCTACTTGGCACGCTATTGGTTGGCATTTGCAAAGCAACCACTCCAGCAGTAACAATTCTTGCTCTTGCAGCAATTGGTTGTACCACCAAGAGCAAGACACAGCAGTTTCCACTGTGCATAAAAATGCACAATAAGGTATATTTGTTGTTTGAACTGTTAGGCAGCTATATAGATTTGAGAAGCATTCTGTACTGTACTGTTTGAAAACTTGTAGGAGTTTTCGACATTTGAGACTGAGATGGTCCTTAATTTTTCAGCAAGAAAATTACTATTTAAAGTGCAGGAGCTACAATTGAATGGCTTAGATTAAATGTTATTCATTTCTTTGAAAATCATTTGTTACGGTCCAACCGATAAGGCACAAGGACAAAAGTATATAAAAAAATATTCTCCATTTATTTTCCAAGAATTATTAACAAAAAGCTTTCAAAAGCAAATTTCAAGTCTAGAAAAATGGACCCCAAAGAAAATATCAACCAAGGCAAACCTAACTCAGGATAATAAACTGACCACACAATGAACACACAGGGGAAAGACAAGCAGTGCCTAAACATAAACAACCAATTCAAACCAACAAACTTGAACGGCAACACAAATGTTAAAACACAAACAACCTAACACTAAAATATTTATCATTGGGCTACTAGTAGAGAGAGGTAGAGTCTTCAAGATCTAAAAGCACACCACACTTTTCAGATGTTTATTTACACATTTTAAAACTTTGGATTGTGCTACTTTCTGTTGACTTAACTCATAAGATCCATATAAAATATGCAAGTGTCTGGCTGGAATGTGAGAAAAATGTGAATTAAATTTAGGGAGTATTTTGAAAGGAACTGTAAAAGAGAAAGCCTAAACAAACAAATTCCATTTCTTTACTAAATTAGAAAAAAAATATTGTAAAATTACTGCACTGTTTTAATCATACGTCACAGATTCTATATTTGTTACCAAAAACGCAGGTGTCAAATTACTTCTGTTCAGAAGAAGCAAGCGATAAGTGGTGTGTTAAATGACAGCTGTTGGACGCACTTATTTGACTTTCCCAATTAAAGTTCCCCGAAAAACAGCTTGCAAAAGCGCCATTGAGCTCCACATTTCCATGTTTCTTACAGAAACAGGAGCTGGGAAGCCCGAAATTACCATAAACATGCTGAGTCAGCTTTTGCTGGTCACTTCCACAAATCTGACAAGCCACCATTTCTTAGAAAGCCTGATTAATTCTTAGGAGGAGGAAAACAACTTCAGGAACATGCGTCACTAAATGTCAGACTTCAATGCTCATCTAATGCATTATGAACCATGAAGTGGTTAGGCCTTTCACGATAACAGATTTTGCTGAGGGATTAATTGTCTCAAAAAATTATTGAGACATTAATCGTCTCAATAATTGTTGGAAGACCTTTTTACACTGATTTAATGGAAATGACATAATGCAAGCGATATCCTGCCAAAAAGAGATACACGTTATTTTCAAAAGAACATTTAACACTGGAACTGGTAAACAAAGAACCAAAAACAAAAATAAAATGAACTCTCAGTCTAAAAATGCACTTGAACAAAAACTAAACAACATAAAACCAAAGTGGAAATAAAAACTAAATTCAACCAGAGTGCAGATTATGAAGTCTGTATACTTTATTGCCCTCCAATAATGATTAGATTTAGATAGAGAAGATGGGCATATCGACCACCTGATGCAATAGTTCCCTCCTCCCGAAATCCCAGTTCACTTTATGTGATTTATGACAATCTGAGAACTTAAACGTTCTAACATTGTCGCTGCGATTTTGTAACCGATCGTCCTGTAGTGTGTCGTGAACCAGTCTACACTGGTTCCAGTCTAGAACCAGTGTATACTGGTTACACACCTCCTTAGTTGTAGAACCAGTCGGCCTACACCTAAGGAGAATTTAGAGACCAATTCATCTAACAGTCTTAATTCTTGTAACAGGAAGCCAGAGCACCCGGAGAGAACCTGCAAATTTAAAATTTAAAATGTCGATTATATTTGATATTCAAGAGATTGTCTGCCGCACATTTTCACGCCAAGGAAAAAGTGTGTGAATATTTATTCAAACTTTGACGCAAAGTTCATTTTTATAAATGCCAACTTGCGCGTAAAATATGCCGCTGCAAATTTTTTTTTGCGCAAGCTATAAAGCTTGTGCGAGCTTTATAGCTTGCGCGGGCCTCAGATCTGTGAATAAAAAAATAAAAAAATGGGTCAAAAACAAAATCAACATTTCAAAATAAAAAATGGGTCAAAATCAACACTTCAAGATGAAAGACGACTGGACAATACACCTCTTTGCACGTTGATTTTGAAAAACTTTAGAATATGAGCACTTTTCTTAAATCTACATTGTGGTAAGATCATGTAAGGTTTTCTTAAATCGAGGCTCAACATTTTGCAAGGTAAGTTGGCTGAGCTGGTTAGAACGTGGAGCTTCTAACACCAAGGTCATGGGTTCAAAACCCCATAAAGGTCACTTCAAATCTAAAGTCTAACAGACAATTAAGTTGATGAAAACTCAATACTATGTAGGAACTGGTTAGCTCAGCTGGACAGAACATGGTACCAATAATCCTAAGGTTCTGTGTTCAATTCCCGTCCAATTGAAATCAACACTTAAAAAAGGTGGAGAATAAACTTGGCAATTCAAAAAAGGATTGAAATTAAACCACTATGCATACTGATTTTGACCAGGAGAGGAGCTGGAGCCAAATTGCTACCAATAAACCCGGTAACTTTTCAGCTGTTCATCCGTGACATAAATAGGTTCTAAAGATATTCATTCAGTCAGGACTTTACGCTGACACTGGCCACATGCATTACAGGTAGATTGTAGTAAAACGTTGATTAATGCCTGGTTTTAAAATGACTTGTCACCATTATTTTGTGCCCATTGTTGGACACCACCCGCTGCGATCGGTTAGTGTTGGTCTCTCAGGTTTTGAAAATGGGCCGACAATCAGCCGACAGTTCTGAGATCATGTAGTGATCTGGGCATTAGGCTAAAGAAATGATGAAGGGAGGGTCAGCGGAGAGCAGGAGATGCAAAATGCAAGGAGAAACGATAATGACGATAAATTAAGCTACATACTTTTGTTATGGCTATAACAGTTACCAAGTGGTAGGCTGGCCTTCTGTGGCCTAACATACCCCATATATTTTGGAATATTAGTATAAAAATGTCTACTGAAACAACACATTAAATCTAAACTGCATCTCAAATATCTAAAGTCATTATTTTAAAATATCAGATCTGTGTGATGGAAAGAAAATTAAGTAAACAAAAAAAGGGTAAGCCACTGTTTGCAATGCTGTTATAAAAAGTAGCTATACTGCTATATAGTTATATATGCTAAAGTTTTAGCATTTAACATCAGCAAGCAGTAAAGCTAAGGCTAAACTGGTGAAAGATCAGGTTTTACAACCTTTGGCCATATAAATCCCCCACATAATAACTAAATGCACCATTTGTTCCCTGTGATAAAAAGCCATCTCCAACATCTGTTTGTGACACATAAAAATACATTTGCCATGACCAGTTGTTTTAGTGACAATATTTTAGGGTTTTCTTCAGCTTTAGGTTTTAAGAATAAAAATTTACAGAACACTTAAAAAATATAATTTTGATGAATGATAAATCTATGTAACTGCAGTTCCTGTCCTGACTTGATCCTTAACTTTTTAATAATATTCTACTTTGTCAAATGCACCTGTATATTCATACATAAATATACCAAAGAGAAGAAATACCTGATCTGATGTAGACAAACATTTCAGTTTTTGCACCAGAAATAACTGACCAGCGATAATGTCGCTCTGGTCCATTGTTATTTGTAAGGGTTTGACTGTTGAGCATTCTCCAGATGGAAACCCTCAATTAAGCTTTTCATTTTCAGCACCCCCAAGTGTGGGTGCTCAGATTTTTGGCACCAATGTAAATTTTGAGTGTGTTTCTGTGCCCTTCACAGAATTAGTTACACGGTGGGAGCACTTTCTAGAGCTAAAGTAGAAACCTGCTGTGTTTCAAGGCCCATGGATGACTGAGGGGTTTTAAATTATTGCTTACAAACAACAAGGGGTGGTCTAGTTAAACTCTGACTGGCATTGGTGAGCTCAGGCTGTATGTTGGGTACATATAAACCTTTATGTCAGTCTTTTTTTTTTCTTCCCTGTCATTACACTGTCCTCATTTATTTTGATTGACTTTGATTATTCATTCCTCTAAAATAGAAACATTCGCAAGAACATAAAACAGTTACTATTTATTCAGATTTGACTGAAGTACATGAGAGTATTACATGAAAATCAATGACCTAACAAGCTCCCGAATGTTCATGGAACCTCTAGCATGTGAGTGACAGCTTAATGATGTTTGAGAGCTAGAATGGATCACTTCTCAGAAACCCGGCAGCAGGGTTAGCTGAAAATGAAAAGCCAACAAATTTTCATCTGCGAGATGTCATAATGCGTTTGGAGTAGCCAGTGATACTATCAGCTGGTTTTAGTTTTATTGTTAACAGAATTGATGAGCAAGAGCAATTAAATCCAAGTGGGACATGTGTCTTATTAAACTGTACTTGTGTTTTTCTCAAGGTCAGGAATGGTCATGAAATTAGTGTATTGTGTATTTTTTTTCACAACACCAGAGTCAAAATCAGCTTTATTTGCCAATATGGTGCTCACAAACAAACCTATAAACTTTAGAGAAAAAAATAAATAAAAGAACGTATATGCCCAGATAACTAAAAATAAACTGTGTGTGATTCTAAATATTTAATTTTCTGTTTATTGAGGCGGATTGAGAGCTGCAATTTTTGTACATGTTGTCTGTGATTATTAAAGCAGCAGGTCAAATTTTACATATTTGTTGCCAGTTCCAAGCACTCACTGCTAACCACAACTACTGGCAATCATGGTAAAGCGGTGAAAAAGCTTAAAACTGATTATTCACAACTGAGCAGCATTCTCGAAGCAAATCAGCTAAAAAATGTAAGAAAAATTTTTTGATTGTAAATAGTGGAAATAGTGATGTCATGTTAAATTGTTTTTCCAGTTTGAAGGATCAATTGACCACTTTGGGTTGAAGTTTCAAATCTCTTTGACACCAGGTCAACATTAATTGGATTAATCATAAAGTAAATCGTGCCATAAGTTTCACCTTCAATTTCAAGCATTTGATATGTTGAGGTGAGGGTAGCATCTTCCTAAAATAGAGTGAGTGAGCTTATTGTGTGATTGCTACAATATTTGATCTGATTATAAATTTATTCTGTAGTAGTAATATATTGTGAGGGTTTACAACATTTATTTTCTTCTTTAAAAGGCGTGCCAGCCAGGTATCCCTCCTGACAACTTGGATTTGTAAAGTTATTTTAATTTTGTATCTTTTTTTATTTTTATAACCGTCACACAAGAACCATACACTTGCAAGGTGCTTACCATCTAGTGCAATGAATGACTTTTTTTTTCTCGACAAAAAAATAATCAGTGTAATGTCATTTTTAAATTTTGTATTTCAAACCCATAAGTCCATATACAAAATAAACACAAATTCCTTTTCCACAAAATATGAGCGAAAGAAATAGTGACTGTAATAATGGTCTCCAACAGAGCAAAGGCTCCCATATAAACACTTCAACCACAGAATATTCCAACTGCTATTTATTCCAACTGCTGGATGACCATATCAAAGCTTGTTTACGCAGGATAAAATTAGATAAAACTTTTCCTCTTCATTTAACTTGTTAACACTAACTCCATAAATAAATAAAAAAATCTTACCCAGTTCTTGACCGTGTCACTTTCCGTCTCTCCACAGAAGTGGCACAAGTCTTTTAGGTAATCTGTTAACAACAAAAGTATAAAAACATCCACACATGTACAATCATATGTATATATATGTATATGTATATAAATATGTTTAGAAGGGAATCTAAAATGATTGATTGAATATTGTAATTGTAAAGACACATTTTTCTAAAAAATCTTAAATTTTTGGTTTCTTTCCTAGATCCAGTGTGACGTGAGCCTGAGGTGGTTCCATCAGGCGTGTGGGAAGCCCACCAATTGAAAAAAGTTGTCAGTTCTTTGCGTGTTTCTCTTAGGTTTCTAAGTTTGTTGTGGTGTGTTGGCTTACGTATGTTGTATAAGAGTTAATAAATTACATTTTGAAAACTATGTTTGATATTTATTCTTTCAAGACTTTAACATCTTAATAGTTAGAGCCTCTATCAGCCAGTTTCCCTCCTCTTATGTCAGGAATAAAAAATTATAAAATCACTACGTGTTGGAAATGTGTGTTTGGTGACTGACTTTTATTTGTCAGGCTTAAGTTATAAAGTTGGAGAAAGATCGATTCTCTGGGTTTATAATAACAGCAAACAGCGTAAGAAGACCTCCACACAAGACCGCGTTTATTTTTTCATTTTACTAATTTATTATTGCTTCTTTTTTAAACAGCAGCTGCCGATTAAACTGAATGTAACAATCTTGACATGATTATATGAGCTGTTTTACCGAGAAATCGATCAGAAGCGCCGTGGAAATGGTCAGATCCGCCGGACTCGCCTCTCTGGCTCCCGACGCAGGTGGGAACAGATTTTCACCGGGGAGCAGAATTTCGCACATGACCGGAAAAGGAACGAGATTGAACGGCGGACCAATCAGGTGAGTTCATGGCAAGCCCGGCCGTGAAAAGGGGCGTGTCTAACAGTGTGGCAGGACGGGAGGGGCAGAGAGAGAGCGGAAAGTAGATAGCAGCTTTGTTCAGTAAGCCGACAGGTTGTCACAATATTGCACACATCGTACCTGACAACTTTCAAGTGTTTCTTTCTGGAACTGAACACATTTGGAACCACACATTTTAATTTAGTAGTTTTTCCACATATTTATTCACATTGTTGTCAGATTTCTCCCATTGATATGTATCGTACAACTTCTAGACAAACATAAAAATCTCAAAGTTGTTAGCTTGCTAACAAGTTCGTTTCACGCAGGAATTTCCCCAATGTTTTTTTTTAAAGTGAGAAAAATGATTCAAAATGGCAACTCGGGATGGGAGATAAAATCTACTTTTAGAAGCATTAACAGGTGGATCTTATCTTAATTGTAATTTGTGACCTAATTTTAAGGAATCTGCATCAAAACTAAACTGGCTCGGCCAATTGCTCTACCATAATAACTATGAGGACACATTTTACTGCTAATGTTACTGCAAAGGATCTGCAACCGTCAGAAGATTTTGCACTTGGGATCTTTCTCTGGATTTAACATCCCAGATATTTAACTGAAACACCAATACATTACTACAGCAACAGAACAAAAACAAGGTCATAAAATTACAACAAGGTAAGACAGCTTTTGATGCATAGGCAGCTACTCCCACAGAATCACAGTCACAGTGACCTCACATATGCGATGTGTCACAAACAAGAACAGTGAAAGAAAGTCATACAGGTCTAAATATGAATGGGCTCCATTAAATGTAGCAGACAAATTTCAAATCTCTAAAGATTTTGTTGTTACAAGTGAAATAAGACCTTGAACTCATTACTGAGTGAACAAGGTCAGCTGTTTGTTAGTTCGGCGTGTGTAGCAGTCCAAAACATGTTTTATAGCTGGTTGTAATGGATTTTGAAATGTATTCTGTAACTGAACTTTTTATTTTGTTTTTGTTTGACTTATTAAATCTCAGGGGTTTTTTTTTGCTGAACTAAAATGTCTTGCCTGATAAATTATGATTTTGTGTGTAAGGTTTGTTGGGCACATTATGTTGATAATCAATTTAAATCACATTAGAACCGTCTGGATAATAATCAAATTAAATCATAAAGTGGCTAAAGATTTAATACCTTAATGCCTCATCATTAAAATATAAATATCAATATAATTAAAACAAAATAGAATACACACTCTTATGCGTGTGATTATTTTGTTTCCACTACCTTTGGAATGAAATGTACCTTTGCAAGAGAAAATGTCTAATATTATCAAAAGAGGAGTACATTTAAGACTTTCACCAATATCCAAAACTCCATTCAAGGAGAGAGCAAAAGCAGATAAATAAAAAACGTTACTCGCCTCAGTTGGCAGGTCAAATGTTAAACTTCCTGACTGCACAACTAGAAGAAAGGAACAAGGAAAGCTTGTTTTTTAGGGTTGACAGGAAGAAACCTTTACTCTAAAAAGACGGATTCAAGCACACCAAAAGAGTTTAATGTTATCTGGAAAAACAAGACAAGTGGAGATGTTTCATTGTAATATGAGGTGACACATGTGACCAAAAACAAATCCAAGATAAAATTTATTATTATAAAGATAATCCAAGGGATATCTTTATCCCTTTTTTGACGTTTAACAATGAGAAATTATTTTGATATTAAACTGACCTTGAAAGGTAAGGCAGAGCCTTGTTTAATGCCAGGCAGTGGAAAAAATAAAAAATAAATTCAGTGTAAACATCTGGTTTCAATTGTACAAAATTAACTTTTTTAATTCAGTTATTGAAATATATTTGAGGTTTTAATAGTACTCAAATTTTTTAAAATGTTGACATATTTTCAGTTTAAAACTGAAATCGAGTTGACTCTGTCAGTAAACATCCAAAGCACTTTACTTTTTTCAATTTGGAGCAGAGTTTTTAAGGCAAACAACCTCTCAAGTTTTTTAAAGATGATTTAAGCTCTGACAAAAGATTCAAGTCGTGGCACATTGGCATAAAGGTAATGACCCTTCACTCCTGGCTATAAAAACCTGATGGCCTGCATAGATTTTACTTAATGTAATGAACCTGAGCAGAGATCAAGTGCATATTATACTGTTAATAATACCTCTGCCACTATCAAAGTCAACTCATGTGACGGTTATGCCTCAGAGTGCGGCACATCTCTTTAACATACCCAAAGCAGCCCATATACTTTCATCTTCTGAACTATCACCTCTCAGGTTGGCTCATTATGAGCCTTGATCTTTTATGCAGTCAGTGTAAAAACAGAAGCCTTGCGATGCTTTGATCTGTGGCATAAAAGCTCCCCAAGAACTGATAGCATTTCAAGATGGAAAACAGCGCTGGATGTGTCACGTTACAGCAAAGCGTCGTTTGATATTTTGATGCATTTTTCACCGAGAAACAAAAAGAAAATATTGACCTCATCAAATATTGACTGGGATTCAGAGGAGCGAGTAGCACAGCAGTGAAGCCACGCAACATGTTGTTCCTCCCTTTTGTGTGCTGCGTGCAGGCTTTTAACAAAACTGAAGGCCACCTGGAAAACCGCAGACTCCTTCCACTGGACTATTATATTCAGAGCTTATCTGAGACCAGCAGTTACAGTCTATATGTATTCGTATAACTTGCTTAAAGACATAATTAGCAAGAGTGCTCGGACAACTTTTCCTCTTCCCCTCATCTCAGCTGTTCAAGCTGCTGTTTGAACTGTTAGCCATGGACTCAAACTGTCCTCAGATTGGGAGTTTTAAACTCCGAAGTGAATTCAAAAGCACAGCTTTCCTTTTTACCAACAAAGAACAGAATGCGATGATTCATTCCCTCTCTTTCTTTTTTCCCTTTTTGGACAGATTTTTAGCATAGCAGCGACACACACACACACACACACACCCCTCTCTACGTACCCATATGGCCATCAAAACATGCTGTGGAACAGAACAGTTAGAAAAACACACTTCTATTTAGCAGGCAGTCTTTGACTTCATATATGTACAAAGAACTTCCTTAAAGGGCTTCAAAGGCTCTCAGTGAGTGTGATGAGGTTAACTCTTAATTGACCTTCTCTTTCCCTCTGCTTGTGACAAATTTTTACTTGCTCTTGCCACAGAAAAATTCTAAATTACCCCTCATTTCTTTACAGTGCCTTGCAGTATTCATACCTCCTGCACCTCTTCACATTTTGTCATGCTACAACCACAAACTTTAACTTATTTTGTTGGATTTTTATGTGACAGAGCAAACACAAACCAGAACAAAATTTGCAAGTGAAAAGAAAACGGTACAAGGCTTTCAAATGTTTTTTTTGTTTTGTTTTTTCCAAACAGAAGTCTAAAAATATGGATAGCATTTATTGGCTCAATTTAATTGGATATTACTAAATAACATTTAGCAACCAGCCACTTTCAGACATTCCCTAATTAGTACTAGAGTCTATAAGTGTAATTTATTTTCAGTATAGATGCACCTCCTCAATATAGAGGAAAACCCACAGTGCAATGAGACCAAGGGAGACATAGGATGAGAATAATTTTAATGCTAACATAAGCCACAGGAGATGAACACCAGAGGGCAGAGCAAGTGTCGACAGAAGGATCCAGCACTGAACAATGACAGCGGTAACATGCGTTATTCTTAATTTAATAATTAATAATTAATTTAGTGCTGCCCAGTGGCGCAGTTGGTAGAGCTGTTGCCTTGCAGCAAGAAGGTTCTGGGTTCGATTCCCGGCCCCGGTCTTTCTGCATGGAGTTTGCATGTTCTCTCTGTGCATGCGTGGGTTCTCTCTGGGTACTCTGGCTTCCTCCCACAGTCCAAAAACATGACTGTCAGGTTAATTGGTCTCTCTAAATTGTCCCTAGGTGTGAGTGTGTGTGTGCATGTTTGTTTGTCCTGTGTGTCTCTGTGTTGCTCTGCAACAGACTGGTGACCTGTCCAGGGTGACCCCGCCTCTCGCCCGAAACGATAGCTGGAGATAGGCACCAGCAACCCTCCTGACCCCACTTAGGGACAAGGGTGTTAGAAAATGGATGGATGGATGGATGGATGGATGGATGGAATAATTAATTTAATGCTAGAGCTGGAATAAGTAAGGGGTAAGTAATCAAAATACAAACTCATTAGAAACCCAAAACCACCCAGAACCATGATACATGGAGCCTATGCCATCAATATTTTTAAAGTGGTAGACAGATCACCAGTCCATAATGCATTAATACAGGTTTTCAACAATGAGGGCTTTTAATTTTAATTTCTTTTTATTGGCAATCCATCCATTGTGATTCTTCCACAAGACAGACCACTGTCCTCAAGAAAATCAGAGACATTGATGATTTGGAGGTTTTCACAACAAAATTGTCTTGTGATTTACTTTGGAGAAAACAGAAAAAAAATGTAATAAAAGTTTGAGGAGTAGAAGCTGGCTCCACTGTGAAATGATATATTAGTTATCTCTGGCACAATTCTGATCAAATACAATTTTGTAATATATAGGCTATGTCCCAAAGGGATTAAAAACGCCCACCATTCTTTAAGGACAAACATGTTCTCTTCTACACGTTTGCATAGTACACCAGAGTATTCATGTAGCTCCACATTTACTCTGGCTCTTTCAACAGTGTGGCGCTCCGAATTTGGAATTATTAACAGTGTCTCTTTAATTGTTTACCCTCTTTCTTCTCAATTCTGCTTGAATATGCATGCAGCGGAAAAATGAGAACTTCAACTCCCAAGGATACTGCGTGAACTTGGATAAAAACAGAACTGTCTGAAACTGGAGGAGTTTCATCGCCGGGTTAACCTTGTTTTCAGCCTTGATCTGAGTAGAACAGATTTAAAAGACGGCAAAAAATTTTAACAAATTTCTTCACTCACCCTTTCACCTTTACTGATGTAGCATTATTCCACTTGCAGTTCATTTGATTACTGGGATTCACTGTCAGTTTGCACATATTTTAAAAACATTTACATAACCTCATATATTTTAGGAAAATAAGATATTTTGACCCAGCAAGGCAAGTTGTTGTTGATGTTGTCTCCCTCCAAAATATGATGTGACTGACATGAACTGCCTTCGCGTCTTTTCAGATCCCTCCAACGTCGATTTGCATTCCAGCCTTGGTGCAGTGTTTGAATAGCATGGTTATATAAGAGAGTGGCGGTTTACATGACGGCAGAAAAAGATGTCTCATATTTTCTTGTGCTGTGTGAACATGCAGCTGCGAGAAATAACAGACGGACTAAAGTAGCTCAGATTTTGCTGGTGTTCTATTGGCAGTGAATAAAAAAATCCACAAAACAAAGGAATACGTTGTGTGGGGGAAAGTAGATAAATTATTCATCACATCTGGTTTTAGAAGTACCTTTTATGTAAAAGTATTTTTGAAAAAAAAAAAAAGCTACATTTTAGATGTATTGGGACCCACTTCTGTTGTGTTCATTGACTGAACTGAATGGGATCAGAGCAAACATTATTCTATAGGTATCAGTGAACTACTCTGTGGAGTTAATCCACTTTGCTTTTAAACATGAATCATGCATGCTATATGATCTGCTAACCGCGGTCTCTTTGCTCACTTTGAATAGAGCATCACAGACCCAAGGTACAAGATGACATTTAGCTCAGAGAACTTGCAGATCCCAGACTGTGAACAGATTTACATGAAGAAATAAGTGGATAGCAATGAAACAGCCAAAGATAGTGAAATAATTATTTGAGTTAGAAATTCTGTCAATGCAAAAGATGAAACACTGAACATAAAATAAATCTGTTTTCTTAAAAGGATTGGCTTAAAATAATGAGAATGACCTCGGTTTGGAAAACCGGACTCTACAGGAGGAGTTAAGCAAGATTCTTCATACACCAAGTTTTGACACCTTAGCTCCTGGAATGTTGACTTTGTCTTGGAAAAAGCAGCTAGCCACATATGCAGCAACATTTTTGGTATCAGTTTTTGTGTACACCTCGTTGAGAGGGGCATTTTTTTTTACTGTCTGTGTGCATTTTGAGTTTTAACCATCGAACAGCATTTTTTTTCTAGAAAATCATGTTCATTTTTACAAGTATGTGCGCAACTGAATTTAATTTTTTTTTAAATTCACAATCACATGGATTTCAAATATATGAATGAAAACATAAATAGGCCATGCAGTTATAATTGTATATTGAGAAAGCAGTTTTTTGCAGAGAATGTTGCATGTTAAGCCATGAAGTATAGAGAAAAAGACAGAAATGAACCAACAAACCCTGATACCACCCTGAGGCCAACTTGTACTGGGAACAATTATAAATTTCTACCAAGATTGTGGATACGCATCCTTATTTTAGCACTTAAGTACTTGCGACAAACCCAGGCACCCTATACTCCTAGAGCAGGAACAGTTAGAGATACAAGAAATACATGTGGACTGGGCAACCAAACCTCTGTGAGTCTCTGATTACCATGTTTGTTGATGGTTCTACCCAATTCTCAGTCTAATTATTAAAGGTGTAATGCAGTAGCTCTAATGATACAACTACAAAAATGACCAGCCTTTGGCTCAAGTAGTCCTGGAAATAAATGCATTTATTTACTTACTCCCTGATATGTTGTTAATTATAGAAATCACATTCCTCTTATAGAAGTCCAATATCAAAATCCCCTGTTTGAAAAAGTCATGTCACCCCAACTAACTCATATCACTTTTGATGTGCTTGATGCTGTTCAGGTACTTAACAGTGGAATGAGATTTTATAGTAAACTGACAATCATAAGAGTTTTGTGTTCAAGAACTTAAAAAAATCACTATGCAATTGACTGTTTTTAGTTGATGTAGACTAAGTCAGTACGACCAGTTCTGGATACAATGAATGGGAAAAATATTCACAGGGATGTGTGTGTGGGTTGAGTTTAAAAAATATAAAAAAAAGACTCATCTCCCTCTATTTTCTATCTCTGGTTTCTGAGGTCCCACAAGATAAGCAACCATTCATGCTCACGAGCTCACCTAAGGTCAGTAGGTTACAGAATCACAAGCTAATGCTGTTTTTGCACTGTAGCAGGAAACTGGATCACCCAAAGTTGATCACACATGCACAGGAAGAACATGCAAACACAGAAAAACCCCCTACTGAGATTGTGAGTTCTGGCCAACTGAACAGTGATACCAGTTTGCAATTACCCAAGGTTGTGGTTGCCATACACTGAAGATATAATTAGGTTACACATCAAAAAACTCTTTTATCTCTCTTAGCTTTTATGCTGATATTTTTCTTGCTTCCAGCAATCCTGACACAATTTTAGCAATGAAGCCAATTAATAAATGATCAATCTTGTCCTACGGCTGAGTGAAATCTGTTAACTAATGTGTCTCCTATCCAGTTACAAAATCAATTTAGCAAACAGAAGCACTGAAGGCCTTTCTGTTCCGTCCTGTCTTTAAGAGCAACGTCTCTCTTGCTCACCTCTAACCATTTTCCTTTTAATCCCGCCTGGCCTTTTGAAGATAACTGCACCTTAAAGGGACTGAATAAATCTATCAATTTGCATCAAAGGCCAATGTCCGAGACATTTTGAATACTTTGTCCGTCAATAACTGGTGGAAATTCAGACATTTCGGATCATAATTATCTCCCGTGCCTTTGTTCTGCTGGCAAATGTTCCTGGAATCCATCAAAGGCATGTTAATCATGCGGTGTGTGAAGATGCCGGGAGACCAATTACACTCCTGAGCTGTACTTCAGCTTTTTTTTTCATTTCCCTGAATCCCGCTGCTCAAACCTGGTTTTCACCCTGATTTCATTCCCATGAAATGGTTGACCTTGACAAACAGCAGAATTCAGACAGGAAATGGCAACACGGACGCTCGGAGTACTTCAGCTCCTCTGCTGTTGAGTCTCCATGTATGAGCCAGAAGGAGATGTATTTTTCATAAACAGAGGATAGAGCAGCTTTGTTGTCGAAGTCTCAGCTGTAATTTGAATTTGCAAATCATTCTTGAAGTCAAATGGAAGCCCTCGGTCATGTATTCAGTGTTTTAACTTGGTCTTTATAATATTTATTAGCTCTGCTTTAAGGTCAGGGCCTCAAAATGTGACTCCTTGACTTTAACTTGGCTATTCATCCAGTGCCATAACTCTACCAGCTAGGAGAAAAGACAGTCAAAAAGTTATCTTTTATCTTGAGAACAGATGCTGGTTAAACAATGAGCGCTCCGTCTTTCCAGCTGTTTCTCATTTTTGCTGTGGGGTGGACTGCAGAGTAGAAGAATCTGTCACAAGTGGAAGACGCGTCCCAGTCGGCCTTCAAGAAGCAGCAGCCTCATCCTAATCATCGCCCGTTCATCCATCTGCTATGAGATCGATGCGCTCCCAGATGTCGAGGAGGGGGGGGAAAAAAGCCCCGCCGTGCCCCACGTACCCCACCAGTCAGCGAGGCCCCGCCTTCCTTAGGCTGGCACGGCGTTCTGCTCACACCAGGACAAACTTGATTTGACCAGAGGGAGGCTCTGGTGATTGATGATTCCACCATGCATCTTCAGCTATAGCAATCTGGCCTGGCACCAAACGGCTCTGTACCTTTTTATGGGTGTGCATGTGACGGTTATTTGGATATATAAAGCTGAATATTTTTGAGACTGAAAAGTAGAGATAAAACATAAAAAATGTGTCTCAGTACATATGCAATTAAAAACTGAACTTTACATTCCTTCGAAGAGGGCATGACTGATATTAATTTCGGGCTCTTAATGATGAGTTTGAGTCATTTCTTTTTGCGGAGAGGAATGAATGATAATGCAAAAATTGAAACTCAGCACTCGCTATTAATACTACTTCACTTCTTAATATGAGAAAGATGAATAAATTTTTAGGCCAGATGCCATTCACACTGATGAACAAATATGTATGTTGACAAACAGGACAGAAAGCAAGCCAGCCAATCAGAAGCAGATCAGACAATAAACCAAAAAATAAATAAGGAAAGAACTGTGTAGAGCAATGAAAGTGACACATAAAATATCATTTTAGATTGATTGTCTCATCTGCTACCAATGGGTTGATTTTTTTTCTGGCCTCTTTTGACAAAGGCATCTGCCCTACAAGTGGTCACCCTGTTTACACTAAAATTAGATGAAGGATCAACAGTGAGTGCTGGTTATCATGAGCATCCTCTCCTGAATTGTGCACCCATTATTTTTGCTTGGACTCTGGAGATATGCATCCTGACCATTCTCTTTAAAATGAAAATACAACATATGACATGAATTGTCTTTAGGAACAATATTCTTCAGTAAGAGTTTGAACGTTTTTTTTTTCCAACTCCAACTCAAATAGTTCCACTTCCACCCAAATTAGTAGCAAATTGTTTTTTTTATTTGTTAATTTGTTTTAATACAGGTTTATCTTCAGTGGTTGGTATCAAGGCACAGGCATAATAAGTGAATGCTTCCAGCTATTTCATCAAAAACAAAAAAGTCAAAGAAATACATTTAACTGAATGATAAATATAAGAGACCCAGAATAGAAAATCTTAAGAATTTTTAAACCTGTAAATTCCAATGATTAAATTTCAGTTGATTTATAACTTGCTTATAAATCTGCCAGTAGTCGCCAGATGAGAATTGTCTCCAGTTTCCTCCCAGTCCTTCATTCTTTCTTCTATCTGATTATGATGACATTTTGGGTCAGATAGACAATAATCTCCAAAAGACATCATAACTGGTTAGGAAAGATCATAGCATGCTGACATTAAGCTAATGCAAAGCCCTGATTGTGACAATAAAACAACTGCAAACTATGCTTAATAGCCTGATCTATGCCACAAAACCAGACAATTAAAGTAAAAACTAAGTTGCTATACAGGACTTTGCAAGAAGGGCTTTGCTGCAAACAGGCAGCAGCCAAGCCAAGCTTAGGCACAATCTTGTACATGTCTAATTAAATTGAAAAGAAACTCTACCTATGTTGCCAAGAGTTGTCAAATCTTCAGCCAGAAGTATAAATAGATAGATATTCAGTCAGATGTGTAGATATATAGATCTGACCAGGATTGATTGCTGAAGGCATTGATTCAGAGTTGCAAAAGCTCCGATCCTTTGCTTGCTGTTTGTGGTCCAAGCAGCTCCATCCTCACTCTGTCAAGGGTTTGTTGAAGAACGCTGTGAATGTCGGTGGGTTCCCGTCACACTCAGCTTTCTTCAGTAGTGGCAGTAATCGGAGCTCAGACATGTCTTCCGTGCCTCAACATCAGAGCCAAAAGCTTTTACTTCATCTTTTCTTTCCCTTCCTTTGAATGTCATCTCTCATCATATTCATGTCCCATTGTGTTCCCAAGGCTACCAAACATCTATGCTTCAGTGTACTGTCACTAATGTAATCCAGTGTGGGTCAGTTCCTACTCTTTATGGTGGTGTAGGATTACAGTTAAGGAAAAGTGGAGGCTTTGTTCGTTGAATCTTAAATGCTAAAAAAAAGGGCAGATTTTGGTGAGGATTTTAACGTATGCTGTAAGTCTGTGGAGAGTCATGTGCGGTTTTTAAGGCAGGTCGAGGACAAATGCACCAATTTATTTCGGTAAGCAGTCAGAAAAATGAAAAAAGACAACAAATAGCCGAGAGGTAGACAGACTTCATGTTGAAAAAATGGATAGGAAGTTGATTCTGAAATTAACCTAAGGGGATTTGATGGCAAAATATAATATAAACTCAGTTTGACAAATCCAACTTATTTGGTATACAACCTTCTCCTTTTTGCATAATTTTTCATATTTTGCTTGGCTTTTTAGAACCAAACGCCTTTTACCTTGCGTTGCTTGTGTGCCGCTTTTTATCTCTCCATTCAAAGACTTCAAATGGAACACACACACGCACACACACCAACCATAATGACATAAATGGCATGTAATGATGATGATATGGAGCTGGAGGGGAAAATAAATCACTGATGTAATGTTTCCGGTATATGGGAAGCCAATACAAGGAGCTCCATCTACTGTTAGGCTTTGAGAACTTCACACTGTTCAAGCTCTGGCTGACGCACGTCACCTCCTCCCATTGGACGAGGAGGGACACGCAGAGGCTGTTTAGGCCGACAGTGTAATATATGCCCATGAATTATGGACACGGGAAGCAAGTGAAGGCCAGCGTGTTTTATCTCATCACACCTCCTTCTGTTTATTTTAGCCGGGGTTATGACTTAATAGTTTTTTCAGTCCCATTGATGATGGACTTCCTGATTTATTGGCTTGAGAAAGGCAGGACAATCAATTAAGGCACTTTGTCAGGATGGACATGTCAAACGCAACCGTCACCTGTGATTAATGGCCGACTGGATGTGCTCTCGCCACCTCGGCAGAAACGACCGCTCTCCGTCCTGCTCCTCCGTGATCACTCCGAGGCATGAAGCTGTAAAACAGAAAGTGCGCCATCCAGTCACAATTTCCGCTCTATCTGGCCCTCAAGCTTCTTTATAGAAATTGACGGCTTCTTTTATCTGATAATCAGAATTACAATAACTGTAAAGTAGGACGAGTCCCTGAATGTCGCATTGTTTTATAACCCGTTTTTATAACCTCGTAGAAGGGAACATGTAATTTCTCACAGATAGACTGAGATGTATATACTATCTGTTCCCCTGGAAGCTATCAGTCGCGATTTAGCTCCTCTTTCATCATTCTAAATGTGCCTAAATGGTTTTGGAGGGAGGGGCTGAGCAGCAATAACACTACTTTGACTCAGGGAAGGTGGAAGTGGGGGGCAGCAGGGGGATCTGTAATCTTTGATGCCTTCACTGGCTGAAAATTTATTTACAAATACCTCAGTGGAAGGCAATAAAAGACTTAATATTTAATTAGGCCTAAGGGCATCTCATAATAACAGGCACAGAATTCTTCCTTTCCTTTTGTCAGTCTGCATAAGCACAAAGGGTCTGAATCTAATCTTTTTATTGTCACTACATGCAGATGTTTTACGAGTAACTCAAAAATAATGTTTGCAAATAAAAGATGGATTGGGACATCTTGATTTGGTACAATTTAAAAAAATTACTTTGAAAATAATCTAATCCAGTCAAATTAAAAAGTAGGCAATTGAAATGTACTTGGAGTCGAAGTCACCGAGTTAACGTTGTCAAAGCAGTGGAGAGATTCCTCTCTAAATGTGGACAACAAAGGGCTTTAATGTGATGGTCAGATGAGTCCATCACATTGGAGTTTAGTGTGTCCAACAATAAAACCCAGATTTCTAATTAAACACAAATTAAGACTGACATGTTTATTTTAACCAGAAGTCTTGTAGGAAATGTCTTTTCTGACAATAACCAAGGGTCTGTATTTCCCTGTTGCCAGTTTCCAAATGCGTTCGGCTCCGTCTTCCTGTGGAAATTGTTTTTTATATGCAGCTTAGATAGCGTGATACAACTGCAGCCTTGTTTTGTTCTTTCAAATCTTGAGTGATGTGTCTTTATCCGAGGCAGAGAGTGGTGGACTTTCGCTACAAGCTGGGCTGGCACTCAGAGCCTCTCCGTCTCGCTCAGGTTTTAAACAACGTTTGTCCAGCCGGTTGCCAGTGTTGTGCCAGGAACTGAAGACCCAGCAGTTTCAGTTTAGTCTGAGCACTACTGTTTTTACAGCTTGCTCACAGGCTGTTTGCACTCTTGCAGGAGGTAGAACTTTTCTAAATGTCTGCTTTTCTGCCATTTCTTCTATTAAGTAAAATTCAATTCAATTCAAACACACAATAGAAACTGGCCTGTTGACATTATTTGAAGTATCTTACTGTCTTTAGTTTATTTTTATTCCTCCTTTCAGTTGTATTTTGATAGCAGTCTTTCCTTTATAACTTCTCTTCAGTTACTTATTGTTTCAGGACATCACCTGGTTTCTATCCGTAATCACACTCCTTCAGCTAATTGCCAATTATCTCAATGTGTGTCTATGTAAAGACACACATTCATGTTTCTTTCTTCTTTTTGTTAGATATTCCTGACAATTTTAAGAACATTTTTAAAAGTTAAAAGTTAAAAGCAAGTCTTATTTTGATACAAACCAGCCTCTTAATTGCCTAAGCTTAAGTCAATTAAAAAAAACATATTTTACAGACGAATAAAGTGTAAAATTAAATAGGAAATATAGGAACTGTTATTATTACTAAACAAGTAAATGTAATTTGTACAGTTTCACTCATTCTCATGATTGTTACAAAAATCTTTATAGAAATAAAAATTAAAATATGTAGAAGGTAAAACATAGTGAGTAAAATACTGCCAGGAACTCAGCCACATGTAGCTAAAGAGTGATGGTGATACTTTCTGTAAAACTGAGACTGGGCGTCCATCGTTGGGTTTAACTGGTTGCCTCCATTAAATCCAAGGTTCCAACAGGGCTAATTATCAGAAATCCATCTTCTTCAGGAGTTTACATCCGTGTAAAGCGCCCACGTTTTGTTTTTTGTTCATAGATTGTCTCTTTAAAGTGCTAATTTCTTCCTTTTTTTACTAAATCAAATGGCAATCACACATCCAGTTGATCTCTTCCTGTTAAAAAGATGCATAGCAATGGCATAACGGTGCTCACTTCCAGATTTTAAGAGAGCTGAGGCTGCAAATGTCTATTTATAATAACAAAAAGTGTTCTTACTGAGCTGCTATCAAAAACCAAAAAAAGGCCAGTTATGATTTATTTTCTATATTTTAGAAATTGGATAGCTCTAAAATATGACTATCTGTTTAAGGTTCAGTTCAGCTAGCAGCAAGTTCTGAAGCTTGTCTACATTTAAGAATTAAAGAGCCACTGACTGAGGATGATATACACAATGATAATGAAAAATGTATTTAGGCCCTCTTTGTGCAAATGCTGATTAAAATTTCATGATCCCTGTGGGGGAGCCAGGGATGTCATAGCACTCACTATGTAAGTGGATTTTATTATCAGCAGCCCTAACGGAGCCAAGGGGATGTTTCTGAAAGACCCCTCTTTTGTTCGCCAGTTTTTGAATGTCTGAAAAACAAATGCCACAGAAGTCTGACAGAGAGTTCACGTGGATACTCATAAATCTTGGCTCTAAATGTCATGCATTATATTGAAGATATTTTTTCTTTAGTTCTTTTTGTGGAGTTTTTATCTATGAGGTGAGACAATGGCAGAAAACGTAAATATTCATTTTTGTTTTCTTAAGATCCTCTTGCTTTCAGTTTTAAACAAAATCCCACAGTAAAATGAGGAATTGGCCAAAGAATAATAAATGGTGTGCTAAGGAGTAAAACATTTTTAACAGTTTTATTTAACCTGTTAATCTAATAAAATACATTTTGACCAAAGTATTGTCTCCATCAGAAGCATTCGTAAAACTAATATATTCACTGAATATAGAGATTTATTTATTAATGTCTTCCAAATCTGAAATTTACATAAATTTCCTCCATTTTTGGTAGCATTGTCCTAAACTTCATGACTTGGATCAAACCTTCCACAAGCCTCTCACAAGAACCAGAACTCACGCTGGAGTTCTGGTCCTTGCTCCTGGTAGAACTGGTGTAGCACGAGTCAGGTTTGTCGGCTCGCACACATCTTTTCACATCTGCCCACCAATTCTATACAGGATTGAGATCAGGGCTGTTAGATAACCATACCTGAACACTGACTTTATTACCCTTAAGCCACTTTGTAACCACTTTGGCTGAATGCTTGGGATCATTGTCCATTTACAAGACCCATTTGCGTCCAGGCTTCGACTTCCTGGGTGACGTCTTTAGATGTTGCTTCATAAAGTTCTTTCATCATGATGTCATCCACCGTCTCATGGAAAGGGTGGAAATTGGCTGGGGACATACCCATAAGTGCAACCATCAATCAACCAATCAAGTTCATGTGTTTATCACATTTCAGCAACAAGGCAGTTCAAAACGATTTGCATCACAAAAACACAAAAATACAAAGTTATAGGAAACAACAGTTGAGAAAACTAGTAACAAACATTAAATTTTGATGAGTGCCGTCACCAAAATCATCAATACACATCAATAAGTTGGTCAATGATTCATTTTTATGATTCAAAAGCAACGCTAAGCAGGTGGGTTTTTAGCCTTGATTTAAAGGAAATCGGTGTTTCAGCTGTTTTGTAATTTTCTGGAAGATTTGTGGTGTTCCAGATTTGTGGTGCATAGAAGCTGCATGCTGCTTCTCCATGTTTGGTTCTAGTTGTAGGGATGCAAAGCAGAGTAAACCTGAGTAGTTTTAATTGTTGATACACAACAAAGCATAGCAAATCTTGATACTTCCACCTCTGTGGTTTTCAGGTGTTTTGAAATTCTTTTTTTGGGAATGCGGTGTTTATTTTATGCCAAACATGTCCTCCATTTCACGTGAACAGCTTTTCTTAAAAAGCAAAATTGACCATTTCAAATCCTTTTGAGAACTCGCTAGATCCCTCACCGGACTCACAAACCTCTGCAATTTTTATTTTTTTTTGTAAAGACTTGAGAGGGCTCTTTGCTCCTTCCATTGTTTTCACTCTCATTTGAACACACAGAAGGACACCAAATGTAATGTCTGGGGTACACACAAACGCTGAGTCGGCATGTTCTAATCCTGGGGACTTGATACACCGCATGTGTAATTTTAGCCCTTTAAAGGGGGAATAGATGTAGAGGTGTCCTAATTTATTCCTCAACAAAACTTGTTTAAAGATATTTATAATGTATTGTCTATGGTTTTATTTATTGTTTCTGTTGTAATACTTAAATATTTCACTATTGCTAAAACTGATATTAAATAGCCATATATATAAGTATGTTGGGGGAAAAAAGGCATCCATTAGCAGTGCTATTTTTTATGATACATAATTCCTCCTAACTATATCAACAGTTTTTCATTAATTCCCTTCTTAATATCATAAAAACATCACTTTGCCCATGAAAGCAATGAGGGAATTTACTGCAGGTTTGCCTGACAACAGTAACATCCTTTTGGAGTTTGTTTTTTTTCAAATGTTATTTTCTGAGGAATAGTTTAGAGACACATAGGCACATCTTTGATGGCAAAAGTGTAAAATCACAGCAGGTAGCATCAGAAGGGATTGACTAGCTCAACCACAGTGTTGTGTAAATTAGCACACCTGCTCTGTGGCTCCAAAGCCTCCAACGTAGTTCCCTGAAAATACACAGGGCTTAACAACAGCTGACAAACTTTGTGACAGCTGCCACAGAGTCAACAGACTTCAGTCTGCTCTTAATGCAGCTAGCTACTTTTACCACTGAAACTTTCCGAACACTTGAGAAGGAGCGGTAACGTGTAATTTTTGTATTCCTTGTGACAGGAGGTGGATGTCCTCTCTCCCCATTTTAATGGAAAGGACCAGCTTGTGCCTTGGAGCTGCGTGGCACAGAAGCAAGGCAGTGCACTGTGCTTTGGAGACTTTTCCTCCTATGTAACCCAACTCACATGGACTGCCCAGAAAACCAGAACATGCAAACGCTGAATGAAAGTTGCCTCAACGTGACGTGCTTTCTAAATTAAGTACGGTAGCCGTTGCATAATTGATAGTAGCTCTATGTAAGTGGCCCAAATGGGATAAAAAGACATGACTGTCTCTTTTATAAATGGCAGAGGTTGTGCCTTTCTTGATTTATGTTATGGTGTCCACTTATTTCACCATGTTTCTCTGCCCCTGAGTGTGTAGCCTTACATGTGTGTGTTTTTAGTGAGATCATGTCAGCTGAAAGGAACATGGAGACTGGGGATGCTGTTGGCGGCAGCAAACAGACACATTTGAGATATTCTAAGGTTTCCGTCATGGTACATTCACTCTGGCCCTCCCATAAGATGTTGACCTGCTCTGCTCTTTGTGCTTGTTGAATTAATTCAGTGTCTTTGCTCCTCTGTCTGATGTCTGTATGGATTAGGAAGGGTGTTGTATGTGTCCTGCACTTTTGCAAAAGGGAATTTTATTCTGCTGCAGTTTTTTGCAGTCCAAAAACAGTGTTACGCTATATTGAATGAATGCAGGTCAAGGACTAGAACCAAGCAGAAAGCAGCTGGTCAAACTGAAGCCTGTTTCCCTTTAGGCCACTGACAAGCTCATCAATTGGCTCTGCCATTTCTTGCTAACATGTGATTGGCCGCCCCGGCGGTCACTCCATCTGTTTTGGTGTTTTGGTAGGCGGCCAGGAATCCTTGTTCATCTGCCTGTAAGTTGTTAACATGTTGGGCGTTTGTTCTGTCTGGTGATGTGTTTTTGGTAATTAGGCACAGCCAGGGGGCAAGATGTCTAAACAAAAGAAAAGAAGACATAAGAATATAGGAGACTGCTTCAGAGGTCAAAGCGTAAGTTAGCCAAAGGCCCTCTTGAACTTCTTCCCTTCATCCATCAATGTATTTTAACAGATGACATAAACAAACTGACCAGGTGAAGATGCTGGTAGAGAGGTAAGACACACTTTGCTAAAACATTAACATTTTGATAATAAATCTAGTTAATTATTTAGTACAGTTTGATATTAACGCTGGTGTACCTAAGGTTAACGTGTCAATATCTTACAATTGTGACCAAATGCATGTTGGGGACCATAGTATGCAAAAGGAATAATAAATAAAACTAAAAAAACAACTGAAAAATTGAAAGAGTTAGAATTTTATTAAGATCATTTTGGCAAACCTATATGTGAAGTTTCTGTCTGTGACAACTTTGTATTTAAAAGCCTACAGGCTGTATTTCTACACATATTTTGAACTTGGTATTGTTTCTATATGTATTCATACCTATAGGTATCACAATACTATTCAAACCCAAAAGTTACAAACCAATAAAGACTATAAACTGTTAGGGTAAATATGGAATTGAGAAACAGCTATGATGTAATTACAAAGTGAAGACATCAGCAGAAGCAGCAGGAGTCTGTGGTGTGGAGTGAATGTATGATCTTCTGGAGTTTGTCTGATCTGAGAAATGCCTTGCTCATCAGAATCTGATGCAGATCAGAGCATGCTGGGGATGATGCAAAAAAAATGCATATTGCTTGTATTTAGAAAACTGAAAGGATTTGAAAAGCATGCATGAGCATTGTGACATAGAGGTCAGTGGACCAAAAAAAAAACATTTCACATAAATGTGTAGAAATAATTTGAACATGGCTGCAGAGGTTTTACCATAAACAGCCATAACTGCAGCTGAGAGAGATTGTGTTGTGAGGAATGGTCTACCTGTGAGTGTTTTGGAAAGGGAGCTGCAGGACCCCCTGCTGTTGAATGATTCATGCTTTAACATGAACACCTTAAAAAGCAACTTGGTTTGTCAAAAGTTGCATTTCTAAAAACAATAAGCTGATGGAAGCGTCTGAATACTTGCTAAATATAGTGACGGAGTTATTAAGGTGGCAACGCTGGTTTGAATTTTAAGTATGTTTTATTGTTTAGGCGCACATGGGTTTTTATTGCTGTTTTGACCTTCCAAACCAAAATGTTTGGATGGATCCATGCAGCATCAGCATCAATAGTACTGGGTCCAATACAGATATTGGATCTCTTGGCACCAGTTCCAAAAAGAATGATTGAAAAAATCTGGAGGTATGAGGAAATGAGTTGGCTAATTGCTTTTTTTCAACAATTTACTGTGTTCAGACAGTTTGGTCTCAGCAAAAAACATCCAAGGTCTAGCAGAATTTGAAACCATTTTGCATGGAAATGATCTAAAAACATATGGTTCCCTTCACTCGCAAAAACTCCTTTTCTGTAATTAAGTTTATGTCTGAGTCAGAAGTCGTCAGTTCTCCAAGAGCAGCTTCAGAATGGAAATAAAGACAGATGGATATGCTATATAGGCCCTTAATTAGCACTCTATTTGAAGGGTGCTTCCATTCACTGTCTTTATGTCAGACTATGGAAGTTATGCATTTTTTTTAGATCAATCCAACTTCTTAATATAATTGCTTTCATGCATCTTTACAACAGTATATTTTACTTAATTTCTGTTCCCATTTTGTAATTTCATAACATCTTGTAATTTCAGAAGAGTTGTGCTCATCTGTGTGCACCTGCTTTGACGAAAACATGCATTTCTGAGGAGATGTGATCTGACCAAGTAATTCAAAAGAAACTTCAGACAGCTTGCGTCTGGTCCAAATCCATCCAGTGGCAGTGCTTAAGCTTCTGTCAGCCTGAAAAGGTAAGACAGCAGCTTGATCTTTTGACTGAGGATTACAAAATGGATGGAAGAGAAAAATAAAATCCAATAGATCTTCCTTTACTTATTTGGGACTTTTCACCATAAAATTATTTTTACAGATAAAAAAAATACATATAGGCTGGTTGAAATATAGCAACATTATGTTTTAGGAGAGTTGAAAGAAGTCCTTCCTCATTTTACATCAATATATTTTAAGCATCTAAGAAGATAAAATCACAGCCTTTGGTGTAATGTAGACTAAACCACCGCTTTCCTTGATGAAAGGCCATTGTTCTACGACACGAGCATCAGTTGTGTGTGAACTGTATCTAAGATGTAAGATGAAAGTAGAACCTGAAGCTGAGAAGCGAAGCAATACCAAAGTGCCTTAAGGTGAATCCCATGTTTTTTCGTGTTCACATCAATGGCTCGGGTCAGCTCAGGTCTTTTCATGGTTTAGGATAAAGCTAAGTACTGTAACAGAACCATCTCAACCTAAAACATGGAAATTTGTAGGAGCACAGTTCAACTCTGAGGGAAACCTCATCACAAATGTAAAAAAAAATGGATGGATGGATGGATGGATGGATGGATGGATGGATGGATGGATGGATGGATGGATGGATGGATGGATGGATGGATGGATGGATGGATGGATGGATGGATGGATGGATGGATGGATGGATGGATGTTCTTTAAGTAAAATGTATGCAAATATACCCAATAAATATTTAATTATTGAATAATCAAGTTTTGAACAGCAGTGGACTTTGAACTGAATGAGCTAGTAATGCAGTGTTTCCTCTAAATATCCAGTTACTTTATCCAATCCAATGATGTAATACTTAGACCGGGATATTTTTGGTCTCTAAAAGTTGATGAGTCCACCATTTTATGGTGGGTAGCAACTGCTGTTTTGCAATAAAAAAAAATCAAGCTTGCACCAGACACTTTGTACTGCGCTGATGAATACCTGTTTCCCAGAATGCGTGAACCTGAGGGGAGAACAAAAACGAAGGCCCCTGTGGTGAAACATCTTGTTGTTTTGTAGAGCTGCTGTTTGAAATGATTCACTGCTGTGGCTCCAGATGAGTACCCAGAGGAGCGAAGGAAGCACACCTGTCCTGACAGTGGCGCAAAAACGATGTGGGAAATTTTTTCTAGTCAGCATTTTATGTACTTTACAGCTGTTTGTGTATGAACCCAGGCTCAGACTTATGTCTTCATCCCAGACATCAGTCTCTTCATCCCTCAATCATTTCCTGAGACCGAAAATACTATAAATGGCAATTTAAAGAACAAATCATACAAATAGATTCATAGTAAATAGATAATAGATATTGTGAAGAGAGTCCGTTTATCGGGTGGAGCCGATGACGTGTTGGCATACACCTCACAAAGTACGTAGTTGCGCCCCTGTGTCCTGAATCACTGAGTGCCACAGCTTGTTTTGGGTTTGTTATTTCAAGCTACAGCAGCATGTTAAATAATGTAGGTTCTAGTCGTGTTATAGTCTCTTAGTGATGCATGAGTCACCACAAAACCTGAAGCATGTGCCCTATCGACTTGGATCTCTTGCAGTTTGGCTCTGCCTTGATGCTCTGTAAATTATCAAACCACATACAGAAATAACACACCCTACTCTCTCGTAACATCCTTTAAGGCTTCAGTTGGTAACTTTTATAAAAATATGTTGTTCACATATTGTTAAAACGATCACTATGTCCTCACGGTATAATATGAGACAATCTTTGAAAAAATCAAGCTCCTCTATTCTGAATTCAGACCCACACATCTTCATTTGGTGTCTGTGCTTTTATTTTGCACCTGTGAACAAACGATCTCAAGCTCTGCAAAGCTGCCACTTTTCTAAACATATTTAAATAGATTTCCTTCCAGCAGCATAATTTTTTTTTATTTTACTGAAGCATAGTCAAAATGATACCACCATAATTAAATAACAATTAAGTAACTATAGCTTTGAAAAAGTTTAAAAAGTAGTGCTTTTATTGCCAATAGTAGGCTAAGGCAGGCGGAATAAAGGAAACCACATGAAATAATGCAGGTAAGAAACAGCAACACTGCAGTTACTAAAAATCTGTGACGAGGATAAGAACTGACAGCAGATAGTACTAGTTCATAAAAGCATGAAAAGATTGAGCAAAATAACCAGCCCATCCAAACTCCTGATTGGACTTCACTTCACAATCCACTAAAACTCCACTTTATCCTCTTTCTGCCTCACTTTTTTTCCTTCCACTCACCTTTCTATTATGTTTGGGCATAATAGCAAAAAGTCCCTGTTTTGTATTGGTCTTAGATATATTCTAACTTTTGGATAAATGTAATTTTGTTATCAGCTGCAGGCCATAATTGTTAAAATAAAATAATAATAATTTTTAAAAATCAGTAAAAGCCAAGAAAATAATCCACATTTTCACTTTTTAAATTGGATAACCAAAATAAATTAAATTTTTCATAATATTCTAATTTATTAAGATGTGCCTGTGTGTTTGCTATCCAGTCACAAACACACCTAAGCTAATCCCTCAAAGTACCAACAGGGAAGCAACTACAAAACTCCCCTTTTCTCCAGAGACTGATGAAGATTCCAATTATGAAGAAATATGTGCAGAAGATAGTGCAACTGCCGTGGGTCCCATGGAAATTTCATTTTAATTAATAATCCTGGGCAGAAATTGGCAGCTCCGGCATCCCGGCGTTCATGGCGCCTCCCCAGAAGTAGATCCAATTTTCTGTCTCAATAGGCATTAAATTAGCAGGAACATTTCAACCTTTGTCACCCCTGCTTGCATAACAAATGAAATACACTGGGCTATGTGACATAATGGAGTGCTAAAAAATAACTCGCCACCTGAGTCAGGTACAGAGACAGTAGCAGGACACCGAGTGTGAAAAGACAGAGGGAGCCAGGATGTGAAATTTGCCCGGTTATGATTTCCTGGAAATTTTTAAGGAGAAGGCAGAACATCGGGGTCCAAAGGAGATAATAATAAACTAGCATGACTCATCCCACATTCCAGGTTACGTCTCACTCCGGCAAAGCCGTACAGGGTGAGGTTTAATTTTGCTTAGTCTCATTAAAACATCTTGACTCATCGCCATCACCTCTGCGCCACTGCTCCAAAACTTAACTGGAGCTGCTCTCATAATAAATAGCCCACATCACTGCTACATCCTCGATGCAGAGGAGCCACGCTTCGTTTTGTCTTTGGAGTTTGGATTGTTATGGGAGTTTTCCGTCAAACCGGCAAGAGATGCGCTGCAGAACCAGATCAATGGGCGTCTATATTGAGAACTTCTGCTGAATTAATTTCCTTTAGGGAAACTTGCACCTACTGATGAGAGGAAGTTTATTCACCGTGCTCAGACTAACATGTTGTCGGTTCACATTGAGCGAGTTTGAAGAAAGTTGGTGTCAGTCATAAAACTTTCAGAACCCCACGTGTGACATGGTACAAAGGGAATGTGACTTTTTTTTTTAACTGAGATGCACAGACCTCAGACTGTAATGAAAAGAAAGAGACTCAGGGAAGTCATTTTATATTTATTATATTGTTCGCGCATGCCTCATGCTGACAAGCAATATGCCACATCAATGCCTAATTCTTATCTGCCTGCAGAAAGGGTTGGATCACTCTATGCTCAGAAATGCAACACCTGCCATATTACAACATAATGCATGTCTCACTTTTACCAAAGTCTGAAGAGCCTTTTCAAAGAGCCTTTTCCAAACAATGTGCACAAAGTCACTGACATTGATCTGTCCAGAATCCATACCTGGGGCTTTTCAGATCCTTGTCCAAAGCCTAGATTTTCCACATTCTTCCAGTGTTTTTTTCTCTTTTTTTTATTTTGGTAATGGTAATGTAGGGTTTAGCCAGCTGCCTTGGGAAAGCATCAAGGTAAGAGCTACAGCCTTACAGAAGCTCCAACAAAATCACGTTTTCAAAGAAAATGGGACGGTGTAGTCATGGTGTTTAGAATTTCCACACAAAAGTAAAGAAAAATGCTAAAGAAAGTTTCTTCCCTGCAGGATGCTACAGAGTAAGAAAATTAGGTAATGACCAGTTTCTATATATATCATATGGTAAGTGTATAAAGAGTCAAATGGAAAATTAAAATGAGCTCTAATGTTCACTTTATGAAGGAAATCTCATGTTTTGCATTCCAGCCTTTACTTGAGTAATATTTAATTTCTATGGGCCATGTAATCTGCTTAGCCTAACAAAACAATACACTTTTGAAGGGGGTCCCTATGATGGACAGGCGGCCTGTCCAGGGTGTACCGTATCGTTATTGCTAACCAGTGGAGATCTTTAACCGACCGCTGTGACTCTACATGGATAATCGAGTATAGACAATGTGATCCAATATGCTACTAGGAAGGTGAACATCCTAGAATGAAGACCTCTAGGATTTGATAAAAATCTCAATAGCAGTTTTTAAACATGCCAGATGGTATTTATTTTATTACAGTTGTAAAACTTTCTTTTTAAAAAACTGATTTTCGCCCTTAAACGGATGAGCTCTTAGCCTCTATCCCTGTCATTATCTATGCCTATCTGCTAACTTAATTGGCTGAGGTTTGCCTAGCTCTCCAAATCCAGCTCTTTCCCTGTCACATCCCAGAGCAAGACTACAGTTTTCTTCACTAATTACGACTGCTGACTCCCCTGATCTGTGACACAGTCAGGCCCCAAATGAATTACCCTTACTTCTCCTACTTACAGCGCATGTCAATATCCCTCCTCATTTTCATACCTCAGTAGGAAACTTGTGACGTGGAGCAAAGGTTTGACCCCCCCCAAAAAATGTTGTGCTTTCAAGAGGCTTCGGCAAGACTAATGACTGTTAAAAAGCAATCAAGTCGTAACAGCAGTCTGGGCAGTATATCTCTGTGTTTTATTGCTGGAGGCCCAGTCGCAGCACCTCAGCTGTTTAAATTATTGCTATGTAAATCACCTGAAGTGCTTCGGTGTTGGAGGGCAGGAAGCAGATTTAAGATGCTGCTGGGTGTGCTAAGTAGACAGCATCCCGATATTTGTGTAGGTCTCCATTTGAGAGACTAACTCCTGCCATTTGTCAGCTTGTCAGTCCACCTTGAGCTGGCACCGTATTCTGAAAAGTTCTCTTCTAGAACAAATGAAGTTCAACTTGTGACTCCAGTTTGAAATACCTCTGTGGGATGCCATGGTGTTGCAATGTTAATGCTGTTGGTATCTACACAATAACCTGCTTTGGGGCTGAGTTGGAGCATTTTATGTAACACACATGACTGGTCTGATATGTATTTGTCAATTTTTTTTACATTCTCTGTCAACCAGCTTATGAATTGGAGATGTTTCCCAAATGTCAGTTTTGTTTGACTTTGTGTAAAATAATGCTGGTGTGCAGCTGATGGATGTAGTTCACCTACAGCAGACTTGTAGTGGGAGCATTTTATCAGCAGAACCCTTCTCAATTTTCCAATAAAAAAGATTATGCGTCGCCAGTGTGACCTTAAAGTTGGGGTTTTTTCTACATTGATGAGTTATTGGTCTCTTGGAGTATCAATAATGTCTTAAATGCCTTATAAAACTAAAGCAATGCCACAATATAGTCGCCTTAATCTGAAATGTTCATAATAATTGCAGAAGTTAAAAGTGAAACATGACTGTCCTCTTCTGGCGAGTGAGTGTATTGCGCCTACAGTGTGTGGATTGCTTTTTTTGGACAAACTCTGAGCTGTATATTTTTTTATGTTTTATGTTGCATTTCAACAAATCATACACTACATTTCTATTCAAAAGTGAAACTTGAATTTGATGCAGACTTGTATTATATGGGATTCTGGGGTTTTTCTTTTGTCTTTTGTTTTCTAAATATTGCTGACCATGAAACACAAATACACACACGCACACACAAAAAGAAAAAAAATTGTTACTTAGAAATGTAAAATGTTACAGTCTAGTATGCCATTAACCTAACAATCATGTTTTTGGACTGTGGGAGGAAGCCGGAGTACCCAGAGAGAACCCACCATGTACAGGGAGAACATGCAAACTCCATGCAGAAAGACCCTGGGCCGGGAATAGAACCCAGAACCTTCTTGCTGCAAGGCAACAGCTCTACCAGCTGTGCCACTGGGCAGCCTCAGTCTAGTATGAATAAATATAATATATGTTGTGGCCACTTTGGGGCTTGCACACTCAGGAGAAAGACGGGAGAAAGGACAACCCTCAAAATTGCAACTGAAAATAATGAAAGTTTATCCAACAATATAAATGGAAAGGTTGGTGGAAGGAAAAATGTGATAGAAAAAGGTGCCCAAGCCACTCACCTGAACTCCATACAGAATCAGTGGATTGTTGTAAAGAAATAAGTACTTAGAACAGCCATGATATTTTGTGACTTACCATTGTTATGAATGTTGTCAAAGTTTTACCAATGACATACCGTTTCTGTATTACAGGTCTATATTTTATTTGTCTTGTTTTTTTATCTGATTTTTTGAGAAACATTATTTTAATTTCTTCCAGGCTACAATATTTCAAAATTGGAAATAAATTGTACAATCACTCTGTGTGTGATAAATCATTAACGTAAGATTCACTTTTGACATTAGTAATTAGTGCAGGACTCTGGCTTGTTAATTTGCTTACTTCTGAGTTCCATCTTGATGATTACTTACTTGATTGCTTAAAAAGTCTTTGTGTTTCCCAGCACACATGCATTTTCCAATAGAGACATAGTCTCTTATTATCCTACTTATTAGTATTCCAGGAGCAGATGGTGCAAAGCAAATTTTTTCCCTCCTATTCATAGAAACAAATTAATTTCTCCTCAGCACAACCACGTTGGTCAGAACCACAAATGGAAAGAACATAGGAACAATCACCAATTTGAGTAGGAGACTGTAGTACTCTAATTCTGCAAAAATGTTGGGGTTTTTTCATTACTTCTGGTTTTTAATCTGAGATTGCGCTCTGAAAAAATACAGCTTTCCATTGATCAAGGCCCACAGGGTTCTTGTCTGGTTACAGCTGTTGGTATAAACAATGAATATCTTTCATTCAGTTTAAGGAATAAAATATGTAGTCCTGGGAGCAAGCTTGCATGAACAGAGATAAGAACCCTCCACATTCTCAGACGCACTCCTTCAACCTCTGCCTCTGGGGTTTTGGTCACGAGGTTTATTCAGTCTCTGCCACAGCGCAGGCTTCTGTGCAGCTCCCTGCTCACTTCAGTGGTGAACTGAATCTCCAGTCTAAAACCTTTTTTACAATTATTTCTCATTCATTTGAAAAATATGATTACATTTAGATGATTTGAAAAAAGGTATTTTAACACGATGCTAATTTTTGTTAAATATTAATATTCCTCTGCATATTATGGTCATTTTAAGTTAAGTAAAAAAGTAATTTTCTTAATATATTGAATGAATGATTCTTTCAATGGTTGATGGAACCCTAAATAAACTGATTTTTTTTTTTTTTTTATCTCTTGTGTTATTCAAACTGCCTTGCAAAAGTATTCTGACATTTTTCCATTTTCTCATGTTACCACCAGAGACAACACTGTATTTTATTAAGATTTTATATAATAGTCCAAAAACAAAACAAACTATGATTTTATAGAAATTATTTAACTCACGTTAATTTGCCCATTGAACAAATCTTGCAGAGGTTACAGCCACAATTATTACACGCCAGATGAAAAGAAGTCTAGCAATAGAGACTGCTATAATATAAGCATCCTGAAGACAGCCTTTCAGGAGGAAGTGAATGACAATACGTGGTACGTATTGTCTGCAAGGATCAAAATGAAGGAAGAGGAGAGGGAAGAAGCATAGCAGTCATATGAACAGCTCATACATGGCTCTGTGCTAATGATTCCCACTGTGCCGTTTTTTTACTAAAGGCAAGGATTACCATTAAGACTGAGTCACATCTTCTCACATGATCCTGTTCACTGCCCAAGGTTTGAGCTGCACACAGAATGGTGCAGCTCAAGAGAATGGGGATGAAACAGGCAGTTGGCCGAGGTGCAGTCATGGGACAACCAGAAGACAAACTTAAACGTATAACAGAATCAATGAAGCCTCTTTCGAAACCCTGCAGGTCAAGGCAAGTTGCCTTTTTTTTTTAAACAGTGAAAGTCAACGATTTTTATTTATTATTTATTCAATGTAGTTTGCTTTGAAGGTTCCAAACTAATATATTGCACACAGAAAACTGAAAAGAGAGACGGGTGCATGAAAACCGTTGTATGTAGTAAATCAAAAGAGAATCAGCAGCCAGTCCTGGCATGCAGCCTTAAAACAGCAATTTCTTTCAATCTATTAAAACGTTGACCTATTGAATGCAAGGATGTTTCTTATTAAAAATAATCCTCAACAATCTATTTAAGCCTCGACTCAAAGATCAAAATAATTTATAAATATGCTCTCACAGTGCCCCTCCTGGTGTTTAAACATGCAGTAGATGGAGACGTAAGAATATAAAGTTAAAAGCTCTGACAGCCATGCCCAGAAGGCCTCCTACCATTTTTCAAATGCAACACGGGAACGGCTCATGCATAAGGAATGTGGTGGCATTTTTCTAATACATGAGAATGAGCTTAGCTGCCAGCTTTGTGTAATCCCGCCCGTCACGCCCCGATTATAAAACGATGCTACCCGACTGTAGTTTTGGTCGGCAACGTGAAGCACATGTGACCGGATTAAGGAACCATTTTACGCAGGAGAACTCTCCCCCCCCTTCCTTCAGAAAGATGCTGCATTGTTTCAGGCGCCTCCAGATAACATTTAAATGACTTACTTTGTGTGTGCGTATGTGTTTTTTCCGACAAAATAAAAGGTTGTGACAATTTTGTCCCCAGAACCGAACAAATAACTTTTAAAACAAATCCGTAAATATCAGATTCTGAAGCAAATGGTGACATTTTTGTATTTCTGTGAAACTAAAACACTGCATAGTATCAATGAAAAATATTCTTGCAACAGATGTGCTTTATTTGCAGGATATTTTCATCAGCAATGATAAGGATAGGCTTTAACTGTTAACAATTAAAAACAGGGGTGGATTGCTACTACAATGAGAGATCATTATACAAAAGAAACAGAAATCACAAGCATAGCCTGGCACACAAATCTGAATCATAAACTGGTAGCTTTGGGTGATTTTTCTGAGACATGAATGAAATCTTTTAAAATAGTTCAAATGGGAGCTGGATGTCATGGACCAACATCACCCACAGCTCAGCATACGCAACAAAAGTCATCATCATCTTGGTCTAGAAAACACTCAATCTCTAAAGTTGCGCTCTCTTCATTGTCTTTCCTCTTAAGCCAGTGATGTTGAAGATAATTTCTGCATCACTTTCCATATGCTTTATTACCAATGCATTTAACCGCTAATATGCAGATGTTTTAATTATTCACCACGTGTCTCTAGAACAGTTTCCCAGCATGCCCTCTTTCGCTAACAAGCCCATCGCTGTAGAGTTGTGCATACTCCAGTCATCAAGTGTTTCCAGAGTCAGCTCATTCTGGATTCGTCTCAACTCTTGCATGCAAAAAGGGTGAAAGTCATAAAAGTATGCAAGATCACCCGTTTATTTTGACATTAAAACCCCATAATTGGCAGAGGGGGCAAGAGGAGCTTTCTATATATTTTTCATCACTGCTTCAAAATGTGCATACAAACAATTGAGAAAAAATTATTGACAAGATTTTGTTTTGGTGCTTCGTTTGGAACAATCCCACAAGATCACGCTTCAACCCAGCTGAAAGGACAGTGGAGACGTTTACCGTTTCCATGGCACCGGGCTCACACAAAATGGTATATTTCAAACCAAATCTTTTTTTTTCCAACATAACAGGAATATTTTTAGCTGAACCTATAAAACACTTATTAATCTTTACTATTTTATTCTTTAAAATGCATGCCACCCTTTTCAGATTTTTATTTATATAAATATATTTTAAACCCATGTGTCATTTTCTCTACCTTCATTACTAAACTGTGTTTTGTGTTGGTCTGTCACACAGAAATGCACAAACAGCAGATTGTGTCTAAAACTATAAGCACTTAAAGAAGAAAAAGAGTTTTGTATTAGGAGATTTTGTTTTCTTTGTGAATGCCTTTTGAGCTTTAATGTCTCACATGCTCTAATGGGGAGGGGGAACAAAGAGAGGGGCTTTAGTGAGAGGTCAAAAGATCTCAAATATGACCTCTGTTTTTATAAACAAACACCAAGTTTTAAGATATTTTAAGTTATTTTAGAGTTTGCATTCTTGCATTTCTCATTAAATAAATGCTTTTTTTGTAAATATTTCCATCTGTGGCAGAGTTATAGCCAATTACGTATGCAGAAAGTAAATACCTTTTCTCATTCACCCTGGCATTTCTTTTTGTTTCTTTTCAGAAGTCACTCAATGACTTTTAGAAGAACAATACTCTGCATGACCGGATCACACTACCTTCCCCATTCTCCCTTAGGAAATATGATGTTATGTGAGGGAATCACGCGGGAGTCAGAAAATCCTGGTAGTCATGCGCTAATCCGGTATTTAAGGTCAAGGCTCCAGTGTTTTGGGGGGGAAGACAAGAAAGAGGCCTGCATGGGCGAGCAAAGAGGGGCAGTTTTTTTTTTACACTTACTCATATTGGCTGGAGCTCAGGTCTGCTGAAGTAATGAACTTTTATTCTTTTAGTAAAAAGTTAGGATTGTAATTTTACGGTGTAAAAAGGGTCATAAACTGAGTTAAAAGTAGAAGCACCCGTGCGTAAAATTCTGGTGACACCATGTTTTGGAGAATGTGGCCCTGCTGTGTTTCTATGCTGGTGTGTGCTGTGGTGGTGAGCGCCCAGTTCCCCAGAGAGTGCGTTACACCAGAGGGACTCAGGAGCGGACAGTGTTGCCCGGCGCCCCCCGGATTCCCCGGGGATCCGTGCGGTTTCAGCGCGGGGCGAGGACAGTGCGTGTTCATCTCGGCCGACGCGCGGCCACACGGGCCACAATATCCCCACGACGGTCGGGACGACCGGGAACGGTGGCCGGTCCGATTTTTCAACCGCACCTGCCAATGCACCGGGAACTTCAGCGGGTATAACTGCGGTCGCTGCAGACACGGATGGACCGGGGCCAACTGTGATCAAAGGGTTTCTGTCGGTGAGTTTCAATTAAAACAATATCATTTCTCTTTATTTAAAATCGACTGAACTTCTTTCATTATCTTAGATCAAATTAAACAATATGAAAGCATCCGAGGACCTAAATTGAATAAATGGATCAAAACATGATAAAGATAGCAGTACTAGACTCATAAATGTGAGTCTAATAGTGCATTTAAAACAAAGTTATCTGCAATTATTTGCATGTTTCAGTGATTTATAAAAACAATTGCATGTGTAAATTATGAATTAAATGTAAATATATTATCTGTTAAATAAAACACATGTACAGTGGCAGTTCTTGCATAAATTTTGTCCTGGTTGAGTCCTTCCGCCTGTGCAACCATACACAAACCTGTGCAGCTGTAGTCTGTCTTTATGTGCAAAACATCAAGAAGAAGTGACTTTTTTGTTTTACCAAATCTGCTTAAAACAAAAACGATTTGTTTGACTGATGTTGGGTCTTATTTTCACCATTAAAATAAAGATTTCAGAAATGAAAAATTTAATTTTATAGAAATTGTAATAACTATAGAATTGTCCATTTTAAGTTGAATCAAACTATTTACTGATGGTTTTGTACTTCTCCCTAATGTCAAAATGTTTTCTTTTCTTATTTGTTTACAAATAGGTAGAAGGTTTCATCCATATTCTAACTAGAATAACTTTAATAATTAGGCTTTGATCAGCCTCATTATTTAGAGTTTTGAACTAAATAACTAGTTTAATTTGAATAGATTAAATTCTATCCAAATTCCTTCTTTTTTTTTAAAGTGCAATAGCCCTTTAGTTTAGCACTGAATCTGAAAATACACTCAGATATTAACTTCAGCATCATTTTCATATTCTGGTTCCAGTTACCCAGGGGAGCCCACTTTCCATTGACTAGATATGCAACTAAGGAATGTTAAACATGTTTGGGCTGCAAACAAACGGTTCGGTCACCGTATGACACAGTGTCGCCATGGGCACCAAAAACCACCACTTCATGCAGTTATATCAGTATTTATTTGAATATGTCAGAGACATGTGAATTTTTGTCAGACTTATCCATCAAGTTTGTCAGCAGTTGTTGTACCTAAGATGACTTGTCTGCTGTTAAATTCTGGACATTCTGTGCTGAAGCTGGCAAATACTTTCAACAGCAACTTATCACATTTAAAGACAAGGCAATGTAATGTTGCCTGTTTTCATAAATATTGAGGTCAGCTGTCAATATTTGACTAATATGTGCATAAAATAGCAATAACCGCAACATTTTGTTCAACTCTCTTCACAAAATGGCATCAACTCGCAACTAAAAATGATCTTTTTATGTCCCTACAGTGAGGAGAAACGTGATGCAACTCAGCTCGGCAGAGAAGCGCGCCTTTGTGAACGCACTGAACCAGGCCAAGCGCACAGTGCACCCTGACCTTTTGATCGCGACGCGCCACTACTCGGACATCTTCGGCCCTGACGGGAACACCACGCGGTTTGAAAACGTCACAGTCTACAACTACTTCGTCTGGTCTCATTACTACTCTGTCAGCAAGACGTTCCTGGGCGCCGGGCAGGCCAGCTTTGGCGGGGTGGACTTCTCTCACGAAGGCCCCGGGTTCCTCACCTGGCACAGGTTCCATCTGCTGCAGTTGGAGCGAGACATGCAGGTGAGGAGGTGAAATTCATAAAACATATTAAATGATTACGGTCGGACACTACTTTGCTTTATTCATTCTTAGTGAATGCATCTTCAGTCCTCTGTATTTACCAGAAAATCCTAATTGACTTTCCAATGTTACGCCTTCATAAACAAGCAGCGAGCAAAATGCTACTATAAACAATCCATGGGCTTTGGTTCCACTGAATTTACACGCCATCTTTTTCCTGAAACAATAAAATCTTGAGTGAGAAGGGTTTTCTTTTTTGAAAATACAGTACCAGACATTTTTAATAATCCCTTTCACAAGCGGTGGAAAATAGGGCTGGCATGTGGAGCTGAAACCTTGGCAGAGTGCAGGACTCCAACAGAGAAACTCTATCCTTGTATCCTGTGCAGGTTTGCTGCTTGAGCTCCTTAATTAGGGGCTTTTGTTCAAACCTGGCAAAGCAGAGTTGGAGAAAAATTTAATTTGGGAAACACTGAAGCTTTCTATCCTACAAAAACATGAGAAAAACAAAAAACTAAATTTGAACCGTGTGAATGTTTCTTATCTGCTTTAAGGGAAAATATGCCCTCTTTGATGTGCTATTTTCCTACTTTTCAAGAGAAGAGGACCTTAAAATCAGAATGTTGATGGCCTATTTCTAGTTTTATTAAAGCTGCAGTAGGTAACTTTCATAAAAGTATGTTTTTTTTTAACATATTTGTTAAAACTGTCTTAACAGTAGAATGAGAGAAAATCTGTGAAAAAAAGAGCTCCTCTGCTTCCTGTCAGTGGTCCTACAGAAATCTGCAGAACCAACGGTTCTGGGTCTTTTCACTGTCAATCACGCTTGTGTAGGCTCCCTGCTGTTCTATAAGCCCTCCACCATAGCGGAGCCTCTGGTGAATGCACAGGCTAGTAAGCAAGACCACCGATCAGTCATTTCTGACTAACAAGTCTGTTTTTTAAGGCATCTCAATCTAAAAATGCTTTTCCAGATACTGTAAATCACAAATTTAGAATATAGTAATTATCAATTTATGCAGTTACTGCCAGATAAAAATTATTTTTCTCTTAATCTGCCAGTCTGAGCATAATACAACAAAACCTATTGCAACTTTGGACTCCGTTTCTGCCATGCAGGACATGCTGCAGGATCCGTCCTTCGCCCTGCCCTACTGGAACTTTGCCATCGGCGGGAACGCATGTGACATCTGCACAGACGATCTGATGGGAGCCAGGAGCAGCTTTGACATAAATTCTCTAAGTCCCAACTCTATCTTCTCGGAGTGGAGGGTCGTTTGCGAGAGTGTTGAGGACTATGACACGCTGGGAACCATCTGTAACAGTAAGACAAGTGTTTCTGACCACGCTAAATTCTCTTTACTCTTTCAGAAGAGAACAAAAAGTGTGCAAATGACGACCCCAGTGGTTAGTTTTTCTATTCTCTATCAGGCACAGAGACCTCTCCCATCAGGAGAAACCCAGCAGGAAACGTCAACAGGCCCATGGTCCAGCGTCTCCCAGAGCCCCAGGACGTGGCCGACTGCCTACAAGTTAGCACCTTCGACACGCCACCTTTCTACTCCACCTCCTCTGAGAGCTTCAGGAACACAGTTGAAGGTGAGTTAGAGCTCAGTGATGTCTTAGTCTTTACTACTTGTACATAATATGTCACTATAATGCCTCCCATGTTGTTTTGTTAGGCTACAGCGCCCCCAAGGGGAACTACGACCCCATAGTGAGGAGCCTCCACAACCTGGCTCACTTGTTCCTGAATGGAACCGGAGGACAGACGCACCTGTCTCCCAACGACCCCATCTTCGTCTTGCTACACACCTTTACAGACGCTATATTCGATGAATGGCTCAGGAGACACGGTCCAGGTGCCATATCAACTAATTCTGATATGTAGTCTATGCATGTTTAGTATTTCTTTCTCTTACTTGGGTGTTTTCCCAACAGATTTAGCTGTGTATCCTGAAGAAAACGCCCCTATTGGTCATAACAGGGGTTACAACATGGTTCCCTTCTGGCCTCCTGTGACAAACGCAGAGATGTTTCTGACTGCCCCCGAAAATCTGGGTTACTCTTATGAAGCTGATTGGCCAGGTATGCCAAATTCCTTTTAATTTTTTACTCTTGTAGTTTCTTGTAAAAGCACATCAACGTTTTCACATTTTGCCACTTTGCAACCACAAAATGTGTAATTTATTGGGATTTATGTTAAATCAACAAAGTCAGGTGGCATTTTGGTATTCAAGAAACACTGTCTAAAGCAGAAAACAGAGGTTATTGCCCTGAATCAAAATGAAACACAGTGGTGGCAGTTTTATGCTGCAGGTGGGTTTTTGTTTCGCAGGGAAGTAAAGATCAATGGAATTAAATACCTCTGGAAGAAAACCTGTAAGTGCCCGCAAAGTATTTGAGACCTTGAGACTGTAACTCCGAAATGTATGGAACTGTTCAGATCAAAGCATCTGGTAGATTGATCCAGGACATAAATCCAATTAACAATCAGTAGCAAGACTTAAAAAAGTATTTCTATAGATGCCCTCTATCTAATTTTATTTAATTTAAGCTATTCCACAAACGTGAATGAGCTAAAATATTAGCTTTAAGACGTGCAAAGTTGGTGGAGACATTTGTATCAACTGGAAAATAGGAGTACTTGATTACATTAAATAGTATTAGAGTAAAGCAGATTTTTATTTGCAAAGAAAATAAAAATCCCAAAAAGTAGGTTACGTGTTCTTCTCATTGCCTTCTGTCACACAACATCAAAATAAAATACATTGAAGTTTGTGGTTATAATATAAAGATTTTGGCTATATAAAGTACATAGAAAGTAATAATCATCTGCTTTTGTCCCTCTAGGCACACCTTTCTCTCTGACTGAAATAATAACCATAGCCATAGTGGCCGCCCTCGTGTTGGTGGCACTCATCTTCGCAGCAACCACGTGTGCTGTGCGTGCCCGATCTCACAAGATGGAGGGCCACCAGCCTCTGCTCGGGGATCAGTACCAGCGCTATGACGACGACAAAGGCCAATCTGTAGTCTGAGATCACAGCCCCACACGTGTCTTTTCTCCTGATTTTTCCAACAACAAAGCAATGTTGTTCTGTTCCCCATAAAAAATGGAAATCTTGCAGCGTGTATTCCCAGTCCCCTAAAAAGTTAAGATTCTTAACTCTGTACTTATGTTGCTTTGCATTGTGCAATCACAGCAACTTTTACTACGCATTGAGGTTTTTTTTTTTATGAAAACCAGTAAAATTCATGCCAGATGATGCCCTGTCAAATAATGAGGAAAGAATTTTAAATTAATTTACTGTCCAACCTATTAAATGGTGTACAGTGTAATTGTAATATGCACTCAAAGGTTTGTCAGAAACACAGCTTTTAACAATCTCTGCCAGTGAGAAACTAGAATGTCCACGTAAGGGAGCCGTAATGCCCACAAGGAGGTGCTGTTGTTCAATTTCTAAGAATCTTGCTTGTGCAGAATTTACTGAGTTGCACGTCGTTTTTTACACCTTATTTAGCTAAATGATGTATTACAGTTGCTAATAAAAAAAACAAGAGGTAATTAAAAGGAAATTAAGTCAAAAGTGTAATGTCTGTGTTTATTTTTTACTTAAAAATGTTTTGACTTTCATCTCTCTGATGATTCTGCTTGTGATCTACAAGTTATTAAAAATCTGTTGAAATCAAAACCTTTCCACTTTTGATAAGTCTATCCTTAGTGGTTTTCTAATATGCGCCTTATCTAAAGTGGCCTAAATAAAAAATGAAAAGAGAAGCAGAAATTATATTTTCATTCATTTTATTCTTAGTCATCTTTCATCAATATAGAATACTTCCTTTCAGGTTTTACTGGCTGAACAGCTGCTGTTTTAAAGCAGGGGCTTTAAATACCATTAATAATGACCCATTTTGCATCTTATATCAACACAATGCAGATGTTTAAAGAATATATTGTCCAGTGCTGTAATTTATGCACTGCACACCATCCAAGACAAAAGAAAACAATATTAGCCTTAAAATCCTTGATTTTTTAATTACTTTCATGAGAAGAATTTTAGCTTAAAAAAAACTGTTTTAAGAAATCTTAAAAGCCTAAATAAGGCAAAACAAAGCAGTTTTTAAGTTTTAACCCACTGAATCAGCACTACCAAGAAACAGCATTTAATAATTGTCCTTTTCCTAGGTTATAATTAACATAACCTAATTAGGTGGTTTTACAAATAGAATAAAGATCTAAAAGTTCAAAGTTTGTTTTAAAGAATCAGTAATACTGTAAATATATTCAGTCCAAATTGGATTTGCCAAGTTTTGCAGTGATCTCACTTATAGAGACCCACAATTAGTTGACCATATCGGCCTAAATATGTTTCCTATTAACTAAAAAAATAGCTGTTTGTGATACATAAAAACTCAATACTTAAAAAAAGATATCTTTTGTTATATTTTTCACCTGTGCAATGCATGCTGGGAACAACCCTGTACTGGAATTTACAGAGTAAATGCAGGAAGTCTAACTTTACCTTAAGTATTTATCATATTGCCTTTGACTGGTGTAAATTTAGACAATGCCACAGTGTGTCGCTGTTGGCTGTAAATAAATATAAAAAATTAAAAAAATAGTAAGGTCATCATTTCCCATCTGAAAAAAAGAACGTGAGACAGAGCCGAACACAACTTTCGAAGAACCTGCATCTGTGCCATCAACATTTATCTCCAGAAGATTTTGAGTCATTTGTACAAGCAAAACTGATGAAGGCTCTAACAGGTGGTCGTTAGCCTCACTAGCTAACACCAAGTGCCATGCCAACTGTCTTCACCCACAAAGAACCTAAACCCCACTGCCAGCTAGTGAGCTGAAAGACGCTGGGAGAGGCAGGAAACGCTGGAAGCTCTTTTCAATGACAACGCAGCTATTGCTACTGTCAATGGTCTGGAATGTAAAAACCAGGCCCCCAAAACCTGACCCTAGATAGCTGTTACCTGATCGAACACAAAGCTACTTACATACGGGATCATAAACTCCAACCAGAGCTACGTGTCAGTCATTGTTTCATTTGTGAAGCTAAAGGTGACAACAGCCACACAAACACCAGCTTCAACCGCCGATACTTTCCTCTTGGTTCTCCTAGTCTTGTGATTTCAACATCCCCATCGATTTCAACGAGCTCTGGTTCAAACTGAAAAGGCTTAACAACCTTATTCATTGGCTGGACTGAGGTGGCAGAATCGGACCAAGCGTAAGTCATTTACCCAGAATGCATTGCAGCGTAAACAACATGACATCCGTGGGACAATATATTGATAAACTGTTTTGGAGAATGCGAGCACTGGAACATAAGTCAGCTGCGTATTGAGGAGTGCAATTATTTTGGATTTTAAACTTTTTGACCAAAGGTAGACAGACCCATTAAAATACGGAAATAGTCTTTTATTTAATGTCAAGTGGTCACAAGAAGCCCATGCACTATTTGCATATTTTATGTATTTATCTGCACTGTTTCTAGGTAGAGAAAGAGCTACACGGAAACACTGACTCCTAAGTTCACATTGTTCATAAAGCGTGTTCTCCCCACCCCAGGGAGAGAGGTGTAAGCGGCAGCTCTTACCTGGCGGGTGTCTGGTTTCAGAGACAGCCCTTCTTGTAATGGGAGTGTCCTCAGAGAGCATGCTGGTGTTAAACTGTCCTCCTACTGGTTACAGGCTTCAATGGGAGAACTGCTGGTGTGGCTGTAGATCACAGACGAGTTATATTTGACTTTCTGAACAGCCACAGCGCCTCAGTTTAACTTGCACTAAAGCCGCACCGTGAGAGCACTTACTGCGGGTTTTCTGTGAGAGTGACGATGGACGAGGAGCGCAGCGGCTCTCCGGACTTGACGGACATAGAGACCAAGTTGGGCCGAAAAGTTCCGGATGGGCTCGTTCGGTCGCTCGCGGGAGGGAGACGCAGCGACAGGCACGAGCACAAGTCAGCTGCGCCTCACTTAGCCAACTGCAAATTCTGCGCAAATTCAATGGACCTGAAGAGACTGCAGGGTAAAATGCTGTTCCTGAGACAGGAGATGGTGAGCACAGAACTTTTTCTCCTGATGTTTTTAAATCAAACTTCCTGCATTAAAACGAGTCTCATTTTAATGAGGCATAACACTGTAACCTATTTTTTGTTTGTAACTTACTTAAAGTAACTTTTTTGTTTGATAAGTCAAACAGTTTTGGTTAGAGAAGTTTAATAACAGAAAAGTAGCAAAGACAAAAAAGCTTAAATATTCGTACCATTTGTTGCTAACTCAAACCTGAGCTATGTTGTTAAGAGAAATGAAAATAATAATTCAATAATTAAAATATATTTCTAAATAAATATAGGGGCTGTCTTCCAGTCAGCTGATGGGAGTGCATAGCAACAGGTGGAGGAAGGGCTGTGATGCATTACTGTGTGCTGTTTTCACCAGTGATACTACAGTCAGCAAGACAGAATAGTCTGCACTAAAACCAATACAGCATTCACCCTTTAAAAAAACTTATTGGGACATGAACAGCAGTGGCAGGCCTGCTTCTTTTCTAGCAGAAATTATATTGTTCATAGAATTTCTTTAACCTTTCATGGCAATATCTAAGATTTTGTTGTTATTAATCAGTTTTTATTTTTATTTTAATAACTTCATTTTTAACTTGCACAAATGATCAGATGGTTTCATTTCTGCTAAAATAATATGTTTTGAGCAACAACCTTTTTAATATGTGTTACACACATGGACAATCATTCTGTAAAAGCAAGAAAACTTCATTTTCTTTATTGTGTAATGTGGTTAGATGTTTGTATTAAAATGAAAATAGCAATAAAAATGTAACATAATTATAACTTCATCTTAGCCACTATAAGAATACTTTCTGCCTTTTTGTTTTTAATAAATGTAGTTCGATGATGTGATAAATTTTTTATCTCTTATGTTTTGTTTTAAGTACACCTAGAGATACTTATTCCATATAGTCTACATGGACGCTTTCCCAGACAGCTGAAGACTGTTTTGACTGACTAAGGTCACAAAAGGCAATAGGATTCCTGAGCAGATGGTCTGGTTGACCGGGTTTTTACTCTGTGAAGCAGCCGTGTAAGATGACCAGTGGACTCTTCTGGCACTACAGAGATTGTGTTGTTAGGATTTGATTTATTATGATGTCAGGGATAATATTTCACTTGCAATTATCTCAGTTGGCCTATTCCACAGGACAAACCCTCAAAAATCCCAAGCAGTCATTGCTATACAGAGTAAACAAACCAATTAATTTAGAAACAGCGTAAACTCGGGATGCTACGGTCTAAAACAGATGTTGATGGAAAGTTTTCCACGGGTTTGCAGGAACAGAGACGGGCTGTCGTGTCCTGGTGGCTGGATGTAACAGCTGCCCATTTGTTGTTTTTCATTCACCCTGATTTTCACCCACAGACGGGGGAATCCCTGTAAAACACTGCAAAAATGCAGTCCACTTCCACCCACACACACACACACACGCAGTGGCACGGTTTGTCATGCCAGAGAGTTCAATCAGTGGTCGCTCTGTGTATGGCTGCCATATCATTCATTATCGTGGATGGAAACTGCTAGTGGTCTGTGCCACGTAGTAAGGGCTGATAGTCTAGACAAAACAGCACCGACTGTTCCAACCATGAGAACACTAACAGTTAAGAGTAAACAAAACAAAAAAAGAAAAATCAGCCACCAACTGCATCTGCTTATTACAAGATCTAAGCTGAGCTCTGCAACTTGATTCAGTGTTTGGTTAGTAATAGCCATGGCGATGGTTTTGTTCGTCCTGCCTTTTTTTCCCTTCTAAATATAAGGAACCCAGATAGTTGGGGGGAAGTTAAGTCACTGTAAATAGAGTGGAGTTGAAAGTCAAGATTCTGCACTGATTACTGTTTATTTTTTGGGTTTTTTGCCAATACGTGTTCTTCAAATTGACATTTTTCTTATTGTTACAACAGAATTTTGGCAATTTCTTTGTTTATGAATCATCTATCTCATAAGTGAGGCTCAAGGTCAGTCCACCACTTTGCCAACAGGCATGCATATTTCTTACATACTTGTCCTGATGTCCTTTCTTGTTTTCATTTCATACCCATCAACAAGCGTTCTATTATACTTACGCACTTAAATCACTAAATATGAGATTCGGTTTATCTCATATTTAAATAGAAAATATTTTATTATTTTCTGAAAACTTTTTTCTGCCAGCTGTTGACATTTATTTTTCTGTTCTGGATCAGTTCAGTCTTAGGATAGATTACGGCTCCTGATCAAAACAAAACTAACCATACTGACAATAGATATTGACTTTTAACTTCTGTTAGTAAATGAACAAATGTGAATGCATTGTATCAAATGGAAACAACATTATTGATTAGAATTAACCCACATTTTCCTGACTAAGATTAGCATCAAGTGTGAGATTCGAGTTGAATTGGACATTCAACAAGCTACAAATATCTGCATGCAGAATTTATATGCAACACACTTAAACACATTATTCATCCAAATCTTACAACCAATCAATTCTTTGTGATTAAGATATGCAATAGATTTGTACTGACTCCTGTGATTAAATATATATTGTGCAGCTCAGACCTGCAGGTTTAGATTTTGACCAATTCCATTTTTTTCCCCTTGGGAATAGAACATTAAACATTGAGGTGTAAGTTTGTGTTTATACGCCATGTTAAATTACAATGTTCTATTCCCACCTTGCAGGCAAACCTGCGAGCCATCGACGTGAAGCTCATGCAGCAGCTCATGTCGATCAACGACGGCATCGAGTCCATCCGCTGGATGATGGAGGACAAAGGGGATGCAGCGAGCCAGGACGGCAGCCTGACGGGCAGCTTGTACAGCCTATCGGACAGCCAGGACGGCTCCTCCCTGCGGGGCAGCTTCAGCAGCCTGAACGATGGAAACGGTGACGGCCTGGATGGCCTGTCCGTTGGCAGCTACCTGGACACTCTGGCAGAGGACCTACCTGGAGACTCCTCCTCGCCCACTGACCTTGACCGTTTAATGGATAAAGCTGTAATCTCCGGTGAATCCTTCACCAAATCGCCGCTGAAACTCAGGGTTGAATCAGACGAATACTACTGCTTTAGATAATAGTGGTAAGATAGACAAAGACTACTGAGATATATGGAAGAAAAAAACTCTCCGTTGTCCTTTTTTGACTTTTTTTTCTCCCAGGTTTTAGAAGACGTGGGCATGTTTGGGAATGTTACTTTTTCCTCTTGACACCATTTTCCTGAAGTGGATTAACAAAACCTGAAAAAAAAACTTTTTCCACCAAATGTCACAAGATGCAAGAGAAATCCTCTCTGTAGCAGTGAATGCGTAATATGTTTATTAAAAAAAAAAAACAACTCAGAAGGTGCAGAGTTACTATGATTATATTTATTGTTAAATTACCCTGTATGTCTGTGGTTTCCATCTAAAAACAGGTTGAACAAAAGTTGCACATCAGAACAGCAGATTTTCCTCTCCTTCTAAGGAAAACTGCTCTCTCTGAGAAAAACCAGCGGGTTTGCAGCCGATTGGAAAATTGGACATTTCATGCTGAACGATTCGAGTAGTTTAACTCTTTCAAGTGGCAAAGTTATTAGTTTTGAACTTCAAAGCAAGTGCAATTTTCTTCCATGCCAAATGCTGAGCGCCACCTACAGCACACGATTTCCAGTTTTATTACTTTAACTGACTGGAGTTAATAAAGCTTTTGGCCTCCAGTGAATGTTAGTGGTAGCTTCAGCATGTAGTCTTATTCAAAGCCTGACTGAAAACCAAAGAAATTTCTCTCAGAGGTCATTTACACCTCAGGCTAAACTGCATTTCGGCACCAGATGAGAGATTTGTTATCTGTGTGTGAAACACACGCTCGCTTTGAGGGCACATTGTTGTTGTCTCGGCTTCTGATCAGGTTCTTTGTCTGTAAAATTGCTTTTGTTGATTTGTTTTGACATTTTTGCCTGCTTTTGAAGCCGGCAAAAAGAAACGTTTTATTCAATGTTGCTAATTTTGTTGAGAAAATAAAATAATATATTGTTTTTGTTGTTTTGCTCCTATATTTATGCCCCAAATAACTGATTCTGTGACAATACAATACATGATTTGTATTGTATTGTTACAATACAAATCATGTATTGTAACATGATGAATACAATACATGTTTCTTTGCATGAATTGTAAGAATACATGTTTGAAGTAAGATTAAAAAGAAATAAACATCTGAAAATGAGAGTCTGGAAAATTGTGGTGTATCGAAATGGAAACACTGGAGATTGCCTGAAGTTGGAAATTTCATAGCATTCTTGCTACTTAAATATAATCTTTACAGATCAGGCTCTCTTGAATTGATCAGCCTTTGCTGCGCCTCATTGCTGTATCTCATTAGTCATTTAACAATTCAAAAATAAGAAATGAGACAAAATTGGACTTGAAATGCCAGCCATGCAGAGCATTTTATTTTTTAATCTCTGAAGGTATTCTCATCTCAAATTCTGTTATTTCTTCCTTGTCTTTCTTGTGATAATTTCAGTTCCAGATGCAGAATACAGGAAATAGTAATGAACATTATATGAAATATGAGAACCGGGCCAGTGAATATTGAGTTAGTTCTTAGACAGGGATCTGGCATCCAAATAAGTTTCTTCGGCCTTTGCTTCATCATAAAGAGCTCTTCTAAATTGGAACAAAGTATTTGCAACAGATCAGTAGTTTTTATGAGTTTCAGTCGTCTTGCGTTAAATAGAGTGTTCACAAAAGCAAAATTGCACATAAACACTAGTTGCATTTGGTCCAGACGGGTATAATCACTTTATCCTGGAACACTAAGCATACTTGTAACTTTGTCTTTGTCCATGAGCAAAGCAGCTTTATTTGGTTTTATGCTTCCTTTCCTTATCTCTGCCTCCCAGGGGCTTTGACAAGCTTAAGCTCTGTCAGGCTGACCCGGGCCAATAAACCAAAAAGAGCTCAGTGAACGGCGTGCGTGGACCTCCTTGTCAGCACTTCAATTAAAAGCACAAAAAAAGCTGCTCTGAACTTGCCTGAATGTCATGTCCAAACAGATGCAGCTATGCACCGGCTGACTAATATTCCCTTAGTAGAAAAGAAGCATAAAGCCGAGAATACATGCAGCCAGTGGCCGTGAAATAATTGAGACAGTCAGAACAGGTTCTGTCAGTCGGTGCTGTGAAAGGTCTGAAGCAGAATTCCAGAGTCTTACACGGTACAATAAACACGAACAGAGAGTGACATTTTGGGCGTTTTACCGGCACTTTAGGTGTACATTAACTGAACTGTTTTAACGACTAAAACAAGTTTTGTTGTGGCACTAACTGTCTTCTGAAGAGCCCAGACAGTCAGTAATGCACAATGCTGGGCTAAAATGTCGATATTCTCCTTCATTATTGTACATCTTGGTTTCCAAGAACATCTTATCTTTTAAAGTAGTTCTGAGGAACAGCTCTCTAGGCTTTTTGAGGGTCATTCAGAGTTTCTCTTTGAACATTTAAGAAAAAAAACAAACTCTGGCTTATCTTTGTCCTTTATGCTTGAAGAAGCAATAGGTGAGTGTCAAGTGGCTGAACCAACATATAAACCCTTTAAAATGTTGGTCAAAGGTCTGGTCATAAATACACAGCGAAAATCTTTGAAAGGCCTCCAGAAAGGCTGAAAAATTATCCCTAGGCTCTAAAACCTATTAAGTAAAATTCTAAGAAAATAGCTTAACCTTTTTGTTTTCTAGGAGTAAGGCTGAACATTTGAGCATTTCACAGAAACATTTGTCTACTTCTGCAAAACATCTCAAGTTTCATCAAGTTGGATGGAGAACATCTGATAACAGCAACAAGTTGTGCTATAACTTCTCTATTGTACATAGAGAAGTACAATAGAGAAGTTGTATTTCTCTATTGTACTTTGACTGGGCTCTTCCAATACATGAATATCCATCCATCCATCCATCCATCCATTCTCTAAACACCCTTGTCCCTTAGTGGGGTTGGGAGGTGCTGGTGTCTATCTCCAGCTAACGTTCCAGGCGAGAGGCGGGGTCACCCTGGACAGGTCGCCAGTCTGTCGCAGGGCAACACAGAGACACACAGGACAAACAACCATGCACACACACACTCACACCTAGGGAGAATTTGGTGAGGCCAATTAACCTGACAGTCATGTTTTTGGACTGTGGGAGGAAGCCGGAGTACCTGGAGAGAACCCACCACGCATGCAGAGGGAGAACATGCAAACTCCATGCAGAAAGACCGGGGCTGGGAATCGAACCCAGAACCTTCTTGCTGCAAGGCAACAGCTCTACCAACTGTGCCAGTGGGCAGCACTAAATTAATATCCTTTGACCAAAATAATTTTTTTGCGCCTCTGGCTGCATGTGTGGAGCCGTTGTCCCGCTGGAACTTGAATCTCCTCTTCTTCCCCATCAACCAGGTTTCTTCCAAAATTGCAGATCCCTGGCCGAAAGCCAAATTCTTTGTGCCTGTTGAAAAAAAAGAAGAAACATCACTACATTATGATGCTCCCACCATCAACTGTAGGTCATGGTAATGATGTGCAGGGCTAAGGGCTCCTCCACCTCTTTATGAATTGATTTCCTTTGGTTTGAATCCATTCACACCACTTTCTTCCACATGTTTCCCATCGCCCCTTCAATGTTTTAGCAAAACAGGCTTTGAGATAGAAAATGAGGACAAAAGCCAGACATTTGAAAGAAATATTCAAAAGACACATAGTCACTGTTTTGTATGTATACTTCAGAGTAAAGGTCTTCCATCTTCGCTATCAGCAGCTATACTCCCCCCAATCTAAAGTTCTGTGACATCCCGGCTGTATGGAGAGCAAACAAGCACAAATCAACTAAAATTTCTTAAGTTCAGAAGCAAAATGTTACTGAGCAAAGCAAAAAAACAAGGCTTTAGTTATCCTCTCTGTTAACCCTGCATATTCGCTTCAGCACCAGTAATTACACAGTCGTACAATCAAGCCATGACTCCGAGTGCAGATCCATTTGCCAAATTAGTCACAGAGGTTGGACCCATGCCACACGATGAAGGGAAACGGATACTGTTTGGTATCTGGGAAACTGTCACCATGCTACCAAATGAGGTTATGGGATATGGGTTATTGGAGTGGGGTTTTATGTGGGACATCAAACGAGCCGAAGACAAAGCAGGCCCCTCAGACAGGAAGCCACAGATTCAGAATATACTAACTATGAAATTGCTTCAGTCTGTTTTAATTTGTCTCACCCTCGGTAAGATTGCATCTTATTCCAGAGCTCTGTTCGATTTTCCAACGACTTTCAATAATAAATAAACTCCTGATTCCTGTGAACATATCTGCTGCGTTCAAGGTTTTGTCCCAAGTACTTTGAACTGAAGAGTAAATGATTGTGAAGCCAGTGTGTTCACTGTTTTAAAGGACACAGAAAATTTGAATTTTTTACCTCCTTTATTGCATTTCCAGAGCTGCATGTTGAGGATTTTTATGAAGCAGTGGAAAAGGGAAATATCTTGTTTCAACCAGGAAAAATACGTAGCTGTACACCAAGCCTTGCCTTACCCTGAAGTCCATTTTGTTTGCTATTTAGTGATGTTGAGAGCATTTCTTCTCAGGGCTAGCAAGTAGCTTTCATTAAATTATCGCTCGACTTCTTCCCATCAGGAAAACATTCATTATGAGAAAACAGTCTTCAGGGAGCAGTTGTTGGCCATCTCCCAAGCTGTGAATCTGAGTGCCACTTCTAGAGAGGCTCATTAAACTCTGCTCCTCTTGGGAACCAATGTATTCAGATGGAGCAGGGGGACGCTTGAAACTCTTCCTGCTAGTAAAAGAAAAAACTTCAGAGGTTCAGTCGGCTGTTTTAAAGGACTCAGCGGAGGTTTAGATTGAACCCACGGTGAAAGCTTCTGTAAACACAACAAGAAGCATCCGAGAATGTCGAGGCAGCTTTGTTTTTTAATAATTATAATTTACATAAGCTCCATGTCAACTTCCACCTTCATCAAAATTTCCGTCCCACTTTTCGTACTCGTATGCCACCAGTGTTGCACTCAAATGAATGATCTCTGCAGACATTGACCCCAGTCAAACTAAGCTAACCCTGAGAAATCTCGTCTTGGACGATAATATTCATATATTCACTGAACCACAATTCCTGATGGATCAGTAAATCGATGAGAATCAAAGTGGGTGTAGCAGAATTCTTTCATGCATACTATAAAGAAAATACAAAAACAGATTTGTATAGTTTTCCAAATTTCAGAAACGTAATAGGCTTCCATTCATTGAGATTAATTTGTTTAATGTTGTTATTTGCTGTAATGCTTTTGAATTTAATAAGGTAGCATTTCTTTCTAGTGAAAATCTTGCTATTTTTTTCTTTTTTAGTCTAACCGTGCTAGCTTAGATTTTCTATGTTAAATTAGAAGCACAACAAAGTCCTTGTTACACGCAGATAAAATTGTGATTAATTAATTTTGCAGCCAGCTGCTGTAGCGAGCTGATTGCCACAGAGCTAACAGATAAAATGAAGATGAACTTGTTAGCATTTTAGCAAAGATAAGCAATTTTGAAGTTATCTGTGCTGTCTTCAAAATTAGCATTGAACTTCTGTGTCAATGAGTATTTATAGAAGAAATATAAAAGAAGACCCAGATGGTAGGGTGGAAGCTAAACGTATTCAAATTCTCAAATCTCAAAAGATTTGAAAATTTGACCAACATAATTACATTATTTTTAAAAACATTTTTTTTTTAAGTCAAACACATTAGCTCCCTTAACCAAATTAATAAACGTTTAAATGATTTTGGGTTAGGGACTGTAGCCCTCCTGCTTTGAGTAAAGGCTCTATAGGCTTAGCTAAACAGTTAACCTACTGTTAGTACACGGTCCAGCTAGCTAAGGCAGGAAGTTAGAAATGTTTCACTTAAAAACTCTTCAGGGGCCTCAAGGTCACGAGGATGTTCAAGAATTTGGCACTTACAAAATTGTTTTTATAAACTCGATCTGATTACTATTAATTTATGTTGCTGCTAAATGAAAAATCACTCATGCGCTTCAGTGCTCTTGAGTGTTTTTGCCAGTCAAAGAAGATATTTTAAATCAGAAAACAGTGGGAATATCTCTGCCTATAAAAATAAATCCGTCATTTTCCAATCTAAATGTCTGTCAGGGTTTGGAAGCACAAGGACACATCTATTAGTTTCATGATTGCGAGGCGCAAACAGAATCTCGTGCTAGCTGTGAAATACTCTTTTGTGAAGACACAAACCGGTGCAGCCAGTTTTACACCATGACCACAGCTAATGTCAACACCAGACAAACATTATGAAGCTTTCCAATGAATAAAGTTCGTTCTAAGCTCTTGTGGTTGGAAAAATTTACTCATCATTCGTCACAACACTAATCTTTAACCTTAAATCTACATTCACCTGTATTTCCCTTTCAGGAAGAGTAAAAGTCACGCATCATAAGTAATTACTGTTGGATCAACGGTTATCCCTCCATTGCTCATTCTGTCATTGTGTAGATTTGAGCTGCAACGCTGTACCTTTAAAGGCCTTTTTGGACGGAGTGCCTGTTCCTGATCACAGCCGGAGCTGTTGATCCAGCCTGAGATTAAACAGTAAAACACTTCAGCCGGGAACCTTTCGGCAAAGATAGAGTAGGGAACAAAACAAACCTTTACTTCATTTGATAAACCCGTTTCAGTCCTCATTTCCTGGCGTCCTTTCCACGACTATAATAGGAATCGAAGGCAGCAGACTGTGACGCTGGAAGAACTTCTGCTTTACTTGTTCACAGCGAAATTTAGACCAGTGATAGAAGGGAAAAAACTGCTTTTGTGTTAAGGTTATGAGATTTTATTTTTATTTTTTTGGCCATTTCAATTGAGAAAATAATCTGCTGTGTGCTCAACTATCCCCACATTAATTATTTAGAACCCAGTATGGTATGGTAAGCTCTCCTGACAATGGGCCTAAAGTTCAGCAGCCTTATGAAATGTTTCCTGGCAACAAGATGACCCTGCCATAAAAGGGAGACAATTGATCGTGTCATTGGCAAACACATTCGTTCCTTCTGAAAATAATTCCCTGTGGAAGAATGGTCCTTAATTACCAGAACTCCCCTTTACGTTTAAAGAGTGCAACTTGCGGTCACGGAGGAAACCGCTATGTTTTTTTGAATTAATGTCATGAAAAAAAAAATCTTCGCGGTAAAGTAATTTAGAAATGTGACTAATCTGCTGAATATTCGCTCATGTTGCTGTTTTGATTGCATCAATCCTTTTCCATGAATGTTAGTTTCAGTTTTAAAGTGATGTTTGCTGGCTCAGCCCACAGAATTTCTCCCAAATTCCCATTTCAAAAGACATCCTGCCATATACGTTCAGGAACACTCTTCAGCTATTTGGTTCTCCTCCATCATTTTTGTGCTCATTATCCCCAGAACAGCCGATTTCCTGCCACTAGCAGGAAATCTCAACCATTTTCTCAACCATTCTGTCTGCACTCCCTCATTAACTGTCATCTCTAATGTAAAAGAGATCTGAACCTCTTGGGAAGAAGCAAACACTGTGCTCCCCTGTTACTGTCTGCCTTCCCAGGGCACACCAGGAATTCATCAGTATTTGAAATCCTATATGTATAATTTATCGCCAGAAATGTATTTTCAGCTACGACTGACTTCAGTTCTTGAAAAAAGTTCAAAATCACTGTAACAGCATTGTGAATATTTTACTCTGTGGTTTAAAGCAGCCATAATATCTGAGTGAGTGATTAGGATGCAAAACTGGCAACGTTTCATTGACAGCCTCCCAATATTCCCATTATAGAAACCTGATTAAAAAGCAGGATCATGTCTGTTTGAGTAGGATTTGAAGGATCTCTACTGTTGCTCTGACTCAGGGAAGTTTAAAGAATGCCTTTGTGCAAAATGAAAGTGACCCTGTCTGCTTTTGAGCGATTTTTAAAATCTTTCCTTAGCCTAACAGGTGATCTGAATTTACATAGTCATTTTCTAAGCACACTGATCACTCACTCCGCTTTAAGGTCACATTTTGGTCACAATAGCAAATAAAAATATTGGTTGCCACTGGTAGATTAACTTTAATATAACCAAAAACAGTTTTGCTCTTTGCTCAGGAAGCAATGAGTGAGGGTGCAGCTGAAACCAACTCTCCTCTTTTTGATCTCTTTAACAAACTGGTGTAAGCACTACAGTTCTTAAAAAGTCCCACAATCAATTGCTTTTAAATTCAGCCTTTATCTGTTTACAATTTTGTATGATAATCCATCATCCATTTTGTCCCGAGTGGGGCCATGAGGAGTGCTGGTGCATATCTCCAGCTAAGGTTTCGGGCGAGAGAGACAGGACAAACAACCATACACACACACACACACACTCACACCTAGGGGCAATTTAGAGAAACCAATTAACTTGACAGTCATGTTTTTGGACTGTGGGAAGAAGCCGGAGTACCCGGAGAGAACCCACGCATGCACAGGGAGAACATTCAAACTCCATGCAGAAAGACCGGGGCCGGGAATTGAACCCAGAACCTTCTTGCTGCAAGGCAGCATCTCTGCCAACTGCGCCACTGGGCAGCCCTGTATAATTACTTTGGCATACAAATATCTGTATTTTTTTAATGCCATTTTTGCAGAACAACATTTACTTGATCCACAATGTTAACTGATTCCATGGCACATGTTCCAGCAATAAGTCACACTCGCAGTGTTTGCTTAATGTATAAAGAAAAGGTAGTCCACATCCTGTTATAATCCCTTCTGGTGTCACATGATGAAGCAGGCCAAAAATACGTTGCAACATTTAAGTTTGTTGCCTAACCTTCAGTTGCTATGGAAATAGACAATGTTTATCCGTAAGGATCAAGGGTATTCGCTCAGTCAAAACCAACATATTAGTTCACCAACCACCAAACAATTTGATTCACATTAGAAAAAAGCCAATCCTGTTTCCTTCTACTTATTGGAAGGAAAACCACACTGCTGAATTAGCACCGGGGTTTTGTCTGGGCTTGTTTTTTGATGACTGCAGTTCTCAGCCTCCCAGCCCCCACGTTCATACCCTGCAGGGATAGCCACCTGTCTCGGCTGACTCCTGCGATGCCTCCCCGTCCCAACAGACAACTCTTTGTGCCGGGGCGGGGTGGAGTGGGAGGATAAAGCCGCTTAGCAGGCTGTTGCTGATAGGACTCAGGAGGACTTCGGCTGTCTGGGAGGGTTTACGGGAGGCTTTTATGGTAGCACGGACCTCCTACAGTCTTATTAATAAGTCATTATTGGTGTGTATATTTTTTTTTTGCGGCTTTGGTTGGGCTTTTTAAATTATTATTTATGAAAGCTCCCGAATCCATGTTTAGGCTTTAACCACATTGTCAACAAACAGGCCTGCTAAGATGACATCATCAGTTAAACACCGTGCAGTCAGTGCAGTGGCTTGGAGATGACCCAACAATGTTCAGGCTAGCAGCAGTGTTAATAATTTCCTTTGGCCAAATCGCTATTTGAATCTATGTTGCATGTGGTGTGTTCACTGACAGCTTGTTTCCTCATGCAAATAGATGGCTGTGCATTGTGACCCAACCAAAAGTCTACGTTGAAAAACATGAAGATGTTTTACTTTTACAGAAATAAAATGATGACCATAAATAACTAAAGTACTGGAAGAGTCAGGCAGATTTCCTGGGTTCTGCATCAGGTTGAGCCTATGGGAATGTGACCGACATGATAAACGAGCCTAGGTTTCTCACAGAAGAACAGTCTAAACAACCCTTTTACCATCTGTGTGACCTCTTTTATTTATGAGGTTTGCTCCAGTTGTCTGACTCAGGGTCAGGTTATAATAATGGCCCCACAATGAAGCAAAACCTCCTTGTTTTTTCTCATAACAGAGGACCTGCTCTCCTCTGTCAAAGGGATTCGACTGAGGCGGTTTGAGCTTCTGGTTAGGATACCTTTAGTATCCCTAGAGTGGCATGTCTTCTTGGTAGGAGACCCTGAAGAAGATCCCAATCCTTTAGATCATATTGGATTCCCAAAGAATGAGCTGGAAAGTGTCTCTTGGCAAAGGGACCTCTCTGTCTCCATGAAGGAAAACAGATGGGTTGATGTATATAATTTCTTTGTGAATCATTGTGAACTCCTGAATGAATTCAGTGTTGTTTGCAGTTATACTAAAGTTCTGTTAGTCCAGTTTCAAAATCTTACACCAGTTCTTTTATCATTTTTAAAATGGACTTTGTGTCAAACAGGTATATTTAAAGTTATTCTTGAGGAACACTCGGTTATAGATCAATAACCAGATAACTAATTGTTGTGGCTCTGCATATAATGACTGAAGGAATGTCACTACAGTCCATATATAGATTGTATATTAATGCGGTGCAGTTATTATCTTCTTATTTTTATTGGACTGGAGGAAGAAACACAAGAGGAATCTGGATCTTGGCAAGCAGAGCCACATTGCATAGATTCCACTTCGTCCCACTTCAGAAACCAGCTGGGTGATAGATGTGTGGCTTCAAGCCTCTGTAGACTGCTTTCTCTGTTTGTGGTGGAAGACATTTCATAGCACCACCTTATGTGCATCATTTGTATTTTTTCACATTTATATATAGTATTTACCAACACAACTAGCATTGCTGAGTTTAAACCAGATAGTATTTATGGAAGCTACTTCATTGGTTCCTTGAGTCTCTGTCTCAGCTTGATGAATGTTAAGAAAAGTGTCTGCTATTATTTCCAGGGGATTCTTTTTAAAGCAAGAGCAAAGACATAAGTCATTAGAAAGGAATGCTATTTCCTTGAGACAGGTTTCAAAAAAGGTGTTTGGTTCTCTGAGCGATCTGATTTACTACCTTGCAAACTAAAGTGTACTAATGCAATTGCCTAGAGAAATTTGGAAGGTGACTGGTAAATTACTATTTAAATGATTATTACTCTGCAGAAGTCGGATCTGGCCAAGACGTAAGGAAGTCAATCAAGCCATGTGAAAGACTCCCTGAACAGTGTTTGTTTAGCCCTGCGGTTATGTCTGTTGGTTGTCAACAAGTGCAAATGTACTGATTTTATTACTTTCAAACCATTTGACCAGTTGGTATGTCTTTAAAAACGTCAAAAAACAGTTCAAATTGGTCCAAAAATACAGGTTCACACAAGTCTGATGGAAATGTTTTCCTTTAACTCCCTAGAGCTTTAGCAAATTAAATTCCTTGTTGGCTGCCAAGGCTTTCTTTTAGACACTTTCTCACCACCTATACACTAAAAACAACAAACTTGACTTGACTCAAGGAGAGTTGTTAAGAAAAATCCTGCTTAATTAAGTTGTTCACATGCACATTTGACTTCAAAATGTTACAAGTGTGAAGAAATCCTTTAGGGAGATGTACACTTTGTAAATGTATTTGTGGCAGATTATCTGTTGCAGATTATCTATTGCAGACATCCTTTGAGGCGGCTTTAAATATTTTCAGGATATGTTTATTTTTTTAACTCAAATACCAAAAAGTATTGTTGTTGTTGTGTCGCATGTCTTCAGACAGATAGAAGCATCAGGCCAAGTTATGTCAGGCGGCTACCGGTGCAGATAACGCCGGTGCAGCACTGGTGTTATCTCTGACATCGTTTCATTGGTAGCAATGCAGATGACAACAGGTGCGTCTGTTCCTGCTTTGACTGATTACAGGACACCGGTTGACTCACAAGCAAAAGGTGTCTGGGTTTTATGAATGTCCAACTGAATTTTATTGCTTTTTGGAATTAGAGAAGATCCAATTAGCTTAGCTCCGATAAGAAACTACATAGCACATGCTAGCTGTAGCGCCATTAGCCGCTGATGTTAGCAAGTCTCTGTGTTTTTACACTGTCCCAGTCTCCACTTTATTTCCTACCATATATCTACAATTCTCCCAGATAAACTACTTATCTTTAAAAGTGGTGAAGGCTTACTCAACACTTGATTTATTGTTATCAGCCCGACTAGCATCAAGAAGCCCATTGGTTAATTTGTTGACTGTCAAGACAACAGGTCGTCTCAAGAAGTACTTCAACATGAGAGTCTGACATTGATAGCACATCAATGTCAGTTCAAAGCCCCACCTTCATATTTGAGACTCTTAATAACAGCTCAAGTTTACGTCAAAAGGCTGAAGTTACAACTTGCTTTGTAAGACAGACTTAGGTGAGAGATATTACAGTATCGAGGTACAAACCCGCCCAGTGAGGTCTGGGCTTCTCCCAAGGTCTCTTCCCGTTGGGATAGCCACCAATGGGAGACATCTGGAAGGACTCCTAATCAGAACCCAAAACCATCTCAGCTGACATGGATTAGAGCCTTGACTCTGAGCGTTTCCTGTAATTCTGTAAGTCTCCGCTTTTAACAGCTCAAATTGATGTTTCTTTTATTGTTGTAAAGGTTATATTTTCAAAACTAAATTTATAGACCATATATTTACAACATTAACCCCAGATGGCGATACCAGGAGGGCCAACTCCAGGACATTTTGCCAACTCCTTTCGATGTGGAGGATCAGTGGCTCTATTCCAGGCACCGCCTTAATCTTCTATCCTATCACTGATGGAGGGACTATCCATCTTTATAAAGGAACATAATTTCAGAAAGTTGTATCTGGCAATTTGCATGTTTTTCTTGTGAATCAGTGGGTCTCAAGCTACTGATTTATTCATGCTGATTTATTTTATTATCCTGTAGATGACATCTGTTAGAACTACTATTATAAATCCTAGATACTATTTGTAGTAGTAGTAGTTTTTCATTCTGTTTATTTATGCTTCTTTTATGGTTTGTTTGTTGTTCTTTTTAAAACTACTCTTAAATTGCACTCAACCCGAGTATCAAGATAAACCCCAGGATGAAGGCTGGATTCTCTGGTTTCCTTGATGCAAGCAAGCTGAAGTGGATACTATGTGGAATCTTTTCAAAGTGTCCCCCCGTCCGTCCCCTGGTGAAGGTCCCCCCATGACCCTGTAAAGGAAAAAGCAGAAATGGAAAATGAGTAAATAAAAGGGAAGGAACATGGACCTGCTGAATAGCTGGAGACACCAAAAGAAGTCAAACATGCTGAGCTATCCACCATCTGTGATCTTTAGTCAGGGGAAAAACAGTAGCAGCAAAACCAGACATGAAGCCCAGGAATACAATCGTCTGGTCAGCAACATTTAAACGTGTTTTAGAGCACAACTGAGACCAGGCTCAGGGTTCTGGCTCCGGGTTCTGGTTTAGAGCCAGATGGAAGTCCTTTCTTCCTCCCCTCTCATGGGCCATGCTCATAAATCAGATGAGAGAGTAACTCAAAGTGTATTTCTACATAAGTGTAGAGCTGCCACCAAGGCAAGAGAAAAATGGATATATTTCATTTTATGACCTGAAAATTTTATTGTTTTACAACATATATACCTTGTCTGTATAATTTACTATATTTTACATGTACCGTATTTTCCGGACTGTAGAGCGTACCTCACTATAAGCCGCACCCACAAAGGTTGTTTTTTTAAAACTGGACATGTACATATATAAGCCGCACCGGGCTATAATCCTCTGGTATCTCTGCCGCTCTCGGTTTTCCACAAGGACGCATAAATCTGCTGTTATAGTCGCAGCCCTGCGTCTCCAACGCCGAACCATGGATTCGTTCACGCAGAGCTTAACGTACAGCGGCTATTGATCCGATAGCCTTAATCTTAAAAGCGGAATCATAAAAACTTCTTCGTATTGTTTCCATGATGAGGGGCTATGAATCTGAAAACATTTCTCCGTCGTGCTTGCTGCTAGCATGTGCTAAATGAAAATTAGCGCTTTCTTCTTTGATTTACAATTTTGACTTCCAATCATTCACTTCCTGCTAGAGAGCCCCCTGGTGGTGGAAGAAAAATCCACAGAAAAGCCGCACCGGGCCATAAGCCGCATGGTTCAAAGCGTGGGAAAAAAAGTAGCGGGTTATGGTCTGAAAAATATGGCACTTTTCATATCAAAACAGTATATTAAATTATTAGAACATCCATATTTACCTTGTTAAAACAAAAAAAAACTTCACATTGGTATAATGTAAATATTGTCATGTAGCAACATGATGATATTTTGTACAGATATGAAAATTTAATTGTTCAAACAAAAAGCTTTCATTATATAACACAATAGCTTTTAATGTTAGAACTGCAATCATTAGGATGGTTCTGTTGTCATGCAGCAAGATTTGCAGAAATGTCTGGACCCACACAGGAATCAGCAAAGACTAAATTGAGCAAAAATGACCAAAAATAAATGTGATTCTTACAACAAACACAAGTCTTGTGAGTATGCATAGATAGATGGTGTTCTGGACAGGAAATGTATTTTGTTCTAAAATGTATCTCTTTATGTCATTTGAACAATGAATGATCAATGCAATATAATTACATCTTAAGAACGCAAAAGAGTTTTGTGTTTTAATGTTAAATATGTTGTAATAATACGATTTTGCATTGTACAAAGGTGAAAAGTGTTTTCTCAGAACACTAAAGTTTTCACTTTATGACATAATTCTATTTTCCTTTTATCTGGGTTGCAGCTCTATAACTCTGTTCCACTTTCAGTAGAGTTAAGTTTTTTAAAAATTTTTTTTGTTTCCCAACAGTTCAGAACAGTCTAATTCAACAAATCTCTTCATCAAAATAGAGTTCAATATTTATATATAGTTTTGTAATGTAGCTACAAACATGAAACCTGTCTTTACTCACTTAGTATATCCTCCATGTTGATCCATGTTAGGCCTAATTAAAGTTACATGACCTAACATTAAAAACAGCTTTATAACAGTGAGCCTTCTTTACCATGGGATTCAGATACTTTAGTATCATCTTACTTTTCCATCATTTAAGCAATGAGCTATATGCTAACTCCATAAAGAGTTAGATTTTATGACTTTATCAAGCCTTTGTTACAGCATATCATTAAAGTCAGATAGCAGGAATGTGATGCAACTAATGACCCAGGGACATATAAGATCAAAGCCCACAGAAACCTGTCATTGAACATGACAGTTGTCAGATGGGCTTTTCTGTTTTAGGGGTTTAAAAACAACTTGAGGCCAGTCTCAAAGACGGGAAAAACGCCAGGATTGTAACTGCAGGGTCAGTAACAGCAGCTTTAAAAATGTCACAGTCAGGATGATATAAGGAGACCCGCATAACTCAAACCTTTGACAAGCAAGTCAAAGCCTGAACATGTCCCACTTTAGAAAAGGCAATCGACAGTCTGTCATTTCAGGAAATATTTGCTTCAGTGTGATGGGGATGTGAGTAGGGGGTTGTGCTTGTTGATCAAAGATTGAATATGACTCTACAAGGAAGAAAGACTGGTACTTTCAACATTGAGCTTTTTTTTTCTTTTAATTATATCCTAAAAATCAATAGATGTTCTATATTTTTAAAGCAACAGAGCCGGGGGAGAGAGACATCAGCCAATAGCATGACCTACTTATAGATGTGGAACAAATATATTTGTGCAGCGAGGCACCGGCCTCTCATTGGAGCAGAATAGCTCCAGCTCTACTGGGAAGGCTTTTCAAAAGATTAGGAGTGTGTTTAAAGGCTTTTTTTTAAAAACAATTCCTTCATTTCCTTCATGTTGGATGAGAATGACTCACAGTCACAATGGGATAGAATATATCCTACTGTAATTTCATTGGGTTGAGGTCCGGGCTTTGCATGGTGAAGTTCTTCTTATCCAAACTTGCTTACTCATGTCTTCACTTCCCAAACCGTTTCCACAAGCTTGAGAGCATAAAAATGTCGTAACTATCTTGCCTCTCTTGGAAATCTCCTTTGTATCACACTTTGACACAACATAGTCAGGCAAATGCCCTCGTCCAAGGAACCGACATGATTGCCACTCCATAAACCATGTCTTCACTGCTCTATAGTGCAGTGGTTCAGTTCTTTTTAGTGTGTTGGCCATGGAAACCCATTGCATGGAACACTATACATGGCCTTGAGATAATATGAAGTTTCAAGACTGTACCAATAGACTTTGTGAAAATATGTGATTTCTCAACGGATTCACATGTCCACCACTTTATGGCTGAAGTCAGGCATTGATTTGCTTTGAGCAGTGCTGTGGAGTTGTGTTGGAACATGAAAAGGTCCTTTGCAAACTGTTCTCAAAAAGTTGAGAGCATAAAATTGTTCAAAATTTCTGCATGCCTAGACAGTTGATTTGACTGGAATTCAATTATTTGGAAGGGTGAATACGTGTGGCAATGTTGCGTGTATGCAGGCACTTCATCTTGCAATTTTCTTTTTTTTTTCCGTTTACGTCTAACATCCTTGTTCTGCCATCAAAAAAGTCAAAAAGAGCTCTTCTCACAGACAAATACAGCCACCCATGGTTCTGCAAACAGTTCAGAGTGGCTGGGTCGCTGCGTTGCTTCACACGCAGCTCATAAAGCAATGATTACACAGCCAGCCTTATCAGGTCTTTGTTGCAATGATGTAATTTGGAACTGTAACTCCAATGCAAACACATCAAGAGAGACACAGTAGGTGTGTTTGAGACAAGCAGCAGTGGAGTATATGATCAGACAGAAGCTGCAGCTCATTGTTGATATAGAAGAACCATTAAACTCTGTTGTCTGTTATCACAGTCTGAGCCGAGAGCATAGTTTGTCCTGCTGACATGTAAGAAGTGCATGCTGGGGGGGTTTGGGGGGATCGACAGCAAACATTTAATGCCAGTGTTTGGTGTTCCCTTGTTGAGCATGTACTCTGTTTGTTTAAACACTGACAGCCACAGAAAAGGGCCAGTGGTAATACGACCCCCGCATGACGTAATTTGGTTTTAACTGTGTAGGTTCAACTCAACAGAAGAGGAATGTGAGACTTTGCGCCTAGCCGTTGCAAACCGAGCAATGAGGAAAACCTCGCTGTAAATCATGATAACAGCAGGCTTCCTTCTCGCAAAGTATGAGTTTGGCATAATTCTGGCTCATGTGGAGGAAGTAAATATATGTGTTTGTTTGTATCTTCACAGTTTACCCAGAAATATAATTGTAGCCATATGAATAAAAATAGAATAGTTAGATGTTGTTGTTTTTTTTCTTTGTTTGTTTGTCTTGAAAGCAATATGCCTAAGTGAGATAATTTGAAACTAGAAACCTACAATTTACTCAGTTTAAATGACAGAACTTGCTGGGCTGCACCAGGTAATATTTGACCAAATTGGCAGTTGTTGTTAATCATTACATTGATAAAGTTTAATCATGCACTTCAATTGTAAGCCTCAAAGAATGCAATGAGCCGCTTCCTTGCATTCCTGTCTGTACTTGTCATATAATTACACATCCGTCCCAGATATTAATTAAGATAAATGTCCTCTGAATCTGTCATATCCGTGTCAGATAGATAGTGACAGCCTCCACTCTGACATGCCTACAGTTACGCCTTTGTTTTTAGAGAGAGGAAGGACTGTTAAAGAGTAGCTAATGTGTGATGACTCAGACAATGCGTGTGTGTTCCCGAGATGTGCTAATCTTTTTGACAGCTGCAGAGTCACCTTGCAGGCGGGTCAAACGATTGCCCCAGAGATCGCTCTGTGTAGTGGCTGCACTCTTTGAAGGGAAGCCATGTCTTCGTGTAAAGCGGCATGTCCATCGAGAAGCAGTTTAACCCCACCAACCGCGGTGGAAATTTAATTATGTGTGGAAGCTTGCGTATGTGAGTGAGGATCGTTGTTGCAGGCTGTGGAAGAGAATCCACCACAAGAGACTAAAATAATCTGAGATGTGCCCTGTAAAAAGAAGAGTCACACCTCTTAAAAGTTTTCCACATTTCCGTCACAGTACAACCACAAACCTCACTGAAAGTTACTAGGATTTTATGGGACAGGCCAAGAGAAAGTAGTGCATAATTGCAAGATGGAAGGAAAAGTTTGGTTTCTTGTCAAATAATATCAGAAAGGTGTGGTGTGCATCTGCTTCCTCACCCTTTTTGCAGCAGTTACATCTGGACACTAACCAGGAACGTCATCTCGACTCTTTTGCAGTCGCCAACAGTGTTTTCCAGGAGTGTACGCTAGTTCCATCTTTTCCCATCATCTCTGACCAGCTTCTCTTTCTCTGCTAACAAAAACATATTTACTTACAGAACATCAACCAACAAGTAATGCCATAGCAACAGTTATTTACCAATGGTGAGTGGAATTAACCCTCATCCCTGCATCAGTAACGCTACATGCACTGACACAGTGACTCTTCATGGCTAATAGAAATCGATTTTAAAATCTGCTGTTTCCTGGCCAAATCCTCCAGTCTTTGCAGAAATGAAGAATTCATCATGTCAAAGATGTCCACTGATTTCAAGCCTTATCAAGCTCACCCGCAGCCTGTCACATTTAAAGACAACTGCTCTTCTTTGTCTGTATATGCTTGAAGTTCAGCAAACCCTTATTTGCTGTCGCTCAAGCATGATATTATCTCTTCAGACTGTTTGTTGGCTAATCATGGTATGCTTCTGAGGTATGTAGGCACTCGTTTGATCAACCTTGGGATACGCAGTGGAGTCATGACAGCTTTGTTTTTTTTTGTGCAATAGAAAATTAAATGTTTGTTTGTCTTTTTCAAAGTAGGATTCTTTGTAGTAACCAACAGTAAAATCTAACTTAGACAGCTTACTAAAAAAAACTGACTTTGAAAAAACGGATTAATTTCACAAGAAGGTTAAAGAGCAAAACCTTGAAACCGTTTCAGCTGTGATCAGGTTTGTAGCTCATGGTTCATTTCCACTGCAGAAATCAGGAATTGTGTAGAAATTTAATTGAATGCTAATTGGCCTTAGCAGTAAAACTCCTCAACATAATGCTTGATCTTTACGTACAGATATCCAGACTGGATGATTATATTACAACAGATCGTTCTATGTGATATTTTATGTTTTATTTGTTACATTTTTCTGGTCTTAATGCGTGAAGTAAACACAGCATATTGCCACCTTCCTAAAATAATTTCCAAAGCCATAACTTATGCTGTTGTTTTAGGAAGGTTATTTTGGCTTTAACTAATCTTAATCAGTTGAAATTAATTAACACACTCCAAATTAATTTTAAAATAAATTTGGTTTCTCCATATTCACAATTCACATACTGGACTGTGATATCATTGCATACGTTTATTGGTTCAATTTTAATTTTTTAATGTATTTTTCAGATTTATCTTGAGTCGTTTTAGTTTAATCATTCTAGCTTCGCGAGTTTGATGAATAAAATGTTGCTAGGTCTAATTTTTATAGTTAATAAACTCTTGTACTCTTGAGAAAAGTTGAATGTATTTTTCCAAACACGTGTAGCATCTTGCTGTTCAGATTATGCCTTGGACTTGTGAATTCATCTATTCATATTTTAAAACGAACCAGGTAATTTTAAGCAATGACCGAGACTGGACTATTTCCTTGATATAAGTGGTGCTCAGACTTGGTACTTTTTTATCTAACTTGCTAAGTTTTATTAATGGCTGCCCTAAGCTAAAGCTAAAACTGCATTCCTGCTGCTGCACAACACCATAGACTTTGTGTAGCCCAGCTTTCCAGGATCTCCTACCGCTTCAGTCTAGCTGTGCAACCTCTGAACCCTCTGAGACATTTAAAACAACAACAGGTGCTTGAATGAAGCTCCAGCTGTTAGATGCAGACAGGAAGCTTGCTCGTTCTTTGGCTTGCAACAGCTGCAGGTAAGAGTGTTGAGTTTCAGTCTGGGGGGCTAGAGCAGGGAGGAAAAACTGAACAAACGCACTTTTACAACAAAAGTCTGTCTACTGCAACCCACATACTCCGAACCAGCCCCAGAGCTCATTAAAGGGAGGCCTTTTCTGTGCTAGTCAGTGTGCAGGAGGGGGTGTCATGTTTTAATGGAGATCTCTACACTGAGTCTCTAACAGCAACAGGCTCAGCTCAAGTAAAACCATATGGAATATTTGCTCATATACATTTCATCTAAATGTAGCAGCTATTGTTGGATCTATTGGGCTTTAATATAAACTGGACCTGGGTCAGCAGTGAAATGCTTTTATCTCCTAGGTAGTAAATTGATCTGGGTGATGTAAGGGAGTTGTGGTATTTCCTACAACAGCTGCAGCTTTGGAAAGGTTATGTCTGAATTTCAAATTCCTCGAGTTTGGTCTTTCATTCAGTAATACGGGTTTATATTACTGAATCTCTTCTAGGAAGTAACTGCAGCCCAAGTTAATTTTCTGTACTGAAAGGACTGGTAACTACTTTTACAGTGGGTGCAGCATATATTGATTCAGTTTGATGTAATCTGCAAAAATAAGAAACTAAAGAAGGAGGATCAAAGGAAGGAAAGAAAGAAAACAAGGTAGGAAGGACATAAGGCTAGAATGCCACAAGAAAAGGACACCGAGAAGGAAAGAAGGACAGGGGAAAGAAATAAAAAATTGAAGAAAAGCAAGAAAAGAAAAGACATAATGAAAAAAAGCATGAAGGGAAAGAAAGGAAATGCAAAGAGAAAAACATGAGGAAGGGAAGAAAAGAAGGAAAGAGCTGAAAACCGATTAAAGCCAAAGGTCACTTTTATTGTTTAATTTCAGTGTTCACATAAACAGTACTAAAAATACATTTAAAGTGATAAAACAGACATGTTATCTTTCAACCTAGACTCCAAACGCCAGTGACATCCAGAACTACACATCGGATCACTTTATTTTGAGCAAACAAAAACCTTATAATCACCAGTTCAGACGACCCACTTTTTCCCAGAAGTGATTCTAAAAATAGTTCATTTATGCTTCTGTACATTTAAATGAGGAGTAGTACAAAACAAATACTGAGACATAAGACCTTAAATATGAGCGCTAGCAGCACTAAACTTCAACAAATAAATCTGAAACATGCTGAAATCAGACTTTAGGAATCTCCTTCAGAGCAGCATTTACATACTTTGAACCAGTGTCAGGGAATGCTTCACATAATTAAAAATACTTATTGTTGTGATCTCTTCTCAGTCTGTCAGTAGGCTTCGATGAACCACAGTGTTCAGACCTGCAGTAAACAAAAAGCTTCTTTGTGATTATCTAAACTCTTCTCGGCGCGCACCGTCGCCTTAGTAACAAGATCACTGTGGATTCAGAACGTTGATCGTTGTTTGTCGTCTATGAAAGCACAGTGAGGGTTACGGTTCCTTTGGTTCTCTTCAGGATGCCGACGGCTTCTTCATGCGTGACTCCTTCCAGGTTCTGCCCGTTCACAGCCATGATCTGGTCTCCCCGCTTCAGACGGCCGTCCTCCGCCGCGGCTCCCTGAAACCGAAGAGAGCCAGAAATACGGTTCCGCTTACAAGTATCCACACCTCTTAAATACCTGCGTAGCACATTAAATCCACCAACCTTAGAATATTTTTAAAGAGATTTCATGTGATGTACCAACACACATTAGTGCATAATTGTAAAAAGAAAATATAATTTTTTTTCCCCATTACAATCTGAAAAGTCGGGAGTACATTCGTGTGCACTTTCCTTTACTCTAATACCACAAAATAAAATATATTTCAACCAATTGTGTCACAGTCCTGAATGTTGGTTTTCTTTTTCGATTCATGATCAAACTACAAACAAAAATGATCAAGATCATTTTTGTTTTATTTTATTACAAACTGTGGGGTACTCATTACTTTTATAAATTTAGAGCAGACTATATAAAATGTGCTACATAAATACCTTTATGTTTATATCTGCATAGGTCTTGCCATACTCAATCATTCTTGTGTTTATTATTGTTTTACAGGTGTTGCTGTATTTAATTAATGTCCTTTTCTTTATTGTCCTAGTTTACTTTTGTGATTTGCTCCATGTTTCATTTGTGTATTTCTTTCCTCCTAAACTGTTGTGTTTCTTGATCAATAGTTTCTGTAATCGCTGGATCAGCTGCTTTTGTGGAATACGTCTCCTTCCTCCTGTTTTCCCTGCTTGGTTCTGTCTCAGCTGTTCCTCATTTCCTCTGATTAGTCCCTTCGCTTTCTTTGTCATTTCAACTCGTGCGTCAGTATTTAAATTCTACTTTAGAACTGTTTTGTAGTGGCCTATCAAATCAGATCCCAATAAAGCAAATGCAATACGTTTTCAAAGTCTTGTCGTTCGGCCTTTGAGAAAAGAGGGAAAAACAAGAGAACCAAAATGGTTGCAGCTGGATCCAACTACCTTCCCAAACACTGTTTTCACGTAAATAGGTAAATCTCCATGGGGGCTGCCGTGCCCTCCAACTATACTGAAACCAAGTCCATCAGGTCCCCTTTCCAGAGTGATCGTCTTATACTGAGGTGGGCTGGAAAGAAAAAAACAGATATAAAACGTTTAGGGAACGTTTACTCCTTCATCCTCCTCATGTCCTCTGGCAAAAACATAATGTCCTTTTTTTTCTGTTGAGAGGAAACAAATACCCAATATCGTCCTGGAAGATGCAGCTGGGCGTCAGAGAACCCCCATCCTGCTTCTGAGTGGGCCCCGTCACGGTGGTGTCGCCACCTGCCTCCACCTGCAGGTGCGATAACACGCACATACAAACAAAGGGACATTGTTATGCTCCAGTCTTGATTTACTGTAGAGATAAAGACTGATTGTCTGCAGTTAGTGTCCCTTGATGGATCAGGGTTTTATGGAGCTTCTGCTTGTCTCTAAGGTGGAGTGTTGAGGATGCAGGAGGACATAAGAGTGAACGAGTGTGCGTTCGGGGAGACCTGCAGCTGTATTGTTCCCGTGGCGTTCTTGAGCAGAGCGACGGCCTGCGAGTGGCTCATGCCTTCAGCCGATGTGCCGCATATGCTGACAATTCGGTCTCCCATCTGAGGGAAAGGAGATACAAGTACAACGCAAATATTCTTTAGGCTAAATTTTGCTAACTGAATCTCAGTTTTACCATTCAAACTCAAGGTTATTCAAAGTGCTTTGTAGAAAAATGTAGGAACTGGAAACGTTTTCAGGAACCAAATGCTGCGGTCTCTTGTTTACTTCTGGTTCTGAGAACCCTGGGTGATCAGGTTTCTGATGGGATGATGGGTCTGTGTGGGTCATCCCAACCAGCAACTCTTTCCTCCAGTGCTTTACGAACTGGTGTGATACGAGACATTTTCCTAGCGGTGGTCAGGACTCTGCTAGCAGTATCTTAACAAGCATTTTAGTTGCCTTATTGTTTTTTATTTATTACAGAAATCTGAACAGTCACAATTACAATCATCTAACCTCCTAAAAATAAAAGCATCCAACAGATTTTGACAGGAAATTAAAGTTTTCGTGACAGTCATTTGTGATCTTTAGCTTCACAAGGGTCAAATCCAGCACTGATCCCAAACATCTCATTTTTGGGGCCGAAAAGATCGTTTCTGTCTTTCCTGCATTTACCTACGTTAAGGACAAACTAACTTAGTCGCTGTAATGGAGAGCTCCTGTCACAGACTTGAGATAGGAGCTCTGATGAACTCCACCTGTAATTTTTGTTTTGATTTTTGTTAAAACAATACAAAGTAGTCCATGAATGCTAAATATTGATCTGAACCAATTTAGCACAGATGTAGGTAATCCACATTTTTCCAGTCTAGGCTTTGATAGTGTTGTAAGAGTTGAAGAGATTGTGGTTTCTTTTATCAAAAATGTGTTTTTTTTAATGGTTGTTGGCAAAAATAGATGAAGATACCATACAGTATTATCCAGAATGTGCAGATAAATCTAGAAACTTAAGACAGTGGAAATACTTCCAATTTCTCAAAGAGAAGATTGTTTTGAGATTTTGAATTATTGAATATTGATACATCACAGAAAAATCTCACAAAACAATCTAGCAGCTCTAATGTTTGTGCAAATACAACAACTTGGTCACACTATAGTTCCTTCGTGGGAACCTATTATCATATGATGTGCAAATTCTCTCAAGGCCACGCAAAAGCAAATGAAAATTTAATGTTGGCTAAATAATTTCATTGTTCAGTCTTCTCATTTTTCACTTGTGCTGAAATGTTTCTCTCTTTCTCCTTCAATGCATCTTTGTGTCCTAAATGAAAGAGTGGGAAATTTATCATCTATGTTAGCTACAGCTATTGTCCTCCCCCGGTCGCTCTCGAACACAGAAACAATTGTCAGAGTTTCTCAGAGAGCGACTGCTTAAAACGATGACCTTTAAAAGTTTTAGGATTCGCAAACAAAGAAGCGAGGAGTAAAACCGTGGCACATAACTGAGATTGTTCGTATTGAAACAAAAACCACAATTTGAAACATTTCTTATTTTACTGAAGGTCAAAAACAATCAAGAGAAATGTGGCAAGTCTTCTACCTTGAGCTGCGTCTGAGCAGCCAGGCCGTTGGGATTCATCATGGCGATAAAGATGGGTATGTCGCCCAGAGGGCTGCCCACTCCACCGGCTATACTGATTCCCAGAGAGTCACCAGGGCCTTTCATGAACTCGACCGTTCTGATGTCCTGGTGCTCTGCAACTGGAAGGTTGGTCACATTACACAACTTTATAACAGACCTCTATGCACTTTTGGGTTTTGGTACACCACTCTACAAAAGTATTCATAGCAGCACACCAATTAGCTTCCCAGTTTTTATTAAGAATGTATATGAAAGACCAACACGAATTAGAGTATAAAGACTTGAAGCATGTTCCTTATAAGGAGAGATTTAAAAAACAACAAGCCTTTGTCGTCAGCCCTTTTCCCACGACTCCTCTCTGCTGAATTGCTGAAGATTGGATGGAGAATATCTGAACATCAATTTTCATGTCTTGCCAAAAATGTGCCATGATTTCTCAACTGGATTTAGATCTGGACTTTTCTCTTCAAACTAACCCACTGCATTGTGGCTATAGCCGTATGTTTAACGTCATAATGCTATTGTATTGCACTGCATACATTATTGCGTACAATAATGATTGCATGTTGTTAACGATATGCATACATTGTATCTTGCATTTAGATACAATGCATTCAGACCAACCAGTTTAATTTTGGTTTCAGCTGACCAAGCTCCTTCTTCCACATGTTTGATGTGTTCCCGGTTTGTGGCAATCAAACTTTCCTTCAACGGTTTTCTCCTTTTCACTGTTCCATGAAGGCCAGAAGACACCAGACTATAATTAGTAAAATTTGATTAAAGAGGGTAAAAACATGCAACATGTGGTTTTAAAAAACATGCATCATTTTCCTTCCACTTAACAATTATGCTCTAATTTGTGTTATTCTTTCAGAAAAAAACATCCTGAAAAGCTCAATGAAGTTTGAGCTTTTTCAAAGGTTTAAGGGTTATCAGTACTTTTCTGACCAAAATAAGTGACTAATTTGATCAGACTCTTATTTCAGTACCTGAAGTCTTACATTACTTACACTCTTGAGTTTTGCTTGGTGTGTCAGAATCACTTGGGGGATTTCCTGATTCAGAACCAGACTGATTGGCTACCTTGGAGCTCCCCGTTTCACTCATCTAACAAGAGAAGGTGTTCAGAGTTCAGATTTTAGAAAAACTACATAAAAATACGAGTTAGGTCAGAGTTGAACCACCTGACTACTTTGGGAAAGCCGTCTCTCGGAGTGAAATGGACCGGCCTTAAACCTCCCAACTTCCATCTTTATTGGCCCAACGCAGCACTGGAACACAATACACCTCGTTATTTTTTAATGTAGATTTTCTGCCGAGTTTGCAGCCCTCTTCTTGTTCTCTGTAACCTGATGAGCAGCGTGGGTTCAATCACCTTGAGCAGCGCAGCCACGGCCTCCTGAGTGGCTGACCGGACGTCCTCGCTGTTAACAGACAGAATCTGGTCGCCCTGCATCAGTCGGCCGTCCACGTCCACCAGACCTCCTTTAACGATGTCGGACACAAACACCCCCGTGTCGTTCCTGTCAGGAAAGAGGAAAGAAATGGGTTTATATTTGTCAGTGAATGAAATGGCACCCTGTATCCTTCAACCGTCATTTGTTCTCTCAGGCTACTGTGTGTTTTAGTACAAGAACAGGAAAAAGAGAACTGGTGAAGAAAAAAAAAAAAGAGGACACAGCTACTGCAGACCGCATTTCGGAGGTGCCAATCTCCACGTGGATAAAGACAAACAGAAATGGAAGCTATGAATTCAACTCAATGTCCAGGGCCAGAGACACTTGGCTGTCGCAGCTCCTCCACCACTAACTGCAATCTTGCACTTTCCTTTTCAGCCCACAGGGTTTCAGGTTATCTAAGCAATTTTCATTCTTTTCAGCATTTCTTGTTTTTTTGCACATGTACTGCAGAACCACAGGGAAAGAGACACCAATGTGCAAGAATATCAGAAACATAAAGCTGCTAGGTGGTTCTTTCATCTCTAGTGTTGATGGACAAAACGCAGCACACAGCAACACTGGGACAGGTCAAGAACAAAAAAGAAAAAGCATCTGGGGTTTTTAAAGGAAATATTTGCATACATGCAAACGGAAGGTTGCGGCTACTCTTTTTCTTCCAGTATTCCTGTGGCCTTAGAGGGTTTTCTAGACTCTTGTTTCCAGATTTACTTTATTTTTAAGAAGAATTCTATTTTAAAAAATCACAAGATTTTTAAAGAGCTCATGGTGGAATCTGGAAAAAAACCTCAGACTACAAAGAAAAGTGAAGGGAAGGACAAACATGTAGGGATCAATGACTAATGTACTAATTAATTTCTTATTGTAGCAAAACATGTTTTATTTTTATTTGAGAACCTTTATTAATAATGCGGGGAAAAATATCCCACATGAAGAAATAACAGTTTTAACAAAATCATTGATTCCACATGTAACATCACAAAGGACTCCTGAAAAATCCATGTGAAGCTTTTTAGTGATTCACACTTACAAACATCTAATAAAGAATGAAGAACATCGCCTTTCCGTATGACATGACACACTGAACACCATTAATGCTTCAAAATGGGAAAGACAAGACAAGACACGATGTTTTTGTTGAATCTTCCTAATATCTGCAATAAGAGAAATAAAGTCTAAAACAATTGAAACTGTTAGAAACGATACAGAAATCTAAAATAACAATATAGATTTTATCTGGGCTTTTATCTGACAATCTAAAAACACATGATTGCTGATTTGCTCATTCACTGAGGTCAGAACTATTGTTCTCATTAATGCTGTAAACAGAAATCCTGTCAGGTGCTGAGTGTTTATGAGTGATCTCACTGTAAAATGACTGAAAAGGAGGCAACTGTTACAATTTCACTGTCTCTAATGGCAGCTGAAGCCCACAGATAGCAGAAAACCGTTGTGCAAATTGAAACCTTATTTTAATGCTCTGTTTGCATAACTGCTTCTGATAAATGAGTTACCTGTGATCCCGCGATCTGCATTGGAAAAAAACAATGAAACAATGACCATTACTAATCATTTTTATATTTTCATTTAAATTCCATTATTCTACTCAATATTAGCATACGTCTGTGTCAACATATTACCAAACAAGATAGTTTGCTGGGCTGCCTTTGTGATTATTTAGAGCACAATGCTGATGAAGTGGAAATCCTGATTTTTTGTTCATCTTATTCAATATGATGATCAACAGGACAGAAAGAAACACTTAAAATATGTTACGGTGCATAATGAATCTGAATAAAACACACGTTGTTAAATGGCATAACTGAAATAAATGCATGGAGATGCGGCTACGAGCTCTTTGTCGCTTTTCAGAGGGTGTTATGCAGAAGCGCTGACATTAAGAGCAAATCTCTCCCACCTCCTCCCTACGATGCTCAGCCCCAGGCCCTGGCCCGGCTTTTTCTGCAGCTCCACAGTGAAGGAGTCCCACAGCTCTTCCTCCTTGTACTGGGCTTCATCCCTGTAGACGGTCAGCTGAACCCTGTGGGGCATCTGCCGCAGCACGTTGATGGCTTCATCATGGCTGGCTGCTCGCAGGTCAATGCTGTTTACCTGAAAAATGTTGGAAAAAGGACAAAAAGAAACTTTTATTAATTCAAAACCCTGCCTGTAAGTTTCCTCCCTCTAGCTAAGCGGCAAGAACAACACATTCCCCTCATTATAGATAAAAAGTAATTGCAGCGTGGGACTATGAAAAGCACTAATAACCTAATTTAATGCTGAAACAATTTTTTTTTAAACTGTTTCAAAAATGCTGAGATGTTTGGAAACTGGGCGACTGAAATAGCAGGCTGATGTCAGAGGGAGGGAGGCCTTCCCACAGACCAGCGGTCACTTTAACGAGCGACGTCTAGGACTTCAGTTTATCCCCACATTAAAGGGGAAATACCACATTAGCTTTCCCCGTGGAAATGCAAGGAATTTTCCCAGGGCGGCTAACTGGGAAACTTTTTTTCTTTTCTTACTTTTGACCTTATTTTCTAAACACAGGCAGAAGAGAATAGCAGGGGGCAATTAAGTCATAATGATGTGTGTGTGTGCGTCTTTCAGGTTAGGCCTACTGACTGCGCTACAATAACTGCAATCATGAGCTCCGCCCCTCTGTGACAAAGCAGGAGGTCAGAGGGAGGGCACGTCCACATCGAGTCTTATACTTAACTTGACATAAAACACTCCTACTCCTTCTATTACGTTTTACTTGGGTTTTGAATCTCGCTAACAGCTACATTTTGGATCAAGCCCTCAGAAGCTTCTTCTGTTTCTCAGATTAGCCATGTGAAAAAAATCGATCCTTAAATTTAGAAAGCCAAAATCTCTGCTATGTCTCTTTAAAATCTGTTTGGTCTTTTTATTATCTGGGTCAGAAAAGCTTCGTATTAGAACCTCTAGGATTTGATCTCCTGCCCAAAGTCTGCCATCTTTGGAGGCGGCTCCCTCTTCATACACTTCGTGGATGATGATGGCTCCCTGAGAAGAGCAAGAGAGAAAGAAAAGGAGGATGACCAAAGGACAGGAGAAGAGAGGAGCATTTAAGAGTTTATTTGTAACTATGCTCCACAAAATAATTCACCTTTTTTTTTTCGCATTCTGTCATGTTGTAATCACAAATGTTAATGCAATTTATTAAGTTATAGAGCAGCACAAAATGGAAGCCCGGTCAGAGTGTCAAGTTTTACACGACTCATCATTTTCCTGTTAACAGATTTTCTGGATTTTCTTTAGGGGTATTAAAGTAAAGACGGTTAAATACGTGCAGACAACAATTCCTGTATTATATACCATCAAAAAAACTCTGTCTGTTCCATGCTCATATTTTCTCTTTGTATATTCATCCAGACCTGGACAATTGTCCAAACTGATCATAAGTTACCACCACTTTATCATATTCAAAAAGTCGTAAAAAAATTCTAATAAAATGCACCAAAGTTTGTGGCAAAACAAAAAAAAAGAAATTAAGCATCCATATTTGTGCAAAGCCCTATATGACAAGAAATTAAAATCAAAATAATTGTTTTGGGAACAGCTTGTCGTAGTTTTGTGTTTTAACGCACTTGTTCCTGTGGGGTCCAGAGGGGTTGTTACATTCCTGGGATGAACATTGTCTGCTGCAGCCCAACAAAGAGCAAGCGGCTCCCCAAGCCTGACTGAGCAGACAGAATGGACGGACCGAGAGGACGACGGCAGGAGGAGGAACGGCTGTGACAACATCATTTCCTACATTCCTGAGCCGCCGCGGCTATGGCTATTTCAGACCTGAGATATACTGGTGGCGCCATGGGTGGGAGCTGACCAAGTACATTTACAGTTTATTTTTCTTACAAGCTGGTGAAGCCTGGACTCCCGTGTTGTCGTGGACGTGAAGCATGACAGTAAGAGTCATGTTGAGAGTAAAGGGCGAGCCTCATTTCACACACTGTTTCCTACCAGCAGGGTGTCGCAGCCCCCCACGATGCTCAGGCCCAGCCCGGTGCGGCCTTTGGAGATTTCAATGGTGGTCTCGCAGCCGGGGATGATGGGGCAGGTTTCCGGGTCGCAGGCCAGCGTGGAAGGGGTGGAAGAGCGACTCAGACCTGAAACGGAGCAAGAAAAGGAAGTGAGACGCAGTTAAATATGGGATGTAAATCTGAGGTGTGGATATGTTAACTCACCAGTGTTTATCTCTGCTTCTGGCTGACTTAAAGTGCTCGGCATGGCGGTGGGCATGCTGGGTGAGCTGGTGTGTCCTCCATCTGAGCTAATGGTGTCCTGACACGCCGACTGGGGAGTCGGGTGGGAGGACACGGTCTCATTTGTTACAAATGTGAGCTTCACCGGACCTTTGGCCTTTCTCAATAAAGAATTCACCTGAGAGACATTAAAAAAATTAGACTGCTTCTGTTACAGAGACACAGATTAGACTTTGTCTGCAACAATAGAGCAAACCTTTTCAACTGTGTATCCCAGAACTGATTCCCCGTTCACAGCCAACAGTTTGTCCCCTGGTTTCATGCAGCCGTCCTTGTAATAAAGTAGAAAATATGAATGGCAAAACCTTCACACGGTACATAAATGTTTTTTAGTTTATGTTGGAAGCTCTTAATACATTTCCTGTGTGTTCGGTTGCTTCAGATATGCTCTGAATCTCAACGCCAGACTCTGTGTTCCCTTCTACAAACACAATGCCGTCCTCCTGTTGGCGAACCAAAGCGCACAATTAGTTCAGAGTTTAGAGAGATCCTCCAGTAAATAGAATATCTCTGACGGTAAGAGTTGGAAAGACAGAGATGATCCACACACCAAACTTTAACAGAAAGTAATTCATAGAACCACATGATGACACTTCCACAGAAAAATGCAGGAGACAGATAAAACATCGCAGCTGCAATAAAATATAGTTATAAAAATGTTAGCACATCCCAATAAGTATTAATCTCTTCATTTAGAAATGCTTATATCTCAACGTCCATAAAAACAGAGATTTAACTACAGATAAGGTTGTGAACAAATGTGAAGAGTAGTCATTCTGCAATGGCAAAGTTATGGGTGTGATTCCTGCTTCCTCTCTGTCACATGCCAATATGCCCATCGGCAAGGCACTTAACCCCATATTGCCTACTTGTCTGCATATTAATGAATGTATTTGACATTGCTGCTGGGTGGATAGGCCATGTAGTTCTTTGATCGGTCAATACAACTAGAAAGGTGGTATATAAGTTCAGTCCATTTCACCTGTAGGCTTTTTTGTCTCTTTATTTTGCTGCTATGTGGTCCTTTCCAGCAAATGCTTCAATATTAGTTTATTTTCTGCTTTCCTTTGAAGCAACGATTTGAAAACGAAAACTGTTATGACTGACAAGTGCTACCTCAAGGGGTATAATTATCTCAAGCTTCACCCTCGGATCATTCTCACTTCCTCTACAGCTTTCAGGTTCTTAAATAAATTATCTATAGGAAAGGTTGATTTTGTACTATTCTTCATTGTTTGTTTATGAGTGCAGGGATCTCCTATAGATATGTCACATTTTAAAGCTGTGATGCTGAAAAGATCAAACAACGACCTTTAAAAAGCTTTCGTTAGGGCACACCATGAGAGATAAAAAGCTGTTCCTTTCATCCTTGTATGAGCTAAGCGAACCCTTGAATTCCTTCAACATGCCTTTTCTTCTATTCACTACAGGATTTGTTTACTTCACAATTTCCCTACTCCTTTTCTCTGGTTTTGCAGCTCATCAAACTTGAATGTGTCCTCTGGCTCCGTTTTGTCTTACCTCCACCTTTATGACATGATGAACATGCTTTGAAGTGTCATCGTCGTTAGCGGGAGATGTTTGCGGCTGTGAGAGAAGATGGCACATTTTTAGGAAAAGACAGCAGCTGGAAATTCAGTCTCACATGAATGTAACCTAAAAACAGCGAGTGGTTTTATGATGTTAGGGTGCCTTAGCACTCGCTTGACGTTGGAAATTCCAGGACCACACATCGGGGTAAAAATTGAGTCATAATTGGTGTAAACGGTGAAGCAGCTCGAGCGTTGCTCCGTAATAGCTGCATGATGTTGGTGTCAGGAGTGTTTTATGTGCGTCGCCATGAGCTGACTTGTACCTCAGCCTGGGACTCTGCCGTGTCTCCCTCTTGCTCTTTCACAGGTCCCACGGCCATCTGGTTCAGCGCCTCTGTGTTCCTGTTTTCACAGAGTCATAACTCACATAAATCGCTGCTCTTCTGCCTCTGGACAGCTGAACGGTAATTTACTCAAGCTGATCACAGTGTGTCTGTCTGGAGGGGACCGGGACTGGGTTGTGAGTTAAGTGGGAGGTTAAGTACTGCGATCCTGGTGAAGACTAAACCAGGGTCAGAGGTCAAATGAGTCTGTTGGAGATGTGGCAACTGATGCTCTTGTGCTTCAAGACAGCAATCAATTGGCGGTAGTAAAATCAGCCATTTATGAATAACCTGATGTCTGCAAACATAAATTGTTATATGGATATTTAACAGGGGTTTTCACACAGTTTGGAAAACATTTGGAACTTTGTTCATGTATTTTCCAGATCTGAATTAGTCAGGGGGACCAAAGTCTGGAAATATATTGGTAATTCCTAAACCACTCCATATCCAACCAGACATAAATGTACAAAATGAACAAGAAAGGACTGGGATGTCAGAACATTTGAAATGAAGAAAGTAACATAGTTGCTATGTGAAATAAAAACTGTTGGACTTGAGGGCAAATTTATCCCACTTACAGCATGTGTGAGATTATTGAATACTGTGTAATATCTATCTCAAATATAATGCAGTCAGTAAAGCCATAACATTTTTTTATAGATAAAGAAATTATCAACACAGTATTAAATATTTTCAAACCAATCAACCTGTTAAATTTACTTAGAATGTCAAAAACGTAAAGCTTCACTTTAAATACAGAATGACAACAGCTCCCTCTAGTGACTACTACAAAGCATTACATGTAATGTATGACCAGTAGTTCTAACACTATCTATTTAATAATATTGATAATAATTATAGTAATCATCAAAATAATAACAAACAAAGGTAATGGTTTTCTACCTGATGAAGATGATTTTAACTTTGGATGGAGAGCTCTTGATAATAGAGGATGCGTTCTGATGACTTTGGCCATAAAGAACTTGTCCGTTGATCTAAAAGAATGTAAAGACAGGTATGAAAGTAAACTTAAAATCTAGCCAAAGTAAAAAAATAAAATAAAATTAAAGAATGTGAAAAAATGCTAAGTAAATCTGAGTGTTGGAAAGCACATCAAATGTGTTATGATTTTCTGATGAACTTTGTCACATTCTGTTACATTTTAATTTCAGTGTTTTTATTGCAGCTGATGTTACAGACCAGCAGAAAACAGTGCATGATTGTGAAGTGAAAAGAAAATGGTCCGTGGCCTTTAAAATACTTTACTAATAATCTGAAAAGTGTGTCACGTATTTGTGTTTAGTCTCCTTTGTTCTTACTGAATAGTTAAAAAGTCTGCCTGTGCAAAACATTAAAGAACAAACAGCATCATGAAGACCAAGGAACACAACAGTCAGACTTTAGAGATAAAGTTGTGGAGAAGTTCAAAGCAGAGTTAGGTTATGAAACAATAAGTGCTTCGAACAACTCATTGAGCACAGTTTAATCCATCATCTGAAAATGGAAAAAGTATCACTGACAGGTCTGGGCAAGGAGAACTTTATTAAGAAAAATGTCAGGAGAGAGAATCAGTCATCAGGACAACTCCATAAATCCATAAATATGGCCTTAATAGTAGAGAGGGAAAAGAAAGAGAGTCTTTGCCAACAGTGCCAACATGCAGTGATTGGCTGCTGCCAGGAAGACACAGGAAGATGTAAATTTATATTTTGTAGATTTGTTCTGAAGAAGTATGTTTGTTGAAAGAGAGTCTTAAAAAGTACTTTAGGCAATTTGCCTAAAGTAACATAGTACGGTGGTTATCCTCATGCTGTAGGGTCGGTTTTCTTCAGCAGAGAAGGAGTGAAAGTCTAGGAAAACGGATTCAGTTGAAGTAAATACAGGCCGTCTCTGCAAGACAACCTGACATTAGATTTGGACAGAAGGACCTTGACCCGAAACATACAATGAAACGTACAATGAAATGATCTAGAAGCATTGTGATATGTGAGAATGTCCCAGTCAAAGTCCAGGGCTAAATCAAATTGAGAACCAGCAACCTCTCTCCAACTAATTCTGGAAAAGCCGTGTCTAAAGTACCGACTCAGGGGCTCTAAATATAAAATAATTCCACAATTTAAGATTTTTAAATTTTCCATCATCTTCACGATTAAGGGCTGATTTTAAATAAATTTCAATAACATATCATAAACTCTGTGGTTGTGAAAACGTGTAAAAAGTTACAAGGTTATGAACAGTTTTCAAATCACAGTCCAAAAGACACTTGAGTGAGTTAAAACATCTACACATCATTTTAAGTCATACAAAACTCTTGACTTTGAAATAGCAAGAGATCTTACTTCCAGTAACTCATCCCCCACACCCATCCGTCCGTCCCTGCCAGCTGCTCCGTTGGGGTCTATTCCCACCACGAAAACACTCATGCGGGAGCGGTCCCTGTTCCCTGCCAGGCTCAGACCCAGGCCCGTCTTGCCTTTCTCCAGCTCAATCATGTGTAGGACCCCTGGGAGGCTGCCATAGCGCTGGATTATGTTCTCTGTAAGAGGCAGAAGATGTTGTAAGCTGTCTGTGATTCTTGCCAGAGGCAGCTTTGCCCTGAACCTCATTAGCTCAAATAGAATTGCTCACAATTTTTAAAGATTTTGCCAACCAAGGAGACTTTTGTTCTCATCCTCTATCTGATTTCCAATCTTGGGCCTCTCCTCTTCTTCTCTTCTGTTTCTGGTGTGTTAGATAGCCTCTCGGTTCAACTGGCTTCTGTTGTTCTGGGCTCCCTGCCACTGTTAAACCATCAGCGCCGTGCTAATCTCCACCACTCACCTCCACAGGCCCAGCCTCATCAATCTTATTCCCGCAGGATGAGCCTCTGCCTATCTCCCACCAAACACACACAAGCATCGTCACACAGATGCTGTCCACAGTCTCAGGTGTTTGCAAGTTGGAAGTCTGTCCCCAGTGCCAACAGTTTTCTCTCTTAAGTGTTAAATTCACCTTAAGCTGAGCATTAAGCTTAGCTTAAGGTGACTTAAGCCACCACAGATGTAAGCTGAGCATCTGTGGTGCATTTTATTGCCACCGATTTGGCAAACATGTTGCAAGGCTGACCTCTAATGGTACCTTGGCGTTGTTGCACCATCATTTTAATGTGATTGAAATGTAAATCAATCATATTGTATTAATAAAAGTAACCTGTAGTGTGACAAAATACTACATTTGATATCTGATTGCATAGGTGTGGACAACTTTTGCTGTCAATCGTTGTTGAAACCCCTTTAATTTAAATTTCAACATTAAGTCTTTCTATAATTCTCTGATAACATTCTTCTTCATGTGAACCTGCAAATATCCTGTTTTGGACTCTGGCCAGGTGATCCCAAACAATTTCCTCCCGGTGAAGTCATTCTTTGTCGATTCTGATGAAGAGTTGTGCACGAATCTCCACCTTTCAAATCGGCATTTGAAGATTTTGGATTCAAACTTTTTCAGCTGAGTGATGTATAACAAAGGTAGAAAACTTTGTAAACTATGAATTTCAGCCTCATTTTTATTAGAAAAAGCAATAATTTTATTATCAGCAAGTTTACCTTTAGGATTTAACATAGTACAAACTGTGTTTTCTGAAAAGGACAAACTGAACTCACTCCAAGTGTATCCAAACTCGTCCTCCTCTTCTTCCTCCTCCTTTCTCTGCTCAGCCGTTTCTGCAGGTCTTCCAGGAATATCAGCGAGCTTGTCTGTATCGCTCTCTCCCACTTGGGGCACCACTGGCAGGGGGAGGACTGAGCCGGTGGGAGATGCCTTTGGCGCTTCACGCTTCGCCGGCTGTCACGCCACAGGAGGGGGAGGCAGGGAGAGTTCATTAGTAAAAGATAAAGAAGAGATTGGACGTTTTATCTCTGCGTTTGAGTTTTTAATCAGTTGTTTTACAAAGGCGCAAAGGCATATGAGAGCAGTTGATGTCATCAACGACTGGTTATATGCCTGGCTTCGATTCAGGTTAGTTTGAGGTAGAAAATGAATGACGCGTTTTCAAAGAGTTAGCAGGGTTCCTGCACGTTTTAATTTCATAATTACACAGTTTTCAAGACTTACATTTTTGATACTTTCAAAAGGAAATCTGAACATTTAAGGACAACGCATTCGCTTTGAATCTGGTTGAATCGTAGATGGTCTTTTATCTGCAGGTTCAACAAATGTAAAAATGACAATGATGATCTGATGCGATTAGATAGAAACCTTTTTTTTTCAATTTAATTAAAAATCAAAACATGCCCTTGACGACATGTTTTGCTGACTAGGATTAAATTGGAGATTATGACAAAAATCTAAAATACAGAATTAGTCTGTATGATTGGATTGAAATAATAAATTTTTTTGTAAAGTATGCTTAGACAATATTTGTTGTGAAATGGCAGTATCTAAATAAACTAAACTCAATGCACAAATTGACAAAAGTCAAACAATGCTGAATGGTAAAACAAAAGTATTGTGGCAAAAGGCTTCCCACTGGTCTTAACAAGATGAGACAAGAACAGCTTTTATTTTGAGAATGTAATGGTAGGACTGAGTAAGTTTACACTTCTATCTAATTTTGGACATAAAACTGAGCTGGTATGCTATGAATGGAGTGAAATCTCTATTGATTTTACATATTATATAATTTTGTAATATACTTATATAATTTATCATTTCATTTTCCAATCTGGTTCAAAATACTGTAATAAACTGCACTTTGGTGTCTCTATTTAATCAAGTTTTGAAGGTCAAGGAATGCAGTTCAAACTGAATTTACAGTTTTAGAAACAAAACAGGAAGATAAATAGCGAATTCTTTCATTCTTTAATGAGTGTGAATTATGTCAATATTAGAATAATCAAATACCGGTGGGTAAAAATTTTAAATTCATGTGTGAAATTGAAGAAAGCATAAAAAAATTTAAAACTGCTGTGTCTACTAAGAATTATTGAACTTTGGTACAGAAAAGAAAGAAAAGTATGGAAAATTTAACGTTTTTTTGTTTTTCCATTTATCTCCACGTGATAAATGGAAATGTCACACTTTTTCCACACTTTTCAAGAGTGCATAGGAACCCTGGAATTGGTTATAAATCAGCATTAGACTATTTAGCGCATTCAAGCCAAACTTGATTGCACCAAAACGTGCACATTGTTTTGACATAGAGACAAATTTTTCCATAAATTTGTGAAGAAAATTAAAGATATTTCTACTTACCTTATTAAAAAACCCATTAGCAATTAACATGATTCCCAAGTAAATTACATTAATGCTATTGTAATAGACTATTACAATGACTCTGATTAAAATAAGCAACTACACGCAAAATGCAAAAACTAAGGAGAAGGACAAATGTTGATTTTACAACCCGTAGAAGGTCAGAAAGAGAGAAGAGGAGTTAGACCTTGAATGCATGAACAGATTGCTGCGAGTAAATACATGCAACTGAACGTATCTGTCCAAGCATTCACAGAGGTGAGAGGTGGAAGGCACGACACAAAGACGCACAAACCTTAAACGGGGTAGGAGTGAAAGGGTTAGTTGGGGAGAGGCGGAGAAAAAGTCTACTGTGACTGTCACCCTCCTACAGAGAAGAAAACAAGGGCAACAACTTTAGAGGACAACACGTACGAGACAATAACAAACATGTATGAACAGACATGTCCTGGAGCTGGTTCACTCTTTGCCACCGGAGACGACATATCACTGCGCAGCGGCTGGAATACCAACCTTGTCCTTGCTGTAATTCGGCACGGCTCCCTCCTCGATGGAGTCTGTTATCGATGGCGGTTGCTTTAAAGACAGACGAGAAGGTAAATCACTCCACTCTGCAGCAGATAGCGTGTGAAGAGACTTTAAAGGGAGAGCAAATTCATGACATCAACTCAAATGTCAGCGGTGAGTTAAGGAGAGTATATCATAGAGCAGCAGTCAGGAAAGACACTATGGTAAAAACCTGGAGTTCAGTACAAAATCAAATGCAGGAAAGGACCAGGGTGAGATGCTTTAGACACTTTGAGAAAAAAATAGTGGTTGAGGGTGTGATATTTTGCATTTACTGAAGTTATCGTTTCAATATGTTAACATTTGCTTCACAATCTGAACATAACCACTGTGACAAAAAAGAATATGTTTTTCATAGCACTGTGATAAAAATATAAATACTATGTTCTTTTTTGCTTGTTTTTTTTGCAATTTTTTGGATACATTTAAGGAAAAAAAAAATCAACAATCAGGCTTAAAAAGGCTTTGTCCAGAACTTGACAACCTAAAACAATGTTTCTTTAAGGTCTGTTCAAATGTTTTTCGGCCATCTCTCAAAGCAAGTTGTCTTTTTCAGACAGATTCCAGACCTCTTATAATAATGTTTGAGGTGTGATAATAAACCAAACTCCCTATCAAACATTGGAGTCAGGAGGAAAAGAAAAAGCTCTCAGAGTAAAAGCCTCAAATATTATTTGATGAAACCAATGGAAAAGACAGGAAAGGAAAGCGGTTATCTTGCAGATGAAGATAAGGAAAAACATTTTTTTAAACATGTCCTCTTCTGACTGTAGGACTCAAGCTACAAAATGTCAGAAATTAAGAAAAAATAAAATATTTGTCTTTCTGGTATTTTCCTCAATAAAAATGCCCCGCTGTGGCAAACCTCAACACACTCATGTATATTTTTTTCTTCTTTAACACACTTTTTTCACTCCGAATGTGCAGCTTGTTAACAATGATTTCCCAAGTCAGAACAGAACAGAACAGAAGGTCAAGTGGAAAGTGGACACAGACATAGGGTGGCTTTCTAACCTGAGGGAGGGCAGGCGCTAAGGAGCTTTGATTAGTGCTGCAAAGGCTGGAGTCACGGTGGCTATTTAGCTGCAGAAAGGGCAGGGGCGGCTTCTAAAAAGCAACACAAGACGGACAAGCTGACAACATGACACTTTGATGGGATGGCTTTGACTTAATGACAGAATCCAATCAGAAGCTGGGAGGGAGAAGAACGAAGAGGACGTACATGAGCACAAAAGGCTTGATTTGAATTAGTAACCATTAAAATGAACGGTTTGCTTGAGAAAAGTAATGTCCTTAATAAAAATTAAAAAAAACTGGAGAGGGGCCACTTTCTCTGAAACACTTTAACAGAATGTTTAAAGATACCTGCACGATACCTTGAGATTATTTATTGCTCACAAAAGACGTATCAGGATCTGGCTGGGAAAAAGCTCAAGGTTGAATAGATAGGCTGCATTTTACACGGAACAACCGGTCCCTGAATGATCTGCATTTACTTTACAGCCAATGGTAATATATTACAGTTTTTTAGTGGAGCTCAATGACTTTCAGTAAGTGACTGGACAGAACTCCCCCGCCCCCAACAACAGCGTCACACATTATTGCTTGTATTTTGGCCATCGGGGCCACGAATGTAATTAATTTTGGCCTTTTAATGATGCACTTAAACAGCTTCTTTTCCAGGCTGAAATATTATTTCACTCATAATTTAAATGAATTCTAAAAATAATTGAATGAGTATGTTGAATTTAACAATGTTATCCCTGTGACATAGGGTAAAATTATACATACATGCTCAAATATTTGGTTTAAATATTAAAGCTTGCACCTCGACCACACTTTTGGTAGTAACCGGCTAGATTCTGTCTAAATTCTACCTAGGAATTTGACCACTTGTACTGGCAAAATTTGTACAATTAGTTTAAAATTCTACATTTAAGGTTTAAGGTTGCCAACTCAATAAAAAAAGAAAAGAAAGAAAAACAACTCATTTGAAATCCAACAAGCATTTTCTTCTCACAGTCCAAACATGCACCACACCTTTTCTCCCAACATCCAGAAAGATGCATGTAGATATGTTTCAGCATCCCACAGGACCCTGGAGTTTTCTTTAAGTTTAAACATTTTCAACAGAAATCTGAAAATAATCTATAAATAATTTTGCCACTATGGTTTTGTTGGATTTATTTTCTCTATCAAGGCTGTTAAAAACAAGGTGGAGCCAAAAACTGTGGATGGAAAAATTACAGCTGGAATCTCAAATAGCATTCTAAAATGCCTGAGTCGCCACATAGTGGAGTACATAGATAATATAATGAACATTTTATTAACTTGTAAATAAAATTTAATAAGGTTTCTCTTGGGGAGTTTTTCCAGCCTTTCTTCTTGAAGAATGTTTCCAGCTCTGTGGGATATTTGTGTTTTCCTGCAGAAATATTTCTTTTATTAACAAAACATTGTTTCTCTCCCCATCCCATTTCTTATGTTTTTCTTTTCTCTATTATTTCTGGCCTTTTATAAAAATGCATTGTTTCATCTCGCAGAAGAAATTTCACCTTGCATTTGAGTTCAACACAAACACAACTGATTGGAGGCTTGTTTAGCAGATAAAAACACACACACAAGCACACCCCACCAAAAAACATTCTTTTGTGAATAAATACCTTTCAAAAATGCAAGCAGGACAAAATAACAATCTCTTTCAGTAAAAGCTTTAAACATTACGTCCCCTTTTTGTTTGATACAACCAAATAAAAATTATATGCAGTACAAAATATGAAAAGACAAACTTGACAACACAAAGAGGATAAGCAAAGCATGTTAAGATGTCAATTTTCATGTCTGACAGCAGAGGTTTTCCACAAACAATTGGACCATTCCAGACATTTGTAGCATTTAAATGCTTTTTCAACCACTTCATAAAAATGCCGCTGATGAACCATGGAGGATTTTTGATTTGTCTTTTTAACAATCATAGAAAATCTTGGATGATTTTGTGCACCGCAGCTTTGTGTCATTTTGTGAAAAATAAAACAAAAACAGTGCCATTGTTTTTTCATCTGGAGGCAAAAGCAATCAGAAAATGCATTCTCTCTACTTACACTTTTCAATGGGTAAAACATTTAAAACAATGAGGGCATTTGGAAAATACTGGCTTCATTTTATTTAGCTTTTTTTTTAATTTAAATTAAACAATTAATACAATTTTGTCAAATCTATGACCAAAAATGTCTTTGAAGCAGCATGACTTGTTTTTGGAAGGCCCTTCTTTTGTTTCCCACTTGTACAACTATTTAGTTGAGCTGCATTACTTGGTGAAGCTAAAGACATCCACCCAATCTCTTAGTGCTTCTTATTCTAAAGATGCAGCGTTACTAAATGTCTTTTCTATTGTTCTTTCTATTGTTTCTACTGTCTTATCTATTGTTTCTTCCTGTAAAAACGGGAGTTTGTCTCTTCACTGTCACCACATGATTGGTCAGGATGTTCAAAGTCAGTAATTCAATGCAATTGTCTGCAAAATATATGATGAACTGAATTTGACTATGCATCTAACTATCTGGCTGTCTTCCATTGAAACAATTAAATTGATTTGAATTACATTTGGACACAGTTGGATTCTAAACAACTGAATATATATATATATTTTTTATATAAAGTGATTTGACTCTACATTGGCACAATGTAGAGTCAAATCATTGTATCATATATTTAATATTAATAAACCCTCATACTCATAGTTTAATGTCAACAATTAGTATTTTTTGCTGATAACCTGAACATCACAGAAAAAAGCAACCCACAGCTTCTGCTGAATACTTTTCCCTGACATCTAAAGTGCCTTCCACCTCCCAAAGGATTTATTGTGCTTAAGACTCGCTTCTTGACTCATATTTGAGAAATCTCTTGCGAGAAAGTTGGCAACCCTGAAACTGTACAGCTGAGTGTCTATAAATAATGTAACAATGGCATTTCATCATCATTGTGCCTGAACTCTCAGTTACCGCCGCATTATTCTGCAACAGAACAGAGCTGCATGATGCCAGATGAAAACACACCTTCCCTCTTTTTGTTTCTCTCCAGGGGAAACTTCCAATTCCACTTCTTATACATAAGAGCAAACATTATTTGTACGTCAAATGCAGAACTAAAGAGGAGGGACTTGGCTAAGCAGTGTGAGACACAAAAAGAAAGAGGAGACAGGAGAGATAATACGACCAAGATTACATGTGATGGATGGGTGATGCAACAGAGATGGAGGAGGCAAAAGGAAAGAGATGGATTACCTGGCGTGCGCGATTTGGCATGCATGTGAAAGCTGCAGTGCGTTTCTCCACAGCAGGAGATGGAGCTGGGCTATGTATCGACTCAGGCTGAGAGAGTCGAGTGGAAGACGAGAGATGCAGGAATGAGGTAACTTATAATATAGTTTACATAACAATAGTATTTATAATGCTTTTTCATTTCAGCTATGAATGGGAATCTGCCCCGAACTTACTGGGAACTATCATACGCCAGATTTTCTGCTACATTTGGTATCTAAATCCTCTGAAGCACATGAGCCTTAAGATGATCCAAAGGTCTCTCAAACAAAAATGATCAACAGCCCTGTGATAGGAAGTCTAACATTTAAACTGTCGGAGACAGTAACTATCACTGCAGTATTTTTTTTAAAATAGAAGCTATTTCTATACTTTATATAAACAAGTGGATCTTAGAACCTCATTTGTAGATATCGGTTTTTGGGCCTGAATAAATGAACTCCCTAAAAGAATCACCCATCTTAAGGCTTTAACACATTTGCATCAGGGATGCTAATTACATGTGGAGGGCTGCACAAGCTTGGATGTAGTCTTCTCTGTGTTAGATTATGAGTCGCAACATGCCTAATGAGAAAATAAATTGTTAGCAAAAGCAGAAGGGAATATGTGAAAATGAAGAGGATACGACACTGAAGCCAGGCCAGCAGCAGCCCCAGCAGGAAGGTACTTACTCATGGTTTGAAGGCCTGAGGGCACTTTCAAACAACAAACGGTGTTGTTGATGTGGTGATTTCTAAATGAGGGGTTCTTTAAAAAGGTTAAAGCTTTGTGCGATAGTTAATATTCCGAGCAGGATATGTTGCTCATAGAAACAAAATGTTTGAAAATTACTTTTCCAGCCTGCTAAGAACCACTGTAGTGCAGTGGTGGCACATAAATAGCACTTTTTAGCTTTGAAAATGCCCTAAATAGCCTGGAAAGACAGAATAAATTGTCCCATGAGATAAAAATAAGGAGGCAACACGAGCAGCAGTGACCTTTACATTACGAGGAAGCTAAATAGCACTTAGCTTGGCTCTATTTTCCAGACTCACCCTGGCTCGGTGAATAATACTCTGGACCAAGAAGGAAACAGGGTTGCCTGCTTTCCGTATGGCTTCCACGGCTTCCTCGTGACTTGCGTCTCGTAAATCTACGCCATCAACCTGAAACAAAAACATAATAAAAATACAGTATAAACCTTAGCTGAAAATAACCTCCAGCTGAACTGAGATGCTTCATTACCTCCACTATCCGGTCCCCAGTCTTTAGTGTCCCGTTTTGTCCAGCTGGACTGTCCTCCAGGATGTGCTTGATGAAAATGCCCCTCATCACCTCCCCGTTGCTCAGACGGCTGCCCATCCCTCTGCCGCCGACGATGCTGATCCCCAGGGACTTACCAGGCTCTCTGAAGAGCTCCACTCTGAGAAAGGCAGCATTCCCCGTTTTTCATAATTATCATTTAAAAGCTGGGCCATTTGTGCTGATGAAATGTGTTCAGACAATTACAGTTGAGACTTTAAGTGTACACTTACTTCCTCGGCTGATTCCAGTTGCTGTATGAGGCACTCTCCTCTCCCTCGCCATCTTCACGCTCTGGGAGGTTGGGAATATCTCTAAAAATGTAATGAGGTGGGAGAGAATATTATATTCAAGCTAGAGAAGTTAAATGATATGCATGCATTTTGAAAATTATTAAAGCTGCAGACATATAAAACAAGCTTTATCCGTCAAGACTGGGTCTTTAGGGAAACAGCAAATTGAATTCAGTCTATTCATTTAGCGCCACTTCACAACAAATGTCATTTCAAGGCATCCTGAAGTTGTTCAAGTAAACAAAGTCCGATAAGAAATCGAGGTAAATGTTTTGATTCAAATACTATTGTTTAAGTCCTTCATTTTCTTTTAGAATCAAAACAACCAACGCTATCAAAGAATCTGCAAAATATGTTATAGTCCTTAGAAAACCCTCAACTCATGCTGCAAAAGATGGACGGAAACTAATTTCAGCCTGCAACAATGTGAAGTATATCAAAGATTTCTTTTAGTTGAAATGGAAATGATTCAACTCCCCACCATCAAGTAGGTTAATCAGCACAACAGAAAAAACTGGCAGCGTTTAAGAATCAAAAATATAGAATTCAAAAAATACCGAAAAATATTGAAAAAAATACTATCTGTATTTACTCAGGTCATCTTTGTCTGCTATTGAAATTTATTTGCTGATCCAAAACAAACAAATAAAAAATGTTTTATGGCATAATACATTTCATGTTAAGGACAGGCGTTGGCTACAGACCTTGTGTGTGGGATGGGAACTTACTCTTGAGCCATCTCTCTGAAGATATCATCCTTAACTTGCTCGAGGCTGGCTTTGTACTCCTCCAGGTACTCAGCAGGGACGTATGTAACACTAAACCCAAATGCACACACAAGGATATGTTCACAAATGCTTTGTTTTAAATGAACCATCCAGGATTCATACTTAAAAGCTAATTTTCCCACCTTAGTGAGTTTAGTAACTCTATTCATGGCTAAAATGTGCGGTGTTTACTACAAATAGAGAATAACATTACAGCTGCTCTCATTTAGAGTCTGAGGCTGGCTTTTCAAAACCAAACCCACTTTGCCTTCCGGTAAACACATTCTCCTCGTAACAAGCTCAAGGTGAAGCGTCCATGAATTATATATGCAGGACTTTGACACCTGACTGCTGAAAACAGCTGTTTACCTTCATAAAAGTCTAAGCAAATCAAGTCTTCAGTCACCCATTGCAGGCCAAACGTGACAAATCTGAAGGATTCTTTTAATCTATTATTAATTGAAAGAGAGCAGACGGCTCATTCCTCAAAAGAGCCGAGCTGAGAGATGGGTGACAAACTGCCATCTACTCGCAAATCCATCTGAAAACAATTCAGAGAAACTGATTCTCAAGGGCACATTAACACATCAGAGTAAGGCTGACAGATCTTCAGCAGATGGGTGCAATTGTTTTTTTTTTCTTTCGCTTTTTTTTTTAAACTTGATGGCATGCAGACAGGGGAAGAAAATTAATCCTAGAAAAAAAAATGGGAAAGATGAGCTGCTTCATTAAAATCATCAAAACATGCAGTGAGCAAAATGTCAGGGACACACATGAAAAAGTGAGTTATAAGAAGGTGTTAATGGTTTTAGAAAGAAAAAAACTTTAGGCAGCACGTTTAGTAGGATGAATAGGCGACACGGTCTGTCAAGATTTATCCAGGTGGATGTTTTAAGGTTCAATCGTCCTCATTTTGTTTCCTCAAACATTTTACGTTGAAAACAAATTACCACTCGAGTGACCTAATCCTTCTGGATAAATCTCACACCAGACAGAAAAAAAAATAAAGGAAAACCAAAGCGTCAGCGTCTTTCTGAGAATCCGTCGGCGTGGAAGTTAGTCATACTCACACATAAAACGGGCACAGATCGTCCTCAGGTGCACAAGCAGATCTAGAATGTGAAGAGTTGGCTTTTTATGCACCGAAGCTAACAAACTGCCAAGTTTAGTTGAGCAAGCAGAATTTATGGAAACATCATAATTACACATCTGATTCATTTGCAGGTCCGACAAGGATTCAAAGTGATTGTGGGAATAAGGCACTCGGGTTCAGCAGCACAGACATTGGAGATAATTTGTCTAAAAAGTGTGCACACCCATATTGCAATGTATGTTTGCGTGACGTAAAACAAGAGCCCATTCAGTCATTTGAAAACTTTTCCCACCTGCAGTATTACATATTCTGTGCAACCAGTTAAAACATAGAGAAATCTTTCAGGAGAAGGATGTAAAAACAAAAAAAGCAACAACAAACTTGTTGGATAAATGTGCACATTATTAAACGAATGCTGTGATCTTTGGGAGGAGACTATTGGCATGCCATATTACCGCTTGGTAACAAAAAAAAATAACCCTTACACTTTTGAAAATGTATCATCATATTTATGTAATGCTGCATAATTGTGTTAAGTTTCATGCGCTGAGCCACTCAGCCTCTTACCCGAGGTCTGGCCCAATGAGAGAGTGCCTCCTGAGCATGGCACGAGCTTGGACGTTGGACAGGTTGGTGGTGGGCTCTCCGTTTATGGCCAGGATCAGATCGCCCACTCCCAGACGACCGTCGTGGCTAATGGACCCCCCATGGATGATGCTGCGGATCACCATCCCCAGACCGTCTTTCATGGCGCTCACTGTCATCCCTTTAGAGCAGATGGAAAAACGTAGTTTCATTAACATTTGTATTAGATAAACACACACACAATTATTAAATATCTGTACCATAAGAAAACATCTTAGAAACTGGAGTAATGTGTTAATGCACACATTTAACACATTATCTTTCAATATTTATTTATAAAGTTGGAAGAAATAATAATGTTGTGTAAATTTTTGACTGTGACATAATAAAATGTGCACTGGAAACAAAAAAAAAAAACAATGTTTGTAGGCAAGATATATTAATTATTTACCCTAAACAAGCCTTTAAAAGGCACAAGAAAGCTAAATAAGAGACCATTTTAAATACGTATTTGCTAAATGCTAAAGTTTAAGCATTTGTTCTTAAACCTTAGTTTTTCTTTGTTTGGAAGAACCCCTCTGGCATTTTTTTAAATGCTAATGCTTTGCATAACAGGAGATTTATGCTCACTAAGTATAAAAACTATGAGATATCACTGCGATCATTTCTGCCTGAAAAATTACATTTTATAAAACCAAAGACTAAAGGCCAGCTCCCACTTTCAGGCCTGACACTTCATTAACCCCCTGTGGGGCAGGAGAGGAAAACAAAAACTAAGAAAAAACAAATAATTCAAAGAAGGCGAACAACTAAACACGCACCGAGGCTGCAGTTGCCCTTGACAACTGTGATGGTCCTTTCAAAATTGCTCCCAGAGGTCAGAGCTGCTTTGTTGTCGTCTTCAGCAGTTTCTATCACACCAGCCTTCTTCTCATCCTAAAAGTGATAATTCAACGCATTTGTTCATGACAAATTAAAAAATACTAAAGCAGATTCCAAACGCAGTTCCTACTGGAGAGAAGAATGAATCAATTTGAATGTCAAAATTAATTTTGAGCAATTCATCTCTTACTTTTGTGTATCTAAAATCCGAGAGGAGGTTTTAACTAAGAGACAGTTATTGAGACAAAGTGCACAACATTAAGTAAGCTAAAAAAAATGAACAGAGATAAAATAAGTTCGATGGATTAGTTAAAGCTGATTGCAAAAGTATTTAAGTTACCTTTGTGTCTTCCGTATCGCTAAGAGAGACGACTGGTTCGATCAGACATAGAGGGCGCTCCACAGGTGCCTCCTGGTCAATGGGTTTGGCCTCTATCTCTGCAAACAGGCTGTAGGAGTCTGAGCACCCGACTGGTTCTTGTTCTTCGCTCGGGCGCTTTGCCAAGTATTGATCTGAGCTGCTTAGAATGGTATTAATCGCCGGGATGTGACCTGTCAAAGTCACTGGAGTGTAAGAGGCCGACTGCTCTGTGGAGAACGCCGGAGCGTCGTCTCCGAAGTCGGGGTGTTCATCCAACACGTTCAGACGGGCTGTCAGCTACAGTGAAACAAAGCATGGCAGATGAATGAACATCCACTCAGGGAGGATAAATCACACTCAGGCTCCGTCCAGCTTGCTCTCCTTTTAACGAGCCACAGAAAAGCCTTCAATGGTTATAGAAAAAGGTTGATCTAAAGAGTAAAATTAACTTCATTTCTACATTTTTGTTATAAAAGCGGTCCGGCTTTATTGAAAGTAAAGGTTAGAATGTGGCTCAGAAAAACGTTTACAGAGAGGAAACTGACTGTTTTAAGAGGGTTAGGGTTTTCAAGTGGAAGCAAAGGAGGTAACACTTTCAGCATTTGTTACAAATAAATATTTGACACGAATAAAAATTAGTAAAGTTTTCTTTTTTACTTCAGAGAACAAACAGAATCATGAAGGCCAAGAGACACAAAACGGATAAAGTTGTGGACAAGCTTAAACCACAGTTAAGTTATAAAACAGTATCCAAATCTCTCTGTTCAATCCATCATCTGAATATGGAAAGACTATAGCACAGCTGCAAACGTACCAAGAGGGGGAAGCTACTTCCACTGACAGTTCAGGCAAGGAGAGAATTCAACGGGGAAGCAGCCAAGAGCCCATTGTTACTGTGTAAGGCTCACCTTCCAGCAAGATTTCAACCTTGAGTTGTAGCTTGTAGCTCTGTAGCCAGAGCTACAATAGAAAGGTTTAGATCAGGGGTCTGCAACCTTCACAATCCAAAGAGATTTTTTTTCCCCTCTCAGTTCAGCAAAAAATAATTTAGAGCCACAATTGTTGCATCATGTAACACATATGTTTCTAACCTATTGACCAGAAAAATAGCCTGTGACATACCACCAGTATGTGGTCTGTTTCTAAAGGCTTGAGCCCAGTATTGGCTCAACACGCACAACGTTATTAGTTAAAAACCTTGCATTATTAATGTATCATTACCTCTCTACTTCACAATCACACACCACTTTAGACTGAGGCTTGCAATGTGAACAAACTGGAAGAAACTCAAGGGTTTTGAATACTTTTGTAAGCCACCATGAAATCCATTTTGCCCCAACTAGGACTCCACATAGCGCAGTTAGATTCACAATAAAATGTGCCTGCAAACATTCAACTCAACCCAATTTACTTGCATGACGTACAGGTGTTACTTATGAAGCCCATTTTGTTATTTGAAACAAGAACTCTCCAAGGCCGTTTACTTGTTTAAAACTAGAATTGTCAATATGATGGAGAAGAATATGACCTTAGATAAATGTCAGGAAGCCGACAAAACTGACCTTGGCTGTAAGAATTATCAGCAGGCGTATTGTCTATCTTTAAAAGAAAAGCACATCTTGAAGGCTGAACCGTCTGACCCGAAACAAATGCTGTAATCTGTGTGCAGACATCAAGGAACATGTTTGTCCCTTCAGACCGCCCTGTAACATCATAAATTAATCAGGAAGTTCCTGTAAACACGGTCAGCGCTGACCGCTGGGAAAACTGAAAATCTGTCTCCACTCAGAACAGTTGTGTGGCTTGCTTAACTTATTAACTTGTCAAATTCAGTGAACAAGAGATATGTAGCTGAGGATGTTACAATTAGAACTGCCTTTGGCCTTGCAGCAAACAGCCGAGGTCATGAGCCATTTGGAGGAGTGTTCTCTCCTCTCCCGGAGCGAGTGCTGGACAATGTCAATGTGCGAGTGCCCATCCTGCTCTGCACGGAACCAACATTTGCCAACACATGATGACATTGAGTCAAAACCTCCCTGTAGACATTTTGGGCATGTTAGAAAGTCAGAATATACACCTCGATGGGCCTTCTTGGAGTTTCACAGAAGACCTCTACATCCTGGACGTTTTCTCAACTTTTCAACAGCGTACTGCTGAAATTGGAGCCACTGACTTAATGGATTATTTTAGTGTTAAGAAACTAAAGGCTCCAAAACAGGAGCACAAAACCATCCTATTAAAGCTTGATCAAATTACCACAGTTACTTGGGGAAAAAAACTGCAGGGATTGCACAAAAAGGTTGTAAAAACAGTAAAAAAAAAAAAAGAAAAAAAAAAGAAACGTTTCAGCACTTTGAAGGCATCAAACAGAGTATTTTCATTATTCCAGGCACTGGGATTTGAGAAATGTTTTTCTTTACCTTGGGTGTGGATGACTGCAGGCAATCCAAGTCAGCACTGCAGCTGCTGCCATGGAGAGCGATCATTGATGCCTGGAAAGTATCGTCCTCCATCCCAGAGTAAGTATGATCTAACACTTTATCATCAGATAGGTCTCCTTCACTTGTGTCAATCTGAGATAATGGATAGAAATCTGAGTGAGACTCTAAAATAATGTTAGTTATTGAGCATGATTTGCAGCTACAAAAAGCTACGTCATGAATATGTAACAGCAAAATGATCTAAAACACATTTGTAACATTAATGACATTATTTTCTGTAAACTGTCACATAATTTCATTTAATCAGACCACGTTTTGTAACAATTAGACAAAAGCAAATATCACAGTGAAGCACAAACTGCTTCTCTTTTCAAATTTTTTCATTTTTTTTCTCCAAAAGCTAACTGACCAATGCAGGTTCTGCTCGGTAAAGGATGCCCTCAGTCAGTCCTCCTTCCTCTCCTTCTTCAACCAAAATACTGCTGAAGTCAAATGAATGGATGATGGGTGATGAAGGCATTTCCTGCTCACCAAAAGGGTGTGGAGAATGGGAATATCCACATATTCCCTAGGAAAGTGGAGAAATTCTTTCAGTGTCTCCAGTTTTATGGGATGAGATTTTTCTTTGTTACCAAATCTAGTGATGATGGAATTAGTATGAAATGGAGATGAAAAGAAGTGGTTAGGATTGATTGAGGTTAAAAAAAACTGAATGAGAATATTTTCAAACAGAAAAGCTTGGAAAGGAATCGCAGCTAAACACTCCTCATCTTGATTGAGTCAAATACAGAGTGTTGACAAAATATTCAAACCCTTTGAACCTGTTCATATTTTATCACTTTACAACCGCAAACTTGTGAGATACAGTTACAATATATTGTATATTAACAACAAATATTTATCTGCATATATCTTAACACTGTTCCCACCTTCTTATTTCCAAGGATATCTCAGATAAATCTGTCAACAACAGCTGGACAGCAATTTCTTCTCAATCGTTCCCCACTCCACAAATTATTCCCCTTATAAATGAAGGATTGAGAAGTGGGAATAAGCAACAAGGGCTTAATTAGGTTTCATAATGGAGTGCTTCACATTTAAGATCTACTTTGTGTTAGTTCGTGAAATAAAATCCCAATAAAACATTTAAAGTTTGGAGTTGTAACAGGATAAAATGTGAAAAAGTACCAGGGCTGTAACTTTTGCAAGGATCTGTATATGAAAAGCATCAAGGCAAACAGGGAAGATAACACACACATCAGAGTCAAGGCAATATGACAAAAAAAAACCCCTCAGAAGCACATTCCACATCTTGCAGGAGAGCTCCCTACAGCTCAGTAATCCAGCTAACCCCGGCAGCCCAGAGGTCTTGCTGAGTAATCCAACAGCACATTCAATGCAGGAAAATGCGTCTCTACATTGGAAAAAAAAGAAAGCTGTTTTTTCTTCAATATAGCAAAAAGATCTCGGGAGCCCGGAGCAACAAACATGCCGTCCGATGGACCTGCTGTTATCACAGGTGCTTTCATGTGTTCAAGAGGGTGGATGCTCATGGAAAATTCCCTAATATAATGAAACTGAGCGTGCAAAGTGTTCCAGGCTGGTCACCCTTTGAGACAGAGGGTTGGGTGGAACGCTACACCATGCAGCCTACCTTCACAACTTTATCCTGCATGAAAAATTCAAGCTCTCTGTAAGTTGAGCCCTCGTGACGGGGCCCAACGTTGTGTGACATGAAAAGGTCTGACTGCTTAAGTCTCACAGTTAAATAACTAATTCCAATACATTTGCACCTTCTTTATAATACCAGCCACGATCTGCAGTACGTTTGAGTATCTCACACAGCTCTGAAATAAAATCAAAAGCAAGAATTGAGATAATGTTGCTTACAGGCAGAGGTTTGGCAACTCCAATCTGGACTTTTCCAACCTTGGCCCCCTTAAGGGCCTGGACGGCATCCTCCAGGGTGGCATTCTCCAGGTTTGTGCTGTTCACAAACATGAGTCGGTCGCCCGGCAGAAGTCGGCCGTCCGTCTCCGCAACACCGTTTGGAACAAGCGAGCGTATCACGATCACTGTCTTGGAGGGGTCCAGCGGGTCCTGGTGGTAAAAACGGTAACATCACTGGGTGATCTCCATTGTGTTAGGAGTTAGAAAACACAGAAACAAGAGATTTATTCTAAACGAGACAAAAACCCGCTCCTCTCACAGATTTGTAAAAGTCCCACCTGGTAGTCCAAAATACTGAATCCCAATCCGCCTTCTGCCTTTTCAAGCTCGATATTCTGGATCTCCATCTCCCACATGGCCAAAGGAGATCCAATTGCCTCCTCGGTAACTGTATCCTGGGGATCTTCTATGTCATTCGTCTCTGAAACTTCAGAAACCAGTGCACTGCTGATGTTATTCTGCAGGGAGAGGAAAAACCCAAAACCACAATGAGACAGCACGCCGTCCTTCCTTTCCCTCCCAGCCCACAGGCTCCTACCCTCTAAGTCTGTTTGTGGATCAGGTTTCTGGCGGAAGTTAAAAAGGGGAAATATCTCTGGGATGCTCAGCTCTCAGAACATTATCACAGATAAAGCTACAGAGATGAAAAACCCCTCTACCCAAAGGAAAGCTGTATTTGATGTCTCATATCGCTGTGATGCTGGCAACTGCTGAGGTATTGCTGCTGAAACTGTTTCTAATAAACTTTAAGCCTCCTGTTCTTATCAGTAAGTCTTAATCCATCGTGGCTATCAAGGAGGAAAGCCAAAGGAGTCACTGACAGTCAGGCTGGGCCAGGTTTCTTTACAATTTGTTTCTCCAGGCTTTTAATGTTTGAATATGTTACATAATGTGCTACTAAAATCTCGTAATCTGTTAGGTTTTTAGTCCTTTTCTTTGAAAACAGCAAATGTTTTGTTGTGGCGATGTAGAAAAAGACAAATATATGACTGTACCTTTAGTTTATATTCTGTAGGAAAAGCATCTGATTCTGGTTGGACTGTATCCATGTCTATCTCGAGATCTGGAGCAGGTCTGCAGCATGTCATGTACACACAGATGGGCAGTTCCTTCAAGATTCTCACCACCTCTTTATGGGTCTCTCCGATCAGAGAAATGCCATTTACCTAAACAGGAAGATGTCATTGTTTACTTTATAACCCATGGAGACTCTTTTCTTTCATCAGACCTGACATTCAGGCCTGATGTTCAAGCAACCACTTCATTTCTCAGCACAACATCATGATTCAGATGTACTGTGACTAAAATTATCATGCTAACATAACAAAATGTCAATACAGCGATTTGATTGGGATTGTCAAGAAATTTTAACTTTGAAATATTGGACCAAAAATGGCCCACAGTCAACACCACCTTATCTTTGAATCGCAGCTGTTTTTCAGGTCTATTTACAGACTTCAAAATCATCAGCAAAACCATCTGAATAACCATACCAGAAGTAGGAAATTAATCTTATGCAATTACTATGACAATTGTGGAAGATCAGATCATTGGATGAGTTCAATTATTACCATAAACATATTAATTATTAAGGATTTTTAGTAGGATTTAGACTTTTTAGCACTCATTGCAACTGAACAATAACTTCCAACATGCCACACTGACTGAATTTTTTTTATTTTCCTATTTTATAGGAGTTAAAGCTGAACTATCTTTGAGCTGTAACTCCTGAGAGTCTGTTCTCTACAAACAAAGCTCCAATACTTTTGACTTCAATAAATAAACACTTCAGAGTCAGGTTGCGTTGTATTAGGAAATTAGACTGCGATACTAATGCTTTCAACACTTTAACACCTGTGTTAGGTGAGAAAATCCACTCTAGTGAGACTCAACAGCTGGAAAACATTTCCTGCTGAACATCACAGGCTTCTCTGGGACTATTAAATAACTAGACTTGGCCCTGAGGCAGTAAAATGCCCAAGTTCAAACACAATGGTTTATTTATTTTATGAAGAAAAGTAAATTAGTCCCCGACCACTTTCACCACTGTGTAAAACTACTGTGTTTTTGTCCTATGTAAACAAAGTTTTCTTAAAGAAGCTTTCCACATTACAGATTTCTAAAAGTGCTTCAAGTTGCTGGTGAGACTGTGTAGACTTGGAAATTACAGATTTGTTTTAGAGATTTAAATGTAGACTAGCTTAGAGCCTTGGTGAAACTCCTGGATTAAAGAATGAACATCAAGAATACAATAGTGGATATGATGCCGTTCCTTTATTGCACTTATGTTGAACTCATTTACCTTTGGACTCATTTCAGTTTTAACCGGTAATATTTTCTTATTTACACAATTTTCAACTTCTCTACAAAAAATTTTTAACATTTATTTATTGCTACATCAGCCACTTCTACAAAAAGAAAACATGATGAAAGGATACTAGTGCTATATCATACAAACCCCATGAACAAACCCCCTAAAATCAATGTTTAGATTAAGACAAAAATAATGTTTTATTTTCTTTGAGCAAAAGTTTACCTCCAGCAGTTCATCCCCACTAAACAACTTTGCACAGCGGCCGACTGGTCCCTCAGGAAGGACTGAACGGATATAATGATGACCACCGCTGGCTTCCAGGCTGATGCCCAGGCCGCTGCTCTCAGTAAACTTCTCCACCTGAGCGACCTGCAGAGGACACAAGAATTATAACACCTGAACAACAGCAGGATAACTCATAATGTGCTCAATATCTTGTATCAAATATGGCAACTGTTACACACACATATACTGTATGTATATCTATATCTATATATTTATATTGATCGATCGATAGATCAATAGATATAATGCATCCTTACCACAACTTCATTATTTAGACCAAGAATCTCCTGCCATTTCTTCATCAGCTCGTCTTCTTCAGCAGGTGTTAACTTTGGCCCTAATGTAAAGAAAAAAAAGCATGCATCACAACATCCTAATTGTAAATATATTTTAAGTACTTAAAATAAGTTTTCTTTATAAACAAACACCAATCCTCTTTTAAATGCGGCAGCCTAGAAATCTAACTTTAGCGCTTTGCTCCCATCTCAGTATTTCTTCCCATTGTGTGTCTGTGTGGTCCTGTAAACAATAGCCCTTATCTGTTACATGCGGGAGCAGTAGCTCTGTGGCAGAATGACTTGAATAATCCCAGCCTCCTACCATGTTTGTCTTTTGTTAGATGATCCACAGCGGCGCTGACATCAGATCCCTCTCCTGTTGTCTGGAACTGCTTCTGAGCAACGACGGCTGCAGAAACACAGAAAAACCGTGACAGGTGCACAAAAATGCAACTGTCTTCATGAGCATCAGCATGTACAATTAGATTTCTTTGTCCTCAGTCCTGATCTCATTTGCCCCAGTGTCTCAGGAAGGATTTGAAAATCTAACCAGATCGGGACTTTGTAAACAACATGCTGAAAGCACTTTGCGCTTTTTTCCCCCTGTAGTTTAAGTTACTAATGTCTTGTTTCCACTGCGTGGTACGGTATGGGTCAGTGAAGTTCAGTGGTGTAGCAAATTCAGCAGAGTGTTTCCACTGGTAGTTGGATTCTTACTAGGCAGGCTGGAATAAACCCAAACATGTCATACCTGTGAGACACCAAATGTGACACACTGTTTCTAAATCAATCAACTGTGTTCAGAGACACCAGCTCCTCCCTTACCATACCGTACTATTATCTTATATTATATATATTATTTATTAATAACGCCTTTAACATTTTTTAAAATTACCCATAGCCAAACTTGACTCCCACAATACATTCAGTAGCTCGTATTTATTTATTTACATGTTAATAAGCTACTTTTATTAATTTTCCCCTATTGAAATTATGCTCTCTAATTAAATGTAGGATTTTTATGACTTCTTTCCTAATTTTGCTGCAGCAATATAATATGCAAAGATCTTATTTATTTAATTTTGATGTATTTTTGTATTTCTCAATTTCTTACTTGAATCATAGCACTCATGAAAATATAAGTTTTATTCTAAGTCTTTGTTATCTGTTATGTGCAAATCTGTGTCCAGGTTTTTGGGCTACTATCTCTCCATGCCAAATCTAATTACTTCCTATTTCTATCAATCCTTGTTGACACTAAGCCACTTATGCAACTTGGCTTCTTGCTTCTGTAAAACCCTAGAGGCTCTGTCAGTGCAGCTGGAGACAAAAACCTTTCACTTTTCTGTCTCCAGCTTGATTAATGTTAAATGTCTAAAACAAACATGGCACACATTAATACTGTCGTGTACACATCGTTAAGTGAAATAAAATTGAGTTAAGGAGGTTTAATCTAAAAATAAGAACCCATTTCAAATGTGATGCTAGAAAGAAATTATTTTAGAAGCTATGGTAAAAAAAAACTATCCATTTATTAGAATCCGGTGTTTCTAATATAATTTAAACACTTCTAGAAATGTGATTTATCTTTGTTCATTGTAGTTGTTAGACCCATTAAAGGAGAACAAGAAAGCTAGGCTAAACAAACAGAAGCATTTTTAATGGATCACCTAGTTTCAAAGTTGATTAGAGTGCTAAGAAGCTTCTAAATTGAAATCTATGACTTCCTACTTCCCTTGTCTAAAAATATGGAAAATTCTTCCAAACGCCAAAGACAAGAGAACAAACCATTCAAGTAAAGCAGATGAGTGTTGATCTTCAGTGTTGATCTTGGCTACAAAAACATAGGAATTAGGATTTTTGTAGTTTCCAGAAATCTACAAAAATGTCTGTAGATTTTTTGTAGATTCTACAACTATAATTTCCAGTCAAAGCTAAATAAGATCTGTTAACTTTAAGCAATGAGGGATACAAACTTTGAATTATGACACAAAATAGGGAGGATAACGCAGTGAAGAAAAACTAACTGTACACTGCAACAAGGAGTGGCATCTTAGGTTAACCAAACCATAGAATCCATTTGTACTGGGACAACCCAGTTGGATGTTGTGTTGAAACAAAGGCACGTTGTGGCCCCCTGTAAAGTACGGAAGAGGATCTATGATACTGTGGGACTGTTTCTAAAAAAGCACTATTACTTCTTAAAATGTAATTTCTACACATTCCCACAAATAAACTGTGCACAAAATGTCTATCTTTTCAAAGAGACTGGATTTCTGGATGATCTTTTAAATGGTTCTCATTCACCGCTTTGTTTGTTTTGTCTTACTGACTGAACTGAAAAGAGGTGCTATACACATTGCGAAGGGGTTAGGTTTTTCAAAATTTTTATTCAATATTTATGTCATAAAATTTAAATTAAATTAAGGTACATTTATTATACAAAGAAATATATGTTCTCACAGTAATGTAGCTAACTGTAGCAAGAGAGCATGTTTAGTCTGATCTCCAATAAAAAAGAAAAATATTGTTTTCTGAGCCATATTTACACATAAGATGAAATCTCTCAACACAAATTGAGATAAGCAGAATAATAGATGTTCTTTCTCTATGTATTTTTTGGAAAATAAATTTTTTCCTACCTTGACTTGGCTGCTGAGCCGTGCTTCTCTCCAACTCCAGCTCCTTCATGACGGTGGCCGTGGTTGGGATGGTGGCAGAAGGGGACAAGACAGAGACGATGGGGGTCACGGTGGGGGGTTCCTCCTCGTCGTTGGGCCTGAAGCCTCGTCGGATTAGCTTAAGGTGGACCGTCTGGCCAGTGTGTCTGAGAACTTCCACTGCCTGTTGATTGGTGTATCCCTGGATGTTTACGCCGTCCACCTACAGGGGACGATCATTTGGGTCAACCCAGATATGACAAGTGTCCGAAAAACTTCTCTGGAATCATTGCTGTAAAATGCACTCAAGCTCACAGAAAATGAAATTAAAGTAATTTAAGAGTTTGTAAACACCAGAGGCTATATAGAAAACATTGAGAGAGCTGGGTCTATTCCCAGCTCTCCTATTTAATTAGATCCTTCTCAGATGGGTAATAAATTAAAGTAATTTAAGTAATTATAAGATTCTCACAGAGCAGAATAAAACTAGAGAAATCAGTCTGAACATTATGAAAACAATGCACCATAAAAATCCTCAGCAAGAATATTAAAAGCATATTTTCTCAGTATGCTAATTAAACACTCCATTATATTCATGGATGCAAACAAAAGAGCTGTTGTTATCTGTAAACTGTGAATTATTCAAAATTATGCATCTCGTAACGTCCCTCTGCCGAGTGCGTAAATGCAATAACTGTAACACAAAATGCAACCTGAACCTTTCACTGCATATTTTGGTCCGGACCAAATGAAAACAGTAAAAACTGCATTTCCTCCGAGGGGAAGAATCAAGGTACTCACGGCGATTATCTGGTCTCCAACATGAATCCGGCCATCCTGATCCACTGCGCTGTCTTTTGTTATGCTCTTTACAAAGATGCCAGAAGGCTCTGGGGAGTCAGAACAAGTTGTAAAGTTAGAGTTCATCAGAAGCAATTTACACTTTACACGGTGATTTATCTGCTTTCTGAAGAACTAGAAAACACTCACACAAATATCATTTTTGTAGGTCAAAAACTATATTTAGGGAATTACAGTAGTAAAACTGTACACCTACATTAAATGAGGTGTACTTTTAAAAAAAAATACTATCTAATAAGCACACTTCATGTGAATAATTTCACTGTTATTCTTCATCAGAAATTGTATCTTAGTTTCTTTTAAACTTTAGAAAAATATGAAGAGAAATGAAATATAGATATTGTAGGTACATAATTTCACTTTCAGGTTTTTCATGTCAACATCATGTCCCAAAGGAGTTTAGCTTCAGTGTTCAAAAGGGTTTCCATTAATTTGTTTTTCACGCCTTTTAGCTAATGTTTGTTTTATTTAGTCATGCCTTTTTGCCAGTTCCCTCATTTGTGTCAGTCAGCAAACCTCCGTCTCAGCTGCTTCATAGCTGTTATCTTTTTCTTTTTCATTTTTATTGCCAGTTGGTAAAAATGATCAGATAATCATTACCACCATCTACTGGTACAGAGTGTGGGTCAAACTCCATTCTGCTGTGTTTTTATCCCCCCAAGTTTGTCAGACTATTTCCTTGATTTTTAATATTTGTGTTCCTTATTATTGCTTAACAGGTTTTGCCATATAGAGTTCAATAAATATTGCTTTAAAGGTCTTTCCATATATTAACTCCTTTTTATTGAGTTTTCAAGTTTATTCCTCGGTTCTGTTTCTTGTATTTTTGTATTTAATTCTCTTATATTATTTGTTATAAAGTATTTTCCCTTTGGCTCTCGATCTGTTTAGTCCCTGCTCAGTTTTTGGATTCATTGCTTTTATTTTCCTCATTTTACCCTTTGTCTTCTCTCACAGCTGCACCCTGTTTGTAATCAACCACCTGCATCTTGTCAGCAATCACACTCCCTTGTATTTAGGCCTCTCTGGTTCTATTACTCCCTTCTGTTAGACTGCCTGCCTTCATGCTGCAGACCTTGACCTGGTTTCCCTTGCATTTATTCCTGTACGTTTTTAAGTTGAAATGTGCTCAACTTTGGGCGTTACATAAGCTCACAATAAACAAGAAAATATACATATATTGTTGAGCAACTTCTATCAAAAAAAACATATATATATGATTTTTGTTTAACGTTCCTTTATGATGGTAAAATCTCCACCAAATGAGCATATATCCGTTATAACGATGTTTATTAGAGCATGTCTGGCACCATGCAGAGCTGCTCCTCCCTTAGTCTTTCTGATCATATTTTCTGTGGAGCTCTTCAAACTTTCTTCCAGTTGACAGCAATGATCACGCCAATATTAAAAACATTTAATGTGTGCACAGACGAATCAGCGGAGGGAATGTTGCGAGTCCATAATCTGGCACAGAAATATCCCTATAAAATTATATAACTCCATTAATTATTCATTTATGCAGCAGTTTTTCTTTTTGTTTGTGACGTCCACAAATACATGTGTCTACAAATACTTGTATATAATTTGATATCTTGTCCCATGTGGAATGATAACAGTTGAACTCAACCTCCACTTTATTCTCACCTGAATTCTTATCGCCAACATAGCCAGCAATCGTGATGCCCAGTCCCTGTGTGTTCTTGCTCAGGCTCACATCAAATGCTTCAATCTCCTCCTCCTCACTTCCCTGTTAAAATAAATGACAACAAAAGCAAGATTAGCAAAAGCCTTTTTTTTAACCTCGCATTGAATGGAGGAAAAACTAAAACAATTCTATTGTAGGTAAAAAAAATGTACTCATCTTTGCGTCATGATTATGGTGCAGAATGAATATAGAAGTGCAGCTCGAAACATTTCAACAGAAATAATTTGACACCTCCATGCTTCTTCACAGTTTATGTAACTTCCTGGTGTATTTAATTATTTTAAACTGTTTATAATAAAAATGTATGAGGTTTTAAAACTGTTCATATCAACCCAAAATGTTATGTTTGAAGTGTATTGTAAGAGAGCTGCGTATTCTTTTTCCCCAGCGTAATGCAGAGATGTTCTGAGAAACAGGCTGGTGACCATAAATGATTTATTGCTTGATTGACCCTGTCTAGTGACCATCAGGTGGGAATCAGAATTTTAAAAAAATATTTTTCCAATCAGTGAAGGGTGATGATTTGTTTTCTCTTTGAGTCATTCTCATGTTGGGTCATGTTCCGTTGGGCACAATTTTCTGGTTTCTGCATTTATTTCTGTGATTGTCTCAGTTCCAATGTTTTGTCTCCTAGATTTCACTATTCGCAGATTCACCTATTCAGATTTTTCTTTGGAATGTATCTCTAAATTATTTGCCAAAAATTATTATTTTTTTGTTTTAAAATTATTTTAGAAAAATAATAATTTAGGAACTGTTCTCTCTTTCACACTCTCTGTTTGTATTGTTGCTTTATTTATTATTTATACAATTATTTATTTATAAAAACTGGAAATTGGCCACAAAATTATTGGTGCATTACAGCTGTTACACTAACACTAAGCTAGTGAGTGATGCAACAGAGACGGCAGATGGTGAAAATAACAGACCAAGCTTTTAAATGCAGAAATTTTGACAAACTAGCTATGTTTGAGTGGAAACCACCAAACATAATAAATAAATGTATTGAATTTGTAAAAATAAAAGATATACAAGTATTGATACAGGGAACCAGTTTAGATTTTTTTTTCACCTCAACCCAACACATGAAACTTCAATGAATAGCACAAATACAACTAGTTAGACCATTTCAACATATTTGACAACTAAAGGCAGTCTTACAACTTTATTTGAAGTGAAAGATGTTCAGCAGTATTTTTCCACAGTCTGGCAGTGAGGATCTGTCTAAATTAACGCCTTAAACAAACCACAGATTGGAAGAGAGAACTGCATATTAGTGAGAAGCAGCTCACCTGAAGCTCAGGGCTGTCTGTGATGCACATCAGCCAGTGGAATTACAAGGACTTACACTGTATAATTACTGAAAAATAATGAGTATAATCTGCGTATCTGGGTATACGCTGCAGTAAACCTCTTGTTATGGAGGAGCTATTATTTGTATTCTGTAGATGGGCACTGATGGCTGCATTCACATAGATACTGGGCAGTACAATAATTGTATGTACGTACATTATTTCATAAAAAAACATAGGTTAAATGAAATTATCCTTAATATAATCATATATTAGGTTATTAAAACATATGCAGTACTGAAAATGTAATGCATAATTGACATTTTACAGTAGTAATTTGAGGATACAACACAGAGAACGGTGATGTAGCTAAAAATGTTCTTACACTTTATACTCTCATTTCTATATTTTAGTGAAAGTGTCACTTACCTGCTGCTCAGCGACGGTGGGGAGCACCACAGACATGACGGCGGACGGCGTCTCCTCCACCGGCCCCCTGGTAACAACCAGCTTCACCCTGTTGCCACACTGCCTGAGGACCTGGGCCACCTGATCGCTGCCCATGCCTAACAGGTCGGTGTCTCCGATTCGCAGGATGTGGTCCCCACTTCGTAAGCGTCCATCCTGTGATTAAAAAAATGTGTTTTCATGATTTCAAAAGTTAGGAACTTAGGCGATCCTAAACCCAACTGGTTTAGGATCAGGGCACTCACCTGATCTGCGACGCCTCCAGGAAGTATGGTTTTGACAATAACCCCCGTAGTTTTTCCTCCAACGATCCCAAAGCCGAGGCCAGTGCCATCATTTACTAACTCAATCGTCTCCACGTGCTGCCACTGGGAAAAAATTAGATTAAATAAAAATACTGATTTGGAGTTTTTATCCATGAAACAGGAACATTTCAAAGGTGTTGGCGAAATCTGTAAAATTCAGTGAAATCCAAACTAACATCCTGTATGTGTATATTTTCTTTTTGTACCTTGCTGGAGTGGACTGATAACGTGCTAGCGGCAGAGGGTGTGCGTGACACAACTGGACTGGTCAGCTGAGGTATCGGCCCTCTGGCCACGGTGAGATGCACCTTTTCTGAAGCACTCTGCAGGATGCTGATGGCTTGTTGGTGGGTGACCGTGTGGTCCAGAGGTTGACCATTTATGGCCAGAATCTGGTCCGCTTCCTTTAGCTTCCCGTCACTTTCAGAGACAAAAAGATACAACGGGATAACTTGCGCAAAATTGGTTAATAGTTCCCTGCTGTTTTCCACAAAACTGGGTCCCAGCATATGTTTCAAGTCATTGCAGATTTTCTAGACACAAATTTCCAGCTTTCAAAACTGGATGGATTAAACTAATCCTGGTAAATTAGATGGGATCAATAATGTCTAATCCAAAGGTATTATTGTAGCTATGTGGTTCTGGCAAAATTTGACTAAACTTCTGTCATTTTTTAAAATGTAACTACAAGTGTTTCAACACTGTCATGTTTATAGTTTCTTACATACCAGTGGGCAACACTTCCTGGTTGAATTTCTTGAATAAAGATTCCCAGCTCTCCACGATTCTCACTTTTTAGCCCCACCACACTGAAGCCGAGACCCCCTGATGCTGGTTTCTGCAGCTCCACATGTGTCACGTAGCGACCCTTTGTCATCCAAACACAAATACATTCATTTAAAATTGAAACTCTGAGAGATGAGTTGGGGCTGACTCTCTTTTAGCGCAAAATTACAACCTTCATGTGATTTTACCTGGGCCATAGAGTGGATAATCCCCTCAAATTCTTCCAAAGAGGTTTTCCCGTTGATGTGTGAAGTTGCTGCGATGTCCGAGAAGGAAGCATGGCTACCATTGGCTTTGATGCTGTGATCATTGAGGTCACTTCCTCTGGATGATGTGACGCTACCCTGCAAGAATAAAAAGAATATATAGACATTTTGCCCTGTCATAGCCACTTACTTCAATGGAAAACAATACAAACTGGTAAAGTGGAAGAAAAGTGATACAAACATTCCCTTTAATTTGACACCCAAAGAGGAAATCCAGAGCAAACAATTGTCTGCAAAGTCAGTCTAATTGGTAAACTGAGTCAATCTTTGTAATTTCATCTTGGTATAATTCCAGTTTTTCTGTGAAGGCCTCGGTGGTTGGCTAGATGCCATTAAAAAAGGAACCACATCATAAAAAAGCAAGTCAGGGATGGGAATGTGGATACAGAGTCCAATCCAACAGTTTGAGCTACTTAGCATCCGTCTTTATATTTGCGAAGCTAATAGAGACATGCCACTATGGATTCTAGCTCCTTTGTGGCATGTCATGCAAGTTCATTGCAAGTTCATTGCAGAGAAAGGTGATTCTGCAATGTGATGACTAAGGAAAAATATAAATGTAAACCACACACTGCAGATTTTTCTTTGTGAGTTTTCTTCCCACTTCTTCTCTAATTTACTGCTTTGTGTTGGTCTATCATATACAATTCATAGAAAATGCCCTAAAATCTGTGGATGCAGTGTAAGAAAGTGTAAAACGGGTGTCAAATCTTTTGTGAAGCGCTATATTGAGAACAGTAGCATCCATAAAATAACACAAGACATATCAGGTTATAAAGAAAAACCTAATTTATAAATGCTGTAACATTTTATTCTCTCTTTTAAATACCTAAACCTAAGTCAAATGTTAACTATACAACATTAATGCAATAAAAGTATCCATTTTAGAGAAAAACCTCTTGGCTCAGTCCTGCGGTGAACATAAACATTTAAAGAGTTTAATTTTAGAGAATAAGCCTCTGAATGTGGGCAGCCTAAAACCACTGGGACAGTGGATAGCTTGTTATCCCACCACGATTAGCTGGATCTGTGGCCATCTAATCCCTGAGGAGATAATGGCTCTTAGCCGACGTTCCAACAATGACTCTGCTCCAAATACAATATTTCTATCGTGGCAGGGAGGGGAGGGAGGCCATCTGGATTCCGTAATATGCTCGAGTTTTAATTAGTGAGTCGACTTTTAGCTGTGCGGCAGATGAATAGCACAAATGAGACAACTGCACAAAACAATGCTTTCCTGATTTTATTAGCCGAAAGGATTTAAATTGGCTTGAAGAGGATGGACGTAAACTAAAGCTATCCCTTTGAGTTCCTAAATTTGCATCTGGAACTTGTTTGTAATGTCTCAGATAAACAAAGTCCCAGATTAGTCCTAAGCAACAAAAATCCACTTAACAGGACGCATCAGTGCTGCAAACCAAACCCTGCGGGCTGGTATAAGTTAGTGTAGCACGCGGCAAAGTTGCTGTCCTCATGTGCGAGCTTTGTTAGCCGGTGCCTGGCTAAGAGGATTAAAGTTCCAGTTTGGTTCTTGCACATTTAAGAAATTGTTTCTGCCCCACTTCACATAGCAGCAGCAGCGGTCGCAGTGCAGGCCTCTTTCTCATTGAGGAGCTGGAGCCCTGTTACCGTGGCAACATGGATCGAGCAAGGCCTAACTAACAGAAGCCAGAAGACAAACTGAATGCCTTTGTGTCTGGCTCTCTTCTCTGAACAAAACACAACATGCCTCTCTAAATTGTTTCTGCTTTAGGGAGCCAAACAAACACAGTTGGGTTTGGATCTCATATAAAGATGGAAGACACACTCACAGATTTGCGTCTTTTATTAAAATATGTCCCTTTAGCCTTGGTATAGCTGGAAAAAAAAGTTGTCCAGCTTTAGATCTGGAAGGAATCTATGATGAAGAGAGAAACTTCAATCGCAAAGGCAATTTTTTTCTTTCTTTCATTTTTTTTTTTTAATAAGGACTGCTACAAGGCACTTTATGATCAAAATTCTGTAGGAGGGGGTAGCTCTCTCATCCCAGTGCCTCCCACTGCATAGCTCGCATATTTTCTCCTGCTTCTCAAATACTTACCTTGTTCCTTTCCACTTTGACTTAAGAGCTCTTTACTTCCACTGAAATCCACTCCCAGCAGGGAAAATCATCTCAAAAGGAACAAAAATGACTTTCCCTCTTGCACCAACTATCTCTGCTCATGTAGGATGTGGTTTGTGTGAACCCTGATAGCAATTTGGCCACAAAAAACACAACTGTGGATAAATAAGGACTGGAAGCAGAGGGGGAACACAGCGTCTTGATGTGACGCAGAAACTAAGAGGGGTTGCTGTGAAGACAGCAGAGACACAGGAAGAGGAAATCAAGCATTTGATAGAATGCATAAAATCTTCTTGATGTTCTGTACTGAGTTTGTACTTTTTTTTTTTGTTTACAGGTCAAGAAAATGTTGTTCCAATTAAACCGAAGATACATTTCAACTAGGACACATGAATATGTGTGTGGTGTATCATTGTCCTGTAGGAGGATAAGTGAAAAGTCCAATTTTTGGATATGACACTTCTCAAAAGAAGACAATCATCAGCAGGATTCTGCTTTCACCGTACTTTAATGTAACAAAAGTGTGAAGTGGGTTATCAGACTGGTCGAGTGTGTGAGACGCAACACAAAAACAAGAAGCCAATGAGTGTAATATTAATTCCAAATCACTTTCTAACACTCTAGACAGTCTTGAGAGACTTTTTTTTCTTTTTGCAAATCTCAAGTGGACATTTTTCTGGCTTTCACTAAAGAACGACTTCCATTTGGCAACCGGGACGTAAATCTTGGTGCGACTGCTTGTTGAAGTGATGACTGTCCTTCTGGGAATGTCTCTGAGATCTCTGAAACTCCCCCAGAGTGACCGTCAGGTCCTGGGTCTGCACCTCCAACATGGACCAAACGGAGGTTACTTGTGAAAATATGATAGACATTCAGCAGCCATTTCCATGTTTTTGCAAGCAGCTCCTTTTTTAGCATCATGAGCAATTTTACTGATATGAAGTTAGAAATGTGAGGAATCCGAGCATTATTTGTAAAAAGCTAAATAAATTATGCTAGTTAATTAAACATAGAGGCCCACATTCAGTGTTGGGAAAAGCAATTAAATGTTAAATAACTTTTATAATACTCCACTTTGAGAAAATGAGCAGAAATGGCAGCAGAGGATTAATCTCCCTTGAATATTTTTGCATTTTGCCTTATTAAATCACAACTTTTGATATGCTTTATTCATTTCAGGCCCCTTTGATCCCTTTTAAGTCAAATAATGTGCAACCAATGGGCTTCAGAATCACCTGCATTAGAACTGATCAACCCCAAACCAGATAAATTAGGGTTAATACAGTGAAGATGTTTAAAGATTATAAAACAATATCTAAAGTTTTGAAAAGCGTATAGAGGACTGTTTAATCTAATTGTCCTAAATACAAAGAGTCTGGTACCACCGTGAACTTATGAATACATAGAAAAGGCCTATTGTATCTCTGGAGGAACTACAGAGTTACGATGGGGCAATCTGATGACAGAATTGAAGATAATAAATATTATCCACTTGTGTGTATTTCTAATTGAATTAATTTTGCAGATCAAGGCCATCTTTGAAAGAAAGCTATAAGAAGTCCTGCTTGCAGTTCTCCACCATCCCTGTATGGAGCAAAGCAAACTTTTCTAAATAACTATAAAATATGTTTCTGACATAAGAAATGTTACTGTGGGTTCTGAGAAAGTAATAATTATGCTTATGCTGCAGTAAAGTAATGGCGAGTAAGCTGCAGGACCAACTCAAGCGGTAAAAAGAGAGAAAAGTAAGGTCAGAGGATGCATTGCAGGGGTTATATCAAACCTGATCTCTGAGATGCTGCACAGACTTTTGCAAGGCCAGGATCTGGTGGAAGAGTGGGCTTTGAAGCACCGATCTGAGCAGGCTGAGCTTCTCCTCGGTGGGCACCTCCCCCCGCTCCTTCAATTTGGCCTGGAGACGCTCCACCGCCTGCAAGGCACGCTGGGTATCTGCAAGCCGTCGCATATTTCAGTGACAGCCGACCGGAGTGCAGGCGTGGAGGTAGAGAGAAACAGGCGTGGGAGAGACAGTTCTTTATTAGAAAAGACTGTGAACGCTGGAAGGGAAGTTAAGACATGTGTATTGCTTTTTTTTCTTTTTCTTATATAGGGTATTATGCTTCAGAAGAGTTTATTTTTTCACTTGTGCATTTCTGACATGCATTTATGCATCAAACCCACGAGAGTGAATGGATAGAGCTGTACATCCACAAACGAGGCTTAGCTAAGGCTGATTGGTTCTTAACAGACCTTACTGTATCAAAATCATGTCGCCACAGGTTTTGCAGAAAAGTAAAAACTCCATTTTTAACGCTCTGCTTGTTGACAGAAAAGCTCTGCTTCCTTTTCTTGCTGTTAGGGTCAATAGTGGGTATGCCTGGGAGCAGAGAATGGCTATCAGGACGAAGAGATAAGAGAAGCAGACCGGACCTCACATAAGCTTCACAAATCAAGCGACTCCAGAGCGGCTTGTTAGCGAGAAAAAGCCGGCCAGGAGCCTTCTGAGCAAAAATAAAGCAATTTCTGTAGCTGACCAACTGTGACTAAGACCAAGCAGGACACGCACAATGGTCTGGAGCTCTTTTTGAACTGACAAGCTTTGTTGTTGCAACAAAGATTGCAAATAGGGCAATAACACTTGAGCCTGAACAGATTTAGTTCCTGTTCGCTTCTAGTTCTAAGCACGTAGCTGTGTCGTTTTCATCATCTTTGCCTCAACGTAGATAATGAAGAGTCCTACCAGGCCATGACATGTAGCCATTCTAGTTTTATTTGCTTTTGACCAATAACACAGAGAAGTCTGGAGGCATATTAAAATACTAGGAAAGCACAGATTGCTGTTTTGCAGGCAAACTTTAAATCTAATGTGAATTATACCAAGTAAACTTGTAGCTTGTGTAGCCGAGCACTTTGTTACAAACTGAGGTTTCTTAAGTCTCTTAATGGACGATTATCATCCATTCATCCATTTTCTGTACACCCTGGTCCCTTTGTGGGGTCAGGAGGGTTGCTGGTGTCTATCTCCAGCGAACGTTTCGGGCGTGAGGCGGGGTCACCCTGGACAGGTCGCCAGTCTGTCGCAGGGCAACACTGAGACACACAGGACAAACAACCAGGCACACACACTCACACCTAGGGACAATTTAGAGACCAATTAACCTAACAGACATGTTTTTGAACTGTGGGAGGAAGCCAGAGAGAACCCACGCATGCACAGGGAGAACATGCAAACTCCATGCAGAAAGACCCCAGGGTGGGAATCGAACCCAGAACCTTCTTGCTGCAAGGCAACAGTGCAAACACTGTGCAGCCCATAGAATACTACCTTTTGAACAAATTTTCAAAAACTTTACAAATAATACAGACAGATAAATTTCTGTCTACTTCATTTTTGTTGACTACAAAGCTTATATTCAACAAAACAACAAAACAAAACAAAAAATTTGTTTTGTTCAACAAAATGTCAACAAAATAATATAAACTATGGTTTATCTCTTCTGCATTTAATCTCATCGAAATGAAATGCTAAAATATGTTTTCCGGCACCTGATTATGGTTTCTTCAGCCACAGAAAAATATCCTGTGCATTCAGGAGCCAGGAATTACGTCTTTTAGTATAACCTCCAACTATTTTAAATCCCAGGGCCAACCATTCACAAGTCTTTTATTTCCTCTAAATAAAGACAATTACAGCATCAAAACAAAATTGTGGTGATAAATATCTGTCAATGTGGTAAATTTCAGGACCCTAAAAAAAAATCTAACACTTTTAAAATTGTTTGTGAATAAGATAAATTCCAGGAACAAGAAAATCATTTATTTGCTTTAACTCTGAAGTACAAGCCTCTATGGTTAACAATATTACAGTCAATGACAGTAAACACATGACTTGTTTTGAGAGTTTTTGCCTGGGTTTGGTCAGAGGAACCAAAGCAGGAAGTGCTCTGGCGTTGAATTTGTTGTTTGTTGCCAGTTAAAGGTAAAAGGTATCCGATTCTGTTAGACACCTAAACAAAGACAAAACCCCTCAAAATAAATAATGGCAAAAGTTTGGCTTTTATTGTGAATATTAGTTCATTTAAAGAGTTTCCAAAGCTGTCAATAAAACCTGGGCTGCATGTTGGCAGCTTTTACCGAAACAAGTTGGCAGCAAGAATTTGCGTTCATGTGTGACAAATAAATCTTTCAAAGGACAAACAAATAACATTTTCCGCAACAGTATACGAGACGGCAACAAAGTCAGTTTTATCCACATGTCTTGAACTGCAGCCAGAGCATCTTACACGGCTTCAGGAAGCTCAGTAGGAGTCATATGTGAAAAGCAGAGCCAGCACAAAACATGAAACTTAAGTAACTGAGTAAAAGTTGCACATTTGAAAGATGAAGGATCACTATAGACTTAGAATTTTGCTTTTATAGCAAAACTTGAAACATTTAACTGGTAAGAGTTGAACTTGAGACTAAAAAAAGAACATGCATGTGCAGAGTAATCGAGGCAAACATCTTACGGATCTAATTCAAGTTAGAATTAAGAATAAGGAGAAACTTACCAATTGTTTCTATCATTTTTCAGCCTCCAGGTAATCATGAAGTTTTCTCCCTTTTTCAAGGCCTGAAAGTGATCAACAGGGGAGAGGTTAGATCATCTGAGGACAAGTTCACACATTTCTGTTACTTTAGCTATAGGAGTGCATATGCTAAGTTGGATTAAATACATAAACATTATTGACTGAAGAAATACACACATAAAATGTGGAGGTTATTTAACCTCACCTCCACTGTCATGTTTTTTGAAAAGGTAGTTAAACAGAAAAACAGAAAACGCTTTTACAAAACAGATTAAACTCTTCTGAGCCTGAAGGAGAGCACTTCAGCTGTAGCTTACTGTTGTTTTTGTTTCACTAATCTTCTATAAATGTATTAAAGCCAGGTAGTTTACATTTCTTACACCTCAGTCAGTCAAAGGGTTTAAAATGTGAAATAAACACACTTGATCTTACCAAACGTTTGCATGTTCACATTTGCAGAACAGAACATTCTTAACATGAGTCCTATGAAGGCTAATGGTTTTATCAGTTATTTTGAAACCAAGGCAACCCGCCTCATATGATAAATCCAGCCTTCTGCTCAAGCTTTCGTCCCACAGTTTTTGGGAAATTACTCATTCTTATCATGAATCATCACACTAAACATAGAAGATTTGCAAACCAGGAACCTATTTAAATTCCATAAACCTGAGTATGTTATCAGGTCAGGAAACAAAGTAAAGCAAGTGTGCATAGTAAAAAGTTGTAAAAAACAAATTAGGCACTTGCTTGTATCTTAATTATCATAATCATTAATCTGAGAGGTGATATTTATTTGGACTTTTAAAGAACGTTGGTGTTTATGTTTGACCGCAGAGTTCCTAATTTGGATATCACAATTCAAAGAACCGGTGTTCTTCTAAGCCACTGTTCCAATCATAATATAAATCCAATCTGTCAGTATAAATGTGACACAATAAGCAATTTTTAAAAACCTAGAAAGATTAAGTCTAAGCGTGGATGGATTACTCCCCTTTAATGCTTTTGCATTGCTTGAAAAGCAACCTTAAAAGCCAGAAGAGATGCTTGCCTCATTCTAACTGATTTGATTCGGTACGCTACTTTATCTGTTTTCCTTTATGACGCCATTACAACCGCCCCACACCACAACATTCCTGAGGCCTGACAATTAGGGTGGCGATACTGTGGTCACACAATATAATCAGTTGACAAGGGAACAGATAAACGTCGCTGCTTACAACAAGCAAGAGACATACTCTGCGCCACTTTTGTCGTCTCGTGAGTGACACCAGATCAGGCATTTGGGTTTCACCCCGCATCGCCAATGAGAGTCCAGGTGGTGGTGGAATCGTTCTCCTGAATTCGCTGAATCGTCAAATAGCGTACCAAACCGCATCAAACGATGACGTACTGCTCAGTGGAAATGCGGCATTAGAGAAGAAACGTCTTCGTATGTCTTGTTAACTGGCTTTAGATAAAATGCCTTATAGAGGTGTTAGTAACCCTAAAACCCCTAAAATGTCAAAGGTTTTTGACATTTTGTCAAATTACCAGTTCAAACTAAAATGTATTTTGTTTATTTTCTGTGCAAGGCCATTACAGTGATAGAGCTCTCCTCTGAAGTGGAAGAAAAATGAAACATAACCTCCACGGAGTCACTACTTTGAACAGCAATTTTCAATTCTTGTTGAATATCAATTTGGCTTATGTCTGGACTTTGACTTGGCCACTCTATCATATTAGTAAGCTTTGACCTAAAACTTTTAATTGTAGTGCTGGTTGCATGTTGAGGATTAGTGCATCTGTTAGGTTGTTTTTTTTCCAGGATTGTCCTGTATTTAATGTCATCGTCATTTTGAAAAATACCTAAATGATGTAATTTGTACTTTCTTTGATGCACAATGATGCAATATGGACTTTTACTTACTCATTGTGTAGTATTAGCTGATTCACCTATATTTTCTGTGCAATGTGACTCCTAATGATTCGAGTAGAGTATATATAAAATATTCCAAATGAAAAACAGCTTGAGAAACTAAAATACCTTGGCGCAACGCTATTTGACACACTGCAGGCTGGTATTTGCAAAGCAGCCAATCCAGAAGTGCCTTGGCACTGACTGGCTGCACTCCCAAAACCAGAAATAAAGACTGTAGATGCTAGCTTCTAATTCAGTTTCCATTGTGCATATTAATGCGTATTTAAGGTATATTTAGTGTTGAACTATTAAATGGAGTAGTTGTAAACATTTTCTACTTGCTGATTTTAGCTATGTGTGAGCAGCACTGCTCCGTAACTCCCACAAATACCAGAGCTCAACTGTATATTGATGTTTGTGCTTGCACTGTGACAAAATGTAAGGAAGTTTAAGGAATAACAATTCCTTGGATAATAAGACGTGATGATAATCCACTCCCTTGCACTGTATCTTATAATAGACTTAACAAAAGGGCTTTGTGAAAACATGACTCAGAGACACATCACAAGTTAAAGGCGATTGGCCAGATAACTGCAAGCTCTAAAGCAGGTGCTGTTGACCATATATTGCTGTAGGTTGTTAAAGTTCTCCACAGTATATTTCTTTTTACTTTTTCCCCCTATCTTTGCGCACTCTGACCTCCCAGCCATGTGTTTACAGCAGTAATGAAACAAAAACAGCTACTTTCACTAGCATGTGAAACAATGTTGACATTTACTGCAAAGCAAAGCTGCCGTGTTTCTCCAACAAAGCTGGAAATGCTTTATTTACCCTTGAGGTGGCTTGTAATGATTCACCCAATCTCTGACAAAAGCTTTTAACTTTAAAACGCCTGAGCCTTAAACCACAAACACGTCGGGGGTTTTGGGGAAGGCGATAAATGTCTCTAAATGCAACATCTATAGCCTAGTGGGAGCTGTGCTGCGCTAAAAAGAATAGACGGAAAGGTAACGGTTATGAGTACGCCATGTATTACTTTGGCTAGCAGGGCTTGTAAATCCAGTCGATGTTTTGCTGGTATTTTGAATACAGACTCGTCTGGGTCAATCCGCTTTTCTTCAACTCCTCCTCCTGCTCCTTCCTCCCCATCCTCCCCATGGAGTGAAAAAGCAACAGGCTTCCGAGCAGAAGTTTGATAGTACGGGAGATTTGGAGGCAGAACAGCGGTTGCGGCCACTATTTTACGCCGTAGTGGCACGCTTTACGTTTGAAACAAAAGTACGAATCCGGTTTTAACTTGTTAAAAGAGAACTTTCCCGACAGACAAACAGGAGCAACAGGCGTCTCATTATTTCCTTCTAATTAGCTAACACTGCAACGAACAAAGACGTTACGTGTATTTAGCTACGAATGTCATTCTCCAGACATTTGTGGACGTTTTCTGAAGCAAAAAATGTCCTCGACGGGTCACTTACATGAGTGTAGAGCTGTTCTCCCCCAGACAGCCAGTCTTCCTCCCCGTGTAGTTTCCTCTGTAGTCCTGCGGCTAACGGCGCACTGACCGGGGTTTAAAGATGGGGCGTAGAGTAACTCGATCCTCCCTGTGGACATTCTCACCACCGGTTCAGCTGGAGCTGAAAAGCGCCCCTTGCTGGCGGCCCTCACACCCATTGGGGGCCAAACACACCAACCTGGCCTGGCTCCCGGTGCCATAGCAACCACGAATCTGACACAACAAACTCATTTACTACATATTTGTAGATGCAACAATTTGTTTGTGACTGAGGGATAAAGCAAGCATATGTCGAAAAGGTTTAGGCAAGATATTACACATAAACATATAAGCTGTCCATTTATAAAATATTTAAGATCCCATCTTCACTTTTAAGAAAAAAACTAAATTTGTTTTTATACTGATGTAGTTTCTCACATACAAGTACATGGGAAATACTTTATGACAGATACAAATGTGAATTCTGCTACGTAAAAAACTTTAATTTCTTTAGAAAATTGAAATGTATACATTACTTTATTTCTGTAATACTTTTAATTTGATTATTTGTACACTGTGGAGTGTTAATTTTCCAGTTATTCTTCCCAAGTATGTTACCATCCATCCATTTTCTATACTCCCTTTCTCCCTTAGTGGGGTCGGGAGGTGCTGGTGCCTATCCCCAGCTAACGTTCCGGGCGAGAGGTGGGGGGTACACCCTGGACAGGTCGCCAGTCTGTCGCAGGGCAACACAGAGACACACAGGACAAACAACCATGCATGCACACACACACACTCACAGCGAGGGACAATTGGGAGAGGCCAATTAACCTGACAGTCATGTTTTTTAACTGTGGGAGGAAGCCAGAGTACCCAGAGAGAACCTGCATGCACAGAGAGAACATGCAAACTCCAGGCAGAAAGACCGCAGGGTGGGAATCGAACCCAGAACCTTCTTGCTGCACGGCAACACCTCTACCAACTGCGCCACTGTGCAGCCTCCAATTATGTTACATATAATAAAAATACAAAGACTTGTATTGTAGCAATGTGAAAATATTCAAAAGGCATCAAAATTATTTCATAACATTCCCTGATGCATTAAAAGGGGCTTTGTATCAACTGTTACTGAAGAGCCAGAGTGCAAAATGATAGTCAAATCTGTTAGCACCAAATGTTAAGAGTAAACACAATAACATGCATTATTAGTTAATATTTGTATGTTCTTGCTTAACAACTATATCATAATCAAGAGTTGCAGTGTGAGGAAATGTGATTGGACTTGTGTTGAGTCGGCAGCTGCACCAGGCTTTTCTACAGGTTGCTGATTGCTAATCTGGCACGGGGGGTCATTACTGACAATTTATTGCCACCATCTTCATTTCATGTCTTTGTAACATTACCGTCCGCTTCACTTGAAAGAACTGTGAGAGCTATTAACCGACCCATGACTCTGCAATATCTGACCTCGGTACATCCAAGAGCTGAAATTAGGACTTTAAAGCTAATATTCCACACCATGTCAGGCTCTTGGTTTCCTTATAGTGAGTGTAGTCCAGACATTTTGAAAGTACAGAGTCACGGCAGGCAAAATGTTGGATGATTTCAGGAAACATCTCTTTCACTGGGTCTCTCTCTCTCTAAAGGTAAATATTAGTCTTGTTTAGAAAGAAATATCCTCTTTTGTTGCCTTAGATATGAAAGTTTGTGATTCTTGTGCTGTTTAATATTGTATTTGCACACAGTACATCTTGTACATGACTACAGGGTGATTTACTTATGACTAATTTCTGCTTTTACTGAATAAGTGAAAGAAAGAGTCTCTTTTCTATTTCCAAAAAAGTTCAGTGCAATGAAAAGTATTTGCCTCCCTCTCCTGTGGGCTTTTTTCTTCTATTCTTTTTGTCACTTATTTGTTCCAGATGATGAAGCAAATTTTGACATCAAAGATAGCTCAAGTAACTAAAAAAAAAAGCTGTTTTTTTTATTTCTTTCCCATTTGTCATGGGAAAGAAGCTATCCAAACCCGTCTGGTACTGTTTGAAAACAAATTGTAAATTATGAATTATGAATACACACATTTTTGGTTGAGTTTCATTAGCTGCTCTCTCTCTTGACTACTTCCAGAACCGTAGAAATCAAAAATATCCTTATCAATACCCTGACAACATGATGTGTATACCAAAACACACAATGGATTCCAACTTTTTAATACTAGCGAGAAAAAATAATAATATACCACATAATACATTTAATTTGGAAGCACTTTTGATAAAAAAATAACTCAGTCATCTGGAACATCTTTTACATTGTTGTGAGGAGACTTTTGGACTTGAATCAGTTCTTGGAGGTTTGCAGACATTTTTTTATGCACATATCTGTTAAGTTTCTATAGGACCATTCAGACCTGGTTGATTGACGGAATGTCTTTCCTTTTCTTTTGCTTTCTGTTGTGAATAATTGTCCTGTTTATGACCCAGGACAATTCGACAGATGGGCCTTCTACAGATGGCCTTACATTTGAAGGATATGGAGGTAAATGGTAAATGGCCTGCATTTGTATTACTCACAGAACAGGGCTTTGAAGTGGCAATGCACTGGTTAACAATATAAACTCGCTCATCCTGAGCCACTGTGATTACATAAGGGTTTAGGAGATCGAATTAATAACATCACCCCATACACCAACAAACTGAAAAGTTAGAATGATATTTTTTCTTGTAGAAAAAAATAATTGAGGTGTATATTGGGGACAAATGCAAGTAAGTAGGAGATAGACTTCATTTATTCAGAATCTAAAATCCAAATCAAACCAAAACTCAACTCTGAACCAGGATTCCTTGAAAGATTCATAAAAAGTGTAATTTTTTATATCTGTTGGGTTTTTTTTTGTTTTGTTTTAAGGACAAGAAAATTGCTGGTCCGCAGTTCAATTTGTTTTAGCTCTTCCAAACTGAGAAAGCTCTCACTATTTAAAATGAGCAGCACCTCACTAGTCCTTTCTTTTCTATATCTGTAGTAAGCAGCAGGGGTGTATTTAGTTTTTCCCATGTGCCCTCTTTTCATTTATTCTATAAATATAAACTTTTCATTTTGGATTCAGTGGTTTGTACTTTTGAAAGCTTGAGGTCAGATTTAAATTATATTAAAATACTCATACATTAAACACAAATATATTTTTTTAAACACTCAAATATTAATCTTTTTTTTCCTTTGGGGCAGCAGTATTTTTTTCTCCAGCATCTTCTGCATTTAAACCACAAATAGATATTCTGCTTTATGCAGCTAAAATGCTGCATAAATTGATATTTCCAGTTTTTTTATAAGATACAGCACTTGACAATGTATACTCTAAGTTGTCAAGTTTCTCTTCCAGTGTCTCGCCACACACTGGGAGAGAAAAAGAAAATAAAAATAGTCTGAATGAAAGCACAGCAAGTCAAGCTGTCACAGCCTGTTGCCTCTGAGATAGACCAAGACCGGGGTGATGATGGAAGTAACAAGTTTAGACAGAAAGAGAAAAGTCTTTAGTGCCTTAAGTACACAAAGAGAGACACTTTTATTTTACAGAAGCTGTCCCTGACTTTGTCATGTTGAACTGGAGTTGCCACATGCAGCAGATGAAAGATGAACTGTTCAGTTTTGACTGATTCAGTTCATTTTAACAAACTCAATTTACAACAAGTAGTGTTTGAAGGGACTTAAAATTTTTTTGTAAAATTTAGTCGACAGATTCAAAGTCGACGACACAACAGTGCATCCGGAAAGTATTTTCAAGGGTTCATTTTTTCACGCAGCTTTATTCCAAATTCGATTAAATAAATATCTTTGCTCAAAATTCCACACACAAATATCTAATTATAAGAATTTGGAATGGATAAATTGTACATCATATATAAGCTGAATAAAGTGCAATATTAAACAGTCTGTGGATACAGATTTTCAAATATTTATCTTGATTATTCATTAACTTCTTTCATTACTCCAGTCTATAATTTTTTCTTACTTACAAAGAAGACTATGGACTAAAATACTCACTTTTTTGCCTACATAATCTTCAAACATCAGTCACAAAAAGTTTTATTTAATTATATACACATAATTGAACTCATTTAACTTTGGTGTGCTGTGTGTAGAGTTTTAGTCCCAGAGTGAAGTGTAACTAGTTTCTGGGGGTTTCATCTTTGACAATTGCACGAGTATGTGGCGCACTGGAGCAGTTTGTAACTGAATGCAAGAGTCATCTACTACTCAGAGTCTAAGGCCTGACTAATTTTAAAGGAAGTGGATTAAATGCTTCCTCCAGGGTCCTTCGACATCAAGAAAGAAAACCAGGTGTCTTAGTGTTATGCTTAGCAGTCATAGAAGAATGGGGAAACAGATGGATTGGTCCCTCATCTGTATTAATGTGAGCACTCACCTGTGGTTATGGCATATGGATCATGATTGAAAAGATGTGATGCTGAATAGAAAACCCTTTATTGTGCCACTGAGCTCAGCCTCAGAGGTAAAGATTAGGAGTTAAACCATCTGGGAGGAGCTTGAAGTAGAGCCACTGCTCCTGCACATCAAAAAGAGTGATTGATCTGGTTTGGGAATCCGATCAAGATGCCTCCTCCATCCCTCACCTGGGAGGGGACCCTGCCTCAGACACACAGCCTTTTGGGGGGGATGATGTGCCTCTTCTAGCCAGGAAAGGATTCCCCACCTTCTACTGGACAAGCAGAAAATGCACAGAGACACAGAAAGAGGGACTGATCGGACACAAATATTGAGACTTATCACAAATACTTTTAATACTCATTTCAATTTCAATGTGACTTTAAAAGCTTAGGCATTCTGTAATGACAGCCTCAATTATTTCTGTCTCGGTCCCCGTTTTCAAAGATCCTGTCTGTTCTCCATTGCAGAGAGCCATTTACTCTTTGTTTAAAGAGTGATAAACTAGCAGACAGGTAGGTTTTATGCTAATGCATTTAATAATGATGTAGTCCAGTAAAGAAAGAATAGTGTAGAAACCATGGCCCGTCAGGCAACTCGAGAATTTGCGTTTCCCTTTGAAGATGACAACTTTAGCTGTGGTCTTTGTGCTTTTTCACTTTGCGAACCTTTCATTTCCACATCCATGCAACACAAAAAATTCTGACTTAGGAGCCACATACTTAATATGATAACTTTTAAGAACATTTTGTCTTTACTTTAAGCATTCATGCAAACATACAGTTAATTGCTTTATGACGCTAAAGAACCTTCGTTTAATTTATTTTGTCTTTTTAATTTGTTGCAGTAATATAAGCTGGTTTGTGTGCCTCTGAGTGAACTTTTTAAGCTCCTTATTAAGATACCTTTTAGCATTTTATTCTGTCAGCATTTTCACATCGTCCTTACTAAAGGAGTGTTGCAGAAAATTGTCAAAGCAAGACATAATGATGAATTATGTAGTGTTTTTGTGGATGTACTGTTAATTACTGCAGAAGTAACTGTCATGTTACTTGTGTGACAGTAAGGAAAAAACACAACTTGTCATCACTGTGAAAACTTATTTGCTTGTAGGCGGATTTTTCATGGAGTGATACATCTGACTGCTTTAATATTGTTATCAATCCCTTTTTTTTTTTTAGAAAGCGCATAGTCTTCCATAATATTTTGCAACATTTTAGTGAGAGGGATCTTTTACCTTGCTAGACTTCCAGGGTCATGACTAAAGGTTGACGTTTGAGGGTTTGGTTGTCCATGTGTTGACTTTGTGTCTGGGGATCCATTTTTGTGTCAATTTGAGCTTAAGCTTAAAATTGCAGTTTCTAAAGATCCTATGATGTTTTGTGGTAGACGATAGCAGGTCTTTAAAAAGAATACCCTGGTATTTGAAATGATGTCAAGAACATCAACAAGCTCCCCAGTGCTTTTGAAAAACACATTCATAACATCGCTGATTCTCCACCACAATTAAAATAGAGAATTATTCATCCTTTGTTTCATGCAAGGCCAGATGGAGTGAATGACAATAAAAAAAGTTCACTTTCACTCTCATAATTCCAGTTAAAATGTCAGTAGTGTTTTGCTGGATGGGATGCTGGAAACATGCCTTTATACTTGTATTAAAGACTTTACAACACTTTTCTGCCTTCAGTTGACGCTATTAACATACTTTGGATGGGTTGTGCTGAGGTGTGTCGAGATAGATCAGATTCCTGGACTTTAATCAGAGCCAAGCAACAGTGTGGGAGCTCTATTAGACCATAAGGTTGGTTTGAGAATTGTATGATGCACACTGTGTTGCAGTTAACAATACATTTTTTTATCTAACTATTTTCTGCACACTGAATAGAGCCAAGAAAAACTTTGGTCCTCATCCAGTTTAATGGCTGAGAACTCAGACAAAAGAAACTATGCTTCAGCACATTATTTTCAAAATCTGTTTGATTGCATAACCGCTGTTGCTGTTTACATATGTCTACATATATCTACTCACTATTGTTGTGGTGGTGAACAAAGAAATACTTCCAGATAAACACTTCAGCATTTCCTTCCTAGTCTTTTGACAAGTAGCTTAATTACCAGATAAGACAGAATACCCCAAGTTTAACATCAAAAACTGATGCCTTTTCAGCACTGCAGCACACACACATCAAGCGGACATGCAAGAACTGACTCAACCACCACCTAATTATAAGAAACCAATAATAGCATTACTTAATGTCATACATCACTTACCTCAGAATACTGGATGCTTGAGATAGAAGTGAGACTGATGACTTGGCATTATCAATGAATGTTCCTGTATTTTAGAAGGTTGGACAGAGTATTCTATTTTAAATTTATTTTACGTAAATTGACATGCAAAAAAATTACGTATGTTGACAGTTCAGAAAAGGAGCCGATTTTTATTCTTTTTTTTTCTTTTCATTTTCATATTAGACTATAACAGTTGTTCCAATACTTAAGGTGGTTCTCTAGAGATAAGGACTGTGTTTATGTAATTTACAAAAATACATAATGTGTTCTAGTATTTATCTTGCATCGAGTCAGAAGCAGAGAAGAACATTAGTAAAAAGACAATTATGAATGACTTGAATATATTCGATATAATTTCCTTTCAATATGTCAAAAATGAGTGTTTAATGTTAAATGTATTTTCTACTAGAATGTCTCTGATGGATTTGTTTCTGTTTGCGACAATCATGTCAGATCCAAATGGTTCAGGTCAGCAGACAGCCCATGTGTTTGCACCTTTTGAGGCGACTGGTGCAAAGTCGCCTCAAAACTTTGCACCAGTGCAAAGTGGTGCACCAGTGCACCAGGTCTTTGCACCAGCGGTGCAGCTAGTAAGCAATACGGATTGGACCCAAGCCATCCAACAAGACCTCCAAAAAAAGGTCAAGCATGAGTTCTATTTTTATACTTGCTTAAATCTTTTGCAAATTCGATCTTTTCCCTTCCTGTTTTTAAATAACTTGAAATGCAATGACAATGCTTTAAACCAAACTTTTTGTAAATAAACTTTTTAACAAGTGTGTACGCTTTTGCAATTTATGCAAAAACTACGTGCAGATGATAGAGAGGTTTCTGAGACGCAGAGTTGTTCAGGAGGTTCTGATTTAGCACAAAGCTGCAGGCTTTCTTCTTTCTTCTGCCTGTGTATCTATGCAGAGCTTCTGCTGTGTGCCACAGTAAGTTTTTCAGTCTTGTGGTTATTAAAAGATTATGGATTCTTGCACACATGTGGATGGAAGACTACAATACTTCGTCAGAACTAACCCACTAATACTACTAATCTACCGAGTGATTTTACTACTGATTGCAATATATTTTCATCATTAGAATAATGTGAGGTAAAATAAACCATTATTTTGTTTAAGCAGAAAAAGAAACAACAGGCAGAGACACTCCCACAAGCTGACACACAAACAGTCACGACCACTGTGTTGGAGGTGGTGACTCATTATGGGCTTCTTCACCAACTTTTGCAGCCGTCTTTACAACGTGAGGTAATTCCAAGCATTTACAAAAAAATATATGCCATATGCCCTTGCATTTGGGCCACAGTGGGTGAGAAAATTGTAGGTGTTGCTTTGGTTTAGTTTGCTGTTGCTGACGTAATCTGAGATGTAGGCTGCTGTGGTATAAGCCCACTGACTGTGGGTGGCCATGAGTGTCCATCTAGTTTAAAAACAAAAACTTTTAGGCACAGTGCTGTGCATTATACAAACAGGTTTAGAAAGTTTGGGGTCCCAGATTCTGAAATGAACTTAAACATGCTTTTGTTGTAGCTATAGTCACTTGTCCTTATTTGTGCCCTATGTGAAATATTACACTGCATCGAACCGCGAGTCTGCAAAGTCCAAAAACAGACGTTGTAGGATACGAAATGATGTTAGATTAAAATCCGTTCAATATAGAGCTTGCTTAAATGAGCCTGGCTTCAATGTAAAGATAATTAACTTTGTGTAATGAATCATATGCATCTCAGTAGTTTACTGATTGAAAGTATAAAAAATGAGTTTATGATTACTATCAATTGAATATTAGTAAATCTCACCCTATCATTTGATGCTACATGTTTCAACGGGGATCCAAAATATCAAACAAATAAGCAAATACAAATGTGGTAATGCATATGAAGGCATCTTGAATTGGCTATGATTGACTGTCAAAGTTCTCTGTGTAATAGCAGACAGCAGCAAATATTTATCATATTGAAATTATATTAAATCCTAGTCGTGACATTGTTTTATTTTATTATTTTATTGGTACACATCCAGCTCAGAAATGGTTGAGGATGTCAAGTTGTTTAGGCACTCTAAGCACCCTGCATGTGTAAGTGTCAGCTCAGTGGAGATGATAATTCCTCTGCTTGCTAGCATAAATAAACATGGAAAATGGCTCCTACATTATTGGATTCACTGTGCACAACAACTGTCCCCGTAAGCCTTAATTTTCCTGAACAGCTTTATTTTTTGGCAGGCGCCTCTTACAACAGCATGGCGAGTAGCTGTGCAGAGGTTTTATGGTACCATGCATCATGTTGCAGTGTTCAATTATCACAGTTTCTCAGGTGCTTAGCTCTCTGTATTTAGCAAATGTGTCGGCAGCTGGACACTTAGCATTAGCATGTTGCATGCAATTATGTTTTTTTTGTCAAAGGACAGGAAATAATGTCGGTGAAACAGACACTAAAATCTGCAAGTGGAGGAACTAACAGCTCCAATTTCCTCTTTATTTTACCTTGAATTGTTTAATAATGTTGATATTTTCATATGCATATATGGAACATTAAACACAAAAGACAACATGTGGAAGTTTTTGTGCATACAAACTTATTAGGGTAAATGAGAGTTATAATTTTACTTGCACTCTGAGATTTTTTGTCATAGCTGTGTGTATGGGAAATAAGACAAAATAATCCTATATTAGTTCATTATTAAAGTGGTTTGAACATTGAAGGAAGAAGGTCCAGGTTTTGATTGCTGGCCTGGCCAAGGTTCTCTTTGGCTCTCTGAAAACTCTGGTTCATCCCAGGGTGAACTGGCTTCATCTGTGGTACAATCTCCACATGCCTTTACAACCTGAAAGTGTTATATTGAGCTGTTCAAACACTTATTTGCTGTTTTTAAACCAAGTGAATTTCCGTTCACCTTCAAAATTAAGAACTAGATGCTTGAACCCTGCAGCTGATGCTGATCACACATAAAAACTTGGTTTGGAATAGATCTGACAACCAGAGTCAGGAAGCCAACCAATATAAGTCTCCTATTTCTGCCAACAAGAGAGGCAAAGTTTAGTGAAGACGTATGTTGTATTTATAGTGCACTGACTAATGCCGCTGAACTGTTTTTTTTCTTCTCAAAGTCAGAATTAATTCGATTTTAATATCAAAGATGAGAGAGTACAAGTTTCTAGTTACAGCAGGTTTTTTTTATTGTTCTAAAAAACCTACAGCAGTTTCAATTAACTTTTGGAGAACCCTGCTGTGCTCATAAGTATCATATTTTTCTCACATACAAACAGAATCAATAAGAGGCTGAATTTGTGATATCAACAATTTCATCAGTAATGGGGGACAAATTGATCATGGTTCCAGCATGTTATTTACAATCCGGGATTGAAGAGTTACCTGGATCAATATTGGAAAATCTTTAGGTTCACCATGGAGGAATGTTGATGCACTGGAAGATGGTTGAGTAACCTAGCAACAATCCGGACTTTAAAGAACAGCTCAGAAAATAGACAGGGGTCACGGGTTGCCTGGTTCCAGACATTAGAATCAGCCCACTCCATGGTGTAGATTGGCTGGCAGTTCTGTCTGATATCTGACAGCTGAAAAAAAAAAAACCCGCCTATTGATACTGAACATTATTACATAAAGAAAGAAAGAAGTTATCTCCAACTGATCATTCGACAGGCACATGTTTTCACTCTCTCTTACTTTGGCTGATTACCATTTACTATTTTTAACCTGACTGCAGGTGTACCTTTAGCACAGTTAAAGGGATAATGCTAAAGTGGTTTAAATCTTCCTTTGCTAATCATTTCTTTGGGAAATGAACAAACCATTAGTTGTTATCTCCTTACATGGCAATCAAATATATAACTTCACTATTTAAGACATCAAACTGTATATACTAATAATATTATTTCCTATAAATGGTGCCATGTTTATTAGCAGAATGCATTCATGGAATGAGCAAGAGAGTAGAGTATCTGGAGTGTGCCCTTGGAAAAAACTTGCAAAAGTCACCAATAGCCATTACCAAATAGCTATTGGTGACGGAAGTGTGAAGATGCATTTACATTGCAAGAGGAACATTGAGATAAAAAACATCTCAATGCAAAGAGATATGATGAACAGATTTTCTTATTTCTCATATCTCTCTAGAGGTGGTCAAATCTGACGCTCTTGAGGATGAATTCAACTGCTTGCCGACCTGACTTCTATCGGCGTTGCAATAACAAAAGAAAATGTGGGTTGCCAGGGTGTTTAATTAATAGAAAACCAAAGCCTAAATCGGTTTGTCGTCATAATTGAAATGTTCTGGGCAACTATGATTTATTAATACTTCTAATCTCAAGTCACATAAAATACAGGTGTTATTAATCCTTATGCTCTTCCACCTTTCACATTTTTACTCGTTATGTTCTCACAGTTCAGCAATTTTCCCTCAAACTTGCATGATTTAGTTTCTCTGCAATAACGTCACATAAATCAAAAGGCTCAGATTCTCCTTCATTTCCATGTTGTTTAAAATGCTGCTTCATTTGAGCACAGAGGGAAAGCTGTTTATACTTTAATCATGAGGATTTTGTTATTCAGATGCTAAAAAGGAGCTAATCTGAAACAGACTTCTGTTCCTGTAGTCTGTACGCAGTGCTCTCTTAATGAGGGAGTATTGAGGTATGTTCTGACTTTTGATATGTTGTAGATCCTGTTTAAACTGTGAAAATAGCAGCTCTCTATTGCATTTATCTTTGAAGGTAACAGAGGCAGCCCAAGGTATAAGCTGGACACATCTGACTACCTAAGGCTATTTACTGACCTGGTGAGGCAGTGAAGTTTTTCTAGTATTACTCGATAGAACAAAAACAGTAATGTAGTATTATGGTTAGTGGTGATAATATTCTTAATCAGATACTACAGGCAAATATATTAAATTTACAGTTGGATATCAATCAAGCCACCTGTCATTCTTTCTAGGGGACAATATGGGGCAGTGTGCACCTGAAAGTTGCTTGCGAGCTGCCATAATAGAAAAGAAGAAGAAGAAGTATCCAAAACTTATCAGTGTCAAACATGCAATTACGACAGCTGTTACCCAGAGCATAGAGTATAGGACTGACTACAATTAATCACATTTATAAAACCCAAATGGAGTCTGGATTAATGGAAACCAAAAAGAATCAACCTCATGTTCAGTTGAATTAAACTGTGACAGACAGCAGTCGGCAAAAAGGTAAGCTAGTAGCCATTTTTTCGTCATAATTGATAGTCAAGTCAAAGATCAATAATGAGGGCAGGTATGCTTGATTTTATGTGTTAATTCCAATGGCAGCTTTATGGCATAATGGAAATATGCTGCTGTAACTTCAGTATTTATATTTAAGCATCTTTTTATGTCACTGTCTATTTTTAAGCATTTTCCAGATTTTCACAAGGGAGTGTTTTGTCGTTACTCACCTGTTTTATACGTGCAAAATGTGTCACACACTGCTGCCACTCACATCCAATGACACTTTGTGGCCCTCATCATTCTCATTCTTCCTCTGGCTGCGATAGACTTGAGCTTTAAGGTTGACTTCTCTGTTGTTTCCTGCAAATAACCTTACAGACTCCATGTGCGACTCGTTGGAGATTTGTCTTGCCTGTTGCCGTTGCCTCAGTGTTAGCTCTGCCATTACAATACTGTTTGTCTGTCGGCGGTTTGCTCTACTTCCGCATTGGGGTGGAGCCCGCGTCCTGTCAATTGGAAATCCTGTTATTTCCCTCTGGTGCCCCATTTGTAAGGAAAATGCGTTGCCTTTCAGCATTGAGCAGTAGAGTTCAATACGTGAACAACTTGCCTAGGTTTCCTACTGCTTTGTCACTTCAACTGAACAACTATGGCAAGAACAGTGGGTCAATCTTGTTTCACATTCGCCCCTTGATAGGGATATTGCTTGCTCAATAACAGCAGGGCTTTGTAGTAAGTACACTGATATGAAGTCAGCATTGCATAGAAAGTCTCTACATCATGTCAGAATGCTGACTTTGTGGATTGGATCTCCATGTGCCTGGGATGTCTCTGCTGGATCCAACAATGCTACGACAGTGCAAATTACTATTGGTTTGTTGATCCAAGAAACATGAGAAATAGGGTTGTTGCCTAGATTTTTGTTGTTTGCATTGTCCGGAAACAACTGTTTCTTCTGTAGAACTCTTTGGTTCGGTCCCCTAATTTGCAATGTTGGCAGACAAAACTTCACATTATGTAATATCAAGGTTTTTTTTTAGACAGAAACAAACTAATTTGAATAACAAACTCGTCTTAATGCAGTTGTGAATTAACGCTATATAAACAAACTGAATTGAATGTTTTCATAAACCATTAGGATTTGGGGATTCTAGGTCCTAAATGCTAAAAGTTTTTCTTTTTTCCCCCCAAGAGCAGATCTGATATGTCCTTGGCTTCACTTTTTATAAAAATCTAAACTTTTTTTATACATAATAAAAATGGTTCTGTACTTCAGGTAAGAATCAGTTGCTTATGGACTTACAACATAACCCCTTTTAAAATTCATGAACAATCCCTTCATGGGACTCGTCATAAACAAGCTGTGGCAAACACAAAAATGACCAATTCTGGGTAATATTAGTAGAGATGTCCATGCTGGTGGACGCTGAGCTAAGCGGCCCCCTACTTCAAAACTCTGCTGAGGGCAAGCTTGTTGTCTGGACTTCATGAGCTGGAATCTCCTTTGACAATGTGAAACCGCATTTAAAACAATGCCAGGAACAGAAAGCTATTGCTGAAAGTGAATACTTTTTACTGGCATATGGAAAATGCTTCTGTTTTGTTTTTTTTTCCTTTAGGGTAGTAGGAGAAGAGCAAATAAAGGTGGGTTTCAGTCTATGTGTTTTGGGCTCATTAGTAGAGCACACAGGATGAGTGATTGGATGTGATTGTGTATTGTTTGATTGTAATTAGGATTATTGAAGTGATTATTAGGCCACAGGGATGATTGAGGGAATGAATGCTGGTTGGCTCCAGCTGGAGAAGCTGTGCAGCTTTTGGAGCGCTCTGAGGTCAGCGGATGAGTTTGTAGATTGTGGCCGAGTCGTGGCGTAAGTCCACTGAGGCCAACTTCAACTCACTGTAACACATTCCCAGGTTCAAGCAAGTTTAAGATGGAGTAACAGTGCCAGGATAAAGATGATATGCAAAATCTTTTTTTTTGCTAATGCCAAATGTTTCTCAGAAGAAATGGATTAATCTGTGTTGCAAAACAATTCATATTGTTTTAATTTGATCACATTTAATCCCATTGCACAAATTCTTGTTGAGACTTCTACTTATAGAGCAACACAAATGTGAACATAATTGTAAATTAAATTGTAAAGAAAATGATAGCTTTCAAAGATCTAAACCAATATCCAAGCATGAACTTTATTAAAATAAAATCCTGACAAATAATAAATTGCACATCAGTTCAAACTAATATGTAATTCCAGTGTCTCACACTGCAGTTTTGCCACAGCAAAATTCTGCCAGAGCAAAACTGCAGCTCTGACAGAAAATGACAAGAGCTGCACAGTTACTCTCTTCTTCACTGTATGTCTGTACTTCAGAGAGTCAAGGCTGCAAAATCAGTCATTGTGCTCCAAAAGTTGATGTTCTCCTGACACTTCCAAGATTAAACCCATAATTATGTTCCTCCACACTGTGAAGCTTTCTGATAGCGGGCGGCATGTCCGTCAGTCCACTTCGGTGGCTGAAATGCTGTGGTTTGGAGTATGCAGTGCCGTAAATCATGGGCCAATAAAGGAATGCAGTCTGTTGTCAATTAAATCAGAATAAACTGCTTGGTGTGGCTTGTTGTGAAAAACTAGGAAGACCCATCAAAATTTAGACCTGAATCCAACTGGAATCCGACTTGAACAAACATGTTCACAGACTATCTTTAAGCAGGATGTGGAACTTTATTTATGACACTGTAAATATTTTTGCGTGGACAATCTTGTATTTCTTCATCAGACATGTCTGAAAAAGACTCATTTTATTTTGCTCCCCCAACAATGTCAATTAGCTCCCTATACTTCCTTGATGTAACCGAATCTGACATTTCTCAGCTTGGTTGCCTTTTTTTTTTTTAAGGAGCATTGAACCTTCATAATGGAAAAGAGGACTTTCTCTTAAATATTGCAGTCACAGGCTCACACAGAATGTAATATAACACAGGTCTGCTCACCACCCCCGGGCGGAAGATGCACAATATACTGTTAGTGGAGCGTTTGCAGCCGCATGTTATCTCTGGCTCGCTGCTAGGTGGAGCCCGAGTATACGGTGAGAGCGGCAGTGCACATCCGAGCTCTCCCCTCACCTTTTCACTGGCGCTCCAAAACCGCCTTTGCTTTTCATACAGATTTACTCCCAGCCACTGTGCACAATTGGTTTGCCATAGTAGCCGAGAGCGCAGTTTTCCTTGGACCCTAATCACCAGACTTGGAGCGGGTTTTTTTTTTCCTGAAAGAAAATAAGCCTCTCTTTTTGCTCTGGTGCTCGCGAGAGTCTTCTGGATACTCTGTTTTGTTGTTTTTACCTTGTATTATGACCGGTGAGGTGCCGCTCTTCCAGGTTTCACGGGACGTGATGTAGCCCCCGCACAGGAGGCTCGATTTGTGGCTGTGTTCAGGGATGTAAAAAAGAGAAGAAGTGGGGACAGTGTCCGTGGATGCAACGCCAAGGAAAAGAGCTTGTGTGTGTTTTTCTTTTTCTTTCATTCCCCCCGCCCCCCCCCTCCTCGGATTCTGGAGCCACAACCAGACTAATTCATCGGATTCTAAACCGAGCGGCTGGATTTGCTGCGCTGTCTCCTCAACCCCCATCAAAGTCTTCACGCACGGTGCGCAACGCCTGATGAGGACACTTTCTATTTTATTTTTTTTTTCCACCCCCGGCGAGAAATTAATGCACGCTTTGAATCGGAGCGTGTGCGTCCTTCATGTTCACCGGTGATCTCCAAACACAGCGCGGTAAGTGTGGCGTTCCTCTGCATTTTGCTGGTGCGCGCATCTACTATTATCCTGATTCAGCTCAGGGCGATAATAATGTCCACGGACGAAAGCCTGCAGCGGCGTTAGAGGCGCTCTGCAATGTTAAACTCGACTATTAATTACTTCAAATTGGGATATTTGTGCGTTTTATGTCTTTCTTTCATGTGTGTGTGAGCAGTGAGCAGCGCGCAGGTTCGCTATTGATCATAACTATTTAAGACATTTCAGTTTCCATTTCGGACTAATTCATCCGATCTCTCTTTGAGCGCTTGATTAATATCCAATCAATCAGAATTGCTGCTGTGCACTCTTAGCTATTCACTAAAACAAATGCTCCAAGAAGTTTGAAAGCTGGATGAATACAAAATAAGTTTCTTCCCGCCCCCCCTCTTCTTGCCTTCAGTTGTGTGAGATGCACCTGACTCTGAAAGGCTTTGTGTCTTTGCACAAAAAAAAAAAAAAATGCAGGCCTGAGCAGTGCAGCAGCTTCTGAATTTTTCATTAAAGGGTACGAGTGTGACTCAAGTATAAAAACAGGGCTGCAGTGCTTTTCGGCATGCAGAATCGACACATTTCCACCAAATGCACGACTCGCCGTCACCGTTGACTTGTTTACATCTGCTGGCTTTTTGCAGAAAATATCCGCTGCGGCCAAAGAGGCATGAATACTGCACAACACGCATCATTATTTAATGAACAAACAGAAATGGTTGCAAATGGTTCCATATTTAGTGACATGCTGCTGGAGAGAAGGGGAAACTTCAACTCCGAGAGGCCGCACTGTGCCCGATCCTTTAAAGTGAAGAGAGGAATGTCTTTCCTCTCTTCACCAAAAGAAAGAAGGGTGAAGATGATCACTTGCAATTGCATCTGATTTTCTCCCCTCCACTTTCTTTCAGCACATTAGGGATGCAGTTTTTTGTTGCATCCCTATCTGACAGTTATGACCATCAGATCCAGGACTGTCGCACCATCTGTCATATATTGCATATAGCTGGAATTTCCCCCAAGAACATCACACATACGCACAGTCTGCACACACGCATGCACAGCTTGCCTCTCCACCAGCAGTGGAAAAACCTTGACTTCTCCCCCACCCTCCAGGGGGAAACTCAAGGGGACATTTGATGCTTTCTGACTAAACTGTTAAGCCAACCTGCACTTTGTTTTGTCTCATCCGTTTTGAGTCAGCTTTAAGTGCTGCTCCTTCAGGGATATAATCTGGGTTGTATTTAATCTAGCGGCGGCTGAACCCAGCATCTGGTGTGATACCTGATGGGACGGTGCTGCGAGGAAATAAAATAATTGCTTCCTCGCCTTCTTTTTTTCGTTAAGGTTAGTTTGCAAAATAAGTGCTCCACTGTACTGTATTCAGAGGGAAAAAAAGATGATGCTTGTTTTGTGGCAAATATGCAGTAGCAGATGCTGAAAAGTTTAAGTAAACAAGCTACAATAAGGATGGAAGATCTGGACAAAAAAATATTTCCTGTGGTTTGTGGCGTTGTGAAAAAGTGACACTCAAAAGTTAAAGTTAAAAAACAACAACACAAAAAACACAGATAATACTTCGAAAAGTTTAGCTTACCCATTGTCAAACATGTTACAATAGCTGGATTGAATCACTTTTTCAAATGTATTGATACATTTCCACGACATTTAGTGGAAATATAGTTACAATTTTAAAAAATGCATCCATAATTTTAGTTTTTTGTGTGTAAAAACATTAGTTAATTTATCGTTCTGAGTATAAATCAAGGTTGTATATATTTTTGCCCCAAAATGATGCAATATTGTCCGTTGATTGGCCATAATTACAGGTACCATGGCTCATCAGCAGAGGATCTGTGCACTGTTTGCTCAGAAATGCTTAGGCCTTTAAAGCACTCTGCAGCTTTTATCCCATTAGATCGACAGGACAGAAACTGTCAAGCAGAAGTAATGTAAAAATGAACAGGTGGTGGCAAAAAATTCAATTGCGATCTAGATTTGAAAATCAGTTCAGCTTAATCACACATCACCACATTGTGTGCTGTATTAGAGATGCAAGAAGTCAAATAGAGATGGAATCTGATATTTTTAAACAAAGCTAAGGTGAGACTGACATCAACGCTCTTTGTTGTGGAGGTTGTTACTGAAGGAGGAAAATTCAACGTATCAGAGGCATCTCTAAAATGAAGTCAGAAGAAGCTTTCAAAAAGAAATCAAAATTTTTCTGTTGAGGCATCTTCACTGAAGCTGCTAGTTTAAACCATGAACATTGGAGTAAAAACAAACGGTGTACTTCTACCCCATTTCTTCAATAGTTATCTTAATTTATTATAAAAGCTGTCTCTGTTTATATCTAAATAAATGATTTGAACTCTTAACCTGAAAAATAAGAAAGAGGCTTTCTCCTTGTAAAACACGGTTTAGTAAAATGAATTAGTGTCTTTTGTTTGTACATTGACTCATATATTTCTGCTGATTTGTGCATTACAGTAATGCGGGTTAATTTTGTTGCCCTCTGAAAAATTATTTTGTATCCCTGTGTGGTTAAGAGAGATAGTCCCTCTCCTCCTGTAAATTTCTTTCCATTGATTTGATTTTTTTTTTTTGTTGCCATTTTAGACAAGAAAGAAGCACTCCAATTTGTGGTCGCCATGTGAAAAGAAACAGGGGCTCTCATGCAGTCTTTATTAGGTTAGGATTGGACTTGAGCTTTATGTTTTATACGACATAGCTTTACACATAAATTTGCATAATTGCTTTTTTACTGAGTCTCTCAGGATGCTTTCAGTGTACTGTGGACAGCTTTTACAACGCTTTGTTCAAACTCAGATGGTAGTACAGTGACAAGGGCTACTGCCATAGCTTTAACGTTGTTGATTTGGCTCTGGAGCTTGCTTTAGGATCTAGGAATTACGTCACAAGATTAGAAAAACCAGTGGGAGTTACTGATTGTTGTGGCACCAAGTACAAATATGTATTGGGACCAGTATTAATTTTACTGGTCTTTCTCAATAATATGGCATAAATATTATCAAAAGGTATTTTATTAAAAACCTGAAATAATTTTTGTTTGACAATTGAACTGTTATGTTGGTCAAGGGAATTTTTATTATCTATTTTTCATTACAGAAGGATTTTGTTGTTTGCCTGCACAATGGGGAAGAGTTATGACCTGACAAGAATCCAGCAGATGGTCACTGAAAGCCAAAGAGGTCATTGCTCTTTGAGCTGACTGTTCAGATAGCTGTATTCAACAATTTGAATGGAAAGTTGAGTGGAAGGTAAATGTGTGGACTTGAGATGTTTTTCAAAAGCACAGAGGCAACCACTTAGAATGAACTATGGTTTCTGATCCAGTTTTTTTTAAGGTGCCAGAGCCTTTATTTTTAACAGTTTTCATGATTACAAGCTTTATGGAGATGCTGATTTCATTTTCTTTCACGAGTTGACACTTGCTCACCAAAACCTGTGTTAATGACCGTGGTATTACTCTGCTTGCCCATTGACCTATAACCTTATATAAACCCCACAGAGAATTATGTAAGTCAGTAGAATTAAACCATCGAAATGTGTCACCCTGTGTGATCAACTTTAATTTCTGACTTGAATTACTAAAAATGAAAACCTTTCCATGATATTTTATTTTATTGTGATGCACGGTTATGTATTCAAACACTAAACAGAACTCTGCATCCTGCGGGCTTAATGAGGTGCAAACCACCAAGAAGTGTTGTTTATATCTGCAGCATCCGTTATGGTTTACACACACCACATATTGGGTATTATGTTTTGGTCTTCTGGGTTTTATTGATTACTTTATTCAACAGACTCGTAGTCCACAAAAGCATAACACACAATAGATACAAAAAAAAAAATTCTCCAACTTTGTGGGATTCATACTTTAATCCCACAAATTAAAGTGGGATTGCCCTTTGTTGCCCCCTGACTATTAAAATCTTTTTTTGTGTTTTCTAAACACAAAAAAAGCAGACGATCAAAATAAAATACCATCTCTAGTTACCAGAAAAATGGTTTCTCAAACATTTAAGCAATTTTTTTTAAATTACCCCCTGCTTCAAACCTTACATTAAAGAAACGGATTTAACACTTCAGGTAGCGAATAACATAAAAAAATAGATATTCTGCTGGAGAGTTGGCATAAATCAGTTAATGTGGCTGAACTATATTAAATTCCAAACAAATGTTTTAGTCTATTGTAAAACAAAACACTAATTTAATTAAAAAATGTAATTACTTGCCAGATAAAGTAATGGGATGACCAGCCCTTCCTCTGTTGAGTAAAATACTGTTCTCCCTCCAAACCACCACCACTTTTTTTCAAATATATGGACAGTTGAATGAAAAAGTCTAATTCACATTTGCCTTGGAAAAAGATGAATGTGGCTGTTGGGGAATATTTCTGTTTTTGAAAAAGGGACATCAAAACATAGAAGTTATTAAAAATACAGATTGTAAGCTATTGTAGACATTCCTATGCTGACTGCACACTAGGTCAGCATCCAATTAATAGTCTAATTAATTGGCTGATATAGTAGAAGCTTTGCTTTTGTTGCTTTATTAAGAGCAGAGCTCTGCAACATGTGCTGAAGAGCTGAATTTAAAGAGTTCATCAAAACATTTTTTGCTTGGAGCACTTATTAGAAATAGAAACAATTAGATCATTTTTATTTTTGCTCAAGGTCATTTTACAGCAAGAATGTTATACTGGCACATGTCTGCTAAAGACTACAAATTCTGTAAAAAATGTTTTTTAAATCACACATGAACATGTATTTATGTTTTTATCCAAGTTTATTATTATTTTTTTTTGAATGTCCATATCTGGGCAAACATTGAATGATTATTCAAGGACAGGTATGGCACATGCATCCAGTATTCTGTTTGTGGAACTTAAAGTTTAATTTGAGTTGGAAATGACAAAAGATGACATTCAAACTCCCCATCCTTTTTCGCCCTTCTTTTTTTATTGGCAGCTGGCAATTACTGCAAAATGAGATGAAGTGCAGCAATTCTTGTAAAAATTGTTGGTCTCTATGGCTACCATTCGGCAGGCACTTTCTTACATGTGGAAACGGCAGCATTGCCTGCTTTCATACAATGGAGTTCATACAATAACAGGCAGTCAATACTTGCTGCACTGGTCTGCTTTGTACAAACTGGAATTTATTTCAGTCGCAGTCGTGGATTTAAATGCAAACAGTGAACAAAATACATGTTGATGACACGTACAGCTACCTATTTATTTAATGTACGTTTTCTTTGTGATTGCAAGCTCAAACCTTTGGAATCTGCAGAACGGAGAATTTTCCTGTTGTTCCTTTAATTCTACCCACTTGTACACTGAAGCTTTTTTTTTCTCCCCCTGCAGCCAGCTGTCTCTTTCAGTACATAAAAACCTTGAAATCTCGCAGAACAGTACATTACTGTTCTTAGGAGAAAAAGTCCTCTCTTCTCTCCCTCTTATTTATTTATTTTTACACTTATCACAAGCGGCAAAGTCTGAGATGCTTGACAAATTAGAAAATGCGTCCAGTACAGAAGAGAATTGCTCCGGATTCAGACGCACTGTCTAAATGATGGATTTTTAAAACTTATTTGGCAGTTGAATGGTTGTTTATCCCTGCGGCTGGATGCTGACATGCTAAGCATCATACAAACATCTTCAGAGAGGGCGAGATGACAGATTATGCTGTTGACTGAGTTTTCCCTCTGAGCTTTAAAATGACAGGAGTCGGAACGACCGAAATACTCCAGTTTACGTGGTTCCGTACATAACTTATGAATTTGAAATGTTTGTCCCTTAAAACACAGGCAGGTTGCTTGGGATGGTGTTTTCCCATTCCTGTTAGGTAAATGTCACCCACTGCTAACCTGAGGCCCTTGGTCTTTCTGTGACTGCAGCTGTCATGCTGTTAGGCATAAGGCAGGCCACTCAGCTGGGGCTCTCAATCTGGCAGGAATGTCACACAAAAAGAGAAGCAAGAGCTCGAGAATGGAAAGAAAAAGAGAGGCTCGTGGCCAAGAAAAGGTCCTCAAGGTGCAAGCCCCTCAACACTTTTCCTGCCCTGTCTCATAAAGAGCTTGGACACAAAGGTTTTGACAGAAGCTCTCGCAACCCTCTGAGCATTAAATTGTAGGAAATGGGGTTAGAGTTTAGATGGAAATTTGATGGGAACCACAGACAGTTGCATTTTTTTTATGTGGTTGGAGATTCACCTCAATGTTTGGGAGCCATTGGTGTTTAAAAGCCTTGGAAACGCAGAGAACACTGCAAATGTTGCTGTAAGAAGAAGAAAGTAGTTAATGTAGTGTTACAGCGGCGTGGTTTTGAAGTAGAGCTTCTTTCTTAAGAAGGTTTAAGTGATTGACATATGTGTTTTTGTGTTTGTCACAGCCTTGGATCATAAAAAAAGAGCGGTTTTGAAAAATGTGTGAAATGGGCTGTAAAAATGCAGCATGACATGAGCGGAGAGCATTTTGTGCAGATGCACTAATGTCAGAGGTTGTAAAAACCTGTGCATGAGGCAGTTCCAACGTTCTGTAAAATAGTGAGAGAAATCAATGCTGTCCATCTGCCATTGAGTTCACGCAAGATTTTGTGCCAGGAATGTTCCCTTAATGGTTCCTACAGATTTATAAAAAGAATAATAAAAAATACAGCACAACTGGACCTTTTTCAAGGTTCAATTTGAATTCTGTATGGCAGAGGCAGTTCTTGCATAAACACATCTAAATCCTCCCAGTGAACATAACCAAACTCAAAACCACTCAAAGGAGCAGCTTATTCTGCAAAAATATACATATATATATATATATATATATATATATATATATATATATATATATATATATTTTATATATTATATATAATATACTATATTATTATATTTGTTAGCAAAAACCTAGCAAAGAAATTTATATATATATATATATATATATTATATATATTTGTTCCCTTGTTTAAATAGAGCTAGCCTTTTTAATGACTATTGGTAGCAAAAACCAGCAATTAGGAAGATTTTATAGCTTTTAGCAAAATAGAGTGCTTTTTTCACAGATAGCTGGAACACTTTAGAATGTAAGAACAGCTGGATCGTGTTATTGCTAAAAGGCCACAGTAGAGAATCAAATCTTTTCATCATCTCTTTCACAAAAGACATTCACAGAGTAGGGCTGCAATCAAAAGTCATTGCAGTGGCCTCTCAGCAAGGAAGGACATGAAAAAGATTACAGGAGCTGCTTCAAAAATACAGCCATTTGTTCCAGTTTTTTCAGCATATTTGGCTATATGATTGTAATTAAACTCTCTGGGTGGCTGAAAGATGGATTAAATATTCATTTCTAGTTGTTTGTAAAACACTTTTTGTCGTCTATAATTTGTCGCTGTTCCTTCATGACTGAATTAGCAGGCAAACTATGTATGGGGGGGAAGATTTGGTTTCTAAAATTTCCTTTAGGCCTAGCTTGAACTGTTTTCATTTTGTTTATATCATATTTCTCGTCTTATACAAGTTAGCTTGTGCTCAAGGGTTTTTTTTTTGGTTTATTTTTGATGGAAAGCTGGTAAAGCAAGTGATGTTAGTGGTTGCTGCTAAAGCCAGTTAACATTAAAACTAGATATCGCAATGGAGGATAAATCTGGTTCCTTATTTTGCACACAAAAGAGTGAATGCAATCATAAACCACTGCAATTTTTTCTCAGTAAGAGTATAGGGAAAAAAAGTTCTTAAATCTTTATGCAATCATTAGCATACCAATATTTATAATACAGATTTCCAATGTGTCCCTAATTTTTGACTATGATTTAATATTTTGGGATTCATGAGGAAAGTTGGAAGGTTTGGAAAAATAAAATGTAAATGGTTCTTTTAAATTGTGTAGTTGCCATTGATTTTTGGTTGGTATTTATTGCCATTCTTTTGCAACTATTGTCAGACCAGCTGTGTTTTGGAACGAAGCGGGATGCCAGATTCATTTATGTTTTTAATTTCAGCAAGGGCCTTCAAGGCTAGTTTATTGTCAAACTCAAGTCAAGACTGCTGTCAGTGCTTTAAGAAATTGTTCAGTTTTAGACTGCGCTCTTAATTATCCTTGAGGCACCCTTACACCCTTGATTTGCCACTTAAGCTGTCCTTTGGGGAAGAGGGGGTCAAATTATTTAGCAGCTAAGACTTTAATACAACCTCTTCAGGCAGTGATATAAAGTCTGCATGAGTGAAAAGCCTTAACAAGCATCTGCAGATGTAATTGCATAGTTCAGAAGCGATGATGATTGCAGATAGTGACAAGCATACAGTAAAGCCACCCAGTCAGTTGCCCCAAAATCAGTATGGCCATTCTTAAAGATTATATCTGTATGCCAAAGAAGCATTTTGTACAATATTGTTAACACTGCTTTTACAACTGGCTTGGGGAATTGCAAGTGGGGAAAAAAAACAACGTCTCGCCTGTAGTGCAGATATGGACCCAAAAATGTCAACTTAGCATTTAGAGCAAGCCCAGCCGCTCTTACAACCCCATTGATGGTGTTAAAAGCTGACCAAAAGCCATCAAACTGACACTGCCTGACAGAGCAGCAGTGCATCAACGTCTTTACAACACTGTAAAATCTGTTACATTTGTCTATCTGCAACTTACAATATAATGCCAATTTTTATTTCTCTTTCTTGCTTTTATTCATGGCTTTGTTTTAAAAGCCTTTTTTCCTCTGCTTAGTCGTGAACTTTAGTCCAGTGAAGAGGATTCAAACAAAGATGCAGTGCTTCTCTGGGGCGCAGCTCTAAAAGAAGTTAATTTATGGCCTGTTTGGGAGGCAGGTTTTGGCTTGAATACTTAATAAGGAGGTGCACCTGCAGCCGCATACAAATGAATGGAAATGACGGTTAGTATTTACGCCTCCCTAAACCACAGGGACCTCCTGATCTGACCACTAATTTTCCAGCAAAGAGAAATAAAGACAACTTTCTTGTTTTTCTAACTGCAGATTTCAGGTACATTGCATTTTTTTTGTCTTCGTGATTTTCTTTTGTCCTTTTTCTTTGTGATGTTTAATTTTTCTGTCACTGGGATTTGTTGGTCTAATATTAACTGCATCTCTTTTGAGCAGAGGCAGATTTTGAGTCTTAAAATGACTTCAAGCTATTTTTCTACTGCATTTTTCATTCTGATTTAATATCCATGAATAGGCATTTTCCAGCCTTTCATCAAGAAAGTTTTGAGTTGGGCACCAACTAATCCACCCCAGGGACTTAAGGATTATTGACTGTTTTGTTTTCCATCCTTGCTTTATCATTGTAAACCTTCATTAGAAGTCCAAACCCTTAAATGCTTTGCAGAAAAGGTGATTGCGGCATCCCCCTCGGTGTTCTTGAATTAAGATATGTTCAACAGTCTCAACAGTGACACAGTACATGTACAGTTGACAGACATTGAATTATTTGTAGAACTCTAGGGAACAAGGCAGTTCAAAGTGCTTACAACATAAAAACAATTATACACTAACCTTTCATGAAGCAAACAATAAATATAGCATTTTGTCAAATGCCATCATCAAAATGGTCAAGGAAATGTGCATAAAACGATCAATGGTCCAGTTATCATATTAAGTTGCCTTTGATTAGTTATTATTTTATATTTGGGGTGTAAATGCCCCAAATTTACACCCCACGATAAAGAAAATATGGAACAACAAAAAGAGTAGGAAGACCGTTAGTTTTGGGAGCCACCAGGATAATTAATCAGCTGTTTGGCAGCAGATTCTTGAATATTCAGGAGCTTCACACTTTGCACTTAAAACCAGATGGTGTGCCGAGAAAAAAGTTACGGAAAGGCTGAAACACATGCCTGAAACAAGCAAAACAAAAACAGACTCTTGCAGAGTTTCATCCAAAGACATAACTGTGCATAGATGCAAAAACACATCCTGCATTTGAGTTCAACTGCAGAATAAACAAGGTGATCAGATCTGGTTCTCAGTGGGTATGAATGTGGTTTTGTCTTGCTCAGGTTTCTTAAGACTTCAGCTCTGTCCGTATCTTGAAACAAAGCACATCCATCATCCCTGGGGGAACTAAAACTTCCAGGAGAGTTGTCACATTTGACTGATCCACCAATAAGAAGTTGATTTTGCTGAACTTAAAATTGATAGAAGAAAAACGGGCGGAGGAGGGCTGTCATTTCATCAGATTTCTCCTGGTTGTGCAGCTGCACACTAATGTTTTAATGCAAATGCAAAACTGTACCATAGTTATGAAGGTCAAAGGAAGATAAATCATTTTAAGGAACCTGCTCTAATTTCTAAATTATGTGATAAGTTTGACTAAATGAACATTTTGTTGACCAGTTGAAGTTGGCATAGAGTCAAAGAGTCTCCATAGGAGCCAGGTCTACATTCAGGCTTGAGTTACAACATAAGGTCAGTAAGTATTTCGTGATGGAAGTGATTTAAGTTTTCAAATAACAATTGTAATTTATCACTTTATTATAATTTCGCATGTGTTTTCTTTTTGGTTATTTGGTACTGTAACAAGAGCATGTCCGTTTAGCATTAAACTCCTTGGATCTCCAAAATGCATTGCAGCAATTTAGTCTCTCCACTTGTTCTTTTGTCTTAAACCAAATGGATTTTCCTAATCAATACTATAGGATTGGGTTTAGGCATGTGGGATAGGATCTACCATGGCTGCCTGCCTTAACCAGCAGCCTCCTAAAGATCCTGTTGTCGTCACCTTCAGAGGGACGATGCAACTCAGATGCGTTCACTTACGATTGCACTTTACTGCATGCTGGTACAGCGTTGGCAGATCTATGCTTCCAGTAGCGCATATAAGCCTTTTCTGCCAGGCCTTTGTCGCCTCTGAAGTAGAGATGACTGAACTGATGCAGTGTCCCAGTGGAGTAAACGTGTTTAAATGACAACCCATTTTTGTCTCTCCTTGAACCTAATTGACTCCCTTAAAACTGGGGTTTGGAAAGTGCTGACACAATCCGCTGCAAACGCTGGCTTGTTTCTGGCTCTGCATTGAGCCGTATTTAGACTTTGAATTACATTCACATTTTTATGAGCATATCTCCTTATAAAGAACTCTTCAAAAAGGCTTTTGCTGTTCAGATATTTTATTCTAGTGTGATAAACTGGCAGCCTGTTCATATGGAAAATTGCCACTAAATAAATTATGGTTGCCACTTTTTAAGTTGGAAAAAGAAAAAAACTAATCTGTTAATGTCTTTTTTTGTTTTATAAAATCACTTAACAGTTTATGCTTTTTCCGACCAGCTTGTGCGTGTATGACGGCACTTAAAATTTGCTGTAAAATTTCACAAAGCAGAGTAATACAAAGAGAAATAATGTATTTATGTTTTTTTTTTTCAATTGTGTTTCATACCATCTTTAGATAATCCAGGGTCCTGGGTCCATACCTATTTTCTCTTCTCTTTAGCTCATCCTACAAGTTATCTATAGGGTTGGGTTCTGGAACCAAGATGTCCATGTAAGGTAATTTTTTTTCTAGGAAGGATTTCTGTGTTGTTTGGTCATATTTCACATGGTTATCTACCATAAAGACCAAACGACACATCAGTTTAAAACTTCTGCTGCAGCCCACTAGATGTTTAATTGAAATGTCCTGGTATTAATGTTAGGCAAATTTTAATTGCATGTTAAATCCTACAGAGAGAACAAAGGCTTCATCTCCTCTGAACACAGTTCTAGTTTTAGGCCCTGTTAATGTTTTGTAATCACTAAATGGTTTTGCTTGTGATAAGACTGATCGGTAAGGCTCCATGTAATGTTATATGTTTTAACCTCAGGGAAACAGGAAATCGTGGAATCCAATGGTCAATGGTAATTTGGCTCCTGCTTAGAGCTTACAAGAAACTCTGACATCTGGCACTGACATGTGTTCCACTGTTTGTCATGTGTGTCTCTGTGTTGCCCTGTGATGGACTAGCAGCCTGTAGGCTGAACTCCACCAGTGATTGCTAGGATGGTCACCAACCTCACAGGGGTAGAGACAATGGATGGACGGAGTTCTTCCACTCTGAGCTATATAAAGACCTCCCATTTTAAGCATGGCTTGTTACCAAACTACATGACAAACGGGTTGATGACCCAGGTGCCCATGAGGGTCTCTGTCACTAATGACAGCTTGAGAACTGGGTAGTAGTTACGCTGTCACTTGAAATGACCACATACTCTTCCCCTACTTTCCCTCCTACTGCCATTCTCCACGGTCACTCTTTTACAGAAATCTGGCTTGTGACGCTGAGCCGCGGTGATGCAGCGGCGGCGACTGTGGGGGTTTTGTCGATGGGAGCTGCAAAACTGTAATCAGTCATTATGTCAGAGACGAGCCCGTGAGCTCAGCTCCAGCTCATTCAGCCAAAAAATAAGCAGCAGATAACGGCACTGGCATGCAGGCTGCAACAGAGCCCTGCGGGTGAGGAGCTAGAAACCAAGGGGTGGTGAGGGTGGGGGGCTTTATTTTTCATCTCGTGTGCCTACTCAGGGATGCTTGGTAGGGGCTAGATTGTCTTATGTGATGAATTTACAGACGCAGTTTTCATGACTTTTCGTGCATGGAGTGCTAAATCTATTTAAATGAGAGTATATATGGAAGAGAGGCTCAGGGGTGGAAATTAGGTGCCGGTTTTATTTTTTATTAAATATTTGTTAGATGTTATTTGATGAAATTCCAGGATTAGATCCATAAAGGTAAAAAAGGATTCTCCTGCCTCTTTAGCATTTGGCAACTTGAATAACTGCAGAACTGGTTTAACTAAGCTATGTTTGCCCATGTAATGTCCATAAATTTTCTTTTGGTCTGAGATCAGAAGTTTTTGAATGCCGCACCAACATAGTGACATTTGTTGTTGTTAAGATGTTTGGTAACTGGTTTGGCAGCAGAATTAGAGTCAATAGATGCGCTTCCATTGACCACATAATTGCACAATTTGATTTTATTTTATTTTCTTTTAAATAAATTTGCTTAATGGAAACATGACACTTTCAAAGAAACTCTTTTGGTAAAACGTTTTGGCACTGTGATGAGGTAGTTTTTCGGCTGTATTGAAATTGGTCTATTTCGCAAAGACTAAAATGGAAACACTTTTTTTCATCACATGATCACATGATCAACAAGTGGATGTTGACACTAGCGCAAACCACAGAGAAGTCGTAGTAGTATGATTTTAACGACTTATCGCATGAACAAACTTATGTGATTTTTGTTTTTTCTTTTTTAATGGAAACACCACAATTTCAGGATTGTGTTTTTTTTTTATATTAGCTGAACATTGACAAAGTTTTATGCACTTTTGCACAAAACTGTCCTGCTGGACAACGCCACACAACATGAGGCTGTCTGTACTTCGCAATTGGAAGGATTTCTCAGCTTGCGCGCTCCCCGATTTTAACTCCCAATATAGCAATGGTCACTGTGGCAAAATCCTTTAAATTTAGTTTCATATGTCCACTGAGCATGTGATTTAATGTCTTTGTCCTCAAGTGCATTTGTAAACTACTTTTTGTGTACTTTTGGAGTAACAGCTGCTTCTTATCCGAGTGGCCTTTCAGTCCGTGGGGGTGCAGGACTATGAAAAACGGCAACCTCTTACCAGCTTCAGCCATCATTTTCACTGACGGCTGGACTTTTTTTTAATTGTTAGAACAAATGGTTGTGACACCTTAAGACGTCTGGAAATGGTACCCAAGGAGAAACCGGTCCTGTGGAGGTCCACAAAAATGTATGCAAATCAAATGTTTTGAATTTGCCAATTAAAGGTTTATAAAACTACAGCATCATCACATGTCTTTCCCAGTGGTTTACAGGAAAAGGTAATCTGTGTCAAAAAATGTCCTCTATCTGTTATTATTTGGACATTTTTGGTAATCCTCGCTGATCTCAAACTGATAAAGTTAAGTCTCTTTCATTTAACGTCAGACAGCGAGGGGGGAAAAGGTTTTGTGACTTTTTAATCAGCGTATACAGCTAGGACTGCACAAGATGAGAAAAACATGCAATAATACTGCAGAATGTTGACATAGTGATATGACTAACATGTTTTAATTATTTATTTATATGTCTTTCTGCTTCGGGTTGAGAGCAAACACAAACCTCAGAAAATTAGCAGAGAGCTTGAGAGCATGATATATAAATAAGTAGATAGCACTTCTTGCAGTCCAGGCCGTTCTTTTCAACATGCCTTATGTGGTGTACAGTGATATTCTACGTCGATAAAATTGTGATGTATTGTGCAGCCCTATATGTGACCATTGGGCACTAATAATGTTAAAGTTCATACCTGATTCAGTCTTGGCTTAAACTAAGGAGCTATTTAACATATTTGGAATGCGTCTGGGTAGTATTTGATAAACTCTAGTGCAATGTCTAAAATATTTAATTTATCAAACCTGATCGATGTAATTATGCACCGAACAGAAACATTTTAAAACACAACCTACATCTTGACCTTTATTCTATTTCTGAAACTAAAAAGAACCTGTTGGCCCACCTTTAAAAACTGAGCATAAAAACCTTATAGATGAAAAATAGATAAATTACCCCACGTTCATTACAGATTATTTAAAGCCGGAGTAATGGAAGATTCTTCATCCTCCCTAACATATTGCCAAAATCCTATCTCATTCTTGTTAATGCGTTACTACTTTTCATCGTCTCTTATGATATGGGTGTGTCATTTCAGCTTCGGTAATATACTTATAAAAGAAACAGTCCCTCTGTTTTTTTCTTAGCTCTGTGCCTTCCCCAACCTCCCTCACAGAGGTTTGTCATTCCATAACAAGGGTCAGAGCCTCCTATTGTCTCTCCTCGGCATTCCTCAGCATGGTGGTATTGACTGACTCTGCTGGGTGAGTGGTGCCATACAACGTCCATACATCATCTGGAAGACAGAGTGACAGACACTGGGAGCTGAGATGTCAGATCTCTCTCTTCAGGCTACTGACATCCACTCCCTTCCTGTTCCCCACAGTGACACTCCATCTTCTGGCAGGCCGCATTGATAGTTGCGGCCTGCCCACTCCCAGACCCCACCAGCAGCAGCAACAAATGACACCGTCGTGATATAAATTACCCAACGGAGGACGGCACAGGCATAACTTTGCTTCCAGTTAATGCTTTTGAAGCAAACAGCCATAGAGATATAAATGGTATTTAATCATTTACAGACTTATTATAATTGGTTCACTACTCTATGCATGCAGAGATTGATAGCTAGATTAATCTCATCAAAATGTTAAGCTTTTATAATCTTCTCATGGACCCCTTTTAACCCTCTCATACATAATAAATGCAGCTAAAAAATCAGGTTCACAAAGAGCAAATAGCTCAACAGCATAGCATGCTTGTTGTCGTTGAAACGTATAAAAGTGCAGCATGACACTAGACTATGAGCTCATGCAGGTCAGCGAAGGTCGACACTTTATGGAATTCCTGCCCATAATGATTAATAAGGTTGGTGTAGTCACTGCCTTGCAACGTATCAGTGGAATGCAGGAGTGAGGCATTTGTCTGTAATCCAGTTTTATTACACCTGCTCCAGCAGTTTTGCCTTTTCTTCACGTTACACTTCGGTGTTCCACTTTCCTGGCTCCTAGCGTGTGACAGCAGGAATCCTGTTGTCACCCGTGAACTCTGTGACGCACTTTGTCTCTGTTTTCTTATTTATGTTTTTGGTCATTCCTGATCCTCCCCCCTAAGCCTGTGCTGCTTTAAAACACAGCTGGAGAGAGTCCCTTACACTCGCAGCGGAGCAGAAATAATGGGTTCAGCAGCTCGGATGCAGCCGTGACTCACAGGTAATTTGCTAATTTCTGTCTTCTCAGCTGGTGTTAGCGGTTGTTGGATGGCACAGCTTTCAGGTGTGTAAAAGTGATTTGCACCCTTCATCTGGCTGGGTTAGGACACGCAGGGGCGTCTTAATGAATTGGAATAACTCTAGAGGTTGATTTATTTCAGAAATTTAATCCTACAAGTACAAATAAAGTTATTATATAGTTTCAGCTCGCAGAGTGATACATTTCAAATGTTTATTTCTGCTGGTGAGGGTGGTTACTTTACAACATGCGTTCAATAAATCGGGGCTGCCTCAGTACACTGAGGCCACAGTGTAGAGGTTAGTGAGGACGAGGTTAGTGAGGAAGCACAGGTTGCTTTATTTAGCAGCCTTCAGCATATTTGCATATTTGCATTGTTTTATCTGGTATTTATCTTCCTCTTTTATAATACTATGTGGATCCTCTATTGGGTTTTGTACAGATCAGTTTATTGGCCAATCCAGCACAGTGATGTCTTGATCATTAAATCGGGGATTGGAAATTCTGTTAGTGTGGCTACGTGCCAAGTACAGCTGAAAAATGAAATCAGTAAATCCAGAAAGGTTGTCGGTAGAAGGAAGCGCTCTCCAATATTTAGTGGCTGTCTGTTGTGCTGACTTCACAGCTCATAAAAGTTGGATTTTGTGTCCCTTGTTTCAGAAACCTATGAGGGTTTTGGTTGTCTGACTTGCTTCTTTTCCTGTTTTTCCTTTCACTAAACTTTTGGTTGCAGTCATTTGTTGCAAAGACCTTTTGCGGTTTTCCAAACTAGGTCTTTGTCTGCTAGGCAGTTGTCAAGTTACAAGTCTTCTGTTCCTGGAAAACAGAATAGTTGGTTTTACACTTTTTAAAAATGAATTACTAAACTAAATTACCCTTTAGATGTTTACTTACATTCACCTATTGACAAGAAGAAACAGATTGTGCTTTAATTTCTGTTCACTTTGCCAAATCAAGTTGGGATTTTACAACAATTAAAATCTTACCTCTAGTATCTCCTATATTTGTGGGTTTTTTGCATCTGCATTGTGTTGATTAACAGCAAACATTTTTCTTACGTAACTGTATAGTTGTGGGTAAATCAACCTTCTGTTTAGACAGCCTGAGCTCTGCTTAAGGGATTCCATAACAATCCCAAGAGAAGCCCTTTTCCTCAAGCTGACGGGGAAAATTGGGAATGGAAAGTCCGTTGAAGCCACTTTTAATTACACTGCAAGCGAAGGTTGAAACTTAGCAGGAATGAAGTGCTTTTTGTGCATTGATTTTTTTGTTGCATCTACGAATGCCTGGAAAAGAGGAAGAGACAGATGCAAACTTTTTTTTCTTTTGCTGCAATGCAGGCTAAAAGCGGCTTTTTAAAAAATATATATTTTTATTTTTGTGTTTCTGTTTTCCTTCTAATACAGTGAGGACATCCATATTAAACCGAGCTTCTCATCTAATTAGAAAATGCCACTAAAAATGAAAATGGAGCAGAGCCAGGTCTGGAAAGGAGCCATGCAAGCACTTTGTTTTGATGGAGTTTTGATGGTTTTTGTTATTCATTGTGACGTGTGAGTAACTTTGGCCGGTCATCCTTGCAGCATCTTGCGATGCGAGTGAGGAGGTGTGACAAAGCGCGGTGGAACAGATCATCCTGTGCTCGTCCTGCAGGTCTGAGCTGTGGATTCATACCAATTCCTGTTTTGCTACGATCTTAAGCCTCTATTCTGGCAAAATGTCACCCTCACCTGGTTATTAGAGACTAGCTGTCACCTCGCATGCCTGCAGGAGATCCGTCTGTGTCTGCTCGTGCGGATAATTTCAGACTCCAAAAAAAAAAAAAAAAAAAGATGAGTTGCTTAAAAATAAAAAGACGATGGCTCTGCTTTTGTTTCTCTGTTTTCAAGATTACGATTCCTCCTGGTTTCCTGACGAGATGAACTGACCCCGAGCTTTGCACAATCACACCAGCAGATGCAACAATTTCTCATGCACAAGAAACCACTCTCTGCCAACCATCTGTTTCTGTGCGTCTGCCATTGTACTGTAACAGTTTGAGATCTTTCATCCATACACAGCAATGCTTTTTGAAATACCCTCACCTGGTTAAAAAAAAAAATGCCTTGCAAAATCTTTTTGCATCTTGTCATGTTACAAACGAAATCTTCAATGTGTTTTGTCAGAGTTTTTGTAGACATTACTGTCTACTAATTGTGAACAAAATAGAAAACAATTATACAGGGAATGTGGCACGGGTCCTTTACTTTATAGCAGTGTTTCTCAATTATTTTCTGTCATGCACCCCTAGGGATCAGGCATTTCTTCACACCACCTTATCGCTCCTGCCTCCTCCAAATCTGATGATATTAAATAATTTGTCTGTGCAAACCACTGGCTCCAGCCTTCTATGACCTGAACATAAAAACACTTGCTTTATTGTTTTACGTCTCAAAACGATTTCCAAATTCAGTTTATCAACTCAATCAGTAACATTTCATCAAGACTGCTCAGTCTGAAAGAGAAAAGGTGTGAATTATTGACTGCGATGCGTGAGACTTTGCAGTTTTAAAAAGTTTTACTTTAACATTGCTTATATGTCAGCTTCTTCAGCTTACTGTACAAAATGTGCCACAATATTTCTTCTATTCAGTTGGTAATAATTGTGCAATTAAATAACTTAATCTTACTTAATCTTTTAACACATCAGAATCGAATAATCAGCCACTGAGTTTTGGACACGATTGTTTAAACTGCTGTTTATTTCAAAGAAAGAACCAGACTTGCAGAGCTGGTCACATTACAGATAGCTCTGTAGAAGCTTTTTTCTGGCTAAAATGACTTTTTACTAATAATTTAACATCTGCTGGTAGTATAACTATTCTTCTAATATGACTTTGTACTCGTAACATTCTTTACTCTTGAACTTTATTCTTGTATTTGAAAAAACAAAAGATCTTAGACCATTAAGCTCCATCATACTTGCTTTACTAACCTCTGCCACCATTTTTCATTTTACTGTCACCAACTTCTCCTTCTCTCCTCCATGGAGGTAGATATATTTCAAAACATCCTCACCTCTGGGTCTGTGTAGGCCACTTCTTCTACTGGCTTGAATAAGCAACCTGTTGATTAATTTGAACACTGCTGCCACTAGGATAGAGGCTTATCTATCAGTCAAGCATGAATAAAGACAATTATAAAGTCCTGCTTTTGTCGCAAACATTTACATGTAGGACACAGTATCTCCATGTAGATGGTCTATAACCATGTTCCTGATTCTGCACACCTGATTATGGGTGTGTAAAAACTTCTCAGCATTCATTTGAGTTCTGCTGAGCCATGGCAACAATCAAATTAATTGATTGTTGAAGCACAGCCACATAGCAAATTTCCAGGAGACTAGCCTTGAGGTCAAAAGTTTGAGACTCCAGTTAGAGTCTGCAAAAGACTTGAGGCTGGGATGGAGATAAACAAGACAAAAACTCTAAAAATACAGCCAGAACAGCAATGGAGTGGTTTGGATCAAAGCTTCCTGTGATGTAATGGACTCCTGTGTTAGTGGTCCAGTCAATTCTTTTGAATGAAGAATTAAAAATGTACCATTTTCTTTCCATGTAACAATTATGCACTCAGGTAAAGAGCTCAGAAGGTGTGGCTACTTTCCAGGGCAATATATGCGCTTGAAATCTTAGCTCCGACTTGCAGATGACCCGTGTAACAAAATCCACAAAATGTGCAGTGCAGACTATCAATATATTTTGTAGGAGTTACTGAAAGGTTTACTATTGAGAGTCCTGATATTAAGTTACCTCAGCTGGATAGCCAGAATGAATTATTATGCTTAGTTAAAATGCACTGGACCCCCAAGTTGGTAAAAGGCAAGAATGTCGCAGTGATTAAATTTCCTGCTTTGGGGGCCGATAACAAAATTAGGAACCTTTTCTTCATTTCTCAGCATTAACAGAAAAACAAAATTAGGAATTGATATGAAATAGATTTGGATGGTAATAGGATTACAAGAGAAAAACCTGTTTTGTCCCCTTATTAATATCTGTAAAGAGCCTTCACATAAATTCTGCTTTTTTTCAGTATTATTAACTGAAACTGGGAAATGTGAAATTTAAATTTAAATGCATTTAACAGCAGGAGGGATGCTTCATATCCCTCCTGCTGTTGTTTAGGTGCTCCCATTTTTTTTTCTCCCTATTTTTTGCACACTTCCCGAATAGCGCTAAAGGACAGGCTCTCTCTACCACCATTAGAGTATTTGCTGCTGTCATTGAATGCAGAAGAAAAGCAAGCAGGCAGCACAATAGATGCAGCATGCTTGGTGCAGCAATATGGGGAAGGAATATTGGCAAAAGGCAGCTGAGCGCAGCAGGCTGGATCCCGTGACTGGCATGGCTCCATGGTTGCGTGTCAAGGGTTGTTTGTTTCTTTTTTTTTTTTTTTTCAAACTAAATTAAGTCATAAGTGATTGGTGTGAAAGTCCAATTCAAGTCCAAAGTTTTTGTTTTGATTTTTGTCAAGTATAAAGTTATAAAATTTATGAGTGTGACTCAATGGTAAGTCATGTCAATTCCATCCCTGTGGATATTTAATTAGGCACTTAAATGTACATAGAAACAGGTTGATTTTGTGTTTTGTGAATCATTTCTATCTTGATTTGACCTTACAGATCCCTTTGCTACTGACAATCCATTAGTATTTCAGTGTTTAACAGATTGATAGGTTTTCCAGATGGCAATTAAAATTCTTTTTTTTAACACCCTAAACAAATATATATAACTTAAATAACATTTTTGTGTTTGTCACTGGTTTGAAATGAACTCTAGGCTATTCTTTCAAAAAGCTGAATGGTAAAACTTCAACTCCTTCAAAGATTATGGTCAATTAACTTAGCACCAAATAAAAACATAATAATAAAGAAATAAAATATTTAAAAATGATAAAACATAAGCCTTTAAATTTATACATCTTCCATCAAGGAACTTGTATCACACTGTTTTTACAGTTTTACTTAATGCTCCAACTCTTGACTCGCGGAAGCTTAGCAAAATTATGCAGCTTCTATAAAATATGTATTTATTTCAAGACTTTAAGGCATCTCTGCAAAGATGAGGGGGTACAGCTCATGTCATCTGCTCGAAAGCAAGTGCTACACCTGGCTGCTAGTCATGATCCCCCAATGTAGCAGCCTCATCTCTGCCGGACTGCAAGATGTTAGAAGTGGGATTTGATTTGGCTTTAGAGGTGAATATCTGTGTGCAGCTTCACGTTTATAGACATCTTGTTCTATGCACAGCCCTTTGCTCTCCTTCAAGCTTTTCTTTGATCCTTTTCTGATTCTGCCATTTTTTTCCATCCCTGTTCAGTTCAGTCACGTTTGCTCATTGCAGGTGACCTGATGAGAACATTGTCCTTATCTCCCGCTGAGCTGAGGAATTGAACTTGTTTCCAAAGCCCATAAGAATGCAGTCGATCACATGCTCCCACAGAAGCCACCGAAATGGCAATTCTTTCCAAAGACAAAAAGATGCCTATCCTCCTTTTCTGAGTTTTTTTTTCTTCCGCTTGGGGCTATGTGTTTAAATATTCTTCTACAAATGTGATTTAGTAGGCACAGGGCTTTGGGACTTTGAGGTCGCAGCAGACCAGACCTCGGTGTGTAGTAAGCGGGAACAGCATATGTAGGTTAAGGTTATCAAGCAGACGTAAAGGACCTTTCTCCAGGAACAGGATTCAAGGATTTAGTCTTCAAAAAGACAAGAGATAGAAAAAAAACCTGAACATTTTTTCCATTATTTCACAAAATTCTTTCTCTTAGATGCAGCTGAGCAGATTTTGTGCATCTCTACCGCGTTATAGCATCTAATTTATAGTAGTTGTTTTCCATCGGCTCTTATTTCCACCAAGACAATGCTCATCGTGGATTCAATTACCTCTTCTGATTCAGAGGAGGCTCATTCAGAGCCTTGTTGCTTTCAGATGGTGTGTTATCGTACCCCGTAGATTTATGTCAGAGCTGACTGAATGATGGCTGTGCAATTTTCTGCATGAAAAGCAGTGCTGGGAGGACTGTGTGTGTTTTCTAAGCTCTTGTCAGCTGTGTGGTAAAGATGTATGGGCCATACTGAGTGTTCTTTTTCCATTTACTGACCAATGTTGAGGCCTGTCACTAGCTTTTCTACAGCTGAGGTTTGCCATGAGAATTTTGTTGGTATTCCCTCTTTTTGAGGTGATGCTTCAGTGACTTTCTGCAAGCATTTTCTCAATAGGTAAATCACAGAAACTTGTCAGAGAAAAGGCTGTTAATTTAACTGATGGATGAATTGAAGATTCATTTAAATGGTCACTTCCTTAGCCTCAAGAGTCTGACAATATGTTGGGTCCATATGCCACAGTGTTGCATATTCTATCCTACATAATCTCTGTCCTGTAAAGTGGTGCAATACAATCTCTGTTTTTGACTACCCAACTATGAAGACCTGCAGGTCTGCAGTAAACTATTCGGCCAAAATAATCTCGGTTGAATCTTTCAGCAGTGGAAGCTGTTGACAACCACAATCCATGCTTGTAGATGGCTACCTAGCATGAGGTTACGCAGCCCGTTACTGTTGCAGCAGACATGGTTATGTCTTTCTTTGTAGTCCCAGTGAAAGGTTGATGTGCCCTGAGATGACCGGCCCCTCCTCACAGGGGTCCTGTGATATCTCGGTTGTCTCCTTCCAGGCCTGAATGGGCACATTGTGCCGCTGTCTGCCTGCTGCTGTTCTGTAGACTGCTGCACACACCTGTCAAGCTATGTCCACGGCGCCTTGGGTGTTGAGATACACCAGAGCCCTTACACACACACGCCCACGCACTTTCACACACACACACACACCTAAAAGCAGTCCGATATGAACAAATAAACGCTCGGTTACATGAACCATATGCAAAGACACGGATGTATATACACGAGAAGTGCACAACTGAATCTTATGTAAACGCATGTAGATGCACTCACACAAAGACTGAAATTCATTGAAAACACATCTCTGCGTTTGCTCATACCAAAGTTATATTCAGCGTGCAGGCTGGACCCAGAACTCAGAGAGGGTCAAGTTCCATACTTGTCGAGGGGGTGGGAGGCAAGGGCACCAAAGGTTGGCTGGGGTGCACACGCTAGCACATGGGAACACATTTCAGAAGTAAACTACCAGTAACTCGATATACGTTCTCAATCAGTTACAGATTTTTGGAGCAGAGGAAGCCTGTTGAATGGCATAGTTAGTCTCACACAATTAGACCCAGCTAAGAGGACATTTTTCAACAACTGTTTTCATGATTGATCAGCTCTGTTGAGCTCAGGCAGAATTAGAGGTGTCATTTTTGACTTAGGACAATTTGTCATAATTTTCTCTTGTTTTCTAGACCAATAAGTAAAAAAAAAAGAGTTCCTGATAAAAAAATAAATATCTGCAGCCCTACATAATTTAAATAGGGAAACAAAATAGTTGTGGTTCAGTATCTTTTTTTTGTTATACATTCTAACCTAGTACTTGCTTTTGGCACAGTATTGCCACTTCTAATCAGTGCTCCTTGACCTTTTGATTTAGCTTGAAGAAAAAAAGTAGTTTGTAATCACATTATTCAAATGTATTTTGTATGAAGTCTTAAAATTGTTTCTCTAGACTCAGTGAAAACAGGAGGCATTGTCCTTGATTTCTTGCTTCACTTGAGGACATTCTCTCATTGTCTTTGAGTGTTCTCCTGTGGCCTTGTGCTGGGAGCCCTTATCAAGAGTCTCTATCAGACTTTATCATCAAAGTAACATGCTAAATTACCATTTGTACATGTGCGTGTTAAGCATGCTACTGATGGACCCACACTATGGTGTCGGCAATACAATGTTCCTGCTCACTCTTGTGCCCTCTTACATAGGTGATCTTTGGATGAGGATGATTCAAATAAGGATGCCTATAATCTAGATAGTGGTCCTCTTGAAAAGAAAACATCTCTTTTTAATCATATATACAATAGATATTATTAGAAGCACTTGACAGACAACAGGCTGCACATAATAGATTTGCCTGAGACCTGGTGGCTTTGTGCTTACAAGACAAACCTCTATGTCTGCTTACCTTCTCTCATTGTTGTGACCAGGTAGGAAGTATCATCTTTTTTAGGCCAGCATTGAGGTTGTATGGCTAACTTTGGCTGTTGGTTTCTTCAGCTACTCCTTGTAACAATGCTGTTCCTATTATGCTGGCAAGGCTTATACCCTCTTGTTCCTGTTGTAGATATACCAGCGCCTTATAAATTCAATAATTTACAAACCCTTTAGCTAGTTTTTATGTGAATTTATAGAATCAAAATGAGATCATTCTGCTTGACTCCTGTGATGTTTTTGTCAGTAAGGATAGTGTTGTTCTTTGTGAGCATAAAGGTTTTAAAAATGTCTCTTTTTAGCTTAGAAATTGTACAAATACCCAATATTTACGTGAATAAGCAAGCCCTTGAGCTTGTATGCATTTATGTCTGCGAATGCACCAATGCAGATGTTTTCTACGTCTTTTGTCTGTGTAGCGATTTTTTTGTAATCCCAATACAAATCTGCAACAGACAAAACCTAAAGATCCCTATACCTTTCTAATTCAAGCATAGTTTTAAGCATAATTGCATAAAATGTCTTTTAGTGGTCTTTTTGTACAATAATATGCTTAGTGGAGTAAATACACTCCACTATGTGGAGTAAAACAAAAAAGTAGGGAAATAATTTCTAATGGAATAAATAGGCTGAGACTAGCTTATAAGGACGAAGCAGAACCAACATCATCTTTCAGCAGTTGTCACCAAGCTCAGTCAATTGTATTTCCTTCAAAGGATTTAATGTGACCCTTGGGTATAGGGTTGCTGTCTGTGCATTATAATTGCTGCCCCTTGACTTTAGTCTGCAGAGCTCTTTGATTACTTGAGTGATCATTGCAGTGTGGAGTAATGTAGGAAACTCACTCTTCATGACCAAGGACCTTATTTGTTTTCCACACTTCAATGCAGAGACACAGATTTTTTTCACTTGCAACATTGAAAAATAAAATAACTTCTACACAAAATCATGATACTGATATTGACAAAGATTTTGAGGCGCTTGCCTGTATTGACATTGTATTCCTAATGCTTAGAAATCACGATAAATTTGATCCATGCAGACAGACTGTCTTCAAGGTTTAGGAATGTGTTTGTCACAGGGTGAATGCTAAGTTATTCCAAAGGTACTTTGTTAGGTTGGGGCCAGGACTCTCTGGAGATGAATTAAACACCTCAACATTTTATTGTCCACTGCACAATGGACAATAGTGCAATGTCCATTGTACTATTATGCTCTTCCGCTTTCATAAGAGCATAACTGTGCTCTTATGCACTAGAGCACAGTTACGTCTGAACTGGAAGGGGCCATTCTCAAACTGTTCCACATTGTCTGGAGCATGTACTGGTCAAATGTTCATTGAATTCCTTTAGTATGCAATGATGCCGCCTCTCCACCAAACTTTACATTTTGCGTAATGCAAGTACAGGTCTAATGACAACGCCCACACAATGACCGTCATTGAACCTCAACAACATGTCTCTGCTGCTCTAGAGTTCAGTATCGCCATGCTTTACACGTCTACATCCAACACCTCCAGCCTTGAAGCTTTGTGTTTTTTTTCTTGAACTACTCAAAACGCCACACAAAGTTTGGGGATCTTTAGTTATTGACTCTGTAGACCGTTGGCGACTTCGGGGGATCAAGGGATTTTTAGAAATGAGGAAAAATTTGAACTGAATTGCGTGGGCAGGTGTGTGAACCACAGTGGTTTTCAGTTTGCTCCTTGGACAGACCCATTCTTTTACAAATGTTTGCACAAACTGAATTCATGCCATGCCTTTGTATACCTGTGGCTGTGGAAATGATCAATTAGTCAATAATTGGAGCATGTATCATTTACCTAAAAACAAAGTCTTTGACTCCTGATGAGATTGGCCTCTGAATGCAGCTCATTTTAAAGTCTTCCCATTCTTAGCAATAGCTGGCAGTTAATGAATGAGTTCAAACTGACAAGAATGTAGGTTACTGACGTCTGCCACCAATTTCAGTGGGTTTTCTGTTCATTAGCCATATCTCCCTTGCCTTTGGCCCCAGCATGAACATGTCGACTTGTCAGTTACAGTGTCACAACCACAGGGTCATTTAATTTAGAGCCCCGCTCCGCCGATTAGGGCTTTTGTTGTGAGTGGCTGCAGCTACTGTAATGCGGGTGTTTGGGTCAGCGACGGGCACAATGGTTTTGTTACTCTCGCTGACTTCCTCACTATTGCCTCTCCCTCTCTTTCTCAGCACATTTTCCACTTGGTTGATAAAATAAGCCACTCTTTGATGAGCTTTCAGCGGGCCATGGCGCTCTGCCTCGGTAAACGCTTTCATAAAGACACACCACAGACTGTCAACTCAGATCAGTCATAGAATGGCTGTCTGTTGCTTCCTCATACAGTATGTGCTATTGCCTCCTGACGACAGGATGTTCACATAAAAGTTTAGTTGGTTTCAAGATGCTTCTTCATATTAAGGCAGGAAACATATTTATAGTCCAAACCTGTTCGTCGTAGGTTTGCCAAATTCACGCCCGAGTATGTTTCATTGTGATTTGTTGTATGCTTAAAAACAGTAAAATTGCTCAGGGCAGAGGCAACTAACAGCTGCAAAGCAAACACGGGTTGCAGAGAAGCAGATGGTGAGCGCTGCCAGTATGGAGACGGAGAGTTCATTTTTGATTTAATCCTATGTACAGCATAAATAGCTTTGGAGTTTGCTTTGGTTCCATTTTCCCTTTCCAGCTGCACTTTTATGAAGCTAAATTTGTTTTCTTGTACTGCAAAAATGATGCACAATACTGGCGTTAAGTAGGCATAGACTTGGAGGAAACATACCATACTTTCTGGTGTTTGCCCAAGGGATTTGGGCTTAGGAGTGGTAGGAGAGTTGTGCAAAGACAAACAGTTGATTGCTATAGTCATTGTAACAATCATTAATGCAAACAAAGCATATTTCTGTTTTGAAGAAGTACTTTAATATGTCTTGGAGAAGTTTACATATTTAACAGAACATTTCTAAGGGGGGAAAAAAACTTGAAAATGTTCTTTGTCTTCTATGTACTGTATTTATGCATCTCTTCATTTCTATATATATAATTTCTATCACTCTCTGTCCAGCTCTCTTTCTCGTTCATCTTTTATCATCTTTTCCCTCTCTCTCTACCATTCAGTCCTCATCTACTGTGTCTTTCTCTAGCGAGCTATCATGCATTTCTTCACCAAGCTCATTCTTACACAGCCAGGTAGTATTTCCCCCTCAACAACCAAACCAGGTCAAACCAGGTGTCTGGTGACATGGAGCATTAAGCGTGTGTTTTCGTCCAGCTTTTGTCAAGTTTGGCATTTCATGAAAACACTGAAAGTAGAGGAGAGTCCATGTAGGAATAGAAATGACTCACAATGTGATCTGGCAATGATGTTAACTTTGAACATGAACAATTACGGCGTTGTGATCTTCTTGATTGGGCAGGTGGTCTTGTTAGTGAGGCAGGGCGGCGAATTGGATAATAGTAGGGAAAATTACTTTCATAGCAACTGTAGAAAGATATAAAACTATGAAATATATTAACTTTAAATATTAATTTTACACAGTAGTAAACAAATATCAGAAACAAATGTGTGTTTGTGTTTTTAACAGTCATATTTTTAAATCCATCACCCAAGTTATGATGAGAATGATTTATCACTCCATTTTGTTTAAAGATTTTTTTGTAATTAGTGCTTAACATGTGCTTTAGCCCCAGATGGATAACAAAGGTACTTCAGTGCAATACAGACAAAACCCCATCTAAATTTTAGAAGGTTTTTAGTTAAGTACTTAACTAAAATAAATCATTATTAAGCACAATAAACTGTTAGCTCCACTGTCTGTGTTTATTTGTAAAATCCACAAATTATTTTCTCCCTAAAACATTCCTAAAATCTCATCTTGTCTTAAAACAGTTTAATTTAGATGCCTAGTATGTACTGGAGGCCTTTTTTCCATCAGACACAGGGTGTATTAAGAAAAGAAAAGTCTGTACCTTTACATTTAACTTGGTTATTTGTATGCTGCACCAAAACGGAAATTGAAATGGTGGCGAATGGCTCTGCTTCAGTTACCTCGGCGTGGCTTTCCAAACAGCTGACCTTGTCTTTCTGACTAGCAAAAGAAAAGTGTAGGAGTGTCTGTCAGTGAACAGGAACAAGTAGGGGAGTGGAAGCACGTTGAAACTCTATGATTCATGCAGTCCGATGGATCAGGTCATTGCTTTCACAGAGAAATTCAAATTTTTTTATGTATAATAAAAGAAGGTACAATTTTCCTCAGTTTTAAAATTGTAACTTTTTAAAACCGTGGCATACTTTGATGCCCTGTGTTAATAAAAAAATGTGGCTGCTTTAAGAGTACATAATTATTGGCACATACACATTGTCACCAGAGTTAATTAAATTTCTTCAGAAAAAAAATCAAAAAGATAGTGAGTAATTTCCAGCAGTGAAATAAGGACTTCTGTTTCACACTCGTGACCTTGAGCTTATGTTCTGCTGTTCCATTGTCTTTTGTTTTCTTTCTTTTCTGCAGAGAATATCACAACATAAACTTTTTATTTCATTTTTGAGCAGGTAAAAACACTGATCTACTCATTATACGGTGTCATTTTCAGCAGTTCATTCACTGCTGTTTTAGATAAACAATTTAAAATTTTTAAAGTTCTTTACATGTTTTTTTTTCATGAAACATTAATTGATAAAACCTTAATTGATAAAACCTCGGGTTCTCGTTCAATCATTAATTTGTCATGTAAACAGAAGCTTTGAGATAATTAAGGTGGATAACATAATGTCAAAAATGTTTAGTAAAATGAAAGGTAGAACATCAACATGATATACATGTAAATTTTTTTTTTAACTTGTTTTAGTTTTGCTGGAATTAACATTTTTCATGACGATGAAATCATAACTCTACCATGTAAGAAAAGCATAAGCGCACACAACATTGTTAGAAACAGTGTCCTCTGCAGCATAGCCACACACTAAGCACTGTGCAGCCTACTATAACCACAATGAATCACATTTGGAGTGTGAAATCAAATTTGGGTGTAAGAATGTGGCAGTGAATGCTGGAGAGTCATGCTACGTTTCATCACTTTGTAATTTAGAACGCACTTCTTTCGACAAGGGAGCTGAAAAACTGAGTGGAGTGGATAATGTGACAAAGAAAAGGAGCAAGTTTTCCGTGTGTTGCAACACACGGCGCCGGCTCTCACACTCATGCTTTTCAGCAGGGGGACAATTGTTCACTTTGAGCTTTCTAGTGATCCTGGATAGCTTGCTTGGCAGTCCAACACACACCCACAAGGTAAAAGGAAAAAAAGAAGAACTCACATTCCAGTCTAATTTAAATGGTCGCATATCTTTAGCAGGCAGTGAAAAGTTAATGAGATGATGTAAAATTAATCCCACTCTCAGTTTTGCTTCATAATGGAATCTCAGATGGCCTGTGCTTTTTTTTCTCCCTGCAATTTAAAGTGGCCTTTTGAAGGGGGAGTTTAATCCAAACCCTAAAATGTCAGTATGTTAAGGCGTGCAAATAAGGCAACTTTTCATGCTTTCTGTAAAGGTCCAGGAGAAAATGTGTTTTTAACAGAAACCATGAAGATTCAGATATTTCACTCTACTTGTCCATTTCCCCACTCTTTAACATTTTCATAAATGCTAATTTAGTCATTAGGTAACAGATGTATACTTCTGATATCAACAACCTGGGCTGGCCATGGTTGACCACCATCAGGTGATTGTGGACAGGTATTAATAAATTCACCTTCCAATACTAATGGCTCAAACCTTCTTCCGTTGGCCTGTAATGTGATCTTGTGCTATAAGCAATGCTTAAAATCATTTGTTTCAGTTTGAGGCGAAATCATTGTGTAAGAAGATATTCTTCTGAAAGACAAAACGCTTCCCCAATCATCTCTACTTCAGTGAAGTTGGTTTTTGTCAACTGCATCCCATTCATGAAATCTAAACACTTTCACCAGTAAAACCTGAACTAAGTTCTCATATTGGCTACAGACTTTTCACAGCACAATGTACTAACAGACTTTTATCTTATACGCATGTTTGTGATTATACCTGTTGAAAACCACATATGTAACAGATATGGATATCACTGAATTTGTTTGGAAATACTGTAGAATTAGTAAGTGTGGCTATTTCTTGTAAACATACCCATTTTCCATACCCTAAACTCAACAATTACAAACTCTGGTGTAATGAAGAAATCTGGAGAATTTGGTTTTATTTGCTACAGTTATTATTTATTAGTACCTCACATAACCAAGCTTTAGAAAAAGAAAAAGAAACAAAACAACGACAAAAAAACTGGAATGCCCCTTAACTGTAAAGCCTCGTTAGAAGGCTGTGTGCCCAAATGATGTCATTCTGGTTCATCCAGGCCTTGCGTTTCTGAGCTGCTTCATATCTTTATAGAGAACATTCTAGCAGTAATTGTTAAAGAATGCCTTGGGCAATGGAACTTCCTGTTATGCATTTCTCTCATCCAAAAGCCTCTGATATTTTTTGGAAGCCTCAGTTTCGGACTACCGCCAGTACGTTAACACCAGTGATTACGCGAGAACAGTACATTTTGGCTTTGAGATGCACTGTGCTCAGTGGGGAAATCCAGTAGTGAGTAAGAGGTAAACGTGTGGCATTAAACATTTGCTTCGTCTCTACATCTGCTGGGAAACACCAAAGCAGACAACAAAGGCCATGAAAGTCCAGCGTATGATTTTCCTTTTCCGTTGTCTGGGAGTCTCTTTGTTTGTGTGACAGTTTGCGGTTTGAATTGTTGCAATATGGTGCGAGCGGGTTCCTTTCCAAACAATCGCAGGCCTGGAAAATAATTGGCAGATGCTCTGTTGACCAAACCAGCTTCAGCATTTTGAGCTGAGTTGACCTATAGCACCTGCGTCCACTGCCAGAGTCTTAAATTTGATCAAACATAATGAAGAGCAGATTTGATGAAGCACGGCCCGGGCAGCCCAATTGGAAGCCAAGATTAGTTTGCCATTTTGCCCAGATGATATTTAGAAATTGGCACAAAGATTCTGATTTTTATGTTTTTTTTTTTCTATTCTTTGGTTTGGAAAAAATAGACTGAAAGTATTTTCCTGTTTTTGATGAGTGGCTCGTTCAATTTCAGTCCTGCTAATAAATGGCGCAGATTGTAGAATGCCACTGATCCTGCTGAATTATCTTCTAATTTTAGAATGTTTTACGACAGACGACACAAACACAGACTCATTGAAATACATCTCAATTTGACTGAAAAGTTAATTCATCTCAGTAATTTGTTTCAAAAACTGCTACTAATATAGATTACACACAGATTGGTACCTCTAACTTTTTATTGTGTTCATTTTGATGATTATCACTAACATCTAATGAAAAACCACAAATCCTGTTTCTCAGATAATTAGAATATTTCATGAAACCAATAAAAGAGACTGTTCTTTCAATACAACAATGTTGTCTGCATAATCATGGAGAAAACTGCTGACTTAACAGGTAGCCAGTTTTTCCTTGTTTGACTGTTCAAAGCGCTGCCTATGGATGTTAATGTAAAATTGGGTAGAAGGAAAAAGGGGAGTGGCGCACAAACGGGGACAAAGGTAGTAATATTGGACTCAATTGATCACAACATACTAACAGAAATAATATTCATTTTTGGCTAAATCATCTCTGACATTAGAATTGTTTTTTAAAATTGTTTTTTTTTTTTGTAAAGAGTAACCAGGGCCACTGACCCTCAGTCCTTTAATTTTCTTAGCTTTGCTGCAGATATTTCTGATGCTTAAGCATCTTTTTCAATACTTTTTCCCACCACTCAGACTTCCATTATTATATTGCTAAGTAAGCAGTCTTTCAATTAAAAATCCAAATTTTATCGGCTGTATATAATGTTATAATTTGTTCTTTTTTTTCAGTAAGTAAATCAGTGCAATATATCACACCGCCAATAACGAATCCATCTTTATAAAATGTTTGCTTTTTAAAAGGAATTACTGAATTAAATGAAATTATATTTTGATTTATTCAGTTTGGATTTAGTCCAATGTTTTTGAGGCAGAAATTTAAAACAAGACCCTTTATTAATTAGCATAATAAATACCAAACTACCAATAAATCCCTTTAATTTGATCAAAACCATAATCTTTCTTGGACACCTCAATTACAGAAGCTTTGGTGCTCATCAGTTTTATGATTGCATGTGAGATCTGATTAGAAATCATGCTACAATTGCAGAGGTGAAGAAGAAATGGGAAATTCTGCATCCATGAATGCAGTTAGAATTTCTTTCTTCCTCTTCCGTTAATTTGGATGTAATTAAATGCAACTGCTTGGCCTTTACACACTTGTGTCAGCTCAGCGGAGATATGTGTAACATTGAGTGAAAAACATTCAGCGCAGGGACATGAAGGGACTGAAAGCACGTTCAAACGGCGAACTGATACCAGAGAAAAGAAGCAGAGAAGAAGAGTAGAGATGTGGCAGAGGGGTAGCGAGACAGCGCTAAAGGTTGAAGGGGGGGGGATAAGCAGTCATCAAAATGCTAATGTTGTATGGGATATTTACTGCAGAGGCTTAATGCAGTTTAAAACAGGCTCTTTGTCCTGTAGCCCATCACCAAACCCCTGTTGGGCTCTAATAAATCAGCCATTAAAAGCTGATGTGACCTGAATAGCACGACAGTCAGCCTGAGTGCCAGAGAGAAGCTCCAGAAAACTGGCTGAAAAATTTATGAAGATGTCGTTTAATAATGGTTGACCTAGAGGAAGCCCTAAATAAAGAGGTTTGTGATGCGGCTGTAACAAGGTAATAATTATGATACTGAAAGGTAATTATTTTATTTTTTGCAAAGGCATCTTAAAGGTGGCTTAAAGTCAAAGTAGCATACTTTGAATTATTAATCCCATTTCCATTTACTTTCCCTACTTCCCTGTCTTTGTACTTCAAATTCCCCTGTGGTCACTCAGTTTAAATTCAAAAGATGTACTGGTTAAAATATTCATCTATGACATGTGACCCCATTTGTAGAAAACGATATATTAATAGTTGTCGCTTTTAGGCAATGCAAGTGAACATAACTTGCAACAGACATTGGCAAACATATACCTATTTTTTTCTAGTTATGAATAATGAAAACCTAGGAAGAGCATGGTGTGAGATTTTTATAAATATAACAATTTTGAGTAGTTTCATACAACACAAGCTTGGAAAAATATAAAAATCACCACAATATAATTGCTTTGATGTAAAGAAACCTTTGACTGCTGCGAAAATGTCACATTTTTCTTTAGGTTTCTGCAGAGCCTAAATAAAGTAATAATGTATATCTGCTTTCATTAATCTTCACTTATAAATTTATGTATGGAAAACATAAAAGTTACATTTTGTTAACTTTTATGTTTGTCATTATACATTTAATGATGAATACGACTTACAGATTTTTATTAAAATGACTTGCTTGTGCTTTGACTTGCCTAATCACATCAATTGATTTGAACATTTTACTTGTGCTTTGGGTTTTTTGACTGACCAGCTGAATTCACTATATTTTTGGACTCTAAGCACTTTAAGCTCAAGTTACAGTAGAATGTGGCCCATTAAATTGCACTGAGTTAAAATACCAAGCAAAGCACTAAGGCTGCTATATGAACTATGTTTAAAAGAGTTTCAGAAATTCACCTCTTACCAGTAAAAGTCAGTACACATGCCTAAAAAAAAAGGCAAATGACACTGAAAATTCTCGGTCAGATTCATTCAAGTAATTGAATGATTTGCTTTTTAACGCTTTATTAACCAATAATAAAGTGGCAAATTTTCCCCCACTTTTGCTGAACTTTCCCTTACGGCCACATTTTTAGCTACACATACAGAACTTTAATTTCATTTTGTTAGGAAGCTGGTCTGCTTTCAGACAGTGTCACTGTCACTGCTGTAGAAATTGGAGGTTTCTGCCAAATTCTTTCAGGATTCAGGGAACTCAATTATATATATTTTTTTACATCATCATGTCTTCTTCTATCTTTTCCCTGTAATCACTATGGCAACTACAGACTGCATTTACAGAGGCTTCCCCTAGAAAGGAGAAGGTTTAAGGCCTGGCACACTCTGTTTGATTTTAAAAAAGTATATTTATACAAGATTTTACCATATGTCAGATGGTTAATTTGTTACTGCATCGGAATTTCATCAGAAACATCAGCCCAACTACAAGTGAACCTCAGATTTTATGTATTAAAGCTCTTATTACTAGATTTTGAGATTGAAAAGACTAAGAGGACTCTGAGGAATACAAAGCTGATATTTGGGTAAAAGAGGACAATAGTCAGAAGTGGCCGACTGTTTAATATTTGCAGTCTCCGAACATGAGAGCTCTAAATCGGGGGTTGCATGTATGTCATGACAGGAGGACCAAAAACCATTGATTTAAGCAAACCACCAGGGATTTTTTTCTGATTCTATTATGCAGCAGAATGTTTTGCAACTGTATTGTTACTGCAATAGCACCATAAAAAGTCAGAATATAGTCAGAAATTCTTCATAGAACTGAACGTATTGGTGGTAGCTCAACATTAGCACTTCATCACCACAGTCAAGTATCATCATTGAGGACACGAGTGCAAGAAAACCGAGAGCCTATTTTCGTTTGGGTTCTCCTAAAAAAAAATAAGTGTTGGCAAATTATTTCTCAGTACCATGCGCACAGGCTCTTTTTGCCTGTAGCGTACCTGGTGGGTGGCTGAGCCAGCAGAAAAAGTTGTAGAAAGTGGTCAAATGAACTAATAATAAAAATGTGCAATTAAATAGTTTCAATGCCAAAACAGCAGATGGTTGCCGGAAGCAACATTTTTATTTATTTTTCTTAATCTAAGGAAGTCTGTCATAAAGTCATTGACTTTGCAGCAATCTCTCTTACTTTGTGACCCAGATGCAGAAAAGGGGAATTACAAGTCATCTGGGCTTTGCTCCTATGGTGCTCTATTCTAGGGTCAAGTGCATAAATAGGTTTTATTCAACTGTAAATTATACTTCCTGTCATCTGTTTTTCAAGACGTTTTTCTGTAAAGTTATCCGGCTTGGTTTCCCAAACTCTTTTTTTCTCTGTTTCTTTCCAGGACAGATCATGCCTTTATTACCTGGAATGTGATATGCAGGATTTGTAATCAACAGCACTCAAGAGCCACTCTACATTCTCGCGTTGAGGTATTGTACCGTTTTTCAGACTTCATAAACAGAGCTGAAAATGTTTGATTATGATTCATGAATACGAAATCAAACACAAGATGTGTCCCGTTGCCATCAAATCCCCAAACACGGCGCGGTGATGAAGAGCATTCATGTGAACCAATTGGGCTTGTTCCTTGTGTGCAGTAGGGTGTTTACTGAAATGATTTATGATGGGCGCTCATCTCCGTATGCAAATCTGTGGGACACCTCCGGTAAGCCTTTAATTTCTGCGACAGCAACAAGGATGATTTTTTTTTTCCTTCTCTTTGTATGTAAAGAGCATGTTTGGATTTCATTCCCTGATGCAAATGAGGTTTTTGGTGTAATCAAGCAAAAGCGCAGCTGGTTTGTGTTTCTTCACGCGTCAAATCTGAGCTCCCCGTCCCTTCCTCCGCCCCCACTGACTGTCCAAACTGTCCTCTCCCTTTACCAGTGTTTGCTCTCCGCTGCTTCCTGTAGCTCATCTTCCTTGACAGCCGAAGCCCTTCCCCTCCTCAATCCATCGTCGCCAAGACACAAACACACACGCTTCCTAGCTCTCCAGAATGAATGGATCCACTTGCCTGGGTGCCTCCTGCAGTGAGGTGGGATTGAATTCAATTAGGGAGATTGTTTGTCCTCCAGAGCCTACTGGTGGGCTGGGTTTGCCAGCTAATGCCCCCCTGCTTACCGCTCTCCCTCATGTCACTCACTTCTACACACACACACACATACACACATTTTTGCATCCTGTTTTATTTTCATGTTATTTCCTGACTTGGTGTTCAATGAGATTAGGGTATGAATCAAAATTTGTCACATCACCTCACCGTCTATAAGCAGCGAGCCGCAGCAGAGTTGATTCGATGTGTGTATTTTTTATTTTATTTTCACCACAGAATGAATAATTGGGTCCAAAATTTGAGCTCAATCCCAGCAGCCACACACACTTTGCAGGAAAAAAAAAATCTATTTTTACAATTAGTTTATTCAACAACATATCTGCAGCCGAAGACAGGACGGTAAATGTTGCTGACGCAGGAGTAACAGACACATTAGTTGCAAAGTTGAAAATGGAAAACTTGAATAATATTGAGACTAGCTTGTTGGTGCTGCGAGTCTTTGCTTTTTACGCATAATGGCCTCGATTGTGTGTAGGAAGGAACACATTTCAGCAGCCGGTCCAGCAGCCCGCTGCTTTCCGTCAGCTGTCACGCTGCTTGTCTCTGTGTCGGTACCGCTCAGAAATCGGATACTGTATTGGTGCCGAAAGATGTCAAATTAATTAAAGCCCAAGAAAGATGAATACCATGATGCACTCTGATGATGAAGTAAGACCTTTATTTCTTCTTTTTGCTTTGCTTTGGTCTCCTTTGGTTTAGCCAAATCAACTTCAAGGACATAATTGTTTTTGACTGATAAATTCAGAGATATTACTTACTTTACAAGCAGATGTGATATTATTCAGGATAACACATTGTTCATGTGGTACCCTGCCTTGAACTTCACATTTTCTCATTTCTCACCCAAAAGGCTCTGTGTTTTAGAGATTTTAATGGTAGAGCAACACAAAGTTTTACAAATGTTCAAAGAGAAAAATATGAAAATTGTTAAGCTCTCCTCATTACTTTGTGGAACTGTCTCTGAAATTGCAGCTGCAAGTGTTTTGGTGCATAATTTCACATCTCCTTTGCAAAACAGCTTAAGCTCAGTCAGACTAGATGGGGATCATCTTATAAACAGCAGTTTTCCACTGATTCCGGTGAATTTTGCTCTGGATTTTTGTTGGACATTTCATAATTATAAAAAACGTGAATAAGTTTCACTGTAGCTCTGGTTGTGTGTTGAAGGTCATTGTTCTGCTGGAGCAAACACTAACGGGTTTTCTTCCCTGTATTTATCTCTTTACCTGACCAACTTCACTGCTCCTGTTGAAGAAAGCATCCTCACAACATGATGCTGCCACCACCATGTTTCACCATAGAGAATGGGGCTCTCAGGATAATTAACCTGCCAGGGTAGTTCACCTGCACAAACCTTTGCCTCCATATCAAAGTTACATCATTTTTCAGATCCATCTGAAGAAAGGTAACCCAAGACCACGAGGCTGACAGTGTGTTTGTGTGTAGCCTCTTTTGCACAAAGTTTCTGTCATAAATTGCAAAGACACGTCGCCCCGGGGTCTCGTCTGATACCTGCGGAGCTGTGAGCTTTTCAAAATGATGCAAGCAGTGTGATATGACAGGAAGTGTGCTGTGCCATTCTTTTCAGGACATATATTTCGCCACCTTGAACTCCTAATCAAAACTTATTCCTGTATCTTACTTCCACTTTAAAATTCCACGGTTGACTGGTTTCACATACCATATCTCCTCACTACATCTCTTCCTCAACTTCACAAGCCATGTTTTGCCTCTGATGTGGCCTGCGACTTCCCGCACCTTCAAAGTCATTTAGAGGCCGGCCAGCTTTAATCCCCTTTCTGTAACGGCGCTGTCAGAAAACATACGGATATAGCAAAAAGGATCTTAAGTCCCACCTTGAAGTGTTTTGCAAAAGCGTCTCCCGAGCATTGCATTTTCATAGCATGGAACACAATGGAATATGCTTTATTTGCTGTCAGGAAATTTGTCGCACACTCCATATCTGAGTGCCTTTTTTTCTCACAGCACATGCATAGCACAACAGGGAAATAGTAATAAAGGTTCCACTGACTAACTACGTTTAGCATCATCTCACCCCAGAGCAGTTTACAAACAGTACTTCACATATTTATCACACATAACTACATTTATTTGACTTGTTTTGGAAGTTTTTAGGCATAAAATGTAAAAGTTTTGTTTCCTTACACTGGAACATGTTGTCCCGGAAGAAATTGGGAGATTTTGGCCACAACTTAAGAAAGAAGGAAAAACTTTTGTCACTACTTAAGGTCATCAGAGTTGGGAACAGAAAATAATGTAAAAACACGTTATTCCTATTTTTATTTTAAAAAATATTAATCTTATCATTCTCCTTACCATTTTGAATTACATTGGATGAAATATTTAACAATGTAATGGGCTGCAAAGCATTGTCAGTCACCTCAAACTACAAACATTCAACCTCATTTGATAGCATGAGCCTCAGTGAACAATGTTTTGCATAGCCAGTATGGTTTCCCATAGCAGCATCCATTCAGGTTAGCTTGACCATAATGACCTGTGACAGCAGCCTGGCTAAGTTTTGGTTCTGTTATCTTAAAGCCCTGAGTTTGTTTTCATAGTGTGATTCAGCTCCGGGGATTCTGAAAATAATGCAAAACAGGTCATTTGAATGGGAAAGGAGGTGAGCTGCTTTCAGCCCATGTCAGCATTTGAATTTGGTTCAGAAGTAGTTGACTTTGCACATCATTGCCGGTGTATCCGGTTACTGGGGCAACTCCAGTCTGCCCGGGAAGCAGCCCTGGTTTCAGAGATACCAGGCAAAGCGCAGAAACCCTCTAAATGACCAAATTACTTTAAATGGCACACATTGCTTTAAGTTGTTTGTCTGGCTGCTAATGGCATAATGTGGAGCCTTTGCAAAGAGTGCTGCTGTCTTGACAACGGTGACCTGCTAAAAATGTATTTGCCCAAACATCGGTGTTGTCATTTTCTCCAATAACCGGTTAAGGATGATGCGAGAACAGTCTTGCGGGCGCATGTAATTTTATCTGAGCCTTTTTGTGCAACATTTGTAAAATTGTCGGATTAATATTGATTTTATCCACAAGCAAATTTTATTTCCTTTTATTTTGAGAAAACAGAGGCTGGATGTTCCCAGCAACCCATCAGAAATTCTCAACTATTGTTGGGGCCAGAAACCCCAGCATCTGTAACCTTAATTATTTACATTGTTGCTTTTGTCTCTCCATTTAATCTTTTTAGCAGAGATGCAATATTAATATCTGTGTTTTGGTCATGCTCAGTTAGCATCACGAGTGGGCATTTAAATTTTGCACACTGCGTAGTTCCTACTCAGTCTGAAAAAAGCCTGGAAAGCTGTGGAGTTTGATTTGACACTTTTCCGCACGTAGTTTTGGATGGAAAACAGAAGGAAGGATAGAAAAACATTCGCAAACATCAGTCATTGAACTAATATTTATCTAAATGGTGTGTTCTTCCTTTTATCATGCCTTCCTTGTGTCCCTTCTTTCCGGTGTCCTACCTCCTTTAATTTCTTGTGCCTTGTTTCCTCCTTCTGCAGTCTGTTTCCCTTCCTCATTTCTTTTCTCTCCTCATGTTCTTTCTTTTTTTAGTCCTTCTTTCCACCTATCTTGTGCCCTTCCATTTTTGCTTTCCTTCCTTTTTTTCTTGTCCTTAATTTCTCTTCTTGTCCTTTCTTTTTACCTCGTGACCTTCCCTTTACCTTTTGTCCTTTCTCTCTTTGCTGTGTCCATTCCGTGTTTTTAACCTTCCTCTCTTTGTCTTTGCTCTCTTATCTTTTTTTAATCTTTCATTTCTTTCTTCTTTTTGTCCTTCCTCTCTTTCTCCTTTCTTCCTGCCTTCACATCTTGAGCCGTTGTTATTTACCCAGACCCAACATCTACCTATGTTCGTTCATGGAGAACTTTGGTTTTATGTTTTAAACTGAGCACACTCTGGAAATTAGTCTCTTAAGGTTTTGTATTTTTTACAAAAGATATTTGTATGGATCTTGCATATTGAGCATTGTGCACTGCGTTAGAGACGAAAGTGTAACTTTAGTTTTTATGTGCGTGTATGCAATCATTAATTTTTCAGCTTTGCATTTCACTGAATTTATTAAAAGATGGGAGCTCATTGGGTTTAGTTGCATTTTAGCTCTGCAGATCAATAATTTAGCTTCAGTTAATTAGAAAATTAAGAGTTTGGAGGAAGTAACCCCTCAGCCATATCATTATGAATATTGCTTAGTGAAGTGGAAAGCATTGATTATCACATTAACTTGGGTGGGGTTTGTGAAGTAGTCAGTCTATAGCTTTGTCTTTAAGGTTGATGTAGTAGCAGTAGGAAAAGCTGGAAGAGATAATTGTGAAGACACCTCTTATAGGATGCAGTGGTCAGGGACTGAATATAGGGAAGAAAAACAATAAAGTTATCAAACATGTTCTGGTCTTTCTTCACCCATTGCATCCATGTTCCAGTCACACCTGTGGATGTTGGATATGGATTATGAGTGAAAGAAAAAACATCCTGAGTATCAGTGGCTGAAAAGCACTTCGTCTGAAGGGAGACTCGATTTAGCTTCAGAGATAAATTGAGATCCTTGAGGTCTGCCCCAAGACACCCTGAGGCAGACCTTGAGCCCACTGGTGGGACTATGTGCCTTTTAGCCTGAGAAAGCCTTGGTATCCCCCTGAATGAGTTTGAGAGAGTTGATTCCTTTTTGGCCCTTTAGCCCCGATCTTATCCTGAAGACAATAGATGGATAAGTATTTGATGAATTACCATAGAGCTCTTAAAAGCTGCTATTGTTATGTTCTTGTCTACTAAAGCAGAGTCGATAACAGTTTGTTGGATATGCACAGTGACTTGAGTCCAGTACCAATGGTGCCAATGAGCAGATGGCTGGGTCTGTTGCGGTCACTTAAAAAATGGCAAAAAGATGCACCATGACAACGAATCCAGACTCTGAGGACTTTACAGTTACTTAAGTCTTTGTTTTACTGTGAATCCCATCACTGCTACATGGTTACCAAGAACATTTTGTAATCAAAAACATAATGGTTAGTCCCCATTGAACACTGGAAAACGGTTTAGTGGTTGACGAAGGAATAAACTAGTAGGTTTGAGGTTTTGTTTGACTCAAGTTTCTCCAGGTGTCAGTAATTGACGCGTGCTGAAGTAAACTAACAGAATGACAAGCACCCATCCCAGAACATTTTAAGAAAGCTCAGGTGTTTGCAAGGACACACAACATTTTTAAAGCAGAGAGAAGGGCTAAGATTAGTAAAAAAAAATACTCTTGTTTATATTTTATTGTACTACAAAACTTTGTGTCCAGTCTGGAGAGCCATACATTTCTGAGTCAAGTATTCTTTATGTTTATTTATGTATTTTATTATTTCCTTTTACTTGGATTTTTCTAGATTTGGCTTTATGGGTTCTACTTAGTCCCAGACAAAAATCTTATCTTGTTCAAAATAAGTGTGCATAATAGGAGCCAAGACCAGTTCTACAATATTCAAATTCGAGAAGATAAAATCTAAGTAATATGCTAGATTCACAGATAAAACCCCCCGATTATGACCAAAGTGTTACTTGTCAAACTTTACCAGGGTTTAAACAGTTAAATGCTTTAAAAATTACCCTGGAAAGATGAATGTTCTGTCTGCTGTTGATACAGAAGAGTCTGGGGTCCAAGGTGATTTAAGAAAATAACACATTTCTTATAACAACCCAGTCTTTCTTTTCATCCTTCCCAATCTATCACGTTTACACAGAAATCCACATTGTTACTTCCTCCTTGTGGCACTCCCACCTCCTGATCGAGTCTGTGCAGGTGAGTGTTACATTTGTTTTGATTGGTGGAGGTAAGAGCCCCAAGGTCTGACAGAGAACGATAAATTTAGATGGAGCTATTTCTGTATGGGAAGAGGTTATTGGGATGTTAGTGCAAGCTTCTTTGGCATGTGACAGTTTTGGTGTCTTAATGAAATAACATATTTGACAATAAACTCACAGGGCAGCTGAATGTTTTTTTTCCTCTTCCATTTTCTGTCAACTTATCTCCAATTATCCTATTTTTTAAAATCTATTACTCTCTTTCCTACCTTGCTGAGATCAGGAGAATACTTTTTTTTTTAAAGACATTCAGGCACTGATTGGATTTTTATGGGCTATTTGGAAACTATCTGAGATGAACAAAAACCCAAAGGAAGAGTGATGTTTTAATTTGGACTTCTGGGATATAGCATAAGTGGAAACTAACTACCTTAAAATTAGATATCTGAGCTCAAATATCAAATCAAAGAAGATTTTGTCTAACTCGCCATCTCTATTCCCCACTTGGAAATTTGTCGTACGAGTTCCCCTTAAACTTTCACTGCTCCCGACCCAAAAGCCTAAGCCTCGGTAAGGTGTTGAGGCCTAATCAGCTCTGTTTGATGTGCGCAGGCAACCAGCTTTACGTAGGAGCCAAGATCTCCTTGGATAATAAGAAAAGACGGAGCAGTGAGAAAAAGAGAAGAGATTATGCCTGGGCTTTTAATAGAGGATCGCTCCATCTTGTTCTTTTTAGCTCAATCATTAGTTCTTGCTTCTTCCCCAGAGGGCGATTCTCTCATTTTGTCTTTCGCTAACACCAGGGCCACCTATTGGTCTTTTGGCGAGAATTGTGCCTCAATATAAGTTAGCCAAGTATGAATGCCCAGCTTTTCCTACTCAATCATCAAGTCGGAGTCAGACAGTTCATGTGGCGCTAAGGAAGAAATAATGGATATCAACCGTAGAGAGCTGTGCAAAATTCATTCATTCTCCTTGAACATTTCCATTTTTATCGTGTTTTAACTATATACTCTAATGTATTTTATAACGATTTTATGTTATAAACCAGCATAAAATAAGCATTTATTTATTTCCAGAAATAATAATATGAAAAGTATTTGTTTCAAGCCCCAATTACTCCAATACCCCACAAAAAATTATTGTAGAGGCTGCAGAAGACTTGAAACTGGGATGATGATTCATTTTCTTATGAAACATGAATGTCTCACCTTGTCATCGAATCACAGCCGGGAGCACATGTGGGGTCGGCGCTACTCCTGTTAGGACGGCTACGAGGGGAAAAAGGAAAAGATGCAGATGAATGCTGATTGTACACACTTCCCTTAGTGAAAAAGGAAGTGTGTGAATCACCAGGCAAGCCTGCTCTTCATTTTCTTATCCTTCCTTCAACGGGTACCTGTGAAATCAGACGTCCTTGTGTGCCTGTCAAAAAATAACCAACACTCTGCCACTCTCAGCTGGCTGACAGGAGAGTTCACCTTCTGACAACCAGCACTCATGCTGAGGCAATCAGAAGTTGTCAAACTTGAAGAGTGTCCTCTGCTTTGACTCAAATATGTGGAGTTTCTTTTCTATTTTTTTTTTGGGCCATTTACCTGTCTGACATCGGATCTCTAGGTGCAAGGCGTTGCTGTGTTAATGACATGCTCATCTGCGGGAATAAAGAAAATTGTTCTCATGGCTGCTAATTTAGTAGAGGAAAATGGAAGAAACAGAGGCTCGGTTCATACTCTTTCACGACTCCTTATGATTATACATCATTTTCAAGTACACCGAGTGCCCGTCTCTTTAAATATTCCCATGTGGTTTATGAAAATGTAATTTACATATTTGTTCTTCCTATGCATATAGCTGGCTGCTTGGCGCCTTTGAAGGCGACTGTCCTATAAAAACACCGGCGAAGGAATTATTGATTTGCATCTGTTTAGCCAGGACAGAGCCGAGCGCCTCCCTCCTGTCAGAACGTTCCAGGATCCCAAAGGGGCCGTCGCACTCGTCTGTCTTTCTTTCTTTTTTTACGGTGGCTCTAACCCGTGGATGGGGCCTGCAATCTGTTTCTGGCCTCCATTGGATTTTATTTACAGCCCCAGCCTGGCAATAAAGGGCAAAATTTATGACTTAGTTTTTAATTAGAAATAATGTCTTGTAGAGTTTAAGTGATGGATGGTTTAATCAATATATAGACTGTGGCTGGCCTGATGATAAACGCTTCTATTGACAGTGTGCAGAGTAGCCTAACTTAACACTTTGTCTTTTAAAGAAATATGGAGTGTTTTGTTTGCTCATGGAAACTCTACATTGGCCTTTTCCTCCGCTGTTTTACTGTCCCCCACTGCTTTGTCAACATTTCTTCCCTTAACAGTCAATGCGAGTCCTCAAAATGAAAAGAACTCCATTGTCCAGCTGTTTTTAGGTCATTATTTTTCTTGTCTGGCTGAAACACTGTTGTGTGGTCCATTTTTCTTGCTTTTAAGTCAAGGTCAGAAGTTTTATCTTTGTGAGTAAAAACTGACAAACGGGTGAAGTTTCCAATGATTCAGGTTTCTTCTCTTTTTCCACGTGCGCCTCTGGTTAGGAGAAAAGAAGCTCAGGAGAAATTTCAAGTACAATAATTAAATGGGAATCAAGTTGATGGGATTTGTTTCCTGCCGCTGTGAATAATTGTGTAATATACATGAGGATGAAATTGAGACACTTGACAACTGAAGTTCAGTTTTATCACTTATGGCTTATTGTGAAGTGCTTACTCAATGGGTTTTTTTCCCCACTCACCAAGCAGTGATAAATGCTGATGAATGCACAGGAATAGTGTTTAAGAACTGCTTGAAAAACATTGTTTTAGCTCAGTCCAAGTATGAATCCACTGGGTGGACAGTCACCTATTTCGAGGGCAGTTCAGTTTTGTTTCTTCTAGTTGTAAGTTGTTAATAATAAAACATAATGGTAATAATATACTCTCTATAAACCAGGTAGATATCCAGTTTTTAAAAATTACCATCTGACTCAACAGGTTGTTTTTTAATTACTGGATGGAGTTTCACATATTTAAAATTTTAATATTGTTTTGAGGTTGCACATTTACAGCTGAAGAACCAAACTGAAAATGACACCATGTACTGTAGCTCAGGAAATATGTTTTTTAAAAATATTTTTCTCGTCTCGGTGAAGCACAAGAACTCCATTATTTCCGGTCAGCTTGGTTTTCTACTTTTACAGAAGACTGCCAGACAACAACAATTTTCTAGTAGGGGTTGAGTATCTGTAGAATCCTTCGTTTCTCCAGCATTCTTCAAACTTTCCAGATGAAGACCTGCTACTAAGAAGGTCATCAGGGCAAACAAACAAGTTCCTCCAAAGAAGAAACTAATCATTTCTTTTTTCTTTTAAATGCAAAATTCAACCATGAAGTAGATTTCTGACTGGAAATTAGATATAAAGACAGATAAATAAACACAAAAAATTATTCAAGAATATGTGAAAATTATTTTGAAAAGTCATTATTACAGAAAATAAATACAGAAATAAAATGCCAAGATTAATCAATCAATCCAAAGAACTGCTGGTAACCATTTCAGTTTTTAAAGAAATATATCAAGCAAACACAAATGGCAACTATGTAGACTCAGTCAGATTCACACTCCATAAGTTAAGCCAAACTTATCAACACTAAAGAAAGTAAATAATTGTTCTAAGAACCAAAGCACCACAATTTGGATTTTATTCATGATTTGTGTTTTGTTTTGTTTTTTCCTGAACCTTCATAACTAAATTAAAACATCTGGCTTATCTGAGCTTCTTTTTTGCCACTCTTTCACAAAGTCCCGGGTTACGGTAACAATTATTTTCATATAATAAGACACACTGTAATACAGACTTCACATTGTTTGACTTTAAATAATCACTATTGACAAAAAAAAAAGTGTCTCTAAAAAGTTGCAAACCTTTAACCTAAGAAGTTAGGACTGACATATGGTCAGCATTACAAAGGTTAATTATTATTCCAAGAACCAGTAACATAATGTGAAATTCATTGGTCACTGAATTATTTTTGTCCTTCACTCACCGACACAGGTAAATGATTATAACATATTGTTTTTCTTTTACTCTCAAGATCGCCATGCTAAAAGGATAATCTCATTCACACATGAACACACTGAAGTAATACCACCTTCCCCATAAGCCAGACCACAATGCTGCTCTTTCTCATTGATTAGTGTTGCATTCACTGCCCAGGGCAGGTAGAGGTCTTAATAATGTCTTTCTGCTTCGTGCTCCTTGTCTCTGGAATAGAATAACCATGAAAGACATGGAGCCCGTGTTTTAAGTCGCTTTAGTCAATGGTTAACTGTTCTGTGGCGATTCAAAGCATCCGAGCTCTGTTGTAACTGACCGCTCTGCTGTAGATCCTGACCTGGGTATGTTTTCCTCGCACATGCCCCCACCTCTTGTGCCCCACCAGTCTAATTTCTCTTCCTTTCTCCATCCCGTCGTTGTGCCGGGCCGTATTAGCTTATCTGCTCCCTTTGTGAAACACAAGCTCGCAGATAAGTCGAATATTGGGCCGGGTTACTCACGTCTGACTTGTTCTTTCCTTGGTATCCTCTAATTCCCACCCATCAGAAAGCTATTTCCCAGACTGCAGGTGGGCCCGTGTTGCAATGTGGTCGGCAGGCTGATCTGTCGTGAGCAAACACAGACATTTAGTCACCATCGCCTCTTTTGTATTCAATGAGGGCTTGTAATGCCCCAGTACGTATGGGAGCTGCAAGTGTACACAAGACTAATCACAGAGACGGTTGTAAAAACACTCCACAGACAGGTATGTGGCTTTAGTTGAGATTAGCAATAAAGTCAGGAATTATTTGCCCCCCTTCTTTGCTCTTAGTTGAAAAATGGCATCTGAAAGCAAACAGAATCCTATGGTTACCTTTTTAACCGTGGTTACCCTCAAGTCTGGATGTTTTCTACATCCTGCTCAAACAACTCAACCAACTTTGATTTTGTCTCTACCAGCAGGACACATCTAGAGGCTGAGATGTTTGGCAGTTTTTATTTGTGAATTAGCTTACGGTCAGTCAGATTTGATGGAGCTTACCTATGGACATCACTTTAAAGATGTCCTACATTTGTCAAGTGGAGTTTGGCCTGGGCTTTTAGTGACTTTTAGCAAGTTTTCTTTCATGGCTGCCCTGAATTCGGCTCCAGCCATCTGCCATTAAACTCTGATTAACTTCCCTGTCACTTCTGTAGGAAATAACCCCCCAAAGTATGATCTCTACTACCATGTTCCAAAGTTTGGTTTATCACTCAGTGAAGGTTGTCCTTTACAATACTCAGCTCTGTCAAAATGCAAACAGGACTGTTCTTGCTTGTACCAGATTTGTGGAGTTCAAAACTAATAGTTGTCCCTTTAACAAATTCTCCTACCCGAGTTGTGGATCTCCAGGTCCTGTAGAGTTGAAACGGACTTCTTGGCTGCTTCTCTTGGCATACCCTGTCAAATTAGGAGGAACATTGTCTCAGTAGGTTTGTAGTTATGTCCTACTTTTTTTTACTTTACAGTTTGTAAAATAGGAAGAGTATAGCACAGTTTGGTAGCCTGTGAGGTTAGATGTTTGAGCTTTATTTTATTTGGAGATATCACTGTGAAGGGGGCTGAATATGCATGTTTGCCCACAAGATTTATTAGTAAAAACCTGTTTTGAATAGTTTCTTTTCTCTTCAGAGTTGTGCACTAATTTATTTTAGTCTATCTAAGAACAGGAAAAGTGCAGTTAAAAACACGAGTAAGAGCATCGCCCCCAAGCATCAGTTGGGTTCTTTCTCGTTGTCAAGGTCACCTGTGGCCACGATCCTCTGTCCTGAACAGTTAATTAGGAATTACAACATGGCATGACCCTCAGGGTGTTATTCCCGGTTAGAATAATGAACACCTGGAAACAGTGAGTAGCCTGTGCATTGCATTGGGACTTTTGAACTTTGGTGGCCTTTGAAATGGTAGTCTAAGTTATTTTCTATTTCAAGTCCTCTTGAAAGAGCACAATATGTGTATCTTGAACTGTTTTAAGTTCTGTTTCACTGGCTGTTGTGATTAGAGATTCAAGATAATCTCGTGTGAAATACAAATCCATTCTTCTCATTCTTTCAGAATTGGATGTTTCTTGGTCCTTCGCTTGAATGCATTGACGTGTCCATGCACTTGGCTCTTGGAAACCTAAGTGCAATGTTCCATTCTGTTTGTTATATGCAATAAAAAGGTTTTTTTTCTTTTTATCACCTTGTTGCACCATTCCCCTGTGAAATATAGGCAAGATGAATGAGAAAAGTGAGACTGCGAGTGATAGAAGAGTTAGGAAAAGAAGTTATTTTCTGCAGAAATACACTCAGTTATTGATGTTTTTTGGGATCTTTTGAGTGCGCCCGGCTGTAAATTTCTAGTCATACCTGCCTTGCCTTGTTATAGCTGGTACTCTGTTTGTGTCGGCGAAACAAAGCTGTCTCCGCTCTGTTTGTGCATTCAGAGAGTAATACAGCACAGGTGGAGCGTTTATGGTTAAAAATACACATCTTTAAAAAATAAAAAAAGATTATATATACATAGCGTATTTAAAGAAGAAAATGTAATTTAACCTATAATTTTTAGATTGCTTTCCTGGTGCAGCTGGGGTGCTCATACGGTCCTGGCTGTGATTTTATTTAATTCTCCCTGTGTATAAGACCCAGATCTACTCCCGTCTGCCGTATCGTAATCATTTGGCCCGATGCCTTCATTCGAATTGGTAAATTGTTACGCACAGAGTAGGCAGAGTATGATACATCTGCTCGAAGGCCGCATTATTTTACTGACTGCTTTTTGCAGGTCACAGTGCATTTGCGAAGCTAAGGTGGTTTCCCCCCTCCTCCCTCCTCCTTCTGTCTTTGCTGGCAGTGAGCACGCCCCAGCGCACACCGTCCCGAGACGCAGTCTGGCAGACCTAGTGAATCATCTTCCCGTCACAGGTGGGGGAAATACAACAGCGGGATTGGCAGTCCAAAGGCGGCATCTGCCCCACGCTTGAGTGAGGTGTTTGGCTTTCTCCTGCTGGAAATGGCAATATCCCCCTCCTCCAGGACCCCATTTACGTGAAAGAAAGTTCTTCAACAATGTTTGGTTTAACTCTTCACCTGCTAAGAGTTCTTTGATTCTTACAATTAAATTATGCGTTTCAAGTGCCTTGCTTACTCTATAATAAAGTTTTCCACATTGAGAAAATTTTGCTTATTCTTCATTTAAAATATCCAAATTTGTGACCGGATGTGCCAAAGCTTGAAAAACAGGAATTTTCAAGCTTTGGCACAGATTTTCAATTGGATTTAAGTCTGGATTTTGAATAGAGTACTCTAATGTATGAATATGCTGATGAGCTTGTTCATGGCTGTTAACTTCACATGCTTATTTTCTAATAACAGAGTACATATGAGTTTGTGCATCATATTCACATTAGAAGACTACATGTCCCATGATGCTTTGGTGCAAAAAAAAAAAAGAAACAGGAAAAGATGGAGGTCAAGTTTGCCTAAAGGTTAGAATGAAGCTGTTTGTTGTTGATCTTTTTGTGCATTCCTTGGTTATCAAGATCTTCCTTCACAGAACACTCAATTTATGACTTGATTTTTACTTATCAAGTGACTTTTAAAGGCAATTAGTTGCAATGGACTTCATTTAGGGTTATCGTGGTTATTCTGTGTTTGTGAATTCATGTTGAGATTAGATTCTGTGACTTCTTGACACAGTAGGTTAAACTAGATTTTCATGGGTGATATCAGAAAATATATGGAGTGTGTATACCTCAAAAATATGCCCATCTTTACACTGGTGAATCACATAAAACCTATGTAAAATTACACTTAAACTTGTTGTAACACGAGGAGTCATGATCAATAAATATAGTTTCTACGGCCTACCTGAGCATCTGAGTCTGTTTTGACGCTGGCATTCCATCCATCCTTATTTCAGTCACATTCACTGCAGGTGCTCAAGAAGCTGTTTTATCAAAGCCGTTGTAGGAAGGTGGTTGCGAGGGGCCGCTGATCAAAGGCAGAATCCTCAGGGCCAGCGAGGGCCCAGCTCGAGCAGCAGATGTTTCCAGTCCCTGTTAGCACCTCAGTTAGAGTCATCCTTATTTAAACGGCTCTGGCTAATGGCCCTCACCGGTGTTGGATACACTAGATCGCCTTTCATCTCTCTTTGTGTGGGGAACGTGGGACAGAATGTAAAACGCCAGGGATATCTTGTTCCTCCCTGACACCCTTATTGTGCTCCTCTGCGAATTTCTGGCATGAAAAATCCCTTTCACAGTAATTGGGTGCGAATGAAACACTTGTGCTTGGCTATTGTCTCCAGTTGTGTACAGTGTTGCATTCAGACCAGCGGTTAGAAGAGCCAACAGTGAGGGGAAGGAGGGGAAGAAAAACAGGGTGTGGTGAGATTCTCAACAGCACAAAAAGTAACGGATGAAATAAAACAAACAAGAACGGGTGTCATACTGTAGCTCGTTAAAAACGAGGGAAACAATAAAACCACTGAAATTGTGAGGATGTAGCAGCTCTTTTCAGAAAGAGCAAAATAGTTTTTCAGAATGTTGGGAAGAAATGGACACATTGGCGTAAAAGAATCAGCCAAGCTACGTCCTCATTCTTCATGTGGCCTACAGAAAATTGATTGAAAGATTTGGCGGGCCTAATTGCAGTGCGCCATCTGCCCAAGTTACAGAACCTGCCAGGCATGTGACAGTTTCCAACAGGCTCACTGACGAGCAGATGTGTGCAGGATCTCTACGCGCGAATATTTGAGCACGTCAGTCTCTCTTTACTTTATGATCACATCTTGTTTAGCGGATACAGACTAGGCATTTGGGTTTTGAATTACAGACCCCTAACACCTAAATGCATGCCTTGAAAGCTCTTCTTTCACATAATGAAACTATCTGTGCGCGGCATTACTTTGTGGTGTTTATTATCATTGGGCTCTGCCCGTCATGAAAAACAGGTTATTGTTTTCATCAGATGTGCTATTGATATGACAAATGTCATCTAATCTGAGGGAATTTTCATAAATCAATCATCTATTTTCCTCTTGCTTTGCACAATAAAGCAGATTGCCTGTTGAATTACACAAAAGAAAGTCAAAAAATGCTATTCTCTGGAAGTGCAGACTAATTTATTCATTTATTTGTGGAAACCTATTTGGTTTTCAATTAGATGGCCATGGAGGGACTTTGTCCTGAAAAAGCACATTAGTCCTCTGAGAGATGCATTTTCAAAGTCTAAAGAAATTATTCTATATTTTGGGGAAATATGCTTATTTCTTTTCTTGCTGACATTTGCATTGCAAGAAAGCTATTGACTGAAGGTGCTTTGTTTCAGGAACAATGACGGAAGGGTGTGGTGACATTTTTAGTACATTGCACTGTGGTATTTAGATGTAGCTGTTTCATAAAAATAAAGCAGCGTTCTCAAATGTAATGTCTTTGAACAAAGCCAGAGTGATCTTTTACTTTGGTTTCCAGCCAGGGGTTTAGGCCAAGCTATTTTGTCATTCATTTCATCATTGCCCTATAAATAAAGGTTTTCATGAGTTTTTATTTAAGTCTATTGATGAAATGCAAAATGTCAAAAAACAACTTTTTTGACATTTTTACAGAAGTACATATTTCGGAAGAAGTAACCAATCAGGTGGAAGGTCTTAGCACTGTCAATCGTTCTTGTGTAGGTGCTGCTCACATCCTAACCCTAAAACAAGCTCAAGATTCCTGAAATCCTCTTCCTGGTCCATTTTTATTTTGGTTTTGACCAAGAGCAGATGGTACTAGTTCCACTGGGTGAAGGCAGAAGAACTCAGTTTTTTTTCACAGATTATGTGTTTCATACTATACTTTGAGGACAAAGTGGCAGTTTTAAGAAATAGTAAAACAGTTTTTTATTTCATGAAAGTTACCTACTGCAGCATTAAGACCTCAACACAAATTCCCGGAAATGGGATTCTTGTTGACTCAGCTTAATGTCAGTTATAGCTTAAGTGGACTATAGCAATTTAAATCCTCAGATTTCTTTCCAATTAGAGTCTAGAGTGCATAACACAAGGCAAAGGAAACTGCGTATCTAATGAAGCCACAGCTCACTGCCCTCTGGTACAAAAAGAAATCCGATTCACCTGGAATTAGACACCTCTGTCTTGCCAAAGGGGGACACCATGCAGATTAGCAAATAAAGTAATTGCATTTACATATCCAATCACCTACAGCGATCCTTCTGCTGCTTTGTTCACACCAGCAGTGTGATTTAGCAACTTCATGTCCTTGTAAAAGTTACTGAAGAGGTTTTGACACCAGTGTTCTGTATCTGTTTTAAAAATAATTAAGTTGGTTTCACCCCCTTTTTTTTCCAAAGTATTCAATAATAGTTAAACCTGCATGATTCAGTTTAACCGTTTTCTTGCTTAGTTTTTTTGCACTGCTGTATTTCTGATTCAATTTGACAGTTGTTTTAAGAGCTATCAAGAGTACATTAATAAGTCTATCCAAGCCATGAGATGCATTACAAAGCCGTCCACTTATAAAAAGGGTGAAAGCTAAATGTCAGATCCATTTAAAGAAACCACCAAGCAATCATCAGTTACCAAACTCCAGATGCTCGTTTGAGAGGAACAAAATGTCAGCAGAGAGAGAGGACCCAAGAGTTCAGTCAATTGTCATCAAATTTGTTTCCATTTGTTCCCCACAATCTTCTCCTTTGCTTTGTTCAGGGCATAGAAGATGGGGCACATCGGCATGTGGTTCATATTCTGCATGCTCATATCGCCCATGTCCCTTTCTTAATTATTATTCAGTAGATGCACTGCTTGGCACAAGGACAAAAGTTTGCATAATTTATGCGAGGCCGTCATCAATTTTTGAAAAATGGCCCCGGCCTTTTCTCGTGCTTTTAGCTAAATAGACGCACGTCCAACTGGACGTAAAACGGCCCGGAAGGGGCGGAGAGAAAACTTTATTTATGTCTTTGTCTAAACTTTGAACTGGCGCAGTCTTCAGAGAGCATATTGTGGTTGCCATGTCCAGCACACATAAAATGTGGATTTTATTCATGATCCAAAGTCTCCCTCTCCCACCAAAAGGGTCTGCAATATGTGGAAAAATGCAAAAAAAATAAGGCATTGAAAGGGAGTTTTTTTTATTTCTTTTCCTCAAGAAGCAAGCTTCTCAGATAAAGTATTTGGAGATAAGCTGTGTATGATAACGGATCCACAGTTTCTCTGGATGTGTCCCGAAAGGCTCTCAATTGTAGACTTAGGAGCTATTTCCAGCATTTTGCTCACAGGAGAAGATTGTCTGAGGGGAATAAAAATACTTCTTGGTTCATGTTCTATGCGGAAATGCTCTATATTCACTTTACTGAAGAGGACAATGTAGATAAACTGCAGTTACTGTGACAGTCACCCCCTCTGCTGTCCATACAATTACAATCCTTTCATTCCGCCGTAATCCTAGTTGTAAATCATTTTTCTTCTCCCCGTCCAAAGGTTTGGATTTCACCGAGCTATTGCTTGTACATCATAATCCGCCTTCCTTTGCCAGGAGATCTCGGATGTTCTTTTAGTGCATCTTGTTTTATTTCTTCTTTTTTTTTATTATGAAATACAGAAAATTTTCCTTTAATTTCCAAAATAACAATGTTCGCTGGACATTGTTCAGGATCTCTGAATTAAATGGTTAGACTGAATTATAAGCCTTTTGACTCTCCAGTCTCATTTGTGGTTTTTGGTGCAGTACAGGAATTTAGATGAAATGCTTTGCTTTTTTTTTTTTTACTTTAGTCTGTAAAACATTTCAATACCTAGAATTGTTTTTTTGCTATCTGGTGGAATTTTTAAAACCCTTTTTATAGCTAATAATAAAAGTTTCTTCAGGATAAGCTACAGCCTAAGTATTTTTTTTCATATGAAAATGCTTAATTCAGACTTGTTCTGGCATCTATGCAACAATCAAGAACCCAATAATATTGAGTTAAAGAAACTTTAGATTGATGATCTGCTGCATGCTGTTTCACCATTAATTTCAGAGAGAAACACATTAAATGGGCTGTGTTTCGAACCAGACCAAGCTCATCAGTTCATATTACTTTTCTCTACATGCAGACATGGTGTCGCCATTGGAACCTGCTGTTTGCATCTGTCCAACCAATCAATATCCCAGCAGAGAATGTTATTTGCATGACAACTGCTGCTGAGATGGCAAAAGTATAGAACTTCTTAATTACGCTGCAGCTGAGGGAAAAATTCTTAGGTTTCCTAAAAGGAAAAGAACACAACTAATACAAAATATGTTGTGAAATTTATCAACTTTTGTTTTGTTCTGTTATTTCATGAAAAACGGATGTGTTCTGCTAGCAGTAACAACTCTAGAATATTATTCATCTAACTTGCTAGACATATTGTCTTCTGTTTGTCCGAGGTTTGAGTAAAATGTTCTATATGGACCTACTTGTGATGTTTGTTCCGAAAACAAACTGCTTCTCAGTCCAGGGGCTCGAAGAAAGATTTAAATAGGATCATGGAGGAGCATTGTTGTGACGACATGCTGGAAGGGAAGTACTGGAAAGGATAAGAGCTTCTTAAAGAGTCCAAGGACAATTACAGACATGGCTATGATGCCGAGTCAAATTTATTTTAAGTTAATTTTTTTTGTGTGCAGAGTGTTTATGACAACTGAGTGCTATAAAATGCCACTATGTGCCTTGAAAATACATAAAAATGCCTCTTTAAGCTATCAGACTAGGAAAGCCAACCTGTATCACAACAAATAAAGTCCTGATTTTTTGTAGATCTCTTGCTTTGTTCTGTTGCTACTCATGGACAAGACCCCAGGGTCCAGAAAACTGACCCCCGGCCTGAACAGAGCAATCTTCCGTTTTGCCCCAGAGAATCCAGGCCTCAGCTTGCAGAACATCAGTCACTTTCCTCATATTATTTGTGTTGATCGTTTATTGTTTTGTAGAAGAACTTTTGAAGAAAAAAATGTTGGATGTTGTGCTTTTTTTTTTTCTCACTAGACAAACAATAACTGGCCTCTGCTGTATTCCTCGTGTTGTCAAAGCAGAGATGAGCCGGGGTTTGTAACCTTTGCCGAGATATTTAGAAGAAAAATAAACTTTGTGAAAGCGATAGCTGGAGGGATTGTTTCTGATGAGCTTTTCTCATTTTAGCAGAGACAGCTTGGGTTTATCCCTTTGTCCATCAGTTTACAGACTGAGCTGCTGAAAGTTGATATGAAGGCCATATGGCACTCTGAAGGAGCACACTACATTAATTTAAACTGCTTCATTTTTTTCCTACAAACACAGGGTCCCTTTGTATTAATAATTAACGTGTTGGAAGGCCAGCTTTTACACCACTGGATGCATATTTAAACAATTGAACACCGCTGCAATATGCACTACCTTGTTTCTGCTAATTTAGTAAGATGATCTAATTTTTCTCCTCACTATTTGACAGCGCAACCCAGGACATGTTGCCCTATTAGAAAGTAATAACAGGTAAATTACTCGCCATATGCGTAATAGGGGAGCCCTGCGAAAAACTGCAGGCTCTAAGTAATTTTATTTTCAGTCATTCAGATACTGTTCAACACATAATTTAAATTTAAACATCACTTTGTTTTCCTTTTTGTTCTTTTCCTTCCAGGAAAACATCATTTGTAACTCCAGCTCAGCGCTCAGACATCATTAGTCAATATGTTTGTCTGGAATTGATGTTTGCAGTTAACTCTGGTTTCCTGTTATGCAAAAACTCTATAGGAGAACAGATGTACGCTCACACTCAATTTAAGCAAGAACCCCGTGCCAATCGTCAGTCCTTGGCTTAACTACAGCGCCTCAGTGTTTTATGTGCACGTCATGCTGTTGATGGGGTGCGACATCCATGGGCTCCATGTGAACTGGGACTCGCGTCGACTTTGCCAAGTGCACCTTGTGCGTGCTGCACTGTAGAAACACGGGGCTTGAAAAATAGGCAACTTGCCAACATGAGTTACTTTCAAGAAATACTAAAGAAATAAAAAATGATTTCCCTGAGGAACTGATTTTCCCATGTTGCTGTTGCTAAATGTGTCTAGGAATCTGTTCTTGTTCAGCATTAGGCCAATTATGCATGCAAGTTGGAGTATAATTTCCTGTTATGTTGAACACATTTTACTGAAATAATTTCTGGATAATTAACAGTTAAAAAAATATCCCTATATTACTGTATTAACTTGATTTTAATTTTAGTTATTTAGTTAAATGCAGGTTATCATAGGTATAATATTTAAAATGTCTTAAATGCTCTTAAATCTGTGAAATTATTTAATGCTAACATATTTAACAGACTGAAGCCTCATTGTTTTTGCAGTTTTTATGGTGTTTTTGATTGTTGTGGATATTTTCCATGTGTTTATTCTTCATGAAGCTCTACATAAGATATATTTTTCAATCTTTTTCAGAGCAAATTCAACATGTGACACACTGCTGTTGAGCTCATATTTCTTATGATTGACACATGACCTTTTACAATCCTGCAACTTAGTCAACAGATGTTTAGCCAGCAGACCTCCACCTTATTTCATATAATCTAAAAAAATAAAACGGGTCCCAGAATCTTTTTACCAAGATGTAACAAGATGTTATCTCCGTCTTCACATTTGCTCTTCTTACCTCCCAACTCACTGACATAAACCAGTGCAGTGGCTGGAATTAACATCTGAAAGAAGTACAGGTGCAAACTTTAAATCCACATTAATTTAAATGTTAAGATGGTTTGATTTGTGCATTTAGCTGATAGTTGAAGAAAATGTCCCGATGGAGCATAAAGGAAATCCATCAAATGTACTGATTTATTTGCAGTGAGCATTAGTGCGCGGATACATGCCTGGCTCACTGAGGTGCGCTTCAGTCTGAATAATGATTTGAAGAGTCAGACTGAACAGAAGACATTTCTCTGTGTCACTTTACTCTATACGCACCTTTTCCGCTGCGGTGACAGCTTTCTGGATGCGAGAGGTTGTCTGCGGAGAAAGTTTTGCATGCATCGCTTGTGATCCTGCCCTGAATGAAACTGTATCCCTGCCATTATTTAAATTTTGCAGGCCCTTTCACACAGCAAGGAAGGCAAGAAAATGACTGACGGAGAAGCAGGGCTTGTTTTAGATGGAGTGTGTGAGAAGTGGCTAAGAGGTTGAACATATGGATGTTGTTTCAGCCTAAATCAGAGTTTAAAATCATCCAGCTGGTTTGGTGCACCTGATTTACTTTATTATTCTTTCTTTTTTTCCATTTGGAAGTAGTTTAATTACGGTCTCCCATCTCGTTTTCAGCATCCAATTTGTTCACCTATTGATATCATGAAATTGCATTAGCCGTGGGAATATACGCTCACATACACACATGCACACAAACACGGGCCCATGTGTTTGGACTGATGGCTGATTCAGCTTTGGGCAGCATGCAGTGTCAGAGTCGGTCCTGCTCTTATGCAGATAAGACAGCACCAGCGATTGGAGCAGAAATGATTGTGATTCATGCTCGTAGGCTTTCTCTTGTCTTTGGAAAACAGTAAACAGGAACACAGCAGCACAGGATGTCAAGATCAGTCTCCAGTAAAGCTAAGAGACTTTGATTTGTCAAAACAAAGAAAGGCAGGTTTCAACAGAGTATTAGCAGAGACAGATTTGGGTCTATTTTTCTTGTGTTTCTGTACGCAAGCAGTAGGTGATATTGATTAAAATCTTCGAAAATCTGAGAATTACCTAATGGAGAAATAATTAAAAAGCCGTCACTAACCACTGTGACTGTTTTGAGATCGATGGCCCTTCACCGACTAGTCAAAGGAGGGTAAGCCACAAAAAATCACCAAATAAGCTGGCTATTCACAGAGTGCTTTCTCCAAGAATAATAATGAAAAGTTGAGTGAAAGGAAAAACTGTGGTAGAAACAAAATCTTACCAAGCATGAGCACAGCCTACAGGGTTGTGAAGTTAAGCCCTTTCTATTTTTCAGATGAAAGAAACAAATAAAGTATTTTCTGCAATTCTATTCTCTAAATCTGCCTCAGGGACCAGCACATTTTTCAATATACTAAATAAAGAATCATCTACTGCAGCTGAGATATGTCTATAAACTTTCAATAAAATCCCGGTTAGGGATTTGTAACTCTTTTTCAGATCTGTATGTGTGCAAAAAAATGTTTTTTTTTTGTTTAACTCTCAATATTGTCCCAGTTACAATACTTTGAAAGCATACATCAAGCTTGATGACTTTCTCAAACACCAGATTTTCAGAGGGAAGGCAGCTCGTGTTCCGGGAGTTCTAAGTTAATCTGTTAATCAGACGGCTATAATTGTGCTATCTCTGAGGCAGTTTTCATGCAGTGATTTGTATGCCAAGCCTTTTCCAAGAATTGTCAAACAATACCCACTCAGAAATCTGTCACCGAATCAACATTGTGGACAAGGTGATCATTATTTTTCCACCCTCCTATTCTGGGTAACAAATATAAGATGTGCCTGAAATGTTTTGCAAAAATGATGTTATTATACTGGCTCCTCTAAGACGTCAGATATGTTTTGGATATGTGTCAATGCAGAATCCCCCTCCAGTCCAGACTTCCCCCCCCTGAGATGAAACCAATTGGTCGATGAATTCTGTCCCAGAAACATGGAGAGTCTCAGAGACCCTTCTTTGCTTGTGGTCCGAGTCAAAAGGAAAGAGTTTGGCATGGCACACAAGAAAAGAAATAAACTACTTTCCTTGGCTGGCTTAACTTGGAAGTTTGACTTTCAGAGGGATTGTGCAAGGGTAGGATAGAGTTTCAAAGTTTGCTTTAATGGTAGCCCCCTCTCAAACACACGCGCCTGATGGGCTGTTGTGCAGGTTGAATAACATTCCAATGTCAGTTTGATACAGAAATGAAATGAGGAAAATGAAAAGAGAAAGGAAAGAAGGGTGGAAAATCCCCTTTCCAGCCGAGCTTTTGCCACCTCTCTAGAGGTGGCTGACAGCTCTCCCCCAGAAATGTAGTCGATATCGTTCTATTTTAAAGAGTTTTTGATCAAAGAGGATCATCGGCGGTGCAAAAAGAGCCCGCTTTCATATTGGTGCAGGTGCCAAAATGATTTGGATGTGGTCGAACTGTTTTGACACTTACACGAAAGGAACTGTGAAGGCAGAAGAGAATTATGGCCTTAACTTTTTTGCATACGTCTTCAGAGCAAAATGCCCATTTGTCCTTTTGGCTCAAACATCAATAGATCTCTTGACTCTCAACTGACAGACTACCATTAACCACAAGTAGGAAATAAGAGCAATGGCACATTTTGATAAGATAGTCTGTCTGATCTTCTGATTCCTGCCTGCTTCAAAGCAGGACTGGGCTGGTTTTCTCCAGCAGAACAGACCAGGCAGTAGCTCAGTGGAGCCCCACCCCCACCTGTTGGCGTATTCTACCAGTCAGATGACTGAAAGAAAATTAGTACTCATACTGCTTTGATAAACAAATAAATGTATATGATAATACTGTAAAACGGTGAAATGGGGTGTTTTTATTCAAACTTATTATACCATCACAATCTCATACAAGTCCTTGTCAAGCTGATCTAAATTGACTCAAATTGTATTTGGTTTATAAATTAATCCAAGAAGTTAGAAAAATCAACATGGTAGCAATCTTTTTGTGAATTACATTTAAATATGACCAATTATGAAAATAACACGATGCAAGAGGATCCATATAGATTTGTTTGGATGGATTTATGAGGCCAGAAATGGATCATTGAGTCTGCAAATATTTTCTAAACAGTATAAAATGGGTAAGAAAAATCATCCCTTTAGCATGAATAATTCTGTAAGATGTCTCTTATAGACCTTATGTCTACAAGATGTCTCTTGCAGACATTGCCTCTGGCTGCACCTGCCAAGGGCAATGTCTTTGGCTGGAGTAAATATAACTTGCTCCCAAAGACTGCATTGACACATTTAATATTGATCAGGCAAAAAGCCATGAACTGGGAGTTGAACGTCAACAGAAGGAAGCCTCATTAACAGAATTAAGCACAAAGTGGCTGTACAACTTTGCTGCATATCTGGTTGCTTAGCTCTAGAACAGTAAAAGTAATTACCAACTCCTTCACTCTCATCTGTTCTGCAGGAAAAGGATTGAATTGTGTTTGGGGCTGTGGTATAAGTAGACAAAAAACATAACACCAGGGTGCAATTAAGGCTTGGAGCTGGATCACTAAGTCCAGATGGGCCTGTGCCATGTCACTTAAATCATGTTTTATACAGACAAAGCGAGGAGGACACACAAACCTTTAGGAACCAGCTGTGTAAGTATTTGTTGAGAAATTAAACCCCGAATGTATACTGTCGGTGTTGGAGTGCCTGAATGCCGCCAACAGACACAAAATCTTACATTTGTACAGATGATGTGTGCACGAACAAGCTAGACCCTTATACATTTGGTCTCTTGTTTGTGCTCTATATTTTAATGCAAGGCTGAATCTGTGATAATGCAAAGAGTAATTTTGCTGCTTTTGGGTGGAAATGTCTTAATATTTATAGCGTTCATATAGTATATGTAGGTTTTTAGTTGTGCGCATGGTGAATAAGTTGGAGTATGATTTATGGAGTGAACAGGTGTCTTTTATACAGGTCATGAATTTAAACAAGTGAAACTATTACTGGTAATTACTGGAAGAAAAGAAGACTGCCCTGAATTTATATTTATGTTCTACATTTTCAAGCCTTTGCCAATAGAACTTACTTTATCAAGACTCTTCGTCGGTACAGGCTTATCTGTCCAGTTGATGTATATCTATACACTTTTTTTGACGAGTCGCACCAATCACTGCATTTCAAGAGCCTTAGTTTACAATCTGTTCCTGTACTTTGACATTTGCAAACTGCCCCTTGACCTTAATGTGGCTGCCTCACCCCAGGAGAACTCCACTTTTAGATTTCGAGAGGTCGCATGCTGAGTCCAGCCCAAACACATTGCAACGTTCAGCCAAGAGGCACAGAGTAAGGTCACCCGTATGTGGGTTTCCACATATTCACGCGGTTACCCAAAGAGTGTTTGAGTGCATATAAACACAAAGACTCACTCAGGTCATCGAGTATCCTCTCTGCTCTGTACGCCGGTTACTCTTCTGAAATGATGGCTGAAAAATCTGACTACTTTACCTCCCCTCATCTTCACACAGAGCGTGGATAGAGCAACCATTGATGGCATCAGCAGTGCAGATTTTGTTCTACTCTCTCTTTGAGCTCCCAAATCACTTCATTGAATCCCTTGTGCTTGCAGATTTGTGCTTCACACAAAGTCTTTTAATGGCTTAATTAGAATTAGTGAGCATCTAGTGAAATTAAACTGGTTCGTCCTAAATGGGTTCTTTTGTAAGTTGTGCAGCATCTGAGTTCATGCTGCTCACTCAATTACACAAGAACTCCATTAGTTTGAGTGAGAGTTTATGCAACGCTGAGGCACTTTTTACCACAAGCAGAGTAATGTATAAAATATATGAGGAGGTGAATATAGACTAGCTGGTGCACACTGGGGGAATGAGCGTCTAAAGAGGAAGTAAAAGAAGAAATAAATTCCTTAAAATTCAGTCGACATTTAGATTGAAGTCGATGTAATCCAGGTGGTGCCACTGAATTTCCCGAGAACAGCGGCGATCTGTTTGACATGAGAGCGTTTGCTGCGGTGAGAGAGGAGAGTGTTGCTCCTTTTGTCTGGAGACATACCTGCTGAGGATGTTTGCCCAGACCAATCAGGCTTTCATCAAACTCCATTCTCTGCTAGTCTGAGTCAGACTTTCAGTCCTACACTCCCAGAGAGCCCCACCCACCCACCAAGTGCCTTGCACTTTTTTATGTTCAGCTTGGGTAAGCAAAAAGGCTCCCAATTATAACGCATTATGTCTCAGCATATTGCGTTAAGTTGAGCTTAGAGAAGACTTAAGAGGTAGACATTTATATCTCTTCAAAGGACTTATTCTAGAAGAGTATGGAAATGTTTCCCGTCTGTCGGGTTTTTCTTTTTTTTGCAGAGCTTTTTAAAAAGCCAGTTCTTGAAGGTACTACCAGCCATTTGCAAGTTTGTTCTTGCTGTCTAATCGATCACTCCAAAGCCAGGTCACTGAGGTCCTGACAGGAGGAGCTCTCTCACATTTCAGGCAGCGCTTTCTGAAAGCTGCCAGAGGACACAAAAAAATGGACCAACAAAGAAATTCACCATTATGACCGTTGACCTTTGGTGTCAGTGATGTTTGGATGTGTATTTATCCTTAAACATGAGGTGAATAAAAAAGTCTGGTTCAGCAGGGTAATTGTCTGTTGTTGGGCAAAATGAGACAAATATGGAGAGGCAGGAATGTTTGCTTTGGGTTTTCCTGCATTCCCTAAATGTTTCACTTTTGTCAACCTGCTTTTAAAAAATATACTAATAATGGCCTGCAAATCCACACTTTCAAGAATAAATCCTGCAGACAATTCACTCATCAGCTACTTTATTAGGTGTGCTTTGCTAGTATTTGCTTAGGCCCTCCTTTTCCTTCAGAATTGCCTTAGTTTAGTTCAATGGGATTAGAGATTAAACAAAAAGACATTCTTTAAAGATTTCAGGTCCATGTAAAAATTAGACTTCTGCTGCAGATTTATTAGCCATTATAGGAACCTCTCATTACATTTATTGAATTAAGATCTGGTGCAGTGTGAACTCCCCGTTATGTTAAAGAAACAATTGTGTAAAGTGAATAATGGAACATAAGTACTGCGTACTCATTAAGGGTTGGGCATGTGTTTCCTTTAAACCACAGAGATGTTGTACATAAAAATCCTAGTAGATTATCAGTTTCTGAAAAGCTCAAACCAGATAATCTTGGACCAACAACCTGCTGTCAAAGTCACTTCCTTTCTTATTCTGATGCTTGGTTTGAACTTCAGAAAGTTGTCTTCATCATGTCTCGATGCCTCGCTGTGTTGACTTGCTGCCATGTGACTTGCTTCTTTCTTGCTATACTAAGATACAAAAGTAACATACAAGCATTGCATTGGAAAAAATTCATATTTTTATAAAATTTTTAAAAAATGACATGGAAATCTAATTATTCCATCCTTAGTAATTAGTAGATACACAAGTTTTCTTTTAATATAATTGCCAATCTGAGTCAGAATAACAAATAATTTGGGTAGAAAGTTTTTAAAGATCACATCACAAAGTCACAGAGTTTTTATATTCCAGGGTCAAGACAGTTTATTGACATTGATTTTTACCTCACACTGTTGTATTGATATTTGTGCATAGAGATAGTCACTCAACTTCCACTTAATGAAAAGCAAAGCGAGTTTGCCAAAATTGTTTCTTTTTTTTCTTTTCAGTAAAAGTTGCTTAGGTTTGCAATAAGTCTGTTTTCTTGTTTCTTAGAGGTTAAAGTGGGGTTTTTTTTGTAAATATATTGTCATGTTTGGAAATCACAATTTTAATGAAACAAATGCGTGGGCTACAAAGATATATAACATAATCAATATGTGTGTTTATAAAGATTTTTTTAGTATCATGAATTGACCAGTAAAATCATCATACTAAGGAGTCTTGCATCAGCATTTGTTACCGTTTGTGGCGAATGTTAGTGTTATTATACAGTTTGCAAATTAAAAATAATAAAAGTTTAAAGAGTGCATTCACTTTGGTTTAGTTCTCAAATGTTGCTTCTACAGCTGTTCCTCTGCCTATATAAACAAATCCTTTCCAGAAACTGACCTCTATGTATAACTTATAAATTCAGAGGCCACATATGTAGGCATGTATATAAACACACATGCCTTCTGTTTAAACCTTTGGATCTCTCTGTTTCTGGACCCCCCCCCCCCTCCACCCTTCCTCCTTTCCTGCCCTCTTCTCTCCCCCCTTTTTTCTTCGGCCCTCTGTCTAATTGAGTCGTGAGTGGATTCCAGGTGGAACCCATTTGAATTCCCTGTGGTCCTGACCACTGTGGTTGCCCGTGACACAGTCATACCTCTCATTTCCAGACCATTTACATCATATTCTTGCCACTTATGTTACAATCATTACGCCACCTTGAAGCACGCATTGCAATTTCTGGTCAACAATGCTAGCATGGACGCACAGGACGGGATGGATGGAAAGCAGAATTAACATTGAAATCAAGTCTGTATTGAGTGCATGCAGCATGATGCATAATTTAGTTGTCGAAAATGTGCATCACATTTGCAGAGTCGAGGATGCTCTGCAATTCATGTTTTAAGATTTCATTATATTCTGTGCACTCGGCTCAGCATCAGATAATGATATTGAAATGCATGCACCAGTGGGATCTGCGTTATTGACATTGGAATTTGCTGTACCCCTGATTCGGAGGGTGAGCTGAAATTGCTGTTGTTGTCTCTGCGTGTCTGTGGATGTCTCTGTGTGTGTCGTGATTTTCGCCCCATTCTTAAATCTGGCAGGGAATGAAGTGTCTGTTGTAGAATTATGCAAATATAGTTAGCTGAGACATGAAACGGGAGGAAATGGAGATCTGTAAAACCCAAATACAAGAAAAAATAATAATAAACTGAGGATTTTATGAACAGATGTTCACCAGATTAGAAAAATGGGTTGGTTTGGCTTTGTTTCCCACATTGAAATGTGTGAGTTTGTGATGTATCATTTATGTTGGCAGGATGGCTCTTAGTCAAAATGCTTTGGCTTGGCATTTTGTGAATTCAGAAGGCCTTATTGTGTTCTGAGTCTTTTTTTTTTTTTTGCAAGTTCTCATAGGTTAACAATGTGATTTATTTATTTTTTTGCCCTGTAGTTTTCAGGAACTAGATTGTTACATGACCGAATGTTGGTATTTGACATAAGGTAAATTTCCCATGCCAACAAAAGCGCCTGAAAGAGAGAACAAAGCAGCCGCTCAATGAGAGTCTTCTTCCAGGAAGTGTGGAAATGAGGAAATCTTCCTGGTACTCTCCCCGATAATACATACATTCATTTTGCTAACCAGGTATACAGATAAGTTGTTCATCTGTTTGCAATAAAGAAGAGTAGCTAAAAAGGAATGACCTGTGTGCTTTTGTATATCTGGCTACAAATGTTGATTTGCTCAATTGTTGCCACAGGTGAATTTGCCCATGCCCAAAATTATTTCTGTTTCAATTCTTTCTCTTTTTTAAAAAAAGTTTTAATTAGAGCCAAAGGCCACTAGAGCCAACATTGTTTTGGATCTAGTGGCCTTTATTTGATAGTGAAATGACAGGAAATTGGGTTGTGAGAGATGGAAAAGACATGTGGCAAAGGTCAACGGGCCGAGACTTGAACCTGTGAGGCCAACGTGGGTCACACGCTTTACTTCTGCACCACCATCGCATGCTCAATTACATTTTTTAGAAACATTTACATTCCGGGAATAAGTTTTTAGTACATTTATACATTTAAAATCCATAAAAATTGAACATGAATAAATACAGTTTTTGCTTTCTTTGACACTTCAAAAAAAAAAAAAAGTCATTTTTCATCACTTGGCCTTGCTACATGAATGTACAAACAGGTAAGGTTGTCAAAGAAAGCACCTCACCTAAGCATCTATAACAGTGTCTGAATTAGACCCAATAAAGTAGCAATTAATGACCATCATCTTGCCTTGCAATACTTTACATCCTCATTTATGTCTTTTTTTCTGTCCATCTTTTTCCTTTTCTTCCTCTTGCCCCATTTCTTCTCTGCCCTCTTCATTTGTCTGAGATCCATTAGGGAAAGATATGTTGAGAGAGTAGGGCAGAAAGGATAGGAAGAAGGGAAATGGATAATGGCTGAGCTTTGCATCACAATGGAGAACTATCTCAGGGCAGATTCGCTCTGCCTTAAAATGATGCATCTATCTGAATTCATTCACTCACCCGTTTGTATGCTCAGTCCTGTGTGCTTTAATTTGTCTCCCTTCGGAATGCAACCCATCCCCATTGTGTGCATGTGCAATGTTAAATATTTGGGATGCTAATTTGCTTTATTTGTTTTGCATCTTGGTTTCTTATTGGGTGTGCAAGTAATTCCCTCTAATGAATTGTGCTTCCGTTGTCTAGAAGTTGGGGAATGTGATTTGTGTGTGTCAGGAGGGTACACACTGCCTTTGTGTGCATTGAGGGGAGCGTGTACGGCCCCATTATTTAACCCGAGCCATCAGTCACCCTCAACAAGCCTATCATACTGGACCATTCAGAGACTGTGCAGGCAGAAGTTAGTGCTATTATCTGCCTGTCACCGGCTAGCTGTGTTGAGGTCCCTTGTGGAAAAACGATTGTGTGAGTGAATGCCTTCCTGCTCTTGTTGTGAAGCTCCAGGGATGAGCATGGCGTGTTTAAAAAAAGCACTCTCCATCCACCTTCGGCTCTCCACATATTTCACTCTGTATTAGAAAGGGATGATTGCGGAATTAAATGTTTAATATTATGTGATTGACCACTTAATCTTTAAATGATCAGCAAGCTTTGGGAGCTCAACGATCGAGAGAAAAGATGGCCTCAGTTCTAATCATCTTGGCTCATCTCCTAAGATTTCTGTGCTGGTGCTCATCAATCATCATGTATGCAGACTGTGTGCTTGGATTAATATTCATTTCATAAGAGACACTTCATTTGCATGAACACACTGTCTGCTTCATGAAAAATCCTCGAGCCCTTTCCTGCTGTTGTGATAAGCATCTGCACATAAACCAGCTGAATATCTGAGACACAGCACTTAACCCGGCGACGCATCCCTTTTCTTTACATAGTGATATGTAGGAGGGCTTCGAGCAGGCGTAACAACATGTTTGCTGTGCTCCTAATCAAGACAACACTGGAGATCAAGTTTTACTTTGTTGCAGTGGGGTTGTATGAAGTGTCTCTGGATTCATGGAAATCATCTTCAGTTTTCTCAGGTCAGTAAGAAACAGATGGAGGAATGTCTGTGAGTGATGATGTGAATGTAAATGCATTGTGGATATAAAGAACTTCATACATAACTTACAATTTATTTTAAATTCACAGGCACCTTTTGGATATTTTTTTTTAAAATCTTGTATAATATAAAATTTTGGAAATCAAATATGAACTGGAAAACGGTGCCCTTTTCTGTAAAATACCAGTCTGAGAAGAACGAGCAGACCAGACTGTTGAAAATAGCAGCAATTTAAAAAGGCTCAAAAAACCAGGTGCAGGGGTAGCAAATAACAGAAGTTGAAACTGGAGTAGAAATTTGCTGATATATAAAGTTTCATGTTGTAATGAAATCAGTTTAAAATGCCTTCTAATATTTGCTATTTTGGATGTCTTAAAATGCTATGTCAAATTTATATTATATGCATTTGTGATATTAGTATTATACAACTGAGGATTTGTCCCAAAAAAAAAAAAAAAAAAAAAAAAAAATATATATATATATATATATATATATATATATATATATATATTAATATTGCATAGATTGAAATAGCACAGAAATTGCAAAAAAGCTGAAGCCAACAAAAGTTTGGAAAAGTCTGAAGAAATTCACAGTATGAATATCTGCATAATTAATACATGAAATAACTGCACTGACAAATAAAGCACAATTTCAATTTAAGTTATTGTGTTAATAGTCATCTTACAAAATCAACCATTTTTAAAATGAATTGTCCTTCAGTTTATCCTTATAATTTATTTTATTAATATCTCCATTAGATACTAATGTTTCTTACTCTTTGGTACGGTTCAGACCTGTTCTGGTTGTCCACTGTGGCTCCACAATATATCTGCTTGTACAGTAATGTTAATTTTAAAGCAAATGATTAAATAAGGAAGTAAAACATTATTAGATAAGTTTCAAAAGTGGCTTTTGTTTTCCTTTACCTAAAAAAAATTGTGTTCAACAGTCAAAGGGAGGAACAGTGGCTCACATGTAAAACTGGTGGTCGTGTGTTCAAACATGTAAAGCATATGTAAAAAAAGATGCAAAACTGGTGCACTGAATTTGACTTATGACTATCTGTCAAGTACATAAATGTCAGAGAGGGAATCAGATAGTGACGTAGAATATTGTAGTGAGAAAGTAAAATGGGGCTGATATTAGAAATGACAAAAGAGCTGTAGAAAGTCATACAGGTTCACGGTTCCTGCGTTTGCTGGAGTCGAAGCTTCACTGATGTTTGTCTCGTCTCTTGTGATATTTTCTATTTTTTTTCTGTTGAGGTGTTTTGTCATTGTCAGAGGAGTCACACAGCAGGTCTGATCACAAGATAACACATTTTAGTCTCACTCGGTTGGAACAGCATGAGCTAACGTCGCGGTTGTTCGCGGTGCTTAGCCGTAAATCAGCAAGTAAAAAGCAACTTTGCATGCTTGCTACAGCAGATTAATATGTATGTGTGAAATGCTCAAAGCTGATAACAATTTACATATTATTTTTATTTAATACTTTTATTACTATTACTCTTTATAATATATTTTTTTAAAACGGCTTCCTACTGCGTGCTGTGTATCTCTCAAGCCCATAATTTCATTGAAACAACATATTACCCCCTCATCAACCGCTGCTCTCAGTGTCTATATCATCCAGCTCCTTTAGATAAAAAGTCACTTAATTAGAACTGTCATGTTTCATCTCAGCCCCTTTGGCACATTGGGAAAATAACACAAACAACACTGCTGATTAGGAAGAGGTTTCTCTTAAGGAACATCCAGGCAGTAATGAAGTCTCCTTGATGTGGCAGAGAACAGACGCTGCAGTTTGTCGCTAGGTCTGCTAAATGTTGGCCGACTTATCTAAGGGAGTTATCCTAAATACCCTCTCGGAACGAGTACCCTTGAAACGTCAGCACCATAATGTATCACAAGGCTCCTTCTGGAGTACAAGACAAGCTGGCAATACCAGACCACTGCTGTCTTTTTTTTATTGTTCCCCCCGTTTTATTTATTTTGCTTGTTTGGTTTTTGAAGAGCGTCCAAGCTTTTTCCTAGATAAGGGAAATAGATAATGCGGTCTTTTGGTGCTTCATTGACGTTTTTGAGGAAGAATGAGGACTGACTAATTAACTACTCTGATATAGCTTGTTTGTGAGATAATATCTTAAGCAACACCTGCTCAGGTAGCTGCTGCTTGATCAATTGTGCTTGATCAGACCACATACATCTTTCCAAGCTTGATTCTGCCATAGAGACAGTTTTTCTGTTACACTAGAAATCATAATTATCATTAGTTATGACCTTCTCATTTTTTGGCTAAAAAATGAGAAGGTCCTTGATTTTTTTTTAAAGAGTTTTTATTTAATATGGAGATACTTACTACCCAAAATCCAGAAATAAATACATAATATAAATGGAGATTCTCTAGTAAAACTAAGCTGTGAAGAGAACAAAAACTGAAATGGTAAAGAAGCCCATTGACTGGCACCTACTAAAGTCTAGCTCTCTTTTTCTGCAGCCTGAAAAACATAACAGAATTGTTCTATAGGTTTTTTTTATTTATTTTTAAATAACTTTTTTTAGCTAAGTTGTTTTTAGTGTAACCTAGCAGTATTTGTGCCTGGATTGAGAAACTACTGGATCTTTTGTTTTCACCCCAACTGGCTGTTGGCCAAGTCAAGATAAGATAAAAATCGCCCAACTCAATTTCAGTGTATCTCTTTCTACAAATTGGTTTGTCACCAAGTTTAACTTGACTTGGAACTTGGTGGAGAAATCTTTCTTTCAAGGACAGTGAAGCAGTGATGTATTCTGAGGTTTCTTACCCGGTTTGTAGACAACTCTAAGCACTGGTGAATCGAAGCACTACCTACTTTGAGGGATTTTCTTTAATGCCACAGCCTAAAGACTGGTGTGGCTCTCCATTCCCTTCTTTAGAAACTCTGGTTGTCTTGAACAAAGTCATGTTGGAAGATCCACTTAAAACCATCTCCAGTTTTCTTGCATAGGGACAAAGGATAATATTTAATGTTTTATCCTGCATGGCCCAATGCAGCAGACATTCTTAACCCTTAGCAGAAAAATGGTCACAAAATATTATGCTACACTTTGTACTTGAATGATTGTGGAGATTATGCTATTTAAGCTATTGATGCCAAAGAGCTTCATTTTGCTCTCAGCTGACCACGAAGTTTCTACCAAACTTCTGAATCATTAGATGTTGCAAACTTAGGTCTTAAAATGTGGCTTTTACAAAGAAATTGATTATTAGGAAAGGTGTGCCTTATGCATGGCTGAGGTACAGAGAACCTGTAAATGACTGACTGGTCTATGAGCTATATGGACGCGTCACTGTGTGGGAGCCAGAATTCAGAATGGGGTTACATCCTTGTTTCCCTCAGTCATTCAAATCAATTTTTAATTTTATGTGAGGGATTGTGGTCGATATTTGATTATTCTGTCTCGTTACATTGATCATATAGCACTATTACTTTATGTTTTTACAAACAACAAACAGAAAAAGATTATGTTTATGTCCCCTCACTATTGTACTATTCGTAGTTTTGTAAATCACCCTACAGTTGACATTGAGTCTTTTTATTGGGATGGGTTCTTTTATATGATTATTTCTGAAAGAAGATTGTTTCCCCTCTCTGTCAGGGGTCTGTGGACCTAATGTGCTGTCAAGTCTAATTTTGCTCTTATGCAGCAGTCAAGAAATTTCTGTTTACTTGTAAGAAAATGTCTTTGATCAAAATTGCTCTTCCCCATTGCTGTTCTGACACCATGCATGTCAACTGTATATTAAATGCCAGCTTAGACCAGTTGTTGAAGGTCTACGGCTGTTTTTCACTCAAACATCTGTTAAGATCAAGTTGATTAAGTACATCGACTTCTAACCTCCTGATATTGTCCAAATGGAGACTTTACATAGCAAGTCCTGATTGGCTCTTCATCTGATTACTCTAATCTAGGATGTTTTTGTTTTTTCTTTGTTTTTTTTGCAATGGGATTAAGAGGTGGTGTGTGGTAGGGAATTGTTGGCTTGCCAGAGAGGAGGTCTACATTAAGATGGATTTGAAAATTGGATAAAATGCAAAGCTTTTCCTTAACATGTTTCGTTCACATAACTTAAAATGTCTGGTCACTGTTCAGCCATCCCAGTGCCGTGTCCCTTGACACACTTCTTAAGGTTTCGGCCTTTTTCCATTAAATGCAGAATGGGTTTCCTAATGTGCAGCAATAATGCTTTTGTGGGCTGGAATCATTTTGCTGAGATTCCATGTATGCAGCAGATTATGGCTGATCAGGGATAATACAAGGGTGTGGACGGTCTAATCATTAAAGCTGACTTAACCTTATTATAATGAAACGCATTTATAGAGATTATCTTGACTCTAATGAGAATACAGAAAGCTCATCCACCTTTAAACCGTGTTTTTTTTTTTCTAAATATATACATCCCACTTAGATGCAGTGTTGCACGCTTTTACACTTCACTTTTTTTTAATATTAATATTTCTGAGGTGCTAATCTAACACAGTCACAAGTTAACACCATGCAAATTAGGTGCAATGTTTGCAGCTCATTTTAAGTTGAATAGCATTAGTGTATACTGACTATTTCATCCGGTGTGAGGAGTTTAGTGTAAAGCAGAGCAATCACCGGTGTGAATCACAGGGTTGGGAAGAGGAGTTTTTGCTTCCCAATGAGAAAGCTGTGGCCTCCTATACAAAGGTAAAATAACAGTTGGTGGTAAATGGTGACATTGAGGTGGACAAATGAATGTGTTGTTCTTCTCCCTCAAGGAAATTTTAATGTCAAAGATGCCCTTATAAATATGTAAAGCAATTTCATATAATTATTATTGAGATCAACTTTTTTCCATGTGGAAAAACAACAGCTCCTTTTGTTGAATCTTGAAATGAGTGCTTAAAAATGATTCATCACTCCATTATTTGAGTGGTTATTAGCTTTTGAATGGTTTGTGTCGTTTTACGTCAGACATAAAAACTAACATTTCAGAAAATATACATTATGTTGATGGTCAGACATAGCTCTGGTAGTGTGATGGTTTGAGGTTCCTAACTTCATCAGGACTTTGTCATTTAGTTTAAACAACATTTGAGTAATGCAGGAAAACAATAATCCAAAGGGCACAAGCAACTTCACCTTTTTATGCCTCAAAACATAGAAATTAAAGGTTTAACAGTGGCCTAATCAAAGTGATAGCCTAATCAAGTGTTAAATCCATGGCATTACTTAAAAAAAAAAGCTCAGGTTCAAAAATCCTGCTCTGTGTAGTTACGCAAACAATATTCAAAGAAAAGTGGACAAAAAATCCCTATGTGGTGATACAAAAGACTTGTTACAAGTTATGGTAACCAAAGGTTGCATAATCAGTTATTAGGATTATGAAGCACTTTCTTTTTCTTTTAGGTTTGAACAATTTTTTGTCATAAAAAATAAAATTATCCTTTGGAAATTGCATTTTGAATTTCCTCAGATTATCTTTGTCTGACATTCAATTTTGTTTCGTGTTCTGAAACGTTGCAGTGTGACAAAAGATGATTGAAAAAAAAACAAACCTTTTGCATGGAGCGCTATGTTTAAAACAAGAGAAAAAGAAGATTATCCTTTCACCATAGTGCATCCCTGCATGATGCAGATCTATCTGCTGGGGAAAAAAAAATAAAAGCACAAACACGCTCCGCCCACCTCTGTTCAATTGTGCCGGTGTAATTTGCACTCTGGCTAAATTAGCTGCTCAGAGTAAATCTGGTCAGCTGTTGTGTTTGTTGGAATGTAAAAGCGAAGCCCCGAGAGCACAGTAGTTATGCAAAAAAACACTCGCAGGTGCACACACTCAGACTGTGCAGTTATGGGCTAATGCCCACAGGAAAGCGAAAACATCTCTGCATCTCTTATGTCAATTACCATCAGGCCCTGCAAGAACACACACCGGGGGCCCTGTGCACGCATAGACATACGCGATATGCAGACCATCCTAGTTGTCCTTTTCTTTCCGTTCCCATCTTTGTTTCTCTGTGGGAGTGATTTGTCAGTAAGGTGGGGGAGTTAACACTCCGATGAGCAAACAACAACAGACTACCCAAAAATACATCTCGTGGTTCACACCGTCTCAGCCTTTGGTTGATCACACCCGGCGTGAGCTCGGCTGACTGGAGATTGAGCAACTTGCGCTGCGCCTCTTGATGACAACTTGAAACCCACAGTGACATAAGGACTGGATGATAAAAAGCCACAGTGCATCCATCTGCTGTTATTTTTTTCTTCGTCTTCTTCTTACTGGAAAAGACAGCACGCCCATTGTTCCTATGAGACGAGGCTTGTAAAGTGTGCCCCGAATAACTTTTTGTTTGTTTCTTATCTTTCACAGATTTTTTGGGGAAAACATCTGGGACCAGATAAAGAAGATATCTTGGCCTTGTGGGAGGAGTGGCGCAGTGGAGGGAGCCGTGCCATAGAGGAAGCAACCAATTGAGGCACTTGCCAGGGAAAGACTTAGCACTGAGCTCATCTGGGACTCTGAGCAGCGGGCGGTGAGAGAAGGAGGCCATGTGGACCGCACGCCTGCTAGTCCTCGCCAGCCTCTTTGCACCAGCCGCACTGGGTGAGTCTGTCTCCTTTAATCCAGCATTTGTCTTTGTGAGTGCATGTGGGCATAAAACATAGCCTTGCTTTGTGTTTGATTGGCCACAGTTTGAAGCCGTATCAGAATAATCTTTTCACTATGTAAGTGCCAAATTCTACAGCGTCTACAAAAAAAAAAATCTCTGCTTTTGTCTGTCTTGTTTTCACTTCTACTCTTTGACTAATTAGAAGTTTTTTTCTCTTTTTTTCCCTCCCTTAACTTTTTGACGTTTTTACATATCACTCTCATTTTTTTCTCCAATTCTCTTATTTTCTTGGTGTATTATTAAATATAGGGATGCCTCCTACATTCACAAAAATGTAGGAGGCATCCCCTCCTACATTTTTGCTCTAACATTTCTGCTCTAACATTGCAGTGTAGTGGTTTAAAAAAATCAGCATTACAGAAAGAGACGAAAACTCTTCTTTTCATGCATTAAAACCTGATTTATTTTAAAGGGACATATATACAGTGGTATGCCAAATCTATTTATTGTGAGTTTATGTCAGAGGTTGACACACAGTAATGCAGAATTAAAAAGAAAAAGGACAATTATACATTTATTGCTATTATTTGAATTTGTCCCTTTTACTTTGTTGCGCCTAAAAAAACATATGCATCCAAATTTTTTTAGTAGTCACCTCATTATACATGCATAGATGTAATCACAGTCATGCAATGATGACGTTGTTGTGCAGAAGCTCAAGACAAGCTATCTCATCTCTTACAGCACTATTTAATCCATTATCTGACAATACCAGTAGTATGACACGACTGCATACTGACCAAAACATGGCCGTCCACCTAGCCTTGCAGGTCAGACGATGAGAGCATTAATTATGGAAGCAGTCAAGAGGTTCATGGTAATCCTGCAGCTGCAGAGATTCATAGCTGACGTTGGAGACTGCAAAAAAAGAAAAAGTGAGGTGGAGGTTCTGTTTCCAATGCGACAACTTTAAAAATGCAAACAGAGTTGCAATAGAATGGATTAGAGTAAATTCATATGGTAAAATGACATGGACATAAATCTAACTAGAGAGTTATGGCAGTATTTAAAAAACAGATGTTTAAAGATTCTCTGTCCTATCTATCTGAGCTTGAGTTATTTTTGTAAAAGGAGAAGAAAATATTTGAGTCCCCAAATGTGCAAAACTGTTAAAGACATTCTCCAAAAGACTTGAAGTTTAATTGCAATTTTTGTTTAGCGGTGTTGATTACAAATATGTGCCACACTTTTCAGATTTTTGTTTGTAATTATTTTCTTCCCACTTAGCAGTCACGTATGACTTTGTGTTTGGTCCCTAACATAAACTCCTAATAAATTACACTGACGTTTGTTGGTTCAATGTGACAAAGTGTGTGCACAGCATTGTGTATGTTTAGAAAGATTCCAGATAAGAGAAGAAAAGAAAAATCATTCTCTCTCCTTAGTATAAAAATGTGAGGATTACTTTGAAAACACTCACTTACATCGCAGCTCTGTAAACACAGAGCATCGTAGCTGTAAAGCCTTTGCTTTCAGCCTTTTGCAGATTAATTGAATGCATTCAAATCTTGATTTTTAAGAAGTCGATGGTGTGGAGGGTTTTGGGATGTTTATGTGGCCGCAGTGTAGCTGTAGGGAGTGCCTGGGGGGCAACAGACTGTAAAAATTGCAATTTGCACTGCCTAAAACCATTAATGGGAAATATCAAGCTAATTGAATTGTTATTTTACCACTTAAGGATGGTGGCAACTGGGTTCACTCTTCATTTATAATGATAGTAAGGGTCTTTGGCATCACTAGTTTTTCTTTAATGCCTATTAAAAAAAAGGGGTCAAGTCAGCACTTTGGCTTGCGTCTCTTTAGCGATTCCTGTTGAGTAAAAATTGTCAGATTTTAATACTACTAAAGCAGATGAATCACTGAGACACTTCAGAATTCATTTGTGATAAGAAATTGCAGTTCATAATGCTGACTCAAACTCCCTGTTCTGAATAAAGTGGGATGAACACAGAGCTGTAGTCAAGCGAGAGCTCTTGATGACGTTAGCTGTTGAGAAACATTGATGATGTGGTTGAAAAAAGGCAAGGCTAACCAACTTCCTCATATAACCCTGACTCCCAGGACTTTGAGTCATTCTTTGTGCAGATTAGCTACTGATTAATGGCTCCTTACTCCTTCTGTCAAAGTGGTAATCTCTGTAAAATCCCCATAGCTATGGAAACAGGAACTCTGTTTTACTCTGTTTGTAAAGCATACAAATCTAATTTAAGTAAGAATAGGTATTGCATTTTAGAGTGCAGGATTAACACATTTAGACCAACAGCTGTAGCATAATCTGTTAATGTTCAAAACAGAAGAGCAACAATTATTCGTTTTTTGATTTATATAGATAGACTTAAACATATGTTGTGATTAATATTACATAAAATATATCGAGCATAATATTACAACTTTTTTTGTCCTTCTGCTCCTCAAAATTAGTCAAGCTATCAGCTGAGGTAGCCGGACCCCAATCTACCACTTAACAGACATGACAAAACTGTGTTCTTCATTTGTATTTATAAGAAGTCAGGGAATAAATGTAATAGTTTTCATCCAGCAAACTGACTGGCAGTGCACAGCAAAAAGGTCAGGGACAACTATGCGTTACTCTGTGCTTAAAAATAATGTTTTGCAAGTTTTCCAATATCTTGGAAGGAAGGAATGTAAACTGTTGGAACGGTATGCAAGAAAATTTTAACAGTTTTGAAACCTTAACTTAACTTCTCCACCACCCTCCTCAAAAAACACACAAACTTTATGGTTTGATACCAGTAGTAGGCTGGTTCCAATGCAATAAATCATCTATAAGAGACTGTTCTGTTGCTACTTCTTAATTCCTGAATTCTACATTCTTTACGATGGCAGGGAATGAACTGTCCTAAGCAATAATAGTTTAATTCAAATAAATTCAGTTGGATTCTGATTATTAATATCTTCTAAATTAAAACTAGGACATGGATTTATATGCATGCCCGTTTTAAAAACAAGTAAACCGCAGCTGAACTTCCTAGAGGACCTCTTACCGTCTGAGGAAGGAGGAAGCGATTGAGCTGACTCAAAACACCTGGGACTCTCTCACCCACAGCCTCAGGAAATTTTAAATTAAGCCCACTGGTCAACCTGGAAAACAATAACAGAAAGCAAAATTTTCTCTTAAGAAGTGATGACGGTGGCTGATCAGAAAGCACAAGTTATATATTCACTAAATAGGTTGCTTAGGGTTAAGTTTTAAATTAGTTTGATGGTCCTACTTGATCTGGTTAAATAGAAATTATAAGAATTATTTATGTATTTTTATTACATTATTTTATTACATTTTATTACATGTTTGATTAAAATTTATATTTGATGTAAATGAGGAGTAATGGTAGGTTCTTGAACTTTGCATTCAAGATTTTATTTTGTGAAAAAAGTGTCCTTATTAAAGATTAGTAATCTAAATTACTTCAGATTAGCCATATAAAAACTCTTAAACGAAGAAAAAGAAATGAGCTGTGTTTCCAGATCAACCAGGCCTCTTTCATGTGTTGGCATCAACCTTGTGAGTCACAACAAAGCTCTTTTCAGGACTGATTTATTTCATATTAAGTTATATATCAAATTTAGACCAAATTCATTTAATAGGCTATTTCCGTGTAAATTATACTATAGCACAGACAAATTCATCCGTTTGCTATTTAATAAGTTAAAAACTGGACAGGTAGGCGTATAACATTGAGTTGGAAACACTTTCTGTTGGAAAGTGTTCCCAATATGTAGAAATAGTTCTGTCAATGCCTCTGTCTGGGGGAAAATGTCTAAACACAGAGTTAGGAGGAAAGGTGTTGGCAGAAAAACAGAGGTAGCACAAAGTGATAGCATTTCTACCTGCAATGATGCATAGTATCTGGAGAGATAAATTAAGGAGGAATTGTCAGTTTTTCTACCCAGCATCCTGACCCTACAGAACCATCACAGCTTTAATGAGACAGTGATGTTGCTCTGTGGGAGAAGAGGGAAAAAATGTTTTCAACGGTCTGTTTTCAACAACAGAAATTGTCTGGCACATGATATGCTTTGTATCGGTTAATTTTTCTCTACCTTTTACTAAGTGCTGTTAAAAACTGTGCAGTTATGCAAATCTAAGCTGAAGTCCGTTAATTAGCTTTGTGGCTTCCTGTTTTCAGCAGGAAAATAGTTTCACGGCATAATTTGATGTGAAAAGCAGTTATTTAAAACACTTCACTTCTGTTTAGCTTTACAGTAACACTGATGTAGTGGATTAATATTTTAATTTGTAATTTTTACAAAGACAATTAGATCAGGGAAAGCAGTTTACAGTCGTATGGTATTTTAGCCCCCTCTACCTTTGATTAACTATAGCTTTAATCTGTTCCGATATGACAGACATCGGTATAAAACTGCTTCTCTCGTCCTATTATTTTGGGAATAATATGTTCCCGTTTTACATGGAGGAGTGCAGCATCCAGCAACACCATTAGAGCTAAAGCTATGAAGTCTATCCTGATTAGAAACTTGCATGTCAATGTTAAAATATTTTGTACAGACAATTGATATAAGATTATCAGTCTCAACTTATCGGAAAGTTCTTCAAGCGTCTGAGAAAGGTGGCTGAATCTGACCAGCTGTGGAGAAACCTCAGCTGCAAGTTTACTTGATGAGTAGAAAGTGTAAATATTGCACAATTTAGTCCAACCTCAAGTGAAAAAATACTTTTGTGGATATATCCCATTGTTTTTAGCCAACTTCAAAGAGATATGAATTTAAAATACACTTTTCGCTATGAACTATAATGAATGCCTTCATTATATCTTAGAAATTGACTGAAATATACAGCAATCAGTGATTAGGGCTCCTGGAATATTTGTCAGTTTCTTACTGAAAACATCAGGCTGTTGCCTTTGTTTTCTTTGGATGAAGTAATACCCCCCAAAACACAATCCAAGCATTCTGCTCAAGATAAATTGGTTGACATATTGTAAATAATTAGAACTCTTTTGTAAGAAAAGCAATCCACTGCCCAACCCCCATCCACCATCAGCAGACAAGGCCAGATGTTTCCAGTGAAGTGTATTGCAGCTGGGGACGCTTTAATCGGGAATATTCAACTGCAGTGTCATTGTGTGCGAGAGCGTTGTTGGAGATGTGCTGTCTGCAGGGATGGTGGCCCATTTTTGTCATCTCTACAGTCTACTTTGTCAGAATATGGCTGCTGTCAGACAGAAACAAGCTGTGTTTCACACATGTGCCATCATTAACATTTACTAATTGCACGGAAAATTGTGTTCATGTGCATGCGCCGCAAAGTTAAAAGCATTTTTGCTGTCGAAGTCTACAAATGAACCCTATTTCCCAATGAAAAATGCTTTTGAAGACGTATTGGAGCAGCTGAAACCATGACGGTGTAGAAATGTATCCAGTGGCAGTAAGTGTTGTTTGTCTTTGCATGTTTACCTGCTTCCTTGCGATCAATGTGTGCAAAAGTGTCAGAAAGTCTCGGAAGATTAATAAAAAGTTCCATCACAGAAGTTGTCACTGAGCCGAAAAATAAGTAAATCGCACCATCGTCATTGTTTTGGTTACATTGAATAATAACAAAAAAGGCAGTGCCACGCCTGAGCGGCACATTAATCATGTGTTTCTTCGCATGCAAAAAAATGCTCCAGGAAGGGTTTTATATTCATTCCGCTTAATACCACCCCACGGAGCAGGGAGATGCGGCCACTATAATGGATGACGGCTCGAGAAACAGTGCAGGAGACAGGAGCGTGAAGTCTGACGTGCATTTTTTCATGGTCAGATACGAACGCATACATCAAGCCTGGAAACAGATACCGTACGGCTCAGGGGAAGGAGGATTGCTATGAAATGAGGGATGGATAAAAAGAATGAGGCAGATGTTTGCCTGACACATCTGCTTCGGTGCATGTGAGCATCAATGCGCTGTTGCAGATCACAGAGCAGTGTCAGGTGAAATGCAGTTCCTATGCAGTCTGGAAAAAAAAAAGTTTGGAAAACTAGTGAATTTCATTTACTTATTTATTCTACGGATGTGGATATATAAGCAAAAACAGAGTATGGAAAAATGTTTTTAGGATGAATGGGTGGATGGCAAGTCTGATGTACATGTCACTGTGCAGAGTCCATATTTAAACTGGTACCATTCTGTCAAATGGGCCACAATTCAACAAAGCAATCTGTACATTGGATTATGGCAACATGGAAACCATGTATCCAACGGGCAGAGGAATTCCCACATTTCACCGTTTTCTGTCACCGTTAAGTGCCTCAAAGACTCCCAAACAGCCTCCATTTGCTCTCACTAAAGTATTAGCACATTTAAGCCAAGGTTAGCCTCATGTCACTAAACAAGCACATTAAACTTCAACGTCAGTCTCACTGTTCCCGTAGCCGATCCACTTAATTAATCTCCTAGTGCCAGGGCTCCGGCTCCATCCGCCAAGGCATCCCTGGATTTGCCTAATTTGCTTAATTAATTAAACAAATGATTTATTTGAGCTCATATTTCAAAGTGGCTGAAAGTTCTTTGTGGAGTCCACTGAGGCGTGTAGTATTTTGTTGTGACTGCGAGATGCCTCTTAAAGCTCCGAAAAATAAGTGGGCTTAGGAGTGGGCGAACGCCAATCACTCGTTTGCAGCGGGCAGATACGGCATTCCGGGGCAGGCTAAATTATATATGCATTAGAAAGAGATGTCAGATATAGAAAATAACTTCCAACCCGGTGTGTGTTTTGCCGAGTTGAAGCGAGAGGATGATTACAGTCGCACTGTTTTCTCTTTGGTTAAAAGTAAACAGCATAAATCTTCTGCAGTCAGATCTTCAGAAACAAGACAGCAGGTGTTGTATATTTTGATCTGTAGCATGCGTGGGAGGCAAAGTTACAAAATGAGACCAGGAAACAGGTCTGACTTTGCCACCCTCATCTACACTGTGAATTAGACTACAACTCCTGCTTCATTCTGCTGTTTATTCTGCTGGAGTCCACATCCTCAATTGTGCGAGATGACAGGCTTCATTCAAAATGGATTAGGCCAAATATCTTTGTAGTTCTGGAAAAGAATAGAAATTAATTTGTTTAGTTTCTATTCTGTCAGTCAGGACAATGATTCTCTCGAAATTAATTACTCCAATCAGAACACATATGCTGGTGTTAGCGTGACCCACATTTATCATGTCACCATCTTGCTTTTCGTCTACTACATGTGACCTGAAGTTGAGATCTATCATTTTATTATTTCCTCAAACATTGATCGGCGGTGGCATTTTCTGTTTACATATGTTTAGAAGTGGACCAAAAAGAGAAATCTGGAAAAGTCGGAAATATGAAAAGGAAAACTGTGTAGGATCAATGTGAGAATTGAGCAGATAAGATGCTTAAAAAAACATTCTGGAGAGTTGAATTAATTACTGATATTACAAATAGCAACACCACAAAAATTGTGAATCTCTCTGATGCTAGTAACAAACATATTAGGGAGGAGAAGGAAAAATATCAACATTAGTCTGAATATGTTATTTTGAAAAGAGTGAAAACAACAATGGGGCACAAGATATAAAACAGTTAACACTGTTTGTCTTAAACCTAAAGTTGGAACCAAACATCATACCAACCATTCTGTAAACAGAATTTTTAATATTTTTTTTAATATTGCAAAGGGACCCTGGGTTTAATTTCTCCATTGCCAAAAGATTGTTTTTCCCAAACTTCACTGAAATAGAACATTGTTTTCCAGGTATGTTGCAAAAAGTTATTTTCTAACCAAACCAAAGGATCTTTCATACAGCTGTCAAAAAAAGAAGAAAAAACTTCATTCATTCTGAACGCAAATGTGTCTTTATAAGTCCTACGTTATTAAAACAAAACCTTGCAGTCTGTCAGTTTGTTTTTAAAATATTTATTAGACTGCCTTCGCTTTTCGTCATATTTTTTCTGTGACATTTGGCACTCACAGATCCCTTACCCTTTTTATGTCCCTCCGTAATGAGTAAAAAATCAATACCTGCTTGATATGGGGAATAAAACAATGGCCTTTTGCTGCCCACAGCATCAATTCTGACCGCTCCACAATGCCAAATGGCTGTCAGAACACGCAAATCAAGAGGAATGAATGGCAGTGAGATTAAGGTTGGTGGAGGTTGGGTTAAATAGCCCTGCGTGTTTTATAGGTGCCCCCACCGCCACCTGTGTATATCTTCCAAATAAATGAATTGGGCTGACGGCGATGCAAAAGGTATAATTTGGTAAGCGCTGAATGATGCCATTTAAAGTGGACCCGCAGCTGCCCAAACGGTGTTTAATGAGGACAGATATCGACAGCAAGGTCAAGTGGCAGTGGATGTTAGTTTACATTAGGCTGCATAATACGAGCGTGTGTGTAGTAGTGGATGTGTGTGACTGTTGTGCCGGGAAGGCAGGAGAGAGAAATGCAAAGCAACCGTGCAGATGAGCTCCCTCATAGAGGCTGAGGAAAATAGAAAAACGGAGGGTGAACAGGACCACAGGGTTTCCCACACGCTGCATCAGCAGGGGTCGGCCGCTAATTTAGGGTGTGGGCGGACAGCGAGGAGCACGAAGGGCAAACAGAAACCATGTAGGGAGAGACAATGCAGTTTTGCACAAATTGTGAGTTTAATTGTGTTTTTTTTTTCCTCCTCTCAGTGCCACATTGTGATGCCTATACCTCACCTGTAAAAGGTATATGTTTCCATATGTTACCGATTTGCATTTTAATGACAGTTGTTGCTGTGATTGAACAGGCAGATCACAACATGTTGGGATATTAGACACCACAAGGTTTTGTGTGTAAATCTGTCGACATGGAAGACTCGGCGCCCCCTCTCCTACGCACAGTGAAACATGGCGAGCCTGCCCCAACCACCCACATAATGAAGCCCTTCTAAAACAAGCCATCATTTAAACACGCCTCAGGGCAGAGCTGTGTACGTTTTACTAATTATTCCGATTATAATCTCTTCCTATCAAAACATGTGCTACTAATAACATCATTTAATCAGTAGATAGTTTTATGTGTGGGAATTGCTCTTGCATCCATCTTTAGATCTCCATCTGATGTTAGGTGTTTCCTCATCAGGATTAGAGGAATAAAAGAGATTACATGATGCAGCACGCCACAGTTCAAAGCCAGTTGGATGCATTTTTAATCGGTTTGGATTTATTTTTGCTGCCACATGGTCCAAACGTCATTCATCCATTTTCTTGTTTATTTTATATACTATGGCAAAAAGAGACAGAGAAGTCTTTTACTTGCTTTGTGAGTAAACAACAAGGGTGTACTTTGTTTTTACACAGGTTCTGACTTTGGAATGAGTTAAATGCAAGTATAGTTTAAAAAAAAAATCCTAAAGAATAATAATGCACACGGTCACATGAAGAAGTTTTTCTATTGCTTTTTCAGGTCAAGTCTCAGGTCAAGACTTGATCACTTGCACTCACCAGCAAGCTCTACCTGCAGGCCAAACCATGGGATGTTGCCTTGTGTTCATCTATACCCTTAAGTAATTTAATCCAACACTGATTTAGAGGACAATTTATTAAGTGAGACCCAGAAAACATAGCTCTCAAGATCACAAAGGGTACTCAAAAGCAATGTAGCTTACCAACATTAGTGTGTGAATGAGTGTGCGAAACAGTGAGGTCTATCTATTATACCTCACAGTTTTACTGAGGACTTTGTGAAAAGAAACAATTTTGATGACTTTTTTCCCAATAAATTAAGGTTTAAGTTGTGTGGGCTGCACTTAAGAAAAAATGCTCATAGAGACAATGTGAGATGTAGCTCAAGGCTTCCCCCAGATTCAACAATCACTGCTCCAACTAACTGAGAGCTAGCTCAGATTCTGTCTACCTATTCGGCTCCTACGTTTCTTTTTAGAAGTCTGTTCATCTCTCCAGCTCCCTCTGCCTGAATCTTTCTCACGTGAAGGAGACTATTGATCACTCTGTGCTGTTTTCAGCATTGTTAGTGGTGTGGTTGAAAACATGCTGTCTCAGATCCTGTGATGGTCGACTACAAAATAAAAAAAAGCTCTGCCCTTCCCCCTTTGACTGTTCTCAGATGCACTGTCATTTTCTGTTGATAATACTATCATAGCACCTCCTGTTCAACATGCGTAATGCGCTTCAAATAAAGGCAAAAACAAAGTGCATGTCATGAGTCAGTAGCTTGTAGAAGCCCCCTTATAAGAAAATAGCTTGGACTCATTTCTGCGTGATTGGCTTACCCTCATTCTGTCATTTCTGCATGTGGTTTTCTTCAAACATGGCGCTGTGCATTATGGCCACGATGTCCATAATGTACTGCGGAGACAGACTGTTGGTAAAAATAGCAAGCATTTAACCAAATTCACACAATGTTAAAGAAGCATTTGACTGCAAGATTAATCACTAACAAATAAACCCTAAATAGCAAATGTACCCCAAAACCCTTTGGACTTACGCAAAAGGTGCTAACTCTAGTCAATAACATCATTAGAACACCTTTAGGTGTTTGTCTAAAGAACAGTATAAGTCCTTTGAAGAGGCCAGATATATTATTGGCACTGAATAATAGCAGTCCTTTGCGATATTGCAAAAAGTGTGTAGTTATTGCAGTCATCTTGTTCAGAAATGCCCTTCTGCCCATTCCCATTTTGAGGAGGAACTTCTTCTCTAAGCTCATTGCTGATGTATCTATAAATCAAGGATTTCCAAAGTCAGTCCTGGAGGCCCGGCATCCTGCATGTTTTAGTTCTCTTCCTGGTGGCAGTAACAACTTTTCAGTTTGTCAATGTTCTTAGACCTTCTTATGAGCCATCATTTGATCCAGGTGTGTTAAACCAGGGAGAGAACTAAAACATGCAGGATGCCCGGCCTCGAGGACCCACTTTGGGGAAAAAAGATGACTCCTATAAATTGACAAAATGTCAATTTATAGGAGTCATCTTTTTTCTACCAAGCACAAAATCTCCAACATAATGGCCATTATAGACATGGTCAAATTTGCTGAGTTTCAGTTGATTAAATGTATGCTATTTTAGCAGCTTCAATGTGGTGCTTTCCTTGAATCACCAGGAGTGTACTTTGTTTTGACAAACATTTTTCAAGTTAGTCTATACTTTATTTTTTACTCAATAATGATGGTGTGAATCTGTTGTATGATTGCTCACTTGAGGTTGGATTAAATAATTTGAGAAAGTAGTAATGATTAGCTCATTCACATGCTTAAACAACAGAATTGGCAGATGGTGCTCTTTCTTTTTTACCATTTTGCTATGAGATCTAGTTGTTCTACGTCTTATGTTATTTTCAGTAAATCTTGGTGCTTATCTTGTATTTTGCAGGTTATGAGCCATTTCAGTTGTTGTTTGCCCTCCTGAGGGCAATTGGGAGCAGCTTGCAGAGAGGAAAAGAAAGCACAGGTGTCCTCCTTTGTGTATGGCATGAAGCAGCAGCACCTTTATTTCTTCAACAAAGAAAGTAATTGAAAAACAAAACTGTGTAAAGGATTAATTAGCTTCTGTTTCTTTTGATCTCTTTCTTTCCTGATGCAGTACAAGAGCAATCAGGGTGAATATTTAATGCGCATACAAAGATTGGATATCTTTTGTTTTTTTCTGCCTTGAACTAAAGTTGTGCCTCAGATGAAGCAGCCCAATTAAGGGCAGGATGGTGTGGGACCTTGTTCTGCCTTCCCTCAGTGCTGCCACTGAATAAGCCGAGCATGCACTGTAACTGCCGATCCTGCTTGAGAAAATCAATATTAAGAGTTGGGAAGTTTGGGATTTGAAGCAAAAGCAAACGCAAGAGGAGGAGCATGGGGGATGAAATGATACAGTGGCACAGTCAGGCCATGAGACCTCGAGCAGAGAAGCGAAGGGGGATCAAACTCAGGAGGGAAAGGAGTGTGGCGGGTTGGTGCGGCGATACCAGAGATGGCCTCCACATGCCCCAGTGGCCTACTAGAGGAATTCAATACAGGCATTGACAAAAGAAGGCATCCATTGTGGAGGAACCAGCCCCCTTTGGGAAGCTGGTCCATTTCCTTATTAATTGTGCTCTCATTAAAATAAAAGGAAGCAGAGAGGGAGAAATGGATAGCCCAAGAGTAATGGTAGATGTTCGGTGTTGGCCTTGCTGCTTGGAAAGATGCCAAGGTCTAGAACGATTGCGCTTCTTCTCGCCGGATGCTCTGTAGTTTGTGTTGTTTTTTTTTTTTGTGCCACACAAACACATGCAACCGAAGACTCATGCACTCCCTTCATTTATCTTCCTCTTCTCAAACCCTCCCACACACAGAAAGAAACACTCCAATCCTCTGCGGATGTATAGCATCAGAGCTCAGACGGGGTCAAAGCTTGGACTCAGTCTCGCACCACAGCTATTAACAGTGGAGAGAGTCATCACTTTGGGTCACGGATCACAGATATCCAGACCAGACATGCGTCTGGATGTAACCTCTGACCCTCTTTAAGCCCACTTCTGGTTGATAGTAAGAAAACTCGAATATCATTGTTGTTTTAGCTGCAATCAGAAGTAAGACTCAGGACAGAGCTCAAGAGCTAGCTATTATTTGCTTTATCATCCATTTTTTTAAGTGGATTTAAAAAATATATATATATATATTGTGTCAGATTGATTAAATTCTCACTAAGAAAGAAATATGGGTCAAATTATCAAAGTTTGAAAAAGTTACTGTTCAGACCAGCAAAATCTACTAAAGTGATCTAATCAACAAGATGCAGGCATGTTTTCTGTAGATTTATGGAGCATGTATTACCCTAACCCCTCCCCCACTTGTTGTTGCATCATACCGTTCAGCTTGCCGTCCTTTCTTCTCACTATTTAAATATACATTTATTTGGGCATTATTTCTCATTGTACTTTGAAAACTAATTTATAAACATGATTAATAAATAATATCCTTCAATGTATTTCCTTTAAATTCATGGATATTATCCTTTGTGGTCATCACCTCATCACAGTAATGCTTCTCCTTGCCGTTCATTGTTTCCGTCTCCAAGTATTTTTCTCAGTTCCAGCAGGTGTTTGCTAATGGCTGCTACCGCTAGTCTGATGGAGTTGTGTGGGTGAGTGGGATGCTCTGTGGGTCAGCAGCTCAGCTGAGGATTGAAGGCAGAGCTTTAGGTAAAGAGGCGGTGCTTTGTATGAGCAGGTGTTGAGGTACCCTTAAATAGTTGCCATGGGAGATGTAAGGATTTTTTAAACAAGCATAACTGAGTCAAAGCAACACCCCAGGTATGTGTTTGATGAAGGAATAACATTATGACATGATGTAAAGCTAAAAAAAGTTGATTTTGTAGACTATCCCCAACCCTTTTAAATGAAATAGGAGCTCCTTATAGGGCTCCAATAGTTAAAAAGTTCTAACCAATGACAATTATTACTTTATTTCCGTCTTTGTTTTCTTCCTCTTCACCGTTTCTCAATCCTGAAAAAGATGTTGTAAACCCACAAACACATTTGCAACCATTTGTTTTAGAGCAGCTTGTTACCAGCTTTGTTTATCTGTAATAGCTCCTTAGCAGCAGGACTCGTTCGGCGCTGTCGTAAATATGCTGCTCTCTGACTGTAGACGGGCATTGGAATGCAGAATACCATATCAGAGATGTATTCTTTGGGAAGGTTCGGGAAGAGGGCAGGAGCCGTAACCTCTCCCAGACGACTCCCTGTCGTCGGGAAGCCTACAAAAGACCGACTGTGTCAAATGAGAAAAATTGCAGGTGCACATTCCCCAGCAGTGCACTCCCACTCTCCACACATATATTATCTCATACTCACACGCCTTCTTCCTGATCACTGCCCCCTCATTTGTTGGCGGAAAGAGGTGGCGGCGGTGCGGTGGAGAGGGCTAAACGGGGGGTGGGGATCCTCTTTCACTGTGATAATAGAGTCCTTTCTCCTCCACGAGATGGACCTGGGAGAGGGCTGAAATGAGAGACGCAGAGTGAGCGATGTCACTCCACAGCAGGCAGCGGCATCGTGCAATATGGCATGCCGCTTTTTATGGGCCCTCTGCAGATGTTTCTCAGCTGCACGTTGGCTCTGGGAACACAATGGAGGGTATTTAGTGGTGAGGATCACAGAGACCACCCCTATAACTGACTGCTTATGATTTAAATCCTAATCTCCCCACTGACACATATCTCATAAGAGAAAAACTTATGAGGCTGGGCGGACCTTTTAATCGCCTGCAAATTTGGTTCAAGTTTCAACATGTTTTTTTCTTAAAGCTTTAGAATTTTTTGATTTGTTTTTACTCATGTTATTTATGTAGTAAAGCAATATTTGGTAAACTGGGAAAAATATACAAGTTTTAATCATTCAGTTAAAAAAACCCCCAACAAAACAACTCAATTATCGAGCTCATCTTGTTGTGAGCTTCAAAATATTTCTTCCCATTCATATTAACAGTTATGATCCAAACAGTCCATCCTCTGTTTCATCCACACAGATTAACAAGGTTATGTCTAAGTATCTATTTAATGTAAACTTGGGAAATATTTACTCACAATATGCTGCTTTGATCAGGTGGAAGTACTGGACTGATATGTCGCAAAATAACAGCCTAAGTGGAACGAAAAAAAACTTGGAAACCTTCAGAAAGCCTGGAAAACTTTTGATCAAGATAACTTCAAAAGCCTGGAGGAAAATGTGGCTCCTTGTAATCAAAGTATATGTTAATAAGGGCTGTTCTTAAAATTTCTGCACAGCACTTTAAAGGAAAGGGAGTGTTGGGCATGAAATGATGCATTCAAAGTATTTCCTTCATTTTTTTATTATTTTTTTTTTTTACATAAGAGTGAAAAGGAATGAGAGAAGCAGAGGACTCATTTAGGAAGACCTGGGAGCCCAAGGCTGGAACCAGTTTAGCTTCCCAACCCGCTCTTTTTTCTAATGCATAGTAAAATTACAACAAGCTAAATTACACATCAACTTCATAATCTTTTTGATTTATTCCACAAAGACATTTTTCTCAAGAATATTACTTTATCCTTTCTGAAGTGATCTTTCCTAAAGAATGGCACTATTTTTACACCATCACAAAATTAGGAGCAGAATGTTGAGTAACTATGCCAGATATTTGTATGGTGACATTTTGGAGTTAATAAAATAAATGAAAAATCACAGAGGATTTGTGGAGGTTGTGCATAAAATGTTTGCTAAATGTATTTGTTGGATCCACAAAACCTCACTGAAAAGCAGCACAACCCCTTAAATCAAAAAGAAACACCAAATTAGGTCAATAGAACCTGACATCATCAATCATCTAAATTAATGTTTCAGATTTTTTCTTTTTTTTTTAGAAGACGGATGTGAGAAATAACCAGATTTGACAGGAGTGAAAGATGCAAGTGCATCTTTCTGAGAACAGCTGTGATTAGATGCAGTTTTTCACTAGATGCATTCCTTTTTAAATATTCATTTATATAAATGGCAAAACGTTCAGAAGGAAAACAAAATGCGATCTTCTTCTTCTGCTGCCATTTCTGCTGTGGAACCACACTATTTTTGTCAGTTGTGACTCCCGGTGATTGGAAGGAGAAGTGCAGTGTGGCAAAACAAAACTAAAGCCTGACGTTGAAGAACATCAAGAGTCCAGCATTGCTAATTGGTCACCTGGGTTCAAAATATGGCTGTCAATGTGCATTATTCTTATTCATCACATGGTAAATCCAGTAATTTTGGATAATTTTAATATTTTTTTCCCCACAGTTTTGACATTTTATCTTCGATTTTATTTCACATTGAAATAAGTTTTAAAAACCCTCAAATGTATTTTCCAATCTTTAGCAGGTATGAAGTCCCATCATTTAACTTTTTGTTGTCCCTATCCCAGAAAATCTGGATGCTTTCAATTTGAATGCAGGTTTTTAATGACACTCTTGGAGGCCTGGTGGTGCATTAAGATTCAAATTAAATCAGCTAAAAAGCCTTACTACCAACAACTCTAATTTTGCCAGGTTTATCTGACCAGATTGATGACTTTGGGATTAACTCAAAATCTTGAACTGGCATCTGGTTGGATACGTAACATCTGTTTCTCTCATTGAATAATAAAGTCAAAATAAACAATCTGAGATCTGGAGTGGCAGCCTTCCTCCCTGCTATGGCAGCTAAGCTCCACATCTGCTCAACTTGAGCAGTACATGCCTCGCTCCGCCCCACTCGCCACATTTGCTACTGCTGCAATTTTTTTCTGCTTGCTGTCAGAAGCCCAACGTGCCACATGTAAAGGGTTGCCGCCAGTTGACTTAATGCCTTATAACCACGTAACCACATACATGTTCCTTCATACATATTCCGTGCTCCTTATTTCTGCACAATGAGCTCATGTCTGATACCCGTCATCCTGAATGCACAAGAAAAAAACTCATCAAAGGAGATCATCATGGCCATGTGTCTTGGATGCAGCGTAGCCACCCAGGCTAATTTCTGCAGCAATGTCTTCATTGCATACATGTGGAATGGGATTGCTTCATGCTCTGTGGGTGGTGGAAGGGAATCACATTTTAGCATCCACCTCCAGGACTCGATGTTTTGGATTTTTTTTCCTGCTTTTTGGTATTATATTTTTGTCTTTATTTTTTTCTCACCTCATTAGCTCTTTTTTTATTCACCAGCCGTCTTTAACAACAGTCACCCACACGTTTTCTTGTCATCTCATTTTTGTCTTCTGCTACAGCACACCAGTGCTAGGCATCTACCTTCATGCCTAGCACAGCGTCGCACAATAAGCTCTCTGGGCTCTATGACCCCACAGAAAGAGCCTGTGTACGCTCCTTCTGGGCACACAGCTGAAGAATAGAAGGACACAAGATTAAATCAGTGCAGGGGGGAGGTTTTGATTTTAAAAACTTCCAGCCTTGACGTCATCTTCTGTATGCATTTGCAACAACAACAATATTCCTGTGAGGAAAGCGTGCGGCGGCGGCTGATGTGTCGCACTTGCACACGGAGATGAGCATGTCGGAATTAACAAATGACAAGGGAGATAAACCAAAGAAGCCAGCTGTTATTAAGTACAGCCTTTAATCTGCTCTTGCCATCCAGTGGATCAAATTTCACCAGCCGCTGGAGTCTTACAGAATATAGGGCACCCAGCCCCCCTCCACCCTCTCTTGCTTCAGCTCACTCTCATCCTGCATCTTTACTCACTCAGATACCTTTAAAATCTACCTTCCTTTGCTCTAAAATGCAGGCGTAAATCATACACTTTGTGCTCTACTACACTTTTTAGTGAAGGAGGATTAACTTGCACACATGTAATGATGTTACAACCACACACTTCAATATATTTTTTGCAGATTTTATGTGATGGACCAAAACAAAGTGCAACATAATGGTGAAGTGGTTGAGAAATTGTATAAACATGTTTTCTTTATAAATAGAGCTTTTTGGGTTTTCATCCAAAACACTACTTCATCCAAAACTGCACACAACCCTGAACACACCGTCCCCAAGACGAGATGTGTTGGTGGCAGCATCATGATATGGGGCTTGTTTTTCTTCAGCAGAGACTGTGAATTTGCATAGAGCTGACAGGAGAATGGGCGCGGCTAAATACAGGGCAGTATAGGAATAAAACCTGTTGGTGACTATAAAAGTCGTTGGTCTCGGGGTGGAGGTTGACCTTGCAATACGTCAACAACATAAGGCTAGAACTACAATGAAAAGATTTAGATTATACCATTGACCTAGTCAAAGTACATGCCTTAATTCAGTCAAGAACTTGGTCAAGACTTGCAGCTGCATATGCAGCAAAAAGTGATTCTACCAAGTGGGATGTGAATACAAATGCATATGCCACACAATTCTGATTTTCAGATTTTAAACATAAAACGCCAATATATTACAGTTGTAATGTGACAAATTTAAGAATTATGAATATTTTTTTGTTCTTACGTGGGGACAGAAAACTTGCATTAAATTCCTCTATGCGTCTGAAAGTATTAGTAATCCTTAAAGAACATAGTGCTGCACTGTGGACTGTATGTAGAAGAAAAGCATGAATTTCCCCCCCAACCTTTTGTAATATAAAAATTACTCCAGTGGCACTAATATTGGGTAAAAACGTGTCTGACTCTAACTGAAAAATATAACAGCCTTTAGAATATGCATGGAATTACAATTTTAATTGTCTCCTTTATATATCTTGTTCTTTATTATGCATGTCAACACTACAGCACTGAGTTTTAATTGGTATTAATTCATGCTTTTTGCCCTCAGATATTATGTTGCCAAAAAGATAAAAAATAAAAAATTGCACTTTCAGGAGAATTGGCTTTGGTCTATTTCTGAATGTACTCTTCCACGGGAAACAAATCAGTGCGGCGCAATGCAAAAAGCCGGAGTGTTCATACCAGGCAACTTTTGATTAAACAGAATGCAAATAAGTTCACACAAGATGCTGTGACAGAAGGAGAGCATCGATTTTCTGTTCCCGGACACAAATGGGGGAAAATTGAAGGATCCTTTCTTCCAAACACCACAAATTTCCAAGTAGGTCCAAATATTTCATACTGCCTTTAAAAAGGATTTAATCAGCAAACAATATAGTCTGTCATTCTGATGCTTCTGCCACATTTTCCTTTTATATATAAATATTTATCAATTTGCAACAAACAAATCACAGACTGCTGTGCGTGGTGTTTCTTCTTGTCCGCTGATTTGATTTAAGTTGGATTAAATGATTGCTTTTTCTTTTTTTTTTCATTACCATCTCAACATTAAACAGACACAAATCAGCTTTATCCAAAAGCAAGAAGTCATTAAGGGGTTTTTGTTGTGACAGCTGGTACGGGGCAGGAGGAGGTGGGCACTAACCTGGTGGCCAGTGTGTTGGAGTTCAGCTCCATTTACGCTCCGCATTTTGCTCTATTAATACATCCATAATAAGTCGAGTCGGATCCATTCAGATGGTGATATTGCCTGGTTTCCATTTCATTACAAGAGAACACATTTTCTAAGTATTCTGTCATCAGCCCAGGCTATATTTTATGTGAAAGGACCTTCGACAAACCTGCAGGTTGCTATGTGAATGAAAGAAGCCCGGTGAGGTGTTAAAATGAATGGCGCTTCCTGAGGTGTAACATAAAGGTAAATGGTCCTTTTTTTTAGCAAGCAACTCCAGCAAATCAGTCAATTAATGCACTCAAAGGACTTTTTTTATTTATTCATTTTGTAAACAAAAACTACTCATATTAACCCTTTTTTGCTGTGGATTTATGCTCTTAACAGGTACAAAAATTGAAATCTTCACAAAGATGTGTTGAGCTACAAAATACTCTAGCATCTACCTGCACGCCCTCTGTCAATTAGTTGAGATTTTAACTAGCTGTTGGACACAATTTAAGGAAATTTTTTTTTTCAAGTTTACTTGATAGCTGAATTAAAAAAAAACACATAAGTATGTGAACTTAAACAGGGAACTTGCTTATTTTGACAAGAGGGTTATAGCTAATGTTAATTTAAGGATCCATGCTCTCAGCAACATGTTTTCATCAAAGTGATACTGTAGGTTTGAAATGATCCAGTATATTCTATAAATGTTGTAATCTGCTGGCAGACAAGTTTTAGTGGCATTACGCCCCTTAGTGGGCTGGAGTGTTTCCATCAGTGTCACCGACGTGCCAGAAATGAAACGTGGCTTAAAGTGTTTATTTTTGAACCCAGAAATTCATTTTCTGTAATTAATTAAACAAAAACAATCTGGTCTTTGTCAGTTTCTGGTGGTACTTAAATCTAACCACAAGTGTACAAAACCACACAATCCACATAAGGAGATCAAAGGAATATGCACTGGCTAATTGGGTTAAGTAAATAGTTTTAAAGGGACAGTACATGTCCCTGGATAATATTTTTGTCTTTAAAAATTGAACCATCATTTCAATTCTTCTTTATATTTACTATCTTTTTTGGTTTTTATGTTTTGATACAGTTAATTGCAACAAAAAGCAAAAACAGAAGAAACGTTTAAGGGGACAGATATTTGTACACTGGTAGGTCACAATTCTCGTTTTCTTTTCTTTTCTTTTCCCTGCCTCGTCTGAACCTCCTTTCCCTGAAATCTCCATATTACCATGGCTGCACTGAAGTTTACCTCAGTTCACTTTGCTAAACTTAACCGAGCTCTTGCCTCTGGTATGCTGCGAGGCAATTCCATCAGGTAATGTGGAGTCAAAGAAGAGTAAGGAAAAGACCTCTTTCCTCTCACACAAGACAAAATTTCAGCCTGTTGTTTCTTCTCTTTGACCTCAATTACTACCGGGGCATGTGTTACTGAAGGGCCATGTTGAATCATGTCTGCTCTGGGAGCCATGTTTGTAGGTCTTTGTGTGCAGTTGTGTACCTCCCCTGACTGTGTGGAGGGGACTGTGTTAGCTTAAGCCCGAGGAGGCTCTGTACAGTAGGTGGGGGCCAAGGTGCATTAGTCTTGGCTGAGATGTTCCCTCGAGTGATGCCAAACATGTGGGTCGGTGGTTTGCAGGAGCGGAGGGAGACAGAGCTAGAAAAAAAGGATAAGGCAATGAAAGGAGGGAGAACAGTAAAACGATGTCAGACATGATTGGAGCTGAACAAAGCTCTATTCGCTGTCATGAGCCGCTGGCGCAGCACTTGCCTGCTGCACACATTCAGCTCTGGCTTGGACCTCCTGGCAGAGCAGCGCTTTGCTTATAGCACATTCTCTACGGCTTGATTACACGTGGCTAAGTGAAATGGGAAATGATCCAAATCTCACTTTGATTAGAGCTAAAAACAGAAAAGACATTAAGACTCCAGATAAATAAGATTCACACATGAGATTAATGTTGAACATATTTGTTTTTATTTTTTGTGTAGGTTACACATTGCCTTTGGATCAGACCTATTTCTGTTTTCAATGTTACCACCTTTCTTACGACAAAATTCAGTTAATGTTATTGGGATCACAAAGTGATGGATTTTTTTGGAAAAGAGCAGGTTGACATGACTTTTAAATTTTTTTTCTATGCAAAGAAAATCTGAAGTGCAACTTTTCATGTATAGCATCTGTGCACATGGGTTTTTAGGTCTTGCCACATGTTCTCAATTCGGTGTAGATCTGGACTTTCAGAAGACCTGCTGTAAGCCGTAGCTGTACTGGACAATGTAGCTTGGAAAAACACATTGCAATGTGACCCAACTTGTTCTAACCTAACGATATAATGTAGTTCACATGAGGATTTTTAACATTAGATCTTCATGAAAGCGCCCTTTTTTTTCTTGTTATTTGCACTTGAGAAATTAAAGTGGTGATTAGTTCAATTGAAGTGACTCCTAGATGAAGAGATGCTTCACCCCTTCTTTTGGAGTACGTGAAAGAATCTGTAAGGAGTGATTGAAATGCACTTGTTTTTCTACTTGATCATATGCAACATTTAGATATCTGCCAGATTAAAGTGCATCACAGAAGGATATGTAAATTGATGTGGTTTGCATGTTCTCCATCTATAGGAACTAATTTATTGCATCTCTGTTATTAACTTTAACTATGCTGACACATGGTAGCAGCAGGGAAGGAAAGGTAATATTCTGCCTCCATGTAATGACTACTATCTTGTGGATGGATGTTGCATATGGTTTACCCTAAAAATCATATTAAAAAAAACACCTCTCACCACAAGGAGCCTGATATTTCTAGGTGCAGTAGTTTATTACACCAGCACTGCTTCTGCATCTCCCTGTGCTAATTTGTTAACACTGACGAGCTCATTCCCTCCAGGCGCCATGGGCAGTTTGACTGACACTTTGAAACTCGCACTTGTACATTTTTCCGCCCTGCAGTAACCCACCATCCGTCTTCTCTCTCCTTTTCCCCTGGAATTTGCAAGCGCAAGTTCCTTGTTGGCAATTAATGCGTTCGGATGCGTGTCGGCAAATGGAAGTTGAAACAAAACAAATGGCCCGATTTGGCCGCTGCGTTAACGGATGTCTAAATCCTGTCAAATTGAGAAATGTTGATTGTTCTCAGCAGCATCGTTGGTCAAAAGTGTCAAAAGCCAACAAGGATGTTTGAAATGTCCGCCATGTGGGAATTCACCATGTTACACCTGTATCTATGAAACGGATATCTTTGGTGTTATTTCTCAAGCTTCCAGCCTTGTTTCCTGGGAGTTATTTGACCATCCTTTGAGTGGGAGGTGAAAATAATTTGCCGCTTTTAAGTCTTAGTCTTCACATGCCAAAAAAAAAAGGATTTTTTCGCGTTGATGTTTTTCTCCTGAAACACTAAATCGGCAGACTTTGACAGTTTCTAGATAATTTTACATTCTTAAAGAACAAACAAAAAAAACAGAGGGAGCCATGAAGATTTGCCTGCCTTAAGCCATGTGTAAACATAATTTATTTGAGAACAATTTGACTGATCTGCATCTCACCTCAAGATAAATAATCCCTCATGTATTATTGAAAGAGAGCTCTTGCTTGTTGCACAGTAGTCTTTTCAAGAAACTTCTTCCTATCCTCCTACACCTACTAGTTTGTCATTTGTTGCAAACTAAGAAGTTGGTGTGACAGACTGCCATTGGTCTAATCAAATAACCGCTCCCAGATTCATGTGCTAATTAATCACATCTCTGGGGGCTGGACCCATCCGGCATTGCTCTGAGGAAAACGAGACATTTGATCTGTTGAATCAGATCCTTTGCAGCCCCCTCCTCCCCTGTTCCATCTATCTTCCATTAATATGATGAAGTCAGAGTTCATTTGAATGCAACCATCCCTCTTCCAACATACATTCAGGGTTTATATTGTCTCCATAAGAGATATTTGAAAATAAGCACCTAATACATTTTTTGAAAAATCGCTACACTCTTTTCTTTGCACTAAAACTATTCAGCCGTTTAAGGAACATCTTATTGCGTTTTATAACTGCAGAATCATGGCAATGGTAATAATAATATTAATAGAATTCTAAGTGTATGATGCTATCAAAAGGTGGAATATACTGGGGAATGTCTTCAAATGTGACGTGTTTGAAGCAGAAAAAATTGTAAAGTGATTTGATCAGAGCATCTTTTAAACTGTATCTGTGTTCCTGGCCTAAAATGGCGAGCATCTTATAAAAGTTAAGGCCCCAACATAGTTGGTGTGAATTGCCAAAGTCGATTCTGATTGATAAAAATTGTGTTCATAGAGAGGCATCCACCTGCCAAACTCGACACCAGACAAGGGTTGAACTTTTTCGACAGAGCTCTGGGCAAAGTGTTGTCTGATTGGTCAGAAGTTCGTTGACGCCATTTATGCAGAAATGTGCTTTTGCCATCAATGTTCTCTTGAACTAATATACTCTGGTTTTTCTATCTCCGGGACACATAAGTACTTTGAGAAAGGTTTATCTGACACAATGAGGAATCATGTGCATTTATTTGTATTTAAAAACGCCTATTAAAATAAATATGAAATGAATAATAACTCCTCATCGTCGGTCACGGAGGAGTCTGTCTGCAGAAAAGTGTGGCTCCCTCTCAATGAGCATTTCACAAAAGCAAAACTGAGGATGCAGGGAAAGGGAGGAAAACCCTACAGGTCGTGTGAGGTTGTGCCCCCCAGATGTTTTGCGTTAATGTATGAAAGTTGTGTGCAAATATGAATGTGCAAAACCATGTGACTGCGTGTCGATTGTTTAATGCTGGGTCTAATGAACAGTTGTCAGAAAGGTCCAGACATTTACAGGACTTGCTGCTAATACCTCAGCACACTTTGCAGGCATTCCTGTGGTCTTTCATACCATCTGCCTGCCTATCCTCACCATCATTTATCATTTTAGGGAGACATATTAATCATCAGATGCCAATAAAGGACAAGTCCATTCCTGACTGAAATCAGTCTCGAAACCTTTGATTGAGTCTTTCCTATCTAAAATGATGCATCTCTCCTTAGACGCTGCCTCATTTCCCAAAAAGCAGGTTATGCAGCAGATTTTGGCTCATTCAACAGAGTTCAGTGTATTGTGAGCAAGAGTCGACCTTAACAGCTCCACCCTGACATGTTTTCACCAGAGATGAAAAAGAAGCCAGCCCCCAAAGGCCACTGTTTTGTTCCCAGTGATGACTTTTAAATGTCATATCCCGCTCTGTCTGCGTTTTAGAGCCTTTTGGTTCAAGGAAAAGAAAAAAAAATCTGTCACCAAAGCAAGAATGAACATCTTAAGTGAAAAATTTCCTCTTTCTTATTTTTCAATTACCATTAGCAAGCACGCAATAAGTGCATCAAAGAATTTCTCCTTAGAGTTATTGTTGCGGCTCTGCGGGGGAGCGACATTTTCCAAATGACCATTTTTCTCTCTGACCTTTCTGTTGCCCTTTTTGGTGAGTAATTGCGTATTTGTGAAATAATCATTAGCGAGTTACGTCACAAGCAGGCGTCACAATAAAAAATACTTTTTGGTGCTTTAGGAGTGGTGGACGACTCCATCATAACGACTTCGGTTTGCTTTACTGAATCTCCTACCCCTTTTCTTTCCATTTTCAGCCATGCACTTGTCAAAAGAATTATCCAGGGAGAATCTGCCGTGCTAAAAGGAGATACGGGCTGCATATAAATACAGCTCTAAAGTTTTCGCAGCTGAGGAAAAAAATAGATGGAACACACAGGCTCAGATAAGGCTTTCCACAAGGCCGATTTCGATTTTCAGTGGATGGGACAATGATGTGTGCAGGAATACAGCAATGCAGAGACTGTGTGTGAGAGAAGGGGGCAGGATGCTGGCTGTGCTACCTGGGCAATATGAGCCCTATCAATCACCGCCCTCCAGACACAGATGTAATTAAACTTACAGTTGTTGACTATCTGGGTAATTTGAGCCATCACTGGCAAGCTTTTACCCACTTGCATTAGAGGATTGCCAGTGCCTGTATCAACAGCATTGTGTTCGCTGATGTTTTTTTAATGTGTTTTGGGAATATTAGCATCAATTGCAGGGATTTTGGAGAGAGATCTAAAGTTGTTCCATGTGAACTTGTCCTACAATGTAATATAAAGTTACAGCATTAAGCTTTTTTTTATTGAAAACAAACAAGAAGTCAGTGTAGATGAGTGATTTCTTGAGTCCCTATGCTAGATTATAACACAACCAAACTAACTTAAGGTGCTCTTAAGTCAGTTTGACTTAAATAACTTTTTAACACCAACCATGAGATTAACAAAGGCCTAGTGGGTGAAAACATAACATTAATTAAGCACAATAGGGAAACATTCAAGACACTTTCCAGTTGTGGTCAACGTCTCATTATGTTGACCATAAAATAAAAAATGCAAAAGCAAAAGATCTCAATTTCAGAACACAGAACACCTGGCATAATACTGATGTTACAGGGGGCAGGTAGTGCTATTTGGCCACTGTGCAATGGAAAAACCAAACACATCATATTTGCAAAACTGCCAAGGATGGTAGTGAGAAAGCTGGTGATTTGGGTGTAACCTGAAGCCTTGAAAATCATTGAAATGATTAGAAACTTCTGTTAACTCTATACAATTCTACAGTTAAATATGCGACTGTCCAGCAGATGATACTTGGCTGAAAGTGGCTCATCAGTAGGGCAATATTTCTAGAGATGTAAAACAACTTTGACAAAAAACCCAAAGTCCAGGCCTAAACCTGACTTAAATCTTGTGGTGGAACCTTTAGAGACTTGTGAAGAAACAAATGACTTTTGGTATCAAGGAACTGATGCAATGATCTAAAGAACAGTGAACTCAAAGTTAACTCCACAAGGGGCTATAAGGGACAAAGTCATTTACGACATAAACTCTAGAAATGATTCTGTGTAATAGTTTATCAAATATGTTTTTAACTCTCTTTTTCATAAACACAGTCTTGATTCTGTTGTATATTTGGCCCAGCTTTACAGATTTGTAGAACATGTTATGGTCCTAAAATCTCTCACTTTCACATTCTGTTCACTGGCTGGTAGTTTTTTATGTAGATCCCGTTTTGGCTTCTATTTGTTCACTTTCCTCTCTTTTTTTAAAACATTGTACACTGATAAAACATGCCAAAATATGATAAACCCTACAATTATGAACAGAGGAGTTTCTATAAATTATAATTTTCTTTACGTAAGCTATTTAATGTATACATATTTTTGTTTTTCTTTCTTGCTGTCATTTAAAGAGCAAACGCAAATACGCAAGGATCAAAAACAATTTGTTTTAATCAAACTAAATTACGCACCTTTCTGTTTCCTAAGTGCACCTGCCTGAGTCAACCTGTGTTTTCTCCCCTTTTCTTGTGCTGTTATTTGTTTCAGCAAACTTTGGTTTGATTCACACCAGTGCTGTTTAGGAGGCGGAATAAATCTTCCCACTAAGAGGAAGATAATTGGTAGCTTTCATCCCTGCATTGGAAATAATTATTCCAATCTGTGATGTTTCAATAGCAAGTGCGCTTTAGTGTGTTGGGGTTTGAATGATTTATGAGACAAAATGAAATGACACGATAATGACGGTCCTCTCCTGTCGCTTCACCTCATTGCGTCTCTTTGTGTTTGCTGCGTTTATTTGTAGGGAAATATAAAGAGCAGTACCTGGCTGACTTTTATTGCTGCAGATTGTGTGCCTTGCTGTTCTTGTGTTATGCACATAAGGTTGCTTTTTTTTTTTTTTTTTTTACGCCTATCCATCATGCAATGCGATCAGGAAGGCTTAAGAACAAAGAGTGCTGCAACAGATGGTCTGTTCCCCCTGCAGAGCCTTGATCTCAGCATCCTCAAGTTGGTGTGATTTGTATGCCAAGAGTCAGGTTGACATTGTTGCACTAAGAGATTTCAAGAAGTATAATTAGACATAACTAGCCACTGGAACTTGAACAAAGCCTTAGTACCAATAATAGAAAAAAAGTTGACACAAAAAGAAAGATGCGCTGAGAGCTGACACAATGCCGGACAAACCTGCAAGAAGAAAATTATCATTATATCACAGTTTCAAGATGAATTTCCCAAAAATAAAAAAAAGTAAAAAAAAATCCATCACCTAAATCCCAGACATACAATAAGGTGATCATATGAGTGAGAAAAATGATAGAAGTAATGATAGAAAATTGCATGCTTCACCCTTTTCAGGTGGATTGGGTTGTTACTTGAGTGCTTGAGACGCAAAAAAATAATAGAAAGAAGTAAGAAATGCTGTCAGTGTGTTTTTTTTTTTTTTTTAATGAAGCCTGCCTTTACAGTCATCATCTATTGCAATGTGCAAGACATTTGAGTCTGTTCCTTTGGTAAATAATTAGCCAGCAGCATCTGTTTGGTTGTGACTTCTGGGCTTTCAAAGATGTTCCACCTTCCACTTTTGAAAATGGAAATTCAGTGGCCTGATGACCACAATGATACACATCGAAAGAAAATTACATTTTGTACTGTTTGCTAAGAATAGACTGTCATTGTATCTACTCAACACCTCAAACAAATTATACTCTGGTGCTTTTTTTCTCTCGTTCAGTACATGGGCTGGTATGAAACTCTGATGGCAAACTAACCATTAATAGGGAGAGATGAAAGCGACTAGCATTTTCTCCATATGTACAGAGCACATTGTAATGCAGGAAACTGAAAAAATAAATGTTTTCCTTTCCCATAACAAAGACACATCATGTATATTGACCAGCTTACTGCAGGCTGGTTTGGAGCAGATAGCCTAAGGAAGTATCAGACCAATGGGGTTGGGACTCTTTTATTATCTCAAATTTGATTACATTTTTTGATTAAAAAAAATTATTCATGCTGGTTTCTGCTGGTTTGCAAAGGATCCTCGTGATCTGCTTCAGTCTGCATGATGATAAATGAGACTTTAAAGCGTCACATTTACTAAGTTTTAAATATTAATCCATGGTTATATCATAAGAAACTTTAGCGCTTTTTAAATTGGAGCTTTTTAAATTCTTAGTATGTTAAGAATGTATTCTTAGTCTACACTGATCATACTCATCCATGCAATATTTACTTCTAGATCCTTTAGGACTATGTGGAAAAAAAAATTCACATTTAAAGCCTGACCTTTTTTTTTTCTCATCTTATGCATCAAAACTAAGATTAAAAATATAGCAAATAACACAACAGGCAGTATTTTCCCATACTGATCTTTGCAGTGATAGTAAAACGCCTTTATTTAAAAACAAAAGTTCATCCGTTTGTGTTTTTACATGAACCAATGAGCTGCTCTTCAGCATTTGCCCTCTAGGCCCTGTGAAAGTGCTGGAGTGAGTAACGTTTTCTTTGTTTATGTGGAGCACACTGCAGCCCTGTATGTATATCAATATATCTGTAAAGCGGATAACTGCAGGCTAGACAGCCAAGCAGACAGTGTGATCATTTGAGCAGCTAATATTAGCAGAATTACAACTAAAGGAAAATTACTAGTAAATTTAGAAGATATAATTTCTCTTTGTTTTGTGCTTAATCACTGCGCTGCATTATTTTAGCATCAGTGCGGATAACTTTTGTTTTGTTTTTTTGTTTTAAAGAAAAGCGATGAGCTAAAAGAAAATGTTTGTTTTAATATTTCCTTAAGAAACACTGTTGTATTTTTACTTAAGGTTAGATGGAATTACTATTGCCCTGCATCCTCCATTTACTTTTACGAAGTGGTAAAGAGAGAGTACCTCACCTTTCTGCAGACAGCCTCCAGTGTGGGCAACGACATTGTAAATTCCATCCAGAACTTTGGCAATTTTCATAGTCATTTAGTAACGTAATATATATAGTTTGCTGTTTGTATAAAAGCATTTAAACATTTTCAATTCAAAGATTTGTGTGAATCCCATGGTACTGTGGTATTAAGGTTATATTTCCTGACCCGTGAGCCTGGCAAACTTAATTTGGCCAGTTATGCAGCTGTATTAGTTGCTTTGTCTGCAGCGGGCCTGTTATTTTACCAACATGTCGTTGGCTCATTATAGGTCTTTACCCGTGTTTATTTCAAAATGCTGTTCTCATAAAACGAGAGAGGTCCTTAGATGGCCAAACCACATGCATCCATCACTGGAAAAAGGAAAAGTTGAGGTTGGGTGTTTAGACTTTCTCTCATTTGGATGTCATCTACTACTGACTTACAGGTGGGAAGTGGACAGTACTTCTCTGCTGTTACTCTAAAATTGCTGAAAATGATCCAGCCACATATTAAATTTGAATAGCTTTTAAATCTTTTTCAAACTTTTAAAATCTTAAAATCAGAACTTTCTACTTAGTTAGAAGAAAGCACAGATTGTAAGTATGTTTCTCTGTGTCACCAAGACAATCTACTCTCCTTTTTTTTCTGCCTCTCTCTGCTCCTTTTCTGTCTCGCTTGGCGTCATCTCGCAGTGCTTTACACATCCCAGAGACTTGTCTGGAAGGATGTTTATAAGCTCTTAAACTTACAAACTTCCCCGTACTGTCACTGAGACCAATGTTTATGGTTTCTGCTTGATTTTTAATATCTGGGTCTAAACACAGAAAGTCTCCAGCCTGTTGTGCACATGCTCATTGGTGTGGCAGCCTCGGCTTGCAGGCGTTCCTCAGCCTGCATGCTCTTGTATCTCAGAGCAACGGCAAAACAGTGACCCGCAGACGGCTGCCACTCATTCGAATAAATACATGGCTTCTTAGCCATTTATTTGTTCTTGGCCGTTAACATGAGCCTTTTTATAACAACTTGACTCCTATCTCTGACATGCGCCATATTTCGACCCTCTGCTTCCTGCCTGCGTGTGACCCCCTTAAAACACAATAAACCCAACGGATCTCATGTTTCCTCGATGCACAGTTTTCTGTGTTTCTCTCTCTAATCTCCCAGCTTAATGCCCAAATAATGAACTGTGTATTTTCTCACAGGAAAGCCAACAAACACTGCTTCTTTATGTGTGATCAGTGCTGGTCTTGTGCTCAGTCTTCTTTCCACAACTTCTGGCCTCTCGAGGGCCCCTGTGGTGTTGCTCATCCTCCTACTCCAAACAACTCGGGTCCTATCAGCCCACACTCTTGAGAGAAGGGTGGAGAACCTCTTTGCATATGTCTCGATGTCAAACCTTTTGATTGCAGGTCTTCCCATCTGTTCTTGTATTTATTTATTTATTTTTTCAGTTGAAATATGCATAATTTTATTCAGGTCTTCACAAACAAATACAGCCAACTCCAGGATGAAGCTGCTTTAGCTGTTTTCTTCTTCTTCTTTTTTTTAATGGAAATCTTCAACTTGCATCGACATAAAATGATGGCAAAAATGTTAAAATTTTTCTATTTGTTACTTTTTTGTTGTTTCCTGCAGCTTTCAGCAGAGCACCCATCCCGATGGCGGTGGTGAGAAGGGAGCTGTCCTGCGAGAGTTACCCCATCGAGCTGCGTTGCCCGGGCACCGACGTCATCATGATCGAGAGCGCCAACTACGGCCGCACAGACGACAAGATCTGCGACGCAGACCCCGCGCAGATGGAGAACACGCGGTGTTACCTTCCAGATGCCTACAAGATCATGTCTCAAAGGTAATTGCACAGGCAGATGAACTAAAGCGCTAAACGTGGGAATGAAGCTGTCGGCTAACTTGAACTCGTACCCACACTCGGTGTTGCTTGCTGATCATGGGATTAATGGTGACGAATGCTAATTTATGTCACTAAGTAGTGAAACTTTTATAAGGATAGTTTCTTAACACATTAAAGAACTAGATGTGAATAAATGTTTAGCAACAAACCACTACGGCTGTTATTTTGCTCTCACTAAGTGATTTGTCACTGATTGAGCAATAGCTAAACAGGAAAGTAAAACACTTTCTTTCTCTTGTATAAAAACACTAAAACAATGTATTGACACAAAGTAGAAGTAAGAAAAAGAGGGTTTAGAGTAAGCATGCATGTATGCACACATTCAATTTTATTGTGATATGACTAAAAGCAAACCAGGGTTCATTTTAAATCTGCACATCTCTGGTGTGAAAGCACCTTGACTTGTTTACTGCAAGAATTTGAACATATTAAGATATGTTTCCTTTGGTAAATATTCAGTATAAACTTGTAGCAGAGTCTTCAGGGATGATTTTCATAGTTTCTGTGAGTTTTTAAACTTACGGAGGCGCATTTAACAGACACACTCAAGGACAGCCGACTACAGCTTAAATTTATTCAGTCAAATACAAATTGCTTCTTTAAACTTTGAAAAACATTCTGATGGCAAATGTTTTTTTTCCTCTTTTTTCCAAGAAACTTGAAAGCTTTCGGGGAGTTATGGTGATGAGTCTGACATTTCTTGATTCTACGGGTCTGGCAGTAATCAGCCCTGGGCGTGGCTATTGAAACTAAACCCGGCTTTCTTAAAATGTGGTTTATCAAAGTAAATTTAACAGTATTCTCTCAAAGGGTTGTGTTGGTCTGGACAACATTTTTCCTTGGTAAATGGATAAATAAATATATTTACTGAGGTTGTCTTTTTCTAAATGTTCTGCCCGTAGATCGCGTGTGTGCTTACAATTAGTTATTTCATTTCGTAATGCTCCTGCTCTTTACTGTTTGCAGTAGAAATCAGGATAATAAACATGGTGATATTTGGAACTAATTCAGAACATGACCTTATGAGTGTGTGCGCACTTGTGCATAATTCGCTTCATGCTGCTCAATAATCAACTTGAGGGTCTTTTTATGTTAAAAAAAAATGGTTAAAGGAGACACAAAATAAGACCTGAAGTTTGCTAAATTTCAATTACAAAAAAAAAAATCTTATTTCTGAAAAGAATAGAGGCTGTTAGATAATTAGATAATTGCATACATTAATCCCATACCAGTATGGTTTTAAAGGGATTAATTTGTCGTAAGGGGCTGTAACAATTAATTCACACATTGTTATGTTATGTGTATTTATCTTTACTGTGTTTAACTTAAGTTGAAGTGATGCATAAAGAACTTAACAAAAACTTCACCACTGTTTATCTATTTTGGTCATCAATTAGTTTTCACACGTATCAATAATCGTTAGCAGTTGTTTGTCAAAGATAATTACACTCTTGAAGAGTTTTTGTGTCTCCAGGATTACAAACCCTTTGAGTAAAAAATAAAACACTGTGACACCCAAACCTATTTATCTGAATAGCTAGAGTAAGGCCTCACTGTGTGATGCCCTTTGCTGTGTAATTGATTGCTAACATTAGGGTAATACATGCACTTGTTTTGTAGTTTTAACTATGCTTGAATTTCAGAAAGTATTGCACTCCAGGGGGAGTACGGATTGAGTGTGCAGGGGCCATTTTGTTGACGTATGGCAGCATTAAGAGCAGAATGAAAGCACCATGCTGAGATCTTTCTAAGCATGGGGACTCATTCCTTTGAGGTCAAAGCACCCTTGAGCAATGCCAAGGGACAGGCTTTATCTAAATTGCTACTCTAAATTGACTGCTTCTAGCTCACTTTATTTCCAAAAGCCAAACATATGTCTGTTTTCTTTTTATTTCCAGAGCTTTAGTTCCACTTTTGACTTGTCCCTTTGAGAAAAATACAAATGGACTTTTCGGCTTTATCAAACAATTGCTCTTTGGTTTTTAGTTTGGTTCCATGGAGTTCAGATAATCACCCATGTGAAAAGCAGCGGATAGTTAAAAGAGGTAGTTTGAAACAAGTTGTCACATAATTGATGCACCCTGTCGCTCCCCCCTTTTCTCTCCTGACTGCCCACTCGCACTGAAAAATCCTGGCTGGAATGAATCAAAGGGTCCAAAGGGAACATAAAACACAGAGAAGAAGTCCGTCTTTTTCGCATTTCATTGCTAGCAGGGGCGTTTAAATGATGCTCAGAGATAAGTACAAGCCGATTCAGAGCCAGGGCACTTTTTCTTGGCGGAGGAAGTGACTAAGTGGATGAAGGGTGTGGGTGTTGTGAATTGAAAATGGATGAGGAAGACTAGTCGGGATCAGGTGAGGGGATTCGATGATATTTATAGCTCCGGTGACTCTGCTACGCATTAGCATGTGAAGGTTAGCACAACAAATGAGCGCCACCTCCTTCGACCTTTTCACAGTCGGGCTGTCAGGGCCGTTGCCAGGCATCTCGGCTCATTAAGGTCAAAGAACAGAAACAAGTCGTTTAAACAGGGAAAGTTATTTTTTTAAGATGAAAAATATTCAATAGGATAACTTCTCTTTCTACGTTCAACCTTGTTGCCAGTATTATCCTGAATCACTGTAATCTTCTCACATCGCCCCTGAATGTGTGCGGTGGCTGTAAAGAATACAAATAAACAGCAGAAATGGAAAAACAGAATTAGAAACACAGACTTCTACCTTTAGTGACTTTTCTCTTTGACATACTTAGAATGTGTTGGCTTGTTTTTGGTTAGAGTTAGTTCAATTAATCAACAATGTACAACAAACGTCAAAAAACATCAAAAATGTGTTTGCGGTATGTCTTACATAGGTAATTGCTATAGTGTGACTGATGATATGTGCAGTGAGTTTGATTAACTTTATATTAAAGTCTGTCTGGTAAATTAATTATTTCCTCATTTGCTTTTTCACTTAATTAACAAAAGCGAGGCTCCTTCAACTGTGATCCAACATACTTTCCATCAGCATTTGTGTAGGAAGTTTGTCTTTGCCATCTCATTTCGTGGTCCCCAGTGTTTGCATGCACACCATAACAGTAAATTAGTGTGATTAAAGCATCCGAATGGTTCAAAGTAGCCTGATTTCCTCTTCATTGTGGTCTCTATACATTTGTTTGATTAAAGTGTACAAGGATGTTCTGTGAAACAAAACCAAGATGGAAATCATCTGGATTTTACTTTGGTTCCAAGAACTTGAATTAAAACAAACAATATGACGTACATTTTATATAGATAAATCAGCCAGTCTATGCACTGTGGCTGATAAGGATTTAAGACATTTGTACTGAACATTGCGCTCAACTGAAAAATAAGCCTCTTTCTGCACTTATCTGCTCACTGACATGCCAGTACAGAGCAGTAGATTATCAGTGCCCAGGGCTGCCCTCTTCATCTGCACTGGTGATGGACACTGTTCAAATTTCAAACAGTAAGAGTGATGCAGTCTGTAAGGAATCCTGAAAATATAAATGGTTTTTTTTGAAAGAATTGTAATCACTTGAGCTGTAGCTGCAGAGCTCAGAAACTGCAGGGGTCAACGCTTTCACAGCAGGGTGGTGACAAGGCCATCCACAAAGAGTACTCTGACTCACTTGAAGCCAACTTGAGTTTTTTTTTTCCTGCAAGCTGCATTCTATTTCTATGCTACATAATATTTATAATGTGTATGAAGCATACTTAACTTCTAAGAATAAACCTGCAGATCAGAGCGTTTCCTCCGTCGACCCTGGAGGTGAGGTGAAAACTTCATTCTTTTCAGATTCTTGTTTCGCTTTATTGTCTTTTTAAAAAAAAGATCCTTGTGATGCTTTCACTGCTCATAGAGTATAGTGAACAAAGGTAGATCATGGTCGCATCAGTCAAGTTGTCTGATCTCCAGTTATGCTGCAGTTTTCCCCTTATACCAGCTGTTTAGCAACAAAAGGCAAAACAGGACTGGTTTGAACAAGTATTGTCAAAATGGAGTTATATCTAGAGCCTGAAAATGACAATATATGCTAATGTTCTCGCATGTTGGCTAATAATCGCATAACAGTTGGTGTTGGCATAAAAGAGCTAGATATTAATATTTACAAAATGCTGGCATATTCTTGCATGTTGTCTGACCACAGCATAGTTGATAACAATTGGCATTTGTAGCTAAGATGCTAATGTTAGCATTTTAAGATTTAAGCTGCTGTTCATAAAAGCTCCTTTCATTCTGTGATCAGCACACTGCTTTACTTGGTATGAAATAAATTTTAAAAAATGCTTGCAACCCTATGAACATCAAGAACAAAACCTCTAATCTATATTGCTGTGATTATATTCAGGGAAATATAAAAATGTCTATTTTAATTTAACAGAAGAAACTGGTTTAACAGCACTTTTTATAATCTGAGCTGGGCCAGTTTCTCTCTTTGGGACTGCAAAGTTCTTTACATTTATCTGAGTGCCACCAGTATTTCTTTGTTGTTGTTGTTGCATAGATCGAATAGCAGCTACAACAGCAAAAATCACTTTTAGCTCTCCTTTTGTTTCTCTCACCTTGTCCTCATGGCTGATGGAAAATGTGGCATGCATTTATGTTGACCCTATTAGTTGAATACTTTTAAATACAATCCAGAAATACTACCTTAGAAAGCACTCTATACGCTGTTAAAAAAATCAAAAAGGGCATTTTTTTCCAAAGAGGAAAAAGGGCAGGTGCTCTAGCAACACCTAGTGTCTGTCTGTCCCTTCCCACACACACACAGCTTGAACTACAATAGAATGGTTTTGATCAAAGAATATTCCTGTTTCAGTGGCCCAGTCAAAGACCTGAAGAGAAATGAGGATCTGTGGTGAGACCTAAAATCTGATGTCCCACAGTTGTTCTCCATTCAGTCTGATAAGGACAGTGTTACTTTGCAAACAAGGAAGTGCAAAGCCTGTAGAGACATCCACAGCAACAGCAGCAAAAGGTGTTTCTACAGAATCTATGCTTAGTACTTCGTGTATTCTATTATCCTGATGAAATAAAATGAAATCTGTGGTTGTAATGTGACAAAATGTTAAAAGAAGTTCATGGGGAATGGATGCATTTCCGAGGCACCGTATATGAGGATCCCTTTGGTAAGGTGCCTGGTTCCATTAACGTCCATTACGGAGCCAAAAGCACCTTTTATCTGAGTAATGGCACGTCACCGAGCTTATAAGTAAAGGTTGTCTCACATGATGCCATGGCAGGATGAAATGAATGGATGTCTTTAAACAGCTGGCTCTGTCTTTGTGTTTTGGGCATCATGGCTGTGCACAAGCCTTTGGATAAACATGTCTCCTCTTGGCAGTGCGGGCTAATGATGCTGTAATTGAAATGTGCTACCTATGATTAATTTAGCTCAATTTGACATCATTTGCATAGTGTGTACACACATGCTGCAGCTTGTGAGTCTTGCAGCAACCCCTAGTCCCTTGTGGGATATTCTTGGAAGGCATTGTTGAAGAATTGTCTGCGTCTCATCAAGACACGTCGAGATCTAGTCCCCTTTCAAATGAGCGAAGTAGCTTCAGGTATAGGGGTCGCAGACACTTTTGCTATCAAACAAGACTGACCCTTTTCTCATCAAAGCCACAATGTCTTTCTTCTCTCTTTTTGTGTGTTCCCCTTTTCTGTTTCCCCCCCCCCAAGGCTATGTGGCCTTCACAGCCAGTAATTACAGGCTATATCAAAACTATATATCACCTTATATCTCAGCAGACTTCGGCAGGCACCATAAGGGACAGCTGATAGTATCGTGGCAGGCTTGTGCATGACCCCTGAAGGAGAAAAACGGGTCAGGGCCCCTCCTCCTCCTTCCTAACTCATGCACGTACACCTTGCACGTCCTTATCTGTCCGGCCTATCCTTTTGTCTTTCTTATCACTCTTATTCTCTTCCCCAGTCCGACTCCCCCTTCGGGATTGCTCCCACTGCTGTGTCACCGCACTTGTCATTTCGGCAAACAAAGACGAACCAAACATATTTATGTCTGTACAAGCTCTTTGTCTTTGTGTGCATGTCACTAACGGTGAAGGTTAATAGATATCGCAGCTTGAAGAGTCTCACGAGGACGATAAAAACAAAATGAAAGCAACCTGCTTTTTGAACCCACCCCAGCACGTGATGGCTGACATTTGACAGCGCTCCTGTTAATGACGATGACGTGGAAAACAATCGCTTGCTGTTTCTCAAATGAAGGAGGAGGACGGCTGCAGGAAAGTTGGGACAGAAAGCAACCAATGGGGCTTATGAATGACTGATGGATGGGAAGAGGGAAGCAGATGGGAGGATCACAATTCATGATGATAATCCTTTCCATATGCATCGGTTCTAATTATCTTTTGCTTTTGACCGTATTTTAAGGGGTTCAGGGAAGATTTGCTTCAGTGTGGGTTGGTTATTTATTTCTCTCAATCTTGCTTGTTTGCTTGTTATCTGATGATCAGGGGCAGTTCTTAAAAGATGGAAAGCCTGAAGAGACCCATGCCATCAGCAACCGCCAAGAGGACGATCAGGTGTCAGGAAATGAGGGAATTCTTCTTAGAGCTTTGTAGCTCAAGCTCAGTCAGATTGAATGGAGAACATCTGCTAAGATCAATTTTCAAGTTCTGCCCCAGACTCAAATCCTTTGCAGCCTCTAACAAGAAACCGTGTTTCATTGAGAGGCGCATGTGTTCATGGTGATTAGTATTTCCCCTTATGCACTTTGATTTTAAACACGTGTGATCTATTCAGAATGTACACCTCTGTGCAAAAGTTTCATAACATGAATCATTTTGTGATATTTTTGTGCCAGATTTTTTTTTGTTATGTTTTAAGTTGATTTTCCTCTGTGCATATTTTAAGCAGATTTAAGGCCCATCAAACTTCTTTTGCTTTTGACAAATCTGGTAGCATCCCTGAATGTTGTGGAGAATGGACAAGTTGAAGAGTAAAAGAGTATTTGTTTCAAAAGAGCTACCTATAAAGATAACCATTGTCTGAAAGTCATGTGTTTAAGACATCCAGCCAAGATTTCTCAAAGACGTGACACTGAAGCTGACATTTGCATCATCCTTCAGTTGATCATCTGCTGTATGACAATGTTCCTGCAAATATCCTTTTGAGAATAACCTGCTATGTGCTAAAGAAATGTCCTGCTAAACGGTGGACAATTGCAGCTATTATTGGTGCTCTCATGGAATCTACAATGGAAAAATACTTTGGACAGCAAAAGTAAAAACCCCAACCTATGAGGTTATGGGTTCGCATACATCGTCAGTTGCAGTTTATTGTTTTATTTATAGTATTAAAATCAGAAGAAACAAGAATCAGAATCGGTTTTAATGGCCACGTTTTTGTGTTTTACATGCTCACAACATACAGACATTAAGTATGAATAAGTAAACTTAGAGAAAATACAACAATAGATAAAGGAACAATATCTACATGTTTGGATGGCCAGTATTTTTTCACTCTTAAGTTAGGAAAAAAAAGTGAAAATCTTGTTCCCAGCTTTGGCTGAGGCTGACATTTTTTAAAGCATATCTGCATGTTAAAACAGAGCTTTGGGATTTAAACAAAGTTACTCAGTGGATCTGATGAAAGATTATCCAAGGTTGCATCATGGGACTAGAATAGAGCAAGTCAGGACATTTTCTGCTTTTAAAGGGAGCAGAAAAACAAAGTACTTAATGCATACACAGCACATGACGTAGTTTCTAAATCTTTCTAAAACCAAATAAACCGCTGCCTTTAGAATTCAACTCACTTATTCTCTGATGAATCCATGCAAACACTGCTTTTATTTTAATGCACATTGTAATAAAAGCCAATACATATTTAAAATAATGACATCTATTGGTCTGCAACAGCCGTCTCAGTTTCTAAAAGCTTTTTATTTGCACTTCTATTTATTTGGATTTTGCATGATACAATTACATATTGAGCACCTGACAATTACAGAACAAAGATCTGAGCAATGAGCGCAGCGTGGGACAACTGCCTATTGTAACAGTGTGAACAAACAGAATAGTGGGAGATTTTTCAGCTGCCATTAATATGCAGAAGGAATTAATGAAAGCTCTGACACAAGAGTAAACATAAAGTTTTCCCTGTTTTATAATAAAAGTGATAAACGTACTAAGTTCTTTGGATTACTGCTGGAATTTAAACCGCCTTCCCATCTGCGCATACATGCCTCCTGCATAACCCTCTATCCATAAAGAATAATTTTAAAGCAAAAGAGCTTTACTTGCCTCATGTTATTATTTTTCTGCTTTGGAGGACACCACCTAATATTCATTATCCTGTCTTATGGGTTCATCCGTTCTTTGCTTTCCTCAGAAATCGTCTTTTGTTTAGAAGTGTGCCACATTAAATTTTTGGTCAATTAGTTGTTGGACTTTTGAAGCTGGCAGCCTATTAAGTCAGTGAGCATCTTTTAGGCATGGATGTACAAAATGTCACAGTTATTAGGAGGAGGAAAAGGGACGCCCAAGCCGGCATATAGGAAATGTTTAAGAACATCCCCAGTGTACAAAGTGAATTGCTTCCCCTCAAAAGATAAAAGCTGGATGCGGGAGGGTTGGGGTTGACGTGAGGCAGTGGCTTAAATCTGTCATAACGGTGGCCATTTTTGTACCCTGAGCTGAATGCCCTGTAGACTTTATTATGTCCCTACAAACAGCGAGGTGTCCAAGAGAAACCAGGAAGTTTTCTGATTTTTATTTTTACTTTATACCAACTAAGCCTTCTGCTGCTCAAAGGGAATATTGCTATCATATTAAAAGCTTGCACAATGGAACATCTCAGAACAAGGGGCTTATCATGTGTTAGAGGAAAAACTAAAGTATGAGGGCTCAGTCCATTTGTCAACCGGAGCACTGAGTTTCATTTGGATGAGTCCAAACAGTGAAGAAAGGGCTAATTCACAGGGGAGCAGGTGGTTGGTCACACAGCAGCGAATCTTCTAGGCCTTTTTTCCTTCTCTATCTGATATTTGCCCTTCTCTGCTCTTCATAGCACTTTTTTATCCTTGTTCTTTACTTTGGCTCTCCTTTGTCGTTTCAACTGGCAGTTGCCAGTACACACAATTGATGTCGACCACTAACTCTCTTTCTTCTGACATGAAGCGCTGAATATATAACAACCCAAAATACAGCGAGAAGGTGCAAGTTTCAGTGACCTTGAATACGTTTTCGGGACATTAATCAGTGTTCCTGAGAGATAAAAAGCAAAATCCTTTTGGACGGGATGAACTCCAGAAGGTCTTTTATCTCTTTACCTCAGTACAGTAAGTTCGGTGTTCCTCTGGTCTCGGTTCTCAACATGCTCCTCAGTTGTATGGTTTGTCTCTGCGACATTTGGGGATAATTATCAAAGTATGGAAGCATAAATGTTTTAAGCTAAGATCAACTACAATTAAAATGTAGTAAATATCAAAGTAACGTTTGCTTTTTCATTGGTCGTGTATTCAGCGTTCTTTTGTGTTTGTTGGTATTCTTTGAAATGTACCTTTAATCATTTGTAGTAGTTTTTCTGTTTAGTTTGGTGAGGTCGAATCAGGGGTTTTGGAGAGGAGGCTCCACCAGATAGTCGAGCTTCGGGCTCAGGAGTCCACCCAATCAATTCATTACATTTATTTTATAAATGAACTAAACTAGGTTTGCTATTTTGTTACTCCCTACATTACCTACCCTAGAGTTGACTATATTTTTATTAATTTTTTTAAATTTCTGTCATAGCTAACTTGACCATTTTTGTTACTTTATTTTCTAAATAGTACATGGTGTACCTACTTTACTTTCTAAATTTACAATATAACATTTGCTACTTTACTTCCTAAGATAAGCAAACTTTGCTTCTTTCTAAGCTGAACTATAGTTAATAACTTATTTTTTAAAAAGATTAAGTAATAAATGGTTGGTTTTATTGGTTTGCACATTTAAGTTTGGAAATACATGTCTCAACCTCAGGATCCCTCATTTAAACCTTATTTGTTTCATACCTTTTTGTTTATATTGTTTCTTTATATCTACACTAAATTCAAACTGGTGTTGAATGTTAAGATGCAATATAATGGCAGCTTGGATTCAAATTTGATAATTTTTATGAAAAATAACCAAGAATTAACAGTGACTTATTCCTCAAGCGGTGTTAATTTTGTGAACCACAAGTTTGCAGTTTTAAAAACATCTTAAACAAACCGCTTCACTGTTCTTGGCAACAGTTGCACTATTGTTGCATATAACAGTAAGCATTTTCTAATTCAATCCAACCTCATAAAATCTTAAGTGAAACAAAGACAAACAGGAAAATATTGTAACACATAATTAATCTGAGTTTATTACACAGTCAACTGAGGATTATTGTGTTTTGCTTTCACAAACACAAAGACATGTTCGGTTGTCTTTGGCAATATTTCACATGCATTGTGACAGATTTTTCTTCAGAGTATTGAGCAGAACAAATTTGTTTTTACAGGCTGATGACTCCGACTGGACGCAGCGTTTTAAAATGAATGAAGCCAATAATTTGTCTGGCCAGGAAGATGGTAATTAATAACCACACCTTGTCTTCCAGATATTGAAAATAGTCTGTCTATAGAAAAACACTGAATAAAACAGCGATATTTTTTACTTTTGTCACTGATTTTGGTCAAAACCGTTAAAAACAATTAGTTCTTATGGTCATCTTGAATGAAGCCCATTATCTTGATTCTGTAACACAGTTTTGCTAAATTGATGAGTCTCGTTGAATTGAATGTTCAAGTTTCCAACTGGCAGATCAGAGAGGATGAAAATGAAAACTTCTTAACACCTGTAACTAACTGATTTCTTGGTGCATCTGTATCTCAAGATGTTATTAAGCCTCAAAAGCTTTGAGAAGGAATTCTTCTTTCTTTCTTTCTTGTTTTCAGTTTTTCGTGATGGTGTGAATCTATAACCATGTACCTTTACTGTGCTTTCTAACTGTGTTTCCGTGTTCCTCGGCTGCTTTAGTCAGCCTTGAACGTCAGTCGGAAATGAGTCATCTTTGAGAGTTTATGCCGCAAAGGACCTGTGCAGTCCCTCTGAACTGATAGATGCCTCAAACCGCTTGGCTGGGAAAGCCTCTAGTTATTGCTCAGCTCAGCATTACAAGACACACACTACCTACCTTAATCCCACTATCTTCCTGTCTCTGTCTTTCTCCCTCTCTTCTCAATTACCGTTCAACTCAGAATCCTCGCTTCTCTCCTTATCACTCCTCCCTCGGTGCTTCATTTCTTTATTTTCGCTTTAATGATTCAGTTTTGCTTTGTGTGGTTGTTACGTCACCTCTTTTTAATGATACTTGGGATGGGCATGAATGAGCTGCGATCTCCACGTCTTGCTGAGGCAGGGGAAGTGGGATGTTCAGTTTCAACTCATGTCCTCCAACCTGCCTAAAGGGGAAATCAAGGAAGTAAGAATAAAAAGCAGTTTTAATTTGTTTACCTCTTAACTTTCTGATGGTCACACACAGCTAGCACCTCAAAATCTGCCATAAATATCTCTTATTCACTGAGATTTATAGAAGTAGATTTCTGTTTTCAAATGAGCAACATTTTCTTGATAACTTCTCACCATTATGGGGATCTGTCTAGGGAATGCCATGAAAAAAAATGAGAATATTGTTATTTCCATAGAGCGTTTGACATGGACCATTAAATGCTGGATCAAAATGTATCAATCCTATAGCTGGAAAACAGATGACCCTTTCTTATAATCAATGTTTCATAACACAATTGCATAATTCACTTTGATCTCACCCAAGCTGCTGAATATTCAGAAAGTTTGCACCACTTGGACTCCGTGCATTTTCAGAACACTCAGCGGCGGATTCTTGTATCCTGAGGGGCGCTCACACAATTTGCAGTTCACGTAGAGTTACAGGAAGCAATTTAGATATTCTCTGTTTTCAGTGATTGGCAGTCGAGATTATTCTGAACACTGCACATGGTAATGCATAATTAATAGGCTGGTGTGATCGTGCTAACTATTCTTGTTGGGATTTTAAAAAGTCACTGTGGCCTATAGTATCAAAGCTTATTCAAAAGTGATATTTTTGAATTTAATTACTTAAAGCATCCATATTTGCACAAGTTTGAAGAATGTATTGAACAACAACGGAGTTGAATTTTACTTAAAAACATCCTGTCCTTGCTTATTATATGTCAGATATTTTTCAAGCTGATAAAAGGAGTATACAATAGAGAGTCACCTGGAAAATCTGGTGAACACAGAGTGAAAGTGAGAGTGTATTCTGGAAGGAGTGATCACTGCAGTAGGAAAAGGTGATGCTGATTAACTAAGTGTGTAACAGTTATAGAGGTGCTTGATTGGAGGAAGTTGAGTGGAGAAGTATCAGAAGACTAGTAAACTAAACACAATGACAACTAAAAACCAAAATAATACGAAATACCAAAAGAGGCAAAGCAACTAAGTATTTTGTTAAATATTTGTAAAATATGTATTTGGTTGGATGTGTTGCTTTTACAATGACCGTAATATTCACACAATCCAACAAACACATGGTGCTGCGTTTGTTTATATGGACTCTTTGTACTGTATAAATTCAGGGGAATTTGGCTCTGCATTACACAAAGATAAACAAATGAAAGTATTTATTCGTTCTTTTTTTTTGTTAAACAAAATAAAGCTTTACATTTTATCTGAGAATAAAGTTGTCATTTGTGATTTTGCATATCTGACATAGTTTCTCTATAGTGTCTGGCCAGTGGTTATTATATTCCCTCTAGATGTTTCTAATACACAGAATGTTGCAACCTTTAGTCATTTTTTGTCATGCCATAAAACAAATTTAACAAGTTGATGCTTTCTGGTTAATTAGTCAGGATGTCTACTCTGGTAGCCTGCCTGCAGTCTGCTATCTAACAACCAAGACATTTGTAGCTTTCAAATTATAGTTTTAAACATATTTTTGCTTTAATTGTATTAAAGCCGCTCTAGCAACAGGTGCTAGAGCGGCAGCGCTCCACCACAACGCTAAATAATTTCAGCTTCAGTTAAGCAGTTTATTTAAACTGGTTTAACGAAGAAAAATAGTCATTTTTGACCTTTTACAAGATATTACAAATGGCTGAATACATCGAAGCATGTCAGCCATTCTATGGCTCTTCAAAAGTCTTAATGTCTTATCATACCGTCTTCATTTGATTAACTGCTATGACCACACGCTCTTTCATGCCTCATTGCGTTTTTGTTTTATAAATATATCAATATTGTTTAGCATCCAGGTAGATGGATTGTGCAGCAGAGCGAGAGAATTGCCTCTCCTCTTCAATCGGCCCCTCACTCATATTCGGCCTTTCACACTACTCCTGCTGAGGGGGTTTGTCTGCATCTAGAGTGGCCTCTCCTGCTGGCCCCAGACTCGCCTGTGAAAGCTAATTATGCCAGGCTATTTTCTGACCAGGGAGCATGTCAATATTACACAGTGGGAGAGCTCTCACTTGTTCTGGCGCTGCATTGTTATTCATGAGCATTAATTCCATCAATGGCCACCTCGGCCACTGGACCGTGGTCGTTTCTTACCAGAGTGTAATTTTAGGAAAAGTGCATGAAGCTGCCACAGGCATCACACTTCAGTTCCACAGCGACCTGTGCCTTCCTGTCCACATACTCAAAGATGGGTCTTATGAAAGAGTAGATGGGCTTTTCTACTGTTTACTGTGGATGGATGATCCCAACAGAGGTTGAAGGTTTTGGAATAAGTTGATAGTAAAGATATTATAAAATGATATATGTTCTTTTTAAGTAAAAAGGAAAAAAAAAAGTCTGGATTGATAATAGGCTTTTCTGTCCATGTGAGTTTTTTCTTCCTGCATTTGGGATCCTGTTAATAACCTTAGGTGTTATGAAAAAGTATCTTCCTACTTGCACATTTTTTCTAAATATTTCAGACCTTAAAGCTAAATTTTATATCAGACAAAGAACACAGGAAAATATGGAAATGCAGTTTTTAAATAATGATCTTTTATCTTAGGAATAAAGGCTAACCATGCCAAACGGGCTCTATGTAACTTCCATTAAAGACAACTGGCAGTGAGACTTTTGGCTCACTCTTCTTGCTCTTCTTGAGCCACACTGGAGGCTTCAAGCATCAGTGTTCAGAGTATGTTCTCAAATATCTGTGATCTTTGTCTTCTTTTCAGGATAGAATAGTTTTCTCAGAGCAGCACTCCCCAATCTCTTTCCGATTGCTGAACCATGAACATTGGAACACAAAATGCTTTTAAGATCTTTTTGTCTAATGTTGCCAGACGGGTTACATTTAGGTGTTTTCATCATTTTACAGACGGATGTCTGTAAAATGCCAATGCCAAGTTTTGAAAGCTTTTTTTCTTTAAATTGAACTGATTTTCATAATTTTTTCATAATTACTCAAGTTATCTTTGTCTGATTATAAGTTATGCTTTTGGATACGAGTAAAATAAGCTAAACCAGGAACCAGGAGGGAGCAAATAAGTTTTTACAGCTCTGTAAATTCAAGTGAATTCGATGGACAGAAAGATATTATCAACCCAAGACCAGTAGTGGTTCATATTTCATACAGTTTTAATGTAGGCATGTTTTATTCCTCCACTGAGTGTATTCTGTGTCATGGAAGCTGAGAGGTATATCGGATGCACAGCATCTGTATAAGGAGAGGGGGTTATTGTTGCACAATGACAATGAGGGACGCAGCAGAAGATAAAAGATGCTTCCCATGAATTACCACCACATCCTCTTTCCCTGCTGATACCGCCGCCGCACAATCAGGATTTTCATGTCACCTTGAAAGTTTATGGGATTTACTTTGCATCTGCAGTGACCTGATACACCTGCTTACAATTCTGAGCACTAGATCTGTTGGTGTTTGTTTTATAATTTGAATATGTCTTTCTGGAGGTCTTTGTGCTGCGGTTGAGAAAAGTATTTTGTGGAACCCACAGCCTGATTTAGGAGGATGTGGGATCCTGGGCTTGAGAAAGTTTGGTTCCATACTCACAGAAGTTTCTTTTATGTATGCAAACCTACAATAAAATGAAAGTTATTTATTAATTATGCATTCCTTTTGAATGTGAACTTCTTTAATTAGTATTTCTTTTGAATTATCTTACGAAGTAGAACTTAGAAGAAGCAAGATAGACTACTCTGTTTTATTGTGAGACTCAGATTATAATATCTGTATAATGTTGGTTTGATACAAATAAATACTGTATACCTAAACTTCATTAACTGTTTTAAAACTCTTTGTTATTCATAAGTAAAGTATCCTTTACTTATGAATCTTAATTCCTTATGCATGTTTAACAAAAATAAGTAAGATCTCTAAAAAGCTCCTTTGCTCCTCTTAGTACATTTAAAGCAAAATAAAATTGTAATTCCAACTGCGAAACTGGGCGTTGATACATGCATAAAATATAGTAATAAAGTAAAGTAAAAAGAATACAGCATAAGTGCACAAGTACATGAAAAAAAGAAGACAGAAAAGAATCAAACCAAAAAAAGCCAACAGGATTCTAAGGACCAGGTTGAAATTGTTACTCTGGCTTACTTTACTCAACAAAGGATCTGGTGGTAGAAACAATAACAGAACAATATATTGTCCTATCGGAGATACTTGGAATCAGCTAAAGCAATCTTCCTTCTTGAAGCAGCCATCTGGTCTTGATACCTACCCCAGAAAAGATTTATTTAGGTAGGGATGAGCAGACATCGTGCTCATACCGGAGATGGAAAAAAAGCAGAGCAGAAACAAGCCGACACGATGAAACTTTCCAGACTTTGCTTTTACAAGCAAAGGACTCCTCTTCTCTTCCTGTTTGTGTCTTGGGAGACCAGTTGGTATGGATGAGAGGTTAAAAGATAGCTAAATGTCTCGGCTTCCCCTGACAAATTCAGGATGGCGCTGGTGGTGGGTGGGTTGAAATAAAAGGAGCACTTTGTCACCTAGAGGAAAGGCCCAGAATTAGACCAGCCATAGTACTCTGCGTTCCCTCATTATTCTCCTCGCTCTGTAAAAGGGAAGCGGTGGATAATGCAGTGTCCAACACTGGGTGTCCAAGAAGTAATGTTATTGAAGGAAAGAGCACTTAATATGGACCCTCATGCTCAAAGAACTAATTAATTGATTAGAAAATCCAAAGATGATTTTAGTTGTTTTTGTTCTCGTGGCTATACTTGATGTAGATATTAAATATGAGAACGTCCACCCATCAGTTTTTGCTGGTTTTGAGTACAAAGCAGTTTGTTTGTGAATGTAATTATACAGCTGAGAGAACTAAAACATCCAGGATGCTGACCCTCGAGGTCTGATGTTAGACTATATATATGCTAATCTCTATTTGTGCGGGCAATTATTTTTGTTACATGCATTTAGCAGTTTATTTTGGTGACTTGTAAGGGGTGTAACCTGCCTATTGCCAAGTAAACCAGTTTTTCTAATGCTCTGCAGGGATAGGTGAGAATGGACTTTGGTGAGCATATTGTCCTTCTTTTCTCTGACTCACTTACATCTGTAGATCTGTTATTTATTTTAATGACTGATTCTATGTTTGACTTCAATTGGTTTTCCTTTTTCAAAAACTTTCTGATGAAATATGTGTCATACTTGTTCTCATTAGTACATCTAGACTTAAAAACAGTAGTGGTTATTGTGTTGTTTTTGCCTAAATCTTTGAGAATTTGATTATATTTTTTCAACTGAAAAATAAATTACAAAGTGCATTCTGTTGAACCTCCAATCCTGCTGCTGGCTATCAGTATAATTGGTCTATCTTGTAGTGAATTAGCACCCTGTGCTCTTGTGGGTCAGTGAATTACGTCTCGGACTGAAGCTGTGTGCAGTGACTGACAGTACCTTGGACGTATCGACACTGAGGAGACGCCACATCGCAGTCAAAACCGAGCTTTTAATCCCACCCTGCATCCCTAAGGTAAAATCCTTAAGACCCAATGTGTTTGCCGTGCATGCCAATGTACCCTTGGACCCCGGCCGAGCTATTGACGCCTGACCCCCTTCTGCATCAAACACCGAGGTTACTCATAGCCCCTGCTCGTCTTTCATTATTGAGATGTGAATGAGGAAGGGCAGAAGGGGGGCGGTGCTCATCGATCGGTCAACACAGGAATATTTGATTGTTGCTTGGGTGCCTGTGCCAAGACACTCTTCTTCATTGAAACACACCATATGAAGGTAGCGCAGAGAAAGAAGAAAAAAAGCCAAAGTGCGTTTAAATGAAGACGGTTCCGAACACGTTTCAGTCTTTTCACATTAAACCATGTGGTGTGAATAGATAAAATTGTTTATCAGAAGAACATAGTTTGCTCTCTTGTCATACAAGACAATTAGCAGCTAAACAACTTTCTGGAAGCTGAGCGCTGTGGGGGATCGTTTGTGAAGCAATGCGGTTTTAGGCTTGGAAAAAAAAGAAGGCCTTTGAAGAAGGAAAGTGCTGGAAGCAAAGACTGGACCAAGTCGGACATTGGAAGTTACCATGGTGACAGCGACTGGAAATAAAAAATCTGTGCTTAAAGGCAGGCCTCTGTGCAGAGTGTGAGGAGAGCAATGGCAGCAGCAGTGGGGCTACAGTGATGAAGCGCACTTATTGATTTGTGTGGAGATTTTAAAATACACTGAATGGAGTGCTGGTTCCTTTTTGGATGTTGATGGAGGGTTCCTGTGCTTTGTACATACAAACCTCAAGATTTCATCCCTGTTTTACATCTGAAAAAGAGTTATAGGGGAGGATTAGAGTCTTTTTGTTGTCACATAAGCTCCCCAAGGCATTCTTTGAACTCAAGGCATCAACAGATGTCTTTTTCTGTGCATAATAGACATAACTTGATGTTTTGAAAAATTCTAAGTCGTGGCCTTTCTGGCCTTTTTGTTTTTATTCCCCGTATGTCCCTCTGAAGGCCGGCACAGCAGTGGCACGGCCGACAATCTGGATGAGGAATCTTGCAGCGATCCGTTTGAGATGCACTTAAAATTGCTGCAGGGATGATTCAGAATATTTCAGATTAGGTCTGTGCTTTCATTGTTGTATAAAGTCTGTCCCAACTATCATCACCTTTGAAAAAATGTTAGCGTTTATAATTCAATCCCTCTCATTGGTTAGTGGGTCATATTAAACTTCATTTTTCCTCTATAATGTGTTTAAATTTCCACACTCATTATACAAATAAAACTCAATAAAACAAAAGAAACATAAACAGTCTTCTATATTTAAGTGCATATATTAACTCCTCAGAAAGGTAAAATGTTTCAAGCTACAGATAGAGTTAAGTTTATTTCTATTTTTTAGGAGGGATTAGATTTTTCATAACCAAGAATTAGAGGTTTTGAATCTTGTATTATGTAGTATGTACTTGCAAGAGGTTAACTAAAAACAAATAAACAAAATTAAACACACTAAATAGACTACTTTTTGATGTGAGGGTTAGAATGAATAAAATTTGACTGAAATAACATTAATTAAAGTTAGTTAAAAATCATAAAAAAGGCTATTTGTCTCTCAGAAACTTTATGACTATATGGAATAATTCAGAATTTTAATCTCACATTAGTGTAAGAGGAAGCAGGAAAAAAAAACATTGCAGAAAAAAACATGAGAAGCCCAGCGTTTTGGAACTGTAAGGATAAAACCTAAGCACCAGCAATAAAATGGTGAAAGAGAAAATACGGAAAAGAGAGATGCTGTTGATCGTCTCTATAAATTATTCTAATTTCCTTCAGTCTGTGACACATCCATGCAACTATGATTGCAAATGACCTTAACTTCACATTTGGTAAAAATCTTTTTTAGCACGTCTCCCCAAGAAGAAGAAAGGTTTGCCAAAAATGGCTCCACAGGCTGGAAGCCCCTTGGGGCTACTCGCTGGAAGATAAATCAAGTGTCACCATGAAGATATGGAGCAGCATCATTTGTTGGCAAGAATAAAAAAGTTAATCTTGTGCAATCGTAAATCATCGGAAAGACCCGAGCGAATGGGCTTCAGCCACAAAACAAATTGATATGTGAGGTTAGCGCAAGTTTCAAGCCTCCTCTTGATGTGTGTCTTTGGAGGCACTGGAGGAGATGCCGTGGGCGTTGAGATTTACATACATGACAGCGCCTTGCCAAGGATTAGTGGCTTGTTTCTGAAAGCTGGAGATATGCAAATCAGACATTCAGCTTCATTTAAAGCTATTATTATTTACTTATAATGAGGCATTTTTCAGTACAATTTTTATCCCCATCTATTTTTATTTTTGTCAGAGCAACAGATTTAACCTTAATTTTCAGTTTTAGGAAAACTTTTATCATAATACCTTAGATTTGCTTAGCGTTTCATATTTTGACTTCAAATTCTGATTTGAAGAACCACCTTTTTGAACACAAAAGGTGAAAAAGACTTTAACTTGATCTTTCTAACACATCAACTCTGCCTATAAGTGAAGATTGCTGCCCTGCTGGCAGCTGAACTGGCAGTCCAATGTCAAGTCTAACAATTTTTTCCCCCATATTTTCCCTGAATTTAGTGCCATTTATTTTCCAATCTGTGTTGACTAGCTTCCCTGACTCTACTTGCAAGAAAAATGCATCCCAAAACCATGATGCTGCCACCACCTTGTCATGTGAATGGTGGGTTAGGAATGAATCTAGTCTAACCTGTTTGCTGTGCCCTTTCATTCATGTCATTTTACCATTACTCCATTTGGGTTGTCCACATTTAACAGTTTTTCTGTTGACCCCTTTGCTTCACACATTGAAAACCATGCATCATTTCCCATCCAGCTTTGCTTTGTTTTGGTCTATAACATAAAATATCTGTTAAAAGTATCAAGGTTTGTATCATAGCATTGCAAAGTACGGAGCCCCTAAGGCAGGGGTGGGCAATCCTGGTCCTCGAGGACCGGCGTCCTGCAGCTCTTAGATGTCTCCCTGGTCCAACACACTTGAATCAAATAAGTGAATCACCTCCTAAGTGCAGTCAGGTTCTCCAGAGTCCTGCTAATGACCTCATTATTTGATTCAGGTGTGTTGAAGTAGAGACACATCTAAAAGTTTCAGGAGACCGGCCCTCGAGGCCTGGAGTTGCCCACCCCTGCCCTAAGGGGACATGGAGAAGAAAAAAAAGAGATCGACTTGGGTCCGACTTTTTTTTTTTTTTTTCGCGGGTTCTCGAGAAACTAAGTCGGGATCTTGAGATAAAAAGTCGGAATCTCGAGATAATAAGTCGGGATCTCGAGAAAGTAAGTCGGGATCTTGAGATAAAAAGTCGGGATCTCGAGAAAGTAAGTCGGGATTTTGTTCCTTTTTTTTTTCTCCATGTCCCCTTAGGGGCTCCGTAGCAAAGAAATACACAGAGAACACATAATTTCCAAACTTCAAATGAATAAAATAAACAATTGTGAACAACTTATCTTTTTTGTTGTTTTAGCTTTACCTACCTAAGATAACCCAAGTAGCCTAAGTGGTTTGTGTACCACATTTTAAGGAACCCTGGTTTTACATTTTGTTTCTTACAAAATGTAAATCCTCTGAGAGAGTGTCCTGTTAATGTTGAAGACTGAAGGAAACATCTCCCCCCTGGGACTCGATCAGACGTAACCGAGCATAGCATCAAATGAACTGTCACAGGCTGTATGTTCACTTGTCAGTCCACTGTGGCAGAAATCCCTGCTGCCTTGTTTTAAATGAACCACAGTCACATCTAACAGGCATGCTGATGCGTGCTTTTAATTAGTTACTGTCATAGCTGTTGAAACATATAAATCATATGTGTCTAGTTGTGCATTGACATTAAAATCTACGTAAAAGACTGCTGCTTAATTGCAGCAGCCATATTCATAGTAATGTTCTATCAATTAACTCATTGGGAATAGAACAAAGGGAGAAAAAAGGAGTATAAAATGCATTAGTTATAACCTCTTTTTAAGGAAGCAGTTTTTTTTTCTTTCTCATGAAAAATTTAAACCATTGTTGTTGAGGCTGAGGATCACTATCAACTTGAAACCAAACATTGTTATTTGGACTCTTTGTAGCCATTCAATTTCCAAGATCTTTATCTACAGGCTTCTGAAGAACTGGCTGGGGATTTTTTGCAGAGTTTCTGTTTGCCCTTTAGAGACAGACACTGATGTCTGCTGCGTGCTGCGGCCCTGCCTTGAAAGCAGAAGAAAGCTGCACATGTGAGAACGCATATGAAAGCGGCCGAGCATTTGTGACAGGGAGGATTAATTACACCCAGGCTCTATTGTTTTTACAACGACTGTTCCACACTATACTGTACCTATATATTACCAGCATCTGAAAAAATTACAATTAAACTGCAATAAAAGGAAGTCCTTACACTCATCCGAATTAATTATAATTCACACGCAAGCTTTTATTGTGTAATTCAAACAGTACCGCAGCTATATAAACTGTAACTGCTGCATAAAAGCAGATATAATGTATTCATATTTGGATCTGTTCTTTTTCTCTCCCTGATGTTGAATTTGGAAGCCTCTGACTCCCCCGGTGCTCTCCAGCAGGTGCCAAGTTTATACTTTAATTGAATTTTGCTGTGCACAGCTAGATGGATGTCCACACCATGTGCAGAATCACAGGCTGACCTCTCAAGGGGAGAGAAGAATTACATCACCCAATATCCGTTGCGGCATATAAACAGATGGATTAATTCCTAAGAGGGAGAGTGGACATCTCTGACCAGTATACACCTGAATTTCTTGTGCTTGATACTTTGTCTTTTTTATTTCTTAGTAAGATTACATTCTTTATTTCGCTAGTTTGGATTTTATCTAAATAACCTTAGAAGATCAATTAAAAGGATGTTCATTAACTTCTAAAGTCAAACAGTTCAGTTATAACCACTTATTGCTATTATACATCCATTCTTCATTGACACAATCTTACCATATACACAATAAAATATAGGCAGGAAAACTATGTGACATGGAAAAATGAAAGATATTGTTAAGCTTAAATATTGAACATTGGACCTAATAGGTTGCTTGTCCAGAACGGGCATTCTTAATGAACATTTGGTTCTGTTTTCCTCCACTCCTGCTACCATTTTCATAGTTATTTGGGATTAGTTAAATCACCGGATTCCTCTCATCATAAATTCTTATGAGACCATTAAAGAAAAGTGATAATGTGATGGTTTTTTCACTGTGTTCTACATTATGAAGAGAAGAAAAGGGCTGAAGAGAATGAATGAAGTGACTGATCTCAAGGTTTTATATTTTATGACTGTTTAAAGATTCATTTTTGTAAAGAGCAAATCTCTAAACACTCTTTCTTATAAGCAAGCACTGTTATTGTTTTCCTTCTGCTTATGGCCTGTTTTACAGGGTTTTTCCATCCTGCTCTGTGTTTGGCGCCACCATTTGACTGGGAGTGTAATTGCTGCTGTTCCTCCCTGATACATTTGCTGTTAATCTGCCAGCTTATTTTCTACCTGGTAAAGCCATCTGGTAGAGGCAGCTAGAAAATAAACTCGCCTTAAATGAATACCTGTGTCTGACTTCTTAGAGCACATACCGTTCCTTCTTTGTAGTGGATTTCTTGTCTTCCATTCTCTACAAAGATTAACTCACAAGCCTCCTGAAATGTTGAGGCTACGGTTCTAGGTTTACCTTTACTTATAGGACAATATTATGTAATATTATTTGCTATATACCTAAGGAAAAAAAACAACAACAACCAAATAAGTTAACATGATTGAGATAATTTATTTTTTATATCTAGAAGTAGTTTCTATGTTCACAATTTCAATTTATTTCATCACTTTATAAGGCAAATAGTGTTTCTTTGTCTTAAAAGGTTTTAATACGTTTGAGATCATTTCAAATGTTTTCTATTCTTTTCAAGTTGCAGATAGTTTTTTCTGACTCTTCCCATTTTTAATTGATGCACTACTTCTGCATCTTCTCAATACTTGTTTCTTGAAAAAAAAACCACTCTGCCCTGTTCCAGGATACACCACGTTTTCAGATGAGAGTTCTTTTGTGAAACACTTTGTTACAAGAGCACCATGTCTGTCAAAATGTTTTGTAGTTTTACAGATTCATCTAAAGAAATAAGTAAAAAATGTGGTATCAAAAAGCAGTCCACAAATACATTGAGAAAGTCGAGAAGTTAAATAAACTGGATTATTGATCCATAAGCACTTCGGTCCCACTGTTTTTACAAAATACTATTTTAATTAAAGCTCTCTGTAAAGTGGCCACTTATCTTAGCACATGGTTAGCATGTGTTCATCAAGCTTTGCTTATGTTTGTGCTTTAGGCTTCTGGATTGTTGCCAGGCAGAGCTTCATGGATGAGTCTGCAAATTCTCAGCGTCAACATAGGGGCCTGAAAATATTGGAGTAGTCTTCTGCCTGGTTGGTCATCTTTCACCCAAACTAGCCGTGCTGCTTCAGCTCTTCTATATTTCTTTTCACTTGTCTGGGATGAACTGCATCTTATCTTCCAAATGCAATATTAGAGAGGGAGCAAACTGAGTGATGTCAACTCTTATGAAACCTACTAATCGCAGTGAATGGCTGTGAGGGATTATGTTTGTCGGGTGGAAAAAAAAAGCTTGAAATAGCCTTTTTTTTGTAAGCACTGTAAGGAGTTTACAAAGAGTGATTAATAATGACCTTTGTTTGACCATTCCCAATTAAATGTTCTCTTCTTCACTTAGCAGAGCTCCATAAAGATTGCTCAAACATACTGAGATGCCCAGATCTCCTCGTGCACAACACTGTCATCACTTTATTTACTTCCGCTTAGTTCCAGTCTGCTAATCCAATAAAAACTAAACATGGTTGATGTTTTATCGCCTATAGCAATGCACATCTGACAGAGCTTGATGGTTCTCTTAAGTTTTGTACTATACTGTTAATATCTCCCTTTTTCTTGTCATGTGTTGCTCAATAACTTGATCCAATCAGGGGTTCATACTTGCATTTCTGTGAGGACGTGCTCACACATTTGTACAGCAGCATGCGAGCTTAAGCATCAAGAACAGCGAGTTCCTTCAGCGGCGTACTTCAAATCCTTTGCGCCCACGCTCGACTATTGTGTCTATGTTGTAGACATTCATTCCTGATCTTTCTCCTCTCTCCTCTTAATCTGCGCTAAGCGGATCGCTTGATGTTGTAGAAACAAAGTGTTCAGATCTAAAGTAAAGGGAGTGTCTGTGAGTGGGATTCAGCAATGAGTCTACAGTTTGGTAGGGCACATGTGATCATTTTTAGGTTTGACTAATCCTTAGCCAAATGTGCAATTACGCAGAACTTTTTAAAAAGACTATCTAGTTTTGCTTTCCTGCGTTACAAAAATTTCAACTTTTTTCTATGTATATATATATAGAAGTGGGTGATTTTGAAAAAATATCCCAATATTTCTTCCTGTATGGATTAATTTTGATAATTGTCACAATAAAGTTTCTGATTGAAATTCTTGTTTCTAAGATTCCATCCATTTCATTATCGAAAGAGACTAATTCAACTGATTACAGTAAATAATAATTAAAGAGCTTCACTATCAAAAATGACCATAAATTAAATGAACCATGCCCTTAAGCATTGTCTGACTTTATGGATAACAAACGAGAACATCTACATGTTCATTTTCTCAACAGACCATATAAGGTAGTAATGCAAATAATGACTCTTATTGTAAACTATTGTAATAATTTTTTTGCCCAGCTTTAATAAACTGCGGGGACGAATTATAATGACCATCCAAAGCATAAGGGTGTCCATATACTCTCGGCACCAGGAGATCTTAGGCTACAGTTCGATGATCGACTTTGTTGTTGTCTTATCTGATCTGCGGCTGCGTGCAGCTGGGGTGAAGAGACGGCCGGCGCTGTCCACTGACCCCTACCTGCTGATGAGTTGGCTCCAATTGTTGGGGAGAGTGCTGATCAGCGACTTCCATATGTCTTCTGGTCTCAAGGGGAAATTAAGCAATTCTAAAACTGTTCATAAAAGAATAGAATTATACATAGCATGAAATGTGCAGGGACCCTACACCTACTGTATACGAAATGCTGTAAGTTAGATATTGTGGATCCTTCTCACCTTTTCCCTGAGCGCATTTCAGAACAATAACCAAAAATATCACCTGACCTATAAGAAAGGATAAATGCTGTTTGTTGCAGCTGGGAAAGATAATTAATGAATTCTACCGTGAATTGAGTCATTATTCACTGCAATGATGGTTGAAGACCATCACTGTAGCGTACTGGGTCAGGAATATTGACCCTTTTGTCACTTTTTCCCCCTCCTCTCCATCCCTACATCTCTTACAAACACAAACTCTCAAGAGTGTGTCCACAGCAGGCAAAGAAATCAAACAGTCGTCCGAACACATGAAACGCACAGTTCAAACATGAGCCGTTTCTTGGCACACAGAGTGTTATTTCAGCACATTGAGCATCGTTTGTTTTCTTGACATGGGAGCTCATGCCAGGTGTGAAAACTCTGCCTGAATGAAATGAGTTGGCTCGTACTGTAAGAGGCTGTTCACATTGGTAATACTGCATTATTATTAACAGGTGCAACTTATTATAAAAAAAAAAATAAATAAAAAAAAAGTTTACTTTTTGACAGCAATAGAGTATTGTTTAGAACAGAAGAAGACAAGCAACAACAGTAAGGTGAGAGGGAATAACAATAATTAGACTCACATGAAATTAATCACATGAAATTAGTCACAAAAAATTAATTACAGGTAACACAAACTCAAAATTCAGTGTTTCAGGACACATATATCACATAAAACCAATAAAAACTGAAATTTTAACATAACAGGTATTCTATAGCCATGTACAGCCTTAAAAAATGTGAAAAAATACATCATTCTTTAATATTGCTCCAACAGTCAGTGAAACATAACAACAAAAAGTTAAGTGGAAGAAAAACTTTGATAGATAAGAGATAGAAATAATTATAGCATTGTGAGGAAACATCCATTTGAGAGTTTGGAGGAGATTCACAGGATGTGGACTGGAGCCCGTGTCAATGTTTCAAACGCAGCCCCAAGGGGACTTATCCAGGACATTAATAGTTCAGATGCAGAATTCCAGCTCTTTGCTGTTTTGGCTCTTTTCAGGCTACATTTGCTTTGTGGAAAATTGCTCAAAGCATCTTGACATCATGAAATCTGATTCAGCAATAAATGTTTAGCCTTCAGATTTGAAAAATATAAAAAAATAAAATAAATTCTGCTTTTGGTATAATTTTTTTTTTTTGTGCTAGAAATGTTACAGTCTTTCATTCAGTCACTCATTCATGTTTGGTATTATTTGCACCTTGTCTGGGTTCAATGCGAACAGGAGGAGTCGGAGTCAGCCAGAGTGGGGATCAGCCTGTGATTACAGCAACTGCAGTTTGTGCTTACATTAGGCTCTGGTGCTTTGTGCTTTATCTTCTCTCATCAGCTGGCACACCGACTTCTAATCTGCCAATTATAAAACAGCAGATGTAAGGAACATGAAAAAGGAAAAAAAATAGGCAGTCAGAAAAGAAAATCAAGAGAAAAGTAACATACATTTCACCTTCTTTTTTCAAATCCTTTGTGATCAATGATTATAAGCAGTAAACGTTTAACCTATGGCACCATTTTTATCTGATAAAGAACAGCTACATCAAGTTAATACCGCCTGTGTTTCATTCTTGTGATATATTACATCATCTTTAGACCACCTGCATTTTAATACATATTTCAGCATATAACACAGACTTAAACCACTTCACCTTCTCTTTGTTAGTTCAAAAGGGTCTATAATAGCCAAGTGTCTGCTGCAATCCTTTAACTCCACATTTTGATTCAGTGACAGTTCTCCGGCCTTCGATCTAACAGGATTCTCCCTTTGAATTCCCCATTGGTTCATGCTTAATATGTTTAGGTCTCTATGCCGTTTCAAAAGGATGGAGTTTAACTGTTTTCAGTATCTGGAAAGGCACTAAAAATGCTTACACTATTTATGTTTCATTGGTTCTATCTATCCATCTATAAATAATTAAACAATAGTATTTTGGAAAGAAAAAAAAACTGTATTTTGGTTGGGAAATTCACTTGACAGCTAAAATCCATAGTGGAAACATGAAAGGAAGGATCTGTCCTGCTTTTTACTGATTCCTTTTCATCCTATAGTTTCTGCAGGTTCCAGATTAAAATCCTGACCGCTGTGCAAATATGTGACATAAATTCATGAATTTGAGACTGAAAAATAAACAGAAACTCCATCATTCTTTCTCCAGCCTTTTATGCCCCTTTGGAAATTTGCTCAGGCAATATTTAATCAGACAGCATCTGCGGCTGCTTGTTTTTGTGCAGGCAGGGGTAAAAATGAACATGGATTGTTTTTCTTTTTTAAGTGGGGCAAGATAGGCTCAGATTAAGTTTGCAATCCATGTTAAATAAACATTCCAATGTTTAATCCCCCAGGAGGATGTTAAATTGAAAAGGCGTGTGATTAAAAGTCCAGATTTGTTCATAGCCTTTACCTCAAAGGGTATGGATTAGCAAAGCCGTGTTCATATTGGTCCCTTAAATGTGAATGCGCAGCTAAATGCGTCAACAGGCACTTAATGATGTCAGACAAAAAAAAATAATTGGTGCATTGTGTGTGTCTCAGTTTGCTTCATCGGATGGATGTGTCTCCATTTAAATTTAAAACTTTTGCTGGTTCCATCTCTTCAATCCACAGTGAAGACACCCTCTTTTAGCTTGCATTTACCTGCTGATTACAAGCCTGCTGCCTCTAAACAGACTGATGGATAAATTTCAGTCAGGAAGAGAACGGGGAAACCATAAGCCTGCCTTGATAATTGTTTCTCGGTTTCATCGGCCTGATCCGTTATTTATCCGATTGTCATTTACTGCCTTTGCATTAGCTCTTGGTTGGTAGGGACTGTAGCTTACCAACAGCTGACCGCTGTGACTGAGCGAGGATGATGGATGACTGGTCGGGTTCATGAACCCATAAAGCTCACATGGGAGGAAGTCGGCGGACCATATCTCATTACCGGCGCTGGCCTGAAATGAGATGGGTCCCTTTTTTGCCTGTCCCTCACCGCTCTGATTGATTAGTCAGCAGCCAATCAATGTTAATTAAGGTGTAGAGAATCATTTAATTTGGCATATGAATCATGGTGTCAGACCCTTCCTTGACCTTCACAGGACTAAGACTGTGAATCGTCTAAATACTGTTTGTATATTGGAGGGTAATGGCAGTGTGTAAATGAGCACAGGTTTGATGGACGTCCTACTGAATGTGCTGCAGTCTGCAGCAGTAAAAGCCCCGTAGATCAGAGCAGAGACAGGATCAGATTTGGCAAACTATTGTGCAAAAGCTTCCCAATAACTAGGTAAAAAAAGCATTTAAAAGTTAATCTTGTTGAGTTATTCAATAAAAAAAAACATAGTTGTGTTAATTACACACCAAGTAATACTTCAAGTGTTTATTTACTTTCTTTCAAATGGGAAGACAATATGAAATGAATTAATACAGAAATGTTATGTTGTAGCCATGTTACAGCGTACATATTTGTGGGAAAGATTGCTAATTTGACAATTATCAAGCTGTCAATGGAACTCTCCACCAGGATGGTTGTGGTCCAGAGTTAAGTTTCTACTGTCAATGAGGAGACATTGAGTGATTTGGGAAGCCATGTTTTCTGCTGGTATTGGTGCACTCTTCTGAAAGTCAGATATAGCCATCTCTGCTATTTCCTGCTGCTTTACCTTCCACTTATGTTTCAAAACCATTCCTACAAGCAGTACTCTGAAAAGCCAGGCACTGACCCTTATTGGCTTAACTTTGTTATGGAGTGTGTCTTAAGTTATGCCTGTATTTTACCGTAAGTTAGAGAAAATTTTTCAATAGTGTAATATTTCATCTACTTTTTGCAGAAGTAGATTCAAAAATATGCAAAGTTTTGACTTTTGTACCAACTATGATCCATAATTATTGACAGTGACATAAGTTAAACCAAGCAGCCTGGAATGGTCCTGGCAGCTCAGCGCTGCTCTGGCCTGTTGGTGACCTGGGGGTAACAGCACCACCGCCATGGTGTCAGACCCTTGCATCAACCTTGAAATGTGAAATTTTAAGGTTTGCTATCTGTTAGAGATAACAGACTATCTCTAAACTAGAGTCTGTGGAGGCTCCTACTGCTGGACCTAAAGAAGAAGATCTCCTTCTTGTAGTCTGAAAGCTTCTTCTCTGCGGCTCTCTTGTTGGTTTTGGGAATGCTTTAATAAAGTTAGAGATGAACCAACGCCAAGGCTTTGAGGCCAGGCAGAGCGTCTGCCAAGTTTGGTGAGTTTTTTGAATATAATAAAGCCTCCAAAAGGCATGTAAAAACTGTGGAAGAAAAAAAAAAAGAAACGGTACAATTACTATGAGCCTTCGCAGCGCTTTGCTTCTCGGGCTTAATAAACGCTTGAAAATATATCCACTGGTGTGTATAATACTCTTAGTCTTTATTTGTAAAATAAACTCATTGATTATATCAATTATTGAGATGTGCTTCTATTTTCCAAATGGATGCAGAAACCCAGCAGATCTATATCTGTCAAAACGTTTAAAGCTTAATGTTGTGAGATAAGTGCTGCTTCTGTTATGCGAGGCGAGAAGCTCTCCATGCATATGAAGTGGCGCTTTGATTGATGAGTGCCAAAAACAAAATGGCACAGAAGAACACCACAGGCACCATAATTGTGCTCTTTAATGAAGACCAGCATTTCTTGCTGGAGATGATTGTGCAGTCAGTTGATTGTGTCTACCCCACAACCTCCCCCTACCACAACAACCATCCATCATGTGATAATAACGCTCCAACCTGTGCATGGTCTGGTTGGTACACCTATGACTTTCAACTCTATTCCTCCACAGCAAGATGAATTTGTCTTTGCCAGAGCCAAATGAACCTTAAAAAGAGGGGAACTTCTTAACTTTGTAGATTTCAGAAAACAGTATGGCACATAGTTTGATCAATGACTGATTAACCTCAGTCTCCTTGGCAAAGTTATGTAAATCCTTCAGAGTTATGTTTCTCTACATAATTCCCTGAAATTCAAGAGCCTGAAGTTTGACATACGGTTGTTTCTGGGTATTGAGGGATCCTTTCCTCCACACTTTATGATGTGCAGGTCATACTGGGGTTTTTTTGCAGACCACAGAGAAAGGAAATCTTACTGTTAAAATAAACAGTAGTTTAAAGTACTTTTGTAATACATTGAGAACCAGATGTCATTTTACCATATTTGAAAAGTTGTGTTATGCAGAAGGCTTGTTAAATATGACGCCATAGCTATTTGCTAGCTTAACATTCAGAATTGAGGGTACAATTTTCTTAGCTTATGATGTTCACATAGCAGAGACCCTATTTCAAATCTTAGCTATAGGCACTGCTAAGCTTTCTAGCTTAAATCACAGTGCCAGAGATTGCATCACATAAGGCAAAAGCAAAGCTTAGTGTTATTTTCAGGAGGAGTTGGAGATGCAAAATAATTATGCAGGACATATGCAGGAAAATGCTACCAATTTTATATGCAGATGTTTTGTCTATACCTCTGTGTACAGTGGAGGAGGACTCAACACGTATGACATGTTTAGCACTTTTGCTAGCCAGTCAGTCGAGCCGCCATCTTCAAACACACCACAGCTGAGAATCTCTTTAGGAGAGAATCCACAAATAATATTTAGTGTTTAACTGTCATGCATTGTGCCCATTGACTGCTGTTTGCACCTTTTGATAACGGAATCTGATTTCTGCAGATGTAACAACAGGACCCAGTGTGCCGTGGTAGCCGGACCAGATGTGTTTCCTGACCCATGCCCGGGAACCTACAAATACCTGGAGGTCCAATACGAATGTGTGCCCTACAGTATGTATTTTCCACTCTTGCTTACATTTCTAAAGCTCTCAGTCATACTAATGCCTTCTTAGCAACGATTCCTCAGCAACTTCATCGTAACTGTCAGTGCTGCTCTAAAGGTTCAGAGGTGTCTTAAGTGCACTTTGCAGTGGTAAACCTATGCTGGGGATGTTGTGATGATCATTTGTGATTGTATATTGGAGTAGATAAAAAAATATACAGTGTATCAGAGCAGAGAAATGTCAACAACATGGGATGTCTTAAGATATTTGACTTAATCCAGGAGGGAACGCTTTCAGTGTTGTCTTTATCTATGTTAAATTTAAAAAATTTACAAACCAAATATTTTATTTGTCTAACAGAATCATGGCATGGAAGATTTCGAAAAATAAATATTCCCTACTTTATTTAAGCATTTGAAGAATTTGTTAGAAGTTGTCTAACTTTATTTTGCACACAAAATAAAGTTTGCTTGTTTTCTGGAAACCAAGTAAATGTTTGGCTCTCTGAGGCATTTCCATGGTTCATTCTAATGGTTTAATTTCTGCACCAGATAAAGTACTTTCTCAAGCCGCAATAAACTTTAGTGGAAATGTTCAGATGTGGGTGGGAAGGTTAAGAATGGGGTCACAGGATGAACGCATGAAGAGGAAATCTACATGAGGTCAGAGGAAATGGAATGGACATTGCCATATAACCCTAGGTATTGTTTTAGGACGACTTTTCAGCGGATCATCAAAGCCGGTCATGTCGCCTGCCAAGAGTCTGATGTGCTGTCAGGGCTGATATGGGGAAAAAATGTTTGAATAAATCTGGCAGTGGGCTTTCAGATGTATGGCCTACTGCAGGCACGGGATTGAGGAGAATTGTAGTAATTCAAATTCAAATCAAAACCATCTTCCTAACATGTTAGGTTTTTACACGGCTCCCTTTAGAAGTTTGACAGACAGCAGCTTTGATCTTGTGATGCAAGAGCTCTTTTTTTTACCAGTGATCTAAAGCATGCAAACGCCTCTTTTATACCTGACTCCTTCCTGTTTGCACATTTTGTCATTCCAGCCACATGGCGTCTTTTTTCTTTATCAAGGTGTAAAACACTCCAACCCGGCTTTGGATGCTTCGGTATACAGAGACGAACTTGGTCTGAACTGTGGCCTACAACAGCACTTAGTTTTCCATAATATCCTGTCCTTCATATCCTGCAGTGGTTCCTGTTGGAACTAACTTGAACCTTTCGTTGCATTCAATTCTAGTGTTGACTTCAGTCTGATAGCACTCGCATATTGTTAAATTACTGGAAAGGATTATACTTTTTCCGCTTGTTGGGCTGTTTATGTTCTCAGTTTTTGTGCAGATTATATTTTTATCCCAAGAGTTGTACTTGATCACTGCCATTTATTGTGCAGCATATTCTCAAAATTCATGAAAGTGATGGACAAAAAGCTATTTACAAAAGACAAACAATATTTAAGAATAGTACAAGACTTGTGTTGTTAAAACGCTGATAATCTCATGTGTTTATATATCTTCATTAGTAACTCAAAGATTAGAGCTAAGAGGTATAAAAAACAAAGTTGTTTAGCTATTTACAGTACTGCATTGAACATGAATGAAAAAGCAGAGAAAAGTTGTTTTAAAAAAAATGAATGTTTAAAAATAATACTTAGAAAACCTGAAGAGCTGCCAGTTACAATTTTTAAAAGAAATTGAAAATAAAAAAATAGGAACACTGAAGAATTATAGCATTGTATCTCTGTGTTACGTTCTATCCCAGATTGATTTTGTGGAAAGGGTCTAACATTGTGGCTCCAGACAGAGACATCCAACATGGAGGTTTTGGTTTTCAGCCAGTTTTCATCCATATTTAGTGTAATTGAGCTCTATTCCAAAGGGAAATTGGCTGGTCCACCTTAACTGTGATGCCTAAATTACTTCTGTCCGATCACACATGGTAAATATCTTCAGCCTATATTCTTGCGCACATTTTTAAACTCTTTTTAACCTTTTTAAAGTCATATTTAGCCACATAATTAGACTTCATGGCTCCATTTAAAAAGAAGCTTACAGCCAATGCTAATAGTCATTATTTTCCACATCCCTGTTGAAGCAATAATAATAATATTTGCCCTTTAGGGCAAAATAAATTTCTGTTCTAACTATAGGATATAAGGTGTGAGTCTTTGTTAAAGAAAGAACTAAAAGTAAAGAAATAAAGGTCCAGCTACATAATTGCTGTAATTTTCTTGCCTCCAGTTTGGACGTCAGTAGTGTAACTATGGATGGTGGCCAGAAATCATTGTTGGATAAAAAAAGACTTGATGTCCAAGAAAAAAAGCCACAAAAAAAACAGGTGACTTTCAGAGATTTTTAAATATACTACAAAACATTAGTAGAGAAACTTAAATTCACCTCCATCTTTAGGGCAAAATTCAAAGAAATTCATGTCTAACTTTCCAAATGAGGCAGTCAGATCTTTTTTTGTCTAGAGTGAATTGAAAGGTGCAAAAAAATACAGCACTAAATGTGTAGATTTCACTATTGTTGTGACTGAGACTGAAGTGTAATACAAACTTTGATAACCATTTATTTAGTTGTGCTACAATTATGAAACAACTATAATGGCAACTGTGTAAACTTCAGTGAGTTTCATTTAAGAGTAATAATATGTAGATTCTATGAGAGACTTGGTTATTCTAGAATTAAGACAATTTTTAATAGTGATTTGTCACTTTTAATATCTTCATTTCCACATATCCATTGCCTTCCTCCTATTTAAGATTGGACTACAGGGGTAACAGGTCCTGAATGGGTACCACACATTCCTCTCTTCAGGAAGAGGAATGAGGCCCTCCAGCTCGTTTCAAGGGATCCTAAGACGTTTCAAAACCATCACAGTCACATAGTCCATCCAGGGATTTTCTAACACCTATCCAGAGTAAGACAACAAAGCTAATCCTTTACAGATTAAGACTGTGTAGAATCCCCTTTTCATTGACATGCCTCGATCATAATACTTTTTCTTATTTAAATTTCTCCCTCTGCTACATTGAAGTTCTGTCCTTCATCTGCACCTCCTCCACACCTTCCTTTACCATAACTTTGCTTCTTTGTTCTCTCACTCTGTGTTCTCTTCTCCTTTTCCCTTCCACAACCTTCACTGGCGGCTTTTACATCTGTATTCCACTTGGGGAGCCACTTTTTCTTTTAGGGATAAATTACCGCTCTCCTCTCTCCACCGATATCTTCATAAAGCGACACGATGGCAGACTCAGATGTGCCGTTAATAATGGCGGGGAGGGAAGTGTGCTAAATCGATGGACACATGCCGTAGATACAATATTGATTTCATTAATTTGCGATTTGATCCGCTCCATCAGTTGTAATGGAGGGACAAAAAGAAGTTATAACAATTACCGCCAAGAGTGGCGGTGTCTGTGGGTGGCAGTGTCACAAGCCAAGGCAATACATCATACTTTCAATTGAGCTGCTGTCTGAATAATTGTTTGATCTGAGATCTGACTTTCCTGTAAGGAAGTAGAATCATGGTGAACAATAAAGGAGGTTAAAACAGTTGTAACAAAAGGGGGACATTAATAAATTAGTTATAAATTACATGACAGTTATTAGAGATAAATGTATTTGCTTCATATTGGATGATAGTAGAACTGTTATATGCACACCGGTTGGTTTAAACTGTCTACAAGATCGTTTCAGTGGGGTTAAGGTCAGAGATTTAATATATTGTGCATCTGGAAAGTATTCACAGTGCTTCATTTTTTAAACATTTTATAATGTAACTGCAACATTACAGTTTGTTAAAATCTAAAAAAAAGTTTTTCAAATGTATTAGCAATAGCAAAACACATTTAGAAAGCCTATGCTTTATACATTATAGATCTACCTTTGCACTTTGTATTGCTGAAAATATGCTATATAAATAAAATTACCTTTACCTTTGGTAGTAATTACAAACTCAAGTCTTTTTGAGTTTGATGCCACAAACCTGTAAGCCGTTTCACCTGTTCTGCTTCGTAGTTCTTATCAAGCTCCATCAGGTTGGACAGGAGACATCTGTGCAGCCATTTTCAGATCTCTCCAGAGATGATCAATCAGATTCAAGCCTGGACTCTGGCTTAGCCATTCCAGGAAATTCACAAAGTGGTTCTGTGCTATGGGTCGTTGTGGTGTTGAAAAGTAAACCTTTGCCTCAGTTTGAGATCAAGAGCATTCTGGAGCAGGTTTTCATAAAGCATTTCTCTGTACATTACTTAATTCATCTTCCTCCCTATAATGACTTGTCTGCCCGTTAATGCTGTTGCAAGACATCTTCATTGCATAATGCTGCGACCAACATGCTTCACTGTAGGGATAGCATTCGCCTGGGTTTCCTCCAACCTGGGATTCACACCAAAGAGTTAAATCTTTGTGTCATCAGACCAGAGAATCTTTGTTTCTCTTGGTCGGAGTGTCCTTCGTTTGTTCCTTTTGGCAAACTCTAGACGGTCTGCAATGTGCCTTTTATGAAAGTGTGGCCAGCTCTGGGGTGATGCCTGGTGGTTCGGAACTTCTGCCATTGACAAGTGATGAAGGCCACTGTGCTCACTGGGATCTTCAAAGCAGCAGATTTTTTTTCTGTGTCCTTCCCCAGATGTTTGCTTCAGGACAATCCTCTCTCAAGGATAATCAGTGGAAACAGCTCTCTTTTGAGCTTCGTGGTAAAGGCTGTGCGACACGATAGCAACCTCAGATGTGCCGTTGAATACTTATGCAAATGTGATTTCTTGGTTTTCTGTCTATTTGTAATAAATTGACATAATAGACAGTTCTATACAAAAATCTACACACAACAGTGTGTAGATTTGTGAGGAAACAGGTTCATTTAATACAATTTGTCATAAGGCTGTAACATAAAATGTGGGAAAAAGGGAAGCACTGTAAATACTTTCCAGATGCACTGTTGGTAACCTTGTCTTGTCGGAAGTCAAGCAATTTATATTACTTCTATCATTTCTCTTAAGAGGAATGGAAAATATCAAGTCAGAATAATAGAAGTTTTTGATCTTGACAAAAAAAATGTAATGGACATCCATCCATTTTCTATACACTAACATTCGGGGTCACCCTGGACAGGTCGCCAGTCCATCGCAGGGCAACACAGACAGGACAAACAACCATATAAACACTCTCACATCTAGGGAGAATTTGGAGAAAACAATTAATCTGACAGTCATGTTTTCGAACTGTGGGAGGAAGCCGGAGTACCTTGAGAGAACCCATGCATGCACAGGGAGAACATGCAAACTCCATGCAAGGCAACAGCTCTACCAACTGCGCCACTGTGCAGCCATGGCATGGACAACTTGGGGAAAAATAGTTAACCAAATATCCATGGGGGAATATGTGTCTATTTGGGCATGTATGCAAAATTATAAGCAGATCTTTTGCATCATTTTTTATGTTACAATTCTTTAAGCGTCATATAATATAACAATGACTATTTAAAATACACTATTAAAAATGTCAAAACCAATTGCATTTCTGGCTCAACATAGTGTATATTGGCTTCTGAGTGGAACTGTACATGCTCCTCCATGCACTTCCCTATTAAGTATGACCACCTTCGAAGAACCGCACCTTTGTGATGACTCATAAACACGACTCCACTCCAGTAGCTGACATCTTGTCTTAACCCCATCCTTTCACCTTGACTTTCAGTGTTTCAGTGGTGAGATGCCAGCCTATTCTCCTAGTGGCTTATTAAAAAACTTCCTCTCTCCATTGTTCCATTCTTCTCTTAGTGTAACTTTCACTCGAACAGCTCCTCCCAAAGGTCAAGTTGATAGGAGGTCAGAACAGCCGTGTCTTCCTCCTACACAGCCCCAGCAATCTTCCTCAGCAGTAATGAAGCCCTTAGATTCCCACGGTGGTCCCTCAGACTCTCCAACCTGTCACACAAGATCGGGCATCCAGACCTGTGTTGCTCTGCTGTTCAAGTAGCTTTTTTTTTCTTTTTTTGAGATGTTGAGAACTTGTGGCTATCTCTAACTTAAAACTTCTGATTCTGCTAATTAGTTGTACCTTCACACTGCGGTTTCCATGACAAATTAGCTAACTCTTGACCAAGCAGTCTATCAAAATAGTCTATTAAAAAAAAGGAGATGAGGTATAATTAAATGTCTTTTCAGAGAGCTGATTTTGCTTTATATGCTCGGCAGAAACACTTCAGTGTGTTCAATAGTGCAGTGCAGGAAAAGTGGAAACAGAAAAGCAAGGACAAAGATAGAGTGAATGAATAAAGGAAAAAAAACCTGCTGGCTGTCTGGTGCTATACATAAGGCACCAGTTCCCCCCACTGTTTGTATCTAATAAGGACAATATAAAATCCCGTCTCTCACACAGTGGGTTCCAGCGCAGCTCTGTCAGCTACTCCTCGCAATTTGGTAGCTAGGCCAGGATATATAATCATGCAATCAATTCTCAGATTTGCACAAAGCTGCACAGGCTTGTGCGTCATTGGAAGTTGTCATGCAATTTGTCATATTTGCCTTCTATTTCCAGCCTGACTAATTGGTTTTTAATTCATTTTGATAATAACAAAGTAAGTTTAGGGTCTGCTATTGGAATTTGGTGCAGATTGTTTAGGCAAGGTATACCAATCATCTGCTACCACTCTCCACTGGCAAATACAACCAGGAAATTGATGCTCTGTACATGATTATCACTTACATTAAAGTGTGGGGTAATTTGGGGTAATTACAGAGTCTGTTCTGGACCGGTCACACCTCAAGTAAATGCCACCTTGGGGACATGGACTGGACTTTACAGTATTTAATTGGACACTGTCTCTGAGTATGGTTGTATTGTGTTTTTTATATATCCAACGCAACATTGTCTGTGGAGGCAGTTATCACTAACCTGGAGCCAGGAACTGTGAAATTAAACTTTTAGTGATGCATTTTTTAGAAGCATTAGTATGGCAGTGCAGATGATATTGCAGTAAGCCTTTGATAATATATGAGTGCATATTTGTAAAATGGCAATTTAGAGATTTTTGTTTTCACAAAAAAAATATTCATCCCCCAGAGTCCATATAATTACCACATTGAACATATGTTTTTACACCATAATGTGTTGATACAATGACTGCACTTCTTGTGTTCAGTTCAACACTTTTACTGTGCTAATTATTTAACACAACCGCTGTGTTAAAATTATTCAACACAGTAATTCTGTAAAGGAACACAGTTATTATGTCCAAGCATAGACACATTATTGTGTTGGGTTTTGACTCAGTTTGTGAACACATCCGCAGTGTGCTGCGCTAAAACCACCTTTCACTACATATGCAGCTGCAGGTTTTAGGAGTATGTCTCCAGCAGTTTTACACAACTTCTTCACAATTTAGCTCAAGATTATATAAAACGTTTTTTTTTTAATTTCCCCTATTATTACCAATTAAATTAAGTACTTAAAGTAGTGTCGCCTGGTTGTTAGTTGTCCTTCTTACAGAGTGTTTTGCTTAGCGGCAACAAAGTAGAACTTCCTGTCAAATCACATGACCTTCTTCCATCTCATTATTTTATCCCCTACATTGAGAGAATCTGTAAATGGTTATGACTTTAATCTTACAATATTTGTTACGAATGAGTTATTTTTTATATCCTAAAAACATCATCAGTGAGCTGATGTCCCTTGGTCTTCATGATGCTCTAAGAAACCTCCAATGCTTTCTTATAACATTAGCAAAAGGCAAATTACATACAATAGGAATCTGTGTAGCATAGATGCATTCGGAAGAGATCTAATGAATTTTGAAAAGGGTTTAAAAAAAAGCTTCAACCACATATCAATTTTCTTCCTTTTAAGAGTCTTATGCCACTTTGTGATGGTGCATCACAAAGAATAAATTGAAGTGTGTGGGAGTAAATGTAACTAAATGTCAGAAGGTTCAATGCATGCAAACACATTGGAAACACACTTGAAAAATGGCAAAGCGGATAACTGCCACAAATACTTATCACTTTATTAGACAACAAACAAATCAAAACATGCAAATTGATGAAGCCTTAACATGTGCTTAGTTTGCTTCACCAATTCAAGGTGTTTTTGCATAAATTGTGTCTTATTTATGTTGAAACTCTGATCTTGGATTTAACGGCGGCTAAATCCAACATCAGTAATTCAGCATCATCAGCATTCTACCTTCCCTAGCTCACAGTCAGTCCTCTCAGCCTTGGATAATCTCCCAGCTACTCATAAGCTTCTTGAAGAGCAGATCACCCCTGTTTGATGTAATCAGTAAATCTACTAAGCAGGTTGTCGGGAAGTTCACTGTTTTTGTTTTTTTTCTTTGCCCTTGAGCTCTCTAATGTGTGTCCCTTAGATTTAGCTTTTTGAGCCAACGCTATGACAGCAGATGCATCAGCAAATCACACCCACCTCACTTCCAGCTGAAATCCCAGTGAGCATTGTCCAACTTGTTCAGGCACCTTTATTTCCCCTCCACCTGACTCAGAGCCTCAGCTTCCTCCCATGTGTGAAGGGTGGCTAATGCCACCTCATCACTCAGTGGCAGCTGACCACTCCCCAGCCCACACAGCATGCTTTGATGACAGTGACTTCCTGTCACATAGATGAACAGTGGTGCCGTGACCTGAACTTGTGGCGACGATTCTGTAAAATCTCAACTTTCTAATATGTGCTTTTATTTTTAAAAGTAGTGTAACAAGATACAGTCATGTGGAAAAAAAGAGAACACCCAAGGTCCAAAACCTTTTTTTTTGTTTACATATGTGGTTGTATATACACTTCAACTATTATGAGAAATTTGTGTACAGTAAATGAAGAAAAACTGAAGAAAGTATCTTTATGCAAAACTTCCAAGACTGCACAAAGACACAGTGAGAGAACTGTTGCCTTGCAGCAAGAGGTCCTAGGTTCAAATCCCTGCCTGGGGTCTTCGGTGTGGAGTTTGCATTTTCTCCCAGGCATTTTCTCCCAGGTATCCCGTCTGTCTTTCTGGTGCCCTGCAATGGACTGGCGACCTGTCCAGGCGATGCTGCGCCTCTTGACGGTGATCGATGGAGAAAGGCACCAGCCTCCCTTTCATCCCAGGATGGTTAAGCATGTTTAGATAGTAGATGGATGCCCCTTATAATAGTGACAATTACACACAGGCATATAAAATTAAGAGCATAGCATTAGAATGACATTACTTACCTTGTTTTATTTGGTGTGTTCTTGATTGAAATGAGTGAACTTCATAATAAAATACACAGAGCAGTCAAAATATACCAGTTAATCCCCTACGGTGTTGTTGAGAATAAAGAACGAGAACAACCTGGGCCTAGTCAAATCCTAGATGTTGATCTGATTGAGATGCTATGAGGTAATATTCAACAGGATGTGTTGAAACCTCAAGAATATCTCACAGCTGAAAGTGAGATTGTTGGTGATGCCAAACACTTGAGCTCAGTAAAGTTTTGGATATTTTTCAGTAAAACAGTCCTTATTGTATTTATTCAAGTGAAATTAAATCCCTTTTTCCCCCCCAAAAAAACAGCTTTAAACAAAACAGGTATGTATGATTAATAGTTAAAAATGTCCTAAAACAGAACAGAATATTTAAAGGAAGTTCAGATTTTTTGCATGATTGTAATATATATGTAATGTAATGTTGCAGTCTCACTGTCATTCTGTTTGAAAGATGCTTGGAGAAGAACTGAATGATTGTTTTTGCCAAAGGGGAGCAATCAGCATCATGGTTGTTGCTGTCATTATCACCAACCTGATTGAAAGTCAGCTTGAGAAAAAGGTTATGTAAAACTATAAAACAGCCAGTAAATGTTCCACAAATTGCACAAGGTAAATAAATAATTCATCCACACGAGCCATTGTTTCAAATTTTATTACAGCTCTGTATGCTGACATCTGATCATAAAGTACAATCACCCGTTAAATCAGTCTGATGCATTCCCCAATTACCACCATTGTGATATTTTTCCAGGAATAAATACAGTTGCTCTTACACACAAAGAAAAACTACCTTTTGTAGAATAAAAACCTACCCTTCCATTATTTCCAGTGTCTGAGTGATACACTACATTAACCAGTCGGTTCCTAACTCCAGACGCTGTGGTATACAGCACAAATTCACAATCGTTTTTATTTAAAACAGAAAAGGAAAATATTTTGCTACTCCTGATGAGATTCTCCAGTATAATATATAATATTAGAAGATATAATCATGTTATCCATTTACTTCTATTCTGCATCCCCCTTGTTAGAGTTTGGCAGAAAATATATTGTTCAATAAACATCAAAACTACAATCAAGAACTCACCAAATCAACTAAAAACTACTACTAAATTTATTTGTAGCTATAAGTGCCCATTCTTCTGTAAAATGTCATTTTCTTTGTTCTGCTATTTAATGAGTTGTACAAAAATATTGAAATTAGCTGGGCTAGTTGGACTATCTGCTCCAGTAACTAACCTTCAGTCAGCTGCTTATCAAATTTTGCCAACCGCAGTTTTAAAATCTAATTTGCCTTTAAGTTTTAGAGGAAAACTTTCTCATTTTGATTCCAGGCAAGTCTAGTTGCCTTTTTTTCAGCCGGCCCACCAACATTTGAGGGAGCTCCGTCACACACCAATCTCCTGACTCCTTTAATCTTTAACTTTTGAGGGAGGAGAGCTGTGATGAAGATGAAAAGACTTTTTGAAATCAGAAATTTTTTAAAACCTTGTTACCTTGATACAGGCAACCTGCCAATGATTATCCAGTAATTTTTTATATTTTTTATATGTTTCAATACCCAGTCTTTGATGTTCTGCTTCGGTCTGCTTCTCAGTGACCTGCGGTTATGTTTACCAGCCAGTGACCTGAAAACTTGGGGCTTGTATTTTAATAGATGCTTACTGCATTCTGAAATGTCAGAATATATGTGACATAGTGCAAACGTGCTGGGACAAATAAAAGTGATGCAGCCCTCTCATATGCTCCTGTTTACATTCGAGATCTGCAGGTTTTTCAAAAGAGAGAAGTCTGCCAGGTCGGGTAAGTAAGAAAACAACGAAACTAAAATAGCATTGGTCACACCAAAAGATCCAGTTTGGAAGGCAAATATTCGACATAGATTCTAGTGATTTAGTTTGGTTCATTTTAGGGTTTTTTAATAGAACTTTTCAGCGCTATGGATTTTATTTAACAGTAATTCAACAGGAACAAGGCAGAGAGAACGGGGGAAAGACATGTGAACCAAAACCAAACCAAAAACAGCACTGCAGATGATCTGTGGCGCCTGCTCTAATGGCTGTGTTACACGATGCTCAACAATTTTAACATTAATTGTGTCAAGACGCCCTTGTAAAGTAGCTACAGTAGTTACCAGTTACTAACATACTAAAAAATAGTCACTGTATTGTGTTAAAAACAAGAGATGTCGGCAATTTTTAAGGATCTTTGATTGAAGTGTATCATCCAGAAAGGTACAGTAAGCTGTCAGCTTAGCATATTCCTTATTTTAGGAAATGTTGTGAACATAACATCTAGCTGCTTCTGTGCTGAGCTGACTATGTGCACAACTTGGTCACTTTAGCTGTAAAAACATGTCAGTACTTCTCTCGGCTAGTAGTATCAATTACAGGTAGAAATAATAAAAAAATTAGGGTAGCACTAGCTAGCAAAGAAATAGCACTATGAATGTTAACAATATACTTGTCTTTTAAAAATGTATTAAAAGACAAGTATTACTACTGATTGTTTCTTTTTTCACAACAAATAAGTTGGATGCAAAAGAAAAAAAACAAACAATAATAAAAACAGTTTGATAAATGTTTGGTTTGGTTGGGTCAACTTAATTGTGAACCAGTAACTAATTAGTAAGGTTAATAGACAAAAAAACAATATGAATACTAAATAAAATAACTAAAATAAAAACTAATTGATGAGAAACCTTGATTAGTGGGTAAGTAAAGGAATAGATGGAGGAATAAATATAGACATTTAACCAAATAAGTCATTTGGTTAGTACATAAGAAAATACATGGATACAGGAATAGATAAATATCAGGGCAACCATATAACAACAAAATGAATAAATAGAAATGTCACATTTGGTTTCATCTAAGAATAAGGAAGATCACATTTATGCAAGGAGATTACTAAAAGTGCAGTTACATTTAGTGCCAGGTGGGATTTACAGTCCTCACAGAAAAAAAGAAAGAAATTTCCCTTGTTGAGAGGCGGCACAATTGCATGGTTAAGCAGTGATTACCAATGTGGATAAATAGCTGTGATAAAGGGGTGAATCTGGACACAGAGAAACTGTTCTCCCCCACTAATAGCTAAATAAGCGGCTGTAATCTATCAGGTCTTGATTTTCTAGCAGCTGCTCGACTATTTGCTAATAACATAAATATAGATTACACTCTCTTTTTTTTTTCTTGCAAAAAATCTGAGCAAATGGCATACAAGCTGTATAAATGTCTATAAATAATGTGATATAAAACATTGTGAGGAAAGTGGTTTTTCTTCGTGTTTTTCTCCACGGGCTACAAACACACTCAGGAACCTGCTTCTGAAAGTGCCAAGTGTCGAGAATACAGCACTAATTAGAGACTAGTATCCTCAGGGGTTTTCTTTTAATGATCACCCTGTGAATCATAGCTCATTTACTATTCTCTTGTCTTTCTTTATTTTATTGTTTTAATTTCACTTTTGCCATACTGTAAGCATATAGCCATACCCTGACCATTTTACCCTGATAACATTTGACTATTTTATTAAGATTGTATGTGACAGATCAAAAGGTTCATGTATTCACTACATTTGTGCATCAAAATGTTCATGTATTCACTACATTTGTGCACACCAACAAGGAATTTTACTTTGGTTCCATTTTGCTAAAAAAAATAAAAATAAAGATATTTTAAAAATAAAAAAGGAAAATATAAATTAGTTTAAAATATATATATATTTATCCTTTATTTTTTGACGAAAGAGGAAGACTAGTTTGCTTTATTTGTTTTATTTTGATACCCTTGAATTAAATCCAGCACAAGTTCATCATAGCGTGTGTAATTTTATCAGTTTAACTTCAACTGTTAGAATGGCCTAGTCAAAGTCCCATTATTGAGAGTTGGTGGCAAAAACCTTACAATAGCTGTTTGCAGACACTCTGTCCAATCTAACTGAGCTCGAGTTTCTTGCTGAGGGGAATGGGTGAAAGTTTCTGTCAGTAAATGCAATTGCACAATATACTTTTTGGACTCTTATTAAATGAAAAGAAACATTTAGAAAGCCATTTATCTGTTTGTTCCGATTCAAAATTTTGCACACCTAGTGTCAGTCCAATATAATACCTTAAAGCTGTTTCCAACAAGGTGTTTGAGCAATTTTTGCATTTTTTTCATGAATCTCTTTCTGGTTTCAAGGTCTTTGCAAATTGAGCCATGTTTTAGGTGCTCCAGTTAAGTTATTGCTCCAGCTGCTGCCATGTTCCACTAAAGCATCATTAATTGTGTTGCTCTTGGATTTCACATGCCATCTCGCTCTCTACTGGTCAGCCCCTATGTGGCTGGCTTAGCATCTATTTCCTGCAGCTGTCCTTCAAAGCAAGACAAACTCAAACATGCGATCTCACAGGATGAGGAGATGCTTGCACACTGGTGGCAACCTGAATCGTCAAGGTTATAAGATAGCATGGTTCTTTACACCCCGGGGGGGACCAGCAAAGCAACAGAGACAGAAAGTAGACGCTATGGGAAGGAGATTGAATAAGTCTTTGAAGGGAGCACAAAGAAAGCAGACAAGTGGTTGAAAAGAAAAGAGGGATGTTTAGAAATGGAACCTGTAATGATGGTTTAGGAGACACGAGTGCCGACTGAGGGAGATGATAGGGGTGGGGGTGAGGTGGGGATAAAATGAGTGGGAATACAGAAGAAGAGAGATGGGGGGCCCACTGTGTCCTCCCCCATCCTTAGGCACATGCTATTCAAAGCCCTGTAATCTGTGTCATTAATTAAAAAGCTGATGGGATGGAGTTAAGGAGGAGGAGGGGTGGGGGTTCACTCTTCAGCTCATTCTTTGAGACAGAAGGAAAGGCCGGGGTGTCTGAGGGGAGGGTGCTGCAGAAAATATTGCTGCCATTTTGCCATGAATCTCTATTAGTGCCTAATGATGCCATTCTGATACCTCTCAACCATTAGTGTGAAATTGAGAAACATTAATTATTCAAATGAAAATCCATACAGCTGCCGCTCGTATGACGAGGCCGGGGCACATCGACGGCATCGGAGGACATTTAGTTGGAAGCAGATCGCACAAAAGCTGAAGTGCAGCGTTCCCCCGTCAGAGAAATGGTTTGGAAATTATGGAAGGCAAAGCAGCAATGTTTTTAGCTCTGTCTGCCGATCTGCAGTTGATCCCAAAATGATCCCTGGAAGGGTTTAGACGTATGTCTCTTAAAAGATAGAAACATTTTGTGAAAGGAGTATCAACTTAAAAGAAAAAGTATTTCTATTTGAAAATTGAAAGTAACAACAAGCTTCTAAAAGCTTCTCAATAAGCAGTAGATTAATTGTTATTAGTGTCACAGCAATTAAATCCTTATAATTGCAGACCAGCTCCTGGCAAGTTTCCTCTTGTATTTTCACTATTTATCTTTGGTAGTGAGCAGCATGTTTTTAAGGTTGGAAAATTAATTTTATTAAATGCATCGTGCTCTTTCTAGGTTGGACTGTTGTTTTGTTTTTTTCAGCAGAACAGCCTCAAGTCTTTGTTGCTGCTTTGTTAGATGGTGCATTATCCTGAAGGAAGCCATTAGAAGATGGGTGAACTGGTCCAAGAGATGGGCATGGTCAGCAACAATGTTTAGGTAGAGTCTGCTGTAAGATACTACGCTGGTGCTAAAGGGCCACTATATTGACAAAAAAAATCCCCCATACCATTATGTCACCACCAGCTGCGTCAACCACTTGTTCAATACAGCCCATGCTGTTTTGAATAGTTATGACTTTAATACCTGAACATCCTGTAGTTGTAAATGATACTCATTGAACCAGGTAATGATTTTCCAACCTGGGTGACCTCACACTGCTGTGCCCCTTTTTTTTTTGTAGAGTTTTTATGGGCACTTTTAAAAGGCAGTTAAGGACTTTTTATTTTCATTGAAGCTTCAGAGAGACTGTCATACGTGAAAATCTCAATGGGTCATCAGTTTCTACACTCGGATCAGTCAATCTGACAACAGCAACCATGTCATGTTCAAAGTCACTCAAATTCTCTTTCTACCTTGTTCTGAGGTTTTGTTAGAACTTTGATAAATCCTGTTCAATGCTTTTTTAAACGTTGAAATTGATAGAGTTTTTGCTGCTCTGTGATCTGCTGTTTATATTAATTGAACAAGCATACCTCATAAAGTAAAAGGTGAGTGGATATTGTATATGCAGTCGCAAGCTGGTATATTATTTATCCAAATAAAATCTGTCCATTTTATTTGGACAGATTTTGAAAATCCACCAGCAGTGAGAAATGTAATGCATGAACTCGGGATCTGCTTCAGAAACTTTAGCAATTGCTTTTAAATAGTATTTTTAATCACAGCTGCTCTAAGAAATTTGCATCTTCAAAATCTATTTTGTCCACTGCAAACAAAACTTGGGATTTTCATTATACAAAACTGAGCACCCTTTCTTGTTTGCTATTTGCACCAGTTTGAACAAGATCTTGTTAGTCATTCTTGTCCAATTTTAAGCTGAAATATTGTCAAGTCTCATTCCTGTTGCTTTTGGCTATAAATAAATAATAATCACTGCTGGTTATACTTCCTCTCAAGCAAAAATGCAGCTATTTTCTGGATTGAAGCAGTACTACCTGCCTGGCCTTCCCACCGCAAAAGCAGGTTGCAATCATTTGTAAAAGCTCAAGTAAAGCCTGTAGCTACTCGAAACCCAAACCTGACCAGACTGAATTTACATAAGGACCACTTCAGTACACACAATATTATATTCAGCTAATTTTTCCCTAACGCTATTAAGTGTTTTAAATTTAATTATGAGTAATGATGGACCGGAGAGTGATTAACCTTGGTCTCAATCTGTTAGCATTACACAGATGTGTCTTCATCATTTTCAAGTATTTTTTGCTTCCCAAAATTAAACTGAAGATTTTTGCATCTGCCAAAGGATTTTCAAAATGCTGAAATGAAATATTTGTAACATTTTATCAAATGTACGAGTGAGACAGTAGATAAAGAATTGTTTGTTACAACTTTTGTAACTAGTTCTCAAGGACTTGTTTTAGTGAAATGATGATAAAATCTTTTCTACTGATGCAGGAATATATCTGAAGTTGTCTCTTTTATTAGAAATATTGGTGTGTTTTTGAGTGTCTTTCATATCCGAGACGGGGTGCAAAAAAGACAAGGAACATTTGGGAGGGCGGAAGAGATGAGGGAGCTAAGTGCCTTTCAGTGACTCAGTGACAGCCGTGACCAAAATCGTATTAGGGTCACAATAGAGGTGGTGGGGTGGAGTAAAAAAGCTTTTCAAATAAATCAATTCTGCCTCCTTTTTTTTTTCTTCTCTCCACCACTCCTCTTGTGTCTCCAGCTTGAGCAAAACGTGGACACCCGAGGGCCAACGTCTCGGTTATATCTCCGTCTGAGGAGAAACATGATCGGACATGACATGAACAAATTACTCTGAATGTACAAACGGCTGGCCTTACTGCAACCCACCTCGGCATCTTCCGGTCATGGGAAGAGCCAGCGTTGCTGGACCAAAGCCCAGGGAGCGCTGTGTTTCCTTGTTGGGGATTTCATCCACATCCTTTACTCCCTTTCTCACACCATCTCCCCCGGTGATTGCATCGTATACTGGCTTCTCACATCCCCACCACTAATGCCTTTTTTTTATAGATCATTACCCCTGCTCTCCCCTCGCCACTGTTAGCGATCGCTCAATCAGAAACACAGGCCTCCCCCGTGGTCTCTGCTATGTGGTGGCTGCCCAGGGAAGGCAAGGAGGCGTCGATCAGGGCACGTTTAGGCTGTTTGCTTTGATTTGATGCATTTGATGGGTCCATATGCAGCTCCCCGTTTAGTGAATTGTATGTGGCTCTAAGCAACTGTTGCTTGCGCTAGCCGCAAACTTATTGCGCTTAAGCGACGGTTTGAGTGTTCTCTGTTAATGAGGTGTCTCGCTGTACCGGTGCAGGACTTTATGATCTGACAAGCAGACAACTTGTTGAGAGATTCTCCCTATTATTTCTCCCTCTTTTTCCCCACTCGCCTGCCTGATTCTCTTCATCTCATCGGCCCGCTGCCTCGCAATAATATAGTTCTCATCTAATAACTTTCCCATCTTTTAAACTTCACCCTCCCTTCACCCAGCTGCTGACCTCCATACCTCACTCTGTTGCACTCTCTGGAGGAGAGCACTCCTGTAAGCTCTGGTACCAGAGGTTAATCCTATCTTATTAGATGCTGGATTACTGGAGGGAAAGGGGTTTAAGGGGTATGCTGGCTAGATGCTAACCTGAACCTTTAAATGGGAGAGATAGCCAAAATGCTATGGCTGACTTTAGGGGCTTGTCTAAGTGACAGAGATCAGGCTCTTTGTTGTTACAAGTCTGTTTCCATTTCTTGAGAGATTTATATTAAACAAGCCAAGATTGTTACAAGGTTTATCAAGAGCTGTTTGGAGGGTACTGCAAAAGTGTCGATAGCATATTTTACCATTCTGTGAGGCATGGCTTTCAAAACCATTTGCAAATAGAAATGTGAAATATGTATCATGCATATCCATTCTGGTCACTGGCGGTTCTACAACTTACAACAGTTGCGAGATACAGTTTCTAAGGTATGTCTCTACAAGGTTAGCAAGTCTAAAGACTGAAGGTTTTGACAATTTTTCTTTGCAAAATAACCAATGGTCATTTAAAATTTATGAAACATCTTTTTCAAATGTTCAAAAACTAATTTTGCCCCTCCCCGTTCTGACACAAGTACATGTTTGATATTACTATTGTATCTACAGCTGTGTGTTTGTTGTACCGTTGAAAGATGAAGTTCTGCACCAACTGTTTTTTTAAACTTTTCGCAGCATCTGACAAACTTTCTTTCAGTATTGTACTTGAGTAAACTATGAAGTTAATAGTTGTAATGTAACAAAATATGAAAAATTGTGCTATGCATGCTTTTGCAAGACACTTTCTGTGTGGTAACCCACAGCAATTAGTCTTGACTTATTTTTAAAAATTTCACTGAAATAACCCCATCATGAATGTGAACTTTCAGTGGTTGTGCACAACGATGGGGTTAAGTTCAGTAATTCTTGTGAATAATTATCCAGATCTTTAACAAAACAGTTTATTTTCATAAAGCACCGTTTCTCAGTTTTCTTCTCTTATTCCTGGAGCTAAATCAGCTGAAATTCAGGTTAAGCTCTTCATTGCCTCTGATGAATATAATTTTTTCTATGCTTGAAACATAAGTTCAGCTCTACAGACTCCCTTGATAAGTTCATGGACTTTATATTCTTTTGAAGCTTTTTGCAGATGAATGTGTGTTTGACTTTACCTTGTGTGTAAATAGTGTAACATTTTTGCGTATTTTGTGTGAGGAAGCCTGCATAGAGGCACCAGACTGATGGTTTTGCCCTGTTTAATATTTATTCTTCTCTGTCGTTTGGTTTGCACATGTTTGATTTGGAACTCTACATCTGGTTGTGGAAAAATATTCCAAGATGTGTAAAAACCTTTAATATGAACGAAAGGTTTATTGCTCTAATATAACTTCACACTGAAAAAAATGAGGAAATCCAGCCCTTAATTTGACTCCATTTTTTCAGTGGTGAAAATATTTCTTTGAAATGATTTTATTTTTACAAAATCCCTCCTGCAATAATTAATGTGACCCTGGTAAGTCAAACAAAAGTAATGGAGCATTTCTATTATAAGTTTGAGCTGTGTTTATCAGAATTTCTAGATATTAATAATGTTTTTCTGCTTCCCTTGGGTAAACAAGTTACGTGACACAAAGGTGAAGTTGTTTTCGCCACTCTTGAAATTAGAAGACATGTTGAAGTAAATCAGATGGGTACGAGAAAGTACCTACCTGTAGACCTATTGTTAAAGTTAGAAGCTTGAAACATCTGGAACTGCAATAAACAAGGCTGGACAGACCACACATGCTAAAGAGGATGGTAAGGGAAGTAAAAAAAAAAGAAATCTCCAGAGATCATTTACAGAGGAGTGCAACAAATGTTTTGGTGTGAGATTATTGATTTGCCGCAGCAGCACTAGGTTTTGAGGGTTCTGTATTTGGGTCAAGAATTATTTTGTTAACTTCTGATGAGCAAAAACATGTTTGCTAATTGGCTAAAGAGCAAGATTTCCAGTGAAGGGCTTTCCTTTTTATGTATGTAGCAAAAAGGTTTTTAAAGTGAGCCTCTGAAGCTCGGTCTGAATTAGGCCTGCATTGGACCTATTTGTAATCATTAATTGGAGAGATTGAAATGAGCTTTCTGTTGTCTTTGAAAGTAGATATTCCTCTATACCCATCAGCAGTCCTGCGTCGTGTTTAAATGAGATTTAAGCAGACGACTTGGATGAGTTCATTCTTTAAAATCAAAAGCTTAGACTGCTGTTTTAGTACATTACAGAAGCATTTCTTAGTTTTATTTGAAACTCTTTAATACTGGAGAGGATGTACAGTTTTTCTCATTTGATCTGGCCTCCTTTTCAGCAGGCTTCTTCTCTGGTTTTATATTTTGTATCTCCTCTGGAATCTTATAATCAAATATTTACTGTTTTTTTCCACTAACCCAGTTCTTCTCTTGTTCTTTTATTTGACAGTTCCTACAGTAATTAATCTGTTCTCTATTTTTCTCTTTCTTTCTCCCCCTTCATGCCTAAAAATAGAAGTGGAACAAAAAGGTAACTAAATGCCAACAACTTTTGTTTTCTGTGTTTTTGTTTGCTTTTTCCACCTGCTTTTTCATTCTGTGCTTTTGCATGTTCTGGTGATGGGTCGCTGCAGATGGGTTCTGGCATATTTTGTATCGCTGTTGGTCAGTCTGGTTATATATGTACACTTATGGTCAGAAGCTAAACTGCATTCCTCATGGATGTGACTCCCACTAATATTTGGTTGAATGGCCAAAAACCAAAGGTCTATTTTAGTTTTTAACAAATGTTAAAAACTACAATATGTGGACAGATCTGACTTTTAGGCATAGTTCTAGATAAACCAGGGCCATCCAGAGGATTAAAGATAGCCAACTTTATTGATTCCAACACTGTCTTTATTTTATATTTTGCCTTTTATTCTCTTGAGACACCTAATGTTGTCCAAAGTTTCACTTGTCTAGCTCTTGATGTAAACTGAAGTTGTATTTTTTGTGTTTGGGATCATTGTCCAATTGGAACACCTGATTGCTTACGATTGATTAGTTCTGTATTTTTATTTTTCCATCCAAGTTGTACAATGAAGGAGTACCATTTGACAGTGAATGAGATTCCTCAGCATGCTGCAGCCACTTCCATGCTAAGCATTTGGTACTGTGTTACTATCTCTGGTCTGAAAGCCTCATCTTAAATCCTTCTTACATATTTCCTGTTATTATGGTTAATTAGCTTAATATTCTTTCTGATCCTAAAATATTTCCCAGAAAGGCTTTTGTCATATTCATGTAGAAAGCTGAACATTTCAGTGTGCAAGGAGTGTCAAATTTGTCTGTATTATTTAGATTTTCTTCTTCTAAGTCCATGTCAATGTACAATACCAAATACAGATGCACTTAAAAACTTTGGAACGGATAAAGTCGGCATCATTAAGCATCTGAAAACACCATTAGATAAACTGCAGCGAATGTCTGTGGGTCATATTTATAAGTTAGATTATTGCTATGGAGATCAACCTATTCAAATGAGATTAATAAATTCTAAAAAAAAGAAGAAAAAAAAGAGTGAACAAACATCCAGCAAAAAAATAGAAGCTTGTTGAATACCTGTGCTTAAAATGCAACTTGCTAAGTTACATTTAACCAAATGTTAATTGGGGTGTATGACCAGAACTCTAATTCAAAAGTGGAAAAATATTGTTTGATGTAAAAGTTAGAAATTTCCCCCTAAATCCTTCATGTTGCTATAATTTGTAACATCTGCATATGAAATAGTTGATTCACATACAGCATATGATAATTCCTTCATGTGAAAAATGCTGTTACAGGCCTGCTCCCAGGGGAAATCCCATAACACCGACATGTTTTTATTCCCTGCAATAACGGAAAATTATTCCAGCTCTGCTTTATCAGCTGCATACTATTAAAGCAGAAAGCTATACGGCATGATCAATAGCTTGTCCGATGGGCTGTCAGCATATTTCAGATAGCTCTAACGTGATGATGGCTATAACCTTCAGGGACTTGCCAGTCAATACAGGAGATAGATTATTGCAGTTGCAATCTTACATTATCAGCAGTGTCTGAAGCTGGACTATATATTCTAAAGCTTCTGAAATGAAACTGAAAGATTGAAGCTGGAGATGAAAGTGAATTCAGACTTTAATGGCAAAGCAGGGAATTTTCAGGCTAACGAAAATATATCTTTTAAAATTTTGGCAAAAAATAGTGACAAATATAAGTTGTTGAGTAAAAAAACAGCATGAAAGCTACATCTGTATTGCTCTTTTAATATCTTTCATCCACAAGCCTCCATTTCTCCTGTCACATCATTAAAAAGCACCTTTATTCACAACCCACATTGAGCCCAGAGTGCTGTCAGAACAAAGCATACAGACTCTGACCTCATAACCTAGCACGTCTTGAGTTTTTTTTATTATTATTTTACCTCTCCCAAGCAGAGAAAACTGCTCCCTCAGCATTTAGCGGTGCAAACGCTGAGATGTGTGCCGAGGCTCTGTGTCACCGGGACGCATGTCGGCGCGTTTTTCACCCTGCAGGTAGACAACATGTTTAATCTTGGGAGATTACATAAAGCGGGGAAAAAAGAGGCCTCTGTCTTCCCCGTCTCTTTCTCCCCTTTCAGAGCGGGCAGCTTGCGGGAGCTCGACGCTGTCAGCGCTCTGTCAGGCTGCTGCCCCATTTTTACTCAAATCAGCCATCTCAGCCTGCTCGCACACACTCTGGGCCCAATCATAATTTCATTTTGCTATCTTTCTTGTGTTGAATATTGTATTTATAAGTCTACATTTCAAAGGGTAATTTACTGTGACTTCGTAGCCATTGTAGCTGAGAATTCAGATGTCACCTTTTAGAAAAGAGAAAATCACTATTGCCACAGTCCACAGTAATCAATAGCTAACTGAAATTGGCTTTTTCTTTTTTTTATAAATGGTGCCTTGTATTGACCATCCTTAGCTGCACAGGCTTTGCTTTGCTTGATTAGACCGGAGCACTAACCAGTCTACATGTGATTAGTTTAGTGCGTGTGGGGGGTTGTAAATCATAACTCCGATTAAAAACGTCAGTCAGATGAAATAATGGAAAAGCAGTCATTATAGAAATGATGTTACAGTAATTTATTTATTTATTTTTCTTTTGATTTGTTTTCATTTTCTCAAAGAGCCTGCCTTGGCCAGTAATTGCCACAGAGCCATTTATCAAAATTTGGGATGCGTGTGTTTGCTTAATCCTTGTTTTTTTTTTTTTTTCAAACTCCCACGAACAAGAAAGCAGAAAATTAAATGAAGCCATTACCACTTCCACTTTTTTATATTTGCTTGTGTAGAAAAGTTGTTGCATGTAGACAAAGGAAATAAAAATTTAAAAATTGGTGGTTGTGTGTAGGCGGGTAATGGTGCATGCTGTTAGTTTTAGCAGTGTCTCTGACTTCTCTGTGCTCATGAAGTCAGGAAACATAACCTTCACTACGTTTATTATCCCCTTCTCTGCAAACAAGTCAAATTTATTTAGCAATTATGTCAATAATTTTTTTCAAGGTCAGGGTAACAACCTGAACTAGAATTTTTAAATTAAACTCCACAAAATGTTAAGGCAAGTTATGAAATCCCTCTTATTGTGTGCTGTCAGATAATATAGCACACAATATATTTTGATATATATATATATATATATATATATATTTATATATATATTCTCACATTTTTTAGCATTGTTCACAAAAGTAAATTAGTGTACAAGCACCACTACAAATACACAGGAGGCATGCCAGTTGTGGAGACTTTTAAGCAGGTTAGCCAAGAAAAAGCACAATTCATCAACATCTTATAAAGACATGGCCACTCACCTAAATAGAACAAGGAGAGCATTGATTAAAGAAACAGACAGGTTAATCTGGAGAACATATAGATAGCAGAACATCTGTCACCATAGCTATAAATTAGAATATTTCCTGTCTCTGTCTTTCATGTGTTTCTATTGAACTAATTCCTGGCAATGTAACTCTGTGTTTGTCTTTTCCCACTTTTGGCTCCTCAGTATTCCTGTGCCCAGGGCTTCTGCGCAGGGTGTACCAGAGCGAGCACCTCTTCGAGTCAGACCACCAGTCCGGAGCCTGGTGCAAAGATCCTCTCCAGGCTTCGGATAAGATCTACTACATGCCCTGGACGCCCTACCGTACGGACACCCTGACTGAATACTCCTCTAAAGAAGACTTCATTGCTGGAAGGCCCACAACAACCTACAAGCTGCCACATCGTGTTGACGGCACAGGCTTTGTGGTCTACGACGGGGCGCTGTTCTTCAACAAGGAGCGCACACGCAACATTGTCAAGTTTGACCTGCGAACTCGCATCAAGAGCGGTGAGGCTATCATTGCCAACGCCAACTACCACGACACCTCTCCCTACCGGTGGGGAGGAAAGTCAGACATTGACTTGGCTGTGGATGAGAATGGACTTTGGGTGATTTATGCCACTGAGCAAAACAACGGACGGATTGTCATCAGCCAGTTAAATCCCTACACGCTGCGAGTTGAAGGGACCTGGGACACGGCTTACGATAAGCGGTCGGCCTCCAACGCTTTCATGATCTGTGGGATCCTCTATGTAGTGAAGTCAGTCTATGAGGACGATGACAACGAAGCAACAGGGAACAAGATCGATTACATCTACAACACCGAGCTCAGTAAAGATGGCTTCCTGGACATACCTTTCCCCAATTCGTACCAGTACATTGCTGCTGTGGATTATAATCCCAGGGACAATCTGCTGTACGTGTGGAACAACTACCATGTTGTCAAGTACTCGTTGGACTTTGGAGCACTAGACAACAGACTTGGTAAGAAGACATTTTCATTCTTTCACTTGATACAATAACTGCATATCATTATGAACAGTGTGATTTACCAACCAAAGAAGATCGTGGCCTTAAGGGCACAAAATGAAGTTCAAAGAACAATAGAAACATAAAACAAAAAAAAGAATTCTAATTGAAGAATTATATATATATATATATATATGTATATAGCTGGCATTAGCTCCCAAAATCTTTAATCATGCAAATGACTTAATCATGCAAATTGAAGACAGCTCCTGTGCTTCATTATCAGTATCGCATAAGGTTGGCAAAACTTAAGCTGGGCCACATCTCTGTTTCCTGCATGCAGAAAAACACACACTCACACATACAGAGCAGCCATCACGTTTGCCTTAAGGGGAAATTCGCTCTTCTGCATTAGATATTCTAAGTTTGCCCTTGAAAATGTGTAGGTCTTCTGTTCATCCCCTAGTAAAGCACCATTAGAAGATGTTCCTGTGAGCTGTGCTCACCACAAGCTTGTCTTGCAAAACAAGTATCATTTAGTTGAAAGTTTTCATTAAAGTCAGCACCGTTCTTGAACACGTTTATTAATGCAATGTTTTGAATTGCTTCAAAAGTTAGCTTTTTTTAACAGCCATGATTCAGGAGGCTGCCGAAATGCTTTCGTATTAATTTACTCCTGCGACGGCTGTTTTCTTTTCCCCTAATATCTAATGGATAATGACGGGGAAGCATAAGCAGAACTACAGTCATTTTTGACTAATGTCTCCTGGGGATTACCTCTTTCTGATTTAGACCTTCAATAAGCACTCAGGCAAAATCCTCTTTAATTTATTTTAGTGGGTTGGCTGCTCAGCCAAGTTGGGCTCATAGAAAAGAAGAATGACTTTTCTTCTAGTGGTCCTGTAGTTTTTTTGTCCAAATTATTTTATGGCGTTGGATCTTCAGCAGCTGCTCCAGGCTTTTGCTGTGTTTAATGTAAAGAAGAGACTGCTTAAAAGGCTTTGCTCTCTTCACGTTTGCCAAATGGAAATATAAACATGAATTTAACATATTTCAACATCTTCAACGTGGAATTGCGATATCTGTTTTGAAAAATGCTGTTTAGTCTTTCTACTGCAGCTGATGGAAAGAAAAACACTGGACGTTGATTTCAAATGCTGTTCCCAGTTTAAACCTTCAGTATTATCTGTCTCTGTTTCAAAGTAGAGTATTCTGGTTTCTGAAAGGCTGCGCACTGAGCTTATTTTATTAGTACCAACCCAGATTTTCATTCAAGCAACTTTCATAATGTCCAGTGGGTTCAGGAGCTGGAGAAGATGGCTACCAACTTAAAATTCAACTAACAATGTAACAGAAATATGGATGCTTACAAAATGCCTGACCATTGCTTGACTACCATTGGTAATATTTTGACTTGGTATGTCCTGATCTAATTCCACAGTACAAATCCAAGCATCTTTAAACAGTTTTTTAGACAAACTTTTTAGGCGACACAAATTATATAAAAAAATTACCCACAATGTCAATCAACATCAGAACGTTGTTGACGTGTTTAGCAGAAATGGAAGGAAAAAAACAAATACTAGATTAGTTGTATTCCTTTTTCTACAATGTAGAAACCCAGGTTTAATAAATCTTTGTGATCCTATAGCCCATACTCACAGCTCTTAAAATAACACTGTCTGGATGTTAAGGTGAAGCCCCCACCCACTAAATTTGCACAATGTTCTCACAGCAACATTTGTAAAACTTTCTTGAAAAGTCCAATTTCCACACTCTGTTGTTCTTTTTATAAACCGGAGCATGTTGGGAGGCTTATAACAGGAAAAAAACGAAACTGTTTTGACACACCAAGGTAATTCTTTGTGCTATCTCATCAACAGCTCTAGTCCAAAATGTCACAAGTTATTTGACTGTGAAATCCCTACTCCTGTTTTTCTTCTCTGGTGCGTTTTTATACCTGCAAGCTGGCAGGTGAATTTATTTCCCTCAGCTCCAGACTCCAACTTTTTCTTCAAAATTGTTTTTTTATTTTTTTTGCCTTTTTTTGGGGGGAGTTTTCTTTTTTTTTTATTTTAATACACAGTCCCGCTTTAACACACCCTATAATATATTCATTCATTCAATACCAGTCCACAGTGTTTGGTTTTGAAGATATACAGCTCCTGCATTGTAATTTGTTGTGGTTAAAGAGAGCGAAATAGTATGTGCTTCCCAGTTTGAATCACTCTTCACCTTTTAACAGCGATAGACATTTTTTATAGACACACAAACATTCTGCTGAAAATGGCTTTGCTGCTGTTGCTGAATAGGCTCTCCTCTAAATAGCCAGCTGCATGAATATAGATAGTAAAATGCTACATTAAGTAGATGGATGGAGTCGGAAAACAACTATAAATGTCAGATAAACAGATTAGCCAGGAATAGGAAGTGATTGATTGGACTCCGATATGATGAACCCTCCAGTTTGAGCCACTTTCAGACGTATTCCAAGTACATTTAGTGTTGTTAACTGTGGGCATTATCTGCACACTTATCTCCTTAGTTGCCTAATTTTGAAATGGCAGTACAATTACAACTAAATTGTTTGAAGCAGCATCAGTTGTACCACTTCACTGCCCACAAATTAGTCTGTATTTGCAGCTTTGTCATAATGTTTGTTTGCTGCCGCGCTGATGATGCAAGGAAATCAGACAACACAGGGCTCAAATTTCTGATGCTGCTGTTCAAGAGGAGTTTAAGAAAACCACTTATGTGATCATTTGGCTGTGCTACATTCATTCAGTGAGCCCAAATTTCGGCCGGAAAGAGCCAACGGTCCAGAGAGTCTGCAGTTAATGTAGCGTCGTCCTTTTTGCTGCCAGCACGAGCTTGTGAAATTTGATGCGGTGTCACGATCACAGTGCCTGTTAACACTCACAGAAAGGTGTTGTTCTCTGATCGGGCTAACACTAGCTGATTTCCTCTTGTGCTTCGTGCCGCATGAGCACATGGCTGACCTGCAACATCAGTGGAGCGCGGTGGAGCAGAGACGAGGCCAGACCCACAGCTGAGGCCAGTGCGCCACAACAAGAGGCGCAGCACAGCACATGCTCAGGCGTTTGGCTCGTCAGGCTTTGTAATGATGATTGCAAAGACCAAAACATAGAATGTAGACATAAAAAAAACTGTAAAATAAAAATAAAAAATCAGCCACTATTTAAGACAGTGTAGTAGTGTGTGCAGCAACCCAATTATGATTTCATGAAAATGGAAACCATTAAATTCTTTTTATCAAATATTTTCTTGGTGAAACATTTCCAGAGCCCTTCCTGGTTCCATTTAAAATAATAATAATTATTGCCTTTTGGGACAGGCTTGTTCTATTACAACAGATGAAACTCATTGCTTCTCACCTGTCCCTCACCCCATTCTCCATGTAATGTTCACCTTTTTTCAATTAATTCTCACCTCTCTCGTGTCTGTGTGACTCACCTCAGCCATGTCCTCCACGAAGAGCCGCGTGTTGATTGTTTCAGAACATTAGACCTCTCTGGACTGCAGGTTTGAGAGCTGCGTGGAATTGGTGTTGAAACTTCAAGTGGTGGAAGTGATGGGCACTTGTGGCCTCTGCTGAAAAGAAAAAAAATCAACTAGATTTTTCTTGTCATTTTAGCAACTTCTGAAAGTGTTCGTAGTGTACAACATGTTCATAAGCAAAGTTTGCATTACACAGCAGTGATAATGTGAAATTGTGTAAAAGCTTAAGTGCTTTATGGTAGAAATGTGTAGCATTAATTTGCATTTATCACTTAAATTTTGTAAGAAAAGCTACAGTTGGCAGTAAATAGATATTGAGTAAGCTATAGTAGGCAGGTGTTAATATTCAATGATATACAGCAATATGTGCAAGATGAAGAAGAAGATAATTTGGTCAGATGAGATTAAAACAGAATATTACTGAACATAACCTGCATAATTTTCTTTTTTATTGGCTTTATTTGATAGAGAATTGTCAGGAAAGTGGGTAATGAGAGAAGGGGAAAGACAAGGGTCACCAGGCTGGGATCCGAACCCGTGACGGCCGTGTCGAGGTCTCCATGTGTGGGTTGTACTTCACCCCTGCACCACCACAGCAGGCGTTGCTTTTCTTCTGAGGTGGACGTTCAGATCATAAACATCCAGTCAGAGCTACGTACGACAGAATGGTTCAGATCGCGCATAATGTCCATGTGTTAGAAGATTTAAAATTTGATAAGTTGTAATCATTTTTAAACGATCATTTATTTTCATTCTGCACTGCGATGTTCTTGTCTTTGATGGTCTTTGAAATGGTCTGATTGTGATTCTGCTTGAGGCCAGTTTGAATTCTAGAGAATTACTTTGCTGATGGAAAAACTTCTGAACTACTTCCTTTATCCTGAGCTTTGGTTAGATTATTTTGTCTGAGGCTTAGATTTGTTTGAATAACCTACGTGTTGCTTGTCACAGTGAGCATGGGGTGCATTGTAAAGACAACAGCAGCCGCATGAGATGATGTTCCTCGGTGTCACCTTTTGTTGCTGTCTGAAGCTCTGATATTGTTTTGTAAGATGAGAATATAAACAGGTTTTTTTTCCCCATCTGCTCTTTGTCTGTCATCCAATATGTGGAAATGTCAGTTTAATTCAGCCTTATTTTCCCAAACCTTACAATGATTATTTAGTAGAATTAGAGTTTGAGATTATTAAATGTATTTTAGTGTTGTCCTTGTCTTCGAAAGGCTATTTCAGAGTAACCTGTCTCTGAGGCACCCTTCTAGGCGTTCCTTACGTCTGTGCTAGAATAATCTTTTCATTGACTCATGACTGGTGCATAGATCGGGGCACAATTAGTATCACGGATACATTCATTGTCTGGCAGTGCTGTAATTTTGCCACGTGTTGCCATCTGTTCAGGGCACGCTGCCAGCACTCACTGGCCTGGAGGGAGCTGCCATAGCTGGCTCGCCGACCTTCATGCCGAAAACAGCCAATGTTTTGGATGCTCTGGCCCATCCTGGCTCAGTTTGGAGGAGCCTGACACATGCTAAATTGATTAAAAGCCTCTAAGCAGTAAATGCCCATTGGCAGAATTGCTGCAGAAAACCTGAACATGACTCAGCGTGCTCTGAAAGCCACAAACTGTCTCCCTTTTTTGGCTTTATAGATGCACACAGGGGCACGTTTTTCATTTGCTGCCATTCAATTCAATTCAGCGCTATCATGCACATTCAAATGCCACCCTGCAGTTGCTATAGGTTTGTCTTGTTTACAGAGCCTTGAGGAATATGGTGCCACGTACTTCAGACCTAAGTACTAGTGGGCTACAAAAAAGTGGCCATTGCATTCTGTCTGAAGCCTTTTTGATGTCGAGGCTTAGGAATGTAGGCTAAATGCTTATTTTCAGGCTAAGCACGCTTATCACATGCCTGCTGCACCTCTTGGAGAGGGCAATTTTCTCTAAGGGAAAGTGCAAGGTTTAGGATTATAGTTGCGAATGATTCATGGAGCACACACAGACTTCAGCACAGCCTCGTACGGAAACACATGCGCAAATGCTTCTACAAGAAAAGCTTTAATGATGCAACACAATAGCCCCCTGTTGGTAATGCATCTGTAGACTTTTTTCCAATGTGAAACAGACAACTCTTTGTTGAGAATTGACTCTTTAACCCCTATTAGCTCCTTTAGGAATGAACTGTGGTATAGTCATTAATAATCATTTTGACCCCACTTGTAAATAAATGTGTAATGTTTTGGTTCTTAGATTCTTTGTACAAAGAAACTTGCAAGAAATCTTTGTATATCTGAGCTGGTTGAGTGTTTTACATAAGCATGTTGATCTGCTGCATGTTATAGTCCACCTGAACTGCAAACATTGACTTCTCTTATTCAACACAACAAAGAAGGCTTGCTTAGACCGACTTTAGAGAAAAAGCAGCTAAAGTATTAACACAAATCTGCAATACCCAGAAGCACACCAGTCCTGCACTTTATACTCTGGACTCTGCAAAATATGTTAAAATATTGTAGCTGTGAACAAATATGACATCTGATCGCAATGTAAACAATGCTCTTAACCAAGTGATAAAAGACATTGTCCTCCTAAATCTGGGCAGGTTTTCCTGTGTGATTGAACAGTTCTCGTTTGGACCCAAGTGGTGGATTTTCTCATTGTGGAGAATCCATTTCTTGGAGGGAATGCACTGGAATCCAAGAGAGATTCACGTTTCAAGGAAGACCTTTCGTATTTTGCTCAATTCCTATTTTTCTCATCCCCACCCTTCTCAATAAAGAATATTAAACAGCCAATGTCTTTATTCTGAAATTAAATCACTGGATGACAACTGTTTTATTTTTAGCTTAAATGTTGCAAGAATCCAGAGCGCTTCATCCTTAATGAAAGATTTGTCACCTTTTAGGTTTGACCAACCTGGTTGCTGGAATTTGATTTCCAGCACAATCAGTTTGCTTTGGCTTGCTTACAAAGACCAAACAGCCACCAGCAATGTTTGGCTACTCTTGGCTCCCTCTCAAATACTATTTACGAGTTTCAGTCTCTTTCAGATTGTCCATTCACTTTATAGTGCTAGAAACATCCGCCTTACCTTTTTCAATGCGGTTTATCTTTTGTGGATTATGAGATTTTCAGTCTTATCTGTCTTGTGTAGCTGCATCATTTTGCGTGACTTTTGAGTCGTTTCTTACAATTACTTTTGACATCATCCTGCCAAGCTTTTTTTAGTTAAAATCCTGTTGAACTTTTTAATTTTTTTAATTAGATAACATTCAAAGTTTTTGCTTTGATATTACCAGATATGTCACCCTTCAGTGACATATATGTCTCATTTTATTTATTTTTGAATAGCATACAAGGAACTGACTGTCTTTAAATGAAATTGCAATGCCCCAAGACTGCACCCAAGTGGTCAAATCATTACTGGGCACATCAGATAACAGGTGATTACTTGAGTTTCAATTTCAGCAGACCAGACCAGACACATTTTCATTTCAATTGCATTGATTCTGTAGCAGTGATGCATATCTAAGGTTTAGATGGCAGGTTAGTTCGATGATGCCAATGTGGGTGAATTTTTCACCATGTCCAAAGGGTTTATGGGAGACAAATTGTGCATCCTACTGGTAAACACGTTATATTTTTATATCATAATGTCTTCCAACAAAACTGATATGAAAGACTGGTTCACACTATCACTGTGTTAGGTGGACTAGTTTTGTGCACTGTGGTTATAGGCCTCTGAAGCATCCAGTGCTCTGCAAGGACCCGGATCCCATTATGCATTATATGATTCTTGTCTAGGGTGTCTCCTCTTGATGGGCTATCCATCATTGGCTGTACTAGCTCTGCTCTTACCTAATCATACACAGATCACATGTACAGTGAGGGGGATGGCAAGCATTACTTCAATTAAACCAGCCCATCCATCTATCACTCCTGCCATGTAAATACAATTGGAGGAAGAAAACATAAAAAAATGAACATTATTGAAAAGCTTATGTTTTGTTTTACGTGTCTGATTTAGATTCTTTCCTCAGCCAATCACCTGAGGTCTGTTTGACTAAACCTGTGAATGTAGCAAATAGTATAATATAGCAGGTGGGATTTTTCCCAGCTTTGTCCTCCCTCTTTTTCCTCTTGTGATGTATTTCTTTGTGTTGGTGTGAGTGTTTGGCAACCGATTCCTCCAGAGGTCCCAAAAAACTGCCACATTAACTTTAACAGGCTCCGTGGCCCAGAAGCTCAAAGTGATTTATTTTGACCAATCAGCCGAGTGAATCTGAGCGGAGGCCTCCAAAGCGTCTTTAACTCTCTTTATCATCAGAGTCGGAGTTTCTCTCGATTTGGCCTATTCCACCCCTGTTTGATAGTCTTTTGAAAAGCCCCGCACTCTGTTTTCTTGGCAAGTGGCGAGACCTTGGAAAAGCAAGCTTTTCCTCATGATGATTCCTTTCTCATGTTCTACTTTTTATCCCTTGTGCCTTTGTCCATGTTTTTCTCCACCCTCCACTTTCCTGGGCAGGCTTGACTATGCTTGGCCTTGTCACTTGCCCGAGAGACTCTATATTTGGCTCCAAATAGTAAAAGCCAAATCCAATATTTTGCTTTTCTTGTAAGACTCCCTCCTAAGATCAAAAGAGAAACATTGGAAGCTGGTAAATAAGGATTTTCTTTTCTTTTTTGAACCGTGTGATTATCGTGCAGTATGTGCAATATTTAAAGAAATGTGAAGATTTCTAATTAATTTGAATACTTTAAATTTACTTTGAAGAGGTTTGAGAGTCTTGACTGCATCAAATGTAATTAATTAAATGAAAATCAGACGCTTCCTCTCTCTGGGAAATGTAGATTACCCATTATGTGTGTACTTTAGACCAAAAAACCTTCCTATTTGTGTGTCTTTGCAAATCTGTGCAGCAAAATGACCCCAGAGTTCTTCAGTGCAGTGCCTGTGGCAGCTCCTGTCTCTCCTGTCAGTTAAAGCAAACACAGTGAGGGTCTCTCCAGGCCCGTGTCCGTGTGTGCATACATATCAGTCCAGTGCATACGCCTCTCCCAGTGCTGTGTGACCTCCATTGATGCCCTCTCAAATCCCGAGAAGGGAGCTCGGGAATAAGAAATTAATTGCCAAACAATGCATAGCTCCCATCCATTATGGCTCTCATCATGTCAGATGATATCGAAGCTTACCGGATGCCTTGCAGCATAATTTATTGCTCCTCCTCCCCGCCACCGCCAGCACCTCTTCAACCTTTCCACTTCCCAGTTGCACATTGTGATGGATTTGTGGGCTCGACACAATAAGATACTATTAAACGACATTTATTTTCCATCCTTGCCACTCATCATGATATCTGTTTATATAATTCATTTGAAATAGTTTACAACTCAGACTATTTTGTGCTGATGAAGGTGACAATGCTCACTGACGGAAAGCTTCTCTTTTGTCCTTACAGATAAATGTTTTTTCTTTTTGTTTGGTTAAGCAGTTTTACTGTGACTTATGAATGATTGACACAAAATGCTCCCTAAACTCAAGGGGTGAATCAGTGTTGTGTCTACAGATAATAAACAAGTTAGTTAAGAACCGTTTCAGGCACTTTAACAGCAACCTGTCACAAAGGCACATTTCTTTACTTAAATCTATAAAAAATGCCAGTGCCAAGCCATGCATCTCACACTGAAGCCTTCTCTATGTGAAACCCAATACCAATCACCACCACTACACATTGCCACTGATACAGGCACCCATTGAAAGCAGGACTCAGTTGTAACAGCACACTTCTTACGCTGTAAATAAAGATACAGTCTTCCCTTACTTAGTTTGCAGCAGAGCCATCAACTACACAACCACACAGCAAGCAAACAGTTATACCCAAACAGATAGATTAGATTAAATGTCTCACAAGAATACTATTCTGTTTTCACTGCATGTCAGACCAAGTAGCAAGTCTTGCATTGTAGAATCAACATAGAGAAGCTTTGGGAATGGGAACAAGTAGGAATGAGACAGCCTGTACCTCCATAGAAAAATGCCAATTTTACTCAGTGAAGGTGAAACACAATCTGCTTTATTCAAGTTGATTTGTCAGGCAATACTCCATGTATATGATTTACAAACTTTGATTGTGATCATTAAGATGCTTCTGTTGTATAAAGAATTTAAACTTTGCTGCTTTGATTTATTTTAAATAATTAGTGACACATGTATAATACTATTTTCAAAAATGTATTTATTTACCTTTAGTTTTCTGGGATAACTTGGATCCTGTCTGAATTCCCTGAAGGCCCTGATGGTTTGACACAGAAAGATTCTAACTATTAGCTGAAACCGTGGCACACAGTAGGTGATCAACTGAATAATGACGCATCTCTCAAGTTTTAGGTCAAATCTTTGCAGGATCTTTCCCGTTTTCTTTTTTTTTTTTTCTATTTCTGAATTATGTGACTTTCAGATGCTGTTTACCTGCTCCAAAAAGCTCCAATAGCATTGAATTGTTGAATTTGCAGCGGTTTTTCATTTTTGATCTTGCCACCGTCTGAATTTCAGCATGTTGTTCTGCCTTGGGTTTAAGAACTAGATAGGAAAAAAAACATGTAGGTTAAAAGAGTTATAAAAAAATGTAAAAGCTATTGAAGAAAAATTATTTAAAAATGTTATAAGAAAAGATCTGTTTGGAAACAAACTGACATGAAAAATATTGAATCAGCCCAAGATTCACAATGATGCAGATTACATGTCGGAGACAAAGCAGAAAATAATGCCTCAACATTTACTAAATGCTGAAATGATTGTTGATTATGAAGCAAACAAATTCAGCAATTCACAGTTCACTTTCCTCAACGTCCTCTTTACTGGGTGGATGAGGCCACTCTTGGAAACATAATTTTATGCAAATCTTTGCTCCGAAGTCAAAAATGTTGATGTGTTGAAAGCAGCTTTAGCTTAGTAAAAAAAACAAAACAAACACAAATTTGGTGATAAAGTGAGTCTAGTTCCTTTTAAACTCATGAGATTACATTAGCACATTTTAAACCTTCTTAATAACATTGCAAATCTCATTTGTGTCAGCAGCAAAAAAGGTGCAGTTAAAGCTACATTAACTCAAAATGCTGACGCCTCATAAATTTGTCAAACTATTTGCTTTCACCTTCCAGACAGCATATATGATCGCATAAAGGAACTGATATGAATTAATTTCTCAAATTTCACCTGTTATATCCAGGAAGGTATAGCAGCAAGCCACACAATCCAAAACAGCTTGACATTTGCTGAAAACCACATAGAAGTAAAATGTTATATTAAGCTTTTTTTTTTTTTTAAGAATCCAAAAGGACAGTAAGAAACTGCTAGTTACAGCCAATCCGTATCAGTAACCAGCATCGACAGGCAGCTAGTAAAAGTTTGTTAAACTGTGGGAATGTGCAGCTTCTTCTGATCACAACCATCTATCACTCAGATACTAATTCTGATCATGGGTTTAAAAATCTGTCCCAGGAACCAGACAGGTACTTTTTTAAGTTTAATATTAGCTTTTATTAATCACATTGAGTGAGCTTTAAATGGGTGAATAGTAAGTAAATAGGTGACAGAACACATACACAATCTAAATCTTTTATTCCCCATCTGTGGAAAATATCTGCTGAAGATGCAGCCATGCATAAAAGTTCAAAAGCTAAAATTAGAAGGTAGTTTGGTTCAGCATGAGGATGGAATACTCACTTCACTGTCTAATGCTTGTTCCATTTCACCCCAAAAGCCCCTTCCACCACTCTTTTGATCTCGACTCAGCCAAACTTTCCCAGAGCCAGACGAGCCTTCCTCTCCATGTGGAAGTGGCAAGTCACATAAACCGGATCCATTTCATAATAGCATTGCAATTTTCTCTCCTGGAGCGGAGTCGAGCAGGCTTATCTAATTGTGGAAGCCACGAGCCCTGGGATACAGAGAGAGAGGCTAATTAGTTAGAAATGAATGCTTTGAAATGAAGCACAAAGCTCTGTGTGTGGTAGAAACAGGCTTCATGCTTTCTGTGAGATCGAGGAGGGGCTGAAGCAGAGCATCAATGATGAGAGGGTTCTGGTGCTGGAATAAGACAGGAAGCTGGAGAGAGTACGATCGTTTACTGCTGACGTTTATGAATGAACAGGTTGATAAGTTTGCTCCTGAATGTTCTTAAGCCTTGAAGATTTAAATGGATAATGTAAGAAGTGGTCTGTCAATATGCTAATCTACTGGTGTATACTTTTGTTTTTGCAACTTTAATTGAACAATCTAATTAATTTTCCTCACTATTAACACATAGCAGGTTAATTAAAGGTTTTTGCATTGAAATAGCTCCTGTCACAGGACACAAGAGTTTTCTAACACATACAACTAAAGTCATTTTTTGATTAATTCAGATACGCTCTTAAGTTAACTAATCTATTGCTTTGGGCTCTGAAGAGACATTGCATGTGCTCCCAAGCCTATTTGTATCCCCTCGCCTAGATTGGCAAAGTTAGCAAATTAAAACAAAATGTCCTTGTATTGTCTCCAAGGCGATAGTGCCTACGGACTGTAGCTGCTGTCCACTGCTGGCTTCCCTTCATTATTTATTTATTTTTTGCTCTGCATGTGCTCATTTCATGGAAAAGACATTTAATTCTGTTCAAGGGCACACTCCTCTTTTCTGCCCCTCATCTCTATCTCTTTTGCTTCCATGTGTGTCTGCAGGTGTATTTAACATGCCGTATGTAGACTGAACCTTCGAAAAATAATTTACCCCTGGACTCAGTGGGATCATCCAGAAGAATAGAATTACATTCTAAACATGATTCCTGGTGACTTTGAATTAACCTCCTGCTGTGACAGACGTTTCCCTAAGTCATATTTCTTCCGTACTGTCATACTGCCTTAAGCATTCAACATTTTTTGTCTTTATTACTTTAGAAGAAGAGGTAAAACAAAATGATCTCACTGTCTTTTAGCCTGTGATGAGAAATGACCAGATGAAACGGTTGACCAGACTCTAGGGTATTTATTAAGATTCTGAAAGGACAAATAAATAAAGAGGAAAAACAAAGCTGGGTAGCACTGCACTATATATAGCCCATGCTTTCCCGAAACTCAGACACTATTTTCATGCTCTTACCAGGTACTTTCAGGGACTGAACTGGAATTGATCTGTACCTTTAATGGGATTCAGTAATTACTTTCTCTGTACTTAACAGGTAAATGTACAAATCTGACAATTTACCTTCTAAACCAACAAGTTTCTCATGTTTTGTTTGTAGGTTTTTTTCAAAACCTACAAAGTGCTTTCCTGGCAGTTTCATGAAGCGTCCTTGTTACTTTCACCGATCCAGGCAGGCACTTTTAGAGATCTTATGAGGTAGATTTGTGAGCTTATCAGGTTCTTTGCTAGAGTTGATGGAACATGCTGGTTACTTCCCTGGCATTTACCAGTTGTTACCAGAACTTATAGAGTACAACCATTTACCAAATCGATCTGATAAGAGATAAAATTAAACCTACACTTGATCAATTTTCCTATAAATGTGAGAGTTGAGCATCTTAAACATAGTAGCCAAGACTAGTGCTTCCAATATGTTCAATTAGTTGTGATAAACCTTCAAAGAACAACGTATTCTGTTCTTTTTTACACTGACTTTTTTAAAATGCAGCATTTAAAATCGTTATGCTTTATTCAGATTTTGACATTTTAAGGTTCCTATCATAACACGAGATGTCCTCCTATAATTTTAACGTTAACATTGGCTTTTGTTCATAATACAGAAATAATGTAAAAACTGAAAAGGGTCAGCCATTGAAGTAATGCACTCCTACTTTAATGCTCTTTAATCCAAGCAAGTATCAATATCACACAGGAGCAAATAAAATTTGTTCATGATCTGTCTAACTGCAGTCTTTTCCATTTTAATAGTCCCTCATGTGTTTCAAGTTTTACCTTCATTAACATATGCTGGAGGCAGCTCAACACCACCACTTCTAAATTAGCGGTCTTCACCTGTGCAGAGATTTGATTCTCCTAATTGGCCCCTTTGCTTGCCTGTTTAGTCTCTAGGCTGTAGACGGATTGCCACAGTGAGGTCAGAACTGACCTTGATATAAGCAGATCAGATTTTTATCATATATCCTGATGGTGGCCTTCCTATCATATTCAGATTAAACAGCTACTCTCATCAAACCCATATTAAAAACAAAAAAAAAAAAAACAGGGTTTCATTTTGGGATTTCATAAACAATCAAATAAGACTTGAGGATATTTCCCTCAAGGATATTTTCTGCTATTGCTTTCATGGTAGATGGTGATGAAATTAAAATTAATGATGATGTAAATTGTGTTTTCTTGGGCTGGTTTTTATCTTACAGATAAAAAACAATTCGTAACTGAACACTTACTTTCTACCTTTGCATTTCCATTTCGCACCACATACATACAATTCAGTTTATAAAACTATAATAAGTAACAAAAATAAACAATTTAATACTATGTTTAATGAAGCTGTATGAATGTAATTTATTGGAACTTAGTTTGTGAAATATGGTAATTTTTCCAGGATATTTACATTTTCCGAGATGCACCTGTATGTATTAATTACTGGACAATTCTTCTGCATGTATTTTGGAAAATTTTAACCTTTCTTGGGGTCCTCATGCTCACGAAGTGGTTGCAGAGTTTGTAACTATCGAATCTCGACCCTTCATGGTGTGGTGTAAGTGTAGTCAGCGGTTTGGCAACAATAACAACTAAAGATGAGTCCTACATTTTCATGAACATAACCAACATTATGTGTTATTTGTCAGGGAGGCTTAAGTAGTGAAATGCAAGGATTGATTTTGGAGGGAACAATTTATTTCAGATCGTAACCTTTTCTTTGCCACTTTGTATTCTTTGTTGAAGTAAATTGGCATTGTAAGTCTTTGGTTCGCATTTCAATTCAAAAGGATGAAAAGTGGTGTGACTCTACAGGAGTTCCTAGGATACCTGCAGACATTTAAAACACAACAGTCTCTTTTTGTTGGCGGAAGGAAAACAAATACTCAATCAACCAGCACTCTTGCTGAGGTGGCACATCATTTAATCAACCTTGGCTGTCGCTGAATGCTGTTAAGTGTGGGACGCATCGACTGCTGATAGTTGTCGGGGTGTCATTACAGCCTGCGGCAGCCTCTGCGTCCCACACTGCTCCGCTAATTTATGCCGTCTCATTTTACCCTTTGCAAATTTACCGTACCGAGATATTGTCCAATTGCAAATTGAATCTCATAGAACAGTTTTTTCTTCCTCCCCGTTATCTGAGCTCACTGAGGTACACCACGTCCATTGAACCTGCCAACATAAAATTGACCTTCATTAAATTTTGTTTTGCTCTCCTTTCATACAAAGATTAGGATCGTTTGTCACTTCTGTCTTTTTGATTGTATCCCGGCACTGGGAGGAAATGACAGCTGTCCCAAATTGCATTTTAGTGAAGGTCCAAATTGTGTATGTCTGTGAGAAAGGCCTCTTTCATCCATTTAGAGGGGCCATTGCGAGCTGTCCTCTTCCAAACCACAGGCTGTAATTAGATCATGACATACAGAACTGTTGGCAAAGCTAAACAGAGCAAAGATGGTGATGCAAATATACAATGGTTGGATTAAAAGGGGAGTTAGGGCATTCTCTTTTCTCATTCTTTTTCTGTGGAAATGTTATGAAGTTTTATTCCTTGTGAGTCCTTAGACACTCTATGGGCTTACTGAGTTCACAGATTCATAAATAAAACTTGGAGCTAAATTAATTTGGGATCTCTAATTTCCAATCAGAGACATTGTGGAAGATGAATAAGGTGCACATGATTGATGACCAAGACTTGAGGAACTTCAAGAGCATATAAGTGGGAGGAGAAGATGGCTGAGCTCGTGTTTGGGTCCATTTCTTAGTGCGCACGAGTTGGTGTTATTATGATAGCCATTTCCTCCTTAGAGCTCAGGTAAACAACGTTATTAGCCAACGGTTACTGGAGTGTGACCAAATGGAAGATCCACATCCAGGAAATGGGTGTTCCACTTTGTCCTCTATGACCCAGAAATAGCATATACTTAAAAAAAAATTGCCATAGACTTGCAGAGATATGGCCTCACTAGCAGCTGCATTTAGAATGCACAGCTGGAAATGTGCATTTCCTGTTGTGTGTGTGCATGCGTCTGTGTGTGTATGTTAGCTCAGCCAGCAGGGGTCCCAAACAAGACACCATGCATGCCCACTTTAGTCACCCCTGAAAACTCCAACTGATCCTCTTTGAACCGTCTTCTCTTAAACTGACACATGGAAAAAGGTGAAGAATAGAGCTCCCATGTGTGCACCGTCCAAATTAGAGCTTTAAAAATGGCAAATTTCCCCGCAAACACAGCCGAGGTACATCTGATCAAATGTTTTTAAACTGTTTCTGTTATAATTTCTGTTATTTTTTCTAATCTTTCATCCTTTCTTCTGAATCAGAAACGTCTTCCTCTGTCATGGTTTATATGGATGCCATGACTTCAACAATGAGGACCACTACTCGACCCGTCACCGTCACCCCGACAGCCACAACAACCAGGACTACCACCACCAGGATGCCCGCCACAATAACTGCAGTGGCCGTGTGGCCGCACACAACGACCACAACGCCATCACCCGTGCTGGTGAACGCCTTAGAGCCAGAGGATGACGATGGAGCTCTGCCTTCCTCCAAGCTTCCGAACATCAGGGTGGAATATTGCAATCCCTTGGTGATGATGGACATCACCTGGCCGAAGACCAGGCAGGGCACTGTCGTCAAGATGCCCTGTCCATCAGGAACCATAGGTAATGCTGGTTTGCTTAAATGCAAGATCTTTGACGATTGTTAAGTAGGTGTTTGCTTTCCATTAACTCTTGTTAGCTTGCCATTTGATAAAGACTGGAAGTGGAAGTGTGCAGCAGCCTTTTTCCTCATCCAAGAAGGTGCCGTGTTTGTCTTTCTTTAGAATGTGTTTGTTTCCTGAAGGAACCTAAGCAGGCTGTATAGCAATGTCTTTCATTATTTTTTTTTTGGGGGGTGGGGAGGGCAAGTAAGATACAACTAAAGTGCAGGAGCCTAGTTTTTAAGTCCATGTAGAAACTGGATTTCACCCAAGCTTTGCAAGTTCTATTTTCTATAATAAAATCCTAAAATGAATCTTGGTCTGGAGAGGGCAGTGATAACAAAACCACAGATCTGAAAGATTTATGACTAATCCCAGACAAACTCAAACATATCTCTGTTGAAATCAGAAAAGATCTGCTTAAAAAAATAAATAGTGTTTCTCTATTTCCTCTCTCAGAGAGGATGTCAATATTCTCCTTAGAAGAACCGGTCTACTGTGAGTTGCTTGTGTGAGTTTTTGTTTATATTTACACTCCCTGCGCAGCCTACATTCGCTCTCTTCCCGTCTTCCCCCACTGACTCTTTATTCCCGACTCAATGATGCAGCGCTAAAGATAGCATGATGTTGAATTTGTATAAAAACTAGTTCCTAAAACATCACACAGCTGTAGTTGTACTCTGTGCTTCACTGCAGGATAGATGTGAATAATTATGCCTCATTAGTCTTGATCAGGCATTAGACCTTTGTGTCTGTGGATGTTTTCTGCCCGTCTTTGCATCAATACTAACAGAATAAAGTCAAGTGTAGTTTCAGATGAAATCAATGTTGACTGCTGCACATTTAAAGACATTCTCTCTAAAAGGTTAAAAACCTCAGAGCATTTATTTTTTTAATGGTTCAATTTAGACAAAAACACCAAGCCTGCTGTCAGCCAGGATTCTCCAATAAAGATTTTTGTGGCAAGAAAATCAATGAAACTGAAAAAAACCCCATTGATGAATGCTTTATAGTGTCAAGAAGGAAACACAGATAAACAGAAATGCTGGTGTAGGAGTACTTCCATAAGAAAGGAAAGCAAATGAGTCACTGGCAGCAATAGCCCTTTCAATGGCTCCTTCCATGCAGAAGACGATGCTAAACATGTTGACTTTCAGACAAAGAAAATCAAAGCAAGTACACAATGTTTGTGGGAGCAATAGTTCTATCTTGGTTTCTTCCAGAAAGACAGTAAATCTAAACCGAAACACACTGGGAAAGGATAACATAAGGATACAATAAAAATGCTACACTAACTGAATAGGCGCAATGACCCTTTTAGTTACTTTGTCCTGGTAAGAAACTAAATATGGAATCCCTATTTAAGGAGTTCTGTCAGAGTGCATGAAATTAACAAACCAGTAGTGCCATCAATGATTATCCAGGACAAAAAAAGCACTGAACAAAAGCACTTTTTTAGGGTGAAAAAACAAAGAGATGGCAGTCATTATTGCTTTTGTCCAAAGAACAGAAGCACTGGGCGAAGTGTGCTTTCTGTCCGCGGTCAACCTAAAAAAGTACACAGAATTAATTGCAGCAATAGCTCAGACAGCAGCCAGAGATACAGCTAAGCACACAAGCACTGGGTCAGGCATATTTCTATGAAGAAAGTAGAGAAAGTACATCAAATTAATGCAGAAATGGCTCTTTCATTGGTTTTATTTAAGAAAAAAGTTGCGCAACCCAAAGAGTCACAGGGCCAAAGCACCAAAAAGGTTTTTTTTTTGGGGGGTGGAGGGGTTGGGCTGTACATGGTTTTCTATCTTTTGAACACTTCTTAAGTGCAGAAATGACTCTGTTAGTAAATCTATCTATAAATAAAACACAGCTAAAAACAGTCATTGGGCCAGGGTCAGAGGAACTGTCTGTGGAAGGGTGTTAGTATTTCTATGGATAAAAACCAGAGAGAACACAAATGATGATGGCAGCAATAGCTCAATTTATTTTACATATCATGAAGTAGTTTTTATTTACTTACCTCCTCAGGGAAATTTAACTTAACAGTCAGAGAAAAAATTATTTTCACTGCACTTTTTCTGAAAAGGGTTTTGATTGTTTCTCTGATAGTGGGACGAATAAAGCATTTGCTTTGCATCTGCTAATTAATAAACAGCAGTGCATGTATGTACTCTTCATGTGAGGTCTAACTGCACCTGCACAATGGAAAAAAAACAAAACGGTATTTCTCTGGTATGCTGACGTTCAGCTCGGGGCCCAATCCGTTCATCAATCAGTGCACCGACAGAGTCACACACATATACATGTCGTCTTCATTAACGGGCCGTCAGCGCTCATCGAGACCTCACTAACAGCCAACACATGCCGCAGATAAGAGGCGCCACTACCCCACCTCCCCCTCGCCGCTCTCTTCAAAGCCGTCGCACTTCAGACAACACTGTCAAGCAGAACACGGCCGCGTGAGCTTCCTCTGCCACTCTTTGAAAGTTTTCCGAGCTCCCCTTCCATCTACGTCTTTTCGTTCCCTGTCACTCCTGTCTCTCCCCTCTGACCCTCCCTTGACTCCCCACCCACCATCCCCTTTCTCTTTCATGCTCCTTCATTCTGTCTCTCAGTGCAGGGGGGAGATGCACAGTCACTTATCTTATAAACCCATCAAACACAAGGCTGTCTAAGGTGGACCGGTGAGGGAAATTATGTGTCAATCAAAATTTATATCTGTTAATGCAGGTTGTGTCAACCTGCAACAACAGTCTGTCCCCCTCTGTATACAAGAAAGAGTAATTTAATGTCGGCATACGGCTTTGCTGATGTAAGCGGTGAAGGTGCATGCGTAGATTTTTAAGGTGAGGAAGCAAATTAGGTTCAGCAATCATGCTATCTCAGTTCACATGATTTGTTGAACCTGCACCTGTAATAACTTATTTGGTTTACATTTAAACAATATTATATTATAGATGTCAATAGGTATAACAAGATTAGAAAGGCCTAACGTATATCCATGCAGATTAATAATACTCAGTATCTGTAAGTGCATTTTCAGTGCTCATCTATCAGCAGAGAGTTTCCTCCAACCTGTTACATTGACCTTTCCTCAGGATTTCAGCCTTAATTGGCACCTATTTTGTTGTATCTGCTTTCTTATGCGAGACTTAAACAGCCAGAGGAGCAGACACTTTCTGACTTTTAATGACTAAATACTGAGTGTGTCTGGACGAGTCCGGCAGCCAGCCTCCACCGAAGCACATTCCTTTTTGCCAGTTTACGATAAAACCATCCAATTACAGTTCTGCAAATTCCATTAATTGGATCACTTAGAAATTTTGTTTCTTTGGACAAGTTTTGCAAATAAGAGAAAGGACTTGACATACAGAAGACTCGGGCAATAGATGAGGAACTGTAAAGCATTGTGTGGCGTGTCAGTCTATAATGGGAAAATGGTCGAGGAAAAATTGGAAACTTTGGATAGGCTTGTGTCAGACGAGATTGGTTAGAATGACACACAGAATATACACACAGAACAAAAGATGTTTCTCTGAGTCTTTATAAAAAGTTAACTAGTGACTTTCTTCTGTCTAAAGGTGTGGCTACATTCATGTGCTTGGGCCCAGAAGGGTACTGGGACCTCCAGGGGCCCGACTTCAGCAACTGTACCTCCCCTTGGGTCAACATCATCAATCAAAAGGTAAAAACTTTCAGTTGCCACAATTTTGAAAACATTTGGAATGGGGTTTAATTTTTTTTCAGTGTCTTTGCATGTGTTTCCAAACGATATAACAAATCCAACATGTCTTATTACCTTTGCTAAAAGAAAAAAATAGCACCACCTTCATATAAATTAATACAGTAAGCAGAATGCTTCTTATATTACTTATATATTACCTGTGTGGGACTATGTTAACGCTATTTAAGTTTAAGTTAATGCTGTAAAACCCAAGTTGAGGCAAGTTAATATTTTAGCACAAAGTTAACACAAAGTTTTAAAGTTCTGAAGTCACATTAATGACAAGAAATTGATTCAATGTAAACGGTAAACTCATAATATAACATTGGACTTTAATAGGAAGACTTCAGAAATCTGTTGTTCTTAATTCTGATTTAAAGGAGCCAGGAACAGTGTCTACACATCTCTTGCTTTAAGGGAGTTGGTTTAAAAACCTGCAGAGCATAGAAACGAAATGCTGTTTTCACTCTAGATATCCAGAGTCAGGGGTCACTAGATAAACTGAGTGACCGCTGTTGGGTCTGGCTCATACTGACAAACAATATTTTGGAACATTTACTGGCCCAACACTATTCAGAACCTTGTGAAAGATTTTAAAATTGGTCCTTTCACACACCAGGAGCCAGAACAGTGATGCAGGTCTGGTGTAATGTGATCAATTTGGCAACAGCCTTTTGAATGAGCTGCTGCTGCCTGATTGTTTTACTGAGAACTGTAAAGACACCATTAAAATAATCTAATTCACTGAAAATAAAGGCACTGTTTTTCTGTCTTGTTTTATCTAGCCTTTATTGTGGAAATGTTTTAATTTAGGACTAGACTTTATTTGGCTTTTGACATGTCACATAACACAGAGATATTATTGATACACAAGAACTGATTTGTCTGCTCACATTTATTAAAAACCTAATAAGCACAACAAAGTCCAGTGCTGAACATTTACCATTAGTAGCACAAATGTTTGGGTCACAGCCTACTGCTGTTCTTAACATAGGTAGCTTTTTCCTCTGTTATTCTAATTGGGGTACATTGCTTGATAAAATAAACTTTATATTGTAGGAAAAAAGACTTGAACACTTCAATTAGTTATTGCCAGAAAAACAGGAAAGCCTGGACGGTTTAGTAGTGGTCATTTGAGTCTGGACAGAATAATTCAGAAATGTTTACGAGCCTTAGAAAAGTTAAGAAACACTTTGTCCTTTCACCCTGCTGTCAGTATTGCTGCAGCGACTCACAGTACGGATAATTCTCTCGCACTCAGTCAACTCCACTTTGTGTTGGTTTCGTTCTTTGCCTGCTCATAATTGGTCAATTAATATAATTGATTAGCCAGACGGTGTACTCCATAGAAAGCTGATACCTCTGTGTGCATGCACATGTGTTTAGATTGGAGTGAAACCCAATCCAACAAACCAGCGCAGTGTAATGGACTCCTGTGTGTAGGGCTCTATCCACGCTGCCGTCTCCTCTACAGCATGATACAGTGGTTATTGGCTCTCCATATTGCTCGAGCACAAATGACTTGCATCTCCTGCTCTGCAGGCTATTATGCAAAGCCTCATTTCGACCTTCCTACACTTCAATCTGTAATCAAATCAAAAAGAAAAGATAGGAAGGGGACGGCAAGTGAGGATCCATGTTTCAGGTTATGAATTGCAAGCCATGGTAAAAATGTTCCACCTGAAACGTGCTGCATCCTGAGGCATGCATGTTATACCACTTATGTTTTACTCTATGGCAGAAACTCAGCCCATTAAGCCAACAGCAGTCTGCGGATATGAATGGAGAATAGCTGTAGTGGAGAAAACTAATGGCAGAAGGAATAATCAGCTGCACTTGTGTATGGTGCATTCCATTTGTTGACAGCAATAAAGCTAGAACATAAATAAAAAACGCAGCAGAGTTGGTTTGCTCTTCTAGCTCTGCTCAACAGAAGTAGCGAGACTACTTTTGTATTATTCAAATTTACAACAAAGTTAAGTTGAGAAAGTAATATATGTATTTTTAGGATAAAAAAAAGCTATAAATTTTTTATATAATTCAAAGGATATGACAGTTGAGCGGTGCGCCTGTCTTGGTGGAGGAAGGAAGTCTCTAATGAAGATCAACCCGTCAGGGATTTAGAATGCCCATCTGCCACTTCGTTATTTTATATCCATAGCCATTGTCCTGTGAGTATCACAGCTCATTACCAGATGGTTTGGTAGACGAAATGAGAAAGGACGATGTAGAGGGTAAAAAGGAAACGAAATGACACCAGACAAGCAGAAAGGAAGAGAGAGTAAGAGACACAAAAGAGGAAGCAGAGATATTTACCCAGCATCCTCAGCTCTTCTCATTAGGAGATGAGCGCGGGGAAGCCGAGGACGAAAACATCTTCCAAAGATGTATTCGCCTGCACACACACCTCTGTGAGGACCAATTTAAGAAGCCTAATTACTTCCCTAATAAACTCACAGGCAGAGATACCAGGTAGTGCTATAAAAAAATATATCAGCATGATCCAGTTTTGTGTAGAAAAGCTACATGTTCTTAAAATAATTTTTTATTAGTCTACTCGTTTAAGTTGATGAGTCTCCAGGAACTTTTAATTTGTATTTCCTTACTTCCTGTTTCCATGGAGTGTGGATTCTTTTAGTTGTTTTTTAGAGTGATAAAGAAAGATGATTGTGGTGTTCAAATGTGGCAGATTTGTGATGATATTTGTAAATCAAAAAATGTCTGAGAGAATAGCCACTCAGCTAAACTTGCCCATATCTACAGTCAATAACTGTGACAAGCAAGCCTGGAGGTTAAGCCAAAGGTTTATTCAAACGCTGAATAAAAAGTGAATTAAAAGAAAAGAATCTCCTGAGCTTTTTACATTTTATTTGCTGAAACAATTCCTGTGTAACAAATAAACTTTTTGTTAAGATCAAGCTTAAAACGAACACAAATAACAAATTGGCAATGGAATGAATTAACCCCGGATCTAACATCAAACAAGTTATTTTGTTAAGACTGTAGAGATAAACACTACTGAAGTTTCCTTTTCCAATAAGATAAACTGCAGCAGATAAGGAAGTCAATAACATGTACAGACTGTGTGTTGCTGAGCAGACAAATCAAAGGGTTTGTGAACTCTCACTCTAAAGCCTTAGCTTCAATGTTCAGAGGTTTTCTTATCAGTGTTTTTGAGCTGGAAGAAAACTTATGGATAATTGGATAAAAGTGTACCACCAGAAAGTGAGCTTGTTTTTAAACAGATTAAACATTTAGGAACAAAACAGAGCAAATACAATTGATAAGAGAGTAATAGTTCATGACTAATAAAGGAAGCACTTATACTTTGAAGGAGTTCTGCCTTGAATATAAAATTAAAATAAAGCTTTGTCTTTTTGTCTATAAATTCTACCTTTTGATTTAAATTTTTTACATTAACTAAGCAGTATGCAGACTTTTTGTATCATTCAGTGCACCAGGATGTACTATCCCTCCATTTCATCAAGTTTAGCTAGTTTATATAGAACATTTGTGTTGGAAAGATTTGGCACAATGAGACTCACAGCTGCACTGTTTAGGAATTTCTTGTAGTTTGTTTTGATGTGTCTTTATTTTTCTGATTTAGTGTAAAAAGCATTATCCATTGCATTTGGTGACAAATCACATCCAAATAAAAAAATAAAGGGACATCTAATTATTCTACGGACCTCATTCTGCATTCATTGGGAAGTAAAATTGAAGTTTTTACTTCAACCTCTCACAGTAAACAAATACTTGTCATTCTTACAGCATTTTATACATTTCAGATTATACATATTCCACTTTTTTGCATTTTGTTGCACTTTACTAACTTCAGTTTTTGTTTTTGTCTATTGTAGTTGTCTGTTAAAATTAATAAACATTGGTGAGGTTTTTTGTCCTTCTCTGGTTACTATAAATGACATATTTCTTAGCTTGAAATTCCCCTATGCAGAGGCATCACTGTGCTACTCTATGCTCCATGCAACTGAAATAATCTGTAGACATGTTATCCTGGAGCTTATTTAAATATTGTTTTAACTATCTCCAGGGAACCAACAAAATATTTTGAAATAAATAAATAATGAAATATATTTGTATGTATGTAATATGAACTGTAAGTTTTAATGTCATAATATATATATATAACAAATATATCATAACAGTCCAAAGGCTATATGTTCTGCATTAGTTTCATAAAAGTATAATGCTGTCTGGGGAAATTCCCTCAATAGTTTCATAATTGCGTGCAGATACAATATTTTGCCCTGGTGGACACTCAACTGTGTGAGATGGTACACATCTCTGTGTACACACATTAATTGTCTGCAATATTACAGCAATTGGGGAAAAATTGCAGGCCAAACTGTATTCGTTTTATGGGGTAGACACTTGTAGATTCCAATTTATCATGTATTCCCCTGTAGCCAGTGAGCAGGTCATGAATATTAAGAGGATACCTCACATTTCTTTTTAAGGAATAATGCGTGTTAGTGTCTTCATTTACAGTACTTTTTTTTTTCCAGATTAAAGCCGGAGAGACAGCAGCTGTGATTGCCAGAGAGCTGGCAGAGCAAACCAAGAGCAACCTTCAGGCAGGCGACATCACCTTTACGGTGAGGGCTATGATTCAGCTTGTGGACCTGCTGGACGTCCAGCTGCGGAACCTCACTCCGGGTGGAAAAGACAGCGCAGCGCGAAGCCTCAACAAGGTACCGAAAGAAACCTTTGCTTTTTGGGGTTTTTTGACTCCTTTTAATTCACTTTTCTTTTGCCTTTAAATTTATCCTGACAGTCTAACAGGCTGGATAAACACAACCTGCAGGAAACAATGACCTATTGCACTTATTGTCACAACTGTTCAGATCAACATATTTCAGGGGTCAGAATAAAAATAAAACCATTTCAGAGAGTTTACACCACTTGTATTTGAAGGTAAATTTTGTGGAATTTGACCTACTTACATTGACTTATACAAAGAATATCAATTAGTTTATATTTATGGTGCAAGTACAAAAGCAACTTTTTGACACATTTATTTTCTCTACGTAAATTCTGTTGTAATTTTAAGTTCATTTCTTATTTTTCCTTAATCAGAAATGGTGTTCAGTGATAATAAATTAATAATAAAGGCAAAAATCTGGTTGTTTTTTTTTTACAAGAAAATCTAAAAGGCCTGGAGTGACATCTAAAAAAAGCACCACTATTAACGGGATTTGATAGTGAGAAAATCCAGTCCAGTTTGAAGGTTTAAACCTAACATGCCTCACACTGTGATAGAACTCACACTTTATCAAATTTCCCCTAACAGCAGTGTGCACCCAAAAATCCCCCCAGTTTGCAATATTAACTTTAAAAAATGAGAATTTTTCATTTCTAATATCTAATAAATAAACTTCCCTAAAAAGGGAAACTTTAGTTTCTTTAGGGTTCTGTTTCTGTTGAATTTGCTTACATGAGGGGAAACTATTTCCCCAGAAAATGCTGTTTTTTTCCCTCTTTTTTCATCCAAACTCCTAAAAGGTTCATGAGAACTAAGTTTGTGAAAATGTAAGGTAGTAGCTACATTAGTATTTCAGTAGTATTTAGTAAAGTAGTATTGTTTTTCTAAAATTTTAGATGACATTACTCATATATAATGTGTGTCAAAAGCACAATAATTTTACCCATTGTGCCAAAATATTTATTGTGCTTCATCTAAACAATAGAGGTAAACAGTTTAATGTTTTTTGGACCGCAAGCTCATTATTTTATTCCTTAACTCACAACAGTCCAGTAAAGTAAATAAATAATATTCCTGTAAAGCAGTAAACGTCAGTAAAAATGTAATTCAGTCATTTGCTAGACCACCTGTTCTCAGATAGGTTTCTTTTTATATTTTCAGGGCATTTTATTTTTTTATTTCATTGCTGCAACAGACACAGATGTCCTCATTGAGATTTTAGTGCCAGTTTTCTCCAATAGAGAGGGATGGCTGTAAAGCAAGACAAGTAAATTTACGTTGAGGATTAAGAGGAGTTTTTAACACCACTTCAAAAAAGTTTCCCATAAAATAAAACATTTAGGTAAAGGTGCCACTTTGGAGATTGTTTTTGTCTTCGTTTCTCCTATAAAGCAGAGGATAAAAGCAACTGTATTGAGTGGAATAATGTGAAAAGGCTTTTACAGACAAGATAATTTATTTAAGAGGTCAGAGGGAATGTTTGCAGCACAGTGGCTCTATGGAAAAAAATGACCCTTTAGCCTTTTCTTGTGCTGAAGTTCCATTGCCATTCAAAGCTCTTCTCTAGAAATCTTTTTCTTTGCTCTGGCAGTGGTTGATGTTTTCCTCTCAAGTTCAATCACTTTGACACAATCTGCAGTGAGCTAAACGAATTAAAGATCTTTTTTTTTCCCCTTTGGCAGCAAAGCCCAACACACTGTCAGCTGACAATGAAAGGATTGAATTGGCAAACACCAAGATCAGTGTCGTTTTTGTGATCAAAGGGTAACTGGCTAGCGGAAGAAACGGGACTTTTTCCAGAGGAGTGGGCCGCGATGTTGGCTCCTTTATAAGAAAGTGGTTGTCTTTGCTGTTAATCTGATTAGGATTTAGCGCGGTACCAGACCCGAGCTGTTAAAGCCAAACAGCGGCTCTGGTTTCTGTATCAGGACCCGATTAGAATCGTTCATTCCCTCTGCAGCCCGGACTTCCAGTGTTGGAGTCTTTGTTAGATGTAATTTCTCAGGTGTTCTAGATTTCTCTGAGCGTTATCTCTGCTTCAGTGCTGGACAAGGTTTAGACGTTAACCAGCTCTCTGGTGTTCTCCCAAATGAAATAAATGATACCAAAATCAGGTTTATGAGCGCCTGGAAGCTTTTCCCCACTTGCACTCTGTCTCATTTCTGGGCTAATTAACACATGAGTTTACACTGTTTTGCCAAGATGGTGTGTAATTAAACCACAGTTGCTTTGCAGCATTACTTTGCACTTTGTCGTGTCATAAATTCACGTTTATACAATAACATTTTTAGTTTTCTCCCCCCCTAATTTATCTATTTTTAGGAAGCAGTTATGGCAAATTGGAAGCATCTTTAGTAAGGCTCTCCTTCGCCATGTTTGGTAAAAGTATGAGGTTCTGTGAGAGTTGTAATTATTCATCCAGCTCTTTAGACAAGAGTTAAATCCCATCAGATTTGAGATATCACAAATTGTGTTTTAAATCATCTGTGAACAGCATAGAAAATTCTAATCCAGGTTTGTCTGGTTTTTATTCTAGATTAACTCCAAGTGGGTCGACATCCCTAAACCCATTGAAAATTCTACCTCAGCTTAATTCACACTTACATAATGAGCCTATGTATCGATAAAAACTAGAGATCATCTCTTAGTGTTTGTCAGTCATTACCTCTGTATTATTAGTGGTTAATGAAGTGCACTTTGAAGCATCAAAATGTGTTCTTGTATTTCCAGACAAACAAAAACTTTCATAGATCACAAACTCTATATTAAAGAATGTGTTTATATAGTGCAAGTTTACCCAGAACTAGCCTGGCCCAATAAGACAAGAGTATTGAATGCCCTTTAGGATGCTATTAAACCATACACAAACATTATGTTGTGTTAAAATTCATTAAATACAGTAATAATAAGGTCAAAATCTAAAATGTAATTTTTATTTACATATAAATATCAATGATTGTTGGGAGATACTTCTTTGTTTCTTCTTTTTATTAGGAGCTCTGACAAAGTGATGAATTTAATTTCCTAGATGGGTATTAAACCAGAATGGACCCCCATTGTGTAGCTTATATTGGCATGTGTTCATAAGACCTCAGTAGATCACCAAACCTGTGAGTGGAACATCAAATCATCAACTGCAAAGAACTCTTTATGGACCTCCGAGGTAAAACTGCAGAGAGGCATAGATCAGGGGCAAAGGAGTGCGGTCATTCTGAACCTTCGAGTGCTCCCAGGAGCAAAATGACCTCAGTGATTGCAAAACGGAGAGAGTGTGAAAACATTAGCACTCCTCCTCAGCTTGGCTGTCTAATAAAACTAGGGCAAACAGGGATTTTATCAGTAAGCACTCTAACAGAGCTCCAGATTGTCCTCCGAGATGTGAGAACATGCCACGAAGATCACAGCAGCACTTCATCAATCAGAAAGCAGACACATGAGAGCCAATCTACACTTTCTCAAGTGGTGTTTAAAAGACTCTTCCAACATGAGGGAAATGATCATTAGATCCCAGGAGACGAAAATAATTATTTGCTAGGTCTTAACATCTGTCTCCGAGTTAACGCATGCAAACTGTCACTGCGCGACTGGTGTAAAACCAAATCACTTAAAACACGTCTGGGTGTAGGAACACGGGTTCCCTGTGATAGGATTTAAGGTTTTTGATCATAGACAGACATAATTATATCTGCGGTATAAAAAATTATCTAAAGATATCAGTTTATTTTCTGAAAAACATAACATTTCTGGGTAACCTTTTATTCACATCTCAGTAAATTAAGATTGTTAGTGAAAAAGGGACTTATTTATACAAAACATGGAACTTGGACATTAATGCTCACTGACTGGTCCTGAAAAGACTCTATACACAGTTTTTTATGCAGTCCATCTAAGTCTAATGCTGAAAGCACAAGTGCAAAATATCTTAAGTGTAATTAAGTGTAATTTTGTTGAACTGTTGATTTTTTGCTAACTTTTCTTTGCATTTCCTGTCAATTACAGCTGCAGAAGAGAGAGCGCTCGTGTCGATTTTATGTCCAGGTACTTGGACGTAATGTTCCTCGTCCATCTATCATCACTCTGTTGATATTGTCATAGTTTTCACCGCATGTTTTGAAAATTGGCCTTTTTGAAGGGACATGAGTTATTAACAAAAAACACGAAATGGCAAAAGTAACAGCATCAAAGTGAGTAAATTCTGAATCAAAGGGCCAAATTTCATTGTGACACATTTCACCCTGTTTATTTCACACCGCCAGCCCTCTTCGCTGCAAGTGCATGTCATAATAGCCTGTTTCTTAACCCGAGCATGTAACCCATCCCTTCATCTGCAAGAAATGACCTAAATACAGTTACCTCCTATAAGTCAGTGAAAGCCTTCACCTGCTATGATTCTCCCTGCTGCATAATACATACTTGTCCCAATTTACAGAGAGGGCGCTAACTCCCCTTTCTTAGTGTTTTCTTCAGATTACTTTGTGATTTTGTAATCCCAGGGGTGACGGTTACGCTGTCATCAAAATCATTTCTGCCCTGACAAGAAAACAGGAGAAGTTGACATCCTCTGTCTTCCATATGGTTGGCTCAAATTGCGGCTCACACACCAGCCAGATGTTGTTTTTACATGCATCCTGTGTACCGCTTGTTTTAGCTAGCATGTGCTTTCAGTTCCTCCAAGGCACGCCGGAGGACGATTTGTTTTCAATCTCTGAGCTACTGTGCACATGAGATGTCTGGGTGTCATGTATGCTGCCATGTGCACTTAGGCAGGCTATGCATTATGTTGCATATTAGTGTCTTAAGGAGATCAATATTTTTGGTATTTAAGACTTTTCTCATTGTCAGTTAATGTGTCTAAAAGATATGTATTAATATGTGGATATCTCAGTGGCAAGCCTGGGTTATTTTTCGTCCAAGGTTTAGATCGACAAACCTTTTTCTGATGAAATCAACTGAAAATGTGTTTATTTCTTCACTTATTTGCATTGCAATTGTAAGATTTTCTTGGAGAACTTGCTGGTACACCAGTATTTAACTTTTTGGCTTTATTTTTAAGTTAAAATGTAAAAAAAAAAAAAAAGCGCTTTTTTAAAATTATATTTATTTGCCAGAATATTATAATCAATTGAATAAGCTAAAAACTATAGTTTGAGGCTGCTGGTCAAAGTGCTAAAAAAATAAAAAATACACCCTGCTGTCTTTTGAGAATAAGTAAATGTTTTTTTGGTGTCAGGAAAACGAGCTGCTTTATAACCTCTTAATTATTAAGTCACAACCTGATGGCGCTGTCCTGTTACCTAGCAACCTCAACTGGGCTCAGTGTCTCGCCAACCTGGAGTTCTGCTCACTTCATCATGGACAATGTTTGTCCATGCAAGAGCAGAGCTGCATGGATTCATTTTACAGTATTCTTAAACTGTGATTTATCAAAATTTTTTATGCACATTTCATTCTATTGCATTAGAAAAGGTTGATGGAAAGAACAAACTCTGTTGCACTGCTACAGATTAAACATTACTGACCATTCAGAAATCACCAGCATGTTGCTTAAGCTGCAGAGAGGAAGGATTTCCTATAGTTTGAAACTCTCAAATGTATCAACAGCCTTCATGCATGGGGCGGAAAACATTGTCCATCAGTGATGTTATTTCTTTGGCACTGGTACTGCACAGGAGGCCTTCCCCAGCTTCAGGCTAAGGTTGAACATAGAGCACAGCACATCTAGAGCCTGGAGCTGATGCCATGTGGACCTGTAGCTTTTCTCACCTTGATCTTCAGTAGCTCATTCCTCACCTGTAGTGTTTAAAGGAACAAAGTGGAGGTGAAGGAGGGATCCTGATTGTTTGGAATCTTCTGAATTTGAGTCAGATTAGCCCAAAAGATCATCACTTATGTCAAGCTTCATTATTGGTGTAGATCTTGATTTAATATTAGCAATTGTTAGCCACTGCAATAGAAGTTCAATCAAATTAGTTGCTGCCAGTGTTCAATGGATGGCTAAGCAGTGAAAAAATAAAGCTATTCTTTTGCATGCATATAAATAATTTGACTCTCAACTTTATTGTGTTATACAGTAATTACAAATTACAGATGTTTCTCTGTGTTCTAGGGTTTTAGTGGAAAATAGAAAATGCTAATCCCTCTCCATTCATGCAGGACTTTAGTTTAGCTATTAGCTTATCAGCATAGGCTGAAAAAAACAAAACAGAAATCCCTCAAAAACTACTTTGTTCGCATTAGTTTCTTTTCTTGGTACATTTCAGCTTTTGCAAAAATAAATTCTTAAAGGATTTATTCAACATTAATATAGATGGCTGCACACACAGCTTAGCTGTAGCTTAGCTAGCTTGTCATATTCAAACAACATTGATTTTTGTTTGACAAATCGACACAATGGAGCAACAGCTGTGGCCAGACGTAAACACAAGCATTGACTGCACATACTGGAGGCCTGTTGAGGGGGAGACTTTTATTGATTAGGGAAATTGGGCAAAGTTTCCTTCAACAGGACCCTTGTGGTTGTCATAAGTGGGATAAGCAAAGGAATACAAAGCAAATGAGAGATGCACCTGCCTCCGCTCAGAGGACACACGTGCTGCTGAAAACAGACTGTTACTGCGCTACTGGGAATACTGTTGGAGTTCCAGGTGTTGTTGTTAAGGAGGGACATGTCCTAAAATAAGATACATGGTTTGATGAATAAATCAGATAAAGAGAGATTATTTTTTCTTGATTGAGGAGGACAAAAAAATTGACGCTTGAGATTTAAAATGTATGTATATGAGCAGAATTTAGATCTCAACCTCAGTTTAACTTGTGCAGATGAAATGCTGAGTAGAACTCTTCTGAATCCCTCTAAATAGTCACATCTGCCACACATCACAGCCAATTTGATTCCACTGAAGGGATTTGGCCTTGATACGGCAACAAAGTGCATAATGATCCACTCTCTTGTGTTTTGTGTTCCCCCCCCAGGAATGTTCCTCTGTTGTGGCCTTTGATTTTGAACAAATACAATACAAATGGCGCCCTGCCTCCCTTCACCTTTTAGTCACTTTAATGGCAACTTGTTTAAAGGCAGCAACATTATGGCTGTCCAATTATTGTGATTACATCAATTCTTGTAGTCCCTAAATCAAACATGATAGCTTGTTTGTTTTGGGGGCTGGTTTTAAGAGGAAATATGAACTGTGTAATTTGCAGTACATTTTATGTAACAGTATAAAATGCACCATCTTTTGCGTCAGTAGGACCCAAGTGAGTGTGAATATTTAAGACACAGGGAGGACACTAAGCTCTGACCCTCATAAAAACAACTCCTTTCACTCAAAAAGAAGACTAAGGGGAGTGTTGGATGACCTCAAAGCGGCCGAAACCAAGGGAGGTTTCTCGTTCAGGAATTTAACAAGAGGATAAAACTCCCCCTTTTCTTGAAAGATGAAGATAAACTCATCCTTATAAACACAGAACTCCTCATTTGGATTGCAATCCAGAGATAGGAAGAGCACTCGTATTGATTGGTGGTGCTCACAATGGAGGTGGCTCGGCTGGTCAGTCAAGCGTAAAAGCTGATAATAGTTTTTAGAGAACACCCTTGATTTTCCTTGAAATTTAAGCAGTTCAGTGGAGAATCTTCCACGGTTCAAAGAACATGTAAACTTGCCAGTGCGTACGTCTGAACCAGACAACTCTAGCATTCTGATTTCCCTATTGCAGTGGCAGAAACAATGGACAACATAAAACAGGTACTACTAAAGATCATCTTTTGAAACTTCACAGTTTTGGCAAAACAAGCAAAGGTGCTTAAATTATAATTTGATCTAGTCTATTTGATACAAGCTAAAAGCTGCAAGAAGCAAAGAGAAAAAATCATTAGGTGTCTCAAACTGTACATGTTTTTCAAATGTCTGACAGAAAAAGTAATTTTTAATTATGAAACAAATATATTAGACTTTTAAACTCTATCATACAAGTTAAAGGAAAACAGTCAACAGTACGTTGCGAAATTATCAATAGATCTCAAATGCAAATCTGCAAATTAGTTGCGGATCTGCAGATTAAAACCCTCTGCAGTTCTTGCTCAGTGCTCAGGAACAATGGGTGTGTTCAGCCAGTTTCATGAACTACAAAAAATAGACAGGAAAGGTTGTTTGTAAAAGCGCACACAGGGTCAGTCTGACCCCTCCTTGGACTGTGGGAGGGTTGACTTACTTTTGAAAAGCTACTTGCTGCATCTTTGATGGTTGTGATGGGGAGACTAGTTCTTCTGAGTCTCTGAGTCTAACTCAGCGTCAAAGATGTACAGTTGCACAATAGTTTATTTGTTTGCATCCGTTTTCAAGTGTATAAAGAGTAAACACTGAATTGGATTATACGACTTGCAGCATCTTATTTGCATAATTTGCATATTAGTGATGTAGCTCTGAAACATCTCATTCTAGAAGAAGTTCAAATTGGCATCCTCATCAAGTGAGGATGATTCCAAAAATGTAATGAACATGATTGGTGTAGCTCATAGACCCATCCTAACTTCTTCCAGTAAGTATAATAGGTCTCCTTTAGAAAAGCTGGAAAAGTTTTTCTATCCTCTCCAGCTAAGAAAAGAATAACAGTCTTCTCAACTTTGTGCATTTCACTGAACAGGAAATAAATATAAGGTAATTCTTCTAGGCATTTTCTGGAGAACATTGAACTTTAGATGTTAAGAGGCCAAACCAATCCAAGCCAAAATATTTTTTTTGGTTTGGAGGCATAACATTTATGAGGTACAGTGAAAAAAGCAATTGAATATCCAATTTCATTTCATGGTAACTTTGCCTCTTTTTGCTCATTTCTTACAAGCTCGATTTGTAGTTTCATAGCTCCTTCTTTCCTTTTTCTAATATTCTTTGAGACAACTAAGGAACTTTCCATTTTGTGGTATTTTTGGGATTTCACAAAAAGATTTTGCAAATTATATCTGCTTCTAAAGAGTATGGAACTCATTTTGGGATAATTTAATCCAGGTTTAGGACAGACTTCATTCATTCTTGTCTCAATCTGTCGTTTAATTGTCGTCAAAAGCATCAGTGATGCTTCTTCGGTTTGTTTTCCACATACAAAATGGTTTAATAATTTTATACCAGTATTGTTTTAAAAAATAGTATTGCGGGACAATATTTAAGATTACAAATCCCTGGGGGATGGATTGCAAATTATTTTTTTTTAAGTTCTTGAAGGTTTCCTAAGGCTTTTCAGGATCTATTCCTGTAATGACACACTACCTTTATGTTTACACTCACCTAATCCCAAATCCAGAAGAACTGGTCATAAAACTGACATAAAAAGTATTTCAGGGTTTCCTGAAAATCTTTTTTATTTTTAATTTTTGCTGCACCATGAAAGAGATTAGATCAGTGACACGTGAACAGATATTTAGTAGCTAATTTCATCAGAAAGTAGGTTAAAGTAGAATGAATGAGTGAATTTTGTTAGTAGATTTAAAAAAAAAAGTTGCAGTGGTGCCTTTTTTGATGACTAGAAAAGCTTAAGGTGTGTATCCTCCTTAAGCCGTCATACATAGCTGACTGAAAACTCAGCAAAAAATAGGGAGGGGAAGTCTTAGTCTTTGTTGAAAACTGCCTTTAATCAGCATCTCATTACGAGAAGCTTAAGTGGCAGGAAAGGTGTTATTAAAAATAGTGATTTTGAAACAGTTTCTTTTGAAAACGATGCAAGAAACAAAGAAACACTCATGCTTTGTTTCTGAAAGAAGAAATTCTGTGGATTTTTTGTTGTTTTTTAAGCATAGTTAACATTATCACAGTAGAAAAGTACTGAAATAACCAGGAAATCTAAAATAACAGCTGAACATAACAAAAAAAAAGTTTCCAAAAAGATCTGGTTCACTCTGCATTTCAGGTAAATACAGGGGAGGCATATGGGAATTCATAACATAAGACCATATGAAATAAAATAAAAAGTACAAAGGTTATCAAATAGAATCTCACTTACTCAAAAAATAACCACCCACGTATTAGGAGATGGATTCATGAAATATTAAAGTGTCGGGTTTCAGTGGTTTCCAAAGAAAGCTGTCGAATTGGCCAGCAGGTATAAAGAAGCAAGAAACAGAGAGAAATGATGTAACGGCTTCATCTGTGCCCGGAGACTACAGACGATCAAGATCAAGATAAACTGGAGTTTTCTTCCCATATTTTGAGTTTACCCTTTCTATTCTATGTCAGTGACAAGAAAATAAGTGACAGAAACCAACTGGTTAGCAGGAAGGAAGGAGCAGGGAGAGATGAGGGGGACTGAAAGTGCATGCATACAGCACAGAGGGTGTGCAGAGAGGGAGATCAGCCTCAACCAGAATCAATTTCCTAGACCCCGAGTTCATTTCATCAATCAGCGCACAGATAGAGGCGCACACACCACAGCTCGGCTTGGACTCCTGCCAGGCTCTAATGTCCACCTCTCCCTTCCTTCCTCTCCTGCGTTGGTATAAATGGACCATGCACTGCAGCGTTTCAGGGCCAGCCATCATCCCTGTACCAAGTGGAACATTCCTGCAGTGACCTCGGTTTAACGACCAAAAACATCTCTTACGTAACAGGGGGCTCATTTAACTCTTTTAATTATTTATTAGTATTTTTTTAAAAGCCGTTGCACTACCAACAAAATTTGCCTCAAGAAAATTGTCTGGGGTTTGCAGCAGCAGAGAAAGCTGCTACGGGTTGACACATGGAGAGGCAGCGCTCTAATAGAAGAGAAATGGCATCGCCACACATTCTTGATTTATTTGCACAGGCCAACATGACTCAGCTGATGTCCTCCTACCCTCCAGCCTGCTCAGCTTTTCAAACTGAGGCTCTGGATATGCCCTTTTTTTGCTCTGATTGCAGTAAATATCATTTCATTATTACGAATAACCTGCAGCTAGTCCATGTTTTAGGCAAAATAGATTCATCTGATGTGAGATTTATCATAATTATGGATCTTCTCCATTTTTCTCACTTTGCTTTACCTTTCAATAGCACAACGACAAACCCATGTGTAGTTAGACATTGTAAATTATATACAAAGGTGTGTTCTGAATTTATTCAAGTCCTCAGATGTGCAAAAAAAAAGATTCAACAGCTTTATTTATTAAATGCCATTTAATAAACAAAGTTAAACCACAATGGAAAATCTCTGGAAGAGGCCTCCCAATGCTGCATTTCATCATGACTCCTACCATTTGGAGGCACACAGTGGTATTGCTCAGAGTGGGTGCATCATCTCACTTTCTTTTCCTGTCCAAAAATACAGGCTTAGTGACTGCAAATGCCCATATGGAGCATCTGAAACTGACAGACGACCAGTCTGTGTCTCAATCTTTCTGTCTTAAGTCGACATGTAGGGTCCAATCAAAAATAAATACTCTAATTATCTTTGAAATGTAATTGGCCTTCCACTCTTACCTCATTCTTGCTCTGGGGGAAGGAACACTGCAATTTCAGTAACTCAATGCATTCAGCTGGATTTAGACAACTTCTTACCAGCTTGGATAATATTCCACTTAATTTGACTGTTTTATTTTATGTTGGCTCTGAATCAGGCTGCACGTTTGGACATGAGTAAACTGGACCGAAGGGAACTTGCTTGTGCATTGAAATGGCATTTGTTGTGAATTGGTGCTCTATGCAATACACAAGCTGATTTGGATAGAAAAAAATTGCTAATCAGAAATAGGTTTTATGCTTCGCCTTCAGAGAACAAAGCATTCTCATTCCCGCAAGGTGATTACATTTGCAGGCTTTTACATTGCAAGACAGCGGTAGTCGCAGGACAAAACTCTAGTTCTGTTCTTGTTGTAGGCCTGAAGGCAAGCAGGCTTTGACTACTAATGGCAAAAAATGTAATAGCTTCTTTTAGTGATTTGTACACACATTTACACAAAAGGTCTTGCAGCGCTGCACAAGTAGATAAGCCACTCAGAGATAATCAACAAATAGAAAATGTATTTGGAATTTTTTGCCTGTTTGCTATTATCATAACACAACACACTCACACCTAGGGAGAATTTGGAGAGGAAAATTAACCTGACAGTCACGTTTTTGGACTGTGGGAGGAAGCCGGAGTACCCAGAGAGAACCCACGCATGCACAGGGAGAACATGCAAACTCCATGCAGAAAGACCGGGGCCGGGAATCGAACCCAGAACCTTCTTGCTGCAAGGCAACAGCTCTACCAACTGCACCACTGTGCTGCCCCAGCTGGTCATAGATAGATTGACTATATCTAAATAAATCAGATAGAATTTGACTTAGCATTATTAACCAATATAAAAATGATTCCTTATTTCTTTATAAGCTGCCATCATTTGTTTACAACATGTTTTCCCCCCTTACCAGTTTCTGACCTTCTCCTTTGTCCTTTGTTCATTCCTCCCCATTTCATCGTCTTTATACATCTCCTCTGTATGTGAAGGGGCCAGTCCATCACATACAGTCCTTACTCTGTGAAGAAACATTATTTTTAGTGGTATAAGAACTAGGGAAAGAGAATCTTAAAGTCGTGAACAAAGGAAAAGGGGAGAAAAAAAATGTCAGTGCCTGAAGAAAAAGAGCTCCTTAATTGAGAGCGAATCAACCTCTGCTTCTAGCTGAATGTCAAAAGGCGTGATTGGAGATTGGGTGCTGATAATGAATAATTACATCAAAGATGATAGACTCCCCATGCATGTGGAGTAGGTTTTGCCGTGCACTGTCTGCTACGTTGTGCATGTTCTTGTGGAATAGCAGGTGGGGTGGTGTGTGCTCAGTCTTGCATCAGACTCTTATATTGCGTTTGTGGATATTGGAGACTCGGTGTGTGTTGAAAGTTGAAATTGGAGCTGGCAAATCATGAATTAAAAAGCTAGCCCATTTTTCTACCCCCTTACAGTCACACTGACTTAATCGAAATTAAAACATAATGCAGTAAGGAACTGCATCTTTTGCCCCCATTGTAACCATTTATCAAATTTAACTACATTACAAGCACATCAATTATAATTTCATCTGCTTTGTTTTTGTCAGTCTTGTTTTCAGACGTAATTCGGTGATTCAAAGAGTTTGTACTTATAATCGATACAGAACCTGTGTTTTAATCTGGGACTCATTTGCAATAATCTGAATTAAGTAACTTGTGGCCCAAAACTATTGGTAATGGTAATTATTATGGTCATTAAACATAGCAATTTGCAAATCTCTCTGTTTTTATGTTTTGCGACCCGATCAAGACCTCGTTACAATAAAGCATCAATCAAAAGCAGCTCATTTTTGTCAGTGGCAATGTGCTTATGCTAAAATTAAAAGCTATTTTTTTCCTCAATTTTACTCAAGTGCTGAGAAATACTTACCTAACCTCCAAAGTGAATGAAAAGCAGCAATTAGCATGTTGACCCTATGGCTAAAAGTTAGCTTTCTTCAATTTCACTAACGCAGTGTGACATTACATTACAATCACATATTGCTAATAGGAATTAACTTGGTCAATGAGCATAACAGAAATAGGGTTCCAATTATACTTCTGAAGTAAACATGTTTTAATGCAAAAAGCAATGTTTTATTAATTCCACCAAAATCCTATTCTCCCTCCAGGCTGTTAAGTCTAAACAATAAACATGTTAAAAATTTGTTATGCAGCAATTTCGGATTTTTTGCACAAAAGGTACAATGCTTAAAAGTTGCTTGGTGTGAGATTTTCTAGTTTTTCATTAAAACAATCATTATTTCTGTTCATTAAAAGTTGTAATTTATAGATCCATGCTTGTGTGAGCTGCAGCATTGCAGCATTTTAATAATCAAATCTGATTTGTCTCATAGGAGACATGAGTGTAGTATTAAAACCAGATTATTTTAACCATCAGCTTTGTTAATTGCAGCATGTTTCTAGCTATTACCTCAGTTTTATCCTGCTTTTACTTATTTATGCAACACTTAAAGTATGAATGCTTTGTGGATAAGTACAAAATACTTACCAAGATGCACAAAAAGATCTCCCTTGTCTTTACACTGTTTGATTCAATCCATAGTGAACACTATTACTGCCTGATCGCTCCAATTTTTCACACATTTATAGGAACAAATGTGCAAAATTACTTGTAACGGATGTTTTAGACAATTCTTGGTGATAATTTTCTTGAAAGGAAATGTTTCTACCAGTAACAACAATAAATGTTCAAGTAATAATAATAATCTGTTTGACCACCAGTTGTACTTTAAAGACTTGAAGAATATCTATCTTTCCAGCGGCTGCCGAGCTGAGCTTGGTCTTTGGAGTGTTTGTACCAGGAAAGAATTGCTGTGCTTGACCAATTAGTATTCCATTCATAAATCTTGCCATTGGCATTTTTAAATCTTTAATGGCTCTTAATTTTTCATCTCGTCTTGGAGATGTACACTCTTTTCTTCCTCCCTCTTTACTTACTTACTTCACCGCTGTTGTGTGCCTATTAACGAAGGCATTAATAGTCCTTCAGTTCTATTATTACTATGCAGGAAAAAAAAATCTGTATTAAATGGTTGAAGATACCAGCAAAAGCTTTTTCCACCCACTGGATTGTCTTAATGTTGTTTTTCTTTATTTATTTTGGTGCATTTGTGTGCTAAGGTTGTCTGCAGGGTGGAAGATAATTTATCACACCAATTAAAGACTTTAGCCTCAAGTCATGCAAGGCCTGGCCTCTAGTCTTGTAAGCATTGGCTCTGATTCATTTACATGATTAATTTCTCTTGTAGATAAGAGAAAGAACAAAATGGCCACAAAAACAAAATGATACATTCAGCGTCATTACAAATTCAGCTGTTGCTACCACTAGATGACCATTCCACCCTGATGCACACACTTTGTAAATCAACCTGATATTTTCTTTTCAAATGAAATAAAGGAAAAACAATCATCCATCCGTCCTGCACGGTCCCCACAGGATTGTGGGATTTGTTTTTCACTCCTGAATTCCCTTTGTTCTCCCTTAACTCATACCATTTACCACATCACCATGTCAAGCAGCCTCAGTTTTTCTTTTTTTCTTCTTCTTCTAAATAAACTCTTTGGATTCCCCAGGCCATGGTGGAGACGGTCAACAATTTGCTGCAGCCACAGGCCCAGGCAGCGTGGAGGGAGCTGAGCACCGGGGAGCAGCTGAGAGCTGCCACCATGCTGCTGGACACAGTGGAGCAGGGGGCCTTCGTCCTCGCTGACAACCTGCTGAAGACGGACATTGTGCAGGAAAACACCGACAACATTCGTAAGTATATTCTGACCTTTTTAATTACAGAGTGTTGCAAAAGTAATTACAGCTCTTATTTTGCTACATTCCAGCCAAAAGCTTCATTCTATTTAACTGGGATTTAACATGACAGACCAACAGAAACCAGCCCATGATGGTAAAGCTTAACAAAAATGATGCAACAATAAACTACTGGCATATCCTCTTTTTTAAAGCTACCTATGGGCGTCTTCCCATATATCTCAAATTATCCAGAAAAGTGTAAGATTTTAATTAATTTTTTTCACAAAATCTGTTCCTAATGACGTTAAAAGGGCTTGTACTGAGGGGGCAATAAAGTTTTTTGACCCTTATGGATAGAATCAACTCCAGATAAATTCAAAGGAACTTTTTTCTTTGAGTTTATCACTGCTTAATATTTAAAATAGTCAAAGATCAGAATGCAAATGGTTGAACTATTAAATGCATCCCTGAATGTGCAAATAGACATTTTCCTTTTTGTTTACATTATTGACAATGCTAATATTTAATATGTGTGATGTATTTCAGTGTTGTTTTTGTTCAGAATACCCTTAAGTATCAAAATGTTGTTTTACCTCACATTCATGCATTGGTTGATCACACAAAACCTTAAGAATGCATTAATGTATTCTTAATTTAATAATTAAGAATTATTAAAAATACTGGCTAAGTAAGAAAATGGGGAGAAAGCACAGCTGATAGTTGTTTCTTTGCAAGGCATGAAAATAACACATTTACGGAAAATGTGCATAGACAAACTTTGACTTATTTTGCTTGGGGAAATTGTAATCCTTAGCCTCTCAGAGCTAAATTTAGGAACAGAATACTGTTTTATTCTTATAAAAATGGCCACTTGGCATTAACACTCATTGTGTCTGACAGTTATCTTCCCTTGGAGCAAATCTGTGTGATCTCGTAATCCAGCAGTTGTTGTCACTGTGCCAGAACGTTCCCACAGCTTTCAGCTTGGTTTTATCTCAAAAGTCAAAAATAACTGACAACACATCCAACTCTCCTCCTTTACTACTGCATGAGACGACAACAGGACTCTGCTGACCTCAGACAAACTATATTACAATATTTAAACTGTGACTCTGAAATGGAGGCTTCTAAACTGGCTCGGTTTTATTTCTCAGGTGTAAAGTTGTTTGCTGGTTTCGAATAGAGTCTTGAGAGCACATACCTACTGGAGCTTGTGTAAACAATGACAAGCAGTCCAACTTATCTGAGTGCACGTTTTTAATTTAATTAAAAAAAGGAAGTTCAATCAGTTTTTTTCTTCAAGCGGTAATTAAAATACTCCACTCTGCAGGTAAAATTCTACTTTATGTCGCCGATATTTCACCTGAACTTACTATGTGCAAACACAGAATATCACACATATCATATTGACATAGGATGTCGTTTGTTTTTCTTTTTACAGCCTCCTGATGCAGTTTGGAAAATTCTTTGATTTGGTTCAACTAGTGGCCAGCTTGAAAAAAGAGAAATGAATGTGGAAAAATAATTCCATTTCAAGACTTTATTTCCCTTCTTGTTGTCAAAATATCCGTCAAGAACAGCCCTAAAAAGGACAAAGAACTCTGCAAAAAGTGCAGTTTTTACAGCAGCTCTAACATTTAAGAAGTCCGCTAACAAATATGTAGTGAAAGCTCAAAATTTATGGAATTATTTTATTGAGATCTATGCATGTTTAACAAGGAAGATCATTACTGGTTTCAAATATGATCTTAACAGTTTAACATCATTAGCACACCATGTTTACATGACAATCCTAATTTGCTTTTATTGTAAGCACAGCAGTTGAAAAGCCCATATGATGTAAATATCAATGTTCGCATTGTTATACTTGAATAAAACCCCAACAGTAAAGTACAAATCTATAAACAAACAGCATATATGCTTTAAATGGCTAACCTCAACATGGAAGCGTACATTGACAAGAGTTCATTTCTCATTCACAGTTACATTCAATAATAAAGCAAAACCACAGACTAATGTCAAACAGGCAGCTAACGTGATTATCGTAATTGTTGAGAGAGTGCAGGGAGACTGGATGCATCCTGTATAACCACCGCGGAGTAAATTATCCTCTTAAACGGCACAGAAAGACATTTTTCACTTACAAAGTGTACGTATTTTCACCAGTATGATTCTCAAACAAAAACAAGGTGCATTTTAGTAGCACAGCGTTTGGTTTCATCATTCCAGTTTGGTTTTGCTGTTTTCCTCTGCGCGTCCGAGTTGTCCCTGCCCTCGCCCGTCTTCTCAGAGGCCACGGTTCCTCCGTGCAGCCATTGATCCAGGGGCACTCTCGTATTGATGACGGCGCTTTCTGAGCCACTAGATCAAGTGTGAAGGTCACTGGAGTAACGCTCCCGTGCAGCTGGAGGTTAAGATCTAAGGGACTACTCTCAGCCGATAGCGTTCAGCTGTAAACTGGCATTTATCTTGTCAGATAGCGTTTAAATTTATGTCAGTTATTAGGCAGAATTAACCGCCACTCGTGAAGATCAGGGATCAGTGCTCATTATTCAGAGTATAAATACCAGGCGAGCCCGGATAATGAAACCCGTATCCTTACTGTTTTCCCTAGCGGGGTAATCCAAACCTAGAAACACAGGTTGTTGAAATTTTGAATTATATGTGCTATTTTAAAGTGGGGAGCAGAACATTTTTTGTCAGTCTGAAGCGAGTGGGGCAAGGGAATAAAAAAAAAAACAGCGTCATGATGAATAACCCTCTACCAGTAACATGCTGGGGTTTTTTTTTCTTTTCTTTTAAAACATATTCTTGCTTCCATGGCAACCTAAAAATATAGGTCTACTTACTTAAAAGGAAGCAGGCGTTGGGAGAATTAATAAAAAAGGGGTTTTATTGTATCTGGCACACAATTCATCTGGGTATTAAGGAGATTCTGAGCTCGTTTAGAAGGAGGGGAAGAGAGTAGCGGGGGGGATGAGGCCGATGCTGCGCGGCCCAGACTTTATAGCACGTTGTGGTATTCTGGTTAATTATGTGCTGGTGACATGTTTACTAGGCCTTATCTCTCTGTTTGCTTGGCTTATTTTATTTTATTTTTTCAGCCGCTCAGCTCCTGTAATCCTTCATGTCACTGAGGGGTGTTAAATGAGAGCGGCAACGAAACCTTGTTTTTTTTTTTTTTTTCCAACTCTGTTAATCGCTGCAGCAGTTAATGATTGATCCTGCACTTTGAAATCCTTGCGATGTGGAAGCTTTAGCGTGTGCAGATGTACTGTGTCTCTGACATGTTTGCATTGGTGTCAGAGTGAGTGAGGGCTTCAAAGGGCTCCTTATGGTTGCAGACAAGCTGATAATTAAATGTTTTGTTTTTTGGTTTTTTTTGTTTCTGCACTGTCTGTTGCATTTTAAAAGCATTCACACTGGTAAACTTTTCTACTTTTTCAATTAGCAGCCAAAACTTGTCTAAGTTTTGTTCTGTTTTAATGTGATAAACTCCCACAAAGCAGTGCATATTTATAATGTAGAACTAAAATAATCATGGTTTTGGACTATTTTTAGGAAAAAAATTCGAAAAAATCGCAACCTCCTTATGGATTCCGATTATTCTGATACCCTTAAATAAAGTTAAGTGCAAACCTAAATGCCTTCAGAACTCTCCTAGTTTATGTCTCAATTTGAAAACCTCCAGTTGTGGAATTTCTTTGAGGGTACTGTATTTTATTTCTTCTGCCATGGTGTCTATGTTTGTGTTTACACTTTGCAGCCTGTGTGCTCATGGAGGGCCCTGACTGCGGCGAAGCTTGCTTCGCTCCCTCCTCGATAATCTCATGAACAGATTTCTGCTGATTAGCTGTGTTATTCAAACCCTGCTTTGAAGGTATAGCCCTTGGGTCCAGCAACTCCTATGGCATCAAAGAAACTCCCCAGAGCCTGTCGTAAGCTCTTTTACACAGCCATGCAGGGAAAAAAGAGAGCGCAGAGAGGGAGAAGAAAAATGCTTCCTTTATTCCAAAGGCAGACTTGGAATCCAGGGAATGCTGCACTATCTGGGGTATTGTCTTAGCTAAGTTGAATAGGAATGTATCAAAAACCCTCTGGCCTTTAGAAAGCCACAAGAGAATACTAATACAAAAGATTTTTTATTTTAAAAATAGAAAAGATGGAGCGCCATGGTATGAAAACAGATACAAAGGGAGGATTAAAGGTGCCCTCGCTGCAGCCCTCTGTTGGCGCTAACCTTTATCAAAGTCAGTGTGTCACGGCGACATCAGATCACCAGCTGAATTCGTTATCGGATTTAATTAAGTTTCTTTCTCTTACTCTTGTTCGGATTGTGTTTCAAAGATGAGAGTCCCCACTTCAGACTAATCAGGCAGCTTTACTGCCGCTGCAACAATGACTGAATCTCCTGGTTCTTGCTGCTCAGATCAGCAGGAATTGAAATGTGTTGCTGGCAATTCTGTGGTTGACGTCTGTATGTTTAATCCCAAAGTGATGATCAAAAATGTACATTGACCTCTTGACCCTGCTCCTGTTGTATCTGCAGCCATATTGAGATGTGGAGTCCCACTTTTGGCTCATGTAGCTAACGTTTGTCTTCAAATACAATAAAGGGTTTGTAAAAGGCAAGTAAAAATAAAGATGATATTCAAAGGAATTTAGTGCCAAACCAATCATTAGATAGCTGCATCTTAATTACTTAGCTTAGAGTCACTACAAATTTAGCTTGTCAGAAAAATGTCCTGACCACTAAGACCATAAGAATGAGCACAGATCAGTTCCTCTGAATTTGAAGTCAAGATTCTTGAACAGAAAACGTTGAACTCCCTCTTCTGGAGGAGGTTTCCTTATCTGAGGCCCCTCTTCAACATTTCTGTAACATTATTCATCATCTTTAAATTGTGTTTTTCAACATTAGTGCTAATCATTTTTGACCAGACACTAAGGAAAAATAATCTAAGATATTAAAACACATTTATCTTTGGTTTTATCTCTTTATTTGGAGGCATTCTGACATTTAGGGGTAACAAATGTCAGAATGACCACACCAGTGGTCACTGTATTGCTAGCTTAAGTAAAATATATCTTAATATAATAACTTTGATAAAACAGGCTCTTTACGTCAACCTGGTTGCTAACAGAAGTCTTTTCCTGTATGACAGAGGAAATATTTGAACCATAAATTTGAAGTTTGCTTCAGACACAACAGCTGTTGAGAAGCTATAAAAGCTGCTCTTTATCTTCTGCCCATGTCTCTCGCTGTCTCAGTTCATAATGAGAAGAATCGTTTCATAATATCAGGGATTTCTTTTTTTATGTATCATTAATGTCACCATTGGATGTAAAAGTCAGTTTTCCTAAAGAAAGACATTATCAGTAAAGTAACAATCCCTGTTCTCTTTGTTGAGACTACAAAGATATGACACTCAGAAAAGTGACATGATGAATAATTGTTGGAGATGCAGAGTTGTTTTTAAATCTGACAGTATTGGAGATGTTTGAACCTTTCCCAGTTGCTACTGTTATGTGCAACTATTAATCCCCAGATATATATAGATGTTATTTCATAGACAAAGTAAAATGCGAGCAGTTCCAATCAGAGGTTTACTTTTACATATTGGGATAAATGTTAAAGGTGCATAACTGACTTTCTGTAACGTTTTGGAGATATTCTCTTTTCTATAAGTGAAGAATTTGACACATAGGTTAAAAAACATTCAAGTACAACCTGAAATGTATGTATAAAATTCCCTGAGCAAGTTTCATCCCAACCACAAAACCACTATTGATGTGTGTTTTGAATCATTTTGCGACATAAATACTCAGTTCTGTGCTGGTTGTAACCATCTAGATGTGGATTTGAGGTTAAGTTGATATTTTAAGGTTTTCTTTCTTTGTTTTTCTTAACTCTACTTTGAATAGAATGAATGCACTAGTATCTTTAATAGCTAAACAGTTCTGCAGCTTGATACTGCCACTATCATTCAGAAAGAAAACATTAAGCTTTTGGAGCTTAATGTTTTATTTCTACCAATTCTGATAAATGGGCTCAAATATCAAGTCAAATACTGGATATTTATAAAAGCTTGTGCCACAACCTTTTATACCAGAAGGTTGTGAATAGCTATAAAAATTGAGACGCAGCTTGTTATCAGATATTTAACAAAATTCTTTCCCAGTATTTTTCAGTCCAAACTTAAGAAAAGAAGAGTTGAAATGGCTTGATTAAATATGAGGAATGTATGTGACTGCTTGCTTTAGCTCATATCCACTCAAATCCCCTCTGGGAGTCTAAAGTTTGTCTTCAAAATATCAGTTTTAACTGTGAAATCCACAAATTTTAAAGGACATGACCTCTGTGTTCTCAGAGAAACCTCAGGCTTCTATTGATTCCTCAAAGTTTTGTCTGGTTTCTTCTGCTTGCGTGCAGAGCTGGAGGTGGCGAGGATGAGTACAGATGGGAATTTGCCTGATCTGAAGTTTCCACAAACCGGAGGGCAAGGCAACTCGATCCACCTGTCGGCGAACACACTAAAGCAGCACGGGAGAAACGGTAACGTCAGAATTTCCACTGGTGTGCAAAAGTTTAGATTTCTAGAGGACAATTCACAGGATTAAATGAACAAAGAATAGCGGAAATAGTTACGGTTTGCAACACTTTTATTATGACATCATATTGTTTCTTTGCCTTCCAGTAATTTTATTTCAAACATCTTGGTATTTCCTTGGTATTTCAACAGCATAAACATGTCCTTTACTCTCTAAACAAGGTTGAGTTAAAAACAATACCTAAGCACTCTCCTTGTGCAGATACTGCCAGCTCAATCAAATCAGGACAGAGTGCGTAGCAGAGCTGGCTGTCTCTCAGCTGGGCGCCTGGGTCTGTATCCAGCCGTGCACAGGCAGATCAGGACAGCAGGGTAGCGAACATTCCTCCATCATCCAGGGCTACGGCACCCAAATTGTTTCCCTTTTCGTTGGAGTGAGTGATCTCGATCGCAGCGGGAGTGGGGTTTCCTTTGATATCTGGGCTCAAAAGTGAAAATCACAGGAGGCAAAAATGGAGGCAAAGAGAGAAGGAAATTATTAACAAGAAGAATTTGAAGAAAACATACTTGCCGATGCTTTTGAAGAATGTTTGGACACATTTTTGAATGTTAAATTGGGAGAAATGTTTGGTGATTTGTTGAAGTTTCTCTTTTTTCCCAGAAAGGTTTTGTGTGATTTCTTTTTAAAAGTTTTAGATAAAGAATAATTTTATTGTTCATTCTGCTATTGTCTCGGTGTTATTCCAGTATGTAAAAAGCATATGACAACTAAGGGTGGTGTAAACTGTTAATGGTATAATTACAATTGATATGTATTATTACATGAGACAAATAATAAAGAATATTTAAGAAAGATATGTTATGATATTGCCTACGTAATCATGGGGAAGATAGTGTCTGACTTGCTTCACAAAGAGGGTGAGCCATAAATATATCTATGAAAAGTTGAGTGGAAGAAAAAAGTCCTACAAATTCATGCACTAACAGCAGAAACAAACTCTGTATTGATATGATTGTCCACTGTATTTGATCAAATCCAAAGTCAGCACTTTATTTTCCCCTGCAACATTATGAAGCTGCTTAAAGTACTAATGAAAATTATATCATAGTAGCTGGTCTGACTTAAACCCTTAGGAGAATCAGTTGAGTTTATTCAAGAGAAAGATTAATGGCAAGTCTTCATATTGGGATTTCAACCAAGGACCAGAAAGTTAAAGTTTACAAACTGACAAAGAACAGATTTAATAGAACTATGTTTGTTTCTGCACCTGAAACTCGGCTCCATATATTTTCAAAGCGGCAGGAAATTAAAAAACCTCAGGCAGTAGCAACTGCTTTTTGACCAAAAGAAGTTTCAGTTTTGTAATTTCAAACGACCCTGCAAAGAACTAAAGCATCCCTTCATGTTCTCACTGCTAAAAGGGGAACAGAGCCAACAGAAATCTTGAGGAAATACTTACGCAGACGTAAACACTGCAGTTCATCCTTTGTGAAATATTTATCATAACTTTTCCGTTGCAGGTGAAATTCGAATAGCGTTTGTCCTGTACAAACACATCGGCGTTTACCTTTCCACGGAGAACGCCAGCATGAAGTTGGGCAGCGAAGCTCTGGCTACCAATTACTCCGTGATTGTCAACTCTCCCGTTATCACAGCTGCCATCAACAAGGACTCTAACAAAGTCTATCTCTCTGACCCTGTCATTTTTACCATCAGGCATCTGCAGGTAATTTTCTCGTTCTGTATCTGTGTCTGTGTGTGTTTGGACCTGAGGGGAGAGGGATTTGTTTTTACTTAGATGTCAGCGCCGCGGCATTTAATGTGCTCTTTGTCTCTTTCCATTTGTTTACACAGAGAGCACACTTACTTTGGCGCCTTCTTGATAGAACCTTTCATCATCATTTTCTCTCTCCCTGAAGCGCTTCGTAAATGTGCAAATCCCTTCTTAAAACAGTAAAAATAAGTAAATATGAAAATGTCTTATTCATGGGTAGGTGTGACATATCAAACCGCCACAAACGGCGATGCTCACGACGGAGGCACACTGTTGTTCCTTGGCTTGAACACCAGCTTGATCTTCTGAGCAAATATCAGCCACATTCAGCCTCACTGGAGGCTGCTTAGTCATGGTGGGGCACCATGACTTCTCCCTCCTGACTCCATTTTCTTCTCCACACTCTTCCACCCTCAAAATATCCCTGTTTTGTCTACAAACAGCGCCTTCAGCGATTATCAGAGATGTTGAAGTAAGAGAGCAGCAGCAGTGTTTTTGTGTGTTGAAAGAATGCATACAACAGCAGAAAATGAGACGAGAGCAGAAGGATGACGATGAGTAAAAGGACTATAGCTCAAGGATGTTAAAATTAAATGGTGGGAAAATGTCAGGGGGATGATGTCAGAGCAGCTGTTGCTCTGACTCACCTGCCCTAGAAGAAAATTGTAATTCCAAGACTAATTTTATTATTAGTCTGATGTTGGGGCACTTTTCCAGTCTCTTCATGCACAGATAAACTCATTTTAATAAGATGCTGCCCTTTTGCCAACCCATACCAAGCTTGTAAAACAGAAATGTACCAAGAAAGTGGCAACGGTTTTCTTTTTAGACAGAAACATGTGAACACACAATCACTCATACGGTCGCTGTTGTGCATTCAGGTTTCTTATGTACGCTTTCACTTAGTAATCGCAATATCCTAACATTTTTTAGTTAACTAAGCCTTATTAGATGCAGCAAAATCTCCCTGTTAGACAGAACCGATGAAAGGGAACCTGATGTGTGCCCAACATAAGGTGTGGAAATATGGTAATAACTTTTTATTTTGGATAATTGTTGGAGTTTGATAATGTATTGCATTTCACAAGAATGATTTTTATTGATCAAGTATTTCTAGCATTTAAATATGAATGAATCAAAAGATAAAATTAAATAAAACAAGACATAAATGCCCAAAGATGAGTAGAATGATCCTTTAACTTGTTCACACCAGTTTTAGTCATTAAATCTAAAGTTCATTGTTAATACAACATAGTGAACAACTATACAGTGTCAAAGGTGCAGTAACTAACTTTTATTAAATGAAAATATGCTTTTTACATTGTTTTAACTGTAGACACATTATGATATGAGACAGATAATATGTGAAAAGATTGATCTCCTATTATTGAGGTCTGAGGAAATACACCGCTCCCGACCAAAAGCAGCCAATCAGAGCCAGAGAAGGGTCTTAGCGTTATCACTCAACTTAACATACTCACTGCCAAATGGACTAATGGCAGAGAAACAACTTACAGACACAGCGAGCCCATTTATCCACAGTCATCGGTGCCCATGCTAACTAGCATAGCATTCACAACAGTATATGCTGATGGGGGAAAAGCTGTAGCAATAGAGAGCAAGGTTGACAAGCACCAAGACCTGCCTCATTTCAACTATGACTAAATGATCATAGTTTGTTAAATGCTGCTAATTGACTGAGTGTGTGAATTTAGTCAGAATATTTGGTGTAAATTTGGTGCTAACTTTAATCAATGTGAGCTGAATTTTTTTCAAAGGCAACAAAAATAGAAATGTGACTATAAATAAGTATAAATAGCTTTTGACATTTGATTACAGCCCTAAATTAATGTTAAATCTTACTAACTTTTGCTGTCGCTAAGCAGGTAGATCACATACAATATTGGCTTCCACTCCAAATTAGATGTAATTAATGTTCATATTTAGCCTCGTCAGGTATGGCTGTGTCTTGGAGTGGTTTACTATCCTGCTGCCTTCCTGTTTAACCAGGAGGTTTTGGTCTGCTGGTCTTCGGGGATGATTATGTGTCCTCTAGTTATTGTTTCGCTTCCCTGCCTTCCCATTTAACTGGCCCAATTAAAGCCATTAATGGTGACGGAGGGTCATCCTATCTCCTTGCAGTGAAGTAGTTTTCACAAGATGTTGAACGTGTGAAGGGTAAAAGCAATCAGTGGAAAACTTGCATTCACAGAGGATAAACCTTATTAGACTAATTAGCATAGAACAAAAGTGAAACCAGGAGAAAATAAAAACCGCAGATCATCACAGCGTTTACAGTACAAAGGGAGATATGTTTAACCTTGAGTGCTGAGAGTCACTAAATGGAAGGTGGGTGTGCTTGCTTTATTTCTGCAGCTACAGTGCAAAGGACGATTGGACTCTATTTATCAGCACTTACATTTTGTTGTGTTATTACGCCTTTGTGTTGTGGATGACTTTTATAAAATGGCGAGCAAGATAGCAGGGAGGCTCGCTTGTCATTAGGGCAGCAGCCCAGCACAGACGGCAGCGGTGCCTATTAAACAGTGGGGCAGTCCATTGTCATGCAGCGAGAGTTAAAGAGAAAGGTCAAAAAACACAATGAAAAACAGGCATGAGGCTGCTTGATGCTTCCTGACAGTGAAGGCACCTGCTATTCACTTAGGATGGATGCGAAATGCAGCAGGGATAAATTTACCTTTTTTTTTGGGCCGATTTTTATTGTGCAAACAAAAGAAATCAAACATGAATCTGGTGTGATTAGTTTCAAACACCTGCATTTCAACCAGTGAGTGGGGATGTTGATTCTGCTCATTGATTATTATTTCTTTCTCTGTCTAACAGCAATCTGAGGAAAACTTCAACCCCAACTGCTCGTTCTGGAGTTACTCCAAGCGCACCATGATCGGTTACTGGTCGACGCAGGACTGCCGCTTGCTGAGCACAAATAGGACACACACCACTTGTTCTTGTACTCATCTCACCAACTTTGCAGTCCTGATGGCCCATGTTGATGTGAAGGTAAGGCATGTGTTTCTATTCCTAAAACAAAGGTCCTACATTGTCTAGAAAAGTATACATTTTGACTTTAGTATTTTCCAAATCTGAATAAGAATGGAGAAAGAGAAAAACTGTATATATAATAAATAATAACTCCATTCTCCATCCCATTGTCAAATATTTGTGTTTTCATTTCATGAAGCTTCTTTTCTTCCTGTCCTGCATCTCATCACCATCCTAAAATAATGGCCTAAGTCATTTATTTTGCCAAAAGTGATTTTGGAAAAAAAAAACAAAACAAACACCATCTTTTTCTTCCAAAATATGTTTTAGGCAAATTAAATCATTTTGGCACTTAGGTCAATACTTTAGGGAGGTGATGATGTGTTGTATCCTTCCTCTCTCCCTCATGCCCTTCTTTTCTTCTAAGGCCTTTAGTCTTTTTTTCCTCTCTGCTGACCTTTTCTCATCCTACCCAACTTCTTTTCATGTGTCCTAACCTCTCTCTTGTGTCCTACTTTCCACTCCTTCCTTTCTCCATTTCCTTCCTTCTTTATTTTCTTTGCCGTCCTTTTAAACCTTGAGTTCTTCTCCCATCCACTCTGTCCTTATCCCTATTTTTTCTTTCCCCGTGGCCTTTCTTTTCTTTCTCTTTCTATATCCCACCTCTTTCCCTTTCTTGTGTCCTTCTTTCTTTGCTTACTCGTGTCCCTCCCTTTTCCCAACCCTGTTTTCTTTCTTTTCCCATTGTTTCCTTTTGTCTTTCACCCTGTGCCTTTCCATCCTTCTTTTATCCTTGCCTTACTTACATTCCTTGCGTTTCTTCCGATTTCATTTATATTTTTCTTGTCTTGGGGGGGAGGCGGGGTGGGGGAATGAAAGGTGGAAATGTGCAGGGCCCCAGTTTTTGGTATGCAACATAGAAAGTAGGATCAAGTCGATCAAAAATGCATGACTCTGACTCTGGATTGGTCTATATAGAGGTATGTTTAGGGTATGTTGTTAATTAATGTTTTACAGACACCTTAGTTTTTTATTTTTATGACTATAGAAGATTCTGTATTTATTATTGGATTTGAAGCACCAATATTACATTTTTTGCAGGTATCTGTTTTGGAAAACTGTTGTACAATATTACTAAATACACATTGCCAACAATACTACTTCCATTTTAATTCAGTCTTTTGCATGATCATTATAGATTGGTCTTCTACTTGATACCTCAACCAAGAAAAAGCTTTGTTTCTTCCAAAAGTCTACTATTCTTTGTCAACGAAGGATAAGTGGAGGCAGCTTCTCTGTCTTTGTTTGAAGTGCAAGAAAAGTAGCTCCAAGTCCTGCGTTGCAAAATGTGTGACGGGATGTCGTTAATTAAAAGAAGAAAACGTCTGGACAAGAATGGTGTGTGTTTCAGGTTGTTTAAGAGCTATTTTTCCTGTGAATTTTGGTGTGAACATAGGTGACAATCAGCTTGTTATAAACACGGGAAGCAGTGAAAAGCAGCTATCCTTTCTCTTGCCAATTTCAAGAAATAAGGTAGCGACTAATTTTCAGAGAAAATCTCAAACGTTCACTTTTTTTGCTACCTTGGTTTGTTTGTGAAAGAAGTGACATATTCAGCTGGTGCTTTTTTACGCCATTTTGTTCTCAAGATTTTGGCAGAATCCAGTTTAACCCATTGCCCTTTTTTCTTACGTCTGAAGTTTCTAAGGTGACCAGGTGTCGCATATTTTCTGTAGAGCAGGAGTCGATGGAGATTTGTTTTTTTTTTAGATGACTCTTAGAATGGAAGAGTAGGATCTGAGCTTGCAAATACATTACACTTACAAAATCAAATAAAAACATTTCTTTCATTTTGGGGACACATCAACTTCCATTCCTTGGGGCTGAATCCCTGTGCACACCACACCAGGTTATTTGTGGTGAAAATTAAAAACCTTGTATCATTTTCTTTCGCTTTATAATTATGTGCTTCTTTGTGTTGGTTTAGTACAAATAATCCAACTGAAAATGCAGCTTTTAAAATGAAAAAATGTTCAAGAGGTTTGCTGCTCGGTAATGTACTGTTAGAAATAAAGCTCACATGCAGTTTCCATCAAGTGAAAAGTGTAAAAAGTCAGAGAGATTGACTGTAAATATATCAGAGTGGATAAATTAGGTGGAAAAAGCAAAGAAAGTCATTGGTCATGGGGCCATGGAAGAATTTCTATTCTCTCATGGACAGATGACTTAATTGCTTTTGTCACTGGAGGTTTGAAGAGCTCACTGTTGATGGAGCAGAGCAGCCTTTTGGATCTGTGATGGCATCTTCTCACCAGAACGTCTCTTCTGAATCAGTGGGAGGAAAAGAGATACCCTCTGTGAGAGACGTCCCACTCGGCCCCAGTCCACAAAATCACCGGCCCTGTTTTTATTTCATTTGTTTTTAACCTCCCTTCTCTCCAATCTGGCTTTTTTTGTCTCTTTCTTTTGTCTTTCTCTCAAAAGTATGCGCAAATAAATGACAAAATAATATGCATGCAATCTTTCGCCGCCTTCCCAATACCCGCAAAACCCTCTGCTCTCCTTGTGGGTGGGGTGGCTGCAAAGAGCCACTGTTTGTCACTCAGCAGCATGACTTCTGGACCCACTAAACTCCCTGCAGGGCTGAAGTCGAGTCTGGAATAGCGAGGCAGCGATGAAGAATGGAAGCCTTCACACGATGAAAGCAGAGCAGGACCAAAAAAAAAAGGGGGGAAGCGGTAAAAGAGCTCTTTGAGTTAAGCCAATCCCCCCAACATTTTGCAAAGCCTCGCTAGCTTGTGCCACTGCATTCACAAGAGAAAAGTGGACAGTGGTTGCACCCTAATTCTGAGTGATATTTTTCCCTTCTTGTCTTTTCTGTTTCGTTATCTTTTCTACCTTGACGTTATAAAAGACAGCTCATTGGAAACTGCCACTAAATGGGGGCTTTGGAGGCTTTTTATTTGACAAACTGTCACCATGCTTGATCTAAAAGCACGGCAAATGGAGAGAAAATAGATGTATGTGTCTGTGTTTCTTGGAAATAGTGCCAGATAAAGAAATCTTATGAACCGAGGAGGCTATCGTTTTTTTTTTGTATCCATGGCAGCAGAAACAGCAAGTTTCATCAACTGCATTGTTATTACTCATAACCCTCAGAGCTACCAATTATCTTTTAGCCTTGTTTATTTCTCTGAAATGTTGTAATTGCTTTTTTTTCTCCACTCCGGACTGAGTCCAGTATGCCAGTCATTATCGATCTTGTTTCATGGGGTGATAAGTTTTGTGGCAAATGAGGGAAAAATGACCAACATGTTGAAAGATCTTCCTATGCTGAACTTTTCTGTAGGCCACAGCTTTAACATCAAATTATGAGAGCATGCAGTGTTTTCATAACATATGTGGACATGGGCATCTTATGCCATCAAATTTTAAAAAATATGTTGCAACCCAATCTCACACCGTGCAGAATGGAAAAAATATTCCATCAGATATTTAAAAGTGAAACATTTCTCTACTTGAACCAAAACATGAATTAATTTAAAAGTGCATTTTAGTCTGAGGCGCCTTCCTCCACACTCAAGGTCACCAAAATACATTAAGCAACATCGGTGGATTAAGTTTTTTTTGCATAGTTCTATGGCAAAAAGTGTGTCTTGGTGAATTCATAATAATTAGATTAGAATATGTTCCTATGAGCCTCGTTTGTCTGAATAAAAGACAAAATATCAGTTTTAAGCATGTATTCAATATACGTTCCATTAATCCCACATTTCTGTATAAAATATGTTTTTTATTGGTCTCTTAAATCCTCTTAAATAGAAATAAACCATCAAGCTGAGTGTAATTATTCTATATAATGTGTTTCACTTAATGTTACTGAGATAAATAAACTTTTCAATTATAATTTAAAACCCGTGTAAATAAGTGGTTAATTTAACGAAAGATTCTGTTCAGTATCATGGATAATGTATTAAAAATAGCCAAAATGAGAAACTTGGTATTTTTCTGCTTAGATTGTCATGCATTGCACATTGGCTGCTCACAGCAATATACCATGTGGGCGTTTTAATTTACACTACAGGCAGCCAGAGAAAATTCTGGCCTGTACCTGGTCCCTTATTAAAATAACTCTTCTATGAAGGCCTTTCCAATATTTCAGACAAAAATTCTAACCCCTGATGGAACTTTGTCCATTTTTTTTCGTATGCATATCTTGTGTGGGCTCTTCAGAACAGCTACATTTAGTATTAGAGATCTTTAACTACCATAATGAATACAGTATTATGAAGGGCCATTACAACGGCACAGAGTGCTTTCATTTCTGCCTGATTTGCACCTGACGTCTTGGACATTCAAGCCAGATCGGTAAATGCCTCCGTCTGATCTTTCAGTCTCAGCAGGGAGACGCAGGTGGTCAAACAAACAAAAGTTAAAAGCAGAAGACAATTGCATGCAGGATAGTTTTTTTTTGTCTCTGGTACTTTGAATGATTGCAGACTTCTATTTGAAGGGAATGATGTGAGTGGGTGTAGTTTAAACTGACTTTTTCAAGAGCGCTAGTGATTACAATATTAAAATGTCCCATCACTTTGCCTGGAGCCATTTAGTACGGTTAAAATCTTTGAAGAGTGAGCTCCCTCCACTCAACCTCATATTAGGAGGCTAAGCTCTAACAACAGGGATGAACTTGGACCCCACATGAACCGTTCTAATCAAATGATTTGACCTTTGTATAATACCTGTTGAAGAAGATGAGTCCAACCTTTCTTTTTTTTTTTTACCTTTGTTTGGCTTTTGAAATTAAAGGAGTTCAAATGCAGTCGCTTGTATTTTCGTTGTGGCTGCTTTTGTCATTTTTATTACTTCGAAATGACAAGTAGCAGAGCAGTTTCTTAAGATTACAGAAGATTTGAAATTCACGAGAACTTCAAGTAGAAACTGAGATTATGAAGAAACACATTTTAGTTGTGAACTGCAGCATTAGTCAGAAATTTACAAGCAGCGATAGTCAAACATGAGCTTTTACACACACATTTAAAGCCTTCGTTTTTCAAGTTGATCACATGTAGAGGTCTAAGGATGTCATCAGAAGTGGGTTTAAATTTATTGTGCATTTCGGTCAATTGGTTTGTTTTGACCAGCACAAATAATGTTTTACTTGACGTCTGAGTAAATTTTGATCTGTTATTTTCATGAGTTTTAATATTTTGTCATCATGGTTTCTGTTTGTTCTGTAACTTTTATTCTGTTCAGCTTGTTAGTTTCCTTCAGTGCCTCTGCTCCTTGACATGGACACAGTGTTTTTATTTAGTCAGTCTCACCTTGTTCCAATCCCAGTGATCGGTTTCTTCTTGCTCAGATACTCTTGTTTTCTACTTTTTGCTGGTTGCTCTGTCTGGCTCCCCCATGATGTGGCATTTTTGCTTTTCTTCTCTAGCATTTTGGAGTTTTGTTTGCAATGCTTTCTCATAAATTTTTTTTCATCCCTTCCTGTTAAACACTTTGATTTGCTGCATTCACTGTCTGCCTGTCTTTGGGTCATCATTTAACCAACCATAAAATTGTCCACATACTTTTAAATATGGCTGACTTTTGCAGAACTCCAGAAGCTTAGTATTATTGAGGTGGATCCATTCCCAGACTAGTTGCAAATGGTTTTTAGAAACATTGATCTGCTTTAACGCCCAACTTTATTGATTTAAGGTGAATAATAATTGTTGCCTTTTGGAAGAAAGCTTAATGGTTTGATGAGCTGCTTGACCACAATCACCATAAGAATGTTTGGAACAATCACAAGGTGCCTTTTAAACTGGGTACCAGGAGTCTTCAGGTCCTGCAAGGGCCATTGTCCTGCAACTTTTAAACATGTCTGTGCATCATCTATACATCTGAATCAAATACGCAGATCATTGGAAGGACTCTTGACTGCATAAAGAGGTAAATCAGCCATTTGATTCAGGTGTGTTGAACAAAGGACACATTTAAAAACTGTCGATGCTCGAGGTTTGGATTTGGACATTTACCATTCTATTGCAGATCTACAGCCTATTTTCACCCACTAATCTTACGGGCGATTGCAGGGAGGTACTGAACTACTGGTAGGTGACACCATTTTTAATGCACTAGCAGCTACAAAATAATGACACGCCCTTACAGATGATGAAATGGCTGATATCTGGGTCACATTAATCACTGTCTCCCAATCAGACAGTAACTACGAGGGCAGTCAAGGTTAATTTTCTATTTCATGATATAACTTAAGACTTTATGTACACACACGCCAAAAGCAATTGTTCGAGATAAATCTATCTTAAAGAGTGGTAGAGACAGTGTCTTAGAACACAGTGTGACATTAGGTGCGTGAGCTGAATGCCAACTCCCACCATGCAAGCTGTAGTCTTTCTCCGAGCCTCTTAAACGTGACAAATTTGCCAGCATCTCTGATTCGAGCGTCCTCTCTGCAACTGTTCCCCGTCTCCATGAAGCTCATAAATCCCTGGTTCCATACCTTAGGTAGATTTGTCACATGACTCCTTGCAGTGGGCAGCCACCCTTTAGCGCAACAGTCTGCCCCACCTCACAGTATTTCATGAGTCAAAGACCGACTGTGGAGACGCACAAGGAGATTTATGCATTTTAATTGGATTGGCTCCTTGGCCCCCATGCTGGGAGTGGTTGTTTGAGGTATTGACTCTCTGTTCAGGTCTTTCTTACATTTCATAGAACTTTGTCAGGACTTTTTGGCTTTAGAAATAGGATGTTATGATAATTAAGTGCATATGATACTATATCAGGCTTCAATGAGCTGCCCAGAATGATCAATGTGCAACGCATGAGGCTCTTTGCCAAGTTTTTTTTTCTTTCTTGTTAGTATCTACGCCAGATATTCAGAAAACATATTTTATGCATTACAACAGCAGATAGGGGCAAAAATTTCTCAAATCTCATTAGACCTTCTATGCTGCTTGAAAAAAAAAAAAAAAAAACAGATATAAATTTCCAGCTCAAAGGCCAAAATAAAATTTGAATGAAATCTTCTGACAGCATGAGCTACAACAGTAATCTAAGGATTACTATTGTAGCATTTTTTTAACCGTTTTAAAATGTTCTGAACTGTTTTAAAACATTTTTTATTGTAAATAAAAATCTGAAAAGTGTGGCATGCATTTCAGCCCGACTAAAATGATCTGCACACTTTGCAATTCTTTATGTTGGACTGTCACATATGATCATGAACGTGACAAAATCTGAAAAAAAGTTGCATGAATACTTTTGCAAGTGTCCACAAATAGGATCGGAGCGCGCTTGTGACGCTGAGAGCGGATCAGTAGAGAGAATTACTTCCGCCCACTTCAGTGACCCTCACAGACATTTCCATTGCAGAGGTTTGTCGATTTAAAAATAGGTGCAGAAGCTCTACAGATCCCATCATTTGCCATCCTGCCTGGGAAAAGCCTCCCGTAAAAGGAACCTTTTCAGTTGAGACATTGTGTCTGCTGTTGCAGAGGCATTATCCACCTCTTGGAACAAAGAAATCATTCCATGGTAAATCCATCACCCAGGTGTAGATACACTCCCTGTCATATTCTTTTTTTTTCGATCCTTCCCCGTCGCTGTCTCTTTCTCTGACCCCCTCTTCAGTTGGAGGTGAGATGGAGATGGATAGAGCCTGTAGCCACAGAACAGCCCAAGAGGACTCCGAGTCCCCCTCACAATGCGCCACGACTAGTACCACCCACTGCATCACTGTCACTATCAAGCGCCAGGCTAAGAGTGGACCAGTGTGTCACATACACAACACAACACAACGCAACAGATCCAAGCCCGAACAGTGACATCTGTTGCCACCTCGCGCATAGCTCCTCATCTAAAGTATGGCGCGCAGACATCCAATGCACATTGACTTCCAGATGCCGGCTCTGTAGAACATATTGCCATCCCTCCGACGTATACACAACGGCTCATCAGGCAGGAAAATCAAAAGACCGCTCTCCCAAGACTAAAGGAGCACTGCGGCTGTTATTATACTAGAGCCTGTTAATGATCAGCATCTGTTCCTCCCCCTGCAAGCGTTAGCTCTGCACCCTTATAACAAGGCCTTGTGCAAAACTCCCAGTAACTTTTTTTCTTCTTCTTCTTCTTCTGGTAGAAATAATGCTGAGGGTGGTTGAAATGTGATTTAAAGAGATGCTTGTTTGTGGAGATATATTAGCATTTCTTGTAGGCTTATTCTTCAATGTATGCAAATATTTGCCTGGGTTTTTTCATAACACTGGAGCCCCGACTATTATTATTGTTTACTCATTCCGAAAACTGCAAGCACAGCTTATAATTTCAAAGAATCATATTTTAAAAATGTATATATATAAAGTAAAATAAGCCAACAGCCTATATAACTGAGTGGGAATTATTTTACATCTCCGCTATGTGCTGCTTTCCACTGCTTGTCACCACAAATTTATGCTCTTCCTGGCTGCACATATATTATTTGCCCAATTTGAAGTATTATTGGTTTGAGCTTCATTTATACATTTACCTAAAAGAAGGATGACTGGTTCATGTAATATTAATCACCAATTTCCAATTTTTAAACTTTTGCACGTCCCAAACTAAAAAAAGTCTCTCCAAGATATAAGACCGATAACTGAATTCATTCCAATTGACCACAATGTTTCCATATAGAAAAGAGAGGTCACACCATTTTTTCTCCACTTTTAAAAGATATTTTAAGTTATGACACTAAATATTTTACCATTTTCAGTTGCCATGTGTTCCAGATACATTCATGTGTTTGCATGACATATACTTTTATGAGTAATTATCTTTATTTTGTTTGTGGTTGAAAACACACCTGGTTGATTCAACTCAAGATTACCTTGAGTTCAGCTCATGCTGTCAGAAGATTTCATTCAAATTTTATTTTGGCCTTTGAGCTGGAAATTTGTCTAATTGTTTTTTAACAATGTTTAGAGGTTAAACAAACGACAACAATCAGTATAAGTTCCAAAAGTCACTGTGGTTGTGCTCATCTTGACATGTCGAGGGCCAAATGGTAACGATATTTAGTCTTTTTGCTATCACTCCCTGAATATTTTCCTTTCCTGCTTTCAAAGTTTAAAGCCTGTCTTCCATTAATGGATAGAAACACTTTGTTGTGGTTGAAGCAGAAGCAACGGGGAATCTTATCTTTCCCTGAACACAACACATTTATTTTCAACAAAAAGTCGTTTTTGTGACCAAAACTATCTTTGGCTCCAAATGACAATCTGTAAAGAGAAAATTACCCAAAGGCAAACAGTGAACGATATTGCCCATGTTACAGTTTGATTGGATTCGTGTTGTGCTGGTCTAAGACACCTGTGGCCTATTGGGCGGCTCACTTTGTTTCACTTTGTTACCTGACCAAAATGAAACAACGGGGGGCCATTTTAAATTGATTCACACTGACTAATTCATGATTCATATCTGCCACCTGTGGCTCCAAGTACTGCTGTATTGGAGGGCTGAGTGGCTCCACTTTACCGCTAGAAAGCAATCCTGAAAATAAAAGCTTGAGCATTGTTTCCATTTCAGGGTTATTTCTTTACTCCTGCAATTGCTTGTTTTTGTCTGTTCCATAAATAAAAGATATATCCTGGAACTGCTGTTTCTTCTTTCTTTGCCTAATCTCCGGAAATCTTATTTGGATTACAAGTAGAAGAATTGTATTTTCCATTTCCTCTTGACGCTGCTGAGCAACTTCTGTTCTCATTTCTTTGCAGAATACAGACCCTGTTCACGAAATGCTCCTGGACGTCATCACCTGGGTGGGCATCCTGCTTTCTCTGGTGTGTCTGCTCATCAGCCTCTTCACCTTCTGCTTCTTCCGGGGCCTCCAGAGCGACCGCAACACCATCCATAAGAACCTGTGCATTAGCTTGTTCATAGCAGAGTCCCTGTTCCTGGTGGGAATCAACCGGGGGGACCAGCCGGTAAGAATAGCAGGGGAATTGTTGTCCATCAGATGAAATGCAATGATTAATATTTCATTTCAAAGCTTTGTACCATGAACTTATTCATTTAGCTGTTATTACACTTTTATCCATTTTATTTGAAGCTCAAATCTGTTGCCTCCAGTTAAGTACAGCGTCTAGTATAACTAGCTATTTACTAACATTATCCTTTATAACTTTTTTTATTTCCAAGAAAGAAAAAATGTTGGTAAAACTTTTAAATGATGTCATAAGATGGTGAACTCAAAAGCAGATAGGAGACAACAAAGTGAAAGTTAAGTTGGCTTAAAAAATTAGAAAAAATTACATAAAATACGTCCAGAGATGAAGCCAAAAATAAAATAGAACTTTAGCAGGAGAATATGAGGAACTGTTTTCCTGAGAAATATTGATACAAAAGAGAATTGGAGTGCAGGGAATTTTGGTTGATTAGAATCAGGCAACATAAGGAACTGAAGCTCGATTTAGGAGCTGGAAGAATTGGCTATAAAATACACAGAGAATCTGGAGAACAAGTAATTAATCTATACACACAAACACATATGTATCCCAAAACACAAACAACCCAGAATTAACAAATCTTTTTCTTATATACATTTACTTTATGTGTTTTGTTGGGAAAAGAGACGTTAATATTCAAACTACAAGTCTAGTTTTGCAGAATTGCACTTAATCCTGTTTTTACCAGGGACCCATTTAATAACTTGGATTAGCGAATCAAGTTGGACTAAATATAACTACCAGTCAAAAGTGCATTGATATATCTTATAGGAACAAGAAATGTAAAACAAGAAAAAGTCAGAAAAGCCCAAACCAAACTAAAAGTATTTATTTATGATTATCTGGAGTTCAAATTTAGAACGATTCTGAATAATATACAATTACAGCGAATTGGATTATAATTATATTGCAATAATTCAACTTGTGTTGACCATGTGTCATAAAAATAATATTGATATTGTTTATACCTGTTTATGTTTGAAGTTAGGAAGAACATAAGTTTCAAACCTCATTTCACTTTTGTGTGTTTTTAGCTCAGGTTTAATTACTATGTGCCACAAAATTAAATAAAGTAAAATGTAATTCCCAAAGGGAAAATTTTGCCAATATATACACAAGTCCATGCACTTAGCTGTTATGCGCTGCAATTCAGTTATTTCACGGTGTCAGTCAGAAGGTGTATGTCTGTCAAAATGAATCTTCCCCCGTAAGTGTGTCCACCATCCTGAAATGTTTTGGGAGGAGCTATAACCTTTTGTGTCATGCTGTGCTGAGAGTGGGGCTCCCTGCTGAGTGTCAGTGGCCCTGGACTATTTCGCTTCTGTTTGGCTCACTGAAAAGAAATACTGAGGAAAAAGGAACCGAGAGGCATCTATTAAACTGGATCTGCCTCCCAGAGACGTGCAGAAGTGCACACATGGTTCAAAGTTTACTTAAAGACTCTCACAACAACAACTTCCAACTCGCTTACTGATAGGTCACTGTTATATGGAACACCTTCAGCCCCACAACAACCTTCGGCAAAAATTTACTTTTCACCTTCTTCAGGCTAATCTGGATTAGAAGCACAATCCCCCTTCTGGTGTAATGACTGGAGTTTGGGTTCAATTTCTTTTCTGGTACAGCTCAGCTGTGCTAACAGGTGAGAACACGCTGTCAGTGCAGTCATTTCCAGGAGTGTACACTCAATACTCATAGAGCAGAAAATTGGGGAGTCATTTCATACTTCGAGCTTAGAAAGAGACAGTTCCATTTTATTTTGTTTTTATTTTTATTTTACAAGCTTTTAAGTATCTACCTCTAGTAGATACTTTTCTTTTAGTGTAATCAGTTTACCAAAAAGAGGTGGCGACTCAAAGCAACTCAATATCAGAAATGTCATGGCAATTTCTTGAAAGGTACAAGCCAAACATTTGATATCTGAGATACAGTTAATCAGCTGCAGAACAACACTCGAAGCTAAGTATTGCTTTTTGGTTCCGTCCATTCACAGTTACAGAGATATCACCTTTGACAACTAATCACAGTTCTTTTTAGGTCCACTTGTATTTTTCTGTTGTTTTTTGTCCTTTCTCACATTTTAAATATATTAGATGTTAGCTTACACCTGAGCCTGTATGTGAGAACACTGGCAAAGAGAATTCAGAAAAGGATTGGGAAATAGAGGAGCAGGTTAAACTGGAATAGTCCGATTTGTTGTTTTTTTTTATCAGAGACCCTCAAAGATCATTTCAATGTAAGTTCCAATGCATGCATGGAATCAATGTGCTTACAGAGTAATTACCAATAGAAAAGTAAGGCAGTGTTCACTGCAAGCTTTACAATATGTTTCTTTTAATAACAGCTTTAATGTATATTAGACTGTCAGTATGTTTCATACAGGAAGATTATTGGTGGCGCACCAGCCCCGTTCTCTATTTCCTGTGTAAATAATCATGAACTTCTATTTCAATAAACACCTGAGTGAAAGGTTTTGCAGTTAATGGCAATCAGAATGTCCAGAAATGATCTAAGATAGCAATTGTTTAAGGTGGTAGAAATCCACATCAGCCATGGAACTTCTTGGACCAGCAGTTGCCTTTGAACTAATCTGGATTTATTTTGAATGAAAAAGTCAAGAGAATTATCTGCTAAATATTGGAGAAAATCTCATTTTAAAAATTCAGAACTACTTCTAGAATTCTAGAATTCTAAGCATGGATTGTCTGCCTTACTATCATCCACTATCATCATGCCTTTTTGGATGATAGTAAGGCAGACAATCCATGCTTAATTCTGGAATAGCCAACAGTCTGTGTGATCATATGCAAGGATAACCTTTATTGCTTATTATCCTCCATGAAGCATTTTACAACTTTTAAATGATTCTAAGTGGAAATGTCAAAGATAAGAAATTATACACCTCTAATTTTTTAGGTCTTTGCCAATCTAAACATATCTATATTTTTCTGTTGGAGCTTAATTAGAGTCAGAAGGTAAAAACTACAGACCGTACTTTAGCCGCAAAGCTAACTTCCTGTGAAGTTAAAGATAATGCTTCAGGGCCTGCACCTTTTCCTCCCATAATGTTTTATGGGTATGACTCACAGCCTGGCAGTTGAATCACTTTCATGGACTGCAATTAATGTCCACTCAACCTCTTAGTTATTAAACTGAATCCATTCCAGTAACAAAATACTCTAGTTATGTCCAACTGTGCCAATAATTGGATCAATCCATGTAAGTGCGGGCGCAGACATGAGGAGAGGGCTTTCTGCTGGATTCACTTCGAGCTCAAAAAGTGTGTAACCACATTATGAACCTGCACCTGGTTTGTGCTGTTGTCCTAAATGGCTCTTGGACAACAGACTTCCACTTTTTCATATTCCTCTTACATCCATGCCAGCTACAGCGAACAGGAACTCCTGGGCTGCAGTGTTCTGCTGCCAGTCACCACAGGCAACGATCCAATGGCTGCAGCCAAACAAAGAATCGCCATTTTAATTGTGAGAAATGCTGACTCAGGGAGGTCAGCAAATGCTGCTGAGTGGAGTTACTTGGATGACTCTTTTTGTCATTTAATTATTTCAGGATAAAATTTTTATTATTCAAGACTGACTATTGTAAAAAGTCAAGACTGAATATAATAACGATCAAATCTGTCTCTTTGCTTTCTCCCCCTCCCTCTGGGTCACATCATTTCTGTTAAACCTTCCCAGATTGCATGCGCCGTGTTCGCTGCCCTGCTCCACTTCTTCTTCCTGGCAGCCTTTACATGGATGTTCCTGGAGGGGGTGCAGCTTTACATTATGCTGGTGGAGGTGTTCGAGAGCGAGCACTCACGCCGACGATACTTCTACCTGGTTGGGTACGGCGTGCCAGCTCTCATTGTGGCCGTCTCAGCGGCAGTGGACTACCGCAGCTACGGAACGGACAGAATGTGAGTGCAAATTCAAATGAACGTCTCATTAATTGCATTAGTAAAAAACAATGTAAATGTTCATAAGAAACATTTAGCTATGAAACAACCTAGGATCAGAAATCCGCTACAAGAGCCGAATTGGTGCAAATCGGATTACCTGTAAAGTTGTGTGACAAAGGCCGACTTGCAGGGTTTCCTCTTGACAAATGCTTTGCCTGGTCTCTAAACTGCAAAATACACTGCAGTCTCTGTTGCAGTGCAACTGCGAGCAGAGCATCACTCTCCATTTCTCTCCGTTAATCTCTGGCCCATCTGAGAATAATGAAGACCAGCATCAGCAGTTTGCTGAGATGTTTATCACGCATGCCACACACACATGGGCTGGCCACAGAGCTAGAAAGACAGTGCATTTGTAGATTGGCAGCGCAATAGTTCTTGGTGATGGATGAGGTGATAGCTGCCACCGCCTGAGCCTTGGCATCATGTGAATAATTAAAGCCTGCCACCGGTGGAACAATTATATGCTGCCATTGAAGGATGAGGCAACGGATAAAGCATGACACGTGGTGAATAGCAAAAGGTAGTGGTGGTGTTGGGTAGAGTGGGAGTGGGAGGGTTGGGACGTTGTCTTGCTGCAAATTGATTCCTGGTGCTGCAGCTGCATTATCATGGGCGGGGTCACTTTGAGCAGAAATATCCAACAAATTGCAGTGACCCAGTTGCAGCAGATGGATGATGTCTAGTGGTCTCATGGTCAAGCCGATTGCCAGGCCTTCTTCTGATGTCTGATCAAAGAGGATTTTTATTTTAAATTCCCTAGGAAGAGCTCTAAATGTGCCCTTGAGTAAAGTTTGCAGTGTGAGGCTGCTGGTGGTCAGCGGTATAAGAAATTTGTTCTTATTTTTTCACCACTAGAAATGAGCATAATACATCAAAGGAGCAAGGATTTCCTGTTCGACTCAGTAATGTAGTTGCTGATGCAGTGGAGTGTTAGTCCTTTCTGATTCATTGAGCACGTGCAATAAGAGGGTGTGTGGTTAGAAGCGCTCTTGTGGACCACATTTGACCCTCTAAGCTTAAACAAGTTGGTGTCGAAAAAGACATTTCTATTCATCATATTATAGCAGTAATCTTCCTGCCCTCTGCTGTGGCCCTACGTCTTTTTAAAAGATTCCTATACATTCTGGTTAGATTTTAAACTGAAGCTGCATCCCAAGCAGAGACAAAAAATGTATGATTATTAGTGTTTTGTCTCCTAGTGTCATTTTTGAGCTTGAACAATGAAGGCTGTTCCATGAAACCTGTTGCCAGAATATGATATCAGGTTTGTTTTACATTGCTGTATCATAGAGATGCATTTGTGCTATCTTAGGAACTCAAATCAAATATTGGACTTTTTTCACATGAGCCCACATCAGGCTTTCTGTGAAATAACTTGGAGGTTTTGACAGTCTGTCAAGGAATATTTTCACACCTTCTGCACTGCTCCCTGAAATCAGTCTGTAAATCAAAATGCTATTCAGTACTACCGAAAAAATCTGAAAATGCGTTGCTTTATTTTATTTTGTCAATTGCTGTCCGACATTTCGGCAAAATTGCTGTTTGTGACGCAGAGATGCAAAGACATTGCCTTTACTGTGGGGATAGCGGGCATCCACTCAGTGCAGATTTGTTTCCTGCAATGCCAGGAAACCAGAGCACGAGGTGCTGGCACGACAGTGCCATGTGTTTAAACTGGCAGACATTTGCATCTGTTATCGCTTGGTTTCTGTAGGAGCAGCACAAAAAAAAAAAGAGGGAGAGAAAGAGAAGCATGCCAGGAGGGGAGACAAAACTGGCTTTGCATGCACCAAAAGCCAGACACAAGCATGACAAGAGTGGCGTAAAGGAGGTAAGAGGGAGGCAGAAAGAAAATGACAGCCTCCAGCTCCTGCCGCCTACCAACTCTTTAAATCTCGCTGTGATCTGAAGTGGAAGAAGGAGAAACATGAACAATAGAACCTTGAGCATAATTTATAACGCCGACATTTGGAACATGAGCTTTGATGAGCTGCCAGACTTTTGTGAATGTTGTTCCGCTTTCGTTTGTGTATGTTTGGTGCTTTATGCGTCCATGTGTTTTGTTTTTTCATGCCTCTTTTCTGTCTTCTCTCATCCATTGATACCAGAGAGGGAGACGTATCGACTCCCAGTAAAATAAAAGCAACACTTTTGTCGTGTCACTTGTTATGTTGTGTTTTATCTTGTTTCAAAGTGTCATCTGCTGCTTTGAGGAGTTGTTTGGAAGCAAAGGAGAAAAATGTCCAGACTGCCAAATAAGCTTGTTATGTAAATTAAGTGCCATTTGCTGGGAATGTTGAAGACGCTGCATTTTTTTTTCCTTCCCAACAATCTCAGCAGAATGCATTTTGTCATATTACTTCTCTTTTGTGACAAGATTTAGTTGAGTTTGCATTAATTTAGAAGATCAAAGTTTGCTTTAGTGAATTATTTTGATATACATTGAAGTTTTGCTCAAGATAAGTGAAAAGAAAATGATGCTGAAAATGTTGACAAGTCTTCAGCTCCGTTTACTCTAATGCTCTTAGGTGAAAATCACCCAACTAGAAAATCGATATTTCAGTTTAAATCCAGCTTTTGTGTGGAGACCTCTGAGGTTTGTTAGAGAAAACTAGAAAATAACAAATAGCACGAAGAGGAAAGAACACAGCAGACATGTCGGACATCTACTAGGACATGGCGTTTCATCTAAACTAGAAGGCTCCATTGGAAAATGACACAAGCTATGTAGATGACTCTACAGACACGTGGAACAGATTATGGCAAAATGCAAAAGCGTAGTAGACATTAATACTGCACACCACCCTAAACCACTATGAATCATGTTATGGTGTTGGTTCTACAAAGTACTGAATGGTGGCGGCTGAACGTCACAACTTTATATATTACTCCTAAAGGAGAGAAAAGAAAATGTGCCAGACCATCACATTCAATCTCAATGAAATACACAAGAACTTGTAGTTCTTGTGTATTTCAAAATAGTGAAAAATTCACTATTTTGACAAACTAGTGAAAAATTCAAAACTACATATACTTTTGCATTTGCTGTTGTAAGGCAGCTCGGTTTTCCTATCCACTAGGTTCCCTTTTTTTAAGAAGTTCCACAAACACTTTAATTTTCCTTAAAATGGTGTTTAGCTACAGCTGGTTTCCCTGCCACTTCCACTCGCTGTCAGTCTGAGCGACAGTCGCTGCGGCAAGAACTGTAATTTTCCAGCGGCCAAAAATGGAGGCGTCTATCTGCTGCAGCAGCGGAGATTAAAAGATTAATAATTCAACCACAGGTCATGAATCACATTTTTTTCTCTCCCCTTATTTCAAAAGGACACTGTCACCTTCCACTGGCCCCATTTCTATTTCGTCTCGATTCGGTTCGACAGAGGGCCAAAACGACTTTACGTATTGTTTGTACGAAGCGTGAGGTCAGGAGACCACTTTATTATATTATTGATGCAATAATAGCGGCTCCTGCAGAGTAATCACAGTTAACACAGACATGTAGGACTCGTCTGTGAGAATTTAAAGGACTGTCGAGGTCAAGGTCAATCCAATTCCTTTGGAGGGAGACAATTAGGATTCAATTGAAGACTAATTGAATGGTAATTTGCCCTTTAACCCTACAAACTGACACAGAAAGGAGCTAATTTCTACTCACTGTCTTTTATTTTAATTCAAGTAGCAATTATGAGTTTTTTGGCGAGTCATTTTCAGGTATCACGATTGCTGTTATTGGCAGGTAGAATCTCGTCTCCTCCAAATTTTAGGCGATGGTTATAATTCTTTAAGCCAGCAAGTTTTGAAGTGACTATTTCTCTGTGTCACTCCAGCCTCCAACTTGATGTACAACCCCTTGAGCTGGAGTATAAAGCTATAACATCATATCTCTACCCCCCCGGCCTCCCTTTCACTTTTTCTGTTCATGCTCCCCATCCTGTCCCCTTCACTTCACTTTGAATCCCCTTCACCTCTTGTTCTTTCTCTCTTTTTGCAGTTGCTGGCTTCGCCTGGATACATACTTCATCTGGAGTTTCATAGGACCTGCAACCTTGATAATTATGGTAAGCTTCAGTCCCTTCTTCTAATAACCAACCTCCCTCCCCTGCAGCTCATTAACCCTACTTAGCCCGCGGGTCGCTGCTTAAATGGTCCACAGAGATCTTTTTTTTTTTTTTTCCTGGTTCCTCCGTCGAGCACACATGCCACACCGTGAGGCATGCAGAAAAATGAATGAGGGGCGTAGAGGATATATATTGCAGCTTGTCACTGCGCCGCGGTCACTGGCTAAGACAATTTTGGAGGGGAGCTGAGAGCACCATTATGGAGCTGCAGAAGCAAAGAGAGAGCGAACTCTGCTCCGTAAGCAGTGTTGGAGTAATCCACACCGCGATTATGATTGATTTTGTTCCAGTTCCAACTTGTACTCCGCTACCCTTTCTCCATCTTCTGCTTGCAGCCACACAGTCCGCTCTGTGGCTGCAGATACACATGCATTATGCAGACACTCTTTTTGTGCCTTTCCCAACCAAGACTTCACTTTGCTGCATCCAGAATGGCATCTATTGATCCATCTGCTTTCAATCAGACTCAAGACTGATGTGTTGCTGAAAATTTACATGAAGCTGTTACTATTTTTTATTTTTATTGAACAGTTTCATCTCTATTTATTTCAGTAGTTTAAACCAAAAAGAAGTTTCTTACGGAATTTTAATATCACATTTGGCCAATAAAAAATGATTTTTAAAAAAAAAGTTATATCGTCATACTGAAAAATATGTGGTGTTTGTGCATTCAGTACTGGGTTGGGGTTCCTTTTGCATGAATTATTGCAGCAGTGTTTTGTTGCAAAGAGTCGATCAGACCGTGACTCTTTAATGCTTTAATGGTGAATCTTAATTCATCTCATCCAGTGTCCTTCATCTTCCTCTTTACTGCATAGACTCTCTAAAATATGGAGAAAAGGTCACACAAAGTTTAAAGAAGATAATACAACTTTTATAATGAGGGACAAAATATGCCTCCTGAAGTATTTTTCTTACCAATAAACACTAAGTACTCCACTCAAGTAATAAAAAATTGCATATTCTCCATCTCTATGGGATAATGAAATACTGAAAGAAAGTTAAATTCTGTTTAGCATTAGTGTCATTCATTTGTGGGAAGTTTTGTGCAGATATTGCAAAACATCAGAAGTGTTCAAACTTGACTTCCTGTTTCCCTTATATCAAAATATGTGTTTATTTCGCTATCATTTTTGGTCAGAATATCCAGAATCGTTGTTATGGGGAGAAACAGCAATATGTGGAGGTGGAGCCAAAGGCTGCAGACTGTGTTATTATGAAGTCAAGTTACCACCGCGTTGAAATTTGAGGGTTATCATGTGTAAAAATATTAAAAAGTCCTACGTGTACAAATATTTTTGTAAGGGTCTGTACCTCAGATTGTAAAACATTGATAAATCCTAATCCCATCAGTAATCATACATATCTAACTGCCTAGCCGTGACTGTTTGTCACATGCTATCATGCGCATTGCAGTTTCACGCATCAGTAAAAGGAGTAATCGCTCACATTGCTACTTTCTCCTTTTTTTCCCCCTCCCATTTGATGAACAAACAGAAACGGATATATCATTGAGTTTAGGTCTAATTCTAACCTTAGGAATTATAGTAATGGTTTTACTTATTTTGTTTCAAGTCTTTGTTTAATCTATGAGCCGAGTGTTACCTGTTTCCAGGAGGAAACCATATTCCATGAGACTAATTGCTGTAATTTTTGAGGAGTCTCTCTAAACAGACCCCACTCACGCTGTGACTGCAATTGGCTCGTTTTCTGTTTCTTGTGATCACAATCTGACAAAGAGAGAATTAATGACATGCACCACAGTTGGTATGTTTATTTATTCTCTTTTTTTTTATGCAAAAAAGAAAGCAGTATCCCTGAGAGGGAACTAAGTGTGAGAGAGACTCGTTTCACTGGTCCCTTTGCTGTCTGTTTTACCTCCATTGAGGGCTTCAGGGGATTTTGCGCTCTGTTTGGCAAAGTGGAAAACCAAGTCTGGCTACAGTGTTCCGGCTTTGTGCTACAAAGTGCCCCGATTTAAAATGAATGGGACTGGGACATGAAATGGACCAGCTTCATTCCCTGTCCCCTCCATCACCTTTCTCTCTTTTTTCTCTTCTAGCTCAACGTGATCTTCCTGGGCATCGCTCTCTACAAGATGTTCCATCACACAGCCATTCTGAAACCAGACTCCGGTTGCCTGGACAACATCAAGTAAGAGCACTCTGATCGCTCAGATATCCATTAAAGTCACCCCAGAAATAGCACCTTGCTTGTGCGCCTTTGTTGCAGAATGAAAGAATGCTTCGGTGTGAAGCCTGGGACCTTGCTCCCACTAAACTCCGCCTTTCACAGCTAAATTGGGTTGAGTGTGAGCCGACATTCTTCGCTTTTCAATGAACTTTTAGACACAAACCCATGTTTCCAAGGTCAGTTTCCTTTGTCCCAGGGTTCCTACACCGTCTGGAATGGCTTGGAGTTTGGCTTTGGTATTTATCAGGTCTGGATAAATAGGGGGGGAAAAAAAGGAAGCAAGAGTTCTCAGTAATATTTTTATTTCTAGACTTTATTCCTATTCCCATTGTGTCATTTTTAAGTTCCTTACCCTCTTAATGTCCTTCATTTATTTCTCCCCTCAATGAATGCTCTTACTTTTTGGTGGTTTTATTTCTTATTTATGTACTTTTTTCCTTCCTTGTGTCCTTTCCGTCATCTTTTCTTAGTTATTCTTTCCCGTCTACCTTGTGTCCCCTTTTTTGTTTCCTTCCTGGTCCTCAAACTTTTTATGTAGTCACTGAGTTTTTTTTTTTCCAACCTTTGACCAATATTCTTTCTGTCTTTGTTTCCTCCTCGTCTTCCATACACCTTTGTTTCAAGTTAAGTGGTTGTCTCTTTCCTTTGAATGTATTTTTTCTTCATCTCCTCTCTTATCTCTGTCCTTTTCCCATCTTTCATTTCTTTCCTTCCTCATATCTGTCCTTCATTCTCCATTGTGTCCAACAGGTCTTATGTTCTTCCTTTCTTGTTTCCTCTTTGTTTTCTATCTACATCACCTTCTCTTGTCCTTCCACGCTTCACTTTTTTCCTTCCTTGTTTTCAAACATCCATGTTTCCTTTCCTCACTTCCTTTATTTGTTCCTCCCTTTATTTATTTCCTCTCTTTCTTTCTTGCCTTTCATTCAGACTCATCCGTCTTTCTGTAGGTTCCATATTTAAAGCTGACTAAATATTTTCTTAATTGTCTTTGTAATCTTTACCATTTTATGTGTAAAAATGTGTAGAATGATTGCATGAATAATGTGCAGAAGCCTTGCCTCAGCCGTCTTTGCTGGTTTCAAACCATTATTAAAAGCACTTAAGTTGCGAACATCCAGCCTGAGGGTAGGGGAGCCTTTTCTGCAAAGGTAAGCACCTCTCATTATGTTTAAAGGTTATGTCAACCCAGGTTAAAATCAGACAGGTATTGTGTTGCATCTCCATCATTAAATAAATAGGAAGCTTGGAGAAATAAAAAGCCTGCAGACAATCTAACAGAGATAACCTGGTGTTATCCAGGTGGTGACACCGAGCAGATGAATATTCATAGTGTTTTTAAATCTATGCCTGCTTGTTGTCAGATAAAATGAAACCTTGAGGGACTATACCAGGAAGAAAATGCGAACTTTGAGAACTTACCACCAACTATATAATGGAAGAAATAAGTAAGACTTCTGTGAGCAGAGTAACATTTAAAGGTGCTGTGAGGAAAAAAATGTGGCTGCAGGATGATGCAGCACTTTCTGATGTCAGTGCAGGCTTTTCCTGTATATGGTTTTAATGTTGTTTTGCTGCCTGATCGATGCTTACTGTATATTTTATGCAGGTTCTTTTTCACGTTTTTAAGCCACTTTGGACACATTAGTCTGCCTTATGGCTGGTATTGTGGCTGTGTTTATGTGGCATCACATAGCTGAAACGGTCTTTATAAAACGACCGTCGTTTGCTCTGCACTTTTTTGATGCATGTACATGTATAAGTTAAAACAAAATGGGGAAAAGAATGGATACATTTTCCCTCCTCTTTTCTTGATAGTAGCACAGTGTTAGTAGCATCCAAAACTCCATCTGGTCTCTTGCACATTATTATTTGAACTGAAGTGTAAAAGCATCAGAAGACCTCTAAATGTACAGTTCTCCTTCTTAGATGCTCAATAACTTCTACAGATTTCCTGCTGCTCTGAGTTTTGGTTAATTTATCACATTTTACCTAGTTATACATATGCAAAGAGAAACCACAGACGTTCACTAAAAATTGCTAAATTGAAATGAACAAGACTCTTCTTGTCAGCTTAAGGACCTTGAGACCCATCCATTTGAATATTTGGGAAAGTATTTTTAGATCTTTAAGCCTGTATATCTTATATTTTTAAAGATTTTATCATCAGTGAAAAGCCCAGAATGAATGAGGAATCAGAAGTGTCTGGGAGCCTCCGATCGGATCCGTCCTTTAAGGTGACAAAAAAATAAAAAATAAAAAATGGTGTAATTTAAACACACTGAGTTATTCTCACAGCCTTGTTAGGACGCGATTTTCACCTAATACATTTCCAGGATCTACACACTATTATTCCCACAGAGTTGTCTGGTCTGCTAACTCTTAAACACCTCATGAAAACCAAACTGAAGCAACAATACTTTGCCACATTGTTAATTCAAACTAGACTTGACTCCTGCAGTGACTACATAATGTAATACTTACACAGTCACAAGACTACTGTTTAGTATTCATTCTCATAAATTTTGCCTCACACTCTGGACCCCCTGCTGCACTATTTTCTATCAGTTCTATGCAAACCGTGTTAAGGCTGTGAGAGCCGTTTTCACCAGCACTTATGTTTACAATAGACTTGAACTAATAGATTTTCAAATAAAAACCTTTCTCTAATATTTTAGCACAGGCACATAGTTACAAATACTGTACATGTCGTCATAAAAATCTCTTCTAAATTCAAACTACCAGTCTTCTGCATCAGCAACTTTTAATGCTCTTCAAAATTGAGTCCAAAAGTGCTTCATTAAAATGTTATATATATATAAATTGGAATAAAACTGGAAATAATATATTTAATAAATGCATATATCCATTAATATGTAAATGTAGGGGATCATTTTTGACCTTTGTAATTACATTTACAATAAATTAATTGCAATTTAAGCTTGTTTTATATTAGAATCATTCATAATTGCTTCTGCATTTATTATATGATTTCATGGTTCCTGCATCATTATGGCTCATCAAATACAGCCAAACAAGCATCTAATCAGCACAGAAAGTCAACTTCTGATAAGCTTAAATAGGCTTCAACAGTATTAGCATCACTTACACATGTTGAAGCTCACAGATAAAATACATGTCTAAGTTGCTGCTGACAGAAACCAAGACATAATAAAAAGAAAAATACTTATATATAATGTTTCTGTGAAAAGTGTTTAATTGATGACATAGTTCACTAATTATGTAATAATCATTTTATATGTATTTTGTGTCCAATTCTAATAAATTAGCAAACTACTCAAGCATCTAGTTCATTTGTTGAACTGTGGCCCGTTTGGTCTTTCATGCATCTTTACAAAGTTTCCTTCTTGGAGCAAAGGATGATATAATGTTGAGTTGTCTGGGTTTTTTCTTTTACCAAAAGAAATATTGACATTTTCTGGTTTTGCTGTCCTGTGATTTATAACTCTATGCCCTCCTAAATGTAACAAGCAGCTGACCTCCTGACTCCAAGTCGTACTGTTTTCAAAAGAGACCAAAGTTTTCTGTGTCCACTAAGAAATGCCTTGATTGTGCAGAGCTTTGTGTCAGTGCTCATTCATCTTAGTATTGTTTTTGAGATATTGGTGAAACTGCAACTGCACAAAAACTGGTCTGAATGTCATTGTAAGAACTTGCATTTTATCACTAAAAGAAACTGAAGAAACATAGTTTCACATTAGTTTTCAGCGTCAACAACCTCTATGTATTATTGCTTCACTGTACAGATACATTTTTGCGCTGTCTTTCTTCCAACGACAAGTTGAACTGGTTTCACTTCATCAATATCACAACACTGGTTAATTCTGTCAGTTTAGTTCTTTTTCATACAAATTCTGTCTTCTTTTGTTTTATCTGTCTGCTATTTTTTCCTTTGGTTTCTCATTCTGACTTTTTTATTTGATATGAAAATGTTCTCACTCAAAGTGTTTCTGTTTATTCCTGCTTGTTTCACTGCCTTTGATTAGCACGTACAGTGCACCCTGCAAATTTTTTCTTGTTTGTCTTTAACATGTTTTTCTGTTCTTCATTTCACTATTTCCCCTCTTCATTTTAGCTACCGTTATTATGATGGATGTGTTATTGTAGAGTGGCACTGGTAAGATGCAGCATTACTTAGAACAGGGTGGGAAGTAGAATTGATTCTGTGTTTTATGTTGTTGTTCCCCGTCCACTTCCCGTCTTGGAGACAGAGACTGACCTGTTATTCATCCATTCCTGCGTGTTGAAATAATAATTTATAATTTATTATACTGTCATTTTGTGCAGGTCTAAAACCTAGCATGTTCACAGCACTGTGTGAGCTTTAGGGATTCACATTAGCTCTATATTTAGCAAGTATAGAACATGATGAACCAAATATTTTCGGGTAGAAATTCATAAAGATACTGTACATAAAATGCTTGTGCAACATTCTGTTAAAACTAAACAAATTTGCCTTTAAAAACATTGAAAAGCTCACTTTTTGCCGATTAGCCCATTAGTCAAAACTTTGGTTAACTGGTATCCTGTTGGGCTGATTGTTGCTCCTTTGTCTTCTGCGCAATAGTTTCTAAAATGGCTATTCAGATTTATAGCAAGTGAAATCAAATTGTGCTCTAATACATAAATACTGTGACTCTGCCAGGAACAAAACCTCTGCAAATTAGATCATTTGGTTTGAAACAGGTAATAATTCCTCTGTTAAAAGTAGTCCCTTGCTTACATTTGCTCATTTTTGATCATTTTGTTCACCAACTGGAACAGTAACATGTTTTTCTCAGATGAAAGCACACTGTTGCAGCCATTACGAATTGATATCTTACGCCACTATATTTAGGGGGAGCTTTGATTTCTGTGGTATCCATCACTGAGGTCATTACTTGTAAGCATTTCCAAAAGAAATAAAAACAAGAGATTAAAGGAAAATTTTCCCTCCCTTGTTCTTCATATTCAAAACCACAAACTGTTTCTAAGATGAAACAAAAAAAAACAATGTATAATATTTGGTCTAATTTTTCACACACAGTCCCTGCTATGTAAGCCAGTGGAGAAGATTTTATATTAAAAATCTCCAGAATCTAAAAAACTGTAAGTCCTAATTTGGATTTGAGATGTTTTACATGTACTGACCTGTAATTAACAGCATCCTACACTCTGATCAAAATGGTGTCTGCTTGGTTGTTTCTATCGGATATGTGGCCATAAAAACATGATGCCATAAAAACATGATGCCACATGACACAGTTTTTGCAGGAAGAAATGAATCACTTGTTACAAGAAATAAAAGAAAACACAATCTTTCAGAAGATAAAGATTATTTTCAACGTGGAGTTTAGATAAGGACTTGACATGCTTTCTTTTTAGGTCAGGCGTCTCTGTGTGACGTTGTCAACAATGTAATACAACAGAGATAAACTATTTTGCCAAAAGGATTGAATCACATCTCCAAATTATTGAACTTAAATGTTTGGCCATTTTCATTTGGAGAACTTGACTAGAACAAAGCTCTGACCTCAAACAACGGAGCACTTTGGAGAGCAGTGAGCGACAATGTCCCGGCCCTTCTTGTCCAACATTAGAGTCTGACCTCACCAATGTGGCACTACATGCAACATTGATTTTAGATATACTTTTACAAGTGTGTCTTGTAAAATAAACATATTTTCATCACAGCTTTCTACAATTAATGGGAGTTGTGACCATGCTAAAATGTGAAATCAGCCTGAGAGACATTCTTTGACTTTCCAAGTGGACAGTCCTACTTGGGGGAATTAGGGGTGTCCCAGTTGATTTGTCCCACCTGGACGCCAAAATGGGATGACCCATAACTCCACAGAACCTCTCTCAAAAAAAAAAATTTTAAATCTGTGGATTTTGCTTCCATTATGGTGCTATTCCTAGAGAAGATCCACAAACGCAAACATGTGCAATATATCTCTATTACAGAGAAAGCAGAGATATTACTCCAGCTCATATGTGCTGTTTTTGTCCAGGGGTTTAATGCAATAACTAATTCATAACGTCTTTAAATAAAACATGCATATGAAGAAAGGTGAATGAGATATATATGTTTGTCAAGGTAGGATGGAGAATGTTTTATGAGAAAAGGTGATAGCAAAGGGAGTAAATATTTGAAAGTAGCGTACACTGCTTGGAAACTTCATTGCGTTAACTCTTATTTTTTAGGATTCTAGACTCAACATTGCAGTTCTGTCAATATATCTTCAAAAAATATACAGACGTTGGAAAATGTACAAAATTAATAGACATTGAAAATGCACACACGCCACCACCCAACTAGTATGGTCAGTTAATTTATCAACAATCCCTAGTTACATAAACTGTTACAGTGATGCTGTTTATCTGATGAGGATAAAATAAAAACTGTTTTTCATACTTAGTTCTGCCTAAGCAGTTGTCAATGACATCCCAGAGTCTTTGTCTGTCTCCAGAAGAACATATTCCATGTCCTTATATGAGTGACATAGATTCTCCATTTTCTGTCCTTTCTCTTTTCTTTTTTTGTTTCTTCTTTTGTCTGTCGTTCGCCACCCTTTCAAACAAAGCCACCACTAGTGAGGAAAAGATATTTCTGGTCCTTTTGGGCCAAAAACATGTGTTTTTCTGTGCAATCTCAGCCCAGTCGTCTTGATGAAGTACCTCCCCCACCAGGTCATTAAGGCAGCCCTGGGAAAATTATGTTTAATGTTCGAGCTGCTGAATTCATAAATCATTTTTTTTTTTTTTTTGCTTTGCACCTGGCCCATTTATAATGGTGCTAAATGCAAAAGTCCACCAGATCTTATGAGGGCAGTAAGATCCTGTACTTCTATGAACTAAGATAATTTGGTTAATACCTGTTAATTCATTAAAATTGTCCAGCCTCTTCTTGGTGTTAATGTTTGCATTTGTGTCCTTGCGTGTAGCCGACAAACACACCATCTTTGCTTTCCCCGTATTGTTCCTTCTTTTGTCCTAATTCATATATTTTTGTTCATACTATCATGCAGCTTCTCATTTGCTTCATGTGTTCTGATTTATTTCTGTTTTTATGCTTCTGTTTTTGTAATGTTGCTCAGCCGTCAGGATTATGCACCTGAAATCAAGTAAGGCAAACCTGGAAGGACCCTTTTTCCGATAATGCCATCTCTCATTTCCACCTCCGTATGAAACAAAATCAGCACCAAAAATCCATTTGGCTTCCTCTCTGAATCATTAACGTGATTAATAGCGGGGCACTCACTCATGCTGAAGGCCGTATTAGTGAGCCCACAGTACTCCAGCCTTAGATACACTGTGCCTACAGATGTGACAAGCAAGATAATGTTTAACCGGTACCTGTATCTTCCCGGTGCACTGTATGGATGTGTTAGTGCTGTAATGAAGATATGGCACTCGCATTTGTCAAGTGGAAACTATTTTCTATAACTGCATAAAGGCTCTTTTCAATATGTGTTTTAAAGTGATGGGTCACAGTCCAAGCTGGAGACACTTTACAACTGCTGAGTGAACATTGAAAACGATTACCAAGGAACATGTTTTCAATGCATGAATAATTATCTACGATACGTGGGAAGATAGTTTGTACAAAGGACACCTCGAGAGAATTTATATTCTGTTTCATTTTAATATTAATTTATATGACGTGAATTCACAACAAGTGTCATCTCTAATTCAAAATAATCCAAATCTTTCTAATTCAGAAGTATACATATTAAGACCAAACAGGAAGTAAATTACTTCTATTTAACAAGAGGAAACCATTAGTAGAACCAGGCACAACCTTGACTGTATTGTGTTGAAGATAGAAAAGAAATGTTATAAAACGCTATCAGCGTATGTCTTGCACGCTGAAAAACCTATATTCTGTTTATTATCAACATTACAGCAGTAGTCACACATTACAATAATGATCAACCAAAACATTCACATTCAAAAATAAAAAAAATACATCATAAACAACATTTAATCAATCACTCATGAGTTCTTTTAAACTTCTACTTTCCTAACTTCTTGTAAACACTAGCTGCACGGCAGTGCTAACTCCAGGATGAAAGTAAACAGAGAATAAATCAATTTCTTTGTCTTCCCTTTTTTACTATGACGAAGTTTTTAGTGTCTTTTTGCATGGCAAAGAATTCAAATTTATGCAATTTATGTAAAATTATTCCTGAGTTTAGCTGTTATGTACTTAGACCACCACAAGGGGCAGCACTACAGTCTTCTACTTCTCACACTCATCAATCTGACAAACAACACAAACACTAATCACCCTGTGTATTTTCAATGGAAATGAATATAACATTTCCCAATATTAAAAAAGGGTTGTTTTTCTACGATTCTTACTTTATAATGTTGGCATGCAGCACATCCAGAGATCACATACAATCTAATATCTTTGCTAATTATTTTTGCATGAATTTAGCATCTAAAGTTCTTACAAAGTGCAAAAACATGTCAAATGATTGTGGACTGTGTAGTGTTATTTTCATGATGAATGAAGTTTAATTTGACCTGCTGAAAAGGAAAAGATTTGCGTGTACACTCTTCGGTATGGCAGACTGAGACATGAGTCAGTTATTATTCTCAAATCGGCATCACTACTGCGGCACACAATGTGTCACTAAAATACTGAAAGATTGGAGGTTGTGGGGGAAAAAAGGGCAACTTTCTCTACACGGTGCCCTGGCACAGAAAGAAATCTTATTATCGAGGGACTGCATGTTCTCGATGACGTTTACCTCGGATAAACCCTTGTCTTGAGGAAGAATTGGTGAAACGCTTATAACAACCCTAAGACAGTAAGAGCTCAACATGCAACTTACCCTGGTCCCATCAACTGAAAATACTGTGTTGCTTACTCTCTCATTCATATAAGCTATCGCTGTGCATATATATTTTTCAGGAGGTCAACAACATGGTTCTTTCCCATCAGTTCCTTCTCTCTAATTCATTTATTTTGTGATTCTACACTTACAGTATTTTGTTGCCTCTTACAATCCCCTAACCCTAAAATAAGCTTCACATGCAGTTGCATAAAATGATTAGATGTAAAGGAGTTTTTAATTTGGTTCAATTTCAGGTCATGGGTGATCGGGGCCATCGCCTTACTGTGCCTTCTTGGGCTGACCTGGGCCTTTGGCCTGATGTACGTCAATGAGAGCACCGTGATCATGGCGTACCTCTTCACTATCTTCAACTCTCTGCAAGGGATGTTCATCTTCATCTTCCACTGTGTGCTGCAGAAGAAGGTACTGAATTGTTCTTTTCAGTTGTAATGAGTCTTTAAGGATTATCTGAAACTATATCTTCAGTGACTGACGTTCCAATTTTCAGCAACAGGATTAGATATTTTCCTGACGTTGCTCCAACCCCGTGAAACGTCACAGGAAAAGACCAAATTGAGTCCTATAGGCAGGAATAGGGTTGCATAAAGTATTACCTGCAACAGATCATTAAATGAATATGAAACTTTATGGGGGGTTTTTTTCAGCATGCTTTGCCTGTTTTTGATTATTTTCTGCAGGTGCGTAAGGAGTACGGGAAGTGCCTGCGTACTCACTGCTGCAGCGGCAAAAGTGTGGACAGCTCCATTGGCTCTGTGAAGGGCAGCGCCTCTCGTGCTCCAGGACGCTATTCTTCGGGCTCACAGGTTAAAACATTATTCTGTTTTTTTCTGTAGGTCTTTAACAGTTTTATTAAAGGTTATTCCTTTCAGGAGTTCTGTTGAACTCTGCTTGTCACCAATGTATTTATTAGCGCTTTCATCACGTAATGGAGTTAGAACCTGGGAGTCAATCATAGATATTACAGAAAAAAACAAAAACACCTGATTTCAGATGCTCAAAGGAATCATTTGTACAGTGGCAGTTTACTGTAGATATACAAGGATGATTTCAAAGAAACTGTTTGCTCGTGTCTCAATGTGATAGCAGAGAAGCGCTTGGTAAGCCAAATCCCCGTTTATCAGAATAACACGTCTAGAACCCACATTGACATGACATGAAGACTATAACTAAATTTTTGCCTCTAGCTCAGTTAAGAATTTGTCAAATCTCAGAAGAATTTAGCCAAGACATGTTTTTGCGTGCAAGTGCTGTGTCTCTGTGTAAAGTAAATTCCTAATGGATTCCTCCCACATTAACATCCACTATTGCATGAATTGCCAGGAAAAACGATAACTGAACATCTTCCCAAAGAGTAATTTCCTCTCAGTGCTGCATCATAAATAGTCCTTAGAGTTAAGCATGCAGTGGCATCCCACGATACGAGCAGGATTCTGCATATAGATCAAAGCATTTCATTATGCGCACTGCTTCAACAAGAAGGCTGCAACCTCATCCTCGGCTACCGCATACATGGAAGGACTCTGAAAATTCTTTCAAATGAATGTAATCAGCAAAGTACAGCTTGACCCATGGGATACGAGGTCTTCAAGTTTTTGTCCTTGCGATATCATTTTCAGGCAATCTGTGACCCAATAAGTAGGTGTATAACATGTTAATCAGCTCCCCTGTGCAAGTGCATGTTCCTGTTAAATTATAAGAGCTATCTCAAGTTGACACGGGAATCGTTTAGTCAGTTTTTTGAAAAGGAAAACACATTCCGGCTAATGTGAAAGAGAAATAAAAACAGGAACAGTTGCTTCAGTGCGATTTGATATGCATGGAGGTGGCAATGACATAATTAAACTGACACATAGCTGTGAAGTGTTAAGGGAGCCAAAGGCTATACAGAGTTAAGGCGGGTAGTTGGGTTCCTTCATGGTGAAAATATGTGGAGCGATATTGAGCAGTCAGTGTCTCACCAAATGTGATGACAAACTAACAGCAATTTCCACCACTGTTCTCATCTCCGCGCACCTATGAAGCCAATATTTTACTTTTACCAAACTTTTAATATTTTTTTAACTTGAAATATGTTAAAATGTGTTTTCTATGAGCTGAGAGCTTTTCTGGTGGCAACATTATAACTCATTTCTTTTGATGAAATTACAAAAAAAACACATTTGCTTCATGAAAACACCAATTTTTAAAGGTTTTTGCGCTAGGAGGCAGTGATTTTTTTTCAGCCGTGTCGAGATATGTGTAATTTGCAAAACTGCAATGGAAATGCTTTTTGTGCGTCACACGTTTCATAACAGTTTATATACAGCAGCAACAACGCATAGCCAGCATGTCAGAAATGTCAAAAGCTGAGCTTGTCATTTGAAAGAAATTAATACATAACTCTTCTGTAAAATTGCTGACTTTCCCAAAAGTGCCGCATACGTAGCCTCTCACAGATGTACAGTGTGCTTGTCGCTCCATTGTCTCAATAAGACGTCATTGTGTTCTGTGATGGCTGATAGATGATGTGGCTGAAATATAAATATATCTCATGTAAGAGTTTACATCTGTCGCTGACATCATTTTTAATGACTTCTTGTATGAATAAACCTATTCAGATGTGATTTCAATTGAATTTTTTAATTAATCGAAACACCACAGTTGTGAAATTGTGTGTTTTTTGACATTAGCAGAATATAGCAAAGGCTTTGTATGTAGATTTAGGTGAGAGACTGAAAAGGTTGTTCCTCCAAATTGGTCAACTTAACCTTCTGTTAGCAGATATTTGAAACTTTATGAAGTTGACTTCATAATAAGAACTTCTTTTCCCTAATCATCCAAATAAAATTCATCTCATATTTACAGTACATAAATATTTTTATACAATCATAAAAGTTTTTTTTGCTCAAGTTGTTGGTCTTTTGCAGAGTCGCATCAAAGTTCGCGACTGAACGCAGGAACAGTTTCGTCAAGTTTTGCACAAACCAATTATTTTAAAGTTTAATCTTAGTCCAAAACCTAGTTCTAGGTTTCAACTTTGTCTTCTTTCCAGCAAAATATTAGCTTGATAGTTCTGAAAAGACTTTATCTAGATGTACGATTGCTTAGAAAGGCTGCAATAAAACTATAAGTTCTGTCATGATTGCCATAAAAAACCCTCTCAATATGGTAGTGAAACCTCCAACCAGGTGCATCAATAATGCATGGAAATACAGCGTTAGCACAAGCAGAGCCAGTCCAGTTAAGTAATCAAAATGAGGAAGCTTTATTTAATTAAAAGATTGCAGTTGACCTCTATTGATTAGGAAGATTTATGGAGCTAGGACCCTTTAACTCTTACATAGAACGAGATCCCTGGAGGGAGCTAGATGTTGATGCTTGAAGCTGGTGTTGCTCAGATGGTGGAAGGTCAAGTAATGAAGTGGCAAAGACAAACGGATAAAACAGGAAAGAGTGTTGTGTTTAAATGGGGACTGATGAGCTGCACGTGTCAGTGGAAAATCACAAGCGACTTTACTGAGAAAGATTTTATGCATTCATTTGAAGTGAATTTAGACAAAATGTGAGATGCATTTAACATAAGTGCACACTATATGTTTTTTTCTTTCAGTAAAAGTGTTGAACACATTGTTTGATTTTTCTTCCAATTCACCAACTTTGTGTTGGTCTGTCACATAAACTCCCAATATCACAACATGTGATAAAATCTAACGGGTATAAATACCTTCGAAAGCTTTTGTGCTTGGAAGATGTACAATTGCAGAAACTTGGTCAAAGCTTGAGAAACTTAGCATATTAAATCCCGTCTCACTGCCTCTGGTCTTGTCTGAGCACTGACTAATTTTGTATCTCTGACAGCTCATAGGGCAAATATTCTGATGTGTTCTGGCATGTTGTTTGTCTCTGCAGAGCCGCATCCGTCGAATGTGGAACGACACAGTCAGAAAGCAGTCTGAGTCCTCTTTTATGACCGGAGACATCAACAGCTCGGCGTCGCTCAACAGAGGTATTTGATCCTGCAGGAATTACTGTCATTAATGATTCCTTCAGCCTTTAGTTTCTGCTAAAAATATTCAAACTGAGATTTCTTTTTTTTTTTTGACAATACAAATGCTTTCCTCTTAACATGATGCAAGGTTTTCACAGGGTTCAAAGCATTTTACAATTCAGTATCTGAGGCAAAAACTTAGACACATCAATTAACGTCAAGAAAACTGTCATTTCACAGTAGTTTGTTTTAATTACATCAGAAAATGCCCATGTTTTTCAAAATATGCGTTTTATTCAACTTGTTTTTGAAGTTAGACATATAGATGCATAAGAAGTGAAGCCAACTTATAGCCAATGAAATTTCTATCAATCAGTCAAAAAACTAGTTGTGGAGTGCAAGAACAACACAAATTCACACCGTATAATAGATTATTAAGCTAATCTAATGCCACAGAAACATAGAAACAAAAATAAATGAATACGATTAAATATATATAAAAAAGAACAAAAAGAAACATGGCATGTTCATTTCAAAAACCAATCCATAAGTTCTAGCTAATTTAATATTTTAAGAAAGATACAGCACATCCAGTTTGGGGGGAAAAAAGCACACTATCACATAATGCATAGCCTGGCAAAAAGAAAAAAAGTTGGATTAATTGTTTTGTAGCATCTTATCTTATTGATGTATTGGACTGGCGGGGTTAGTGTCTGAACTCTGTGGTGGCCAATCCATGTGTTGAAAATGATGTTTCATGCTCCCTGAACCATTCTTTCACAATGTGATCTGATGAATTGTGACATTGTCATCTTTGATTATAGCTCTGCCATCAGCAAAATATATATTGATGAAAAATAAGACCTATTCATTCATCATGTTTCTGTAGTTGTTTTTGTTTTGTTGGGGGACATATTTGTTGCTGGTCGTCAAGCAGGTGAGCTGATGTGACCCCAGACTGCAATCCCGATCCTACTTGCTCGTACTGGCAGATTGCATTATGGGTGCATCACTGCGTCCGCAACTCTCTGTATCCTGGTGTGCTGGTCACACAGGGACACCATAACCCTGGATGCATTAGACCGAATATTTCTTTTTCTTTTTTTTTAAGATTGTTTGAACTTCAAAAGTTTAGTCTTTATGCATCTGAATAAACTAATTTATTTCAATCTAGTCTAGAACTACACAACTATTTATGGCCAAAACTTTATATTTTCTATAAATTTTGTATTTTTAAAAACAATGTTTACTTTAAAACCTAAAAATAGAAATAAAATGTTGACTCTTCAAAAATGACAACCAATTTCTTATATATCAAAATGGAAAACTTATCTTTTTTTCTGCTTTGTAGTTTGACAGTATTGACCTTTGTTCATAATAGTCTGAGAAAGAATGAGGAAGGAATTGAGCCCTAGATTGCATATTCACGGAGAAAGTGACTCTACTTTACCTTACACCAACTCACTGGGGTGCATCTAAGTTTAAAACATATATATATATTTAAAATAACCTTCATATGAAGCTTTTCTTTGCTTACAAAGAGTGTTATAAACTTAATTTAGTGTGAGATTATGTTACTGCAATAAAAAAACTAATTTATTTTAAGGCAATAGGCTTCAATAGGCCAATATCTCATTTTCAATGTGCTGTATTGCTTTTTGTCTGTCTCCACTGTAACAGGGGCCAAAATGTGCCGTACCATTGGACCCCCTTCAGTTGTAGGTCCAGAGGAAAATGGTACAGTGCATTTGAAGTGGAGCTTTCTGGCATCACACGGACAGGAAAAGTTACGTCTTGCAAAAACCACAAAACATACACGTTTGTCGTGTTTGTCATTGTGTTAGCATGATGCCACATAAGGCAGGGAGGGATATAACCCTGGCTGTGAGAGTTTAACTGGTTGTTAAAATGTTCTCCTGAATGCGCCAGATCATAAAACATCTTAACCGACCCACACCGACCCATGCTACCCCATTCAGTGTAAACGAGGCGTTAGGGAAGATTTAGTCATTATCTCAGAAAAAGAGTTGTATAACAAGCTAAAAATTGATTTCATCACTTTTATTATCAGCTAAAAAACAAAAACAATTTGATGAGAACAATGCCTTTGACACTGACAGTTACTGAGTTCACTTCAGGGCTTCTCAGCTCAGAGAGGAAAAACAGACACCAGACTACATCTGACATCAAGCTGCAAACGCCGCTCTCGCTGGCATGCCTCCCTAACACTCTCGGCAGTCATCACATCTCTTGATTGAAGAGCTCCGGTTCCACACTGCTCTCTCTCTCTAAATTCACTCTGGGCGCCCGCTCGCAAAGACGCTAATGCATAGTTACAATGATGGATTAATGTTCGACACAGTGAGGAAGTGTCATGATCTTTGTAATTAGGCGCTCAGCTCAGCATCGCCAACAAACGTGACTGTTATCAATTGTGCAGAGGCTGAGGAGAGAGGGTGGACGTGGGGGTTGAAGGTCAGGAGTTGGGGAGATGAAGGTAAAAAAAAAAAAGGTCTACATGGATATTCCATAAAGACAAAAACCGGGGACACAAATTATTTATGGCTGCTTACCAGGTTTTGAGTGATGGAGAAAACCCTCAAAGTAGCTGTAGAGCATGTCGGATAGTGCGCCCTGCCATCACAAGCACCATCAGGAGCAGATGCAAATAGAACTGCACTCATGCGTGGCTTTTCCTGTGTGCTTATTAAGGAATTATGTGTTGAGGAGCAAATATTTCTTGCTGATTTGGCCTCTGCAGTCTTGACGCTCTGGCAAACCTTGCCCTCTCCCCCGCCTCCCACTTCGGCTCAAAGCACTAGAGAATGAGCTCACAGCTGACGCTCCTTGCTGCGCTCTCCTTGGAAGCAGAGCCATGCAATCATCCTGATGCCGTCACATGTTCAATTTGTCTCAGTATTCAGTATTATAACTGCGCAATTAGTGCAATTTCTTTTTGTAATCTGTTTAATTTTGACGCAGACACAATAAACTGGGGATTGGCCATTGTGGGGATTCAAAAAGGGAGGCTGGTTGTTTGTGAAGAGCACTGTAATTAGGGCAAGCGTCACTTGCAGCAGCAAATTACTGTTTCTTTGCTTCCCTCCACCCCAATCAAAACAACATTCAGTTTTCTGTGCAAAAATAATAACATGCCTACTTATTATTAAATTCAAGCAAAAAGAAATCTTAATACTGCAAGACTAAATAAAGCAAGATATTATGATTACATAAGAATTTATTTTATTTTTGTTTGAGGATTGCCAAGGTAAAGGGGAACTCATATAATAACATAAACAATCACAGTGCTTTGCAATATTCTTCACAAAACATGAACATTTCCACAGTTGTCACTTTTAAACAAAAGTATTTCACTGGGACCAAAGCAAGGTAACAGTTAGTGAAGGAAAAAGATACATGGTTATTATTTCTTTACTGCAAATAAAAATCTAAAAATTTGTTTACATTTGTTTTCAGACCCGTTACTCTGACACTTGATTCAGAAATTACCATGTTAGTGAACAGAGTTCACTCAGGGTCAAATCAAAAGCACTTTCTCAGCAAGTCGTTCTCCAAGTTTAGCTAATTTGCAATGTGACTTCACATGAATAGTTGTAAAGATAAGTGGCAAAGATGGACACAAACACAGAAAGGAGGTCGACAGTTTAATCTGAAGAATATTTAATTTAAAGTCCAAAGCCTCTTAAAGAAGAAGAGAAGCCGTCATCTGACAATGGAGTACAACACATCTGCAAATCTAGCAAGACATTACTGTATACCTAATCTGCCAGGTCGAGAACTGACAGCCAAGAAAAGATTCTCAGTAATGGTCCATGGTAACTGTGGAGGAGCTGCGAAGATCCACAGCTCAGGTGGAAAAATTTACTCATAAACCAGTTATTAGTTGTGCACTCCACAAGTCTGAAAGAGTAACAAGAAGAAAGACATTGTTAAAGAATGGCAAGTAATGGTGTTTGAAATTTTCCCTAATCCACAAAAGTGGAATTTGCATATTGAAGAAGATTCTCCACTCAGATTAGACCAAAACTGAACTGTCTGGCCTCCATGCAAAATACATATGAGGCAGGAAATTACACCCTAAACACATCAGTGCTGTAATGAAACATAGTGGCAGCAGCATCATCCCAGAAAGATGGATGGGGATAAATACAGTAAGGGGATGCGAGATGAGTCGTGTTAGACGGGTCTAGTCAAAGTTCAGATCTAAATCTAATTGAGAATCTTAAAGCAAGACAGATAAAAGTTCATAAAAAATCTGAATGTGTCAAGTAGATAGAAACATCCATCAACTGTCCTGCTGCTATAATTGCAGATAAAACAGTATTGAGCTGAAAACAATACACACCCTGATTTTCTTTCTAAAAAAATTATAATCTAAGCATGTATAATTTTCCACCTTCAGTACTTCGTCTTACACAAATTCTTGATAATATATAAAAAAATATTTAGGGTGAAATTTGAAAAAAATAATTAAAAAAAAGTCAAGAGGGTTTGAATACTGAGGCAAAGTTCTGTATGTGGTTGTGTAATTTAAAAAGTAAAATAAAACCTTTCTCACATGGCGTGACAGATTGAGAGCACAGAAGACAACAGTACTCTGCTGGGGGATCTAATTGTTGTGTACTGGCACCTTGGATAAAGGATGTTTACCCGCTCTTGCAGAAGCACACGCATGCATCACCCTCACAAGTCCTGCATTTGGCTTCTTTCACCATAATGGTGCCGTACCGTGTTGACAGGAGCAGGAAGGAAATCTTGTAAACAGGAAATGAATCCAGCCTGCAAATATTTTCACCAGGCCATATATTTTGCATGTCTTTGAAAGCTTGAAAGTGAATTATTATTTTTTTTATCATCCACAAAGAAAAGAAAGCAAATATGGTTCATTTGTATTTAAGTTCAGAGCCTTCAGCTCCTGCAGCTAATCAGCCGGACTCAGACAGCGAAGGCTGCTCTGGTGCGGCGGGATGTGCACGGGAAACCGATGAGTCACTTGGGCGGCGGGAATCTGAAGACGAGCGACGTTGCTTAACTAGAAAATGAGTCGGACGATGTGCTTGTGCGGAAAGAGGCCAGGCTGGAGCAAAGTAATGACCAGCTTGCCTAAAAAGAACACAGCTCTACATTCAAAGGGTATTTCAGCAGCAGTTACAAAGAGAATGAGCAAATGCTGATCTTTGCTCTGCAGAGAGAGGGAAAAAAAGGGACACAACACACTTCAGCTCAGAAGAATGGCACAGTCAGAAGAAGTAATAGCAGTGGTGCATCAGATACCTCACTTGTTGAAGTTTCTTTGTAGTGGACAAGCTTTTTGGTTTTACTCAGAACTATTATTTGACCACATATGTAAGGGTGAATCTGTGTAAATGTCTGAACCAGAAAAAACAGCCATTCTTATTCTACCATTTGTGCCATTAGATGCATTGCCCTTTACTGCATCAATGATTGGCAACCTTGGCAGAACTGTGTGCAAAAGCCTTGAAGCATATAGCAGATATGGAGAAACCAAAATGCCACTGCTTTCATGCAGTTCTTTAGCAGCGAGCTTTGGAGATTTGTTTTTGTGACCTACCTTTACCATCCTCCTGTTTGTGTGTGGTGCCAAGATAAACTAGGGTCCCTCATCCTGTCGTTTTTCTCACAGCTGCAGTGGTTGCAGTTGTTTCGCTGCTTGATGATATACTTTAAGGCAAGTGGCTGATTTCTTGAATTAAAATGAACGCTGCAGCTACTTTTATTTTGTAGGACTATAGAGGGAAGCAGTAACTGGTTTTACAATGATTTTATTAAAAACAGTTCTCCCTTACCACTGCAATTTTTAAACTAAATAAACATTTCTCACATTGAAGGATGGACTTTCCTAGATTTCAGTGTGAGAGTAAGACACTGCATTAAAGGAAACTTTTATAAAGATTTCATACACATTTTTATATTGGTGCAACAAACGGCTTGAGGCACTGAGTGAGAGTTCTAGCGGAGTTTCTCTTATATTGACGATGTTTCTCGTGGTTAGTGTTACTGCTTTAAAATGTCTTTTACTTTTAAATGTCTAGGAACGTCATATTCCGTTCCTAGACATTTAAAATAACTCAGTGATGTTTGCTAAATGCATCATCTCAAATGTGTCATCAGAAACGTAGGCAGAGAAAGTAAAACGGGGATATTACAGTCACTGGAATGACTGAGTTAAATATAGCTGTATGTCTGACATTATAACTACGACTGGATGTTTTTGTCTTCAGAACAAGAAGAAGAAAGCAAAACAAACACTCTGCCTCCAGCTGTTACTGTAGATGGGTAATGCCAAGCAAGTCAGCTTTTAGCTAAATAGATGGACTCTTCTGTGTATTCTAATTTCAGCAATATATAAATGATAACATTTTGGCATTTATTGTGGATGTAGCCTGACTTACACTACTGGCTGCGCTCTAATATTTTTTCAATACATTTTATCAACATTCTTACTAATAACTACAATAAATTTGCAAAAAAAAAAAAATTGTGTTCATAGATTTTTATATCTTTACATAAATTAGCTTTTTTTAGAACGCACTATCATCTGTTTTCAGTTTTCTACATAGGCGCTTCTTGTGGTTTTAGCTCAAGGTTGTCAACATGTGTATGCTGCCAGAATGTGGAGCACAAAACAAAAAAAAACTAACCCCCCTAACAGCGTAATGGCTGGCATTAACAGTACAATCAACACACTTTTCATCGGCCCCATTAGCCACGTCGGTTCAGCTCCGCTGCTCTCATACAGCAAACCTCGCCGCCGCCACATTCCTAAAATTAATGATCATGTGATCATTTGGATGTTAATGGATGTCATTGCTCAGTTGCATCTGCTCAGCTAATATGTATGTTCTCATTATTATATATGTATTTATATCTCAACTTGTCTATCTCTCTCTGTTTTCTCTCTATCTCGCTCTGTCTCTTTCTGGCTGCTCCAGGGGCTATGGCTAACCATCTTATACCTAATGCACTCCTCCGTCCTCATGGCACTAACAATCCCTATAATACATTGCTTGGGGAGTCTGCCGTTTATAACAACCCTCTGGGCATGTACAACATTCAAGGTGTGCTAGCTTCTTTTCATTACTTACCATTGTGGCTAGAGCAGTGTTTTTTTTATTATTTTCTTTTTTTTTGTGGCATATTGTTATTCCTACCTTAGAAATAAGAAAGGGTTATAATGGATGAGAAAATGTATAATTGGATGGATTATAATAAAAGAAAAAAAAAACACTGCTCTAAATGTATTGTTTTAGCGTTCAAAGAGCTTAATCACAAAAATCCTACAGACTTGGTTTGCTGTGGGGTTTTTATTGGTGGTGTATCGTGGCATCTGGTTGGCTCATCTCATTCGATTCACGACTCGTCCCCGGACTGTTTTGGCCAAATCAAACTGTAACTCTGAGGAAATCCTTTGAAATGACCCTGCAGAAAGCCAGATACATCACCAGTCATTAATTTCAAATGTGCTCCAGTGTTGTCAGTTAACCTTTTGTGCAATGTCTGCTGTCTCTGTGTGTTTAGTTTTAAAGGTTTGTTCTTCTCACACAAAATGTTTCTCTTTCAATTTTCTTTAAAGTGAGCAAAGAGGAAAAAAAAAACACATCTTTGAGCAGAGATTTGCATGCACCCATTATGGGCTTGAATGTTATGATTTTCAAACTCCCAGTGTTTTATTTGAACCATTTGTTTTCCCATGTAGACTGATTATAAAACATACAACATTAATTATTTAAAAGATCCTTAACTTAATTGCAGAAGTTTGAATTTACTATGGATTTTCTCTACTCCATTCAGGGAAGAATAAAACAAAACAAAACAAAACTCAAATTGGGTCTTTCTGGGTCTTTCAGCAGAGTATGAACCTAAAGAGGGAGATAAACTTTAGGGTGATGGCAAGAAGCTTCCTGCCGCAAAGACTTTGAACTCTTGTCCAAAGATAGAATGTCAAAACACCAAATGTGAAAAACCGATCAGGAAATACAAAAGCTCTTAATTACTTTAAAGTTAATAACAGTTTTTGCAATTATTGTAGAGAAAGGTATAAATAATCTTGATTTTGTGCCATTTTTCCATTGAAATTTAAATAAAAACAGATTAATTCATTATTCATGATTAACAAAGTTCTTTGTTTAGTGAAAACATGTTTAAATGTTTTTATTTAGTCAAATTTTAATCTGACAAATAATGATTTTGTTTTGTATCTAATAATTGTATTATTTTGTATAAAATAGAATATTTAACTTGTTCCTGGTGTCTCCATTCGGCTTGGGGAAAAACAACGGTTTAAATAGAAAAGCCCAAAAATTGTACATTTGCATTAAGCATCTTTGCCAATGTTAATGGTATGTAAATTCCTGACTGAACTTTCCAGTAAAGACTTTATTTGCGAATATTTAGTTAAATATTCAAAATACAGTTGAAACTAGAAGTTTACATACAGTGAGTAAAAAGACACAGGCACCTTTTTTCATTTTCTGAAGATGAATCAAACCAAACATCTCTTGTTTCAGGTCATTTAGAATTACTTGAATTATTTCTATTTATAAGAGAAACAATAAAAAAAAATGTCAGATGACAATTATATCAGAAATGTACATGAATTTTCTCTGGGGGTTTCTTTCCACATGGTTGTCCCAGTAGTTTACTGGTGATATGGCCCATTCCTTCGCTTTAGCTTCCTGGTTTATGTCTGTAGATGCTGCTCCATTATTTTCATATAAAGCTATTTTCTCATGATGCTATCTAAAGTTGAAGGTCTTTATTTCTCAGCTCATTTCCACCCTGCAATCTGACTTTTCTATCTTTGTTTAGGAGTAATGACTCCCTTCTCTGTGCCTCCAATTGACTCAAATTGTCCAGTTAGCCAATCAGAAGTTTCCAAATCCATGACATCATCAACTCAGTTGTCCCTCGATGTTTATAGACAGAAATCCTTTTGTATGTAAAATTCTGATTTTGAAGACACTAGTAAATAAATCTCTGACAGATTCTATTCTATTGTTCTAACTGATGTAAAACTAGATGTTTGGTCTGTTTTTACTTCAGATAATGAGAAAAAAAGTGGTGGTTGTGTCTTTTTATTCAGTGTGTGTAAGCTTCTGGTTTCAACGGTACTCGTTTCACAGTGTGAATACATATAGAGTTTTTTAAAATCATCAACTATTACACCATGAAAAATAGTGGGACACAACGGTATCTTCAAGAATAAGTTATTTTTTTTATCCTTTTCTGGCTCCAACTAAATATTGGAGTGCAATTTTTTACCCCCCTTCGTCTCTCTGCTGAGCTGTTATTATTTTATTCCTGCTCTCTGCAGTCAATATGAGATTGCTGCAACTTTGTGAGTCTGTAAAAGTCCTTAAAAGTAGAGAGAAACCCATGTAACGATGAGATAGGAACTCAGAGAGCTTTGATAAGTGGATAATTTATGTATGCGATACAAGTACTTTGCATTGGAGCTGGTGATGGAGGGCTATAATTCACTTACAGTGCCACAGATGGAAAAGAAATATCTGGAGGAATGAAAATGCTAATGCATCAAAAGATTTATTGGCACATTTGACGTTCAAGGACCTTTGCCCATGTTTTACCCCCAAGGATTCTGCAACGTGCTACAGCAAAACATCCTTTATGTATTTGTCAGGGGATTTTTTATGATGTCTTTATGGTCCTTTTTCTGCAAGCACACAAAATTTGCATGGTGGAACGTAAGAGTTGCGATCTTCTGAAGCACCATTGGTGTTCCGTTTATGCAGTTTTCTCTTTTTACTTGTCATTATTGTTCTTATTGTGTTTTCTTCTTTCCTTTTCCGCATGCTGTCCCCAAAAGAGCCCTACAGAGAGACAAGTATGGGAGTCAAACTAAACATTGCTTATCAAATGTAATTGACTTTGGCTTTACTTTTTTTTTCACTCGATGCTGACAAAGGAATAGTTAAAACGGTGTTAGGCAGTTTGTAAAGAATTGGATCCAAGCAATACAACCCAGATTTGTATGCCTTTTAAACAATTACAAATAAAAGTATACCCAATACACTATACATTCAGAGTAATTCAAATATCCTTAAAGCACACCAGCACAAATTGATCTGTAGCCTTCTCTGAGCAACGTGCCCCCAACAGTATTGTGTTTTTTTATTTCTCTCCAATTCACTTTGATCAAGCCGTTACACTTCAAGAAGACTTGAGATATGTTTCTTGTCAAATTTTTAAGAGGACAGACTGAGAGCTTGACACATTTAACAAGCTGGATGGCCTTGTCTGAGGTAGTCTGAATTATTGTCAAATTTCTTTTCTCGCTTTGATGTCAACAGCGTGGTTAACGTGATGAAATATGAAAGATACATGTTAGTGCAACAGAGAGAACAGACTGTCTCCTTCCTGTCAGGGTGGTGGGATTCTGATTTAATGAATATGATTCATTCTTTAAGAGATGGCTGGTTAAGTGCAGATGGATGAGACGTAAATAAACTGTGAAAAAGCATTGCTCATGTGGTGCCATGTCCAACTTTGGCACCACATAAATTCAGCTGCAGAAATATTTGCATTCACCTCAGTATTTTTTTTTTATCCAAAATGAGGTTAAAAGTACCAACTGTGAGATGTGAGGAAATTGCATGAATTGTTTAATGTCTGTTTGCCTGCATAAATGTTGAGTTTTGTGCTGTGGTGAATGTTTGTGTTTGGAATAAAAAAAACAGTGTTTTATTCTGGTTGTAGAATATCCTGTTCAAAGATTAAGTAATATTCAGTTTATACATTTTAACAAGGTAAGTGTGTCCTACAAGTGCACTTCAATCAATTAGAATGTCATTATTTTACTTCATTTCTCAGCAGTTGATGTATTTCAAGGTGTGAGGTAAATGTTATGATTTTGACTAGTCGCTTAGAAGATTTAAAAAATACATTAAAAATCGTTTTGCTGGGTGCTTTGGTGGCGCAGAGGTTTAGCACACCCACTTCCGGAGGCCTTAGTCCTCAACGCGGCCGTCCCAGGTTCGATTCCCGGCCTGGCGACCTTTACCGCATGTCTTCCCTCTCTCTCGTTTCCCTCATTCCTGTCCACTAACTATTAAATAAAGGCCACTAGAGCCAATAAAACCTTTAAAAAAAAAATAAAATCGTTTTGCTACAACAATCTAGGATCTTAGCAGTCATCCAGCAAACAGTCATTGATACAAAAGGTTATTGTTAAAGGCTGTTCAAAGCACCATATTTGAGATTATTAATCAAAAGTTAAGTGGAGGAAAAACCTCATTGAAATAGAAAGTGGATACACAGGCAGCAGACATAACAATAACCTTGAGATGATTGTGAAGCTGGACTTAACACCTGCCCATCTGCCTATAGTTAATTTGTTGACCATGCCTGTCCAGCAGATTTGCCTGACTTAAACCACATGGAGAAGATATGATGTGTTGTCAAGAGGAAGATGAGAAACATGAAAATTAATTTAATGACTAAAATGAATTTGTTCACAATGACTTTCTAATTTATTGAGATGCACAAGTTATATTCAAATGCTTTCAAAGTATTTTTCTTCTTAATCCATCATCTTTGGGATCTATTTACTTTTTAAGGATCCCTTAAAGGCTTTATTCCTGTCATAAAAGAGTCTAAACTTGTTTGTCGTGTTTTATTTGGCTTTGCCTTTGGCAACTGTTCTCACCAGTTTTTACCATTCACATTTGTCAACCATCCCCATCCCTCACCACTACCCCCACCCCATGTTTTTCTTTTCAGAGGGAATCCTGAACAATGCCCGGGATACAAGTGTCATGGATACTCTACCACTGAATGGTAATCATGGCAACAGTTACAGCATCGCCAGTGCTGAGTACATGAGCGACTGTGTTCAGATCATCGATCGGGGATACAACCACAAGGAGACCACCCTTGAAAAGAAGATCCTGAAAGAGCTCACCTCCAACTATATCCCCTCTTACCTTAACAATTCCCATGAGCGCTCAAACGAGCAGAACCGGAACCTCGTGAACAAACTGGTTAATAATGTTAGCAACGGCGGCAAAGACAGTGGCTATGGCATGGGCTTGGGAGTGGGGATAGGCATGAATGTTGCGCTTAACCTCGACGATCACTCCACCTTTGGTACCCACAATGATGAAGGCCTGGGTCTGGAGTTGATACGCGAGGAGTCCAATGCCCCGTTGTTGCCACAAAGACCGCTGCCAACCCTGCAGGCAGTCGACAACCTTCACAATCAGCTTCAGCAGTCCATGTCACCAGCCCTTCCACTCCCTCATCATCCCTTCTCCTCCGCCTCCAACTCCTCATCTTCTCGAAGGAGGATCCCCCAGGAGAACAGTGAAAGCTTTTTCCCCTTACTCAACAACGAGCATAACGAGGATGAAGGCTCATCACCCAGCCACAGCCATCAGAGAGACTCCCTATACAACAGCATGCCAATGTTGCCTGGCCTGCCCGATGTGTCTGCAGAGTCCACCGATGGCTCCAAGGAGGGTGGAGATGCCAAGAGTCCGGAGGCAAGCTTGGACGACGTTTACTACAAGAGCATGCCCAACTTGGGCTCCCGTAATCACCTCCATCAGCTGCATTCCTACTACCAGCTAGGGCGGGGCAGCAGCGATGGTTTTGTCGCACCCCCTAACAGAGAGGATCTTTCTGCAGAAGAGGCTCACCCAGAGCCCTCACACCTGGTCACGAGCCTATAGGCCCAAAAACCCTCAACAAACCCGTATTTCCTTTTGTTTCCCAAAGTCCTCTTCCACGTTCACTCACGCCATCTATTGTCGGAAGTGGTAGCCATTGTTTTTAATGTTGTCCTGAAGACTGAGACAGCTGGACTCTCACCGTTACTGACCACAGACAGGATAAGATTTGCTATATAAAGAGAGTGGAAGTGACTATCTTTGGTTAGATATTCCAGGAAGTCGATGTTGTGTCCCCAGCCTCCTCCCTTGTTTTGAACCCCTTTCTGGTTTGGTGTGTTTTGTCTCATCTAATAGGAGACATCCACGAAAAATGTATGCCTCAGCGATATAGTCTAGAGGAACCGGACAGTTCCAAAGTCTGAACTTATAGACTTCAACAGAATAAATGGGGAATTTAAAGAAAAAAGGACTATTTTATTATACTTCTGTATCTATATTGACTTTTTGAAATATTTTCTTCCTCTTTGGTGAGTTGCAGCACATTTTGTTTGCTGAAGTGTTCCTCGAAAATAAGAAAAACTGAATAAATAAAAAAACAAAAAAAAAAATACACTTACAGTTTGGACATTTGCCATGAAGGAATTATAGATTGTATGCTTTCAAGCATAGTTGTTCTTATTTCATTTATTTTATTGTAACGTTTGTTAAGAGGGAGAAAAAAACAAATGAAAGAATTATGACATATTTCTATGTGACTGTACAGATAACTAGCATTGCACATGATATGCTTTTTCTCACCTTGGTTTTGTTTTGTTGTATTTTGTTCTGGGCAAACCTTTTCTATGTAAATTTAGTGATTAGGAACAGTTTCATTCTGTTGTGCTGACCTCTGAACTTTGCTCTGTATCGCTCTGGTTCTCTGTTATGCCACAAATCTCAATAGAATCAGAAAAACCTAAAGAAATTACACTTTGGTCATTCAGGCATTGCTGTGAAACGTGCTCGCTTCTGTTTCTGGGTCAGTTTTTAATTCTTGTTTGAGTTTACTTCCCACTTTTTCTTTTGTTCTTTTACTGTGTAGATAGCAAAACTTCAAGGAGACGGGATTGCAAAATCCCTCAGAAACGTTCATAGTGCATTCTGCGTTTGTATCGACACTTGGAAAACAACTCATGCTTCTTGGACGAGAGGACGGGACGAACTGAGCCTTGATGTGCACCAGGCACTTGTACAAATAAAGAAAGTTTGTTGTTTTACTTATTAAAGAAAGAGCTTTTGGAGTGAGAAAAACCAGAGGTGTTTTTGTTCTTTTTCCTCAAGGAGTGAAACAGTAATAAGACAAAGTAATGTAATAACACAATACTTTCTATAATGCAAAGAAATTTGGTTATTTCTTTAAAGATTATTAGTTTAATCTTTGAAATGCTAATATTTTTAACACATTTTATTCAAAGTAAAACATTTTTTTTAAATTACAGGATAAGGTACATTACATACAATGACAGTCCTGCTTTCCTGTGTGGGTCATAATTTTTTTCTATATAAATGAAAGTAAAGCACATTGACATAACTTAACCATTACTTTTATTTCCTTGTCTTTTCTGGTTTCACTATATCCTAAATTAGCTACCAAAATCAGGCCCAGAAATGTTAGATGTGCTCTGTACGCTGTGGCCATATAATATCATTGCTGGTGTAACCAATGCATTCTTTACATATAGTTTACATTTAACCTGAATCTGAGCAGGAGCCATCAGTCAGCAGGAGCGTCTTGGGCTGGCGGACCAATTGAAACGGAGGTAAGCTTGTTCTTACATGGAAAAACTTAAAATTTAGTCTTGTCTTCAATGCAACTGCACAAATTAACTCTCATGATCTCTATGTGAAAAAAGAAAAAAAAAAAAAAAATATATATATATATATATATTTTGGCTGTGAGTTTACATACCCGCATTTTAGGATGGAAATGTTATTCACACATCCAGATGCTTACAATATTAATATTAACAGGGTTCAGAGAAGCGCTCCATTTTATACTTTTACCTTGCAGAAAGAAAATTTTGGGTTCTGTTTGTGCAGAACAATTCACAATTGCCAAAGAAAATTGTACCTTCTGATATTGCAAAGACAATATTTTAATATATGTTCCAGCCCCACTGTGTGCTTGGTTGTTGATCTGGTGTGTCCCTTTGATGGACTGGCGATCTTTCCAAGGTCAGCTTGTTGCCCAATGACTGCTGGACAGCAGTTATAGACATAACGCAACAACTTCTGCAATAAAAAACAAAAATAAGTCTGACATTCAGACCATCTGAAAACCTTTATTTTGATTTATCTTTTATTAGCTAAAAGCCACAAGCGTCAACATGAACGGAAAGAGGCTTAGTTTCACTTTTTCAACTGGATTTCTAAAAGAAATTAAAATTTTGATAGTCATTAAGATGCATCTATATCACCAAATTAGTTTTGCATATTTGCTTTATACATGTGTATATATATATATACACACAAACACATATCTAGTATGAAGCATTAAGGAATCAATGCAGAAAGACTCAAGTCTATTTTCACAGAGCTGGTGCTGTGATTGATGGCTGAGTCATTGTGAACCATCGCCGGAGATGTGTGGCCTTTCTCATTACTCTCAAGATCTTGGGTCACAGGATGAAGAAGAGGAGGGAGAGTGTGTGCCGCAGCACTTTCTCCGATCCATATGCTTACAGTAAGCATGGCTCTTTACTTACAGACATGACTTGGGTGGACAGAAAGTGGTCTGGACGTCACTGCGGCATCACTTTGACTGGCATTTGCAAACCCGACTGAGTTTATAAAATGTGCTGAAGATGTGACACTGGCACGCTTCTCATTTTATAAATGAGCTCTTATGCAAGCTCATAAGCTGCCCCAGGCCCTGGTGATGCCCAGTAATATGCTCACGATGCACAAAACGGTCTGTGAAAGAGTATTGGCTGGAGATACTGCAGTTGCCAAAAAGATGTTCACTGCCATGTTAAAACATAGACTCACTGAAGTGCATTTTGAATTTCCTTTTTCACACAGTTGATCAAAATAAGGGTCCTTCTAGCAAGTACCAGCGCTGCGATTAAATTAAAGAAGCCAATATTTACTTTTTGACCTCCAAGTACATGCTTTCCATATTAGATGATTGCCAGGGCCTGTTTGTGTGTTGTAATTTCCCTTTACAAAGAACTGAGTGAGAGATTTAAAGCATTTTATGAATGACATAGATGGAGCACTAGTGTGAGCTTGCTGTTGCAAGCTGTTTCACCGGACAATCCTTGTGAGGGGCGATGTCCTTGGTGCTGATGGTGAAAGGTAATGTGTTACTCGGGGCCCTTCTGCAGCGCTCGCCCAAATATCCTGTAAACTAACTTAATCCTTCATATACCACAGCATCAAGAAAACTGCAGCACTCTCCACAGCAACTGAGCCCTTTGTGAATGATCAGTAAGAAATATAAAAATTATATCATTTATTAATCTAAGATTTAAATTAAGTAAATTTATCTAGTCTGGATTTTTTTAAATTGTTGGTGCAATAGTTATTGGGAAAGATGATTAAAGGAAAAGTTACTACCAATCTCTATTGTTGGAGAATTGATTTGAAGGTTTAAAACAAGCGGTAAGTCGGAGAAACAGCGCTGCATGACGACCTGGATTTTATTTTGCCATCAAACACAAATTACTCAGTTTGAGATTGACATAAAATGATGACTGACGTGAATTTATTTAACCAAAATTCCAAGAGTCAAGGTTGGGGTCATGCTAATTGTGCATGCTGTCCACAATTCATTTATTTTCCCATGCCTTCTTTTTTCATACAATAATGAACAGTACTGCACTAGAAATGTCATATATTGTCATACATTTTTAAAAAATTGTTTTAAAAACTGATTTTTATGTCTTCTTTTACATTTTAAGCCTAACAACTTTCTGCAAAAACAAACAGGAATTCCACATTTTTATACGTTTCTGCATGTTTTTGTGATTTGTGCCGAATTGTGTTCTTTAAACTGTATATATATATATATATATATATTTTTTTTTTTTTTTTACTGGAAAATTCCAGAGAAGGGCTTGTGACCAGTTTGACACAGAGAGAGAAAGGGAGAGAAGCACCGAGGATGTCCTGATAAGGATGAGACTTCATTTGTGAGGTGTCTGGCTAAGGAAATGATATTGGAAAACCAACGTCTTTTTTTCTCATCTCGCCACAAGTAATTACCAGCAGCAGTAAATATGTGTCCAGGTATTGCATGTGTACGTGTGGGCAGTGTGACGGTAATCTGCATGCGTGAGGCCAGAGAAACACCTGCATCCCATGTGAGCAGCAGTGTGTAAGTAGCTGAGATGTGATGATAGAAAATGCCACATTTCATATCTCACACATTCATGTGAAATCAATAGCCAGGTCCTTGGCAGAATCCCAAATGAAAGGTAAATCGATGACATCTCCAGCTATGGGTATTGGAACAACTGGACAGCCTCAGCACATTTTATTAAGTCAAGATAGCATTGATTTAAGACAGAGCCGTGTTTTGTCACTATTTGTCACTTTGGAGTCTTGAGCTCTCTGAGTGCTGTTGTAACTAGGATACCGGGTCTCAGAAGGCGTGGTTATAAAGAACCATGCATATGCAGATGTTTTTTAGAGAACTTTATATATTTTACACAAATGTATTTTAATCCTCGAGTTCCAAGTATGAAATCAAATGATGTTGGAATTCTGATCCAGAAAGAAGCAGTTTTTGATATGAGCAAATTTATTAAGATGATTTCATTTTCCACTTGTAATGGATAATTACCCATTACATGAATAATTTACAATGTTTTGTAACTTTATATATTATTTATCTATATTTTATAAACATCACGTCATCTGTTTTCATTACTCACCTAATGGGCTGCACTGCTTATAATAGTGAGGGTTTATCCTGGGGCCTTAAATAAGTCATGCAGTGTTTCTATGGTCAAAAAAATCTGTCAAAATATCTTCAGAGTAAGCGGTGTGGGAGCTGTCGCTTAGAGTCAGTTTTTAAAGGATCTGCTGCCTTAACCAAATGGATTTCGAGTTGGTGATATCAGGGTCATCTAGCAGGCACAGCAGACGGTCAGTCAGCATAAACATTAAAGAAATAGATTTTGTCGCATATCTTGTGAAGCCATTTTTAAGATGGAAATTTAAAGAAAAGTGGACAAGGATTTTTTTTCTGTTTAATATAACTTGGTTAAACAGTAGATGCTGCAATCCTTTGTTTGCACGGTTTGTCCTGAAAGTTCTGATAACCAGTCAATCAAATTAGTATTCACTCATGTTTGTCATTTAATATTACTCAATTCAAACTGGTCATGTGAAACACAGAATCATTAAGTTATCAAAATAAATTACTGCCACACATCAACATGCTCAGTTGAACTGCATAAAACTGAGTACTTCAGAGAAGTATTAGAAGGTAAAATCTTAACTCCAGCTTTAACAAACATTAGAAACATTAACATTCACAAGCCATTTTACATAATCTATCTGATAAACTCTGAAGGTAATCCTGAGTGATGGAAAAAATGACAATAGATTTACTAATTCATATATTAACTACAGTACATACTCACCACTTTTTTTGACAGATGTTTCTTGGTTAATACAGTTTATGCTGAATGATGCTTCAGTTAGAGATGAGGTTTATTGTAGTGGCAAACCCAACATAGCTTATAGGGAATCAACCTTAAAAATGTGTCACTGCAACATTTTAACAAACACATGTAGCTAAGTCCTCAGTCCCCTCCGGATGAGTGATTTAGAAAAATATGTGCAGCAATAAAGGTGAAACAATTTTGTCTCCAATCCAGATGGCATGATGAGATCTGGCTCTCAGTCAAGGTGGATGCCAGACGGACTAATAGATTCCATATATTGCCCCCATCCATCCCACCTTTATGGCCAATCAGCAAAGATAATCTTTTGAATTAAGAGAAAAAAAAATCTGGGGTGAACACTTTGATGAGATAAGTACCCTTTGTCAGTGTAGCCAATGGTATTTTAATTAAATATATGAACACATGGTCCTGTCCCAGATGCTCAAGTCTAAACAAAGATAGCATCATCTAATCAAAGAAAGGCCCGGAGTGTTTTCAAGGGCAGAATTATTTTCTATTAGGACCCTTCTCCTTGGGGATTGAGCCAATTTTCTTTATTATGATAGAATCAGCATATTGTAGATTGGTTATGGTGATTGGATGTGTCACGGCAGAGTTGGTGGCTGCTCCCAGATACTCGACCAGCATCATATAATACTTTCTTTCTGTCCTTTCATTCTGTCTTTCTATGCACGCTGAAGCAGCAGCTACTTCCTCTGATTCTTTTTTTTTTACAGGAGAAATGTTCTTCATGCTACCTACCAAAACAAGAAAAAATTAGCAAAATCTCAATGACCCTTTAATCTCTTGACCCCTGTTTGACTATAATCAGTGTACCTTTAATACATGCTACTGAAAATCAAGATAAGGCTGTTAAGTCAAAACTTGCACAGCATTTCACTTTGTTTTAGCACTTTTCTTTTTGTAAAATTGCCACTTCCTTTACAAATACAAATTTCAAGAGTTCTGTCTTTATCCCAAATTTAAAGCATAAAGACAGAATAAGAATTACAGTCAGGTTTTCAGCATGAAATCTGGACCAAACAATAGCTGGATGATGTAGGATTTGGCCCGACTTTAGAAGTGGCTTCTGCAAGTACAGTGCTTTGTGCAGAGAAATATATTGTGAAGAAAAACTATTCACAAAAATAAAAAATCGGGAGAAAATTTGAAAAACTTACATTTAATTCAAATTAAGCTAAATTGTTATGAATTTACGAAGACCGTGCAAAGCCTCCATTTATAGAGGTCTGTCACTCTTATAATTCAACTACAGTGATTCTCTACTCCAGTCTTTATACTGGCATTTCCTACTGAGAGATAAACCACAAATAAAGCTGCTGTAAGTATGAAAATTTGAGCACACCTTGCCCCAACTTGCTCTAATTTTTTAGTTTTTTGCCATGTCGGGTTGCTTCACCACCATTAGCACAGCTGCAATACAATCAACACAATCTTGAGCTCGAACAACAAGATGTTCTGTGTGGGGAAGGATGTGAGCAGCACGTACATGTGCATAATTGATATTGCTAAGACTTTCCACCTGGCTCTGATTGGTTGTTTCTGGCCAAGCGGTGTATTTCTCCAGATGGCAGAAGGACCACTGGGAGGAGCCAGAAGAGCTTAATTTTTTTTTTTTTTCAAAGATTATTTGTCTTATATTCTACTGTCAGGACATAGTGACAGGTTTAACAACTATGTAAAAAATATATTTTTTATGAAAGATACCAACTGCAGCTTTAATTGCAGTGAACATTAGAAATATTAACGTTCACCTACTTAGAAACAATCGAAACAAATGCAATATTTAGAAGTACCTGGTTTTATTAATACATTTGTGATGTAATCAAATTGTTCGATTGGATATGCATACATGTTATTTTTAATAGGGTTGCAAACACAAACACCTAAGCAAAGCATAACAAATGGGATATACCAGGATCAGCTTATCTGCACAAGCTTTTGGAGGCTTTTTGTCAAGTTCTGGCTTGACATTTTAACTTGGAAAAATACTTGAAAATAAGATGGAAACCAACAACATACAAGACCAGTTAATGCTTCATCCTAACACCATTAAGAACCCATCAGAATCATTACATTCACAGCACATAACAAACAAAGCAACATCATTCTGCAAGCCAGCCAGATGTAACAAAATGAAAGCAACTGTGTAATCATTGTTTGTTTGGATTTAGTGCGAGGTGGGTTACCCCACGATGGATGGACAGATCAACAGAATGACACATGATTTGACTTTAAATAGGAAAGAGAACAAATTCTTGAAACACAAACTCTTTCTCAAACTCTAGTTTTGTTTTCCACAGCAGACTAGAAGAATGCCTAGGTCAATTTCATAATTCTCTGAGGATGTGTAGTAATGCTGGTTTCAACAAGCATGGAAACATTTTACAGCATAAAGCTAAATATGAGCTGTAAGGTAAAGTACTAGTCATATATTCCGATGGACACTGCTGTGATCCTTCACGGTAATGAGGTCTCCTAAAGGGATGCTCGAACTAATCTGTACACATCTGTTTTCATCACTGCAGCTCCATAGAACTGAATACTGATGCCAGCTTCGGTAGAGGGTGAAGACCCATAAGGATGCACAGTTTGATATAAATGATTGAGTTGTGAAATGTAATGCTTTCTAATTGGGGCGCTAATCAGCATGGCTAAGTTTGGGTTTTTAGGATGATGCTAAGTGATGCATTTTTTGTCCTTAGCTAAATGTTTTTTTCACCATTATGGCAAGATTAAGTTTAATTGAAATGACCTTTTTATTTACTAATGTCATATCAGGTTGGCTTGTCTATGCTGCTCAATGGGTAAGTGTTGTAACTTAAATCTGTGAGAACACTTTGAAAGGTGGTTTGTTTAAGTCAAAGGATTTGTGCAGCAACTAAATAGTTTAATGTGAACAAGGCATTCCAACAACTAATAGCCCAGCTTTACTTAACTCAGCTTTAATTAGTCTAACATTAATTAGTTTTTTGCATGTCAGGTTGCTTCATCGCTATTAGCACAGCTGCAATACAATCAACACAATCTTTGTTAAGTGAAACTGAAACCTTGTTCACATAATAATGCTGTATGGAAAATGTGTATTTTTGGATGCTATTTGGGGAAAGTCTCCATATTAAAAAAGGCACTGTTTAGATGAGACTGCCAAGATAACTTGAATACACTGTCATTGACACTATATGGTGCTCTTATTTTAGTTTTTCATCAGTCCTCCTGTGGAGTAGTTCACACAAAACTTCCAGTTTGAGACCTGGTTTCAAAAAGTCTGAGGTGTTCATGACTGGTGACATGCAAACGAGCAGCTGGTTCACAACAAAAATCTTATGGTTTCACTGAAAACCAGTTTTGTCTCAATGGGTCATGTGACAAACCTGAGTCCAGGTTTGTACATCCACAATTCTAATCTCTAAACTGAACCTTCAGAATAGATTGCATTTGTTCTTTTTCGATACATATGCATTTTTAGAAGGGCATAGTGATAAAGTCCAGCAAGAACAATGTATACTGTGATGTGAAATGTGACTATTGGACAATCTGAACATGACTCAAGTCATTTGTAGCCTCTAACAGGTTTTCCTTCTGGATCTGGCAACAATTGGCTCCATTCATCTTCCCACTGACTCTGTCCAGCTTCCCTATCCTGGGTACCAAAAACAAAAGGACGACGGCTTGATAGCAAGTTACAAGACAAATGGCAGCAAACAAACGCTTTTTTTTTTAAATCTGAGGGACTTTGCTTTGTATCAAAATGTCAATGGACTGGGAGTTAATACTTCACAGTGAGTGACTGAAGGAGAACTTGTTTGCCTTTAATGTAGCAAGAAAACTGTTTGTCTGGCTAGATTGACTTTAGGCAATTACTTTAAGGGCATCCCTCAATCAATAAAATGCCATGGGCGTGCGTGTGCGTGCCTGTGTGTATGATACATAATAATGTGCTTGCCAGTGAGGTTTTCTTTTTTGCTTTTTTTGTTGAAATCTCCATGTCTTTTATTAAACACTGCTGTGATAAAAGTATTTTCTTCTTTACTTTTAGAGGTTTCAGATCAATACATTTTAATTAACACTGAGTAAAATGCAGTTTTTAGATAATTGTTTTCTTAAAAACAAGTACCTAAAACTACATCCAAATCAACCCAGCCCTATGTAATGAAGTAATTTCCCACCATGTTAATTGTTCAATTAACTGTGATTAACTATGGAATGTTAAGTTCAATTTCCCTCGGCTCATCAAGACTTGATTGTAAAGAAATCACTTAATCAGAACCTGTCTGGCAACATAAAGTCATCCAAAACATTTAAAATGCAACACATCACGCCCCAGTTTGAAGGCATTAAGGAACATATTAGAAACAGGATGTCAATCAGAGCCAAGGCTAAGGATTTGAAACCTCATCAAGCCACGGTGAGGTCCATCATCCACAAATGTATGAAGGAGAGGTTAACATTTCCAGGAGTTGTGGGCTAGTCAAAGCAACGCAGTTCCTCCAGGAGCTCACAAAGGAATCCAGAACAACATTTGAAGCACTTGCCTCAATTAATATGCAAAAATGATTTCCATGGGTGGGAGAGAATGCTAAACGCATCGATAATTAAATATTACACAAGGGTTCATCTTACAGTTGCAAGTACAGACGTTGGTGATCTGTAGTTTCAGTATTCTGAGGACTAAAGAGATATTTTTGGAAGATGTATGTTTTGTGGTATCACAAAACACAGCATTTTATAAAAAGGACACCCTAAAGTCAACTATGGTGGTAGTAGGGTCATGGTTTAGTGTTGCCCTGCAATTTCAGGACCTAGATAACTTCCTGTAATTCATAGACTCACAACTTGCTCACTCCAGTAGAAAACACTAAAGGAGAATATCCAACAATTAGTTTGTGACCTTAAGCTCAAGTTTGTTGGGTTATATAGCAAGATAATGATTCAAAGACTACCACCAACCACTGAATAGATCAAAGAAAACAAAATAGCTTTGCTGTGGCCCGACGTTGAATGTGATGGAGATGTTGCTAAGCAGACGTTTTAAGCTCAATAACCCTCCGATGTGGTTGAATCTAAACAAATTTGCAAAACAGGTTGGCCAACATACTTCCATCATGATTTAAAAGACTCATTGCCAGTTATTACAAGTGTTTGATGCTGTTCTTACTGCCTTTGGTTAGAGGTGTAAGTAGCTTTTCATTGTTTTCAAATGATTTTATTACATTTGAAATAGTTGCTTTTTTGTGTCTGTCCATTTATTTTTACATTACTAGATATTACCACTTGCAACATTTTAACCTTGTTAATTTTCATCAGCTGTAAGCTTCAGATTTTCAAACTAGAAAACAAAAAACATCCAACAGCCCTGTTACGAGGATACAGATAAAAGTGACCTCTGCGAATCAGCATTTATCTGTTCTGTTCTGTACAGTGGCACGAAGGTAAAACGAGAAATCACATTTGAGATGAAAATCAGCTCTGTGGCCTTTTCTACTGCATGCCGAGATGATCCTGCAAGACATAAATTATAGATACACCACAGATAGGATGCTTCACAATAAACCTTAACATAAAATTTTGAACTGTAGAAAGGGAGAAAATGACACTTTGTGATGTGACTGAGTGTTACTCTTAGGGGTATACTTGTGCAAATGTCAAACTGAGTGACATTCCTGCCGAATTTAAAGAAGGTTCATTTTCCTATACAGCAGAGGTGTGACTAAAGCATACATTTATTCATGCTAAATGCAACTTTTTTTAATAGCTACCAGAATTTGCATGAGTAGATGAGTCACAAATACAAAGACTGTGATTGATGGCGGAATACACTGTTAAAGACATTTATTGGGAATGAACAGGGCAGCAGAGAAGACGCACATTTGTTTATTCATGAGAGCATTAGTTCTAAATGCAACATTCAGAGTTTGCTCTATTTTCATGCCCCCAACAGAGAAAGAAGCAGTGTCAAAATACAAGCCCATCAGAAAAACAAAGCTTATTTAACAAATCTATTGCTGCAGTGGTTTAAATAAATCTGCACATAGGAAAATATTGGACTTCTGGATCCTCTATAAAAGATTTTAAGTCACATTATAGATTCTCAATCCAAATTAGGACTTGATTTTGACTCAGCCATTTTAATAACTGAATATAGATTCCAATACTATTGTACTGCTAGCATCATGGTTTACAATGGCAATAGTATGTTAATAAAGGTGAAGTTAATATGTTGGCCAAAAAGTTTTTTTCCCCAAAAAGTTAATGGAAGACCAGAGCTCTTCCATTAGTTAGACAAACAGTTTTCATGTCAACAGATTTTCCTACCTGAGTTGTGAATATCTGCAGCTCCTCCAGAGTTACCACAGAGCTCTTGACCATTGATATTGATATACCTAAAACAATATCAACATTCTCCAGTTCATCACCTGTGAACTGACTTTTATGCTGCTTTGTCTTCATGATGCTGTTTGTTCACTAATGTTCTCTAGTAAACCTCTGGTCCAATCAATGAATAGCTGAATTTATGCTGAGATTTTGAATCACTAGACAAGTTGTGCTCTATTACATAGTTAATTTTCAAAAGTGATCGGATGCACTCAGTTCTATTTCTGGGCATAAGACAAATGCATCCCACACTTTTCAGACAACTTGTTTTTGTTTTTTTAAATCCTAATTAAATAAATGTTTGTGTTGCAATGTCACACGAGTTATTTGTTTGTGTGACAAAAAAAGTTGAAGGGGTATGGGGAGTTGCAAAACATTGTTCAATAGAGTCATTCTTAGAAAAAAAAAACAGCTTAATCTTCTTTTTTTTAATCTTCTTCCCTTTTAAAACCAGGTAAGCAGCTGATTCCGTTCCCACTTGATCCCTTCAAACGTTCCTCTTCCTGCATTTCTCTAGCATTTGTTTGACTGCAGTGACCTTAGATTTTAACCTGACATATGACTTCCAGCCCCTTTCTTCCAGCTAACTGAAAGCAATGGCACTAAAGCTTAGCAAGACCTATCTTAGTTCAGAGCCTAACCTATACGTCTCTCTATGGACAGCTGAGAAATGTCTTCCTCAGGAGAGTCGACCTATGAAAACTCTCCAATCCAGCCTTGTGGCATAAAAGACCGACTGCTTGAAAAGTACACTTCTTTATGCAGTTCTAGATATTTGCACATTGTGATAATTCTTTGAAATGAGGTAAAAGTATTTAATATGACCAAGAGTCTTCAGAAAAAAACCAAACTGAAATTAAATAAGAACAGGGGATTTAAATCAAATACCAAACAGTTGGCTGGTTTGGCTATGAATAACTGTTATTCATTGCAATTATTAACAAAGTAAGTAATTGTAATCATAAAGAGTCAGGGGACCAGCAGATTAACAAAACATATTAGCCATTCTCAGCTTCCAGCAGTTATTTTATGAATTCCTGGCAGGTGAGATGTGGGACAGTGGAACAATAGATGAACTAGGCAATTTATGCAGTGGCGTTCTAAAACAGCAAGCGCTACACACTTAAAGAAAAAATACAAACAAATTCTCTCCCAAATACAAGAATTTATTTACAAAATACTTTAACTTCCAGTTTAAAAAACCTTAAGAAAAAAAGGAAATTCTTTACCTAGGCTTCAACTAGTAAAGGGAACCTATAGAAAGAAAAATAAACAATGACCAATAACCAACAGATGTAGTTTAGTGAGAACAGGCTAGGTACTTTTAAGAACCCAGGTTTAATTTGATGGCTGGGCCCAACACAGGTCTTGTCCTCTATCCTTTGCTGAAGAAAATTGGGTTGATCATTAGAAAACAAAGCTCTAATGCACCTACAATAGGAGCAATTCAGGCTTCATTCATCCCTTTATGAAAGCAATAACCAGAATTTTTTTTCCAAGTTCTCATGTGAAGACAAAGATCCCAAAGGACAAATGATGCCTGCATTAAATTAAGAGAGCCTTCCAGTGCCATCACATCACCCAGAGCATCTGTGTCTGTGTTTCCATAATTATTCATGTCCTGCTGTAAATCTATGCCACAGCTTATTTAGTATTCCGGCACATATTCTGTCAATTAAGCTCAGTTCCCAAGATGTCACCTCGCTGGTAAGTGGATTGATTAAATTGTACATATAAATTTGTTTTTGTATTTTATGGCATGGCAATAAAATTAAAGCCACATTCTGGCCTTTGGAATCTCTTCGTAGAGATGTCTACTTTTTTGTTTTGTTTTGCTTTATTGGCTTTTGTGTGGAATTACATGTTTTCACTAGACGCTGCAGTTAAAGTCTTAATATTTCCATTTTAATAACTGGAAATCTGCCATGACATGGTTGACAGGCTCGGCAACAAGAGTGTTAAAATCAGAGGCCAAAGGAAAGTCTGCAGGAATTGCAGAGATTTGCACCTCAAATTTATATGTGCAAGATTTGTTAACTGGATTGATGTGTGTTCAGATTAAGTAATTAGAACGCATTGTTTACATAAGAGCAAAATTAAATAATCCGTTCATGACTGCATGAACCAGGCTTTACTCAAAGGAGATGCATGTAGAGGTGAACAATATTTCCCCCCCAAAAACACAGAAGAAGTTGACTCCATAGGTGCTGAACATCAAAAAATATATGCAGCGGTGTGTTTGCTCTGTGGTTTTTGAGCGCACACCAGTTCAGGTTTTCATACTGATGCGAGACGTTACTGCACTACTTAATTAAGCTACAAGCTAAGCGATACTTGCTGTTGACCATCCTTCTTCATAGGAAATAAACATCCTTCAAAGTTTTGACAATAACAGACCACTTTTAGACATTGTTTCCTCGACATCTAGCCACTGAAGAGAGTCATTGTTGACATAGCGCACGCATCAATCTTTGTTTGCTTCAATCTGAGGGCATTTCAGGGCAATGCAGGGACACACAACCATGTATGCATACTTAAGGATAATTCAGAGATCAGTTAAGCTAACAGTCATGTTTTTGGTGAGGAAGCAGGAGTACCCAGAGAGAAGCCACACATTCACAGGGAAAACAAGCAAACTCAATACCCAGGTCGAGATTCGAACCCAGCACCTTCTTGCTGTAAGGTAATAGCAGTACCCACTGCACCACTCTGCAGCCCCTGCTTATGTCATAAGATATAAAAATGTAATCTACCAAACAAGTGCTGTATTGTGTGCCTGTTTTGAAATAAAAATTGTTTCCTGAAAAGAGAGACGCATTTCTCCTCTTGGTTTTATCTAAAATCAAATAGCATTCTGTGCTGCTCATAGTCCAGTGAACTAATTGATCATATCTAAATGTTCACTCCAGTCAAGCTAAAATAACTGACAGATCATTTCTACACTAATCAAAGTATGACTGCTTAATGGTTTTATTATGACTAACCAGGATGAAAATAATTGAGCCTCTGAGCAAGTTGTTTTAAAGGTATGTTTTTTTTTCTTTTTTGTGTGAAAGTTTCTGTTCAAGGTGTCTATTATCTAGTAATACATGAATAATTCATTCCTTTGGTACTCTAAGTAATTTGTTTCTCAGTTCAGGGTCGCTCGGCACCGAGGAGTTACAAGGCAAGCATCCAGCTATAATAAGTACAACTTCATTGAATTCTAATTCATCATTCCTCTACCAAATGCAACCATTAGAGAAAACGGATTGCTTTTTAATTGTCTGTCTGCTGCGATACTTCAGCACTTTTTATTGACGATGGTGTCTAAAGCCTTGTTCAATTATGTTTCTGGCTTTATTTTGATTTGAAGTCCACATTAAACTCCTCACCTATTGGCACTTTGCTCTTTCTCCTCCACACCTTCAATTTTTTTCTGTTTTTTTGCTGAGGGATTAATTAAAGGTGAAGCGCTTATGGATCTAAATATTGACCTGGAGGGAATTCTTCTATTTGACTGGTTTAAATGATATTAGGTAAGTCAGGTATGCATTGTAATGGTTATTTTTTTCTTTTTATTTAAAGTCTGTTGGATGGTCAAACAGTGCTTTGGAAAAATATTCCTACTTTTTGAAGTTTTTAATGTTTTTGCCATGTCGATACCATATATTTTTGCAAAAATTAGAAAAGTGTGGCATCATGCAACTTTGTACAACCACTCTGCTTTCAAACTTTGTAGAACCAACATTTGCAATTACAGTTTCAAGGGTATGTGATTGCCAGCTTTGGACACTCAATTTTTTATGTTCTTTTTTTTTGCAAAATAGCTCAAGCTTAATCTAGAAAATGTTGTTTATAAACCACTTTGGAAAATATGTTATGCTTTGGTAGTCTGTAGATGTTGCTCTGCATGTCCATTGATCTCCAAACAACTAATAACTCGTGTATATGCGACATCATGTCTCCAAGGCGTGTGCTGGAAACCACGAATGCAATCATCAGCCAGCGTGATCTTAATTATTAAAGCTCTGCATTCTTTATTAGCCTAATAGTTCTGGTTCAGACCCTCATGCAGCAGCGACGCAGGAAGCCAATAAACAGTTCATCAAACTGGCCAGTGCGGAAAAGGAAACTGCGTTTAGCTGCATGATTAATGGGGTCAATATGCTACTGACGTGGGTACACTGAAACATGTCATTTTAATCATAGCAGTTCTTGTTCTGAAGCAAATTATTTCATTGCCATTTCCAAGCGTCTTGCTGCATTGCGAAAAGAAAAAGCTCCAGCACCGCCTGCTCAGGGCGTAGAAGTTGTCGAGTGCTGAGCTCAAAAAGGAGAAAGTCTGTCATTTCACATGGCTTTTCCCCTTGAGAGCAGAGCCGTAATGCCAGGGTGTGTACAACGCTTTAGAGTGGAAACAGCGTGCCATCAGTGTCAGAGCTTGTGAACTTTTCATTTTTTATGTGCTGTCATGTTTTGTCAAGTGAGCCTATTGATGTAGCTCTTGTAATGTCTTTTGTGTGTGTTGACACAAGTTTCTGCACGCAGTGCTGATTAGACAAGTCCAATATAACCGCATTGGAAAAATGTTTTTCTTCACAGGCTGCCTGGCAGAAATGGCAGCTCATCCGAGTGCTGGTGTATTTGTCACAAGTAATTAATTTCTCCTTCCATAAAAAAACGCCCACTGGGATGATGGAAAAGGTGGGTTCATTAACCCGCCTCATCCGAGCTTCCTGTGGCACTTGACAATGTATTGGTTGCTGGTCTCTCCAACCGTCCGTGACAAGAAAATGTGCAGGAATGGAAAGTCTTTTATTCTAAAATAGCTGTTTTGCTTTGGGAGTAAAATGGATTTGTGTGGCAGCTCAGTCCAAAATTTTCAGATGCTTTCACAACCCTTTCACACTCAATTTCTTCTTTTATCCAAGACACATCCAAAGATGTCTTCTCTATTTTTATGTTGTTTTTTTTGTCCGTTCTCCACAACTTTGTGGTATTCTCTTTGTGTTTCATTATCTTCCTTTAGTTCCTCTCATTCATTGCTAGTTGTTGTTCTCTTCCATTTCAAAGTGTCAGCAATATCTGTTGCTGTCAAAAGGCTTTGCTATAATGAATAGCAATGGCAAAGTGGCAGAAAGAAAGAACAGGGACAAAAGGATTTTTGCCTGTGATTAATAATTTCATGTACAGTCCACCAATAGAGCTTCATGCCGATTCATCTGCATTAACTACCTCCTCACCAATGACTGAGCTAAACAAAGTGCAGCCTATATAAAATATTTAACTGTTATTTTTTAACTATGTTGTTAAAAAAACCTTTTCAAATGTATATTTGCTTTACATGGCCCCAGACTGACACCAAACCACCAAAAATTTTAAAATGTCCTGTATTCCCCTTACATTTGCATTAATCCTCCAGCTAATCAGGTCTCTTGTTTCCTGCATAGAAATACCTTTCTAATTTTATGGCAGCTGGAAGTTGTCCATAGTTACAAAATATGCCAAGACCCACTTCACAGTTACTTAAAAACATTCTCATTAAGGACATGATTCATCAAAAATACGAGTGCCTGCTGTGAATGTTAATTTCACTTTTGCACGATTTCTGCAAATCCAGCTGGTAAATTCACTGCTAGGCTTATTTTTTAGCAAAAGCAAATACTACAAGTGCAACATACATAAAATAAATACAGTTGGTAAGTTATTGACATAATTTCCTTTATTCAAGAGTTTATTTTCCTTTCCAAGAAAGTAGAAAGAAACTTGTATTGAACCTTGACCCCCAAAACCACAGGTTCCTTAAAGTCCAGTTTTTTTCTTCGAATTTTTCCCCACAGCAAGAAAGAAAACCAAGATACTTGGGCTTCCAATTGTAAAGTCATGAGTGAATTAATTTCTCCCTCTTCATAAACAGCCGTAGTGTCAGTCTATCAGAGAGATCACAAGAACGTGTAGTGAAGCTTATGGTTGGATCATTAAAAAATTAGAACATTTTAAAGGGTTAATAGTGGCATTTTAAACTAAGCATGTCCCATTCATGGGGGTTTTGGGTTTCTTCTGTGTTGGTATTCTGATTATTTCCTTGTTGTTTATTTACATACTTTTGGTCTTTCAGTACCTGTCCATTCTTTTGTGATATTTTCTTTGGTCATGTTCGTTGAAGTTTTACAATTTTGATTTTATATTATTGTTTTTCTTGTCTTTTTCTTCAGAACTATTTTTCATTTCATTGCCAGTATGCTCCCCTTCACAGCTGTTCCCCATCACTTGATATTCTGAATCAGCTGTTCCCCATTTGCCTCTGATTACTTCTCTTGGTTGCTTTGTCATTCCCACCTTTGTCTCAGTGTGTATTTTTCATTACTGGATCTTTCTGTTACGCTGACTATTCAGTTCCTTGTCTTGCCTGTAAGTCATTTATTTTATTACATTTCTCCATTTCATTCACAATTTTGTTCAGCATTTGAGTCATTTCAAACAGACTAAACACTACTATACAGGGTAAAGAAAAGTAATAAGTCTGAAGAAGTAAAAGAAAAACAATATATATTATTATATTATTGTAATTATTTCAGTTTATTGGTCTGTCTTGATGCAAAATAGAAGATAAAGTCAATTCTCTTGAACAATTAATACAAATGAAATACTCACTGCACACATGATTTGTCAGTATTTGAAAATCATGTTGTTTCTACAAAGCACTGGGTTGCACTTTTGACAGCATTAAATTCCAATAACCTTCACAAAGCCCATTTATTGTGAGGCTTTTAGCTTTCCGTATTCCCAGCAGTTGCTCTTTAGTTGCCACAGATCTCTGGAAATTTGAAGGATTCTCATGCTTCTGATTAAAGAGGAGTAGGCAGGTCCTCATGCACCTGTGTAACAAAGCAGTCACTTGTTTTGTTAGTTTTGCAAAATATCATTATTTACTTTTTTCCTGTTTTGGTATTTACAGTGAATTCACCATGCTGGAACAAATGCATTTAACAAAATATTGTTTAAAAAAAAGATCTTTCCTAAGATGATTATAGGAGTGGCACCCAAATAGCATCGCGCCATATTACGATGATATTTATCGGTGACTGACGCGTAGCGTTTTAAGTCTAGGTGTGCTTGCTGTGGCTCAGACTCGGCTCCACGAACGGTTATACATCTTCACACTCATCGCTTACATCATTCAGAGTGATCCCCCCCTGAGGCTGTCGAGAGAGCATCAGACAGCTTCTGAGGACACCATGCATGGCACCATTATCAGAGCCCAGTAATGGATTCCCTCAATGGTCAGCCTGTCATGGTCAATGTTTGCACTGACATTTCATGTAAAGTTCTTCTCCCTCGGTGAAATATTGTATTGCTGCCAGACGGTGATCATTTCGCCAAACTGGTTGTCATTGTGTTTGTCCTATAATTTCACTCCTTGTCCTTTCAGCCTGTCAGGTCTTAAGATTGCACTTATTTTTCTTCCATCACTTAGATGCACACAGATGCACATGAAAAATACATTTATGGATTCCAGTTTAGCTGCTCTTTACTGATGCAACATATTGGTAGTAATTTAATATGTCTTTAGGACATGGATCTCCTCACCATTCATTATTTTTTAAATTAGTCTGGATGCAATAAAACAATCCTTCCATTTTGACCTTAGTCCCAACACCACCAAACATTTAAAGCACAGATAAAGCGTAATTGTTGTTGGACTTTTCCCATCGACACCATGATCCTCAAAAAGCCATCGTGTTGCTCATGCTTCAGAAAATCTCACACAACCAAAACAGTCTTGACATTAGTTCATGGTACAGACAACAGACAGTGACATATCCAATATAAGAAGAGTGGCAGGGCTAAATATTATTTTTTTCTCAAACCATAGGCAGAACAGTGAAAACAAAATGTGGTTGAAGGGTGGATCCGAATTTGAAAACAGCATTGTAGCGAGGCAAACGCCTGATATGACGCCGCTTACAAATACATTACCTTTAAATTGTGTAAGCATGTCACTTAAATAAATGTATAGTTCCCACATAATCCACTGTTACATGCCTGTCAGGCTGTTTGTTTTTCTTTCCCCTCCCCCTTCTTTTGTTTCTCTTCCCAGGAATTAGGGAAGCTGGAGCCAATCTCTCCTAATTAGATCCTCTCCACCATGGGCCAATCAGGATCCAAGGAGGCCTTCTATAAGCAGCTCACCAGAGGAACAGAGGGCTGCTCCACCTGGCCGGCTAGCTGATGCATGTCGTGTATTTTGGGCTCAGTGTGAAGGTTTGTGGTGGGAGTTAGAGGATGAGGTAAGCTTGGGGTACCCTGTACATCTTCATCACATAGGTGCTTTTCTGTTATATACACTAGGTAAGTAGGTGGGTGCCCCCCCATGTAAAGTTTTGGTGAAACTTTTGTTAAATCAGGTAGGAAGGGTTTTCTTTTCTATTTTGTTTGGCGTAGCATAGATGATAGTTAGGCCCTGTTTTGTTTTATTAATTTCTTTGATTTGGCACTACCTAACTGTCCCTTTCTCCCCCCACAGTTGTACAAGCCTTCTGGGATTTTGATTATCAATAAATCCCTCCTTTTTTCCATATACACTTGGACTCGTTTTAATTTTTGTGGTTGTAGTGTTACTCCCCTTCTCATCAAAAGGTGGGGGCCGTAACATCCACAAATGGATAGCAGGATGTTGAAAGTTGCAAGAGTGATTAGAAATATTAAATAATTAGTTTTTTGAGATATACTAACCGTATTTACTCACTTGAGCCACATGTTGTAAACGTCTTACTATCGATTCAACAAGGTGCCACAAATATTTTCTAGAGGTCCTGATCCGCTTGGATGTAATGGCATCACACATTTGCTGCATGTCTAGATTTTGTCTTCTGTACATTCATTATGAGAATCTGCTGCTGTGTCTCATCCTAAAGGTGCTGCATTGGATTGAGATCTGGTGACCATGGAGGTCAGTGCAGGACAGTGAACTTATTGTCTTGTTTAAGAAACCAGACTGAGATGATTTGAGGTTTGTGACATGCTCCATTAGCCTTTTCCCTGCTAATATAAAACAGACCAGATCCATGCTTCATTGTTGTTTGCACCAAATTCTGACCTCAGCACCTGAATTTTGCACCTGAAATGAAGACTCATCAGGCCAGACAATGTTTTCCCTGTTTGCAGCTGACAGTATATAGTATGTATGTGAGGTCTTCTGCCTCTGCAGCCAGTTTTCTTTCAAGGTGTGATGTTTTAGGCTCTCTGTGTCATGTTTTGGGGGTAGACGGGACAAGACAGAGACTCCACAGAAAACTAATATAAGCGTATAGAAAAACCGAATCCTGACAGTCTGAGATTGTAATCCTATGTTTGGTTGTAGCGGGTATTTATTTGCACCTCTGTTGTCTCTTTTTAAATAAATTAATATAAGTAATCTAAAATTTTACAAGACATTACCACAAGCTAATGGAAACATGGTTAATTATAAACGTGACACAAAACAATACAGTTAATGAAGCAATGAGGGAAAAGTGATTATTTTTATGATTATGCATCTGCAAAATTCACCCAGTTGGCAAAATCACAAAGAAAAATCAAGAAATTTGTGATTACTGGTACGCTGCAATACATTGCTTTCAGAATGATTAAGTGGAGATAAAGTGGGACAAACTGGGTGAACTGACCCAGAGATCATTAAGTGAAAATAGATGAAGAAAATAATAATGGCTGCATTGAAAGTATCAGCAGGCATGCACAAAGCAGGCCACTGTGTCATCCTTGGTCATTCTCCACCTCCAGTGTTGTCTTTTTATTTAATGAAAAGGCTGTTTGAATGTGGCCAAGAACTGCAAAACTGCAGAAAATTTTTTGCTCTAAAATTTCGGCATTAGCGAGACAAGAGCTGCAGAGCAATGTCATAATTTGTATAACTCAATGCCACACTATCCAATCAGATGTAATCCCACAACGTATCCCTTAATTTGTGAACTGCATGGAAGAACTGATGAGTTCTAAATATATTAAATTCCTATGTATTTCTGTTGCATGTTTTTAAGCTATTCATCAGCATCTGTCATCTTAACTTGTAACACGGAGGCTTTTAGTCAGCTTATGCAGTCTAATTTAACTCTTAGCTTCCAGTCAACTTCCCGCTGGGCAGAGTGTCATGTTGGAGGAAATAACCTGAGTAGATCAATGAACCATTTTTTAAAATGTCAATCACACTTTGAACGGAGAGTATTTTGGATCAAGTGTAAATCCCAAGGTCAGACCTTTCATGAAATCTTCGTCACTCGAAGCCCTACTCTTTGAAAGACGAGAAATACTTGGACTAACAGACCTGTTCTAATAGATATGAGATGTGTCTGCCGTTTTGTTTTATGCCTTTGTGGTGGATTACGTTCCTTTTTCAGTAAAGTTTGCATAGTTAATATTCAAGTCCTTTATGATTTCTCGCATTCTGTCGCATGACAGAGAAAAACCTCAAGATATTCTTACGAGATTTTATGTAACAGATCAACAAAAAGACTTTTTTTGTAAATAATGAATTTTTTCTAAAATTTTAATCAAGAATTTGAAGTGTCATGAACTCGTTTCCTGCCCCTTTACCCAGATAGGATAGGTGAACATTAGTCCTCGAGAGCCACTGTCCTGTAGGCTGTGCATCTCTGCTTGGTTGGATCAAATGACTGAACTACTTCTTCAACATGCCTTCACATTTCTCAGAGACCAGAAGAATAGCAAGCCATTCATATGAATCAGATGTGTTGGAGAAAGTTGTATCTAAAACTTAATAGTTTAATTTCATATTTCTGTCCAGGGGAATAAGCCCAATTTCTGGCAAACTGCTGTGAGAAGTTTGCAGAAGGATGACTTAAGTCATCAAATTTGAGGCAGTTCCACCAGAAAAAATCCAGAAAATGGGTGCAAAGGAAAATATCTGCCTGGCATGTAGCAACAGAATTAATTCTAGTAACTTTGAGTGATGTACAACAGAAAACTTCTAGTCTGTTTTCATACAAATATTAGACGGTTAAGAAAAGAGAAGGTTAAGTGTCTTTCTACTTGGTGTGTGTAAGCAATTCATTTTAGCGGCATACATAATTCTCTGTAAACCAAAGCATTGTGCTGAAAAACACAGCAGAGCTCTGTTTTCATTTCTTAGGCATTGGTCCTTATTAAGAGACCAAAGCAGCTCCTGCAGACGTCCTCGAGCCAGTTTATCCACCTTTTATCGATGTTTCTCTCATGCGGTGAGGTGAATCACAGAAACCTCTTGTTCTCAAATACAGCATGAAAAGGTACAACTCAATTTCCCTGTAATCCCAGCTTTAGAGCCGAGGGCTGCACCATCACACCGAGATGCCATCTGAACAGGTCCTGTTCCAGTCAAACATTGTGAATGTGGGAGATGGTATGAGTTAACAGCTGATTTGCTGTCAAACTAGGTTGCAGTGGATTTAAAGGTTGTTTTTTCTTTTTTGTCCCTTTCATTTCCTATGGTACTTACTCAACATTACATAAATTACCTTCATGCTTTGACTTTATGAATAGTATTTCATGTTAATCCCATACTCCTTGAAGTATTCTAATGACTAAGCAAATACTTTTATTCAATATAATTTTTCACAGAATTAGGTGGAAATGCACAATACGATTTTACAGTACAGTAACATGTTTCAGTTTTGCAGTTGCTAGAGGAATAACATTCTGTAAAACTAAAGTTAATGTCATGGTATCAGTACATTTAACTGTTTTCAGTGCTGCTTTTGTTTTGTTTTTTTCAATCAAATATTTCTAACTTCTATTTCTAAACTCCCAGTCTTGCATGTTTTTTTTGTTTTTAATTCTTCAGACTAATCCTAAAAGATTATTCAACAGTCAGTCAACCGTAATAACCAGTTGGTCTGCAGGCGGCAAGATATTATCTTCTGATATGTTCGTAGAACTTGTCATAATTACACCAGACTAAAACAGTGTTTTAATTGCTTGTGGAAATCATTAAGAGATTATAGTTTTGGATTTGACTGATTATTAATTACTTCCTAATGAGTGTGTTTTATAATTTCTTGATGTCTGTGAGCCAAGATAAATTAATTTTACACATCATTAAGAAACTTGCTTCCTGGAGAACATAAGACAATAATATGTCAAATATTCTCTTTTTAATTCAGGCTCTATCTACTTGGAAAATGTCTGCAATAAATGGCACTAAAATGTGTCTTCCGCACTTGCTTGTAATGAAATTAGGAGGTGCCTTTTTTGTAATTACCTAATGTTTATCTGGTATTTTTCCATGTCAAAATTTGTCAAAGGGCTACTAAAATAGGGCAAGATATGACATTTCTTTTAAGTTGAGTACTCTTGCTTGTCTTGAAGGTGATTAAATAGTTGTTAGAATTTAAACAGTATTTCATTTATTTCTGCCCTGGATATGAAACATATTTCACGCTCCTTTCATGCCATTAAAGTGATAATTTAAATGGCATTTTTTTGGAGTTTTTGAGGATAGTTGACCTCAGACTTTCATGACGTAAAGTTATTTATTTATATATATATATATTGATTACACCATTACACTTCTCTTTTATGTTAGACAAGTAAAATGGCTCAAATTAAATTTCTTGTAGCTTAAACTGAAGATATATATATATATATATATTTTTTTTTTTTAAACTAAGATTTTTTAATTGTCTGCATTGATTGGACCCAGGTTTTTCAATTTTTCTATTCTCTGCCACCCTTCTTTGGATTTATTGGTATGTTTTTGGTCATTTCCACACTTAACTAACGCTGTTCATTTACATGACTTTGCATTAACTCCGCCCCCTCAGCAGTAACTGTCTACACTGTAGGTTATGCCTGGGAAATTGTGCTTGATTTCCTCTGGCTCCTCTAGTAAGAAATATATGTCAAAGTTTTTTAATAGACTAATTCTGATCATAGAGTCGAGCTAAAGTTCTGTTCTTCAAACCGAGGTCATTCAGAAAGTTGTTTATGAAGGTAAGACACTTATCAGAATAAATCTACAGAAGACCGTTTAGTAAAAACCTAAACAACCTTTTGAACTCGTGCATGTAGAAACTGGAAGGTTAAGTACTTCACATAATGTAAGACAACATTCTATCTTCGCCTCACCTCTAAAAAGCAGAAAGACGCATGTTAACAGCTCATTTAGCAGTTGTACTAATTGACAGTAATACATGGCCATTTCCGTCCAAGTCAGTGTTTCCTCTGAGAATATGGCCTGCCATTAGCCCTCTGCCATTTTCCTTGACATGGACCCATAAACAGTGGTCATAGCACAGTACTCACCAAATTAAAACACTAATTCATTTTGAAGGCTTTACAATATGATAAAGTTTGAAGCTGTAAACAGTGTAGAAAGTAGGATGACTAATGCATTTCCTTATTAGAATTCCTTCATGTTCCGTAATTAGAATAACTCTGTCTGCTGGTGGCAGCTTTTCATGTTCAACAATAATGAGGGGAAAAAAAACAATACATTCATGTTTCAAGTCCTAATAATCTGAAAGGACTACTGGTTTTCACACTTTATTTTTATGACTTCTTGTAAGGGTAATTTCTTTTGATATGTCTCACAAAAACGGGAACATAAAATAATTTTTTAAAGCGGAAAAAAGATGAAAAAACAGGCTACGAATAAGATGTTTTTTTTCACTTAAACTCAAAACTATGGGGGGAAAAAATTGTTTAGCGTGAAAACTCAAAATTCATTCATTTATTTTTCCACTTCTCAGGAAAAAAGCCTTTATTTTTGTTTCACTGACCTTCAGTAGCAGCTCACAATGTGCAAAATACTGCTATTTATTTCCGTAAAACAGGACTTGAGTTTCTCTGAGACACAAACCAGGAGCATTAATCAAGTCTTTCTTTGTTCGAGCCTCGGATGTATGTGGCCATTTGTCGTGAACGATCACTTTTCCCAAACACCGCCGCTTTTGTGTATTGATGTTGCACCACTCTTCTCTGTTTAAACAGCCTCTAATGCATGGCACCATTCGTTGTTTTAATAAGGCTTTAGAGCCTTAGGATGATGAGGATCTCATCCTTTCTGATTTTAAAGTCCACTCAGAGAAGCAGAAAATGGCTTGCGTTATCTCCAGAGATAACGCAAGCTCCTCTACTGATTGGTTCAATAGAAAGTAATCGATATGCAATCATCATTCTTTTTGGTCGCTGAAGGAATAATTTGGTCACTCTTTCACATTATTGGTAGCGTCAGTGAAAGTGGACACAAAAAGCTGTGGACATAACTGGAACATCCTGAAGAAAATAAAGCAATCCAGTGCAACTCCCATACAATAAGTGATACTGTTGTTTAATAGTAAATAAAGCACTTTGAACTGCCTTGCTGCTGAAAATGTGCTATATAAATAAAATGACCTCACCTAGTTTCACATATTGCTTAGATATATAAATCACTATCTCCAGTTAGACCTTGAATGCATCCCTTTGAAGTACATTCCTCTTGGAGCATAAAACAATTTAGTTGAGGATACGCAGAAAATCCATGTCAACCTATAAAATTTGAAGTGTTTTCTCATTTGTGTATCCCTTGTCATTTTAGGGCTTTACAACAAATACACGTTTTTAAATATTTGATGAAAACAGCCTGTCTCAAGCTTAATCTATGATTAAAAGTAGTGCTATGTAAGAATAATATTTAACTGCATCAATTGCATAAATCTGAGAAACCCCACAAGAAATTCAGACTTGCTTTTAAAGTTAAAATGTTCTTGGTTGTGTGATCATTTCACCCTGAAGAAAATCTCTAATCAGTGCATATTCCTCAAGCAAAAAAGCAGAGATTAATTTGACTGAAACACTTAATCAACTAGGCACTTAGAAAAAAGTATTAAACCAGGTTAGAAAATGATTTCATGTTTTCAAAACCGAAGTCATGTTCCCATCAGTGGACTGACCGGACTCTGACTCAAGGGCCAAGCTTACGGGTTGTTGACTTCTGGAAATGCCAAGGACATAAACTTCTTACCCAGCACTACAAAATGAAATGGACAGTATACTAGCTGCTAAAAGCTCCTATTAAGTCAGTATAGCTCAGCTCTAGTTCACTCTTTCATAACTGAGCTGTAAAATATTGCAAAGGATTGATGGATCTTTATAGAAGGCTACTTAAAGCCATTAAACAAATATGCAACATAAAAGCATTGCAACATGAAATGAGGTTGAGGTAAGTATATTTTGAATACCAATATCAATAAACGTTTGCCAGGAAGCAAATTAAAAGTTCAGTGAATAAATATTAATATTTAAGCTAGAGAATTTAAAAGGGACAACTGGACTTTGTTTTATATGAGGTTTGTGGAGAAGTCCCTAGCAGTCAATATGAGACAGAGTTTTAATACAAATAGATTGTCAGAGGGGCAAAAAATAAACACACAAACCCCTGCACCACCACAGCGTCCCATCTTGAGCTAGTTTGAAAAGAAGTGGCAACAATTTTCATCTCTAGGTGTTTAAATCTGGGAGAGAATTGAAACTGTGGCAAAATGTGGTTGAACAAAATGCACACTTTTTTTTTTAACAGACATTTCCCACATAAAGATCTTGAAAAACCACGAGTTGATTAAATCAAATAATCACCATTTTGCTTTAGTTATCAGATGGTTTCTTGTGAGGATGTTCTTAACATGTTCTCACACTTTACAACTTTGTTGTTTTCATATGAACTAGTGATACTATTAATTTGGATATGTTTCAACATGACAGAAATGCAGGGAGTATCATCTTCTAGGAGGAACATATTGACAAGTTACAGCCTTTCAATATAACCGTTTAATTTTAAGCGTGCCTTCAAAAGCCTATAATAAATGAGGAAATAACATTGGCTAAATTACTATGTATGTATTTTAATAGGCATAGCACACAATTTATGTTTAACGACTGCCTTGCTCATGCTCTTCAAATGTACATCTACCTTACTTTTGTTTTTTGAGAGTTTCCGTATGTAATTTTTATAATGCTAAATGTTGGCCACCCTTACAATGACACTGCTAGTGTAAGTTGAAGAGGGCAAAAGCAAGTAGTGCAGATTATACCAGGGCAGATTCAAGTCCCATCAATATGCAGGCAAACAACTGGGTTGGAGCTGTTGTTCCTGTGGTTCTCCATGCGAGAGCAGCAGCAGGTGCCGTGTCTGGCTGTGACTGGGCAGACTAACCCATTGATCATAGATTAAAATCTCACACAGGTGAGGAAAAATCCTATGTTTAAATGGATTCTTTAGCCAATAAACCCTGTTTTATCTAAACTTCAGCAAATAGCTTGATTGCCCTTCATGAATTAAAATGAGAACTGCATATGCAGAAATCTACGTAAGAATAGTTTTATTGAGAATTTTGACATTATTTGTACGTTTGTATTAAAAAAAAGTAGAAAAGGTTTTTCTGAAAATCTCTTAAGGGAAATATCAACAATAGGAATCATTCTAAACTTTGCCAGTAAAAGCTGAACACAGCAACTCTCTCACACATGTAATATTACTCTTCTGTTATAGTATTAGTAACCTTATTTCAGGGTGAAAATCTTCAACATTGTCTGTCAGATCTCTTGGAATTCAGATTAGCTTTATTTTTCTGTAAATTATTGCATCTCTGTCTCTAAGGAGCAAACTCCTTTACTGCTTATTAACTTTGTAATTTTGAAGCTTTGTATTCATATACACTAAGAAATTTACCAATTTAACCTTTTGAATCTTACAAATTTATCACAGAAGTAAGTACCTCAAAGCTTCTTCTTTTTTGGTCTAAACAGCATGTGTAACATATCTCTGCCTTTTTTTTTCACTGCACTGTGTTCTCTCTGCAGGTTCTGTAGGATTAATGTGAAAACAGACTACCCAAGTTTTAAAAAACCTCTCCCTCTTCACAGTATGTGTGGGCTATGTTGGCTGATGTCAAAACAAATGCAATTTTAACCAGAGCCAGCAGTCAGAATCAAGCTACAATATCTGCTGAGGAAAGCCATAATTTGTTTTTCTCCCAAGTTTTCTGCTTTTCTCTCCTTCAAGATGAATTTTCACTTGCTGAGAAAAAAATGTAAAGCCACAGAAACAACTGGAATTCTGCAACTCTTCTCATGTTTTCAGTGTCCATAAATTTACCTAAAAGAAGAATCCGATTAGCATAACTGGTGAATAAAATAGTTCACAAGTGACTGATTGTTAGCACAGGTAAAACTGATAAAAAATATTTTTTTCAGTAAGATGAATCAATATTAATATAAACAGTTCTAAGGATTTGCCCAATATTGGCTAGAACAAAGAATTAAAAACAAGATCACTGACATGATCTGGAAAGATTTACAGAGTCATTTCTAAGGTTTTAGCCACTGCAGTGAATCAGAGTTAAAACCTTTCAATCTGAAAAATGAGACTCATTGGAACATGCATAAATTTTTTATTTCATTGGCTTGTTCAATTCCTCTGCAGAAAACCTTAAACATGTTTCAACATTCTTTAACAGATTTTTCTTCAGCAGTGGAGCCTTGTGAGGTAAAGTTCACTGGTGTTTTGTAATCATTGCTAAAACTACCTGTTATTTCCAGATTTTTCCAAAAGTTCAAGTTGTGCAAGTTCTCATTGGTCCCTGAACAAATCTTTGATTTTTTTATTTACTTTTTTGACTCCACTGTAAATTTTACAAAGAACTATTGACCATAATGGTCTTTCCACTTCAGGATCCAATTTCTCTCACTGTAACTTTCAGGAGTTTAGAACTGCAGTCGATGTCTAGGCAATGACAAGGACACTCACACAAAGATAATATGTCTTTCTGTCTTTACAAGGACTTTGAAGTGGCTTCCATTTACTTTTCATTCACTTCTATAGCCTAACTGTTGCCCTAACCCTACACCTAACCATTTCCATTATAGACTTAACCGTACACCTAACATAAATCCAAATCCCACTTTAACTCTAACTCCTAACCTAAAAACAGTCCCCACAAGGTAGTGTGTTTGAAAAATGGTCCTTATAATGTATAAAATACAAAGCCACACATGCACATGATCTTAACGATGCAAAACGTCCAACTCAAACTTTGTTGCAAATAAGTCATCCTGGGCTAACTTTTTCCTTTTTTTTTGTTCACTAGGCCAATAAAACACTGTAGGCTACAAAATGTTTTTACTGTTCCTCCATTGTTGTCTAGAAGATAATGTCACTGTAAATCAAAGGAAACATTGGTACTCGTGTGAGCAGAGGAGTGGAATAAAGTGTTAAAGGGCTCCATTGGGGAGTCTTCTCACAACGTGATTAAAGTACAGCTTGGAACAAGCCAGACTGGAGAGAACATTTCACCCAGCTTTGTTTAATTAATCTGTCTTTTCATGGTTACATTCGGGGCTTTATCCAAAATGCCCTATTAGTTTTACTTTTGCTAATCTTTCTCCTGGACACTTTAATCCGCACAGTTTACAAATTATTTCAATCACTGCTTCCCATTTCAGAATAGGAAATGACTCTCCAATTATTCAATGTAGAAGTCCCAGAGAGAGTACATGATTTATAGATGATGAACTCCTTAAAGGTGAAAACCAGCTAATGAAGTGTTTGCCAGAAGGAAAATCTGCTTTTCTGATGGATTTTCACTAGTTTGCCTTACTTACTGAGTGCATTAGGCAAATTTCTGTTCACATTGTCCTTTGAAAGTGGCAATCCTTTTTTTTTCTTTTTTGTATATGGCAGAATAAAAAGGTTTACTGACCTGGGAACGACAGACGTACTCGACAGCACTGGCATGTTCAAGCAGCAGCACTTCATTAGTTGAAGCAATTACTTTTGAGAAGTCAGTCTTTCACCTGTGCACCATGAGCTCAAATGTGTGTAACTAATTGAGAGTATGGGCCCACAACTGAAGTACAAGTCACACTGACCCCCAAGTGATTGAAAGTACTGGAAATCTTAGCTTCTTTGAAAGGAGCATTAAAGGTGACTGTTTGGTGTTGCTTTTAGACTTTATATATTCAATATGCTGTTGTTGGATCCATGTGGTTGTACAAAGTCCTTGTAAAATCGTAATTATTGTGTTTTAGGCTAATTTCCAGATCGGGGCATGATGTGTTGCTGACTCCGTTTTTTTAAAAACAGGTTATGTGGAAGTGATTTCTTGATTCTACAGGTTTGACAAGAATGTGGAACATAACATTTAACTCGGCTTTCCAAAAGCTAAGGGATCCCAACATTTGCATACGGCCAATTTGGACTGTATACCTTTCTTCCCTCCATAAATTAAACCATCATTTGGAAACCGTATTGCAGTTTTCACATGCAGTACATGCAGTTTTCAAATTTTTTTAATGATCTAAAATATGATTAACAAAGGTTCAAAATACTTGTTCAAAGCATTATACCTACGTTATTGCATATCCACTTATATATCTTTAGAGTTAACATTTTTGAAAGAGCTATTGACTCAAAAATGCATGGTTTTGATTATAACATAATGCTTTAAAATAGCCTAGTCAAAGTCCAAGTTGGTTGTTGGAGGTCTGCCAATTAGAGTGACTGCGTGTTAGTGGTAGAAATGTTATACAGTGGAACATGGCTCCTATTAAGGTGAAATTAAAACAGCATGAAACAAACATCTGTAACTGTTTTAACATGACAGAAGTATCATCCAGTGTGAGGTTTCTCTTTTCATTACTTGTCTTTGCTTTCAGTAAACACCCATCTCATCTACATAATTATATCCTCCCAGTGCACCTTTGGTATTATTCTTTATCATCCTGAATAATAAACTCTTCGCCCCCTTGTTACCAAATTATATTGTTGCTATAAAAGCTTACGGTCGATGCACTTAGCTGCTCTCCCCCATGTGACACATTCAACTGAACATCGACAATATCATCAACATGTGCATCTTGGCCTCGTCCCTCAGTAAACAAATGAACAAATAAATGAACTTCTTACGATCCCATCTGGTCTCTAACCTCTCCGACTAATGCTTTATTTATTAAAAGAAGAGGATTAATTCAGATTAATTAGTTCAGGAACAGCTAAGTCAACAGGTAGGTGACTAAATCCCAAACTGAAACGCAAGGCGAATGAAATGCAGGTCAATGCTCCTGTTTGCTCTTCCTCGCTCAGTCAGAAACAAGAAACTGATAAACACAGTCTGCTGTGGGACTAAGCTATAGGGACTTTTCTGTGTAATGTACGACTCTTGTGCTTCCTGGTTGGAGAATTACCATGGCTACAATCACCACAGTGTTCTCTTCTGAGGCCATTTGCATATTTTATGACTGTGGGTGAAAGAGGACAGCAGACACAGGAGGTAGGCACGTGAGTGAGAAATAAGAGAGAGGTTGGCTCTTAAGTGAGGTATAAGGGCCCGGCAGGTAAAAGTTGCTCCATCCGGAGAAGCCCAGGGATGTGCTGATGGGCAAAGACCGCACAGCTTGGAGGTAAGTTGTTTCTGACAGTTTGTTTTCTCTAACAGGACACGTGTTCTGCAGCCAGGCCTCCTGTGATGCTGTCTTTGGTCTGGCTGTTGTTGTTGTTTGTAGCTCGCTCCTGTACTCCTGAGGCGCGCTCAGACTCCGGGCTCGGAGTAGCTGTATGTGTTTCCTTCCCTCCTGTCTGGACTGGAGCGGGATCAAATAGACTGCGTTGAGAACTGCTTATCACATTTGAAAACGTGTATTAAGCTGGTCTGCAGGCTACGCCTGTATAAAAAATAAAAACAAGGCAAAAACAAGGAAAAATAAAATGCCTAATTTTCACAAAAATCACTAGAAACGAGAAAGTTGCTGTTTATTGGCTGTTTGATTTTGAATGTGAGTGTATTTAAAATTTGACAGAGAGTATGTTTGCTAATCTGGAAGCACTGTGAGCTTTGACCCCTGTTGAGTTATATAATTCAGTGATTTACTGCTTTAACTGGAAGCTGAGAGGTGTGTATACCTTTCCACCTCACATATACCAAACGCATGACTATGATTGACATGCAGTAATGATTCACTAACTGCTAAGATTTATCCCATAATATTTTAGCCATCACTTTGATTCATTTCTAATGAAGGAGCAATTAGCACAAAGATGTGATTGACAGCTTTGCCCTGCATGGCACAATTTTCAGATATTCAACATATTCTCCAGTGAAATAGCCTGCAGCAAATGCCCTACAGGGCCATGACCTGCTGTAATGGTACTGTAACATTATGACAGTATTTTACTGTTCTTGGAAGGACAACTGAATAGTCTTTCCTTTCCGTGAATGCCACTTGCTCACATAATATAGCAGGCAGCCTGTAATCTAGAATTAAAAACAAAAAAGAAAAACAGCTGTATCACTCGTCCCCCTCTATTAGGTACCACTTTCGCCTTTAGAACTGCTTTTATTTTATTGGATGTTGGAACCATTCCTCTCAGGTGGTTGTCTGTATTGACATGGCTGCATCACTGAGTTTTTTTTTCAGCTGCTCATCCATGATGTGATATTCCCATTTCGTCACATCCTAAAGGTCCACCATTGAATGGAAATCTGGTGACTGTGGAGGGTGTGGGAGCACAGCGAACTCTTTGTTCATGTTCAATAAATCTGTTTCAGATGACATAAGCTTTTAACAAGATGGATTGTCCTTGATGAAGAGATAGATAGAGAGCTAGATGGCTATCTCTGTTTCCCTGGTCAGAGGGCAACTGGTTTAGAAATTGACCAGTTATCTTTTTATGAAGAGTTTTATTTTCTGTTTTTCACCTTTTTTTTATTATTATTATTTAGTTTGACTTAGGCATTCCATAATTTCTTTTGATTATGATCCTTATGTCATTTTTGTCAATATTTTGGGTGACCTACTTTTGACCTTCTTTGGCTTAAATACATTTTAAATTGTAGATCAAAAAACTTACATCTGTCTCACTCTTGCACATTCTAATGCCACACATACAGAACATACCTTCGAATCAGAAGTCAAAATATGCAGCTTGACTGCTTTGACTAAGTCAAAGGAGTCAAAACATTTGACCTCCAAACTGAATAATTAGGATCTGTGTTTAAAGCATTATTTTACCATCAACCATACTTGAGCTGTGTTAAGCACCTATTCAAAGACAATTGGTTTCTATTCTTTCACGTAAAGGACAAAAGAAAAATCCCCTTTATGAGTAATTTATTTGTTTTCAAATTCAGCACAACCTCTTGTTGAAGTCCATAACACCAGGGTGCAGCAGGACAATTTGGTCACATTGTCCTCTCAAGCATGGCATAACTCTCAACCCAAATAAGTAATTATTGGTGCACGTCTGAGTCAGTCTATTGAGAAAATGAATAGCCGTGGAAAAGGGCTTTTCTTCATTATGTGTAACACTGTTTGTAGTGCGTACATGCTTATTTTCTGACGAGGACACTGCTATCCTCAGAATGTGAACTGGAACAGTAAAATCATCTTGGCACAAGAATAATTGTGCTTTGAGAGATATGTGGCAGGTTAGTTGATTTCACAGCATTAAGTCTATTGTTGCGCATTGCATTGTTCTGCCTTTTTAGAGGTGTATGTTACAGTCTGTGGCTGTGATCTCTGAATATAAAAGGAGAAAAGAAAAGGTGCTTATATTATCCAGAAACTTTCGGCTTTCTTTGCTGAGAATTCAGTTTGGGGCTCCAAAGGAAAATTAAGTCTCATCTTGGGGTCAGTAAACTCTCTCTTACTGACAGCTTGGTAGAGGCATGAGACGTGCCTGAATGGAGAACAGGGGGGCTGATAGCTTAAGGTGCAGCGCTGCAGTAAAAAGGCAATGCAACGATACAAAGGAGGTTTTCACAGCTGCTACAGGCGGATGATTATGCTGCAGGAACTCAGAGGTTGGAGTGGCCCACAGCGCTGTAGAGCTGAAGGACGTGGCTGTTGATGGGTCACCAGAGGAAAATCATATCTTCCAGCATTCCTTTTCGTAGAGAAACAGGAAAATCCGGTCATGCTTGATGTCTGTTGATATGTTGAGGTCATAAATTTGCACTAGAAAAATTGGAGAAGGATAAATATAATTTTCTATGAACTCATGTTCTTCATCTGAACTAAGTGGATCTAGTGGAGCCAGATGGTAGTTCAGCAGCACTGCAGTAACTCTTCCTTTAACTCTGGAGAGGTTGGCTGTTGTTGAAACTGTTGTAAAACTGTTAACATGGGAGAGTAACATCTGCCATCCAACAGGAAACTCTATTCACCTTTGATTCTCACATGTTTTACAGTTTGGGAATAAAAAGTTATGTATTTTCTGCAAATGGAAAAAAAGACTTTTATTTTTAAATCAACCTCTTCAATAGGGAGTATTTTGAAATCAGCTTTTGATTTTTGGCTATTTTTTGTAATTTATTTTTTTATTTATAACAAGATATATTGCTATACCAGAGAAACACAACCCATAGAAATGTATAACATCAAATGAGAACCACTCTAAATTTTGTTTAATTTTATTTGAAAAATAAGTATTACCATGATATTTTATTTTATTTCTCCTGCTTTGCAACATCGATATATATTGACACCTATTTTATAGGAGCCTCAGTACAACCTTCTCACCTGTCGACAGACATTTTACGCTTTTACTGTCTAGAATTTTTGTATTGTTGTGAAAATTGCACTGAGCATAAGACAGAGGTGGAGGCAGACAAGAAAAAAAAGACAGATTGAACAAAGAAGCACAAGAACCATTATGCTCTTCAGAGGGCCACAGTGACCCATCTTGTAAGTGATGTTTGCTGTCATTCTTTGCTGTCCTCTGCTCTCCTACTCTATGACAAATATCTGTTTTTCCTTTCGATTATCCTGGAGGCTGAAATAATGTACTTCAGTCTTCAGTTCCCAAATGTCAGGCATGCATCACCACTTATATTTTCCCCCATAGCTTGCTTTCTTTTTATATAGGAATAGTTTTTCTGCTTTCATTTCAGCTTGGCTTTCTCTGGAACTGATACAGTAATAACCTGATACAAGTGCCAAGCAACAACTGTCTCTTCAAACTTCATTTGAAAAGACAAAGTCGTAGATTAAAATCAAGTTCTGGAAAGCAGCTCAACATGTAGATTTCTTGTTCTCCCATCACAATAATAGCCCTTTTCAACTAGGAGCAAGTCATTGAATTGAGCTTTTTCCTGCAACTCTCATCCACATCACAAAACTGGGGGAAAATATTTTTCTTCCTTCAGATATAAGCACGTCTGACATACAAGTTTTTTGACGCGCAGCTTCAGTAAATTCCCAGAGATGTTGTTTACCCTTCACGGTTGACGTGATTTCTGAGTGGAGGTGGTACTGAGCTGTTCCCATCTTGTCCGATGCATGTTTCAAAAGATGAGCCTCAAACTCTGCGGTGGAATGCTGCACTTAATTATACAAGAGGTTGAAGGAGTTGAGCTTTCATGCATTTACGAAGCCTCGGTTTAATGATCCACCGTTTTCAGTTTTGTGTTGTTTTTTTATTTTTATTTTATTTTTTGCCCTTGTAGAGTTCCATAACCATCTCCTTCAGAAGACAAAGAAATATCAGGGGCCGAGGGGCAGGAACACATAATAAACACTACAAATAAAGCCACCCTGATGGAAGCGAATTGGATTTTGGTAGCCTCTGGTGACTGTTAAAATTTGAGTTTTGAACAAGAGCAGTAGAGAAATAATTCAGTTCAACCGGCATCAATTAATTTAGCACTAGCCAGCTCTTAGGCTATAAAGTCCAAAGCCTCTACCTGCACCACCCCAAAGTCAGAGTTCAGAACATTAAAAGAAACATTTTTTTCAACAAATCCCAGAACATATTTGGTTTTCCTATATCAGTGGTGTCCAAAGGAATTCCTGCAGGAATCATGCAGGAATCCTGCGTGATTCCTGCACGTTCCAGTTACCTCTGAAGGGGGAAATCGGAGCTGGGTGTGACATCACACTCGATGTAACAGTATTCCAGTTAGGAAGTTGTAATTTCAACACTTCGATGCCCATAAACGTTGTTTCCATTAACTCTTATGAACATCCAGCTTTGCTTTCCATATATAAACCACTTTAATTTGTTCAGCATAGAGTAGCAGGTGCAACATGTAACCTTGATTTTAGACACACTCTTAAATGTGTTTTATAAAATAAACATATTTCCATGTTGTAAAGTCTGAGTTGCTCCCACTTTCCCAGTGGGAAATCAGACTTGGTAGAGCATTCCAGTCAATTTTTCCTGACTGGGAAGTCAGAGCTTCCCGGTTCTGTTTACAACTGGAACGTAGCATTACTACTTCCCGTGGTTCATATTAATCAAATGACGGTTCATTATCAGGCCTCTGCAGAACACTGACATGCTGAGGAGGTAGTTTGACCACTTGAATCAGTTGTGTTAGAGCAGAGACACGTAAAACCGGCAGGACAGCAGCCCTAGAGCACTGGAGCTGGACACCACTGCTCCAAATCTTGATTTCATTGAATGGGACACAACTTATGGAGTACACTGCTTTGCCATAGTCTTGAGTCATTCCTTATTTTTTATGTTTTGCTTCCTCTGTTATGTTATTCTTAGGTTTTAAAATTCTTTTTCTCTTGTTTTCACATCATTATTGCACTGTAAATCTCTTATTTATAAATTATTCAACCATAAAAAGAGCTCTCAAGAGATGAATATGATCTGTTGGCAAAGAACTCGACAAAGAATCAATTTGTTGCAAATGCAATGCAACAATTTGCAAAAATTGATTCTTAGGCACATTGCTACCAGGAGACTGCTGCAAAAAGTGCAATTTGTTAAAAATTTTTATTTTTAGAAACTATGAAAAGCAACAAAATGGTGAAAGTATACAAAAATTAAATAGTCAAAGTATGGGTTTACTAGCGTCATTAGCACTAATCTCTGGTGGATGTTCTTATTGGAGGTTGGATACCAGTTTGGGTCTATTATTGGAAGGTCCTGATGTGGTCAGTGGTTTTGATAAGGATACCTTCCCTTCCTTAGTTCTTAATATTTCCTGCCCAGGTCCATAATGTTGTAACTCTGCACGATTGTTGCAGAATTGACTTCATCACACCCATGTTGGGTTTAAGCTTTGTCTCCCTCAGGGTAGAAGAAGGAGGACTCTAGGAATCCACTGAAAATAGCATTCTGGACATACAGAGCCGAATTTCTGTTTTAATAGCCTCTACCTTATTTCATACTAAGAAGCCAAGTGAAGTTAGTGGAAAGACACTCACTTGTGGAGCTTTAATAAAGGTCATTCCTGATGCAGCCACATAAAAATGGCACAGCAGACATATTTGTTTATTAGCTGTTTAATCAGGGTTGAGTAGCCTGTAAAATATGCAATAAATATTTTACATCAGTCTTTTGTTACTATGAAAAGTGATGAAGCTGTTAAAATCTTTTTTTTTTATTGTTCTCTATAGTCTTTTAAGCTGAATAACTGACAGTTAGGAAGACGGAAGTCGCTGAGACGAAGACTGTGCCATATGTTGAAAGAAGAAATTTCTTTTAGCCCTATTATGCGTGTCATATCATCTTTCAATTCCTTGGTGTTTGTTAAAAAAGTCTTGTGCTGTGGAGGCAAACTGAATAATCTCCACATGCTGAGACATTGGCCGTCCTGAGATTTGCTGAGCGTAGGTGATAATAATTCTTCGAACAGGTGCTGCACCATAAGCCCCAAGGCTTGGGGAAGTGAGTGATTAGTGGCATTCCCTCAAGATGTATTGCTTTGCTGTATTAAAACCAAACTATGCCTTTTTTATTCCCTCCAGGGTTTATTAAGTGGGCCAGTTGCCATCGCAACACATTGGCAAGATATTGCCAGGAAAAGCCATAATGGGTCTCCTGTCGCAGTTCTCTCTGCTCCTGTGGAAGAACTTCACTCTCCGGAAGAGACAAAAGGTACACTCCTGCTCACCAGCCTTTTTCTTTTTTCCTGCAAATCAACATGTATCTGCCAGAATTGGTCAGCAATAGGGGGAAAATGAGGATGTGGTCCCAGACTTGTGTTATCAAGGACAGCTAAGTTATTCATGGAGAGGAACGGTAATAGGCAGGGATTTACAACAAAAACCGTCTCCTATAGAAGTAAGCTGCCTTTAACTCCCTCTCTGGAGAATGAGAACAATCTTATCTTAATGCCAGCCAATTCAGAGTGTCACCTTCAATTTTTGATGATCTATCTCTTCTACCCGTTATGTCACATTGCCTGTATTTTACTTCTAACAAAGCCAGTGTTAGGCCCGGTGGAAATGGATAGGGACTTTAAAAGGCTTTGTTTGAAGGGCAGAAAGTCTTTCTTCTCAGAGATTAGTCTTGCTACCTAAAAAAATATAAAAATATGAACAAAAAATTAGTAACTTTTAATTAACTTTTTCTCAATAATACATATTTTCTGACGTTTTCTTTGATGGCAGTCCTTTTGTATAAATGTAACAACTACAACAGCTATAATAACATCAATAATTTGTGGCACTCCTGGAGGATATAAATGGCTTTCATTGTTCATTAGGTGGATGACAGCTATGCTGCTTTCAGTGCTTTAGCTTAAGTGTTAGCACTTTAAAAAGTCACAACATGACAACTTAAAGGTTTGAGCATTTCAGCTAATTTCACTTCATTTGCTTCTTCCCTCATTCGTGAACAAGATCCCAAGATACTTAAACTCCTCCACTTGAGACAGAACACCCCCCCCGACCTGGAGTAGGCACTCCACCCTTTTCCGGCTCAAGACCATGGCCTCGGACTTGTTATGTTGTTGGACTTCTGTGCTCGTCACGGATTGTCCATAACGAACACCATGTTCAGGCATAAGGGTGTCCATGTGTGCACTTGGCACCAGGACACCCTAGGCCGCAGTTCGATGATCGACTTTGTCATCGTTTCATCTGATCTGCGGCCGTATGTCTTGGACACTCGGGTGAAGAGAGGTGCGGAGCTCTCCACTGACCACTACCTGGTGGTGAGTTGGCTCCGGTGGTGGGGGAGGATGCCGGTCAGACCTGGCAGGCCCAAACGTGTTGTGAGGGTCTGCTGGGAACGCCTGGCGGAATCCCCTGTGAGGCGGAGCTTTAACTCCCATCTCCGGCAGAACTTTGAACACGTTCCGGGGGAGGTGGGGGACATTGAGTCTGAGTGGACCATGTTCCGTGCCTCCATTGTCGAGGCGGCATACCGGAGCTGTGGCCGTAAGGTTGTCGGTGCCTGTCGCGGTGGCAACCCTCGAACCCGTTGGTGGACCCCTTCGGTGAGGGATGCCGTCAAGCTGAAGAAGGAGTCCTACCGGGCCTTTTTGGCCTGTGGGACTCCGGAAGCAGCTGACGGGTACCGGCGGGCGAAGCGGCATGCGGCTCGGGTGGTTGCTGAGGCAAAAACTCGGGCGTGGGAGGAGTTCGGAGAGGCCATGGAGAAAGACTTCCGCACGGCTTCGAGGCGATTCTGGTCCACCATTCGGCGTCTCAGGAGGGGGAAGCAGTGCAGCACCAACACTGTGTATAGTGGGGATGGTGTGCTGCTGACCTCGACTCGGGACGTTGTGGGCCGGTGGGCAGAGTACTTCGAAGACCTCCTCAATCCCACCAACATGCCTTCCATTGAGGAAGCTGAGCCTGGGGAATCTGGGTCGGGCTTTCCAATCTCTGGGGACGAGGTCACCGAGGTGGTTAAAAAGCTCCTCGGTGGCAGGGCCCCGGGGGTGGATGAGATCCGGCCGGAGTTCCTTAAGGCTCTGGATGTTGTAGGGTTGTGTTGGCTGACGCGACTCTGCAGCATTGCATGGACATCGGGGCAGTTCCCTGGATTGGCAGACTGGGGTGGTGGTCCCCCTGTTCAAAAAGGGGGACCGGAGGGTGTGCTCCAATTACAGGGGGGTCACACTCTTAAGCCTCCCTGGCAAGGTCTATTCGGGGGTCCTGGAGAGGAGGGTCCGTCGGATAGTCGAACCTCGGATTCAGGAGGAACAGTGTGGTTTTCGTCCTGGCCGTGGAACGCTGGACCAACTCTACACCCTCAGCAGGGTCCTGGAGGGTGCATGGGAGTTCGCCCAACCGGTCTACATGTGTTTTGTGGACTTGGAGAAGGCGTTCGACCGCGTCCCTCGGGGAGTCCTGTGGGGGGTTCTCCGGGAGTATGGGGTACCGGGCCCTTTGATACGGGCTGTCAGGTCCCTGTACGACCGGTGCCAGAGTCTGGTCCGCATTGCCGGCAGTAAGTCGGGCTCGTTCCCGGTGAGAGTTGGACTCCGCCAGGGCTGCCCTTTGTCACCGATTCTGTTCATTACGTTTATGGACAGAATTTCTAGGCGCAGCCGGGGTGTTGAGGGGATCCGTTTTGGTGGTCTTAGGATTGCATCTCTGCTTTTTGCGGATGATGTGGTCCTATTGGCTTCATCAGAGCGTGATCTGCAGCTCTCACTGGAGCGGTTCGCAGCCGAGTGTGAAGCGGCCGGGATGGAAATCAGTGCCTCCAAGTCCGAGGCCATGGTCTTGAGCCGGAAAAGGGTGGAGTGCCTACTCCAGGTCGGGGGGGGTGTTCTGTCTCAAGTGGCTCAAGTGGAGGAGTTTAAGTATCTTGGGATCTTGTTCACGAATGAGGGAAGAAGGGAGCGGGAGATCGACAGGCGGATTGGTGCAGCCTCTGCAGTGAAGCGGGCGCTGTACCGGTCCGTCGTGGTGAAGAGAGAGCTGAGCCAAAAAGCGAAGCTCTCGATTTACCGGCCGATCTACGTCCCTACCCTCATCTATGGTCATGAGCTTTGGGTCATGACCGAAAGAACGAGGTCCCGGATACAAGCGGCCGAAATGGGTTTTCTCCGCAGGGTGGCTGGGCTCTCCCTTAGAGATAGGGTGAGAAGCTCGGCCATCCGGGAGGGACTCAGAGTAGAGCCGCTGCTTCTCCGCATCGAGAGGAGCCAGTTGAGGTGGCTCGGGCATCTGGTCAGGATGCCTCCTGGACGCCTCCCTGGTGAGGTGTTCCGGCACGTCCCACCGGGAGGAGGCCCGGGAAGACCCAGGACACGCTGGAGAGACTATGTCTCTCGGCTGGCCTGGGAACGCCTCGGGATTCCCCCGGAGGAGCTGGCCCAAGTGGCTGGGGAGAGGGAAGTCTGGGCCTCCCTCCTTAAGCTGCTGCCCCCGCGACCCGACCCCGGATAAGCGGTAGAGGATGGATGGATGGATGGATGCTTTAAATGCTTTAACTAGACCTCCATCTGCCATGCAGCATTTCTAATGCTGTTAGAAGTTTCTGTGTTCAAAAGACATCCCGAAAAGAACCACACTGACAATTTCTGTCAGAAAAATATCCCTGTTTCTTAAATGGTTATTATTATTTTATTAATGTGACATTCTATCTCTTTGTGCACTCTAAAATAAGTAGATTTTCAAACTCTTGTGTAGTCTGTATCTATAATATTAGTCTGTGACATATCTATTTTAGAGACAGAAATGTGTGAGCCGAGCTCACACTTAATTAACAGTCCAGCTCATTTCTGTTAGAAAAAAAAGAAATGTTTGCACAGAGCCTTGCCAGTTCCACAGACTTGCCAAAACTGGCAAGGTTGCTCCCTCGACCTCATCACCTACACTGGGTTGTTGGAGTATCCTTGCACAGAAGTGGCCTCACTGCACAGCAACACTGTGTAAAATTCAACTCTTTTTCTGAGTTTATATAATTCTCACAGATTCTGAGTTAAAGTTATACTTTGAAAATACTTAATATTTTAACTCTTTAGTAATGTTAATTTATATGACATTCTGTTGTTCCATAACACCACATAAGTGCACTTTTAACTTCCTTTCACTGTGTTAATTTTTCATTGTGCATCATGTTATTTCATGACACATTAAAGTGTAAGGTGTATTTTTAATAATAAAATTGTGTGTCCTTCCCCTATCATTGTTTTGTTTTACAACACAGTAAAGGGGCATTCTGTGTTCACCAGTCACCAAATCTGAAAATTCTTGAAGTCAATTCCACTGCTACAAGGAGTTAACATAATGTAGCATGGCACCTCACAGCTTCTGAGAGAAAAGTACAGTTGTCATTTAAATGTTTTCATAATTGCCAGAGTTACACGTTCCACAGTTGTGCTGCCATATAAAGAGAATGATTCCCATAAAGATCACCCTGCGGGATTTTTAAAGGATATACAAGCAATGATGCCAAATATAGGAAGCTATCACTGTGCTCCTATAAAAGGCAGAAATTCTAGTTTTAGGGGGGGATTTTGTTGGTTTTGTTCCCAATAAAATCTTAAAATTTTGGTTCGCTTAATTTCTAATTTTGGGCTTGCTTAATCTGTAAATTTGGATTTCTTAAAATCTTTAATCATTTAAGTATGTCTTACACAGTCTTTGCTTATGCATCTCACAGAGGCATATTATAAACAACCAGCATATTTTGCTGTGTGATGAGCTTATCCAACTACTTCCTCTTAGCAATAGATAGGAATCTATGTAAATAATATCAAACATTCCAAACAATAGACTATTTGTACGATAAGGAACACTACATTATATACATCTGATTTATAGTGAATAAATATGGTAGTCAAAGTGGATGCAGAATCTCTTTGTTTATGTAAACTGATCCTCAGCATTGAAGTTTTTTCAGAAATGAACTTGGAGGTGGAGGGTTGGAAAGCCCAGCATCACTGATAAACCCTGCCTGTTTTCAAAATTACTCAGACATTTTTAGAATACCGAGAAAATCTTAACTTTTTTTAAGGAAAAATTGATGCACATACAATGATCAAACACTGGGTAATTCTCTTATTGAGTTTTAGGCGAGGTACAACCTGGATACATCTGCAGACCATCGCAGGGCAACACAGACATTTACAGAACAAATAACCATCCATGCACACACTCGCATGTAAAGGGAGGTTAGAAAGCCCAATTAACCTAACATTCATGTTTTTTGACTGTGGAGTGAATCTGGAGTACCTGGAGAGAACCTACACATTAAAGCATGTAAGCTGCATGTAGAAAGACTGCAGGCTGGGATTTGAACACAGGCTCTACTTGCTGAAAGATGCTAGTCTGCCAACTGCTGTTGTGCATCTCTAGAAGTATGCACTTAAGATATACATTTACTTTTTAGCTTCTTAACTGTCATAAGGACACTGGTGTCCTCATGGACCCATTGACTTACATGAAAGTGTTTTGAGGGTGACAGTTAAGAGTTTTAAATAAAACAGTGGGACAGATGGTTGAAAAAAGTACTCCTTTGCCAATTCTTACGTTTGCACTGCCACCACATCGCATTTGATAAGTCAATAACACACGTTACAGCAGCCTTTGATTTCAGCCTACACATCTCATTTTGTTAACACTTACCCAAGAAAGTACCCAAATAGATAATTGAAGAATCTAGTGAGACTTATTTGATTTCTGGGCTGGTATTACTGTTACCGAGAGCTGCGGTGTTTGATTTATTCCGTGCAGTGATGACAGGACTCACAGCCACAAGCTTGTTTTGTCAGGAGGCTCGAGCGCAGCAGTGTTTCTGTTGTCTGAGTTCAATAAAATATAAAAAGTGAAGAAGGTAAGTAAGTTATGAAAACATATCTTTAGAGAAATGCTGAAGGCAGAGTTGTAGTTTTACGTTTTTGCAGCTTGTGTAAATCTATCAGCCTTGCAGAGAAACTTGTGGGTGTTAACATTTTTTATGGAGGGTAAAGGTGCGGTTTGGGATGCTTTCCCCCAATGATACATAAGCAGACAGTGCTGGCTTTATGCTTCAGACTGGGGGATATTTAGCCAACGTCAACATGAAATATTATTATTAGGGAAAACCAGTGGGAGTTAGTAAGGACAATGGTGCTTGTGGAGGGCTTGTGGAGGTTAATGACCAATTATGTGAATGCCTCACCAAGCATTTTAGGATTTTATAACAGGCATGAAACTGATTTTTATGGTCCAGTATTCAGCATAATTTCTTAGGAAGAGATTATCTATTCACAAAGACTCTGGTGCTCAATGGCAAAACGCCTGGGGAGCCAGACACTGAGAAAGTCTCAGGGATCTGCGTTCACTGTCCATTCTTCCTCTGTTCAGAATACATTAGGATTATGCCTGCTCTCAGCAGAGTTGCTGTGACACATAGTATAGATGAAATCAGAAACTTGAACCAAAGTTTTGAGAAGTTGTCTTCATAGCTCTGTAAAAAAACAACCTATTCAATTCTTGTCTTGTCTGTAATTTAGCGAATGCTCAGAATTCAGATTTTTTTCCAGATCAGGCTATATTTGGTTCACCTATCAGGACTAAAATAGTTGTCATTGCTTATTATTTCCATTAATGTCATCAGATGCAATCACCTGAGTGGTCTAACCAGGTCGCTTCACCTGAGATGATGTGTGTGTTGGCAGAACAGGTCAGCTGAGGTTAGTGCAATAGAGTGATTACTCAGGACAGTGGGAGTGGTGTGTTATGACGTGGTAAGGGATGTAAAATACCAGAAGAAGCTGTCAACACAATGGACTGCTTCATTATGTTGTTCCAGTCTAAGTTGACTAAATTTGCATGCTATAGTGGCTTATATAATCTGTTTATATAGAAAAGTTTTCATTATATTATGTTATGTTTGTGTTAGTATGTTGTTGCACATCACTCTGAAATATATATTGTAATTAAATTATCAATGTCTGATAAAACAATTTCACATCATTATAAAAAAAAAATCTAAATTGATCACATTTTTTTGTTTGAACAAAAAGCCAATAATGACTCCTTCTGCAGCTGAATCATTAAATCCAAATATGTAGCATTTTCTTTGTCACTGGATATTAGTCATGTCTCCTTGTTCCACTTGAAACAGTTAATCAATTAGTACAATAAGTGTGCTTGGTCCTGAGGGAAAAATATGACACAGCCAAGCCTTGAGGTCAACCCTTGTGCTTTGTTGGTTTGTCTTCTTACATCTTTCCCTGGTGTTGAAATAAAAAGCCTGACACGCCACTCGGGACTCTGCCTGGAAGGTGGCGAGAAGTGGTTGTATTAACGCAAAGAAGTGGTTGACACTCTTTTTTTCCAGGAGAGGATTGAGTGTGGCAAGGAGATGATAAGGAGTGTGTGATAGCTTCAGTTTAGGGAATTACTGGCAGAAATGGCTCTCTCAATCTTGTGCTAGGAGTAAACTGAGGAATGCTGATGTAGAGTCAAGAATTGAGCTAAAACTTCAACATTTTGTTGTAAATATGTATAGCAGTAATATCTGTTGCACAATATAATGTTGTGAAAAAGTCAAAAGGTGACATTATTTTCTGTTTTTGCTTTTGCTCTATCTTGAGTGTGCATACAAATGATAAAAATAAATAAATCTAATACTGCGACTATCTTGAGCATTTCTGTCTAACAGAAGAAATATATCAATTTAAGAAGAAAATGTACTCTGTGCACAAATTTACCAAAAAGAGATCTTCTATGACAGATCTGTTTCTTTGTTTGCTAGTTACTGTACTTAGTTAACAGTTTGCCATGTTTTTCTCTAGCCTTATTTCAACAGGTAAATGATGATATTTTCCAAAAAAACCATTAAGGTTTTCATTAACAGTGAGGCTTGATTTTCTTTTGGCCTTTTGAAGAGTCGACGCACACTGAGAGTTTTTTTTTTTGCTTCGTGGAGATTCAGTGTTGACTGATGACAACACAATGTAAATGAGTTTAGCTGGAATGACGTTTAAGGATGTATTTTTATAAGCAAAGCATTTGAATGAAATAAATGCCTGTGTTGTAGGTGCGGCTGGTTGTGGAGCTGCTCTGGCCTCTGTTTCTCTTCTTCATACTGGTAGGGGTGAGATCTACCAATAAGCCAATTCACAAAGGCCAATGTAAGTATATGTTTATCCTGCATATAAAACAGACAGGCATTTTTGTTCCTTTGACAAATTGGATGTGAAGTTAAAAAAAATCATCTTTATATGAATGGATCATAGTAATATAATCATAGCTCACACATGTAACTCACCAAGTAAAGTCACATAGTGACAGCATGTGGATAGTATGACAAGACTTGATCAAACATTTTAAAATCAGGAGATCTCATTTTATTGCTAATCGTTATCCTACAGTAAGGAAGGGTCAAAGAACATGTGTTCATCTCATTTTTTTTTTTTTTCCTATTCAGGTCACTACCCAAACAAAGCCATGCCATCTGCTGGTGTACTGCCCTGGCTTCAAGGAATTATATGTAACATCGACAATCCATGTTTGAACCACCCAACGCCAGGGGAGACACCAGGCCAAGTGAATAACTTCAACAACTCCATGTATGCTTTGGGATTACATTCATTACATTATTAGTGTGGCTTTTTAATTCAACAATTTGAGATCTTATATGTCTTTTCAATTTCCTAGAATTGCTGGGATGTTGATAGAGCTCCAGTCTGTGCTGGCAGACAGGTCTGTTCTCAGTAAGATGCAGTTGCTGGCAGATGATGTTGACCGGTGGACTTCAGTACTGTCTAAAGCGGAACCTGGAAACGGGAATCGGGCTGGTAAGCATTGGCGACTGGCCAACAGAGGGCGCAAGTGCGTCGCCCCACCACTGACAAATTCGCCACATTACCTCGAATAATATATAAAATAATAATAAATAATAGTAAAATAAAAATATTTGGAAATATGTATGTATAATTGTAGTTGTATCAGATAAATATTTTATAGTTTATGATGAGTGAGGCTGTTCATCCACGTTCTCCAATTGGTGACGTATTTCCGCTCCAGTGCGCACAAACATTTGCCCCTGTCATCAAAAGTTGTTCACGCGGAGTAGCTCCTCTTCAATACAAGAGAGAGCCATTGTGGGGCCCATCTCACCTGCGCCCAGAGCTGAATGCAGTTTGATTCGCATACCATCACCACCGCACCCATGACTCTCCAGTCACCACCACCGCGGAGTCGGGGTTGACGTCACATCCGTCAGTTATAACGTTTGTCTGCTTGACAGTCGAGCCGCGGAAATGGAGACATTGGACAGAAATGCGAGATGGAGCAAGAAAAAAAACCCATTTAATACCGTTAGAGAGAAAAACTCATCAGGAGAAGCTAGAGGTGAAAGAGCTCGGACCTGATCATCACAACAAGGCTTGGCTAACTTCATGTAGCTAGGCTAATGCTTTATTCTGCTTCGGTATCTGACCCAGCATGGATTAACACCTGGATTAGGTGTTCCATGCTAATACCTAATCCAGATGTTAGCATGGGTTAACACCTCGTCTATCTCACGACTGACGAGGTGAGATAGAAGTTAAATGTGTAGTGTACGTCTTTAAAATGTTTTTAAACATAGAAGAGGCTCTATATAATATAATCTGCGTTTTATAGTTCCTATGTGAATTTGCATTGTTGCTATTAAATGTTTCGCCTCAGTGTATTGGCCATGCGCTCTATGAAGAATAATGTTTTGGTGTACTCATAATCGCGCCACAGTTGCACCACAGGAAGAAAAAAATATTAGAGAAAGGCAAAATAGCCCTGTCATGACTTTTATTAAACTGCACTCAATCAAGGAAAGTATCCCCTTTACGTGGTTGACAAGTTGGAGGATTTGTTAGTCCCCTTTATGCCTTAAAAACAATGGTGTGTGATTATTTATGATGCAATTTGCTATGCAGACTGACAGATCGTTTGTCTTGATAAGCTGCTGTTTTGCATTAGGCTCATTTAGTCTGATGATATTCAGATTTTCATACTGCACCTAATTTGCAAAAAGCCAATAGAGGGAGGGAGGAATGGAGGGCTGTGCTGCTCAACAAGCCGCCTGTGGGCCATTTGCATTTTGGGGTCGCCGGTTTGTAATATACAAGATTAAATCCATCAAAGATCTAAGCCTGGACATAATTAATGGCACTTGCCGTCTGAGGCGAGAGCACGAAAGATCATTAAGAAGGAACGGGAATGAAGTGCTATCAAAAAGGCTAAAATGGCAAAGGTGATTGTGTCGTCTTCTCTTTTTTGTTTTGTTTTGACCATGGGCTGATTAGGAAGACCCAGGTGGTCATTTGTGCAAAGCATGTTCTGTTTCCTGGCCATCTAAACCTCCTGCAGTCATGAAGAGCATAATAATTGTCATCAGTAGAATCCAGAAGGTGAAGGCTGCGTTTCCAATGATGTAATTAATTCTAGTCATTCCCACAATACATCTGTCAGAACTGGACCTTTCCCACCCTATCCAGATAATTGACTGTGGTACCCATATTACAATTACAAAAGCAGTAATTGAATTATTTTATGTGGTCCCTTCATCATCAGCTGCAGCACAAGTTGGACTCCCAGGAAGCAGAAAATACTCACAAAAAAGAAAATGGCACCGGTATGGGGTGTAAGCACGCAGGAGTGGGGGCCCCTGCTGTGCGGCATCACTGTTTCTTTCAGTGATGAAGTGTAACAATAAGGCGATTTTTGGAAACTGCCTCTACTGTTTGGCAGCTAATCAACAGAGAACACTTTGGTAAATGTGTAGCACAAAATTGTCTTCTCATTCACTCTCATCCAGCTGAGGTGTTCATCCCTCTGTCAACGGATTTAACTGTAATGAAAAAAGCTTTTTTTTTTTTGTCTTAGGAAAAAACGGAATAGAATTTGTGTTTCTTTTGGTCATTTAATTTGGACCAGTATCTTGTTGAAAGACCCCGTGATGACCTCTTTTTTAGTTCCTTACTGGCCAACACATTTCAATTTAATTTGGCCATGTACTGTTGAGGCTTCCTGTGAAAGAAATCAGGCCCGCAGCACCACAGATCCTCCACTATATCTCACAGCGTGCATGAAGTGATTTTCCATATAATCATTATTAGTGTGACCTCATAATAACTTAGAATATGCATTGCAGAAAGCTAAAACTCATCTTGTATTTAAATCATCAGTGGAGTTTATGTAAACAGAACAGAAAGTAGTTTAGCACTTTTCAGAAACAACCTGCATGTGAATAGTGCCCAATGGGTTTTTAAAGACCATGCAATGAATATACTCAATTTGGAATTTGTTTTTCTGTATGGTTTCCCTCTTTCAGGAACCAGCCGCTTCATTAAAAGCCAAATAATTCACCATTTTAAAATATAAAAAAGTGATTTTGCTTTTTGTCTTTCATCTTCAGCTTTAAAAGCTCCACACTGCATGTTTCAAAAATAATATCAAATTTTGTAGCCTTTAATTACCTCTGCATTTAAGATAACATTTGGGATATTGGGTATTCATTGTGACAAATCTCACCAGAGCCTACAGATTATTTCACTTTTGTTTTCGTTAAGAGGATGCAATCAAAACTCGGAAGGATAAACAGAGTTGCAGGCATGCTTGTGACCAAGAGTCTAAAAATGGTTTTTGTTTAAAATATAAACATAATTTTTCTTGAGTTCAGAAAAATTATGCATGTGAACTGCATGTGTAACTATGCCTACCTAAAATGTATCCATAAAACACTGCTTTTCCATATTTCTTTTTAATTAGTGATCCTAAGAAGTATCCTACAAGACAATGAAACCTTCAGCGCCCATCTGACAGAGGATTTGTCAGTTCCACCAGATGTAGTTCAAAGCCTCATGGATGCGAAGATTCAGCTTAATTCAGTAAGTCGTCCTCTGCCAAGAAAACAGTAAAGTTATGTTCCCTCGGGTTCCTATTCCTTTCATGGTTAGTGTGACCAAAGCAAATTAAAAGCTATTATACTTTTTCAAACGGCAAAATGTGCCAAAAAATAACATTTCACAGTCTGTCCTGCAAGAGAAGCCTCTGTTTTGACATTCAAAGTGCTCTCTGAAGCTAAAACAAAGTGCAGCTTCAATTTGCTAAAGGGAAACGAGTTTATCCAAATGTCTCTTGACTGATTGTTTAATGTGCATGAAATGTTATCAGATAACCTGGAAATAAAAAAAATATATTTTTTTTATTAAAAACAAAGGTTGAACAATAATTAAAACATTGCAGGCTGTTTGATGGCTAGAGAGCCTGGACATGTGAAAACTGTAACGATATTGTATAAAATGGGTAAGAGGGAATTTTGGGCAGCAGTCCATGTGCAAGTTGAGAGCACAGGTACTTCTTGTCAGGGTTGTAATAAAAAATATTTTTCTTGCATATTGTTTTTATCCATTCATAGCAATAATAGAAGTTTTTTTCTTTTTAAAATGACCTAGAAAGCTACAAAGACTTGCTTTGATACATTTCAGTACGTATTTATGCCACAGTGTTACCACTAAATGGGAGAATAAACTCTTCCTCTTACCCGAAAGGTTATAGATTGATGCACCATTCCCTCGCATGTCAACTTTTTGCCAATTTTGTTGTTTGTTTGTTTTTTCAGACAATGGGCGTCCCAAGGCCTGACAATGTGAGGAGCATCTTGTGTGAGGGGACAGATCTGGACAACTATGTCCAGTTTAGCAGCCAAGCTGAGAGGGAGGCTTTTCAAAATGTCAGCTGCTCTCTCAGTCAACAGCAGCTGATTAAAACCCAGCAAATCCTTCTGCAAAACATGGATGAGAGGAAAGTGCTTTCGGAGGTGAGTCTCTTCCTCACCAACCTCCACTGAACCAACATATTTCAAAACTTGTCTAACAAACTTTTCTTAGCAAGTTTTAAATACTTTGGAAAAATTAAAAGGAATCTTGGGTGATGATAATATTCGGTAAGGGCTTCACACTGATTGGACGTAATAAAACTGGTCATCTAAATGAAAAAAATAAATCCTACTTCGACCTCTGCAGGGCAGTCTGTTTGGATTAATCAAGGCTGTATTAAAAATAAGAACTTAACGAGAACAGAACTTTTTACAACGTTCTAAGATGATTTAAGGAGTGGCAATTTTAATAGCTCTAATATATTTTAAGTTTCCTTTTTATAAGACTAAAAAAAAAACTATTTTGGATTTTTTAGTGGAACAGGAATTAAAAGTTAACTCAATATTTATTGGAGATGCGCAGATTGTGGATTTGCTTTAAGAATTATAATCTAGCAATATAAGAACACCATTTAAAACCTGTCGCATCCAATCAACCCAAACTCCATAAATCATATCAGATGAAAGTTGGAGGAATCAGTCATTGATTAGAGGATTTACCTAAATACTGTTGCTGTAGTGCAACACTAGGTTGTCTAAATATTAAAGCAACTCTAAAGTCTTTTTATTCAAATATGGGCACAATCATATTTAGCAATATAATACATAACAACAATGACTATTTTCAAGGGGTTATACTCCATCATTCCAAACACCTGTTATACCTGCATACCACTATTGACAAACAGCCAACCTCTAGTTAATTTGAAGTTGTAAAACATAATACAATTTTACAATTAAATCATAACTATCCATATGCAGGGATGACCTATAGAAGTTATGTTCCATCATTGTTTCTGGTTGAATCGCTTGACTTATTTTGCACCAGCAAAGACTATAACTGAATTAGTTTGTGTTCATGGCTCATCGCTTAAAAGAATTGGAACACATTTTTACATGACAATAATTGCTCTAAAAATGTAAAATGTTTGCAAATTTTGACCATCATTTGATAAATTGTTTAAAAGACTGTCATCATCATTTTTACCAGTGCGCTGGCGTCTCATTTGCATTTGGTTGATTGTCTCCTCGTGTTTTGGTCAGATAAACAGTAAAATTGGATTTTCTTTCGCCTCTTCCCAATTTTGCTGTCAGAAAGCAGGACAGAAATTGTGACTGAACAGTGTGTGGCCCATTAAAGCTCTTTTTTTAGCGGCTGCTTTAAAAGCATTAGTTGGTGATTTAATTGTATAAACTGGTCATATTTTGGCACATCAACAGACAAAAACCTCAAATTAAAGACATCTGTGCTGTTACATTCCCTGTACTTGCACATATTGTGGTCAGAGACAACAGGACTGACTAAAACGTCTTTTCCTAATTTGCTAATTTATTTTGTTATCCTGGTCTCCGTTTTGCAAGCTGATTTACAGTATTTTGCAAAATTATTCATACTCTCACATAATTAGATACTGCAAGGTTACAAGCTCAAAGTTTGCATTTTATGTTTTTATATGAGACCACAATAACACAATATAGTACATAACTTTAAAGTGGACAGAAAGTGGCACATGATTCTTAAAATACCTTACAAATTTAAATGCTTCTGAATTTGACCCTCTGTTATCTTTTACTCCCTAATAAAAATGAGTACTGAGGGAGGTTGGGGACTTAGAATCAGACTGGGTCATGTTCACTGACCAACCAAGACATTCGGTTGGTCTAAAGGAAGCTATGGAAAACCGTTAAGTGATTCAGGAAGGGAAAAGATGTTGATGCGGGATTTGAGGGGGGAACTGCGGTCCTGATCTAACAATATTGTCGAAGGGAATTGAAGAAGTACTTTGAGGATCTCCTCAATCAGGTCAGCGTGTCTTCCGTGGAGGGTAAGACTTATCAAAATGCGATTTCATCACTATTGCAGAGGTGCCAAGGTGGTTAAGAAGCTCCCCAGTTAGCCAGTTGGCACAGAGGAATAAGATTTGGCTTGAGACACTGAAGCCTCTGTTATCTGTAGGGCTGTCATGGTTGACGCGTCTTTTTAGCGTCACGTGAAGAACTGGGACATCACTGGTAGAGTGACATCTTGGGCTGATAATCCTAATTTTTAAGCAGCAGGACCAAAATGTATGTTTGAGAGGAAGATCTTACTGACGATTTAACCTTGGATTAAAGAGGAGTCCAAGGTTTTTCTCCCGGCTGTGAAACAGTGGACAAGCTTTATACCATTGTGGAACTGCTGAGCAAACACATTCAAGGTTTTTGTACTTTACAATTTCTTTTTGAAATAGATAAGATAAAAACTTTATTGTCCATACAAATGGAAATTTGGTTTACATAATATGTCAGATGCCTCCCATAAGAATAACAATTATAACACAACATCATAAACATTTACAATATAATTTAAAATGGAAAGCTAAAATGTGATCTGCACTGGTGAGTTCATTTATTCCTCCTCTGGTTTAGGTGTTTGTAGAATACAGCACAAGAGAGTTTTATTACTTCTTTATTCTGTAACAAAGCATCATGAGCCACTTCCTGGATGGCAAAAGGTTAAACTCACTGCTCAACACGTGAGCATAAAATACATTGAACTTTGTTGTGATTTTAAGGGCATTTTGTCAAGTGCAGCGTTGATAATGAAACTTCTCTGAATCATAGTCTGTCTGATTAATGTAAAAAAATCTGAATAGAAAATATGAAGAATTGCCACTGAATACTCTAAACTAAGCAAAAACCTATCTATACCATAACATTGGTAGTGTTTCAGGTGTTGATGTATATATGTTTTTTCACCTGTGAACCTGTTCAACATATGCAGTTGCATAATAATTATTCATTTAACCAAATGTTTTCCTAATTTACTTTAAAAATCTGCCTCCGGTTCCTTTGGGGATAATGAAAGCCTGCACTTTTCTTTGACTTTATCTTTGAGAGAAAATATATGGGACAGAAAATCCAATAAATAAGTGATAAGGCAGGAAGTTCGTAGGAGAGAGCTTTTTGAACAATTTAAGCCCACAGGCGTTTTCAGACGTAGAAAAAAGGGAGGCCCAGACAAGATATGGTGGAAAAGCTCTTCAGCGCCGCAAGCAGATAGATGGAAAAGAACATCAGTGCCTTCACACTTAAAGCTTGACATTGCTGAGTGATTGTGATAACAACAATGGCACAAAGAAAAGACAAAGGAAGGAGTCAGAGTCTATAAACTGATCTTGATGTAGTTTTTACACCTTTCTGTGTGGAGGATGTATAAATATGTTGTTCTCAACTGCCAGAATCTCGTGTTGTAGACGCATTATTTAAGATATTACATAAGATTGTGATGAATTGCAGTAGTGTTCAAATCCCTTGAACCTTTTCACATTTTGTTAGATTGTAAAAACAAACATCAGTGCATTTTATTGAGATTTTATGTGATAGATGAACACAAAGTGGACCGATTCTGAGGCGGACGCAAGTCTTTCAGTTCTACAAGGGGAAAAAATGTTAGTGTCTGTAAGTACAAACCTGGTATAGAAATACCCTAAATCAGAGGTTCAAAGTCTTGGTCCTTATGGCCCACTGTCCTGCGTCTTTTAGGTGTGTCCCAGCTGCTGCACACCTGGCTTAAATGAATGAGTGATTAACAGGCTTCTGCAGCAACTGACCGCATGCTGACGAGGTAATGCAATCGTTTCAATCAGTCATGCTGGAGTGGGGAAACGTCTAAAACATGCAGTACTGCGGGCCCTGAAGACCAGAGCTGGGGACAGACTTGACAGATTCAAATTAATGCAAAATTCAAAAACCATCTATCATTTTCCATCCACTTAACAATTATGCGGTACTCTGGGTTGGTCTATCATACAAAACGTCGATCAAACACAGTGAAGTTTGCGGTTGTATTGTGACAAAATGTGGTAAAATATTTTTCCGAGGCACCATATATCATCCTAATTCTTGCACTAAAACAAAAGCTTGTGAACAGTGAAGTTTACAACCTGAAAGCAATTCTAATTTGTGATGGTAGTGACTTAATGTACCTCTTAATTGGACTCCTCAGCCACTGATCATTACTGATTTAGCACTGTCCTCGTCAAAATTAGGAGACTCCAGTGAATTCCATTTTAATTTCCTTCTCCCATTAACAAAGAAAGTAAATATCCCCTCTATTTAAAAGCTTTTATTTTAACAGTGTGCACAAAGTGGTTTATTTTTTTTTTTCCTAAAAATAGTGTTAAATTAAAATTAGTTCTGACCTCTCCCTGATGTTCCTGACCTTATGAGCATCAAAATTGACCAGGGTGCCTAAACTTTTATAAGGGTGCAAATACTCTTTTTAATACTTATCATTTTGCTAAGTTTTAACATAGGAAGCTTACCCCTTAAGGATGCACATAGTTTCTTAAAGCTTAGCGAAGCTCAAAAATATACTTATACCCAAATAGATTTATTTTAGTGTTACATTAGAGAAACAACTAAATCAAGGTATTAATATTTTTATTTGAAGCCTGATACATACTTATTCAACAGTTACCATGTGTGCAAAAAACAAACTAAATTGTTAGCAGAAAGTGATAAGAGAAGTGTCTGTATGTCCAAAGAATCGAACAGGAAGAGGCCTAGCAGAAGTGTCTCGTTTCAACGCCTAAAAAACAGGATGTTGCTTAGACTTATACGTCTAAGTTAAAGGTTAAAGTTTCAACACCTATGGAAAAGAGAACCATCAACTAGAACATCTGCACACTGGTCCGCTTTTGTCTAACACCTTTTTATGTTGAACTTATTTTGAACTCTGTCAGACAGTTCTCGGAAAGTTGGTGTTTTGCAAAAGTCCACACCTGCGTGCGTGACACGGAAAGAGCTGTATAAAGTGAGGATGTTTCCTTATCCAACTTAGAGTTGACTTCAACAAGCTGACTTAGAGGCTGTCAAGCGCTCTCCATCTGCAGATGTTAAATAAAGTATTTGTTCCTTGAAGCTTTGAATCTCAGCAGCCTTAATCCAGAGAACAATTTAAAGTTTTCTCCAACAACAGTTTCTTGTAAATCTCCTTAGTGTATCATTCAGACATGACGTCTACGCTCAACAACTTTCTTGACCCTTGTTCTTCATGCATCCCTATGCTTTGGGAGTTTAACCACCAAAGACGAAGCAAACACTCTTAATAAAGGCTACTGCTGACACTTGATGCATGAAGCTGACGGTGGTTAAAAGGGCGTGCCATTTATTTCCCCTGATCGCATTCATATTGAAGACTTTCAGAATGTCACAGGAACGCTAAGTAGTACTAATGCCAATCTTGTACGATTGTGTTTGAGCAACACTGAGACAAAGGTTATAATTATATCAATTTATGAGTGAACACAAACTACCTTTCCTGTTGACTGGCTTATCATAGCAAAGATGCCACATTACCTTAAAATCATGTTATTATTGTTAAGGGTTGATTTTGTGATGAAAACTTTGCTACTGATTTTTAACATAGAGCATTGAAGATTTGTCTTTTCTCCTCCTCAATGGAAGCAACAAATACTTGCATCCTAATTTAGAGGTATTTGTCAAATTTTAGGTTTTTAAACTTTTAAAAATTGGTTGCCATTTCTGCCCAAATGGGCCATACCTCTTCTTCTCTACCTGAGCATGTGCACTTTCCCACTCTCAACAATAATTGGCAGATTGTTAGTCGTTTTGAATATGTACTGATTTTAATAGCTGATATTTATTTCCATCTTATTTTTGTTTGTGTTTCTGGAGGAGCAGGGATGGAGGTTGTCTTGTGGTATTTGTTTGGAGACGTGACAGTGCTGCAGCTCAGGATTAGGGGGTGTTTAACTGAAGCAGAGAGACAGTGGTTTAAAGAATAGGGAAACATATCAAATATATATTTGTAATATCTGTTATTAAAAACAGATAAACAGCTATAACAATTGCAGCTATAGCAATTACAGCAATAGTAATATCTGATGTCAATATCGGCCCACATTTTCAAATCGGCGCATCTCTAGGTAGTAACCCATCAAGACATTTAGATAGAATCTTTTAACCCCCTGTGCACTTAGACATTTAATTAAAGTAACAAAGAGAAGTGACTGAATAAAATAATTATTCTCTGAAATAAAATAAGCTACTCTTATATAAAAACAATCCAATTTGAAATGCTTCCAAATGTAACAAATCTGGTCAGTATGCTGTTACCTTTTATGGTTGTGAATGAAATATATTAATGCTACTTTTACATAATTCAGGGGAATACACAAAACTACATGCTGTCTTGGCTGTTGTAGCAATTCTGTGTTTCTAAAAAAAAAAAGAAAAAAGAAATATGATACTAGTTTTTGTTGTTTTATGCCGGTAAAGAAAACCAACAATATAAAGCGTGACGCATTAATAAACATCAAACTGCACATTATAATAATTGAGAAAAATATACAGCAGTTTATTTTTATGTTTCCTAAGCACAGTTAAAATACCAGACATACTGTCGCACAACTAGATTTCTCAAGGTTTTTGTGCCAGTGAAAATATTTTTTAATCAGGGAAGCACATTAGTAAGTCTATTTGGCAGAAAATGAGTGTGACCCTGGAAATCTTAATTCAAAAGTTCAGATCGAGTTGGCCCTTCATTGTCCCCTTAACATGACAAGGAACCATAATGTTTTGAACTTCCATGGTAAAAGAAAAGAACAAGGGGATGGGAAAGAATGAGGGGATGATGAAATGTATTTATTTATTACCTTTTTCTTATTCACATTACAATCACTTCAATGTATTTTTAGGGACTTTATAACAGAAGGTAGTACAATTTATGAATTTTATAAATTTTCCATTTTTTAAAAACAAATACAAAGTTTTCTTGTGCATTTCTGTCCAGCACCCCATTTAATCCTCTGTTTGACCGCATTTCACAATAAATACATCAGCAAGTTATTTGGGGTTTGTTTCTGCTTGCTTGCATATCTACAAGTGAAAATTTAACACATTCATTTTTGCAAAATAGCTCAAACTCTGTAATACTGGTTGCTGACTGCGTTGTGGCTAATTTCTCTCTGTTTCAATTGCTCCTCAAGATCCCATCATCTGCGGACCTGAATTCAGTGGACACAGAGGCACTAATGAGAAAAACCAGTGCTGATGCACTGCCATTGATCGAGAATGTTAGTGTTAATTATTCTCACTCTTTTGAAGAATCTAAATATCCTCTAGATGATAGGAATGTTATGTAAAAATAGCTTTTCCCCTTCTCTTTTTTTTCTCAACCAGGTGGTCAGGCTGCGGAACTCCATGAACTTTAAGGCAGCAGAGTCCCTGGATTTTCGGGACGACATGTTTGGAAGCGTCAACATGCTGCTCTGTGGGAAGCAGCCTAACTACAACTTGACCAAGATGACCTTCAGTTTTCCTTCATCTACACAGATGGCTAACAATATGTCAACGTCCAGCATGGGCAACAGTTCCGGTAGGTGCCTTAGGGGTGTAATTTCTTTGCGACATGCGGTCGCACAGATCCTGTTTTCCAGCTGTAGGTCTGCACTAAATTTGATAACGGCATTCAGCAAAAGTAGGGGAAAAAACAGAAACCTGTGATGCTTAATGTGGGATGTCACAGGGATTGATTTGTGGTAATTTCACTGACCCACATTGCTTTTCATTGTGCTGCATTCTGAAAGTAGGAAATTGCTGGGAATTACACAGGATTATCATGGGTGGCAGAACATCCCTGAGTGTTCATAAAGCCTCTGTTTTATCTTTTTTGTATGAGAATCCGAGGCAATTTTAGTTGAAAATTGTCGAAACAAAATCCGAATTTAATCATGCCGTACACCAGAAATGGACAATTTAGCATGTTAGGGGAGCTGTTGAAGAGACAAACACTCAAAGTAATTATATTTCAGCAATTACACAGTTCAGACAGATTGGAGGAAACCTCATGCATTTCCTGTTTGCTGGTGGGGAAGAGAAGATGAATTAGGTGGGCATGGTTGCGCAGTGCTGCCAGCTGTGCAGGTTGCACAGGATGCGGCCACTTACGAACATCCAGAAGCAGGCACCTGTGACACAGTTGGCCCCTTCGCTTGAGCTTGGAAACAGGGCTTGATTAGTGATGCATCCTTGCAGATTGAGTCTGCGGCTGGTATCTGCCGTAACCAATCAAATCAGCTCTGTTCATCCCATTTAAAAGCTGTTTAGTCTCCGAACTGACATAATGATGTTTCGTTAATGCAAAGGAAATTCCACATCAGATTCTCCCAAGTGGGAGTGAATGTTTGGATGGACCAGAACCACAGGGTGCACATATAGCATGCTCAAATTGGACAAATGGCTTTCAAAACTTCCCAGAGAGGCAAAAAGTCTTGAAGATTTGAGTCTGAATTAGCATTTTGTGATATTTAGAAACTATAATGCTACCATAGCAGCCATGTTCTTCAACTAATTGCTGATTATAGTGCTGCATCCAACTATTATTGGGATTTCTGTGGAGATGGCTGAGTTCGCCTATAAGTGGTTCCTTGGACAGTTTTGATTTTCATTTAAAAAGGGTCTGGTGTTTTGGATTGGCCTGTCAATCATTGCTGCCTTAAGTTTTGGAAAAAAAACTTAAGGCAAAAAAAAAACTTTGGAAAAAAACTTATGGCTGGTTAGATAATGATGGTTCTAAAGCAGATTTGTAGCATTTTAAATATTCACACTCTTGAATAGTTCATAGTTTCATGATATTTACAATGCCTCCACTTTTCCATAACATAATTAAAGAGAAATGTTACTTGCATTAATGTAATGGACTGCATTGCCCTCAGATGTTCAGAAATAGTGTTGTTTTACAGAAATTGGCCAAAAGGGGATTTTGCTTGGCCACAAACAGTACAATTAAAAAACTTTGTAATAAAAACACATACATTTTCAACACACTATTTCATAAAATTAGGTTATAATAAAATGAGGCAAAAAAAGCTATTAGTTCGGCTTGGCGAATAGTTGGATCACTGATGACAGAGGTGTTGTTAGGACTGATGCTAAACTGGGACTTTTCCTGTGAGAAATTTAAATCAAATGGAAGAATCGTTTTGGAATCGTGATGGATGCGAACATGAATGCCAAAAAGATGATTATCTTCAAAATGTAAACTGATTCAAATTTGTTTTTCCAGCATATTATGCTGATGCTGCCTTAGTTAAGTGGTAAGGGCAGAAATGCCACTCACCAAAGCCTTCCCACAGATTTTCTATACATTAGTCATAAATCTTTTAGATATTTGTCTGCCATATTGATAACATGGAATCCATCAATGTTGTAAAGTTAAGTCCTCCTCCACACTGTTGTGTGTCTAGTTGAAGTGTGAAGCTGCTGATTAGAGATTTATTCCAAGTAGTCACACAGAAAACTGGTTCATTTACACAAGTTAGAAGAAACTGGAACACTTCCTGCAAAAGGAACATAAGTGTACTCATGCTTGATTGATTTAATTAGCAAAAGCTGAGATGTAGATGATATAAACAGTTGTGCATCAGCCTTTGATCTAACCTGGTGCTCTCATTGCAGTAAAGCTTGTGTTTGATGTCTGAATTATTTGTGTAAAGGTTGAGGACTCAATCAAGGTGAAATGGGCACACTGGGTATACATGCAAGGATTTTTTGTTTCTCATGTCTATGGAGCAATTTGTTAACGACAAAGTGAAGAAAAGTGCAAATAAGGTACATCCATGTCCTGCATAATAATTTAAAATGATTAAAGTGCATTGGACATATCTGTTTCTGCTGAAGATAACAAACACAATGGGCTGTTCATTTTGAGACTGGGTTGTAAAAGTCCTGATTTTAATTTTTAATTTTTTTTAAATTTATTTATTTTAATTCCAGAGAAACAAATGTAAAATTTGGCCAATCGTTGTAGTTTCACTGACAGATTTCTTTAGTTTGACTTTTTATTTGCTGTTATGAAAACATTTTGAAACCTAGTGTGTCAAAAGATGAAACATTTGAACTGCTTTTGAAAAAAATGCCAGAAATTTCAGAAGCATGAGATTTTCAGTATGCACTTGTGTTTATTTATTTATTTGTTTTGGTTAAAATAAATACATTTGATATAAAATATGAAATGTATTTATATAAAAATATATTTTATATAAAATGTATTTATTTTAAAAATAAACTAGTTATATATTCTTGAAGAAGTCAATAATATATAACCTTCAACTTTTAAATTAAATTATTGGAAATAAATTAATAGGTAAAAAAATTACCTTTTTGTATAAATTCTAATCTGTAGTTGAGACTATTTTTTAAACTGTTTTTAAGAAAAACAAAACAAAAACAATGTATCCATAAAAGGACAACTCCAGGTTACGGTGTGATGTGTTTGTGCGGAGCTTAAAGAATAACTGAATGAGCGTGTACCATAAACGCTTTGAGCCTTAGATGTGCAGTGAAACATCTTGTAGTCCTGTGCTCATTAGAGACCCCACAGTCCTGTTTCATTAAATGCTTGCTCTTTGGAGAAAACTGCACAAAATTAGATTTTAATAAGAAGCTGCTATTCCTTGGGAATAAAGTTACTCTGCGGAGTGAAACTGCATGCTCATGCCAGTGCAAATTAGCGAAGACGGCGTACCCTACTTACATAATAAGCAGTAACATCTCAGTTAGCATGCTAATGGCTTTTTCAGATCTGCTGTACCATTTCATTGTGCTGGTCTATGTAAATGGTCCTGGGATATGCAGTATGTCTGCATAATGGCCAATTATGCCTCTTGTGTAAGTCTAAAAGTACTCTCAGAGGACCAGGGAAACAGAGGCCAGGTCTTGAGTTTTTGCTAATGAATCAGCAAAATCTCTGTATTGGTTAACTTTGGGCAATAACCTTTGTATTGTTTATGTTAGAGATATTGAGCTATATTTCATAGAAATATTATACTGGTTGTTTTTTCAATGACTTATTCAATGGTTTCTCACTTCAAAATGTGGAAAACTAAGTTTGTTTCACATTCTGGATGATCAATGTTTGTTTTTCATCCACATTTGTTGATTTTCATAAAAGAACCACATCCCGTTTGGTGTCTGTACTTCAGTAGGTTATTCCAAAACGTGAATTTTGTTTGTATATATTTATATTTTTTGAAGGAGAATTAATGGATTTCTTAATTAAGGAAAGTCATCCACAACCTTTAGGAGCAAAGCAGCCTTGGGCTACTAACTGCAGCATGTTTGAATGTTTATATGATTCTCTGCCAGCTTTACAAATTTAACGAGATGTAATCCTACTGAAAATGTTACTTTTCACTTGTCAGTTTACTCCATATTTTTCCAAAGGTCCTCGGGATTATGAAGGTGTTTTTTTACTATCATTATTATTATTATTGTTGTTATTATTATTATTATTATTATTATTATTATTTTAATAGCATTATGAAATGGACCTTCGTTGTCTTCTTGTATTCGTTCTGGAACTGAACGTCTGTTTCTTGTTGAATCTTGAACTCTCACCTTAAGTGAGTTCTTTAGATGTTCCTTTTCTGACATCCTAATTGAGTCATCAGTGTGCCCTTAGAGTAATCTTAGTATTAGCATGGTTATTCCATGTTTTCTTCATTTGTGAACAGAGTCTCCCTGTAGTTCATTGGAGTCCTAAAGCCTTATAAATTAGCTTTAGCACTCTCTAGAAACTTGCAGTCATTTGACCGCCTTCATGTTATCAAACAGATTCTGTGTGTGTGATTTAGTAATCTCAATGGTTGAGATAAACCTCAACCATACCTTTAAAAAAACAGTTTTTCATTGCATTTGTCTAAGTCTGCATATATTCTGTCTCCAAGCAAATGAAATAATCTGAAAACAGCATTTACTATTTTCCCTGGTTATCATTGTCTGGTATTTGAATTGGCTTGATTTCAATCTTTCAAGTATAACCAAATAGGAAAAACAAGATGGAATATTGAAGTGAGCAAACACTTTTTGTCAAAGCATCATATAAACATAATTTTAATGTTTTTACAATATTGTTTTGAGGTGAACTATCAAGCAAGAAAATGTAGGTGCTGTTTGTGCAGTCTGTCATGCGTTTCATAGTTATTTTCTCAATATCTCGGTGCATTATACTGGTAGACTGCTTGCAGGAAGACTTGGTTGACCATGAATACACACAGAGGCTTGTAACCTGTAAGCGACACGGACACATATATTTCTCTGTCTTTTAAATTAAATGACAAATCACAACTTTGCAGACTATTACACCATAAAATGTTTTCATGTAACAGCTGGTGCTCACTGAGGAGTCCAAAGGGCAGCTATTGTTTATATAAAATGTCTGTTACATCACAACCTAGCTAATCATCACATTTTTTAACTTCCGTTTAAAACATTTAGTTTTATTTTAATAGTATCTTTTGTTACCTTTGACATTTTTGTTGAACAATTTACTCTCAAAATGACTGACTCTAAAAAAAATTCTTACTTAACTTATTGCATCACAGTTTTATTGCCGCAGATCAGAGGTTTCTAAACTTCTTGTTCAAATGTCCAAATACAAAAAGCAAATGGAAGCCAATTCATGTGATTAGAAAGAGAAATATGGTTAGAAATATAAATGCGTGTGTGTGGGTGTGTGTGTGTTTGACAGCACTGTTTCACAGAGGTACTGAATTGAGCCCCTCTCTAGGGTACAACTCAAATTGATTAAATTTGTCAGGTAAGTTGAGGGGCTGGCTTAAGGCTCCAAGCAATTATTTTACTGTGGCTAAGGCTAGTTTAGAGACCAGCTTGTTGTTTTGTCTTGTTTCAGTGTCTGTTCGGTAATAAACTAAGCTTCTGTTGTCCTAAAAAGAAGCACAGAGACTTGGAGAATATGTCACCTCTGTAATCTGATGCTCCCTTCAGCACAGAAAATATACAAAAATGATTTATCTTTCCCAAGACACAAAGGTGATTCATATAAAGTTGCAAAGCATTTGTCACTGTCGCCTTTATTCTCACTTTATTGTTGAAAAACGCTGCCTCTCACTTTGATTATCAGAATACATTTATGGAGTCAGGAACAAAACTGTGGATGTCTTTTTATTTGGTCCATTTGTCAATTGCTCACAAATTTATTAAAGCGCTTTCCAATGACAAATCCAAGAATAACGGTGAGTATTCAAACGGTGTCTTTAAATGTCTAATGTTGGGAAGGACATGATGTGAAGAAGTAGTTTGTTACAAAAACAGACCCAACAGTCAAAATGGTGGCCAGTGTCTCTTAATGATTTAAATAAGGGAATTCTACGTTCACAAATAGGTTTTTTGGGTAGATTTGTTGTTTACTCTTCATAGATTGACTATGTGTGATAGGGAAAAACAGACAACTAAAATATTCTTGCCTGAATAAATGTTTTCATCCGGCCCTAATCTCTGAGAAGGGCTTTTTCTTTTACTTCAGTCAATATGAATCCTGGAATTGTCTTCAGAACCATAGACAATGCAATCTATGCCTATTGATGTAGTGAAATCAGAAGTTTATTGTCTTTATCATTTCACCTACAGTGTACAACTTTCTTACTGGCAGACTGCAGCTGCATTCAGTCAAACCCTGACATGAATCACCAGGCGGCTGGTGAGACATGACAGGATTGCTAATGTTTTTTCTTCTCATTTTGTGAGACACCATAAGCTCATAAAGGATATTTTCTAAAGTGGAGTTAGTTTTCCAATCAAACCAAACCGTGTGTTGAACAGACGGTTGCTGAGCTGAATGTAATGCACACTGTTCATTTCTCAAGTGTTAGGATTGCAGAAAGTGCCATCACTGCAGCATGCGAAGAGAACAGGTGGCCGGACCCAACCTAAAGGGAGGCCATTAGCCGTGTGTGCACCGACCTCCCTGGAGCACCAGGGAAAGATGACCAGCAGGCAGAAGGGCTAACATTTAATTGCACTGAAAATGGCCTCTAAACTACCTCTGATGGGAGACATGGCTGCCCTGGTGAAATGAGAGGAGAGAGCTTTGAGGCACTGAAGTCTTGACTGGTAAAAAAAAAAAATTAGATGCGGCAGGAAAAAGCAATGATGTACTGACAGGCAGGAACAACGGGGAGAGCCAGACGGCTATATTGAATGGCAGATGACTCACCACATTGATCAGTTGCTTGATAAGAATGACTTATTCAGATTCAACACAAGCAAAAGGAAAGTTAAAGAACAAGCCTTCGATGTGCTCCAGGTGCTTTTGCTCACAGCACAGACCTCATGTAACTTACAGTACTCTCACAACGTAGCGATATTCAGGTTGGCAGAAAAGTTAAATTAATAATGATCTTGCTGCTTCTGTGCTTATTGATTCTTTTTTTTTTACTTGGTTGATAGAAGGTTTTCTGTATGTAGTCAGGTGTGGACCCTTGACTTGTGTTTACTTCAGCCTGTGAGTGTTTTTCAGTGAAAGAACATGATAAACATATCCTCTCTGCAACTTTCTTTTTCCAAAGCTGTTGTAGTTATAACTGAATCAGTGTCCATTTAATTGAGCAATTTTACACATGACTGAAATGTCCATTGAAAATTTTACAAATAAGATCACATTGAATCCTCCAAGTATGGCAAACGACCACTTAATCTCCAAAAATCAAAAGTAAACACAAATGTTGGGCTTAAAATCACCAGAAATGTACTTCCATTGAATTGTTGGTTTATATTGATATTTGAGATGTTTCTCATTGATGTTCACTTTTTTCATCGTTTTCATATTACATCCTGAAAAATTAAGTGAGACAGCACGGTGCAAAAATAATCTAAAATCAATCAAGTGACCTCATACATGAATATTAAGTTTGGTAGAGCGCGAACAAGTAATATGTTGTGCAAATATCATCTGCTATGCTACGTCTATAAAACTACCAAAATGACTTTGGTGGGGGAAAAGGTTAAAAGGAAAAAAGTTAATTGGATGTAAACTTTGAACTAAGTTTTCCTAACCATCTGAAGCTCACTTGATTCTGATCTTTAACTAACAGTGTATTATTCTTCCAACAGTATGTGGTAAAAGGCTAAGTGCCCCAAACCACTTCATTTTGAAGCATTGTCATAAATGCTTTTATAATTTCTTTTGTTTCAAAGAACCTGTAAAAGTTTAGCAAAGAAATCAAGTACATCTACCAGACCAGTGACTGCAACTGATTGAAAAATGAACAAGTCCTTAATCAAGGCTACAGTTTATATAAAGACATCTGTGCTGTAGTGCTCTGATTGGATCGATATTTTCCCCATGTTGAAAATCTTTCTTCCTTTTCATGCTCTTTAAAGCAATTTGATGTGTTTTCTCTTCCTCAAGCTTTTTAAAGTTAACTGCTGCTATTAGAGAGATTCTTATACATAGTACCCCTCAAATGGCATATCTGTAAGTTAAGCACAACACTGGGTTCGTCATTATTCTCATAAAGGTAACTGTCATTGGACCAGTATTTGCCCAGGAGACTCCAGATGCAACTACCTTTTCCTTATTATTTTCAGGTCATATTTCGTCAGCATATTTTGTCAGAATGGCGAGACAACACAACACTATTGTATGTTTGTTTAGTTTAGGTCATCAAACAAATATACAATAGGCGTATTGTATATTGCTTGTTTGATTTCTAACTTTGATGATTCTTAGAAATCAAGTTTCACATTAATGAAGGGATAATTTGTGTGATTTTGCTTGAGCAAACATTTATGGTTGAATGTCCTTCATATAATATTAAATAAGGCTCTACAAACTCCACAAATTAGAAAGGAATCTGTGCAACAAGGAATGTCTTTTGTATTCTTAGGAACATCAGAAAAATGTTCTCTCTTTCCCAGTTGGCCTAAAAATTCATAATTTAGGAAGGGGTCATTTACCTTTTCACATAGCCAGGTTGGTTTGGATGGCTGTTTTAATTTGAACCTGCTTTTAGTATTTACCCTGAGTCTTTAATATTAAAACTTAATTCAAGATTTTATTTAAATAGGCCTCAGGTTTATGCCAACTCTTAACACTAGATAGTTCTAATCTAATTAGTATTTGTTGGTTTGTTGAAATCAGAATTCTCTTGGCATTAAAGAGGCTTTTTTTTGGATAATATTTGTGATGATGAAAAAAATTCAAAATCTGGAATACATTCACGCTGGATGAAAAGATCTTTTTCATAAGCATTGCGTACAAATTAAAAACGCATGGTTTCTGTTCACAAATGAACAGAACAGAAATGAGAGCAGAATTAAATGCTCACAAATTCAAGACAGCTACTACATGTTGAACTCCTGTTTGTCAATGTTCTCTTGGCCTTTGATTTGACTTTCCCAAACTTCTCTGCTCACCTCCTGTCTGCCACAGATGCCTTTTGTCAGAATCTTGTCGAAACCCTGGAGGGCACACCTGGTCTGAGCTACATTTGGAGCACCTTCAAGCCATTATTGCAAGGGAAGGTCCTCTACGCACCTGATACACCTGCTGCTCGCCTCCTGGTGAAGGAAGTAGGTTCAGAACAAAAAGAGAGAGTGAAAAAAAAATCATGTTATGTTATTGGTTTTATCCCTCCTGCAGATGCAGGCTGCATTTTATATAGCAGGAATTCAGTTTTATGTGGAGTATATATATTCAAATATATTGTTTGGTGCATAATTAATTCTAACTGGAGGATGCTTTCAATTTGTAAAAAGCCTGGATGTCACACTTTACAAATGGGGCTCAAGAAAAAATAAACATGTAGACTTGAGGCCGTTTTAATGAATGTTTTATCATTTCATGACATGATTTTTCTCCAAGAGATCAGCATAATTCCAGGCGAAACAAACTCAATGTGAAGGGTGAATTTTCCATAGCGATTGTATAATGAGGGCGTGCAAAACCTGCCAGCTTCACAGTCACAGGCCCGGTGCTCTACTCAAGCCGACCCTTTTCACACCACACACTAAATGCTTACAAGTCAGTGTTACAGAGCAAAAACAAGAATTTACTTTCACCCCCAGGAGTTTTGGGGGTCAGAAGCAGGATAAGAAGTGGTTGTGGAAAGAGGTTTTAGTAGAGTTACGGTGTAATGAGTTCCTCCTGAGAGTGAAATTGTAGAGCACTTTAATGTATGTCAGCCTAACATGAACATAAGTCTTAGTGCCTCGCATTGAGAGGAAGGAAGGGTAAGTTGGAGTTTTTTTTTTTACTTAACATTGTTTTTTTTGTTTTGTTTTTTTTTCTCTTTTTTTTCCCAGGCAAACAGCACTTTCAACTCCCTGGCCATGTTAAAGGAGCTGGCAGATTCTTGGAATGAACTTGGCCCACGTGTCTGGGATTTTCTGCAGAACAGCTCTCAAGTCAACACGTTGCGGGTGAGGCTCAACGAAGCAGATCCACACCGAAATACCGCTGGTCTTTTTTTTTCATTTTGGTTAGGTTATCTGAAAGGTTTTCTTTATAATTTCAAGGTTTTGACACGATTAAAAAAACATTTTGCTTTTCTATATTGCCTCTTGTATCGGCACAAGTCGATCAATTATGCATCTATCTGTTTATTGTATGCACCTGCTTGCCGCTGCAGGGTGTCTCTCTCCAGCAGTCATCGCTAGTTCAGCAAAACACAGAAGCACACAGGACAACCATGCACACACAAACTAATTCTTATTGACAGAGAAATAACAGCCATTATTATTATAAAGTAGTTCAGATCTTTGTAAATTTGCTAGATTGATTTACCAACAGATATGCTGACCTATAAGTTGTTGCTACTAGATTTAGAACAATTGCACTGCTAAAATATTTATGAGTTGTGCTCATAATTATTAAAACTATAAATCTGTAGTTTTTTATTTTCCAAATCACAAGATGTCTTCCTTTAAAGAATGAGAGTTTTCCTCTCCTGGGGTACACTGGCCCCAGGAGCGGATCCTGGGGCCAGTATTCCTGACCCAGGATACTGTGTTTTCTGGGGCCAGGAAACACAGTGCCTGACAGCTGACTGAAGAAGCAGCTGTGTAGAACGAGAGTAACTACTATAAGGTTCATTAGGCAAGATGAAACTAAGCACCGTTTCTGGTGTCTCATTAAAAAGGAGCTGCATGAAGTAAACATTTAGATGTTCTACAAGTGTTTTAGTCTGTTGTAAAACCTAAAGCTGAACATCTATCCATACCAAATTGCAGTCTGCGGATGCCTGAAGCAAGCAGTTTTAAATGACCAATTTACACTTTGCAAAAACCTGAATACTTTTTCTGCAATGGGTTGTATTGGCATTTAGTCCTGAGTCAAATGACAGAGGAAAATTACCAAGCAGTTGCTTGCTTCAGCATTGACGTAAAAAAAGATGCATGTATGAGGGCACTTTAGTTTTTGCTGACCCTCGTGTGCTTGGAAGTGCAGGCCTGTGCCTGACTTTGTTTTATTTATTTCTCACCACACATTCACAGCCCAGAGTCTCACATGAGGCCGAGTCTGACACTAACAACAACAACCCAGGGATCAAAAGATGAGCAGGATCAATTTTAGCAGCCTGCACTGCACTGTCTACAGCTCGCTCTCTCCTGTAGGCCTTACTCCTGCAGTTCAGTCAAGAATAATGAACAAATTGTCTCTGAAAATTGTTCTTATCAGCAATTGTGCTCCACTGCAGCCCACGGGATTCCTTCGTTCTCAAGAAGCATAAAAGCTGTCCTTTGAGAGGAAATAGGAATTACTTAACATACATCATCGGTCAGAAGATTACATAAACTCAACATTGGCATAAAGTTGAAAATTAAGCATTTTATTGATCCATTTAAATCATTCTTTTTGCAGAAAAAAACCACTCAAGAATAAAGTGCACAAGTTCGAATTAATTGTAGAATGTACACATTGTCAAATTATATACAGGCTGATATTTATATACAGAGGATCCTGTATTTGTGGGGATTGGGGTCCACAGCTGCCTGCCAAGGTCTTTGAACCCCCTCAAAAACTGCCTATATTAGTCACTCAAACACAAAATATTGGGAATTGATTTGGCACAGAAGCTAATATCTACAGTACTACAACTTCCACTTTTTTCCAATCCGAGTTGCATCCAATCAGCAGCAAGAAAAATGAATAGTGCTCATACATTGGCTGAATTGTGAACATTCAAATTAAAGGCATCCAAATTTATGTTGGCACTGCAGCATAAATTTTTTTTCTGTTCTATTACAGTTCCAAAGGAGAAATCACCAAAATTATTCAATTACAAGAATTGGCATATTTTTCTGTAAAAAGAAAAAAAAATTTAAAATAAGATGTAGGAGAATGAAGCTGCAGGTGACCATATACAGGCTTTATGCATCAATTTGCAGCACCTTCTGTTGGATACGAAAACCGAGGGAGAAAAGTAATTATGGATAAGTGCAGGATAATTCTCATCCTGGCGGAGAGGATTATCCAGCAGAAATAAAGGTTGCAGACTCTTCGCCACCACTTCTCTTTCTTCCTCCTCTCTTGCTTTTTGTTTGCCTCTCGCTGTATTTCCTTGACACTGACATTACTCCGGTGTCACTCCAAATGAGCTTATAGGCAGCTGGAGGGAAGCAGACATCAGGAGCTCCATATAGCAAGGGTATTCATTACCCTAGCCCTAACCTTTACACAAATGGACCCGCAATCCTCCTTTGTCTTCATTTTCTCCCAGCCCGGCTTTATGCCCACCGCTCACTATGAAACTTGTGGCTTTCAAAGGTTTGTCATCTCTAGAGGTCTGTCAAGGTTACAGGCTGCTGTTTTACTCCAGTATCTTCAACCATGCATCTAGATTAGGGATGAAATATCTCATATCTCATCAGAAATTATAAAATAAGCATAACGAGACATATATTTGAGTCATGGTAATGTATTTAAAGGATATGACTCAAAGTGGTGCGATAGAATGGCCAGGACCAGTGTCTGCAAACATCCACCCTGGTGCTTCCTTTCGGAGACCTTTTGACCTTGTTGGAAAATTGTCCAGCCAGCATGCGGATCAAAGGTTTCCATTTCTTTTAGGAAGAAAAGCAAACACATTTGACTTTGTCACTGGAAGACAGTCTCATGACAAATAAGTTCATTTAACACTTGACCGGGGAGGTTAAGCTGTGCATCTGCAACAATTTTGGATCAAATGCCACAGAACATTAAGCAGTGGACAACCCATTCAGACACAAACTTCCGCTGAACAGACGCTCTAACAGCTACGCTCCATTTAACTGGCTGATGCTGCTACATGACATAAACCTGTGACACAAACTCTTTTGATGCTAGAAGTTGTGCATTACTACAAATTAAAGTGATCTTATGTAACCAGATTGTAAAACCTTTCAATTATAACATGAAAAGGCAGATTTCACATAAACACTACTTATTTAGCAAAGATGAAGAAAAAACAGAGTACAGTCCACGACTCGATGGGTTGTGACCCACTTTAGCAGCAATACGTTGGAGTCGTTGTGCTTTCTTCAACTATCAGTCTTAAACTTCATTCTTTCTTTGATTTTGAAATTCTTTCATTGTTTCTTTGAATTGCTTCAGTTCCTTAAGTTTTGTGAACATTTGTTTCGTCACAGTTTTATTCATGTAGAGGTCAAATCATTACCCCTCTACCACTGTGCAGTATCTAATCTGCTATGCACTCTTTCATTTGAGATTAGATTTAAATATGTTAAGAACTTGATAAAAACAATGCAATTGTGTGTCTTAATAATAAATCCTGGATGTCAGACCATGATAACAAACAATTTTAATCACAATTCCACATCTGTAAAGATGAACATTTATTTGGCTGTTGCGTGTTTTTAATGTATCAGCCACAAAAAGCTAAGATATATTTGCCTTTTATTCCTAAAGGTTACATAGCAAAAAAAATATTTAATGTGACACTCTGTTCTTAGGTTTGGCATAATGTCATGAGAAGTGTTGATGCTGAAATGCCACCGAGCACACTTGGCAGAAGACGCTTGAAAGTCACGTCAGGATTTAGCACAACAGATGACCGGCGCTCATTTGACGTTCAGCTCGGTTTCTACACCAGAACCCTGTGCATATTGACTTTGAAACATAATAGTTAGCTGTAATGGATTTCCAAACTACAGCAAAATACAATGACTTGTAATTAATTGGGCGGTCAGTTTCTTCCAGGTTCTTTAGCAGAGGCCTAATTTTAATGGTTTTAATGATTGTCCGGCAGCAACAGTCCCTTCATTTTATATAAAATCTGTATAACACTTGGAGAGGAGGAGGGAAATGGGTTATGGCTACTAAATGAAGGGCATCACTTTTAAACTAAAAAGGTGGGAGTAGAATGAATGCATTATTAAAGAACTTTTGTATGAGGGACATTTAAATGTCTATATTACTGCTACCACTGAGCCGCATTTCAGCTTTGCTAATTTGTTGCATCACTGAAGCAGTTCCATCCTTTTATGTCGGATTAAGAAGAAACAATGCACATGTTTTCCCCTTTTCTGTGAAAGAAATAATTGTTTATGGGTTCTCGATATGGAACAAGATTTGATTAGGATTTATTTTTACTTTGAAAAAATTGTATATTTTTCTCCGTTTTTGCTTGCACAGTTGATCGTCCGGATATATTGACATATGAAGGTGTATAAGTCAATAAATTCATCATTATTGAAAATGTTGAAATACAACTTTTCAATCTAAAAATTCTCACAAGGTTCTAAAAAAATCTTGTGAGAATTTTGAGCTTGAAAATGTCTTTTAAATCCACTAAGAAGTTAAATCCAGCCCTACTTAAATCTGGCCTGCCTTGCCCTTCTTTAGAATATTCCCCCATCGTATCGGACCGCATTAGTCCGACATTAATATTCATTTTTCTCCTCACTCCCATTTTTGTGCCTATAACAACTGACAGCTGTAGCCTAATCACATACATCTTCTTGGTGTCAAAATCAGGCTCTGGTGGCAAATCCCATATTCGCAGCTGCCCTCAGCCAGCGCCTCAGCAGGACAGGATGGACAACTGAGCTGCTGGAGAACTTCCTGTACAATGGTGCTCCAGAAGACCGTCCACCCGGCATGCCACCCTACGACTGGCGGGATGTTTACAACTCTACCACTGAGATCCTGAAGCTCCTCTCCAATTTCCTCAACGTACGTAACATAACTATGTTTTTTTTTTTAAAGTGCAGAGCACCTTTCATTTAGTGATTTTTCTGCCATTTATGTTTCAAAACTCAATTCTTATCACTAAATTTGCTAAGCATTTTCCTGCTCATCCATCTTTGCTCTAGTTGAGCCTTTCCTTTTAAGTCATTTACTTGAATTCTGCTTGATATTATTCCTGAGATTTTTCTTGGTTTGAGTTGATGCTGGAAAACAGCCTCTGTGACTTTGAAGGGCTTAAACAATAGGTTAGTTTGGTAACATAAATACAAGAAAACTCTCCCCACTGACTATATCCCTGTTCTCACAACATTACAACCACTTATGTCATTCTGCATTTTTCCCCTGCGGGGCAATCAGGAAAGCCCCGGCCTGTTTGGGCTCGGACACAATGACTCAGAGGGAGTCCTGTGCTGTTTGGCATCTGGATATTGGTGGCTGACAGTCGCGCTCCTCTGAGTTTGCAGGATTGAGCCTGTTTTCGTCAGCCTTGTGTGCATTTCGGTGCAGGCTTGATCGGATTGGGATCTGGAGAGTTTTAGTTCGGATCAGTGCTTATGGGTTCATTAGTGTTTTAAACCCTTTCCTGAGCAGTCTTTTGTGATATGCTGGGAGATGATACTGCCATGCACTGTTCCTTTTGCTATAGTGGGGTCGTAATTACAAGACACAAGAGATTTAGGTTGTTTCAAAGCATATTCATGAACATTAAAGCCCAGATTATCGCAATATGAGATTTTCCATTTTTTAATGTTGGTGTATTAGTCAATTTAGATAATTAATTTCTACAGCTGGTTGAAATTGGAGCAATCTAATATAATTTACTAGATCATGTAACTAAAGTAGAAGCACACTGCTGAATGGTGTACAATATTTCTCATTCCTGTTTGTTCACATGCCACAGAAACGCAAGACAGATACACAATAGTACAACAGCAGCAATAAATGTGATTTTGTAGCCTGCATTGCAGGCACCAATAGATCAAGTTTTAAAAAATAAATAGGCATGGAGTCAGTAAGCACACTGCAGTCATCTTTGTTTGTTTTTGATGCATTATGAAGAAGTGGTTGCTAAATAATTAAAAATAACCCCTTGAGGGTTGTGGATGTCAAAATCCAGTAAAAGTGGCCACAGTAATATATTTTCAACATCCCTCGGATCACCAGATAAAATAAAATGTTTTAATTAATTACATGCTTGAAAACATTTTTTATCACAATGTTGCTGCTTACTGACAGCTTCAAACAGTAATGTGGCACTTTTTACCCTCTGTAAAGTCAAAAAACTTTGTACTCAGATTATTTGAGGCAGCAGCATCAGCTTCCTTATCAGCATGATTTCTCTTTTGCACAGTGTTGAGAGAAGATGGTGTCTTTTGGATCAGTCATGTATCTCTAAAATAATTGTCGGTTTACTTTAATTTATCTTTCAATCCTTTTGTTCACAACTGTCTCATCTGTCATCTGCCAGAACATCAGGGGTGCCACAATTTGTTAGCTGGGTGCGAAAAATCTAACATGTCCTTGTTTAGCACAGCACTTTATTGTCTTCCATCTCTTTTGTCGCAGGATCTATTCGCTGCTATTGTTCACACCAAAATCAAGGCTGCAGTTTCTTGAAATATCCCTCCATCTCACTGCTTTTGTCTTTTTTTCTCTTTTCGTGGAGAACAACCTGAAGAGGATTAGTTCATTTGCTCATTAAACTCTAATATCTCTGACTTAACAAACTGTCAAGATCTGTCACCATAGCACATCTATGATAATCATATAATGAAAGCACTGTCACAGTCTAGACTGAAGTAAATGTGAAAGGCCATTAAACAGGCCGCTGTGTGTAAAAATACTCACATAATATGGTAGACAGTGATATATTGACAGTCTATAGCAGTAGATTTTTTTTCTTTCTTTTTTTCTCTGTAGCCAATATACAAACACACTCATAATAATTCACTAGCAGGTAACATGGCAGTGCAAGTCCCTGTGGCATACCGTACATAATATTGCAACCCATTTTCTTAGTTGATTTTGTTTTCAGTCCAAACACATAACAGAGCTATTCTAGCATATTTTCTAGCTTTGTTCACTCCAGTGAATACATGCATATTTATTGGAATTACAATTTTGTTATAAGCAGGGGAATAAGTTGATGTAAAATTATCCTTCATAATGCACCATATTTAGTCAAAGTACATAAAAAACATTATGGAAAGTCATTTTGCTTAATGATTCTTTAAAGCAAAGTAGAAAGCTAAAAAAAATAGGCAGTGCTTAAAGTGCATGTACAAGAGAAGATTAAAGCACTTTGTCGACATCCAACATAAGTGGCAAATTTTTGTAAAATCTCACCTAAAGATTCAAACCCCAGCATAACCCTGCTGTAAACTTCTCTAAAAGATTATCTCTAGCCCACGTGTTGTGCTTCTTGGTCTTAATGATGCTATGAGGCCTTCACTGAACAGCTCAACTTATGAGATGAAATTAATCTCCTGTTGACTCTTTACTATGTAACTTCTGAAGGCACTAACACCTAATTTTACTTTTGGAGTATCAGAGTAAAGGAGGCTGAATAGAATGCATAGCACACTCGATTAAGACTGCCGCTATACTAGTTCACAGTTTGTTACAAACGTAATTGTACTGTTTAGAATTTATATTTTTTGGCGGATTTTTAAGGAAGCATGTCCAAATTTTGACAGCAGATGGTGATATTATCAAAAAAACAATGGAAGATCTGAAGAGAATTTTGAGCATTGCCAAAGAGTTGGCTCATAAACCGGTGGTTATGTTTTTATCTTGTTTCTCATCTCCATTTTCAGTAGCATGAAAATTTTTTGCATGTTAGCGTAGGGCTATGATCATGTACTTATTTATTTAAATGATTTGTTCAAACAATGCAAACAGCAGAAATGTAAGTAAAATATTGCTGCACACCATCCTGCAGAATAACTACAAAAAACCCTTCAAAATAAAATACTTAAACCTATATAGAGTAGTCCCTAAATTCATGCCAAATTGCACATTTAAAGGCAGTGAATGAAATTACTTCACCCATCCTTCTTCTATTTCGTTAAAGCCACATTGAGCTTTTGGGGGAGCAGATAAAACAATAATTGCCACTGCATCATTTGCATCCTTGGGAATAAACTCAATTAGTTGCTACTAATAACCCTGGTCTGATGCTCACAGAGATTAATACACTGCTTCAAATGAATGCTTTTTTTCAATAGAATAATATTCAGTGTAAGCCATTGTATGAGCTACTGGAGTTCCCCCCCTCCCCCGAGTATTCAAGTTTAAAGGATAAACAGCAGATGTGATGGTTCACACTTGCACAGCCTCTTGACTAGAACATCGGCTGTAAGTCATCCGGTGTTTGTGTATCCCAGGGAGATCAGCTCATCATTTAACTGAGCAGCCATGTTGCATCTACGTCTAAACAACTGCGTGTGTGGTTTCGAAGAGAAAAGCCGAGCCCTCCGCATGGTCTGGTCTTTGTTTTTTTGTTTTGTCAAGCTGGAGTCAGATTGATGACATAATTTTGCTGAAATTTGGCTGCAAGCCCAGTGGTCATTGAAAAAAGCTAAATAAAATTCATAAACATCGAGTTTGTGCCCTCTAGGAGCGTCTTGGCTGTTTGGACTGAGGTTAACAAAGAATGGTGCTTATGTTCCAACATGATAGAAGAACAAAGTAAACAGACTGGAGAGGCTCTGAGGGACTTCTAAATGCAATAGATGTAAATTTTCAGGCGTATAGGAATATTTCTCTCTTAGGGGAATAGGGTCAGTTTCATAAAAAGTATTTTACACACTGAATGCTGCTATAAAACACCTTCTGTGGTCTATGTCTGGTATTGAGTATCATTGTATAACTTGTTGTTCAAAGATTAATGGTGACAATAATCCCTCCCAGGGAAATGTCTAATCAAATACACATAGAAAATAGGATATGCCTTTAGTCTTAGCAATATCAAAATGTGAATTGATGTCTAATCCAGTTTAAATAATTTTATAATTGATCCAATGCATAAAACAAGGCTGCCTTTTTGCACTTAACGGAGATTGAATTAGTCCAAGATTTTTGGGCTTAAAAAGTCACATTTGTATGTTTTCTGGGTTAAATTAGAGAAATGAGAAATGGCCAAAGTAAATTTTCCATGGATATTTTTCTTTTAGTGATGTATAAATCACAGTTGAAGGTAATACAATATTGACTTTGAATCACTATCACTTTTAAATTAAGTATTATAATAATGCATTCAAGTGCAAACTGACAACTTCTGGATATACTCACTGAAATAGGGACAGTCCTGGAAAAACAACTGTAAGATACCGTAATAGACTTGATACTATGGCAGGGAATCCTCTTTCAGCAGCATTTTACCCAAAGAAAACATCCACTTATCATGGGAAGGGTTAGATCAATGCATTTTGATGTGTTAGTATGGCCCAGTCAAAGTCCAGATGTTCTGCAGTATGCAAAAGCTAGTACCAGATTTATACTGCACATTTTCTTCCCTACATTTTTCTCAGCCATTACCCAAACCTTTGACCCATCCAACTCTTCAGTGCCCTGTTATCCTCTCTATTATGTACAGAACAAATGGAATAGCTGTATTATTTTCTGCCATAGCTTGATATAGAATGCAGGCTGCTGGGGGGGAAGAAATGATAAAACTATTGCAGCACTGAGATGTCTGGACATCTGTCAGGTGTGGCTGCCTCCCAGGATGGCTAGCTCATTATCGTCTCATGAAACGAGGGGACAAGACTGCAGAACAGGGGAGTGTTACCAAGCCTGTATCTCATTTGCCCGTCGCTACTGAAGCCCAAAACATGTTCCCACCCCCCTGGCAGCTCCGGATAATTTGAACTACACTCTGTGTGGTTTAGTCAATAGCTGTGTGAATAGCTTTTTTTTTTCCTCCTAAAAATCCATCTGTTGCTCTTCTAATGAGGTTATTCCTGCCTCAGCTTTATTCCCTTGTGTGAAATCCAGAAGTTTGAATAAAAAGACAACCACTCTGAAAAATACAGGGGTTATAGTAAAGTAAGAATTTATATAGATATTTTTTTGGTTTTCTCTGATATTGTTGACAGTGTCTTGATCTGAATAAGTTTGAAGCAGCGGCGACAGAAACCCATCTGGTGAACAAAGCCTTGGAGCATCTGCAAAATGACACATTCTGGGCTGGAGTTGTCTTTGCAAACCTCCATCCAGACTCAGATCACATCCCTCCTTATGTGAAGTACAAAATCCGGATGGACATTGATGAGGTGGAGCGCACCAACAAGTTGAAAGCAAGGTATGGGCTTCTCTTACGACCTCTTTGTATGCTATCGTTTCTAACTTTTTTCACAGGACTTGGCTTTATCTTAAAAATAGGTGTATGTTGTTTTTAATTTACCCAGTCTTATAAGTTGCACACAGCCAAACTGCTCAATTGTTTATAGTTGTCATCTCTACTAGCAATATGCTTACAAATAGTTTGTAAAGTATAAACAATCAAAAGTAGGGATGGAATGGTTATTTCATACACACAAAAGACAAGTTGGATGCTGAGGTGTAACTTGATAAATCCTAAAGTGTCCACGGCTGTTTTAAATGTAGGAGGTGTTCTAGTGATATTTCTGACTGTGAACTAACACATTCTGATTTCTGTGTAGCGAATTGTTTGAGAGGGCCTAGGTACAGATGGTGAAACATGACGGCAAGTGTACATAGGCGTGAAGCAGAAGGACAAGAACTATATTAAATATTGAGATTAGAGAAAGAAAGAGAGGTTAGTCAGATGAACTAATCAGAGAAAATATTGTACAGCCGTGGAAAGGAAAATGCAAAGAAACTGAGGGAGGAGCTGAAATCGGGCTCAAAGAATAAAGGGTAAAAAGCCTGACAATAAGAGCTAAATATAAAAGTACATGAAACGGAACACAAGAATAAAGTAAGATACAATACATAAAGAAATTACACAACAATAACAGAGAAATTGCAGAATATAGTAAGACCTACAGAACATAAATAGCTAATAGGAAAAAAATCAAAACCCAAAAAATAAGCCCCAAACCCAAACACCTAAGGAACATGACATTTAAATGCCGCTTGTGGTTTTGGGAAGAAGTTACATGTCTCTCATCTCAACTACCTCATTTTTATGTTTATGGCTGCTGGCCCCAAACATTAATACAGAATAGTCAATAGTCAATAAATTATGTCTGCATTTTAAGTGAAGTTGATGGGGGGAAAAAATAAAAAATCTTATACAGAAACCTGTAGTTTTCTCACTTGCCTTTTGTTAATCAGAGAACTGATGGCAGCCAGTTCTACGTAATATAATCAACCCAAAGCTCCAAATATTTATGCAATGTTAAACTTTTTTCTTTAATAAATAAGATCAAGAATTAATTCACAGGAAGATTTATGTTCCACGACACCATTTTTTTTTTCAGAATAAGCTGTTTATTTTATTTTATTAATGACTTTCAAAATAGTCAGGATAGATGCCTTGTTCCTCAGTTTGTGGTTTACTTGCCCTTTCAAGCAACAAATCATTGTCTGACTTTCTTTTTAATAAGGTCATGGTCTCCTGGAGCCAGAGACCACTCCTTTAACGACCTGCGCTACGTCTGGGGAGGCTTCGCCTACCTGGAGGACATGATCGACCACGCTGTTATACGACTGCAAACGTCAAAGTCTCAGCCGCTTGGTGTTTACGTCCAGCAAATCCCATACCCTTGCTTTGTTGATGATGCGTGAGTACCAACGCTTTTCTCTGTTACCATAAGTATGTGAGTGGAGATAGAAGAAGGAGGTTTTCAAGGGTTACTACTTTATCCACTTGAGGTGCTTCTCAATGTTCCACATGGTTAAATGATGCACTTTTAGATATCCCTGCTGAAAAAATGTTTCAGTTTATCTATCATACCTTTTTCTTTAATACGTTTGCTGTTACACTTGTGTCTTATAGCATATACGTAAAGACAAGAGGGAATTTAGTTATATATTCAGGGTCAGCAAGAATCAAAGAAGACAGCAGAACAGCCAGAGTAAGTTAAAAGTATTGATTTTAGCCAAACCACAGGAAGTTTTCTTATAATTAGGTTGTGTTTAATTATTTAAGATACCACTGAGAGTTTCACTGCTTTCCTGCATCTCATTCTCTCCCAACCGCACTTGTTCAATGTCTTTATATGGAAATAACACATTTCTGCTACTTTTAAACAAAGTAGCAGAAATGACAATGATAATCTGAGGATGTCAAACACGATGGAACCATGAACTCAGCTCTCCACCAGAAAATAGTGTAGAAGAATTTCTGACCATCAACTCAACCTTATTCAAAATTCATACTGTTTTGGAAACAAGAATGTGTCACAATTACTTCACAGTTTGTTGGCAGTTGTTGAAATCAAGGTTGGCTCAATTAGTTGTGTTTGGTTTGAATAGCTTAAATTCTCTTACTGACTGAAATAATGATTTGAAAAATGTTAAAATTGGATCATTTTGAATTTGCCAAGGCTATCTTTGGCTGGTAAAATTAGTTTGATCTGAAGCATTTAACTGCGACCAAAAACAACAAAACTAAAAGGGAACAAGTACTTTCTCAGAGCACTACAGCTTTAAGAGGTGAAAGATAAGAATGTAAAGGAAAAACCCTACTAGAGTTGAGTAATTTTTCTTTTGATATTTTGTATGCGTCGAGACATTTTACTTTAGTATCTTTATTTACTTTAGTAATGCATGTCCTCCTGTTTTTCTAAGGTATAAATATGATGTGACACAATGGCCAACTTCTCTTAGGTTCTCTGCAAAATGTGAAAGACAAAAATCATAACATTCAAGTAAGGAAGAGCTCTTTCCCAGATGTGCAATTAATATAAATAACCGAAATGTTTAAAATATTCAGCATCAAATAGAAGGTATCAAATAGAAGGCAGGTTTGGAAATGGCTTCCATCCATGCAGTGGTATTATCTCCATAAATAAAAAAAACAGGTGATGTCATCAATAAGACGGATAATTGTAATTAAAAATCAATTATGTATTGTTTCTCGCTACACAAAATTTAAACAAGCTAGGTGGATACTGGTAGATTTTTGTCTGAATAAATTTAACTCAACTTCAGTTCACTTAACATCATACAGCTCTTAATGCTACATGTGTACAGTGGCGTTTGAAAACACAACAAATAATTGCACAAAAAGGTATCTTACACCTTTAAAGAGATCAGCTCTTTGCCTGTCCGGAGTTTTGGGCAATTTCTTTAAATTATTAACAGTTAGGAATACTTGTTTAGTTCTAAATTATTCAGAATGACAGCATAGAATGGAAGGACCATTAAAACACAGAAAGCCATGTTGTGGAAAAACTGTTTTTCAGCACCAATTGTTTTACCAGGGAATATGATAGAAGAGGTATTTTGACATTTTTGATGTTTTAGTTCATTTCTCATTTTTGTTCTCAAAAAACAAATACATCATTTAATTTAATATTTGATTTAAAAGGATAGTAAATGATACTATCTGAATGGAATAATACAATCTTGCTTGCTTAAAAGGGAAAGTGAACATCAACATGTACATTTACTAGATTAGGATGCACAGTCTAATTTTCATTTAAAATACTAAAATGCACAATTATTAAAATTGCACAATCACAAAGGGGGAATTAAATTCATTACAAAATAGAAATGACGCTGACATTATTCAACAGCCAATAGTCTTATATGAGGGAAATAATCAAAGCTGATGCTTGTTCTACAATCTGATGCTTGGTTTTGTCAGTAGATATACAGCAGCAAACATCTAACAATTATACTAAAAATTAGAGTACTCAATATAGAACCCTGAGGTACACTAGAATTAATAAACATACTTTTTATTTGAATGATATTTAATGATTTTTTTTCTGTTATTCTAACATGACTTAATATGCATTTAATTATATTAACAGAAAGTTATATTAACAGAAAAGTAACTATTAACTTTTTGTAATTTATGCGTGCTGAATTGTTTTGACAGCAGCCCAAAGCAATCACATCATTGGCTTCTCTGAGACCTTATTTTTAATCTTTGTTTTTTATTCCTAAAGCTCATGCTTGTACCTGCTTTAGCAATATTTTTCTTTTCTCCTTTCTCAGTTCCACCCTTTGCATTTTTGGCAGTGAAACACCTGAAGAACCAGAGCAATCTGGGCAGCTTCAACAACAGCTGACCCTGTTGGCATTTTCAACATGAGATAACCAAACTGGTTTAGCTCCCAGTACCGTCTCGTACACACTGAGCGCAGGCCTGCAGTGGCAGCGTGGGATGCAGCCAGACCCCTGCAGGGGCCTGATATCACATAAATGTTCTTTTATCAGCAGCCTTTGCTCTGCTGCACGTTCCTAAATCAAAGGCATGTCTTGTTTGGATCCTGAGGTGCTGCTTCACATCAGCAGGTCTCGCATTCACATAGGATTGATATGAAACAGAAACAAGCAGAGATGATCTATAGCGAATGTTTTTACCTGTTTACAAGAACAAATTCAACTGAGACATTCAGTTTTGTATGCATACACCATTACCTCAGATCAGTAGCATGCTGGACTAATCGATACTGGTGGACTGGAAAATTCTACAAGAAAATTGTGGAAACATATGTCTTTGAACACATAACATAAAAGAAAAAAACATTCTTATAGCGCCTCTAAAAATGAACTGGCAAAATCACTACTTGTATTAGAAGACCATCATATTAATACTGCTGTCAGATTTAGGTTATATTTTAATATATCCAACATGTTCTATTCCAGTTCCAACTGCTCGCCCAAGCAGACCTAGCTCTGCTGTTTGGTCAAACTGGGTGACTTGTGAGCGAAGTGCTCAGAGGTCACTCTGATAGAGCTATAGATGTCTTTCGCTGGGCTTAAAAACTAGCCAGAGTTGCAGCCAGCACAGCGTCCTCCATCAATCAGCCTTTTATGGCAGAGTGGCTGAATAGAACTCTTAAGTTTAGGATGGATGACAGCTCCCATTGAGTTTGAGAACATTTAAAAGACTTTTGGAGCACCTGGTCTGGTGGGAGAAAAGTTAAAGTGTTGGAGAAGTACTTTGACAAACACATAGACTGCTCATTGCATACCTAATGCCAAACGGCAGCAGTGTCCTCCATTAAGAGTCTCTGGTGAGACAGCTGGACTGCTCAGAAGTGCAGGAAAGATAATTTTTTGGCCAAAACTGATTTTATTAAGGCAAAATAGGATGTAAGCTGAAGAGACCATTGTTGATTTTTTTTTTCATTTCAAGTATGAAGCATTTTATTTCAAGTTTGAAAGCACTGAAGCAAAAAGCCTTAAGAGCAGGGAAGTCTAAAAAAGTGAGAACATTACATTTCCTCATGTTTGAAGTCAGGAGGGTTATTAGCTGAGATTCATAATCTATGAAGAAAGACAGTTTAACAAGAAGCCGACCCTGCATCAAATGCAGATCTATTCATTGTACACAAACAAAAGCAAAGTATCTATCAAGCTTTAATCTGAAATTGGCATGCAGACATAGTAAATAGAAATAGAAAGGTTTTAAGACTTGGGCCATAATAAAAACGATCTGTGTTTTGCCATGTTCAAAGGTCATACTAATTTAATCTGCAGCATACAAAAACATACAATCCATGCTGTCATTATTTCATGCAAAGAAATTAGGTCAAAATTAAAAGGTGTATGAAAGAACTAAGATTCATGTGGTTGAAGAACCGACTTTAGCAGCAATGACTTTGTTAATGTTTTAATTCAGTAAGAAGGAATTTGGCAAAACTTCTTTACAACATTGATCTGGTTCGCTTGTGGGCAGAAGTCTCTTGAGGTTGTTTTTTTAAAGACTTTCAATTAGACTGAGGTCTGGACATTATTTTATTTATTGTTCCGACATCTGTTGTTCATTTGCTGCTGTGTTATAGAGAGTTGCATGTAAACACCTTATGGCTTCTTACATCGTCAGTCTCTGAATGTGGTTGCCATTTTGTATTAGAATTAAACATGGTGTTTAGCTTGATTCTTATAAGCTATAAAAAGAACCCAAATAAGAAAATACAGCCTATTCCTTCACTTTTTCGAGCTCAGAACCTGAATGGTATATTTGTTAAAAATGAGACTGGGACCTTTTTTTTTAAGCATGCAAACCTGTGAAGAAAGTGAGAGATCTCTGTCTCTCGATTTATCCGTCTACCAGCTTTCCCAAATTTAGGCCAGCCTGCCAATGTTACCGGAGCCCCACAACCCACGGGCCGCCTCAGGTTCTATTACTTAAGCACCTTTGATCGATCAGCAGATGTATAATTCACGAGAGTCTTGGTGGCAAGGTTGTCAGTGTCAGACACAGTGTGCATGACTGATCTCCTCCTCCTCAGGGAGAAAACAGCCACAGAAGGAGTTAACTCACACAGGACGCCAGTCACTACAGCCTGTTCGGAGCAGATAATGCCAGAATTATTATTCCGACTTTATGCGCATCTTACTGGAGGCTTTCATTCGTATCAGTTAGCTATTTGTGACTGTGTATCGATTTAATTATCTCTTCAAAGAGACAATTTTATGTACGCAAGCTAGTGCAGGGTTTTGGATTTAGTTGATATGGGTGTGAACGTTTAGGACATGATGTCAAATGATCCTTTCCCTAAGCTTCTGGGATGTCTTTAGAAAGATGATCGATTTCTTTAGGATTGTGTAAGTGTCCTCAAAGATATCATACTTTCTCTATTGTACCTCCAAAGCAGCAGGACTTTTATTTCTTGCAGCTCAAAATAAGTACTTTTTTTTCGATACTATTTTGCAAAATACAACTGTTTATTGCGACCCCTGATTAAAAATTGTTTTAACATTTCTTATTCATGTTTCAATTCAGATGTCTAAAACTGGACTTTTAGGATAAAACCATACAACATCGAACATGTGAACTTTTCCCACACTATTAGTTATAAATACTTACTTCTTGTTATGCTAACCAAAATCCGAAGCAATAAAGAATAAAAGAAGGATTTGCTTAACCCCATTAAATAAAAATAATAATACAATTCAGAACAATAAAAGCAGAACATACCACAATGGCTTAATTACATAGGAGCAACGCTGTTAAGACATTAAAAGCCAAGATGAGGGTTTTAAAATGTATTATTTGGCACCCAGGCAGCCAACTTAATATAATTTTGACATTTATCTGCAATATATTTAATACAATACCTTTCAACGCCAACAAATATGTTAAAATAACCCAATCATCATTCATTTTTAAAAAATTGATCAGAATCTTCAGAAAGAACTTGACATAAAAACAAATAACTTTCTGTTTTTTTTCCTTCTGTGAATAAATATAAAGCAAAATTTCTAAACTGCATTGTCAGTTGTACTTTAACATTTTCGACTAATCCTTACAAGGATTGCCAATTATGTGGATGGCGCTGTGATTGACACGGGAAATCTCAGAGTAACCTCTTTAAATGTTGACTAAAGGGATAACTCATGGTAGTTTGCAGAAAAATTAGTACGGGAGAAACGGATTAAAAATGCAAAAGCATCCTCCTGAAAAGGAAGATTGATGCATGAGCGAACTGATCCTTAATGTCAGGAATTCAAAAAGATTTGTCCAGAGTTATAATAGAGCCTAATTTCTGCATGCGCTCTGGAGATGTGCTTTCATCAGGTGTTTACTGGTATTTTCTCGACAGAAAGGCCCCGTTCCTCCAGCGACAGCAGATTCTCCGTGGTTCATTCATCCTTCTATTTGTGCTGAACAGAGCTTTGCTTGCACTACATCTCTGGTGTTTATAGATATGCAAGCATTAATGTTGAACACTTTGTCAAAGCATATTTGATATCTCTCCTTCACTGTCTCATAAATGAAAGGAAGCACTTTATTATATTGGCAGCGTAGGAGATATTGACATGGCATTTTGGTGGCATTATGAAGCCAGTTTAATATCTCCTTATTGTGTTGTAACGGCATCAAATCGTACATCATCTCAGGCATGAGCTGAAGCACTAAATGCTCGATTGAGCTGATGCACCAATTTTATAAAGGTTAGCTTAGGGTAAAAATGAAAACACCTCCAAGGCATCAAGTCCATGAATGCTGCTCGGGTTGTCTTGTTTGTTCTTTGGGAATTTAAAACTTTTATTATCTCCAAAGGACATTTCATGTCCTTTTTACTCAATAAATGAAGACAAACATTGTGGAAGGCTGCCTTTGTGGATTTAACATTTGTTTTACATCAGTTCTGCACACCTAAAGCTAACAGTCTTTCAGAGAACTTACAAAAAGTTGTGACTCTACATTTCTAACTTTAAATCACAGGCATAGCCTTGTGTTGTCTAAAATTAGTTTAAAATTTTTTTGCCTTTTTTAGTTTTAATCAGTAAAGTTGTTTAAAGTTGCTAAATAGCAGGTTTTGAATTTGTTTCTTCAAATTCAAGAAAGTTACTGAAAGTAAATTGATTGTGCATCTAACCAGAAAGTTTGAACAGCTTTCCTTGTTCAAACTTCTGTCTTTCTTTTTTTTTGTTTTGCGTTTTAGCAGAAAAATGAAAGCAAAATGTTAGTTGTTGTATAATTTTATTTAGTAGCTGTACAACTACTAAAGCTGGAATGTTTCAGCAAATGTCACCAAACAAGAAGCACCCAGAAACTTTGTAACTGTACTTTCTGATAATCTGTTTGACAGGTACAATTTCCATGTTTATAACCACAGTGAGTGCTCTTTCTAAAGACGGATTTCTGATATTATTTGGTTGCTTTCCTCAATGCCCAGCTTTATCCAGAGTATTGGAGCAATCCTACCCATGTTCCTGGTGCTGGCCTTCATGTACTCTGTGTGCATGACCATCAAAACCCTGGTGCTGGAGAAGGAGCTGCGGCTTAAGGAGGTGCTGCGCGCCGTTGGTGTTCGCAACGGCGCCCTCTGGTCCGCCAGGTTCACAGAGAACATTGTTCTGCTCACAGTTCCTTGTGTGCTCATAAGTATCATGCTCAAGGTCAGTAGGACAGGGTTGCTCAGTTGAAAGTATCAAAACTCAAAGCATAAAATGTGAAGGTCATCCCAAGCAGATTTAGATGTTTGGTACCTGGAAAAAAATGTTGCCTACGAATAAAACTCACAGGTCATTCTGGACAAAAGCTGTTTATGCTTTGTGTTTTGGTTCTCTCTCTCTTGGTTAATCATAACTAATTGATGAGCGTAGAATCAGATCATTATCTGCAAATCTTCTAATCAGCCATCTCCGTCTAATTAATTAAGCATGCAACCGAAACTGCACTTGTGTTTTCTTCTGTTCCTGTAATCAAGAGGATGTAGTTGAAATTGCTCCTCTTCTCTAATTTGGGAAGTGAATGTTTGGTGCTATGTGTTTTTGTTATTGCAGAGGAAATTAATCATATTTCACTGCCAAAGAAGTTTTACGCTATATGGTGCTGAAGGTAATTTGCTTTGTGAGAGTCGTAAAGTGGGAGGTAAAGGTGAGCTCAATAATAATAAGCAGTGGATGAGCTGAAAAAAATCCTTTTGGAGGTTGAGATGGGACAAATCTGTCACATATTATTTTCTGTACTTATTACCTTACAAACTTACCTAAGACTAATATACAAAAGAGAAAAAAAAAACTATTTTTATGTGCAATCTCTAGGTTCAGATTTAGGCAACATTGTTGATGCACATTTGTATAAATTATACGTAAAGAATATATACAAGAGATGAATACAAAAGTAACCAAACATTCACAATGAGTAGCAAATGGTAAAAAAAAAATTATGTTATCCTGCTTTATAGTCTTTACTTCTTATTGAACAAGTTGTGCCAAATAATTCAAGGAAAATTAATCTGGATTTATATTAAACACGTTTGACTTTTGCCGAAAATCTGTTAATACGATATAATATTCAAGGACACCATCAATGTTACACAGGTTGATATTTTCTCTGGTAATTAAAATGAACAGCCGGTTAAGTTTTTTTTGTCTGCAAGCCGGCTTGATAAAAAATGGTCTTATTGTTTATCTGCTCATTTTGTCTGTGTTATTCATCTGCTCGAATAACATTCGCTTGAGATCTTTTTAGGAAATAAACACAAGCTGTTGTGTCAAAAGAGACCACGCCTCTGGTGCTCACCCGGTGAAGCAGGATTAAAACCGACCACCTTTAAGTTTTGCACATCCTTCAAAAACTTCTCGTTCTGAAGGCACATTTAATGAAGTAAAAATGATGGTTATTGGGGATGAGTGTAATCAATTTGAGCAGTTTAATTGGAAAATGTGGCTGATAAATAAGAAACCGATACTCGAGCAGCTGGGTTAAATGTAATGTCCCATCAGCCTAATGCGTTTGCGAGCTCTCAGCAGTTTGTAAACATTAATAACAATAAATTGAGTTAGTTGCCTGCTGCGTAGGAGCCTGAGCAGTGTCTGCTGTGCATTCAGATCACAGGCTCGTTCTAAATTATAATTTCACAGCCATTTTCAGCACATTAATAATAATTGTGAATCAAACGGTAATTATCAAATGCTGTATCTGGATTAGGTCTACCAACAAGCAGTTTAGTCGCATGCACCTGGGTCCTCTGTCATTGTGCACTTGTTTTCTCTTCCATTATAGCACAGATAATGCTTTTACTGTCTGGCACACAGGTGGATTTATTTGCAGTGTTCCCACACATGGCTCCCACGTCTGATCAATTCAGTGAAGGAGTTGTTTGATCAACTTTCCAAATGCATATTTTCCTATTCCCACGTTTCTGCTTGGTGGTAAATATTTTACTCCAAGAACTGCATTGTAAATCCACTGTATCCTCACTGAAGTGTTTAATATCTGTCAGTATTGTGAGCCAACTAGCTGAAGAACTGAAGAAGTCTTTCTCTCCAGTCACCCCTTGCACAAGTCAAAATGAAAAGCCTTTAATGGAAAACTCCAAGACACCACAATTACATGCTGTGTGTGAAGCAGCATATTTGATGCCATGTTCAAAGAAAGAAGAAACTTTGTGTGACATTTGTGTGATAGACTGTTGTGTGACCCCCCCTCACAACATCGCTGCCACAGGTCTACCAAGTCATCAGTCTCCGCCACTGACCTTTCTAAACCAGACGCTTCTCAGGATGAGTGTCCCAACTTGGTCAGATGCAATGTACCTTTGAAGAAATGCCATTTTTCATTTCACCTTTCTGTCAGCCACTCGACAGGTGGTTGAATATGAAGCTAATTATTAGATTATTCCCTTGTTTCAATGGGGCTCCTGATGCATAATGTGGGCGATTCATGTACTGGGTTCCAGCGCATGTATCACCAAAAACATTGGTTGTCATATATAACGTTGGTTGTCATATTCTGATTTTTGGATGATGTCACTCTTAGCTTAACTCTGCTCCACCATCAAGCTTGAAACCTCGTTGGTGTTTTCTATTAATTACAGTATTACTTCTGAGTTTAAACAATGCATCAACTCATTGCATACGTTTATTATTGCACGCATTTATTAAAAGCTCTGTTGTTTTTTATGCTGCTAGTTTCTTATTTTAGATCTGTGGTCCAAAATGTAATGTATAAAAATACATTACACTTGTACGCAGGTATAAACAGCCGTTGTCTTTTCTGGTAATGCTCCTTCACCTTTCAGATTCCTACGATCGCTGGCGCGTTCTCTTCCCCTGTACATGACCTTAGCCTGGGTTTATTCAGTGGCCATGATCGTTAAAGGCATTGTTTCTGAGAAAGAAGCGCGGCTGAAGGAGACCGTGAGAATCATGGGCCTGAGAAGCAGCATCTATTGGCTGACCTGGGTGGTTTCCAGCGTGGTGCCGCTAGCCGTCAGCGCTTTCCTCCTAGCTCTGACACTCAAGGTGATTTAAGGATAATTTAAAATTGGCTCAGAAAGGACCTGACTCTAGTTTTGGAGAGATTTGGTCATTCATTAATCTTAGTAATAACAATACCTTTATCCTAAGTAGCACTTAATTAATAAAGATAATTAATTTACCTCAATTGACCTTAAATGTTCTCTTTGATTTTAACAGGCTTTTACATCAAGGAACTTCTCTTTAATGAGAACTAACCTTTCTCAGAAGAACCATATTCCTCAGGAGTGCAATGGTTTCTTTTAGTTAGTTACCAAAACTACAACTGCATTTCTGATTTTGTTTAAAGTGAATAGGTTGCAAGCAGCTCTCGAAAATTAGAGAATGGTCCTTCATCAAACAGGTAGAGTAAAAGAGTTGCCCAGTAAAAGGGCATATATATATATATATGTATATATGTGTGTATATATATCTATCTATATATATGTATATATATTAATTTTAAAAATTTTCCCTTTTCCGATATGTTCAGGCTAATAAAGGTATTCCTAAAAAAATGGGAATATGGTGTAAAAGTGCAATATTTCTTGTCAATCATCTCAGAAAGATATTATTTTTTAGAATAGTAACGTAAAGTCTTTGTTTATTTGTTTATTGTAATTTTGTCGATTATAGGTTATAGATGATGAAAAAAACCCAACATTCAGTGTCTCAGAAAATGTAAATACCATGGCAGAGGTCATTATTAGAAACTCGCATACAACACTGCAAATAGGTGTTAATCAAAACCATCTTTTACTCTGCCTGAACTGGCAAAGCCATACAAATTCTGAAATTGTAATATGGACTGAAACCTCTCTGTTAATTTTTGATTTCCTCAAATTGTTGAAAATTCCCCTCAAGGTAAATTGGAAAAAGTACAACCAAAAAGAGAAACGACTTGCATGATGTGTCTGAGATGTAGCTATTGAAAAGGATGGAAACCTATGGATGGAAATCTGTTTTGAACAAGAGAGGTTTTAGTCACGTTCTGAAATAACTGTGTGGTCTGCTTCTGTGATAAATCTACTATGGTGATCATTCTCTTCCCAACCTGCCTTCGTGGTTACCTCTAGAAGCGCTGCAGTGTTTTTGAGACTAACTTTTCTCTCTGTCTTTTTCACCAAACTTTTCACACACAGTACGGCAACGTCCTGCAGTACAGCGACCCCTCAGTAATCTTTGTCTTCTTGCTGGTCTTCTGTTTGGCCACCATCTCCCAGTGCTTCCTCATTAGCGTCTTCTTCTCCAAGGCCAATTTAGCGGCGGCGTGTGGCGGCCTCATCTTCTTTCTCCTCTACCTGCCACACAGCCTCTGCTATGCCTGGAATGACGTCATGGGTTTCGGGGCCAAGGTGGCTGTGGTAAGTCCATCTTTAGCTCTAATATTTCTTTTTCTTTTTTTTTTTTATTATATCTTGCCCTGCTGTTATTATAAGTAATGGTGGATTTTATCCTGAGTGTTATTCCAAGGTTATATTTGAACTATTTTGATCAAAATTTAAAGTCACAGTTGTCTGTCCTATATCTGTTCACTGATCCTTTAAAAGAAAAAGAAAAAGACCCAGAGTGTCTTATAGTGAAAGGAGTGAGTTCACCTCTCGCACCAGTAATATCCATCTCAGATTTGTCATAGTCCTTGCAAGCCAATAGTTGGTAAAATGGGATCTGTGAAGTCTTGCAAATGAATTAAGGATGGTAGTGATATTAAATGACTGCTTGTAGGAAATGCCTTTTGTATTCATGATGTCTCCATAAATTTTTGTTACGGTTTGTTTGCGCTGCCACATTTTCACATGAGGATTCTCACAAAAGATTTGCATAAATGAAAAGAAATGCTCACATTGTTCATTTTTATTGTCTTTTCTCCTGTTTCTGAGTAACAAAGACAAACAGTATACCACTGTTCAACTTTCAGCATAGCCTTTCTGTGTGACCTTTGTTACACTTCTGCTGTTATTTGTCTTCACATTGTTTCTTGCAGATAGAAATCTTGATTCTTGATTGCAGCGTGTGCGCCAATGCATCCTTAAACAGTTACATCAAATTTTATTTTTTGCCTGCTTCAAAAATGCTGCATCAGATGTTTTTATGGTCACTGTTTTTATGTTTTGGACAACATTCTGTCATGTTGTAAACACAAACATTAATGTGCGAATTTAATGGAATATCAAATGGAAAGTCTGAGCTTTGACTAGACTATTCTACACCATGAATTTGCTTTAATTTAAAGTATCCAAAATCTCTGACTTTACTGTGTCTCCTGTGACTTGTGGAAAACTGCAAACAGGGCTAAATGTTTCAACACTCATTTATTACAAAGCTGTTATAGGTATAACTAACAGTTCTCAGGTTCTAACACCTGAGCTGCAGTTCCCTGCATTTCTTCCAGTTACCGCGAGCCTGTTGGTAGCTCCTCTGATTACCAATCTTCTTGCATGTGTCCAAATTCATGGCTGCTTCCTTTGAAGGCCTCAGCTTACCCAGTCAATGTTCTGGAATATGTAGAAATTTCAATATACCCAGCTCCAAACAAAAGCATCTGTTTTCTTTTATTGCAGCACAGACTTAATGGCACATTAGAACCAGTTTTTAAACTCCACAGTTGGCTGTTCAGTGTTGGAAACCAAATTAACTCCTGTTTAAATTTACGCCCTTATTAGGTCTTGGAAAAACCCCCAAAGGGTCATTTGCATTTCCTCCCCAAGTTTGGAACTGCAATAATGACACAAACCACCATCCAATTTATTCTTTCTCTCTGTCAGCCGGTCTCTGTGTTTGTAGTTTCCATTTTCTCATTCAGCTCAGATAAAACCACATCATTCCAAGGCCAACAAGCCCCACCCCCTAACACACACTCATACACACATCCACACAGCAGCCTTGATACTTTGGTTTTTAATCTGAACAAATTTTTTCCATTTTGTAAAGACAATATTCACCTGTGTGCTGGAGGGAGAGCTTCAGGCAGTGCACAGAGGTAAAACAGAGAGAATTCTGCTGTGCTTTGACCACTTCCTTTCTTTTTTAATGAGATAAAAATAGGAGAGGGGCTAAACTTCCTTTGTGCTGGATAACCAGAGACTTTTTCAATTAGCCATTAAGTTCAGGAAAATCTTGAAAATTGCTAAGCTTCCAAAAAAGTAATGTGGAACTTTTCAGGCTCTTCTTTGAAATCAGTTAATTGATCTATGGTTTTATGACAGCGAGCAGTAGTTACATGACTACACAGTTGAAAGAAGTGTCTTAAAGAGAAGGTTATTTTCACAATCTGTTATACAGAGCCGGGGCTATTTCAGCATTTGTTCTGAAACATGGTGCAAAGTCAAAAAGAAAATGAGTTTCGTTTATTTAGGATTCACATTTAGCTGCAGATATTTTTACAGTGGTCCACACAACATATAATCACAACTCTAAGACAAATTTTAAAAAGGAAATTAAAACAAAACAACATAATGGGTAGGACTATAATTTTGCATTTCTATAATTCTTCATATTATTGATGTTTATGTAAAAAGGACTTCATGTCGCTGGCAGTGGCAACATCATCCAGTGGGCATGTATTCTTTCAGGCAATGAAATCAGAGATAACAGGAACATGGATGTAGAGAACATAAAACATATCATAAATAATAAAACATCCTTTATTGTCTCACAGTGGGAAAATCCAGTTGAAACAGGGGCGAAGTCCAGACCTAAGAATTTGTGCCAAAAAAAATTTTTTAGACCCTCTTTTTTTGTTCAGACAATTTTAAAAATGTCTAACTCTGTTGAGACACACAACAAAAGACTTATAATTAGAATTGTAGAATAAAATACATGAACACTATGTATTTTGTGTTACATAGTGTTGCAGAATATTGACTTAATGTGCCTGAACTATATTTTGTCCTGTAAAGGAGTGTACAGTGTACCCCTGCTTATTTACAGATCATTATTAACAGAATCACCTATTCACTGATTTTTCTATGGAACATATCTCCAAATTATTCAAAGAGAATGTTCCTATTTTATTTTTTTTATTTAACATTTTTAAAAGAAAAGGCAGCTTGAGAACGTAAAACACCTACTTTGTGATTCCTAACCTCTTCACGTACCAAGGGTGAACTGTATTAACTTCCTTTCTCTTCATTGTGTTCATGTATTTTGTTTTGGGCTATGATCTAAAATCCCAATAAAATGCATTGAGTTTACGGTTAAGCTCAAGGTTGGGAAGTGCAACAAAATGTTAGAAAACACATCCATGTTCTCCTGCCTTTTAGTGAAAAGGAGTATCGATTATTTTACAATGCCCTATAACTAGCTGCTTATCTCCTTCATTTAAAATGAGGAAAAAAACGTTAACATTTGGTGGTTCCACTTGGGGAAAAAAATCTATTATTTGTCAAGGATTGGACAGAAGTGTAGCTTTTCGCTGCTCCAGTCTAAACGTTCAACCTTAGAAAAGTCGTAAAGATGGAATAATAATTATATCTAAGAATAAGGATGGGAACAGCACTTCCTAAAGGAGACATTTTCAGACAGAAACGATTTATCCCTGTTTCTGTCATTGCCTGTCATTCCAGGAATACTGGTCAAAAATGTCCTGGAACAAAAAGAGTAGCCACCTTGATTACTTTTCCTCTTAACAATGGATTTTGTCCAAAGCCAGCTGAATGATGTCTAAATCTCCAGTTTGACATGTGTTCAATAAGAGGGGGCTTGTTTTGTCTGCCTCCCAACTTATGCCCTTTTCTCAACAGCCAAAAGGATTGGGCTCTTGTTTTGTCAGCCGTTCATACAGAGGTCAAGGATGGGTGGCCCCTCGCCCCGCTGTCAGCCCTCATCTGTTGACTGATTGGCAGATGGGCAGCGGAGGGCAGCGCAAGATGCTGCCAGCAGGGTTAGAAGCCAGGCAGGCTAGAGGTTTGGCGTCAGCCACAGAGCTGCTCTCTCGCTCATCCTCTCTCTCCATCTCTGTGTAGTTGTGTAACCTCGGCTATCCGTGATGATTCGTCTCTCAAGCTTCAGCAAACACTTGTGCAGGAGTATAAATGCTGCGAGCAAATGAGGTGTGATGAAACAGCTGGCGGGCAACATGGCGATGTGGAACCGGGGGCCATGGCAGATGATGTCTCACGCGGGCAAAGCATCATTTGCAATTTCCCGCTGTATGAGAAATCCGACAGATTTTTGTTTGCAGCAGATGGATTCGGCTGTCCATCTTGTCGGGTGGCAACAGTCTCTCATGGCATCATCTAAATTCTGTAATTAAAGATGGTTTTTCAAGCATTTCTTTTCATTAGCCCGACGGTTTATGGCGCAATCATTTAGTTCATTAACCTTAAACAATTTGTTTTGGAAATAACACAAATTTAGTGACCTTTTCAACATTCTGTCATGTTACAACCACAACCCTCCATTGATCTTGTTAGGATTTTATGTGCTTGATCAAAAACTAATTGTGTTTGTGAAGTAAAATGGAAATGATACAAGGTTGTTAAACTTATCATTCAGCCACCAATTACTCTGATACTTTCTAATAAAATCAATATAGCTGTTAAATAGACATCACCCCTGTGTAATTTAGCTTAATTTTAAATACAACTGTCCTGCAAGGTTCTCAGTTTAACTTTATTCAGTGAGCCATAATTTTCACGAAGACCAGGGAACACAGCAGATATGTCAGGGATAATGTTTTGGAAAGGTTTAAATCGGGGTTAGGTTATGAAACAACATCCCTCTGAACATCTCACAAAAACCGGTTCAGTTGACCGTCTTAAAATTAAGAGTAAAGCATAATTACCAACCCACCAAGAGTGGGCTATTCAAAGTACGGACGAGTTAAGACTCCATAGAAAGACCTGTAAATTAATGTCCACACATTACCTCGAACCAGAGAATCGACAAAAACCTCCAAATCATGTAAAGGCATAATCTGTAGTCGCAGCAAAAGCTTTCTACAAACTAATAACTCAGAGGCAGAATAGAAAATGTATACCAGACTTTGCGAGAAAAATGGAAACTGTGTCATGACTCTTAAATTTCTCAATTATGCAAAGCTTTGTGTTTTTCTCACCTTCCAATCAGAAATGTCAATTTGTTATATGAGGATTTTATGCGACAGACAATGGGATAAACTTCAATGGATGGGAGTACTTTATGAAAGGCAGTGGATTCGGCTGTACTTGGAGGGAAGGAAACTCAGCATGTCGTCTCGTAAAGCTCACTCCCTAATTAGTAATCTCCTAGTTTCATTGAGAAATGAAAAGGAAAAGCACAAATTTATTGTTTTTTGTTGGTTGGTGAGCCAAGCTCTGTTGGCTGGGACCGCTCGCCAGGCATCCACCCAAGACTCCAGATCCAAGCTTAGCTGATTCCTCCATTCCCATCTTTACAGTACAGTATGTTAACACAACCAGCTGCTCGCCCCTATTACATATTCAGCACGCAGATAAAAAGGAGCAGGGTGAACTTTGTGCAACATTTGCATAATTTCTGAGTAGTTAAGAATTTTGCTTAACTAAAAATGTTTGCTGTTGTTTTCTTTTTCATCTTCAGAGTTTACTGTCATGTGTTGCCTTTGGTTATGGGTGCGAGAACTTTTCCAAATATGAGGAGCAAGGCATCGGTATCCAGTGGCACAACATTATCAAGAGTCCCCAGGAGGGGGATCCATACACCTTCATCATCTCCATCGCCATGATGCTCGTTGATGCCGTCTTTTACTGGATGCTAACCTGGTACATTGAAAATGTCTTCCCAGGTAATTATCTGAAGCAAATTATTTTTTACATGTCCAATGTTGTCTGTTTTTTTAAATGTTTTTAATGTTATAGTTTTTGAGAAATAAATTACAAATAGTACAAATGTGTAGAAGTTTGATAAAAGCTGTTCTAAAGTGGAAGAAGTGGAGATTGTATACTTTAGCAGTAGAAGGCTAATATAGGATTTAAACTATTTTCCTTGTGGCAGTTGGAGAAGCTGTTGTATTTGTCAGCTGACATGGTCGGCACGGTAACCTATATTAGCAAAACAAGATTCTAACAGAAGTATTTCTGTGGCAACATTTTCACAGTCTGAGTTTGGACAGGATGATAAACGTTCCAAATTTAATGAGAATCCTTTTCTAATGAGGACTGGGGAGAGCTATTCATCTTTCTTAGTTATAGCTCTTGATTCAATGGGTCATTAGAATAGACTTTTGTCACTTCAAATTTAAAATTCAGTGGAAATATAAACTCCACAGAAGAAATTTAAGTTGTAATGAACTACTAAAAGATTAAGTTTGTGACATAGCCATTTATTTTCTTCTTACTAGTCTTTCCAAATATCATTTGTTGGCTGCTTCAATATCACTTTACCAAACAATAATCTACTGTTATTCTTGAAAATAATTCTACATTTTATTAATGTCAACGCTCCAATTTTTTTGAACTGAATGAATCATTTTTCCTTCCTCCACTTCTATTTTACGCCTGGCTCCTCCTGGACTTTATTGTATATTTTTAAGCCAACATGCATGAAAATATGATGATTGTCCTTCATGTTTGATTGCAGGTCAATATGGGATTCCTAAGCCATGGTACTTCCTGTTCACTTCCTCTTACTGGTGTGGAGTGAAATCAGTAGCTGAAAACAACCCAGATCTGCTGACAGACGCGGGGGCGCACGTTGGTAAACTCCCATTTCATTTTCAGTTCTCACTTCTTGGTGTGCAATTGTTGATCATATTCTCATCAGCCTGTTTATGTCCTGTGGGAAACGCGGTTCTGATAAGACCTGGAGGTGAGAAGAGGAGGGCTGCGAACAAACATTAGCACCTTATTTGTCACATCTGGTGATAATGGTGCTTTGTGCTTCGACGGGTTGGGAGAAACAGGAGTTTCAAGTGAAGGAAACTGCTAAAAACAAGCAAAAACTCCAATTAATATTCCTAGTAACAAGTTTGCCGTTTCTGTTACTTTCTGTTTAGCTTTTCTGTGTGCATGTGTGTGAATGTTTCATAGATTAAAATGGGCTCTCAGAAATTTGTTAAACTAGTTTATCTATCTCTTAAATTTTTTCTTACTTTTCAGTAGTATTCAAAAAGACATCAGTGTAAATATTAACACTTTAGCACTTTACTTCCCTTTGTTTATTCTAACTTATTCATTTTTTGATATTGTACTTTAGTTTAGTTTGATTGTTTTGAACCGAAGTTAAATGAAAAAACCCAACAAACATTAATACATTAAAGCGTTGATATGAATGCAGATGCTATACCTTTAAGCGATTAATCTGTAAACATGATCAAACCTTTTTTCTTTAATTTCGATGTATTTTTCTTATACATAGATCTATTTTATTTATTTTTTTTTAGTTTTTTGCCTTTTCAGAATTTATTTTGCTCATAACAAGAGGCTTTTTCCTTTCTTTTAAAATGCATTTTCCTTGTTTCTCCGTCTGTGTATATGTGTGTCTTCATAAAGGATATTTTGAAAGACCGCCTCCCAGGGTGAAAGCGGGGGTGTCAATTCGCAATCTTGTCAAAATCTACAAGACCGGGAAGAAGCTGGCGGTGGACGGCCTGAGTGTGGACTTTTACGAGAATCAGATCACATCATTTTTGGGCCACAATGGAGCTGGAAAAACAACCACAATGTGAGGCATATTATTTAATTCTCTTGTATTTTCCAACTTGTCTCAACCTTTGTGTGAATTGAACATCAACATAAACTGCTGACTTTACTGTAGCTGCATGTATTCAAGGTTTCACCGCTTCACATTCTGATGGATGTGAAGACATCCATCAGAAGGAGTCAGCTATTACAACCGATAGTGGGAGTTATCTAATTGTTGCTTGGGAAATGGCTGAAAAAGGTTGGTTGGGGTTTTGGATGACAGGAAATAAATGAAATCCAGTGGCCCTGAAAGTCTGAGTGACACAGAGAGCAAGCGATGCAGGACTAAGGGCTGCAGGGAAGACATCTGCTCTGAGCCACTGGAACGAAACATAACAGGGAACAATAAGAGGAAGGACAGAGTAAGGACTCTGTCACATACTAAAACACTGTCGGTGGATTTTATTAGGGCAATATCTCCTCATCAGGGAGATGAGATCTCATAGCTGATGCTTTTTTTTTTTTGCAACTCAAAAGAGAATCTAAAACTCTCCCTAAGACTGCATTTAAGTTTTATTCAGTTTCAGTTTAAGCTGTGAGTGTAAACAGATACAGCTTGCCTGGACCTTATGATGAAAATGAATATTATAACATACTGAAAAAATATTTAGATAAAGGAAAAAACTTTCTTTTATGAGTTATGATGTTTTTTAGAAAGAAAACTGTCTGTTCATAGTATTATGTGGCGCAAGAAAATATGGTATTATAGAGATAAAAATATTAAGCTAAATTCATTTATTTCACTAAAATAAATGAGAGACTAAGAAATAATTAGACACATAACTTGTATTCATAACACATTGACATTTAACCTGAGGGTTAATGTTTTAGTTCACTTAACCTAACCTAACTAAAATAGTTTACATTTGTTACATGTCAGAAAAAAAATTATATTTTTTTACTTCTTTAATGTCAGATGTTTATATACATTTCCTTAGTAGTTAGTAAAATTGCCTTGTAGCATAAATTAAAATGTGTTGGGCCAGCTTCCTTCAAGATTATCACAATCACTTGCTAGAATTTTGTTCTATTCCTCTTGAAGGGTTAGTCTGTCTCGCTCTCACACACCTCTTCACATTTGTCAACAATTATTTCGTTCACCCAAATATTGATCTATTTTTTTGCTAAGCCGTTCTGAAATGAACTTGACTGTATGGCTTGGATGATATATATTACTTATTTTCAATAAATTCTGATGTTTTTCTTTTGTTTTATTTTCATAGGTCAATTCTGACCGGGCTGTTCCCACCGACATCAGGAACAGCCCTCATCCACGGATTCGACATCCGGACCGACATAGACAGCATTAGGAAGTATTTGGGAATGTGTCCGCAGCATAATGTCCTATTTAATGAGTGAGTGAATTAACAAGGCTTAGTCATTCTCTCTCTTTGGATTACAAAGTGGACGTATGAGGGTCTTTGTGCAACAATGTATTTTTTCCATGTAATGAGGCCTTGTAATGACTCAGGCTTCCCAGCAACACATACTTATTCAGTGTTTATTTTGAAATGCATTGACCTTTATTCTCCTGGAGCTGCCTGTACAGATCACCATATGTTACCCTTTTTTTCTTTACTTTGTTTCACTTCTTTGTTCTTTGCCTCTATTTGATACTCTGGTACCTAATGCAAATCTAACAGCCTAATTAATCTCCTTGGTAACTTCTAGAACCTAGAAAAGGATTCCTGTAAAATGCATGTGTCAAATGATCTATGATAGATATTTAGCACATTTTTTTATTTTCTTCTTATTGCTAAAAGGTTTCTAGAACTCCAAATATCTAAGTCTAAAATAGTATTTAATTTTGATATTTAAAAAATGGTTTCGGTTGTAACCATCTGAATATATGTTAATTGTTTTCAAACATTTAAACTGGCAGAAATAGAAATAGTTTTACTTGAGGCCACTTGTCCCCCTTCACACATCAGCGGAACTGGTCTCTCATGCTGTTTTAAAACTTTTCTAGACTCACTGTGGAGGAACACATTTACTTCTACGCCAGGTTGAAGGGACTTAGTCGCAGTGAGGTTGACTCTGAGATGGACCAGATGATTAAAGATGTTGGTTTGCCACACAAGCGTAAGGATCTTGCTAAGAACCTATCAGGTGAGGGACACATCTCTTATGGTCTGATTGACATTATGCTTACCTATGAATTCAGTCTTGATATGTGTATTAATTAAGTGTATGAATGATTACATGCTAATTATAAACCAGTCCTTCCTTTCTCACCACCTACATGCAGCTCCTCCTCTACACCCACTGTACCTGTGCTCTGTAATTCATTGTCTGGGGGACACAAGCAGATCCTATTTGATAAATTGTAGTCACGGAATGCTTGTGAGCAAAATCACTGAAATATGACTTTCAAGGTTGATCTATGATGACATTTCCACTACATTAGCACCGCACTGGATGCATTTTGAAGAGCCTGCTAAGAGAGAGGAGCTGAGAATTATTGTTGTGAAAGTGTATCTGCGTCCCGGTCATCAATCATTTCACAGCTTCCAAACGGCAATAAAGCACAGGGCTGAACATCTCGTCATATTTATTCCATAATCACTTTCCAATATTGTGTCTGTATTTGAAACTTAATGCTGACACAGCCGTGTGGTATTTTATTTTTGATAAAAATGTCTTAATATAAATAAAAATGTGGCTGTTTTACGTAATTCACATTAGATTTAATAAGTGAGAACAATGCTTTTTTAAAAGTATTTAAAATCCCAGATGTTTTCACATGTCGTGTTACAACCAAAAATATTTGTATCTACCTAAATTTGACATGACCAGAATTGTTGTGAAGTTCACACAAACCATAATCATTTTCTTTAATGAAGACATACATATAAAACCCAATAAATTAATACATACCAACTGATGTATTGAGTAAATTAATAAATAAATCATGTATTTATTATTTTCGATGGTACCACTTAATGAAAACATGTAAACAATGTGTAATAATAGCGCGTTTTAACAAATTATGACGGAGACTCAAAAGAACCCCGCCATCTGCATTGAAGTAAGGCAGACAATCATAGGAAAACTTTCAAGACGGTGATCAAGACCATATAAGCAGATTAAGAATCTGGAAATTTGTAAAAACCATATTTAAAAAAAAAAATTAATAATTTTTCAAAGCGTTTTAAGAACCCTGTGTTGTCTTTAATGCTTTTCAGGTGGAATGCAGCGAAAACTCTCTGTGGCAATAGCCTTTGTTGGCGGATCAAAGATCGTCATCCTGGATGAACCAACAGCAGGAGTCGACCCTTACGCTCGCCGGGGGATTTGGGAACTTCTGCTAAAGTACAAGCAAGGTATGAACTCAGAAATAAATACAGTTTTGAAGTCTTTTGTGTTTACTGAACAAGTTGGATTGCTCACAGCTCGTTTAAACCGTTTTGGACAAAGAAAAAAAAAAGTCACCTGTACTGAACTTTTCAATCTACAGCAATCTTAGATGTAGGCTATTAAAGTAATCAGGCATTCAGACTGGCCTAAAAGTATCCTTTTAGCCCTGCTGTCAGAAAAAGTCAACTGTAACCAGAGAGAAACTGTGAATTGTACAAACACGGGTCGAAGTGGAAGAGAAGACAAGTAGCTTTTATTGACGGACTCCCTAATTGTCTGCTGAATTAGTCAGCCTGTCACTCTCTGGCTTTATATACACTGTGGTTGCTGAAGACTATAAGCAGAGCATGCACATTTTCTCTCCAAATGTCTAAATGTTTAATGTGCACTGAGTGACATTCTGCCCTCACTGTGTCATTAGCATCTGCCTCTCTCTAATCAAGCCCTTTTTACTCCAATCGTTAGCTGCAGATAACTCGGTTCTAATGAGAACCCCCACATTGTGGCTGCTCGGAATGACTCATTTTTGTTTCTCTCCGGTTTTATTTGAGCCACTGTCTTATGAAGGGTTGTCATTAGGCAAAGGATGTGGGTAAATGCTACAGGGTGTCTATTTGTGTGAAAAACTGAAGGAGGAATTCAGAGTTAATATTACAGTTCATCACAGCTTATTAAATGTGGAGGTTTTCCGCATGGACAGGTTGGCCACATTGCCGCAGAGTGGGTGTAGCTTATATGAAGCTGAGTGGTGGCACTTTACCCTTTATGTTAAAATTACTGGAAATAAAGTAGTTTTTATATAGATTGTATGTTCGTAAGCCTTTGTATAATTAATATAACTATCGGCGTACGCTAAACTAATTCAATTTTGACATCTTGTCATAAAAAGATAATCTTCAACAATATCTTAAACCTATAACGTTAGTTATTGACTTCCAGGTCTCCACGAACTTGACATTCTGTCTTTTTTGTATGCATAAGAATTCAAAAAACAGAAAAAGAAAACAGGAAACAAAAAAGAGAACAAGAATACCTTACTTTAGAAAGTGATTGAAATATAAATGATGACTTTTTGGTCATTATCCTTCACTGGAAGTTCATTATTATTCAGTCTAAAATTTCTTAAAATTTTATAGTAAGTACAATAACATCTGTTTATTATAACCCAATGGACAGGATATAAACTAATGTTGAAATGACTTAAGAGGTTTATGACTTGACGTGCCTGTCACTAATAGCAGTTATAGAGTTTGCTTGTTCTTTGTTACAAAGCCAAAGCTTATTATGTTTTCATCTGGCCTTTCTCATCCACTGTGAAATCCACCTGTCTCAACTTGATTTAGAGGAAATGAATCTAAATAAAAGAATACAGTTTGGTAACTCTACTTTGCTGTATGTGTTTTAAGTATGTAAAACAGCAATTTATCTGAAAACATCCTTGTATTACTGCATGCTCTAATTTGCTGCAACTTGCTATAAATCAAAAATACCTTTGAGAGCCATTTGTAGTCCAAACAAATTTATTTTTTCCTCCAACTTGCAAATGATACAATACTTTTTGGATTTTCTCTAAGCAGACGCACACATTCATCTTCCAGGTTTGACCATTCCAAGCAAAACGAGCCCAGTCAGACTAAACCGCAAGCAATCTCTTCAGCCGTCCCTTTTTTTTAAAACCATAATGTTTCCCTGCTGTATGTTAAATTGACTGGATTGCATGCCTTGATGTTTCATTTAAGATTATGCAGAAGGTAGGCTGAGTTTGCGAGGCAAAACATCATGCAACAGTGCTTTACTGTGAAGAAATGAATTAAGCAGTTCGGCTGGTGGCAGGGCACGCATTGGCGTGGAGAGAGAGGGAGAAACAGGGCATATAGAAATAGTTGGACAAGCAAAATGGCTGCATTGGGCCACAGTTAATGACTTCTCAGCTCGTCCTTATCCCCGGGATATTGTGACGTGTGAGGGTACACATTTAACTTTGTGCAAAAACAGCCTTGCTCAGCACCTGACCCTTTGCTGTAATAACCATCCTCAACATTTGTGCAGAAACGGTGAAAACCCTTGTTTGTACTAAATTTAGAACGCTGATGTCTTATACCTTACACATGTAGAGATGTGTCTCTGTAGGTTGCAAGAACTGAAGATGCTGCAGGAAAAGCATCACAAAAATCTGTCTTCTGTAACCAGAGGAGCAAAATTTAAAATATTTTTGAAATAATAGGGTAATTTAGTCTTTAATAAAGACTAAATATATTAAAAGCAAAGTTTGACTCTACTAAAGTGAAGTTAGGCGCGATACCTATTAGCCTTCAGCAATAACATTGTATGGAAAATGGTTTACACAATATGTCAAGTCGAGCTAATAGCTAGCAATTTAAACTAATTAGCTATTAAATTTAATGGGTACTCTAGCTAATTGCCACGTAAGCTAACAGTTACAATAGCAACAGCTCACTAAACTAAAAGCTTCAGTAGCTTTTAGTTTAGCAAACTACTACTCAAATTGTTCAAGACAATTGCTACTTAGCTTAACGACTATTTCAGCTGACAGCAACTTAACCTAACAGCTACTTCGCTTAGCAGCTACTTTGACAACTTCCTAAGCTAGAAGTCACTAAAGCTAAAAGTTACCCACAGTTTATCCAGAAAGTATTAATAGCAGTTCGCTCACTGTTGCCAACTCCTCAGGAAAGAAAGTCACTGGATGACGCCATTGGATAATTTGCATATTTGGTCATGTGTGATGGAGGCAGAAGAAAAGAATATCGATGTTGGCAAGACAAAATAAAACTGTTTTTTTCCTAAAATTGATTCCGTAAAAGTAACTGAGTAAATCTAACCAGTTGCTGCACACCACTGGATTCTTCGCTATTTGTCTTTCTTCCTCGATTGAGGGCACTTGCTTTATATCTCCAACAGCTATCCCTTATTTTAATTTTTTTTATTTCTACAGCGATTCTGTTGTCAAAAGAATAAAAAAAAAAAAAGCATAATTTTTATGTTCGTAATCACAAATTTTTCTGTGAGGATTCCTGGATTTAATCAGGCCAACTTTGGGGATAGCTACTGAAAAAATATGCAAACTATTCATTGACAATAAAGGTGTGCTGTAACATGCAATTGCAATTTATTTAGGCTTTAATAACAAATCACTTGAGAAACCCATGTCAAAGCAGCTATCTTTCATTGTAATAGAGGTAACAGGTTAAATGTTTGCTACTTAAAAACATGACTGGATCAAAGGACCCATTTCTCTCTGATACTGCTTTCCTGCAGATAGCAGAGACAGGACCACGCTGTGACTTCATTACAAATCTGCCGTTTTTTTCCCTCGCTTTCTGGGGTATGTGATAATTAATATGTGTTATCTGATCCAGCGTGATGTAAAAGGATTAGAACACCTGTGAATAATCGTGTGATTCATGCCGTTTTTGACACTGCAAATGCATTCAGTTTGATGGCGCTCGAATCAAAGGACTCTGGGAACAAAACAGAGCTGGAGTAAAATTTGTTTCCTATAGAAATGTTGGAAAGCAGCCTGTGGAAGGCCTTTATCGTTATTTTAATTATGTCCCAGTTTCATGCCCACGCGCTCTTCTTCAGTTTGCTTTGTTGCCACGCTCAAAGGCACGAGAAAAAAATAGATCGCAGTGAAATTGACAGTAAGAAGATAAGTGACGACATGCGGATTCAGATTTTGATATCTACCTCATTTTTAGGAGACTGTGTCCACAAAAATGCTTTGCATGGGTTTTCATGAATAACTTTTTCTTGGAGCCTGCCTTTTATTTTATCTTTCAGCAATTATCTAAAAGACGTGTCTATTGTGTTTCTCCTAAGGTCGCACCATTATTTTGTCAACACACCACATGGACGAGGCAGACATCTTAGGAGACCGCATAGCCATCATCTCTCAAGGAAAGATGCAATGCTGTGGCTCCTCGCTCTTCCTGAAGAAGTCTTTTGGCAGTGGCTACTACCTGACTCTGGTCAGAGATGGGACGGAAAAGATGACCAATCAACGTAAAAATATCACACAAAGTCGGTCCAAGGAGAGACAAATGGTAAGCATGTTTATTTTTGAAATAATTTGTGTGAAGAGCAATTTTATTTTTTTGCCAATATGTTACTGTATGTGCCTTTTTTCAGCAGGCAGAATAGTAAATTCAAGGGTCAAATTTTTTCTCCTTGAGAAAATATTGGCATGTTAAAAGTAAAGCAAAGGCATATCTTTCTTTTTTGGTACTTGCACACACAAAACTGCAACCTTGGCTCTCCATGCTGAAGGTTCCAGCTGATGTGTGCAAGTGGTTCATCTTCAGGTTCAAGACTCGCAGTGTGAGTCAGATTAAGCTGATTCCTACAAACACGGTGCACACATCATAATCCTCAAACTCAAAAGCCCTCCAACTTAGCAAATTCTCATGCACATTCACACAACACTAAGATCCAGTCATCTATTACTTGGCTGTACTCTAAAGCATAATTGCAAGAAGTCAGGGGAAAAAGTAAAGTCTCAGCTAATGAGATCATTCAATGAGGGAAAAAATACTTGATAATATAACAATAGAACAGCTGTTCTTTGTTTTTTTTTAATCTTTCAATTTATGGTAGCGCGTCTAAACGTTTTTACAAATCTGAAGAAATTGTGTAAAGCACATCTTGTAAAACATTATATCCTGTCTTGTAAGTATTTGTACGGCTCAAGACGTTTAATGGAATGAAGCATGTGAAACTTTCAGTAGACTCCTGCATCAAGATAGTGATTTACACTCTCACATATCGCAGTCTTGGGTTTTACTTTGTTTCAATTTAATGACCACCAAAACATCAGATAATAACTTACTACTTTATACGTAGTGTATGAGTATCCCCAAAGTTAAGACAATTACCTGATAAGTCAGTCAGTATAAACTGGGTTAAGTTCCATACTTTGTTGGATGCTGCAAACAGTTGGCTTGCCAAGGTGAATGAATGTTCATCAGCAGAGATCGAAGTGTCCCTCTGCTCAGCTTTTAGCAGCTTGTCTAGCAGCGTTCTGCATCTTTCTCTGGTGTATTCAGAAGGTTTGGTCTAATGTGTGTGATGCATCCAGTGTTGGCTATGAGTGTTGTCATGTAGTCTGCCTGTGTCCCGAGACGCCTGCTTAAGGTAGGTTGGAGATTCACTTGATGGCAGGAAATTGGCATTGGTGGAGCAGGCATGGGTTGTCTGGTGGAAAGGGGCCCAGCATGTGGGCTGCTCTGAAATGTCGGTGGTGGGCATTTGATCTGCTCAGTGAGATCTGACTCTTTTTGCAAAAGCCTTATGTTTTTCTTATTTTTAGATCTAAAACAGAAGTAAAATGGCGATCTTCAAAAATGACAAGTTTCCAATAATAGATGTTTATCCAAGTTTATAAGTTGTCTTCTCTCAAAAAGTCATATAGTTTTTGTAGCTTTAAACAAATTTTATTTAGCTGGACTGAGGGCCAAAAGTTTCTCTTCGGATTTAAATGGTCGCAGACTCTTTCGATAGCAATTCAGTCAACTGTTTAATAAAGTTAATTTACTCATTGTTATTTCATTGGGAAAAAAAAGAAAAAAAACTTTAATTTTATTCTAGAAATTTAAAATATTTACTAAACTATTTTCTCGGGTCAAATATTTATATTCTGTTGTTTTGCTTAAAAATAGGAACAACGGACACTTTTCATCACAGATTAAGCACATTAATGCTGACGTATGCACGCAGCTCTATTTAGACTAATTAAGTACAAACTTACAGAGGCAGATTATTTGATTAATGCTTCATAGGAGTCCTCGAGGAGGCACTGCTCATCATTCTAAGTGGTAACGTATGATAGCCTTTCTAATCCAATTCTGATTAACAGGAGACGGCCCGTCCTTCCAGGAACAGTCCATATGACGGCTTTGGCAGTCAAACGTGGGGCAATTCTGCCCGTACAGGTACACGGTTATTTTGGTTCATTTGCATGCATATTTCAAAATTAGAAGTATGTTTTAGAGGTTGTTTTTTTAGTTTTTGTACTTTTTCTAATTTCCACATAATTCAAACCATAAACACCAGCAGCTCTTTTCTTCCCCCCTGAGGACTCATCGTCCGAGGCTCTAAAACTTTTCATCTAGATCATAGAAACTGGAAAACTATCATTTCTGAAAGTGGAAAACAGTGTTGAATAGAAGTGAATTTTTATTTAATTAGTTTGTTTAATGTTTACTTTTGTGGCTCACCTTTTTAACCTTCATTTTTAAAAACTGGCTACTAAATTAAACAAGATTCCTTTAAAATTCAAATTAGACACTTCATTTAGTCATTTTGTGTTCTTGCATCCTCTGTTTTTTAATTTCTTTCAATCTGTAATAATCAGAAATTACTTCTGTTGACAACTGGCATAAATAACTGTACTCAAGTAAATTGAACTAAATTAATTGCATTAAACTCAGGCCCTTCGTTCTTCAGTGTCAATTATTTGTATAAACTGAACCAGCCTGTCTAAGATAGCAAACATGAGTTTAAATACATTCAAGTATTTTTTAACATCATGAAGTTATTTTTGCGTATTTTATTTACAACTAATTGTGAGAGTTTTATCACCAAGGAAATTCTTCACACACAGATTCTAACTAGATCCTGGTGCTAATAAATACTAATTAAAGATAGATTGATGAAACCAGATCCTTCCTTCTTTCCTTGCTTCATTGGGTGCAGAGTGGTGGTCTCCTATCCCAATTATGATTTTATTCCAGGTTGGCTGCACCCTGAAGGGGTAAAAGTCCATTGCAAGGTCAACACAGGCACCCACAGGGCAGAACAATTGGAAACAAGTATCAAGGTCAAAGAAAACACCTTTTCCTGCACAACAGTTAGACCCCAGACAGAAAGCAGCATTAAACAGCAGGAATCATATTTCTATAAGTGACAGAAATATGATCACTTATCATACTTGTTTCATTAGTCTAAAACAAGCAGACCACATCACCACACACAGCCACATGCGCATTCCAAAAAGTGATTCAGTCTGAAGTGTAAAGTAGATCTATTTACTTCTCCACAAAGTGCCAAGCCAGTAGTTGTTAAGCTTCAGTAATTATGTATGAGAGGCGCTGGATCAATAATGGATGTGTTGTGTTCTGCAACGCTGTGTGGATTGATCCTCGCCAAATCCCCGCGTCAGAGCAGATGACTGAGAGGAGTTACAGTTTGTTCGGAGAAGGTGTTTTTGTAAATGTCAAATGATCAGGTGCACAACCTTTTCAGTGTGTTTCTCTGTGTATTTCAGAGGTCTTGATTTGTTTGGGAGTACTGCACCAATGCCAAACCGCAGGTCTTTTAATATTGCATGTGGCTGCTGAAATTTAGCGGCGACTACTCTTAAATAATCTGGAGGCTCACAAAAACGAATCAAATCAAAATGTGTATTCAACAAAAAAGGAAAAGAATACTTTTTACTTTTCTTTTTTTTGGGGAAAAAATAAAAGTACATTCTGCATAGACACGTTTTTGTTTTATCTTTTAAAGCAGATCTTGCTGCTGTGACTGAGCTTGTGCGCCATCATGTGCCAGAGGCTTCGTTTTTGGAGAGCATCGGTCAGGAGATCACCTTCATCCTGCCCTACAGTGGAGCCAGAGACGGGACCTTCGCCAGACTCTTCCACAAGCTTGATCTCGCTATGGCTGACCTTGGCCTAACCAGCTACGGCATCTCTGACACCACACTGGAGGAGGTAAACTGACGGCCGCATTGACAGCATTTAAAAATAATAAATTCACTGCAGGAAGGTTCAAAGAATTCTATTCTCATTTCATCTTCAATAGATTTTAGCATTTAATTAGTGGGGAAAATGTTCCATTTTAAGAAATTATCTTTTTCTTTGTTTTACCCAAATCAATGGTATCACAATTGCAATCTAGTTTCAACAAAATTAACTATAGTAGTTTTTTTTTAATCCATAATTTTACACTTTTACAACTTCGGTATTATATTCTTTCCATTTCTCAAAGCTTTAGATATAATACAATTCAAAGGGACATTTCTTTAAAACACTGATCACTGGCCTAGACAACAACATTTACTTTTCACCAGGAAGATTATTTAAGACTACTCATAAATAATCTGGAGGCACACAAAGGTGGATCAAATCAAAAAGTATAATCAACAAAAAGGAAAAGAATACTTTCCCATAGCAAACTGTTAGAGAACTACAGCAAAGAGTAACAAGTCCTCACACTAAATATTACATCTTATTTACAGACTAGTTGTTTGTTTGGGAGTCATTCCTCGAAAAATGCTTTTCAGCCTTCAGGTTGTTTGATGTTAAATCTTTTTGCTTCTTGGTTTGTTCCATCCTTTTTCTCAACTACTTAAGTTGTTTCTCTTACTCACCTTTTAAGATACTATAAAATGAAAACATACTTTAAATATGCAACCCCTACACATGATAACAGAGTAACCAATAATTTTCTCAAAAAAGTAATTTACCTCAAATCCTACAGATTTTTTATTTTATTATAAATACAACTATTCTGTGATTTTGATGGTTCATGTGTTATATTACAGATAATTTTTCTACTTATATACGAAGTCTTAGTTTCCCATATGGATGACTCTTTTTGTAGGTGAAGTAGACAGACATACTGTTTGATCATAAACGTGTTTGACTCTTCGTGTACCTTAGACACACCAGAGACACTCATGGCTGGAAGGCAATATGAATAATTGCTTTTTAAATGTACTGAAACTCAACCATGACAAGAATTTTTTTTATTCCTTCATCCATTTCATCTTTTGAAGCCTCAATATGCTGCTGTGAATACTCAGGTATTAATAATTGAACATGAACATATAGAACCTGTGGAAGTTGGTTTAAAAAAAAAGTCAACTGTTGAGAAGCTTGGATTGGGAAACTTACTATAGTGTTAAATGAAGAAATTGGCCATGTGAAAATGGTCTTTTTGGTAGAATTGCGTCATTTTGTCAAAGCAATGTTCACAAGAGGATACCCCTTGGTCATCTAACATACACTGTATTATTTGAAATAAGATAAGGTAAGAAATTATTTGAATGTTTACCTCTGGGAAGAAATGAGCTGCAAAGGTAAATACAGAAAACGGCGGTATCATTATGGAAAAGTTACATGGTTCAAATGAAGTTCATCCCACCAGATGTATGAAACGGAGCAGTTTGACAGAAACCTTATGACAGGTCTGTGTAGAACTCTCAACTTCAAAAATACTGTAAAATAAAGAAATTTGAAATTTGCTCTTGTGCTTCAGCAGAAATTCATCATAATTGTGCACTTGATATGAAAACTAAACCTAAACAATATGAAAAATGTTTTATTTTGCAGATATTCCTGAAAGTGGCAGAAGATACCGGTGTGGATGCTGAAATACCATGTAAGATTGCAAAATATTTGAATGCTAACCAAAAAGTTCAAAACATGTTGTAAAGTAACATGAGTTGTTCACTGACATAAAAATGGTCTTGTTAAGAAAGTCGAGTTTAAAAGGACTCTGCTTCTAAAAACCAAAGGCTTTTGAAATGCATTTTAACCTTAAGTCTTATAATCCAAAAAATGCCATATTGTTCAGTATGAGAACTAAAAAAAGAAGTGTCAAAGTTATTTCATAAAATTTTGAATAAAACCATTTTTTACTCTTATTTCACCACCTGACAAGCAGGAACTAAGAAGTGGTTTATTTGTCTGAAACCAGCTTTTCATAAAATAGCGACTCAATAATTTATTTATGTAGCAACTTACACATAAACAACATTGTGACAGTGTATCTAGTATATCTAAAGTGCTTCATAAAGTCAATGGAAAAGAAAACATAGTAAGGACATTTAAATACAACCCAGATAAAACCAGAAGTGCTGCCACAGTTTTAAGTTTTAAAAGTCTGCCTGGATAAAATCGAGAGCCTCACTAATATGTGAGTGTATGTCAGTGTATAAATGTAGAGGTGAAAGGATTTTATACATTTTGTCACCATCCCCTTGTTGTCAGTCTGGTAGTCTGAGAAGATGGCTGCTAGACATGGAGCATGTAAATGGTGAACAAAATGGTGGATCTGGTGGACCACATGTTGAATGCAAGACCATGTGTTCTGCACCAGTTGGTGTTTTGGCACAAACCTTAACCCTCTCATCAGTCCACAGATGCCTCTGCTGTACATGCTTGACCTGAGTTGCTGTAAGCATATCAATGACCAGTCTGAGAACCTGCTCACTGCAGCAGGAACTCCAACCAGAGATTCCTGTGAGGAGAATAATATCTAAAACTCTCATGAGATGTAGCCCTAGTTATTGTGAAAGCAACTGCAGATATGTGTGGCTGCTGTAGCAGGTTTAATCAAGGCGTCTTAGTGTCAGGATGCAAGACCCTGTATAAAGCATGACTAATGCCACTTTGTTGTGCTGATCATTCTTGATGAGTTGACCTGCAGGTCAACTTGGCCTGGAGGCATTGTCCCCCGAGTCTACTTTCTTTTCATTTTGAGCACAAAGAGGGCCTTGCAATAAGTAAAGTGCAAAACAGCCTTTGATCAAGTTAAAGCCACAAATGGGAATGATTATTGTCATGTGGGATGAGGGCTAAGTCAAATTGATGGCAAATACAAAAACCGGAAAAGTGCTAAGTGCATTTGTGCCGCTTTTATTATTAATCTTAAAAAAATAAGCTACTTTTCACTTTGTGATTGTGTTCATTGATAAATTTTTATTTTACCTGCTGGCTGTTTTTTTCATCTGTTTCCTAGAAGCTTCTCCTTCCAGCTCATCAGAAGTGCATGTCCCTTAAAAACACCTGAGTTTGTGCTTTTTCGTGGCATAATGTGGCATGTTGCGAGACAGGAAGCTATTCTTATTGTTATTTATATCCTTAAATTGGGTCAGGCCAAAACAACATATCTTATTTGTATTCCCACAGCAGCAAAGGAGCCATTGGTTAGAGACTGGAAAAGAAGCTCCCGCGAATTTAAAAGGAACAGCGTTGCCGACGTCCGCACCAAATCAGAGCACAACGGAATGACAGGCATGTTTCAAATTTACTTTTTTATATTTTTTTTGATGAATGATACAATTGTGAATATACATAATCACACAACTTAAATATTACATTGTGCCAATAAAAATACTATACTGACTATATGCAAGATAACGTGTGCTGTAATGGATGTAGCACATTTTGCATTAATTATTTTCAACCACTGACCAACGGTCCAGTCCAGTTCAGCCCAGATTAGATACTTCAGAACTTACAATTTTAACCCACATCCTGATTACATCTTTGAATTATGGCTTTTAAAGCTCAGACTCCAGATGCAGTCTATGCCTTATGAATCTTGTTCAAACTCTTAAATGTATTCTGCTTCATATTTGTCTCATAGCTGTAATTATCCCTGATGCTTCTGAAACTTTTCTCCGCCTTTCCATGAGTATGCTTCAAGAGCCCTCTATGAAGAGCCAACTTGTCTTGGAGAAATCTTTTATAAGTTACTCTCCTAGGAGAGGGCGCATGTCTTCTGGACATCTCTCAAGTCATATGAACAATAATCAAATCTGCCGATAAATTGAAATTTGTATTTTGTATTTGTAGGATGTCATAATCATCAACAGCAGTCAACATTTGAAAGCTATTTCTCTGTTTGCAAGAATGTGTCTTACTTTCAGAGATAAAGTAAAATCTAAGTTATAATGATAGCTTATTGAGATGCTTTTCAATACAGTATGAAAATACTGTAGTTTTTTGCTAAAGGTTGATATTTTTCTGTTTTATTTCAGAAGTTAAAGAAACATTTTTAAATAAAGTTGAAGGCATGTACTCTTTTCACACTAAGAAATAAATTTACTTTAATTTTACTTAGTAAAACATAACATGCCGTGCAGATAATTGATGGAGTCAAGCTGAATTTGGTCTTATAAATATAAAATGAATAACAGTGTAACTTAATGGCAGATTATAAGAAAAGTGCCAGCCTGAATGGAAGAGGATCTGTGGTCATCACCGGTTGGAAGCTGATCAGAACGCAGTTTCTGGCTCTCTTCATCAAACGCTTCCACCACGCCCGAAGGAGCCGCAAGGGACTCATTGCGCAGGTAATGGCCTCGGTTTGTCATATTGATGAATTGAAGGCTTACCCCTCACGCAGTTGCACGGGAGGATCAAGGTAGGATTGTGTGAAATGCATGTTGGCTTTCCAAAATCAGTTAGTGACACGTATGATCGAGTGCGCTAATTTAAACTCTGGAGGGAATGCATCAGTCTTGATGCAGTCAATAGTGGTGGAAATTTAAGTTGTTCAAAAAGAAATTCACACTGAAAGCAATGCATAAAGCGTTGAAGAATGAACAGCGGTGCCTCAGAATGAATTAACGTCATGTCAGTGCAGCGCATTTGCAGTAATCATCGTCGTATCCTCGAGGCACGTGTCGTACAAGAAGACGCTCGAGAGACAAAAGTGAGGGCTAACCGTGGAGAAGGTCTTCTGTATTATTCAGACACATTCTTAGTCTCAATACAACCCAGTGCAAATTTTTCAACATCCTGTTTGCCCTTTGAAAGGATAACACATTTTGTTCAGCAAGAAAAGTGACGGAAAAACACATTTCCAGAGAAGATAGGTGCTTCATCTGTTTCATATCTTTGACCTGACCACTGAGAACAAAAAAAGACATCCAGTGTGACGCTTCCGATTTGTTTTCACCAATCAAGTGTTTTGATTAGACACGTAATAAAATTGAACAATTAAACAGATGACAGGCTTCTGTTAGCTCATTAAGTGAATGTCTGTACTGTTTTCTTCTTTGTAAACATAATTTCAAAAGTCAAAACTGATAAAGAGACATAATTTCAGCAAGTCGAAACCAATTTCAGTAAGTAGCAATTTTCTAGGCACTGAATTTTTTGTTTTTTTCCCCACAGCTTTGAGACTTAAATTGCCTTTGCCATTCCTCTATATTCATTATTCACAACATTGTGCTTGTGTATATATAGTAATGCTATCAGTTATGATCCCTCCCATTATGGTAAAATAATCAGGACTAAAAGCGAGCAGCAAAGAACATCCTCTCCTTTGTTGGAGATGCAGAACAGAAGGAACAAGCACTTCACCTTTGATAGTCTCTTCTTGTAATTTGCTGCGGTACCAATCCCCATTAGTCACTGTCAGTCCTGGACGTCCCTCTGTAGAGGGTACGCATAGGAGGATGGTTCGGTGTGTGTGCGGATGTGTATGTACAAGGCCACATCTATTTCTCATTTAGCTAAAGGTCTTTCTTTTGCTCTGTCGTGTCAACATTGCTAGCGAATACTTTCTACAGCGAGGTGAACTCTTTGATTGCAAGCTTTTATGGAAATCTCAAAGAATCTCCAACACAGGAGGTCATTCAAGGGGCAAGAAGTCAGAGATGGCATTTTTGATTAATGTTTGAAATGCAAAGAGTTGTCTAATAATTATGTCGTGGTAGATGAGTTTAAAAGTTTGAATATGCAGTTCTGAGACAAGACGTCCGACTCTGGAACTATTGATTTGGAAGCAGACAAATCAATAGTTTTGAGTTAAATTCCCCTTATTTTTCAAAATATTTTATTTGAAATATTGTACATAGATTTAATTTCATTTACTGGAGATTCTACTAAGCTTCAGATATATTTTAGAAAGAAAATCTTTTTCTCCATTAAAATTTTTATCCAACTGGTGCCAGGATAAGTTAAAAATTCATATTTAATCAAACCGAATATTTTAATCCTGACCAATATTTATGGAAAATTACTGTCAACAGAACTTGTCTAAAATTCAAAAGGGTGGTTCGGGAGATGTAGATTTTGAAACAGTTTTATGATGTGAGGCACCATTGTTTTTCTTTGGAAATTGGTGCATCTAGTACTGCACAGCACAGTGTAGAAATTTCAGCGTTTTTATTCAAATTCACATTAGGAAAAAAAGCTAGCAGAGTGGTTCTTTCTTTCTTTGTCTTTAATTTGACCGGTCCCAATCATTGCAGATTTTTGTAATTACCGTACTGCATGAACTGAAAGGGCTACCTGGAAAAAAAAAATATTTCTCTAATGGCCTTCTTCTGCTTTGTGTTTAGTAATTATTTCAATTTTCTACATACCAGGCAGCTGCTTTAAGAGGTGCATGGGTGCTCTTTGTAGAAACAAAGGTGTGGAGTGAAATTCTTTACAAAAGCTTTCAAATATGCATCATCTTTTCCTTTTTTGGTTTTACAATAACATTATTTTCTTTCCTTTCTCAAAATTTTGGGGTTTTTCTTTCAACTATATTGACCATACATGTTGAATCTTAACTTGTGTTTTTGTGTGTGTGTGCATTGCTTTGTAACATTTGTGTTCTGTTTGCTCACGCATGTTGCTTTGGGTTGTAAAATGTTTACACAGAAGTCTTACTGTGGTCGTATTTAATTAGTGGTATAAACGAACGTGCAAAAAAAATTAATTTAAAAATAAAAATTGGAATTGAGCATTGAGCATTGAGTTGAGTGGCCAACTAAATTAAATCTCAGAATAGGTTTAATTGAGTCAGATACCAGTTAAGCGCCACTGGTATCCGACCTGTTAGCGAAAACAAATATTAACCTTAATCCAGTCCGTATATGACATCAACCTCTTCCCAGAGTCTCTGGTTGGGGTGCAATAAACTCCGTCATTGGTTTAGGGCTTTGTGTAGCATGTGTGAGCGCTGCTCCTTGTTTATAAGCAGGTTCTCTCAATGTCAGACACACCAGCTGTTGCTGTTGCTGAGAAAAAGGAAAAAGCAAAAAACAGTTATTTATTTTTTTTGGTGGTCTGCCATTAGGCTTTTCAGTCCAATTTCTGCTCTTCAGTTTTCCTCCGAGCACATTTTCATTTAAATTTAATAATTTAATGTTTTCAATTGCGACTTCGTGAATTAGTTGGGTACATTTCCATGCTCTGCAATTAATCAGCTGGATGCAGAACCTCCCCTTTTTAATATGACCCACCCTACAAATGATTAAATATCAGAGATACGTAGCATTTTTTTCTATAACCCCCTTTGTCAGCTGTAACAATGTAATGAAAAGAGAATTACACGAAGAGGATCAGATGCGAAGATGAGGTTAGGCAAGAGTGTCTTCTGTTTGCGTGCGTGTGTATGTATGTGTGTTAAATAACAAGAGACGAAAGAAAGGCGAGAATCTAATTATATCTGAGTGGCCAGATGACGACGGGTGTGTTGCAAGTGTTTAATCAAACTCATAAAGCATGCAGAGGGGCCCAAACACGTTGGCAGGGAGCATATTAATGTGTAAGCTTTGTTGTACTGGTCCTGGATTATTGTTAATTAGATGAGCCTCTTTTGCATTTTGCTGTACAAAACAACCAGAAAGCGGATAAACTAATGTCATGCTGTTGAGTAGAAGTTGTGAAACTGTAAATATTGATCTGTTTCAATATTTGGAGGAGTCTTTTTCTTTTATAAAGAGGACAATTATATGTTTACCCTTTACTGTAACAGTTGAAATGGGATCATAAAACCAATGCAACTTGTTTACATTAAAATAGAACATATAAATGATTTGCTATACTTCACCATGAGTAGCTGCTAATGATGAAAAGGTATTCATATCACCCACTTTTTTCAAAATGTATTACATTACAACAACCATGTATTTTATTGAGATTTTTTACGACCTATGTATACTGAGATTAAATCAGAGATGGACTCCATTTACTTATTTGGAGTCAAACTCTTTATTTAAGGGTGTCAGAGTACTGGCTGATGAATATACGCCACACTTTTCAGGTTTGTATTTGTGGAAAATATTGAAAACTGCATTATTTTTCCCTTCACCACTCTCTTATGCACTACTTTGTTTTGTTCCATTTCATAAAATCCAATAAGACACATTTTTGTTTTATTATTACTTATAAAGTCAATCTCACAATACAAATCAGAACTCAAAACACACCTTTTTAGATCTGCTTTTTCCACAAGACACAATTGGTTTTGCCTGATTTTATATTGATTTTATACATTGTCTTTTTTTTCTTCCTTTCTTTTTCTTTTCTTTTCTTAGTTTTGTTACTGCTGATTTTATTTTGTTACTGCTGATTTTATTCTTGTTACTGCTGATTTTATTCTTTGTACGGTGTCCTTGAGTGCCAGAAAGGCGCCTTTGAAATAAAATGTATTATTATTATTATTATTATTATAAAAATGTAAATAGTTAATTGGGGTTGTTGCTTTTGCAAAGCACTGTGTACTTTTACTCTTTAATGCTGATTTTAAACATTTTGGATTGATTTTACACCATTTGTATCCGATCATCTTCATATTGGATTTCTCTGACTTTCTCATTATAATTCAAAAGGGTTTCAGATGGTGCAGCGTAGGGACAGTTTAATGAGGTGCTTTGACTTGAATTTGTCACTGTCTCCCTAGGTGGTCTTGCCTGCTTTCTTCGTGTGCCTATCTCTGATCTTCTCCCTCATCGTTCCACCATTCAGAGAATATCCAAGTCTGGAGCTGCAGCCATGGATGTACAGTCTTCCCCAAACCACATTTTATAGGTAACAACATCAAATAGAATATCCTTGGATTTCTTTCCCCATACCGTTATGAAGTTATTTTCCTTCAAATGCACCAAGGAATTTTATTGGAGGGATGAACGATTTCATTTTTTCCAGCCACACTTTTATTCCTACTGACAATAACTTTAACAGTCTGAGTTTATCGCAAATTCCATTTTGCTTAGTGATTTGATCATATATCTGTGGCCTCATGATCAAAGATACACCATGAAAGTAAACAGTTTGGTTATCACAAACTGAAACCTAAAACTGATTTATGCATTAATCCAGACTGCACAGTTTAAGATGTCTGAACTGCATTTGATCACCTCGTAATCCTGAATTGGATTAGTCTATGGTGAACATTGATTCATTATAATAGCTTATAATCTGTGATACCTTTCCTTCTTTGAAAAAACATGATGCCATAAAAGGGGTCCAGTACTTAAACAAGTCAAGCCTGGATAAATTATTTCTACTGATTACAGATTCTTTTGGATAATATTTATTTCTTTAAGAAATACCAACATTTTCTTGAAAATATTGTTATTGTTAATCTTGACTAATCCTCTTGAAGCAAATTATTTCGCTCCCTGTACTGACTGCAACACAATTGTGGATAACAACCTTTACCACTTCCTGAAGCACAATACTGAAACACTTATGAGGAATTTCCCTAATAAAACGGAATTCATCAGATTTTTACGAGAAATAAATTTCCAGCAAATGATTCTAAATGTTACCATAACATGTCTGTTACAGTAATGTTTCAGTATTTTCATAGGCTACAAAAGTGCAATATTAAACATTAAATCAAAGCGAAAAGATGTAAGAGCTGCGCTCACTGTGTATTGGCGGCAGATTTTGTATTGCTAAGGTCATCCGTCTGGACATTGTCCCACTTTTGGCTGACTTTCTACATCACAAGCATAACTGCTGACAAAGTTTTGCACTGACTAACTGCATAAACAGTGCAGCAAAGTGTACCTCTGCAAAAAGAAAGCCCACCATATTATCATGCATAACATAAACACTAACACAAATGCATGTTCTCAAATATCCCTGTTTGTTGGGTATGTAGAGAAAGTTCAGTTACGGACTTCAAGGGTCATTGCTGATCATTTAGTTTGCATATTTTTGAGATGTGAATATAGACTTTAGATATTTCCAACTTTCTTTCTTCATAATTACAAAATACTAAAATGCACATTTTTACAACTCTTCACTGAATTAAAAATTAAATAGTTTTTACAACCAAATGATTTCTGTTAAAAAATTTATGAAGTTGTCTCCTTGAATCACTGAATGTCATACACATTAAAATCCTGTTATGCCAAAGGGTTCACAAATAAGACCATACAAAACTCCTCTGTACCCTTTTACAAGATAAATTAGCAGCTATTGTTTTCTCTTTTATGCACACTTGAAAATGTAGTAAAAATTGTCAGATTTACGACGGCATTTTCTGAATCTATTGTTTATTGAAAATATTAGAAAAAGATGCTTTGACAGCTGTTATGTCATAAACAATGAGTAAAATTTCACTTAATGCTTGAAAGTGGTAAATATTTTACAAAGTCCAGCTTATTGTAATTGCACATATGAGCCAGCATGAATCCCTGAACAGAACCAGTATAGACTCTAATCAGGCTGTGATTACTATCTGACTATGATAGGTTTGTTTCTTGCCCAAGTCTCCCTCAAATATTCTTCCCATTCTCCATGCTAGTTGCACCCTCTGCCCTTTACTTTCATGGTATTTTGGGATTTAAAACGGTACTTCATAAAGACCGCGTTGATGGCCCTCGGCCAGCAGTGGTCACAGCTCAGCCAACCACTTGGATTAATATAGTGTTCATTGTCTCATTTAGGGGCATCTCTGTGAAGGTCATACGGCCGTTTCCTGGCCACCAGCAAGTGGAAGTGGTCTGCTTGTAAAAAAAAAAAAAAAAAAAAAAGATTATGTGCAGCCATCTGTTTTGTAATTAACAATGGCTGGGTTACTGTGTTATTTAAGATAATAAAACTACTGGATAGCTCCAAAATGAAGACTTGGGCATATACACGGAAACGGTGGAACTAATTAATGACTCACAGAAGGAGGAACTAAGCCGATATGAGCAGAATGTCAAATAATGGCCTGGGAACATCTTGCTTGTCTTAGATCACATCTTATTTTCTTAAAGGGGTGGTGTTATGTATTTTCCAGGTATATAGTGCCATTTAAGAAACTGTGTTACCTTCAGTTGTTCTAAAACGTAGCACATATCAAGCATGACTTAAATGAAATTTGACTTTGGAATTTAATGTCTTGAATTTGGGCCTCCGTTGCTTTAAGAAGCTCTTGCTCTTTCCAAAACTCTGCCTTTAGCACATCATCATAACATTGACTTTCCATTAAGCCAGTTACAACCGTTCTTAGGAGCGTTGAGCAGAGTAGTACTTCAGGGGTTCTCTGAGAGGCAGGAGCTCGGCTGAAGACTGCTGCTCCAAGGAGGAGCTTTGTGGAAGTAGGCGGTGCTTTGTGGGAGCCAGCGTTTAGGCACCTCCGAAGAGTTGCCGCAGCAGATTCGAGGATTTCTTAAACAATGCATGAAAGAGTCAGAGCAAAACTTCAGGTATGTTTTTGGTGAGGGAACAATTCTATTGTAGAACTACAATTAGCTGGACTTTATAGAATTATTTGAGAGACACCGGACACAAGCTCTAAAAGCTGCAGGCTATTTCCTAGCAGCATGCAGCTTTGTTACCAAGACTATAAAATGCCTCACCATCATATTTTTCATTTTCCATATTTTTTCTAAGCACACAATATTGGATGTTGTAAAGTTGTATAAACTTTTTATAAACTTGTATAAATTGGAAAACCACTAAATTTTTAAAGTATATTCTAAATTATTTGTTACCAGAAACACAGTAAAGGTCGGCTTTCCATACAGTATTTTATAGTATAGCTAAAAGCTTCATTAAAACAATGCACCCATTTTTTACCTTCCTAATTCTGTGTAGGGCCCCATTGAGACCGAAGCCAATCCCATCAGAATTTTCCTTTTTCAATTATTTTTGGGCTCACGGCTCAATAGTTGAAATCATCTCCCTGTCCAAAGTTAGAACATTTCTTTACACATTTAAAAAACAATCAGTATAAACAAGTGAAGCTTCATCCTTTTGGAAAAACACGCTTTCTTGGTGAGTAAGTAGAAATCTATAGTCTTAAGATTCACAAATTCACTTAGAGTGGTGCTTTACTTCAATGTGGCAATGTGGTTCAATGTGGCAACTCATTATCAATAGATTTGATAATGTATCAAATGTGGACTGTTGACTACAAAAGCATTCTGTTGTAAATGTTGTATTTTAATTGTGTATCCATTTCTAATATGCACAGCAATGACATGCCTGAAAATCTGGAGGTGTCAAAGGTGACAGAAACTTTATTGAACAACCCTGGTTTTGGGACACGTTGTATGCATAGAGATCCGATACCGTAAGTATTCTGGACCTTTTCAACTAACTATCATAGATTAGTCAAACAAAAAGTCAGTGTCTGAGAGTGGCAAAATACCTATAATACTGATAATATTAACATTTTACTTATACAAATATCACTTGTAGGGGTCTGTGGCTGTGAAAGGAATGCATATTAAGAGTCTCTTACTATTGCCTTACAGAGGTTTACCATGTTCACCAACTTCCTCTGATTGGTTCACTCCATCTGTGGATCAGTCAATCACAGACATCTTCCTCAACGGGAACTGGAGCATGGCTAACCCATCGCCTTCCTGCCAGTGCAGCACTCCTAAACGGACGATTATGTTACCCGACTGTCCACCCGGAGCGGGAGGTCTCCCTCCGCCACAGGTTAGTCTGTCATTCTGTACAGTGGGGCTATTTCTTACAATAAATCGCTCTGTTACACTCTGAGGTCCCTTTACCACGACAGGGCCGCTGTGTGCCGAGCAGCATAGTAAATATGTGGCACAGAGCAACGAGGGAATGCAAAGGCCTAAATATGAGAAACGACAAATAAATCAGTGACAGTGCAGTACAATGAAAATGCTTATCATTGGGGCATTTTTGCATGCTCTCTGAAAGGCCCAGTCAGCACCATTTTGATTCAAAGATGTAAAGGTACTTACCAACAGGAAATTTGCATTGCATTGCAAAATGAAAATCAGACTTCTGTATAGCTCTTCATTGTGAACTTGCACTCAAGCATGAAAGCGGGGACCAACTAAAAATATCATGAGATTCATTGTCGATGACTCAGCTAGTTCTATATATTTACTAAAAATTAACATAAAAATTCACTCTAGTAGTGTCATGTAGCTCATTAAGTACAGTAACTTTCAAAATATGCATTATCTTTAAGATCTTTAAAATTTTGTCACATTAAGCCCACAAACATCAGTGTATCGCTGAAAAGTGTGGCATGGTATTTGACCCATTGGCAGTTACAAACAACAATTGCCTTCAGAAAGTAATTCTTCAGATGTTCGGCAAATAAAGTTAGTGAGCAAACAGGATTATGAAGACCAAGAGAAAGAGCAGATATCAGGGATAAAGTTACAGCATAATCTTCATGCTTTGCACCAAGTACAAAGGACAGTAAGCAATGCACATCACTCTGAACTCCTCATCTCTATGGTTACATGTGGTGGTGGCAGTCTCATGATGTGGGAATTCTTTCCTTCAGGGCAGCCAGGAAAGAAAAGTATTGAATTAGACATGTACATCAAACTTTTCTGATTTTCTCCTATAAAAAAATTTAAAGACATGTATCATTTTCCTTCCATCTCATAGATGTGCACTACATTGTGTTGTTCAATCATATAAAACCTCAATAAATTTCTCTTAAACCTGTTTCTCTGACATGCCAGACATCTAAGTAGTATAAACACCTTGACAATGCAGTCACAACTTTTAAAAACAGTCAGCATACCTGTAAATGTTTGACTGAGTGCAGGGCCAGCCTAGACTTGCCATTTTTTTTCTGTTCACGTCATACGTCCAGGGAACTTAGCAGGTTTCATCCCGCAGCAAGTCAATACCAATTCTTCATAGACAATTACTTCAACATCAGACAGGGACAAATGCAACCAGGGCAAATGTTTCACGGTCTGACCTGAAATTAAGTGATCCGAGCGGGGGATCGATGGGCAACTCTGGGACACCACGTCACTGCCAAGCTGTAGCCACCTGCTGGCTGAACTAATCATGATACGGAGAGCAAGTGGGATTTCATTTAGAGCTAAATGATTTTCACTGCTGTTGGCCAATGATGATGAGAAATCTAAAGTTTAGAGAGAGAGAGAGAGAGAAAGCAGATGGATTTTCATTCCCAGGGTCGATTTGGTCTGTTTACGTTGGTTTTGTGGAATGTACCAGCATTGCAAGAGAACTGGATTTTAAACATCTCATTGGTAACTTGCTCCTGTCTGACATCCCAAATTAGGCCTTTTATATGTAAAAGATTTAACAATCTCACTCATGATTCATGATTGATTAATTTTTATTTGACCAGAAACTGCTTAGGATACAAGTAATGTAGCTTGTGATAGTTTTGTGTATGTGTGTTGGGTGGTAGGTTATGCTACAAAAAGAGTGAGCATTGTCTGTCTGTAGTAATTTGACAATCATGCTGCAGGATACTGAACTACTTTTTGCTTATTGTTCTACTCAACTGCTGGTAAAGCCTAACAGGCATCCTTATGATGCTGAAATACCACCTGTCAAGTTTTTTTTTTGTTGAAGAACTTTTCACAAGCTTTAGAAAGATCTCTTAGGAAATAAGCTGTAGCCCACACAGTTTGGATTGTGTGCTGCTGGGCAGCCTTGGTATAACCGGATTTTAGAAGTGGGAAGGTGTTTCAGCAAATCCTGTTGCGCAAGGTAGGTGTGGAAATGAATGTTAAAAACTAGGAAAATGTTCCATTAAGTACAAAACAATGGTGTTTGCATGTTTCTCAGATATTTTTGTTATTGTTTTTTTGGGAATATGATATGTCTAAATGCGTTTTGATCGGCATGACTCACCCACATCCGGTCACACTTTGGTTTTCCCTTAAGCTTACCACCATCTGGTTATATTGGATTAGGAGTAACTCCTTTCTTATTTTACAGAACCAAAAGATTAAAATACTTTGAGCAATACTGTAGTATACTCAAAGACGGTACGTAGATTAATGACTGTGGTTCAGGATAGATGCTACAGATGGGGGGCATCTTATGTTCATTTTGTGGGTGTTTTTGTTTTCACCAAATTTTCACTCTTTATTATAATCAGAATGGCACAGCAGCCAGACCAGACACTAATAGTGAAATGTGCAGATATAGAAATTGAATGAAAGATACTTTAAAAGTCTGTATGAGGTGTAGATGCTCATGCATCATTTTGACCAGACCGTTTCAGCTGCAACATATGAAATCAAGACAGGTTATTTTAACTTAAACTCCTAAAACCTGACTTTAAAAAAATGATGCATTCATGTTGTTTGTCTGGTTGGTAAACAAATAATAATTAGTATATTCATGAAATAGATCATTTACATAGCACCAAATTAGACTTTAACACTGAAAAAGATTAATAAGGGCTCATATTACAGATGATGTATGCATGATTCCCGTGCTCCATATATTTATTTTGCAAAATCATAATGAATAATACATAAAGCCTTTATCGCATGCCATCCTGGTGTAACAGATGAAGATAACTTTTTTTTTCGCTGTGTTAGATTTTTCTTCATTTGAAGTTAATTATGTAGAAAGTTTGCTGTAGAACATGCAGATAAAGATGATAATCACTTCAGTGGATTGGTATAAAGCATATTTTTATAATATATACATGGTCAATTAACTGAAGGTGAGACTTGAACAATTACTGCTTGGCTTGCTACTATAACGTACATACGTTTTTGCATAATTTCAGCTTGCAATGCAGATATGAATGCTACTATTGTGAGCCATACCAATGAGTATAAAATAAAGTTATGATATATGCAATAGAATTTTAAAAAAAGAGTTGGAAAAAAATGCAGCCATATTAAATGACATCAGTTCCATGACATTCCACTCTGAATTAATGAGCTTTTTTTGTCATGTTGCAAGGACAAATGGGAAAAAAAAACATTATGAAAGAAAAACGTCAATACCTTCCAACGAGCAGGAAATCTGTTAATATTGCCTCAAACTGTTCATTTTACTGCCTTATTTCTCCCAATCCCCCCTATAGCTTCCTTATATCACAATAAAATACTGTAATGTGCTATTTCACACTTTGCATGGATTTCCAATCCTTTGCAGGAGCCATGTGAGACCAAAATGGTGGACTTCTCTGTAACAAGACCATCCGGAGCACTTTTAAAGGAGCAGCTGTCCAGGAATCATGTTAAAGGATGATTGTTGAGCCAGTCAAACAGGAGTAGTGCCCTTTCTGTAACCTTTTCCAGCTTCTGATATGCAGTCCTAGCATATGAGAGCGTTGTTGCCATCTCGTATCCTGCTGAGCTATCAAGGTCTTTCCCTCAAATCTTTTTTTTTATTATTATCTTGATGTATTCTTCATTATCTTTCTTCTTTTCTTTTCAGCTGAAGAAAACATTTGATGATTCTCTGCTTCTTTGTAACTTAACAGAAATGCTGCTGTTTCCCAGCATGCAATTAGTGTAAAGTAGATTCAGTAGTCAGCCCTAGTAAAAAGGCCATTTATCAAGGCCACAACTTTCGTCTTGTTACCTCCACTTGCACTATTCCTTATTTATTCATGGCGTCTTATTTCCTCGATCCTGTAAAAGAGAATTAAATCGTCTCATTTTTTCATGGGAACAACCTTGAGGACAGTGAATTACCATCACGCAGAAAGATTATTGCCAGCCATCACCCACTGTGTGCGAAGGTGCTCAAAACGTCACTTTCTCTGCCCTCGATACATTCCTTTTGTAAAAATGCAGTGCTTTATTTATTTGGCAGAGGTCAGATTTTGACACACTGTGAGCCGGCAAGATCTCAAGGCTTGTATTTCATCATCAGAAACTGGAAAAGATTTGTGATGGTATCTGATTTTGGATGGTAGAGAGACTGTGATTCAATATGATCTTATGATGAAATAGAGCTTTTTCTCTTAAGGCAATGATTCTAGGCTGTGGATAAAACTGTGCTGCCAACTCTCTGCACTTAGCAGCAATACCTTAAATCCTAGTAATTGTTTACCATATGACAGGAAATGAATGGAGACGGAGCAACGTCACTTCCTGTTTCACCCCCAGTTGCTATGACTTTGTCATGTTGCTGTTGTTGATCGCTCCTTGTGTGTCAAGCCCTTAACGAACTTACCAGGATACAGGCTACAAAGGTGTCGTATCACAGAGTGTAGCATAAAAACCCTGCGAGGAAGAACAAGCCATGGGAATGCTGGTTTAACAGTAGAACATGACAGCTGCAGCCTTTGAATTCAAACTAAATGACTGTGGTGAACCATTTAACCTGTGTGTCACAATATGTTGCATTTGTAATGAAGCAGCGGTAACTACACTACAAAACAACAAACATGGAGCTGCAACAAAAACATAATCATCACTTGCAGATTTCCAGCCTGGAAAAAAATAAACCTAAAATCAATGGGCTATCTCCATCATGCGGAAAGTCGATGATGAAATTCTTTTAACCAACAAACAAAATACAAAATACTATTGCAAAATAGTGCACATTAAGTTTGCTTAATTGCTAAATAGATTTTGCCCTTTAATTTAATTGAAGCATTTTGGAAAACACTGCAAACTTTTGACACCCGGTACACAGTTGTAAGTTTGCACTTTTTTTCACAAAAGTCCTATCTGACAGTAGTGCTTGTTTTTCTTTGTCTGAGTCTAATGATAATTATATTTTGAAGGGCATCTTTGTTTACAGAGACCCCATAATCCATTTTATTGTTTTTGATTTGTTTGTTTATTTTGGATATGTAAAGTGTTTTGCACTTCTAGCATTCAATTTTCTTTAGAAACATGTTTATTGATCCTTGAGAGGGTGTACATGCATTATTATGCCATTATCATTATTAATGGGTGACCAGAGTTTACTTTTTTGGGAAAGCGAACTAAGCTTGAGTGGTGTGAATACACTCTTCGACTTTGCTGGCTTTTGAATACAATATGTTAAGTTTATATTCTACTCATTAGCTGTTACAGTTCATTCAGTAACTGTCATGCTGCCATTGTCAAAATCCAAGGATGACTAAATGTATATACACACCATCCAACCCATATTGCACATATATAAAGGTACTCAAAATACAAGGAAGGAAAACTGCACTGCAAATATGTACACCATAATCCACTGTCAAGGCTTCTAAATTAATTCAAGTCCGTGGCAAAGACCTCCCATGAAAGTAGAGCATATCATGAGGATGTACTTCCTTTGACCTGGAATACTCTCCCGTTGAATAAATCATGACAAAGTGCACCAGCTCCACACTAGTTTTTTTCTTCTTCTTTTTATCTTTTATCCTGCCAATCCTCAGAATATGCCCTTGAGAAAATACAGACAATAATAGAGATGGGGGGAAATACTGGATACTACACCGCAGGAGGTAGTGTGGAAACATTGTTTCCATGGTAATGACAAGCAACAGTAAGCCCACTATCAGTTCTGAGGTATTGACTCTCGTTCATCTGTGATATTTAACCTTCACAGACGAATAGGCAGCCATGCATGCTCTGGAATTGATAAAGGCGACATATTCCCTACATTACAATTGATGTCATTATCTTTTAGAAGCTGGCAGAATACTCTGCTTGGCCTCATCTATCAGGCTGCTCAGGTTGGCCATTAACTTATAATTTTTTTGAATATGAAGGAGACAGGTCTGCATAGTGACTAGCACTGCTTTGACTGCATTAGCCAAAGCAGTGCTAATGCATGTTGCTTGATGAGCAAAGTGCCAAAACAGAAGACTTGTAGTAGAATATTTGCAGTGTAGGGCAACATCTCTTGCTTCTTTGAGGCCAGGTTGTAGGAATAAGAGGTCTTAAACATAGGAGTTACAATGTATGTTTTTTTTCCCCTTTATAAAAGTGGAATTGGAAAAGAAACGTTGAGTTGGAAAATATATAGGAACTCTACAAGCCATAAACTTGTGATCTGGAGAAGCTAAGCATTTTTTCTTATTTGTTCCAAGATGTGATATACGACATATTGATGAAAATCCATCACCACATGTGCAAAGACTCCAACAATGCCATTGTTTTTTTAGAACTGCATGTTTGTAATGTAGTGTGTGCTTTGTCGTTATTTGATAGCTATTGGTTTAGGTTTTAAATGATTAAGCGGGTTGTGATCACAGACATTTAGCAAATGTCAGAGCAGTTCCAGAAACACATTGACATTCATATCTAGTAACTCTATCCCAACATGCAGTGGTGCAAAATACTTGCTATACAAGTTTGAAGGGTTTTTGCTTTTACCCTGGCTTTTCACAGGCTTGTCAACATCATTATTCTGTTCAGCACTTGTAAGACAGGGGACTCTACAGCTTTAAAAGTTTAATTTAAAAAAAAAAAGAGTTCACAAACACAGAATTCAATTTCAGCTTTACCTCAATGGGAGCATGACATAACCAGCACCAAGAACACAACTCATTCACACATCTTTGCAGTGCTCGACTATGCCAGTTCCTTCAACAGATTTGATTACTTCTTGGTTTACATTTCCCTCACCCCGACTCGCTTCCTTGGCCATCAAGCCGCACAGAGAACAGAAGACTTAAACGGAAAGCTGAATACACAGAGCCTTGCTGATGGAAGCCCAGGTATTATCCTCAAATAATGTTCCCCTTTCAGTCTTTCTGATGGACGATGTGAACCAAGGCCAAAATAATTAGACCCACACAGTCTAAACTCATTGTGCACACAGTGGATCGTAGAAGCGCTTACTTTAGGTTTTTTGTTTGTGTCGGTTCCTATGGCTTTCAGAAAGAGAAGCATGTTTGTTCAGAGATAAGCCAAGGTTGTCGTGCTGTTCATCCACCTTATCTCTGATTCATAAGCCAGATGGGACTCTCTTCTTCCTCTGTTTTCTCTTCCTGTTTTGTCTTTGCCTTCTGATTTCAGTTATCCTCCTCGTTTTCTTCTTCACTTTTGAAATTTGCGTTGCAGTTTTCTGCAGAACTGTGTTTTCATTTGAGTTTTGTTTTTGCCTTTTTCAATCCAAATTTAATTTAGCCACCAATGTTTTTCTGTATACAATTATAGCACCTTGCATAAGTAATCACACTGAGTGGTGCATCACATGTTTTAAAGCTATCCTGTCTGAAACCGAAGCTTATTTAGCCGATTTTAGCAGCTAAATAACCTCATCATCATATCATTACAGGAGTCTGCTAATGACCCATACATTCTGCAGAGTGTTAAATCAGGGAAGCATTCAAAACATGCCAAATATTGGCCTTAGAGAACTGACTTTGGACACTTCTTTTTTTAAAAAGGTTTTTAAATACAGGCTCCAGTGGCCTGTATTTGAAAGTCCTCAGACAGGGAAGTAGGTGAAGAGAGGGAAGACATGCGGCAAAGGTCACCAGGACGGAAATCGAACTTGCATCAGCCGTATCAAGGACTAAGGCCACCTAATGTGGGTTGTGCTTAATCCCTGCGCCACCACAGCACCCCTGACTTTGGACACTTATAACTTAAACCAGCAGGCCATTCAAGGAGAGCATTAATCACTGAAGGATGTGAGGTTAATGTGGGTTCTGAGGAACTCTGGTTGGTTCTGTCGGTTCTCGGTCTCAGATCGAACACCTTTTGTGTTTGACCAGAGAGGTTATTTTGAGGCAGTCATGCTTCTTTGGCGCAGTCAGAAGTTTTTGGTGGTTTTGCTCATTGGAAATTCAGAAGAGAGTTGATTATAGTGCAAAAAACATATTCTTGTTAAAATATAAGGATTTTCTTTCTTATATGTAGGTTCATAATGGGATTTGGTCGCCAGTAAGGACAGATTAGCCTATATTTTCAAACCCCATGATTTTTAAAGAGGACACAGTTCCAAATCAAAATCAGTCTTATAAGTCTTATCATAGATAAGACTTATGTGGTGGTCTATTTCAGATACACTGGCATTATGAATGTATTTCAAAAGCTAACTTAGTTCTGAACTGTAAGAAAAGTAATAACCTTAAAAACCAATTCTTGACATGGACTGATCTGCTTCAAATACACTGACGTTTTGTGGTTGTATTGAGACAAGATGTGAAAGTTTAAGAGGTATGAACACTTTTTCAAGGCAATGTAGCAATCTAGCTTTAATTGAAATGCAGTCCTATATGCTAAGTGAGAAAGATGAGTATACATCCGAGGCTAATTGGCACAGCAGTAACCGATTAAACAACATACTGTTTGAACGTAAAGCTCACTCATCAACCTCTTTGTAACCAGGGGCAAAGAGGTGGATAAATTGCATCACAGTTGGGGGTCCAAACCCAACTTTATAAAGGACAACTCTGCTTAGTAATTAGTGTTACCTCTGTGAATAAGCTTCGCAATTGCATCTGTGGAGGCAGTGTTCATCCACTGAGCATCACTCTGCACAAGGTGCAGTTTATTCATAGCTCTGAATCGAACACCTTCCTAATTGGATGTTTGAATGTGCCCATTCATCCACAGAGGGGCATCTAATTAAGGTCCTTTGACATTAGACACAGCTTTCTGAGTTTTGGCAGGGGTCTCAATTTCAGCTGGGCTTCCAATAGTCAAGCTTAATTGACTATTATGATAAGAGTTGAGAGTGTGTTTCTCAGCAGTGTAAACACATGCCACCTGTTAAGTATTCTTGCTTTTTGCTGTTGTTGATTTTGCACAGACTGGGTGAATTGCAATGCATAGGTGAGTGTTTATTTCAGCTCAGACATGTTTGATGAGCAACCCTTCACAGGATGTGGCAGCAGGTCTGAATCCAATGATTTACGGTATATTGTGACAGAATTGACAAAAATAAAGATGTAAACTAATTTCTAGTTATGTTTTCAGACATTGTCATTGTTCCAATCTGAAGTTTACACACACACACACACACACCCACATCATTGCCAGGAATAGCTGGTTAATTTGTTCAGGGTGGAATAACTTTGCAATGCACAAACATGTTTTGTGTTTCTTCAAATCCACTAAAGGTAGAAAATTACACATACAAACTTAAAATACAAAAACACCACTACTGATTAGGTAAATGTTACCTAGTAAGTTACTTGCAACATTAAGATTAACCTCCACTGTCTAAAAAGTCTTGGATGTAATTTTTCTGTTGCAACCCCCAATTATCTCTAGGTTTTTACTGTCTGACCCAAACTATCACCCTTGGATTGAAAAAAGTTGGCTAGGATATTCGGGAATAATTTAGGCTCAAATTGATCATGGTGCACCAATGAAATAAATAAGCGTCTGTCTTAAAATTAGAGCAGAGAAATGACTAAGGAACCAAAAGATAAAATCAGACTAAGAAACAGCTGTAGCAGGATTCAAGAAGGGAGACTGAAGGACAGAGATTCATTTACAGAAAGGAGCTGAACTAAGACTCAAAGAACTACAAATCAAAAGCAAAAGGATGCCTGGCAGCAATGTGCAAAATCAATTCAAAAGTAAATGGGGGGAAAAATACATGAATAAAACAAATAAAGTAATCACAAAGGAATGAACTAGTGCGGCAAAACCCAAATCATGATTAAAAACTGAACATAGCAAGATCGTTTTAACAATAATAATCCCAGTAGTGATAAACACAAACAGCTGTTGATTGTGACATGTTCTCTGAGAAGCCTGCAAAGATGACCAAACTCTGCAGTGAGCCTATTTTAGGTGAATCCTTCTTGAGGCAGCTGCAGGAAACAGCTGTTTTTACTACAAATACGCATTGATCAAAAACACAGCTTGGCTGAATATAAGTAAAGCTGATGAAAAGGGCACCATGATGTTTCCTAATGGCCAGATGTTCTTTTGAAAACACACATAGAAAGAAAAAGGGTCTAAAATTGTTGTTTACAGTTGTTGCTTGCTGTCTTTGACAGAGAGTACAGAACACAACAGAAACTCTGGTGGATTTAACTGGGCGGAACATGACGGACTTCTTGATCAAGACTTTTGAGGACTTCGGAAAAAATAGGTAACAAATATTTATTTTATGCTTAAGTAGCACCACTTTTTTTCTTTTTTTTTGTCACAAACCCAGCCAAATTTCTGCATGCTGTCATTTCTCGTCTTCACGGATTCTGCAGTTGAAATGTTTTGACAAATCCTTGTGGGCCACTCTTTGATTTACTTTCCTTAACCTGTCACTCTGCTGTATGAAAACAGTTTCCGCCAACTGTCAGTGATGGAAATGAAAGGAATTAGCTTGACGTTTGTTTAATCATGACTCTAAAGCTGTCCACGTTTCTAGTAGTTTCTTTCTTTGCATTCTGTGTACCCTCCATGAGTATTGCCACCTCTCATAAGGATGTTTAAAAAGCCTTAAATAAATCTATATTTTATATATGTATATTAGTAGATCTTACACTTACAGAACCTCCACCATGGTCTGATGATTGTCATATTGTCTCTCTATGTAATGGCTTGACTCAGGATGAATAATCACTTTGTTGGTGATATGATTTCATTTTTTTATGGGCCCCATGTCGATGTGTCGTTTGGAGAGGCGCTTAACCAAGTGCAAAATAAGGCAACGCTATTGTTGGTGTGTTTATCAGGCGCATCACTGCACTCTCACATTGTTTACATTGACAAATAAAGGGAACAATGACAGATGATCATAAAGGTGTCAGATAGAGGTGATTCCAAGTGATCAAATTGTAAAATGCCACCTCGACCTGTTCTTGTTGAAGATAGATACAGCCTCAGTTTCTTGCATTAATGGCTTCATTTTTTTCGGCAAAATTTTGTGTCAATAAAAAAAAATTTGTCCACACAAACTCTTCTACTGAGTTTGTGTGTGCTTTTTTTTTATGTATGTGGACAAAACTTATTAGAAATTTCATGATGTAAAGACAAATAACCACCAATGCAGACGTTTGGCATGCCTGGTGTTGCTGTTGTGAATATATCTGCCTTCTTCTCCAAATGAATCCGCCTCTCAAAGATTTTTTTGTTTGTTTTTTTCTGTGATTGCAGGTATGGAGGGATTTCTGTGGGAGCAGTCAACTCACAAGTACGTCTAACTGAGGCAGAGGTTGAGGATGTCTTCAGGGATTTAAAGAATATTTTTAACTCATCTCAGGTACGTCATAAATGTTTGCACTGATTGCACCAAATTGACTTACACAGTTGGTTTCTGTGTATATGTCAAATGGTTCTGAAACAGCACTGCAGTTGTGGAAATCCAACACTTTTTTGTGGAGACTCAGTTCTCTTTTGTAAAGGCTTATTTACAAAAATAAGATAAGTCATCTCAAGGCTAAATTGCCTGTTCACATCCGCAATTCTTTGCTGTCTTGCAAAACTATTCATACCCCTTTTACTGTTTTTATATTTTCTGTAACTGAAGTATGAATATAACAGATTTATGACGCCCTAAGAAGTTTGTTACAGAACATTAATCAACAAATAGCATCGTGAAGTCCAAAGAGCACAGGAGAAAGGTCAGGGGTTAAGTTGACGTTTAAAGTAGACTTAGGTTGTAACATCCACAGCTCAGATGTTACAATCTTTAGATTGGACAATTATCATGTTTGCACTTCACAAATCAGGCCTCTATCGTAGATTGCCAAGAAGAAAGTTAGTTTTAAAGAAAACCATGAATTATTTCTGTTCGCAATTCACCAAATTTAATAATGGAATTAAAGATTTTTCCTTTAATCAAAAAGGACGTGAATAATTTCTGTGATTTTACAAACAAAACGAATTGTTAGTACACAATTTGATTTTTTTGCATTTTAAGTCACTATTTAGATTTGTAGTCTAGACTATCATGTATTTTCTTTTCTCACCAACTTGAAGTGATAATTGATAACTTTATTAAGCGTTTGCCCAGACATATTTTGTTAAATAGATCAACCTGTCACAAAGTTACATTTTGCACAAAAGAAAATAACCCTACCTACACGTAAGCTCCAAAGACAATATGAAAAGAATAAATAAATGAAATCATATTAAATTGTATTTATTAAAGCAATAAATAAAGAAAGAGACAAGGTTTGATTCAGGATTTGGCTTTTAAATGAATTCTTAGAGTCGCATCGACATCTCAGCATCGACATCAAGGCTGCAGCTCTCGCATTTAAACATTGCTTTCTTTTTTTTTTCGCCTATGTTGCGTCGACGGTGGCTCTTAATTTTTATAGTGTGTAGACCTTGATGAGTTACAGAACAATAAAAAGGAATAAAGAAGGGCAAAGATTAACATTCCTCACATGTGTCTTTGAGTGTCCATGGCAACAGAGCACAGCTGTGTGATACTTTAAATAGACCAAGAAGTTAAGAAGCTTCATGTTTAAAACAATTCATACTCAATCCTTTAAGGTCTTTAACTCACACATGGTTTTTTTATGTTGTTTGTATTTATAATCTTAAACTCAGTCACTTTAGCTCATGTGAATAGTTTTATAGTCAAGCTAAAGTATTTATGGCCTCAGGAGCAGTTTTTCTAGAACCCCATGCCAAGCCCAGTTGTTTTCCTCTTTTGTCTTTTTTTTATTATTATTTTCCATCTTTGTTGATCTCCCGCAAATAAACTCATTAACATTTCAAATTTGTGGACATTCTAACTACTCTAAGATCAGCTGGCTGCTTTGGCTTCAGGCAACTCCAGCATCATCCTTGCCCGTGTTTTCCCCCCTGCGTCTCCGGGATCTCGATGCTAATGTGACTTTAATTTGAGCAGCAGAAACGATGTCGCCCTTAATGGCTGGGCATTAACTGTCCTTGCATTGCTGTCCTTGTTATAAAAAAAAAACAAAAAAAAACATGTAACACTGTCCTTGGGAAATGTCTGGCTTTCTGCTGCTTCTTGGCAGATTTGTGATGTGAAACTGCAACTGGAAGTAGCACTTTTTTTTTTTTTACTTTGAGCCGTCAGTTCCGACTGGGAAGTGGGCATTTAAATTTTGGCTTAATTGCATTTTCTGTATCCAGCAGGTAGATATGGAGTTATGTGCAGCAGGGTGCATTGGGAACAGTAAGAAGCAGAAAGCCTAAGTTCTGAAAATGTCATAATTAGGCCAAAAAAAATAGTTGAATGATGTGAGAGTGCCACTATTTCCCAAAATGCTTGTGTAACCCATTGAAGGAAGTTTTTCTCACTGAATCTGTGAATTTAATAATCTTTAATTCCTTTCTGCTTGTGTTTATATCCACCTATTTATATATCTGCTTACTGTTGCTTTGTCACTCTATTCAGGAGGAAATAATAGATGGCCAGGTGGTTTTAAATGCTATTTGAGGGCCTTGTAAATGCTTACTTAATGCAATTCAAGTAATCCTAAACATGTATCACAAAAATTGCTTCAAAGTAATTAACCAGGTCTTTTCAACTCCAGTCCTTGTGAGCCACTGTCACAATGGGCTTTCAGTTATCAATATGTGGAATGAGAATGTATTAAAAATTTGAACACCATTTGCTGAGTAAGGGGACAACTGCAACGCAAACACACACATGAAAACTGCCAAACAGGCAGTTTGACCAGTGAAAAGGTCAAAAAGATTTCCCCGCAGACTTCAGCGGTGTGTCGTGAACCCCGGTGTTGACCGGGGTCTTCTGGCCAAACTAGCCTTGTCATTGTTGTTGAGCAGGAAGGAGTTTGTCAAGGATTAGACTCAGGCAGTCGCTGGCCCACTTCTCATCTTGTTTCAGTTGCCGATAATCCTCGGGAATTCTCCCAACTGGAGCCTCTTCTTTCCTACTTGGCACGATTCATGCCAGAGTGGAGTGAAAACGCGAAACACACACACACACAAAAGGAAGATTTCCTTTGGTTGTTGCTGTGGGATGCATCACAGACAAGCGTAGGAGTCTTGTTCTCGGCCCTGTGCATGAATAGACTTGGAACAGAGAGAATGTTATTCAACAAATATTTCTGTCAGCAGAGATTTCGGAGTTCTTCCCTTGTCCCCTTTTTTCCTCCCAACACTGATACAGAAGAAGATGATGAGTTCATGCTGCCTTACTGAAATGATGTATAAACATTTTGTTAAGCCATGCAAGCAGAATAATTCGAAAGGAGGACAAGAAATGCTCTGAATAGACAAAGTATTGCACTTCTGAGAATGCCACTGTGCATTATAGGTTTTTGAAACTGAACGATTGTAGAATGGAGAAAAATAAGCCCCTTGTAACTGTCGCTAGAGCTGGAGATGTCTCTTTGTTGTCCATTGCTCTCCTTTCCATTGCCGCCGTGTCAGTGCAGACAAGAATTTGCACCTGAGCACACTCCCGCATTCTTGGGATGTCTTTCTTGATTTCTCTCCTCTTATTTTTCCCACCTTCCACCTCCCACACCAGTTGTCACTGACACTTTACCGCCTCAGACTTCCCTGATGCTGCATACACTTCCCCCTGCAACCCGCCGACACACACGCACACACGCCCAACCTCTTTTTCCCCGCTCCTTTCGTCTGCTTCTGATGAAGGCAGTGTCCAACAGGAGGTCCATTTGCATTTATATCACACATGTAATGTCCTCAGCATTCTCGCGGCTGGGCTCAACAGCGTGGTGTCAGCATGCCACTTCTGAAAATCGGACGCCCATCATCTTGCGCCCTCATCTCAAGGCTCATTTCACATGATGCACAAGTGGAGGGCAGCAGCTTTTAATGCAACCTGTCCAGTCTGCTCTCCCTCCAACATTTGCATCTCCTCACCACTTGGAAAAGTATTTATTATCCTATTTAATTGTCTTTCTTGGATGATTGATTACATGAGGTAATTAAACCGTTGTAGCGCTCTATAAAGTCATTCATTGCCTTTCAACTTATTCACTTTTTTTGTGACATTGCAACCAGTGTTTCATTTGAATTTTCTCTTTTATGGTAAAACAAAGGAGCATATAAATAGGAAGTAGAACAAAAACAAAACAGAGTTTTCTAAATTCTGTACAAATAAGACCCTGAAATTTGTGATCTGTATATTCTTTAGTCCCCTTAGTTAAATACTTTAGAAAATAACCATTTGCTGCAAATACACCTAGAAGGCCTTTTACCGGCTTTGCACTTAAAGGGACTGAAATTTTTGCCCATTCTTCTTTGGAAAATGAACATTTGTGAACATCACTGTCAAATCTGGCCACAAATTTGAATTAAACTGCATGTCCTGACTATAACTGGACTATTCTAATATATGAATATGGTCAGATCTAAATAATTTCACTGAATATGAATGTGACGCTCTTAATTTATAATTGTCCTTAGTCATGTTGCCACCTTCGTTGTTGGTCTCTCCATCTCCTGAGTTGCCGTAGACTATTGGCTATTTTACTGAGTAATGCTCTTATATCCCAAGTTGTCATTTGGGTTGACAGCCACTTCATGGTTGGATTGCAGTTTGCCTTACTCTTTCCATGGCCCGGTGATAGTTTGAGCAGTGCACTAGAGATGTTCAAAATTATTACTTTGTAAATATAACCCTACTATAAGCTTCTCCACAATTGTATTCCTGATGATTTTCAGTTTTTTACGAATCCTTATAATACATTGTTTTCCTTATATTCTTTAACAAACAGCAGGTGTTGTCCTGTCATAAATACAGAGGTTGCACACAACCTCTGTATTTATGACAACACTCCATCCATCCAACAACAGGTTACACTAGACTTTTGTTTTCTGTCATTGTGACTGACGTAGACAAAAATCTAGTCATAACCAATTTTTATCTGTCCTTTTTTTTAGAATTATAATAATGACGTATTCAGTTGCATTTAATTTTCACTGACTTGAGGTAATATTCAGTCTGAAGAAGCTGAACAGAGAATCCACATTGTGCTATCATAGATGAAAACATATGAATTTTTCTCCACAGTGACAAAAACCACTGACTCCGGCCCCGATAACTGTGTATGAGCAATGACAATAAACAGTTGCACTTAAATTATGGATGTGACAGGAAAGCAGTCTTACAATTTCCTTCTGGTATGCATGGACTTGAGATGCCCACCCACTTGTGTGCCTTGTTGGACAGTTGATTTTCATGGGTATTTTGATATTAATCTGGAGGCTGAATCCATTCTGTCGCCACACTGGACACTTGAATTACAAGCACCACTTCAGCCAAAGTTTTGAAATCAGGGAACATTTCTCCAACTAAAGTGATCAGAAGTTGGCAAGACACTCTGAATGAGGAGTTTTCTGATACTATTAGCCTTCGCCTTAGTGAGTGGAAATCTTGCAGCATGTACTCCTTTTACATCTTTCTTCTAGCTGCAACAGTCTGTAACTTATTGTGCTCATAGACGTATTCCAAAGTCTCCAGAACTCTTCAATGTGCTGTCTGCTCCCAGATAGTGAGATCCATTGAGTGTGGTTTCCAGGTTAGAGATGGTATTCAGATGCTGCAGCGGGAGTTATTTTTTTGTATCGATTTAGTCACCTGCACTGTGCGAAAAATTGAAAATGTCCTTTTATCTTCACCTAGTGGTAAGGAGTGTGAATTGTTGTGTCAAAACAACAAATGTCTTTCAGATTTTTCTGTCACCGTTTTAGAAATGTGGTCAAAGGCAGAAAAACATCCACTTAATACAGCCAAGGCCCTACTATCCAATGGATTCTATTTTCTAATTTACATGGCTTTTGGAAGCAATCGACTGCACTGGATTTTAGTTGAGTGTGATGAAGTTAAAGGTGGTTGAACACAAAGGCAAATAAAACTTTTTTTTTCAATTGAACGTCAATATTTTTCTTCCACCCCACAATTTGGTGTTTGTCTATTTCATAAAATCCCAATAAAACATAGAGTTGACTACATTTACAAGGCACCGGCTGGTAATAATGACACTTGTTTTAATTATTTTGCATAAGAAATCCAGAAATGTCAAAAATGAAAGAAAAAAAAAAGCAATCAGAAATATGGTGGGCATATTTTATTTCCCCTGAAGCCTGAGTAAAATAAGTGGCTCAGTACTCCCTAATGCTCTCCAGAAGTCTTAATTCTTGTCTCCCTCTGCTTCACACTTTGCATTTCAAAGAGCACTGGTGCTTTTCTAAGGGTATCCAATTAAGTTTCAACTCAGGATTGTTTTTTTCTTGTTTCCTTCCCCGTCTTTATTAGGATAACATCACCGATCAGACCCTGCAGAGAGCCGAGACGGTGCTGAAGAAGCTTGGAACCAGGGACAATGTCAAGGTATCGCATTAACACTCGGAGACCGTTACGTCAAATTAAAGGGGATGAAAGTGTGACGGCAGGCGAGGTGAAAATTAGTATGGTGCATTTGGGGCTTTTTGGGGGAACTGTGGTGATTAAAAGGGAATGGAGCACACAGGCAAGAAAACGCTAATGCAACATTTTATTAAAATGAAACTGTCATAAATTGTAATGTCATAAGTAATACTTGAGCATCTTCTCGGACTGCAAGATGACTACTCCTCCCACTTAGCCAAAATCACCCCGATACAGCGATATACTGGGAAAAAAGCTGTCAGATTGAAGACTTGAGACTGATGTGAAGGTTTACCTCCAAGTGGGACATCAGTTCTGAACATACAGCCTGAGCTACATAGGAGTAGTTTAGAGTTTGAGAGCAACTATGATTGATTAAAAGGAAAAAAAAGGAACTTAAAGGCAGTAATTTATAAATGTTAAAATATTAGACTTTTAAATCACAAAATAAAAACAAGAAAATGAAGATAGTGTCGGTAATTGAGACAGAGTGGCTCAAATAATGAGCAAAGTCCCCATTAAATTGCACTAAAATAACCCATCTTTGATGTTCTTGAATATCCTTAAGCAGAACTGGCACAAAAAAAAAATCAAGTCACTATTCAAATTCAGTAAATTTGTTGTAAATTATAAAATTATGTTGAATCCCCCTACAAACATCAAACACTTTTCTTTTTCTTTGATGCTCTTCAATTTTTCTAAAAAATAAAAATTCGAACAGGATTTTTCCACTCTGCGTGTCAAAACTATCTATTTTGTAGACAAGCCTCGTGCTCTCAAACCTTGTCTGTCTTGAATTAACGACAGATGTTTTTGAGAGGTTTGCTGATAAAATGCAGGTATTTTTCTAGAGATAAAGCGAGGCTGTGTGCGCACGCGTGTGTCTGTGTGTGCTAATTCCTTCACAGGCTCCTTTGTGATGGCGCGTTGTGTTAGGCTGGCACTCAGACACCATCCACTCTTAATTATCGCTGAACTACCAGCGGGGAGTCCTCTCTCACACCCACTTTCTTTCATCCTCTTTTTTTTTTCTTCTTCAGCTCCCCAGCAACCAAAGTCTCAGAGAGTCACTTACATGAAAAAGAATGTGTTAAAAATATTTTTGCTTCACGGCTTGCGCGCTGTCGCATCAGGATTTTACTGTGAGATGACTGATGCCCAATTAATAAAAAAATATACGTTTCTCATTGCAATTGCTTATTTTTGAAGGTCCATACTTCCTCCAATAAGCTCAAAATGTCATTTGAACTCCTTTCTTTTGAAAAAATAAATTTGACTTAGCAGTGGACTTGAAGCATAGAACTGTAGCACAAAATATTAGAGGAGTGTCTCACAACACTATCTATAACACTATTATAGATAGTGTTGATCTATAATACAACACTACAATAGTGTTGTATTATAGATCATAGCATATCTTCTTAATCCAATAACAAATGCTCATAATCTATTTCGCCTGTTTCTTTATGACCATTACAGTAAGGCAAATTTTCTGGTTTATTTATTCTCTGATTTATTTACAGGCATACCTGTTGAATTCCTGACCAATCACATAGCAGCATCTGGTTATGTATGGTAAAATATGTTGTAATGAAGTTGAAACTGTTTAACAATATGAGGAAGAAAGGCTGATTTAAGTAGCTTTAAAAGCAGCTTGGTTATTGGTACCACATGGGCTGATTAGAAACTGCTAGCATGCTGGGATCTTTATGCATTACCAAGTTAATAGAGAATATTCTGAAAATTAGAAAATAAAGTGTCGAGTAACTGGGAATTTAATTGCATTTTTTTTTTTAAGTTTTTAAATCAGAGTTCAGAGGAGAATAGGCTGAATGGTTCAAGAATGTGGAGTGGTAACAGTAGGTATGCAAACCTGCTACACAGAATACAAGCTCTGAATAAATTGAATGGGCCACAGTGACAGAGGACCACTGCAGATGCAGCTCATGTTAGCTAAGAAATAAGCTATAATTCACACAGACTCAACAACATGAACAAAGCAGCAGTCTATAGTCACAGCAGTCCAAAAGGATTATCGAGTTTGTTGGTAAAGGTAATGGCTTACAACCAAGCTAGCTGATTCACTTGCTACCATTGGCTTCTCAGACTCAAACTAATAGCTAACAAGTAGAGAAATTGTACTTTTGTCATTCCATACTCTACAAGAAAATTACATTGATTTAAGAAGTGTTACTTAATGTAAGCATTCTCCTCATTTATAGAAGATGAAAAGGGTACAAATGAGCCTAAAACTTTAGGTTTAACTTATATTGTGGCACAATCTCAGTGGGAAAATAAATCCCATTTAATAAAATATTTATTTTAAAACAATCAGCACAATGATTGGGCTACTCAGTTTGAGTCTCATCTGGGTTTGTAACATGGGATCTTATGCGTGACAACCCTCCCATATCGACAGGGTTGTGGAGACTTGCTGCTTTTCTCTTAACAATGAGCCAGAGAGAGTTTACCATTCTCTTCATGTAGTCCATTTGTTAAACTGAAGCAAAGCTGGATGCTATGAGCTTACAATGACCCAAAACATAGTAAATTCACCAGGGACTGCCTAAGCTCAGACCATGGTCTCATCCAGATCCTATTGGGTGATTAAAATGGGTTGTCCATTCAAGAAATTCCTAAAACATCTCCCACTTGAAGTGAGCAGCGGGGCAACTTTTAAAAGAGAAGTAGAAGGCTACAAGAAGCGTCACTGAGGGTTTGACAGCCAAACGGGGTAACATAAACTTTTAGGGGGCAAATAGTAAATGGTAAGTGGCCTGCACTTGAATAGCACTTTACCAAGCCAAGAGGACCTTTAAGTGTTTCACACTACATTCAGTAATTCACGCATTCACACACACACTGATGGTGAAAAGCGTCAAGTTAGGACACTTTCTCTCTTTTACTTAGAGAGTTATAGAAGCTATGTTTTTTTCCTTTTTAGGTCATTTAATATAACTTTTTTGTCAAACGGAAAAACTATACTTAATATGTGAACAATATTTTTTAAAGAACTGGAAATGGTGTTCTAGTTTTCTTACAACTGTAGGTGCCAAAAATTGTAATCAGTAAGTTTGTTGGAGAAATAATAAATGCAATATTAATTTACTGATTTAATGAATGTACTAAAATGGATTAGCTTTTTCTAAAATATTTTAGTTTGAGATTATGACTTTTTTTTATACACATTGAGGACGGTGTGCCATTATATCTTGAGGGGATCATATCATGTCATCTGAATTTTGCATTAGTCCTTACCTTTTTAACTGTTAAAATTAAGACATACCTTCAAAAAGAACAGTAAATGTGTTAATATATAAGTAAAAAATTATTTATGAGAAGCATGTATTTTAATCTATCTTTGTCTGATCTTAGAATATTTTTTTTAAATGTTGCTTCATAATTCTGGATATGTAGATGTAACTTATAGAACATTCTCTGTTTTGCAGGTGTGGTTCTATAATCAGGCCTGGCATGGCATGGTGTCCTTCCTAAGTGTGGCTAACAATGGCATCCTGAGAGGAAATCTTCCCAAGGGAGAGGATCCACGCCTCCATGGCATCTCTATTTCTAATCACCCGCTAAATCTCACCAAGGAGCAGCTCTCCTCTGCGGCCATGTAAGTGAAAACAAAGAGTCCTGTTGGTGTTTCTTCTACCCTTCTCAGAATATTATCTATCAGCCTTTTGTTTCAGTGGAATTGAAAGAAATAATGATATGTAAAAATAAGGCTCCCAAATCATCTTACTGTGTGTTTAACACTATAATGTGCTCAGCTTGATCACCACATTAACCAGCTTCCCAGAGATAATTTTGGAGAAATTCCACCACATGAGTGCAACAGCTCTCACATGCCTTTCAAGTCACATGAGTTCACCGCCGCTACAGAAAGTATTCTACTGCAACTCAAAAGGTTCCAATGACATTACTTAATCTCACAATAGAGCAGTGGTTCCCAAAGATTTTCTTCTGGGCCCCCCTCAGGATTACAATAAAATCCCACACCACCCCTCACCTCCACAAAGCAAAAGAAAATCAACTGGGCACACACATCATTCAACTAGACTTAAACCTCCACACATATTGTTTTCAAACTCCACTGGAGTTTATTCCACACTTCAGGTTGCAACAAAACAAACAACAAACCATCTTTACAGTGAAACACTTTTGTGTAACAGTTTTTTCTTTTTAGTTCCAGACTGTAGAAGAGTTTTCTTTGTGTCAGTGTTATTTCAAACATGTCTCTTTTTTATTTGTAACAATATTCAACTTTGCTATAATCAATACATTTAAAAAGAACCTCTGTGCAAAATGGGGTGAATGAACAGAACATGAACAGCTCCCTGAAAGGTGTTTTTTTTTTCCTCATCATCGCGCCCCCCTGCAATGGCACTACGTCCGCATTCGGGGGTGCCCCCCACACTTTGGGAACCACTGCATTAGAATATGCAGATGCTTTGCTTACCTCCTGGCCATGCATAGGTACGACAGTGAAAAGATTTGCACTCTGTAATGGTGCAACAATTTCACATTTCAGCAACAAGGCATTTTACAACATATAAACATTATATAACCACCAATTGTGAAAACAAGCAATAAATATCAACATCCAACATATTTTGGATGCTTAAGTCTCCCACATGAACAAACAGTCATAATAAATGCACAAAACAGATAAAAGCTTAGAAATATCATTGAAAACATTTGCCACATATTTTAAGGTTTTGTTTAAAATTTGTGTCAGAGTTTGCTTATAGCCTTTTACCTCAAGTCCCAAATATTCAAAAGAGTCAAATAGAAGGAAAACCTTTTTACAGTTTAGCGAATCATGAAATATTGTTGCGACACCTTCCCCCATATATGCTGCTATTTACCCCAAAATTCTCTCATCAATGCATAAAAAGGGACAAATATACTTCAAAGACATCACATGACTTTATGTCCCATAGAATCTATATCATCTCTTCACATTGAGATTCATGTAAGGCATTTTTTTTAACACCAGCATACATGATGGCACAACAGAAAAAACGTTTGATTTATTTTGCATAAATCAAACGCAAAATAAACGCAAAAATCGTTGCCATTATTTAATGACAACATAGAGGATTTCATTTATTTCAAACGAAGTATAATTTCCGTATTCTAACCTTTAGGAAGACGGTGCAGTAAAAGAATCTACTGCCTCACAGCAAGAAGTGTGTGGTTTCAGCTCCCTGTCCTGTGTGTGTGTGTGTGTGCACTTCCACCTGTTCCCTTCTGGCTCTTATGTTTCCTCTAACATTATAAGAAAAGTCATGCAAGTTAGTTTACCTGATGATTCCAGATATAGCCTCTAGATATAAATGAGTTTTGACCTCTTACTACTCTTAGGTGAAAGAAACTGTCAGCCTACTCACTGCAATGTTTATGTTTAGTTTCCTTCTTAAAATTTAGTCTTCTTACCTGAGAGAACTTTATTTTTAACTTCTGCTGTTGGTGGCCAAAGAAACTCTTCCATCCCTGAGGTGACAAATGTGCAGTTTCATGCTCTTAGCTAGTTTTGTTACTGGGATATATTTTTTAATAACAATGAACCTTCAACTACCCCACAGAAGTGACACTATGTTAATGGTCACTTCCTGTATTTAACTGGAGAACAGCCTCTCACAGATTTTATGTTCTTTTAAAAAGGAAAAAAGCTCAGATCAAAATGCAACTATATTTGGCCTTAATACCATATTTTGCAGCAGTATCAGAGGATGCGTTTTGATTTCCAGTTTTAATTAGGCCCTATGGCTTTTTTTCTAGATGCAAAAAGCAACTAGATGATTTTTGGGGGTATATTTTTAAAATGTGTTCAGTTATTTTTTTAATTGGCTTGACAGTTGAGATTTAATTATTTAATTCTGACTGTATTTAATCTAAAACTAACCTATTTTTGCCGTCCTTATCATGAAAATCCTGTAAACAACTAGAATCAGACTGATAGGAGTCCTTACCTGGCAACTTACCAATATGTGTTGCTAAGGTGAATTTCCCTCTGCTGTCATTCCCTCATTAGGTTCATTTTCTACCTGGTAGCAAAATTGCTCCTTGGATAGAAGTGAAAAACTGTTTGAAGAATCAAGATTGTTACTGTAGTTCATAATTTCCTCATTATCTGTATAAAGTCAGCTCCTTTGCTCACATTTCCATAGCCCCACTTGTATCACACTCATTTCATAAACACACATTGCGGTGAGACGGGAATAAGCAGACTGTATCACGTTGAAAGAAAGGGGACAGGCAATAGTCTACAGCACCAAAAGACCATAACGGGTGCTGCTCCTGTCAGCTAAGTCCACAATATGCATGGGCCCACCAAAGTTGCACAATAACAGAATAGGAAAATGATACTTGGACAATTAGTCTTGATGGTAGCTGTCAGATTTACTTGGCAGTCAAAATGTAAAGTCGTAGAAGGAGTAATTTATTCTTCTTTTTATCAACCGTTTTTGCCATGGTGGTGGTGTATTGGTGCAGGGATATTTTCTTTGGACACCTTAGTACTAGTTCAGCTTAGCCAGTACCACTGCTGACAATAACATCCCTTTTAACCACATTTTGAATATTGACCACTATACTTTTGGTCTTTCATCGTCATAGTCCTATTGGGGTTATTTGTTCCAATCTCAGCTCTTGGCTGTCTAAATAGACTTTGAAATGTTTTGTAAGCTAAAACTAATTTAGCATTTATAGACACTTCAGATATATTTTAAACATATTTTAATCAAAAAATGCACAGCTGGAAATGGAGGACAAGACGGGCAGCAAGGAATGCAACAACGGAAGATCAGAAGGCTATAAAGCACTGGCCAAATCAATGGATGGTCACAACATTTATAGTATTGGCACCATTCATTTCTAATACCTCATAAACTCTACATATAAGAGATTAGTGGCACTGCATATTACAGCAGATTAATAGTTCATTTACTGAGTAATGAATGGATACATACTTGTCCTGTGTATTTTAAATCATCATCATGGTCTGTTGTTGATTTTGGCTGTAGCATTACATCCGTCTGCTGCAGATAATCACAGTCGTATCTCGTAACAAAATACAGGCTCCTTGCTTTCCATTGAGATTGGTTTCAATCTATGCTCCCAATCTGCAGCCAGTCTGGTGTTTATGAAGTGCCTGGGGGCCAACGACAGCTTTGAGTTAGGTGGTGCCCAGAGATAATTATGACATTCTGTCTGCCGTAGATTCAGCCTGAGCCTCTCTTTCTTCTCTACCTCTCGGTCCAGAGCATGACAGAATTTAAGAGCTATGATTTCCAGATTAGATGGCACTTTCCTTAATATTGAAAAAGCAGACAGGTGTTGGGGCATTAAAAAAAAAACAGTTGACAGATGGGCATAGGGGCCTGATTAAGCACAGCAGTAAAGCTTTGTGTACATTGCTTCTTTAATCAGAATGACGGTGTTACATGAAACATTGTGCTCACACTCACCGCTTTTAGCTGTAAGCAAGAAAAGATCAATAAAACTGCTCTAACCCATTATTTGTTCGAAAAAGAAAAGTTAGTAAAAGCAGGCTGAGGAGTCGGCGTATCTGACCGTTTCAATCTGGAAATCTGTTATGGTAAAGATCATTTACTGTTCAGTCTGTGAAAACGTGAATAATAAATAGTGTTATGGTCATTAAGGGAACAAAACCTCCTGTGTAATTTGTATGGAAAAACATAGTTCACATAGAAAACTGAGGCGAAATATCTATATTATTTACACTCACATATAAGCACATTTTAGAATAATAATTTGAATATGAATGACCTAGTACTGATAGCAGAGAAGTACACCGAGAAAACTCCCAGAGCTGTTGATAAAACGTGACAATTTCACCAAAAACAAAAAAACTACAGCTGACATTCAAACCAGAGACCTTTTAGGTTTGAAGTGACAATGTTCACCACCACTGATTTGACAAAAGATTCTAAACACAGAGCTACATTATCTAGAGCTCTCCTCCTTGCCTGCTGCTCTTTCTGACTTCTTTAGACATCACCCCACATGAATAGCATCTGTAACTTAATAATTTTTTCCATGATATTTGATGTGCTTCTTAAAGCTTGTGAATGTTAGAAATGAATACATCAAAAAGAAAAAAAAAAGTGATTTTTCAGACTATATTTGTGTGAACTTTCCCTATGCTCTATTCTAGCGGCCGTTAGCTCCAACAAAGCCTTCTGTTTCTCAAATAATCTGCAATAAGTGTATTTTAAATATAAGCCTCTGACAAAAACAATATTATGAACAGACAGTAATTGTGCAATTCTCGAGGTAATTTCTAATTGTGTTATGTTTTGGATGTTTGTTTTGACATCTCTATGCTTTGCAGCCATTTTTAAACTCATGTGATGTTTAAAAAAAACAAAAAAACTTCTTTAAAGTAGAAGAGAAGTCAGGTAAAATTGCAGCTTAATTTTCATGTGCTCACTGTTCTTCATCTGCACCGAAACAAAAATTGCACCTTTGTTAATTTTCTTCCGTTATTGTCACAAAAATCTGGCGTTTTCTTAACTGCTCTGGAGCATTTTCTCTGGCAGATGACAAAAACTCCAGCTTAAGTGACTAAAACAAATTCATGTATAAAATATTGGAAAACTGAACAACTAGGGATTGATATTTACCCAAGTAGCTTCAAACTTACTTGTTGTATTTCTTGTACAGTCCTGCATGATCCACATATTGTGCAAAAATGGTTTATATTCTATGTTTGCCACAGCCTCTTTTCACCGTTGCATTTAAAACTTTGCTCTGCAGCCCTGAGCAATAAAAATGCCCTGAAGGAGAGCAATGCTTTCTATCCAGTTTTCCTCCCACTGTTCATCTTTCTTGTTCTTCCATTATTGGTTAATTAGCAGATTGCTTGTCCTCTTTTCACAGTAATTAACCACCTTCAAGCATTCAGAGCTAGTTCATTCAGCGCTCCGTCCCCTGCATTACCTCCCCACAGCCCCTTGAAACCGGCAGAAACGTGGGCCGGAACCAACTTGGTGTAAATTATTTTGTACTCATGTGTTCTAATCGGTGCCTGTTTGTCAATGATAAATGTGACAGGGGCAGCTGATTTAATATGCAAATGATGCAGCAGGACGGAAGCACCAGAAAACGGGGGTGAAAGAATGAAAACCATTTTCATCCGGTGCTAATTAAGCAGTTGGACTGAAGGACCTTTTAGAAGAACTGTATTAAAAACAATGTGAGGCAATAAAATCAAGGTCAGCTTAATAAAAGACAGTTTTTTTTTTTTTAAAAATTCTGTTTTGTCCTCTACTTGTAACATATTGGTGTGATTGGGGGCAAAAATGGAACAAAATGTGGGGTCAAACTAGTGAGAAATTATGATGTAAGTGACTTGATAAATAAAGTGGATGAACAGTTAACTACTTAATATGCACTTTTGTGTTAGGATATATTAAAAATACACATTTAAGGACCGGTTTGAGTACACAGGTATGTCTTCATCAAACCAGTGTATGATTAAAATTATCCTCCGAGGTGCTTAGAAGTTTGTCGGATTGTGGGAATGTTTTGAAGCGAACTATAGTGTGGCTGCACTTGGTCATTTTTGCACATCTCATAATTTTTTAGAAACAGTGAGTAATTTGGACGTCTTATCCATGGCACAAGATAATAGGGAGGAGGTGTTTTCTGTTTGTACATCTCGCTAAGTAGAATTAGAAGAAAGCATCACTGATCCCAGGATCACAATGAGGCTCTGAAGCCTAGATTTTATTTCAGTGATTGATTTTATGCATTGATTTATGTTTAATGAGCAACACTAGAAGTGCTATAAAACTACATTATACATTCTCTGACCCAAAGCTAACCCTAACCTTAAGCACCCAACTGTTGTATTTAAGTTATTCTGCGTGGAAAATAAAACAGTTTAAATAAATAATTTAAAGCTCAAAATCAGACATTCATGCCTATTATAAAATGCTACATATGTTTTTTTTCTATTATTAATGTGTACACTTGCCTCTGTGCTTCACTTTAAATCTAAAATGTTATCTCTTGATCCGCAGGGCGTCGACCTCTACAGACGTGGTGGTGTCCATCTGTGTTATTTTCGCCATGTCCTTCATCCCTGCCAGCTTCGTCCTCTTTCTAATCCAGGAGAGGGTGAGCAAAGCCAAGCATCTGCAATTTGTCAGCGGTGTAAACCCGACCGTCTACTGGTTAACCAATTTCGTCTGGGATATGGTAAGTGTTGTTACAGCTCTCAAAGGATTAAATCTCAATTAATAAAGTTGAACATGTGCTGCTAAAAATGTGATGTTTAACCCTTCCAGGTTCGTTTCAAAAGCCTTTTATTTCTTGTTTTATAATCTAACTCACTGATGTCCGAAAGATTTTATTCCCACCCAGGGCTATGAGTGAAAAATTTCAATCCACTGTAATTGATAATGCAGCTCTGACGGCACTGGCCACAGGGAGAAGGGCTTTACCTGATACACTGTTATAGGCTGAGGCGTAATTATCGACAGCAGCTGCCCCCGTTGGTTATGCTCAACAGGCTTACTGGTACTTCCCCCCAGGCATCATGGAAGTAAACATTTCATCAGGCTCTTTTGGTAACGAAATGCCATCAGGGCACACATCATTATTGTGAATAAATGCAGTCTAAGTGGAGGACAAAGGCACCTAGGGAGCCAGACTAAAGATTTTTATTTTTTTGTTTTCTGACGTGGACTGCATTACCAAACAAATACAATCAAAACATAAAATATTGAACATGTCTCCATTGGAAAGGTACATTAAATAAAATATCCAGCAAGCTTTCTAATAAGTTTAAAGTAAGAGTTTTTAAAAGGTGGAAGAGATCACGCCACTCAGACAAAAAGATAACTGAGCCCCCATTAATGCAATTATTCATGTAATATCATGTTATGGGCTTTCCCTGCTTAAGCAATGTGTAACACAACGTGATATGATGCTTTAGTTGCTTTATTTACAATGCTAAAAGTATGAACTACATTCTGCTGTGTGTGCACTACATTTACTCTCTTGTGAAAAAAGCTCCAGGTGCTTTGCAGAAAATACTGTGACCGTGGGGCACCTTCACATCCAGCCTAGGAAAATCTTAATTTTAAATAATCATGATCATTCTTCCTTTTTTTATATTGTTGGCACAAAGACTGTCTCTATTTACTTACCATTGGTTTGGGTACTAAAATATTCTCAGTTACTTTATCTGTTTTTGTTTTTGTTCCCCTTTTGCCGCTATTTCCTTAATGTACAGGTCAATAATTTATCCTTAAGATTAGCCTTGAGTGATGTCTATTAAAAGTAAAAAAAAACATATAAAAACAGAATGACAATTTTGGGATATTTTAGGGTTTAAATTCTCTATGCAATCAATCAAAGATAATGTAACTTTGGGTAAAAGTTATTAATCAGGCTGATTTGAGCTACAAATGCAGATTCCAGGCCACTAACTCAGTGAAATGAAAGGATATTTTGACTAAATATACAGATTCAGCAGCGATGATTTGAGATGCCCTACTGAACAGGTTCCATACGTCATATGTAGGTATACCAGCTCCGTCTTTACCAACTCTAAATATGTATTTAACACTATTTTTGACACCTTTAATTAAGTATGGAATAAATTTACAATTATATCTATCTGTATATATATATATAAATATATGTACATATTAAAATGTCACAGTATCATAGCGCTGTTCTTCAGTCAGTGTGCCACAGAGAAAACATTTACTTCAAAGAGAATCAAATGCATCTCTTCATCACTGAATTAATTAGAAAGTTAAAGCTGGATACACTTAAGTGTTAATTGAAAAGTTATTCACTGATTTTATAATCAGTCAGAGAAAAGTATTAGATAAAAACATTGTCAAAGTGTTGCAGTGCAACTGTTGATGCTCTGTAGGCTGACTTCTCTTAATAAACACAAATTGTCTGCTTAAGATCGCTGCTCATGTTTTATTTTCATGATCGTTTTGACAGTGTAACTACATCGTGCCCTGCTTCATCGTGATTGTGATCTTCCTCTGTTTTCAACAAAAAGCCTACGTTTCACCTCCTAATCTGCCCGCCTTGATACTGCTCCTAATTCTTTATGGGTAAGTTAAATAACATGTTCAATTTTTATGGAAGTGTTTTGTCAACCATCTTCATAGTTTCATTAATTTCTGTTCTTGTTGCACGTTTGCTATAAGGTTTAATTTTTTTGCAAAGCTGAATGAGTTCATCAGTCTAACAGTTATTATTTTGCTCTCACTGTCTCAGGTAATAATGATTAACAAGACCAAAATAAATCATAATTACCACAGTGATCGATAATTTGATCATTTAGAATACGACGAAAGGCAATTTTATGAACACAAGAATCTAATGTTTTGCCGTTTAATTTAATTCAAACACTATAAATAAGAATATTAATGGTTAATCAGCATGTGGCTGAATATTTGAGCTCCACAGAACATTTAAAATGCTTTTAGGGCGATTTTATACAATTAATTGGCATGAAAAGTAAGGAAAATACCCATAAATGAGATGAGATCAAATTTACCAGATTATTGGCAATTAAAACACTTGCTGGAACAGTCAACAGATTGACCTATATGAGGTGGTCAAAACTCCATATCATCTGACTTGTGCGGAGGAAATCCAAGGTTACGGCTCGAGAGTGTGATGCTGTTGTAGACAGGTTGCAGAGCCAGCTGGTTGGGAAATTTCAGCCCAAAACACTCAGAGACCAGCTCTGTGCAGTGCCTGTTTGACTCGCATCATATCTCACCACTAACGCACACTGGAGAAGTCACACTGAAGTGCTTCTAGACAGAACGGACCACTGGACTTTAGCCAAGCATCAATTCTTCAGTAGCAGTTATGCTTAGAAAAAGAAAAAACAAAAGTCACAAAGATGTCACATGCCACACGCGTTTCTCCCTTTAGGAGTTTCTTGATTGTCATTTCATCCGCGCTGTATATCAAACCCAACAGAGCACCATTGCATACCTTCTTTGGTTATGCATTCACTGTTTTCATTTTTAAGAGCTTCCATGTGTGTGGAAAATTGCCAGCTTGAGTTGTGATTTATGGAAGACTTGTAGTGCCTTTGAGAGGTAGTCATTTTGACTGGTTTATGGATGAAACTATTTTGACAGCTCATGGTTTCAATTAAAGTCCCAGCAGCATTAAGTACAATTGTTATGGTAGACCAGAAGAAGCGTTTTCCTGGCATCCCTCCCAAACATTCAAGTTTACATTTAGATGTTGTCTTCTCATTGCTAAGAGTTTGTGGAACCAGGATTTCACTTGTTTTTCACAGCATCCTACTCATTTGGTGGCCTGGTTACTTAGGCCTTTATGTTAAAATTGTTGCTTTGTGAATGTGAATTTTCTATCAAAAGCTCTTTGATGGGTTGGCATGATAAGACAGGCACTTTATAAAATTAGCCAATTTATCATTTATGAATACCAATAATTGAGGGACCATGGATTAAAGCAATATATAAAAAATAATATAAGAGTTTGCAATTGCCATAGTAGATTCCTTTATTTTAAAACTATTGATGCTTTTTTTTAAAGTGTTTCCTGTTTTGATGGAATAATCAAAGTTTCATTGCCAGTGACAATCAATAAGTCATTTCTTTGCTATATAAATAACACGGAGTCTGTTCTCCCATTTTTGCCGGAAATTTAACACACACACCCACACATGCACATACGCATGCATGCATACAACAACACACAGAAAGGGCAAAAAAACAAGAGATTTCAGTGCTGACCTTTAAAAAGCTCTATAAGTAAATCATTTAAAAAAATTATTCTACAATGCGGCTCTAAAGTTCAGGCCATGGCCATTAATGAAAACATTTTAGTTAGTTTTTCTTTTTTCATTGCGACTAATAAATTCTTTCTGTAACAATTACAGCGCTTAAGTTTTATTGCACAACAAAGTAAACCCTAATGCAAACTCTAAAGAAAGCCATCTGTGAATCAAATGGGATCAGTTAAAAATAAATGATTAGCTCATTTAAATATATTTTCTAAAACGTATATTTTGCATAAATTGCATGCAAGAGGATACAATTATGGAGATGATCTGCCAGTGCTACTGGATAACCCACCGCAACTCCACTTCATAACGGTTTCACTTTGTCTCCTTTAATAACCAAACTCGATCTGCTCTCGGCCAAGTGTGGGCGGCATCCATTTTGCAACGCTTTTATGGGTCACTTACTTGAAATGCAAATTATCTGATGGAGGCTGCTGGTGCCGTGAACCAGCACAGTTGACCTGATAATCTACATTCATGAATTGAAAATTGCATGGATTCAGTAACTGCTAATTTTATATTTGCAACCACTATTAACCCTGGTGGTTATTTTCATGAGTGTGGGCCAGTGTGGAAATAGCCTCTCAGAAATTTAAAATTGGACAGAATTTTCATGAAGTTTTCATTCTGGTATCTCTGATTGTGTCTTGTTTCGCTCTGATCAGATGGGCCATCACACCCATGATGTACCCGGCCTCCTTCGTCTTCAGTGTTCCCAGCACAGCTTATGTGGTGTTGACCTGCATCAACCTCTTCATTGGCGTCAACGGCAGTGTGGCCACCTTCATCATGGAGCTCATTGATGATGATGTAAGTGACAAACACAACACAAAACACGACCGTTAAATCAGCTACAATAAGCATTGAGAGAAAAACGCACTCCTGTTCTTAGCAGCCTTGACAGGAATTCTATGTCAATGCTACATTATTAAATGTGACTAAGAGGTGAATTTTATTCCGATTTTAACTGTGATAGGTTTTGAATCTCCTACTTACTCGTCCTATGAAATTACAAGGGGTTAAATTAATTCAATACAACATGGGACTAACTTACATAAGCCTAATACATGAGAAGCGGTTGCTAATTCTACTTTCATAAACTCGTGCAATGTCATTATGCCTTTTTATGCTCTATAAATTGTTGTTATATTTTGATGATCCATTTTGTCTTTTGCGCTAACTTCTTGTTTCCCTGTTAATACCTGTTGAGTTGCTTTTTTGAGTTTTGTTCATGGAGTCCCAGTCTGTTGTGTTTACTAAGCGTTTCCTTTTATCCTCACATTTCCTTATATTTTCTTGAGTTTGGTCACATTCTCCTCCCTCGCTTGTCACTAGATCCATTGCAACTGTTTTACATTCACTTCTAAAGCATGATTAAGTCACAGTCTGATCCCAGATATCCGATGCTGCATTGTTCATCTGTTCAAACTATTATGCACAGGCATAAAAACCTTGTGAAGGTCCAGCCTTCATATTGTTCTGGAATGAGACATAAAATTGTTACAAAATCAGAAACATTAAGATACTGGCTTAATCTGGCAACAGCTTTGTTATTCCATTAAAATAAACCCTGTAACAATATGGGCTAACGGCCCATTCAGAGAGGAAGATATTATACTTTGAGACAAAATATTTACTTCTAATATAAAGAAGAAAAAACTTTGAGAAAATATGTGAACATCTCAAGACATCAATAAGAAAATTAACAGTTGGACAGAATATTGTCTTCCAGATGGACATTGATACTTGGCATAGCTACAAACTGGCTTTTGGGCAGCAAAGTCTTTGTGTTGGAGTGACTGGCAAAAGGTGGGTGTGATCAAAACAGGGCAAAAAATTGAGAGGCTTATGAAAAGATACCCAAAAAGTCATACATTTAAGGAGGCAACTTTAATGTTTGTAAACTTCAGAATTTTAACTTGTTAAAAAGAAAATCCTCTTCTGGAATTTAGCAAAAACAAAAAAAATGGTGGTACAGATTGACCTAAAATAGAAATGCCAGGCTATTTTTTTAATAAAGAAAAAAAAAGAGAAAGAAAGTTGTCTTTTTACATAGTATATGTGTCTGTAGAGACCTCTCCTCTCGTCTCTACAGAGGAGAAGAGTCTCTCTTACTGCCAAGCAGCAAACTCAGGCTGTAAAAATTTCACAGCTGCTCAAAAATCCTATTTACGCAGGAGCCATAACAGAAGCTGGCTAATTGACTTGAATCCTTGATAAACGTTATGTGTTTTCTAAGCAAACCCTTCCTTGTGCCTGCATGCATGTAGGTGGGTGGGTAAAACGTGTGTATCCACCTGGTATTTGCCTTAAAGCAGCCCCTTTAATCCTTTCAAGGATTTTTCAAAGAGCCCATTTTTTCCTGTTCTTTTTAAACTTTAATCGTTCGCTGAGAATTAGGGTCCTGGGAGAAGTTCCCTCATCCATCTTTCAGCGAGTTGTTCATTATGGCGGCAGCCTTGGTCTCAAAGGATTTAAAAAGACAAAGAAAACCAAAAGGGAGCTAAATAAGAAATGCAGAGATTTGGTTCGGAGAGGAAGCAACGCAGAGTGAGAGGAGAAAAGCCGAATGTCAATCACTTTTATTTGTGATTGTATTTTAGTGGAATTTCATGAAAAACTTGGCAGTTTCTGACACAGAAATGACATTTTCATGAGTGGATGGATATCAGTTACTTCTTTGTTTTTCTTTCCCCATCATTCTCTGAACCAAATACATCCAGATAGATTTGTAGTTACATGATTAGCATTCCTTATCAACACACACAATAACACTTAACTCTGACAAGCTGCACATACATCTGATGCTTCATAAGAGTCCCAGCATTTTCCACAGCTCTGTTCTGATGCTGCATGTGGTTTTTCCGGACAGTTTTTCTTCCCTGATGCAGATTCCTGTGACTTGATGTCTCATCTGGCTCTGCTCAAGATGTTTCTTGTCTCTCGTGCATTGATTCCATTGTTTGCCAGCATTCATTGGCAATTTTTTGTCATTTATTTTTTACTTGGCTCTATTTTTGCTGTCTGCATTCTCATTATTTATTAACACAGTGTCAGTGGGGCATGTAACTCATAAAAGGTGCCAGTTTAATGGGCAGGATGTTGCCCGCAGGCAGAGTAAAGGGACGGATTTACAGCTTGCATCTCTTGCTTCGAAGTGCCCGGGATGCTGATGGTGTTTCTGTGAGACTTGATGGCGACAATAATCCCTTTAATTAGACTTGATTTTCACTGTTAAGAGAACAGATGGGTCAGCAGCAATCAGAGAATGTTAAAACCCTCAACAAGAGTTCAGACTTGGTTTCTTTTTGGAATGGACTTTAGCATTTTTCACATTGCAACCAAAATCTTGAAGGGTTTCCACTGGGATTTTATAACAGATCAACATGTAGATGTAAGTGATGTGCAATGAAAAGGGCTCTGAATTTTTGACAGATCACATTCTGAGAAGTGTTTCTACTTTGATACTCCTAAGTAATATCCAGTTAACTAGTTTGTTTCATATGTTCACCTGGGTATAATTTAATTGCAACACAAATCCAGCTGTTCTGTGAGGCCTAACGGGGACAAACATGAAGAAAACCAGAACGTACAGCAGAGAAATCCAGAATGAAGCTGTGGAGCAGTTTTAAGAAGGTTTGGATAGGGGAAGACCATCCAAGGTTTTTAACAGCAGATGGATTACTCTTCAATCCATCACTGTGAAATCAAACTGAGAATGTCACAGCTGCAAACCTACCAAGACACAAATGGGAAAGTGTAACATTAATCAACATCAGAACTATAAGTGATGCGCTCCACAAATAGGACTTTGAGGAAGACTGACACTATGAAAGTTATTGTTGAAAGATAGCATGCCACAAGCCATGTAGCAAAACCCTGCAGACATGTGATGAAGATACTCTCGTCAAATAGTGATGGCAGCATAATGGGGACAAGAAGGCTCAACAAAGTTGATAGGAAGATTGATGGAGATAAATATAGGTCAATAACCGAGGGAAGCCTGTTTGAGGTTAAAGAGGACTTGAGATCTGAGGCAAATGTTCATCTTCCAAATAAATATAAAAATAAATGTTCTAATGCATTTTTTTTTACAAACTAGGACCTCAAAATGGCTTCCAAATGTCTGAACCATCTGACAGCTCCATTGTTGTCTTCTGTCAGGAATGCATTGATGTTGCTTTAATGGTATCACTAGTCTGTGTTGTCATTGAGCAAAAAAATAAATCTAAATGTAATTCAGCTGAATTAGCCATCGTTACTTCTGATTCACTGTTATCGTCCTAACCTATGATTCTTTTGAGTACTTTTTGCTACTAGAGTATTGTAGAGTCGAGACTCAAGTCCATCTGAGAATCTAGAGTAAGGCTTACTGAGCTAGCGCTATTTTGCTCTACAGAAGGAGAAAAAAATTCAGTCTGAAGATGCACCACGTTGCTAGAGACACACCCCGAAAGATTGCAGCTGGAAAAACAGCAAGTTGGATATTTTACAAAGTATTAACTCATGGGGGATGAATGCGAATACACAAGATTTTTCAGCCGCTTATTTGAGAAAAGAGGAAAATAAATTGGTGTTATCCAGCTATTTTACCATTATGCAGACCTCTTTGTTTATCAAAAGGAATTCCCCAAAAAAACATGCTAAAGCTTGTGGGTGTAGCGCAACAAAGTTCGGAAAAGTTCAAGTGGCTTGAATATGTTTGCATGACATGACAGCGAACAGATGTACTTCTACAACATGACGGCTCAATCCAGCAACAAAGCTTTGTCTCATCATCTCCAGGCTCCTCGGCGGTGGCGTTAGTCAAACAGTGTCGCTCAAAAGTAAAGCTACAGGCTCCAGGATGTTTTCTGACTTCAAGCAGAGGGAGGATCTTGATCCCCTTTGGGCATTGCTCCATTTTTATTTTTTTTTCATCAGTGAAAGAAAAATGTGAAGGAAAGAAAACAGCAGCGTGAAGAACCAGAGCAGCACTTTCACAGACTCTTTGCCCTAGTTTTTGTTTTAAAACCACTGGGAGATTTTCTACCCCTTAGGACTGTCCGACTCCCTGTAGACTACATCAATCCTGGCTCGCCTAACGCCTTGAGCCGTGTCTGAGTCAATACCTCCACCACGTGCTGCTCGGAGATAACCACAGGCAGGCAATGTGATTTTTATTTTATTTTTTTTTATGTAGTGGAGGTAAAGGTGGTGCCATCAAATTTAACTTGAGCAGATTGTGTCAAACTCTACATTTACTACCTAGCAGTGTCCGTCATTGCATTCTAGCTTTTCACTCAAAACCACAAGTTCATACATTACCCTGAACAATCTAAGCGATAATACCTTAGTAATTCCACAAAAATATTAACCATATAAAATACGGTAGTTGACAGCTTGAGGTATATAAATATATATATATATATATATATATATATATATATATATATATATATATATATATATTTGATCTGCATGCTTTCCCTGATATTATGAATGGAGCTGCATCGAGGACATAAGCACAAGCAGTGATATGGGTCAGATAGCGCATACTCTACCACCGTCACAAGCAAAATGGATTTACAGCAGCGAACATAAACAGAAGGAGGAGAAATTTGCCGGTATTCCATCATTTGCTCTTACAGTTTTTTATCAACAAACTAGGAGAAGATGCTTTTTTTGTTGGATTCTGAAATTAAGTCCCACTTTGCGTCACATGTGTCTGCTGTGTTCCAGAAAGCTTAGCTTCACACACAATTGCTCCCAAGTCATCCCAGCCTCTTGCACCCAAGGTCATTATTGTTTATTAATTGTTTGACTTTCCTATCTCTCTACTAGCTCTCTGGAGAAGGTAAGGAATAAAGGTGCCTTCAGAAAATCCCAGCGTGGATGTGTGTTTAAACGTTTACATCCAGCAGAAAGGGACTAAACACAGACAGACAAATTGTGGGTTACCTCCCGGCTCTTTGAGACTATGCCATGTTTCTCCTGAAAATTGGTTTGATATTTTGTTTCATAAACCTATGTCCTTCAGAATGTGGTAGCGTTTACACTAAAATTTCATGAGGAAATTTGGTAACCAGTGGCAACAGGTGAGAAAAGTTGTTGGTTTTGTGCGAATAGATTTCCCTTCCTAGTCAAGTACAATGATTCAAATGAATGGCTGGAAAATGACTACAGTTCCTCAGGAATGTAAAATTCCTGATACGTCAAAATTACATGAAGAGGGTGATGGTGGGATGCGGTGGGTTACTTAACCCTCTTGGCTTGGTTTTGTTCTGGAGCTGCTTAGAATACAATGAAGTTTCAGGATTACAATGCATCCTGGAGGAAAAAATACCGCAGTATATCAGTAAGCTTAGCTTCACATGCAAGTCAACCTAAGCAAAAAGCAAAACGATAATGCCACAAAAAAGAAAGAAAAAACATTGGGTCATTGTTAAGTGCCCCTCCATAAGCTCTGAATATTTCAGTCTGGAGTCACCATCCTTCACGCTTCAGACAGCTTCAGCAGATTTTGCAGGAAAAAAACACATTACCACCAGTTTAGGCTGCAAAAGATGCTTCCACGTCAAAAGAAATTAGGAGTCTCATCTTTTTTGGTGTGTGCCTATTTCATTGGTTTCAGTATTTTTCAAAAATTATTCAATAACAAAAATATATGATTTGCTAAATGTAGTAAATGCACTGAACTTTTATTGTTTTTGTTTCTGTATTGTGGAAGGCTATCCTTGCAAAACATATAGTGTATTTTATCTGAAGTCATACAAAACATAAAACTATGGTACTGTATGTTTATTAATCTTACTCCTGGTAGGAATGAATAAAAGAAGTTCTTTTCAAGTTAAATTCTGCTGTTTGTGTGTTCTGAAATATTTAGTTTTTCAGACTGCTTGAAGATTAAAAAGTGCCGTACACCAAACGCATTAAGGTAGAAATGCAGCAAATTATTACTAAACTCAACATCTGAAGGTTTGCTTTTACATGATGATAGGTGAGAGCTTTTCATCATGGTCTTGTATCTACCTCAGTGACCACCTACTCATAAGAGGAGAAAAGAATATTCTTACATAAGCCCACGTTTGATCTTAAGCATCCTTGTGTTTATTTTTCCTCAAAGAGAAATGATTAGGCTTGGTTGCATTTTAATTAATTTGCATGCACTCATATTACATGCATAGTAAAGTCATTTTAAAGTACAAAACAAAAAATCTGCATCAGAGTGGTTTTAAAGTGTTTTGCAAACTGTACTTCATTCTGTTCATCTGGTGTCGCTACCCTCCAGCTCCTCTCACCCCCTTCCCCAACCTCCCCACCATTTTATTTTCTTTTTTCATGGCTGTGGCATTATCATCTGTCCTTGCTGTTTCAGATAAAAGTAGAAAGAGTTGAGCATGAAAATCCACACCTGGATTTAAAATCAGTTCCTGAACAGTGACATCCGAGTTCCCCGCTTTGCATGAAAATAAAATACATAACAAGGTCACAGAGTTGGCTGCCAAGAAATCAACAGTTTCACTGATGTTTCTGTAGCATCACTGATGCATTCAGTCACTTGAGCTATGATATTATTTAGACTCTAGCCAAAGGTAAATTTACCTGCATTGTGTTTCTGTGGAGTTAAGTTGGCTACAAACTCTTTATGAGCTTAATTAACAAATCCAGTATCTGGCTGCTTGTTGTCTGCATTGTGTACATGTCAAGTAAAATTGACATACAATTCTTTTGGGGACTGTTTCTACTGGTTTCACATATTTGCTGCAGAACTACTTTTTAGTCCAATGTTCCTAAGAAGCATTGCATTGCATTGCAAATAGCATCATGGAGGAGCATCACTGTGATGAAATGCCGAAGAGGAAATGTCGGAAAGAGCAGGAGCTTCTTAAAGAAACAGAGGACAATTTCAAGGTGTGAAATTGCAAAGTCCAATTTCTTTTAAGTTACATTTAATATATAGAACATTTTCATTAGAACTGTGGGTGACATAGTTAAAGAAGTTAGAATTATTAAATAATTCTAGGATAGAATAAAATGTTACTATAAATCTGGAGACTACATAAAACTTTGTTTTACTTGTAAAATGAGATGGACCCAAAATATCCTGCCACATGTTTCCAAGGCATAAAGCTAGTGAGTGTTTAAGTCAGTGTCGCCTAACTTAATGAATCCAAGACATTTACAACCAAAACTTCTGTCTTTTGTGTAGTTTTTCCTGCCAAATAGCAAATAGCTGAGATTAGCTGCTGCTTTATGGAGCAGGCACATAACCCAGAAATGTAACCGGTGAAAGTCTGTCCGACTCTGGCATTTGGCCTGTTATGGCTCCATGCAATCTTGGTAACTGCATATTGAAAGCTCAGTCATGCAAACTAATTTCACCTTGCAATAACAGACACACACATCCATGAATTAAATATGGGACATTAATGGACTTTACCTGGAAAACTATGGCACAACTTACAACATTTGCAGTACCTAATCTTTACACTGGCAAAGGCAGAAATGATTAATTTTTAGTCTCCTGCTGCATACGCGTGAGCTTTGAAGACTGCAATGAAGCAGGATGCATAATGCATGAAGTTGGTTTTGAACGCCAAGCCGTGGCAGGTGTATTCATAGTTTATCCTTGCTCTTTCTGCGTTTTGTTTTCCAAACTCTCTGTCTCCTCTGTGGCCTACTGAACGTCCTTCCTTACATCCATTAGATTGTTACAAGCTCATTTTTCTGAAGTCATTTAGCTCATTACTGTTTTGTCCTTTATTGGGATCCCACATAATTGCCACCATGGGGGAATATGTTTGGCTAAGGAGCAGTAAAATACCTTGTCAAGATAAGACATGCTTTCAATTTATTCCTTGTTGAACAGTGAGCAAATATGGTTTTGCTATGTTTTTGGTGTATTTCTGTCTTGTTTATCACTTTCTCAAAAGAATTCAAAAAGAGGCAGATAAACAGAGTTCTCATCTCTTGGGTCAGGATGTTGCGTTTCCCTCAGTTATGATTTAAAAGACAAACATCTGCCTCGGCTCATCCATTTATTTGTACATGTTTTGCCATATGTGGGCCTTTTCACAGATCACACACTATGTTCCCCACTGTCAACTATGGTAGATGGAACTTGATGCACTGTGCTCACTGAACACGCCATTTGGAGTTCGGCAACACAACAGCGCTCAGCGTGTGAATTGAGTGCAGGGTGTTTGTTAATTATCAGCGCTGTCTTCTGAAGTTCTAGCCCCTCTCGCCCTGCTAATTAAAGATTAATGTTCAACATATTGTGCTTGGGCTATACAAAAACCCTAGCAGGGCAAATAAATATTAGAAAGTTTGCCATGCCTCTGATGGGTTTGCTTTTGCTTTGTTTTTTCTTCAACAGAACATATCCCGCATTAATGACATAGTGAAGCAGGTGCTTCTGATATTCCCACATTTCTGTCTGGGCAGAGGTCTTATTGACATGGCCAAGAACCAGGCAACGGCAACACTTTTCTTAAGTTTTGGTAAGTACTGCTGCCACACCAAACGCAAAAAACTATACCTAACTATACTAAACTACATCAGATTAACTGACACATAACGATTTGCAACTCTATTTGTTGCTCATAATATGTCTGTACATTTTAAGCTTCAAATGCTTTCAATGTTGCCTGAAAGCAATATGCTTGGAGAACTATTAAGCATCCAGTGGTAGGATTTTAGAAAAAACACTCTGTGCCTTCTTCCTCTTATACACTGCACAGGAGACTGACTGCTTGTGACAAAAGCTACAATTTCAAAAGCTCAAATGCTGTCACCATTCAGGTCTTTGTCACCAGAATGGTATATCAGTGGTCAATACAGTCATTGTGCAGGTCTCACTTTTCTCTATGTAATCAGTTCATGTTTTGAGAGTTTATTTGAGCTACATTATGACAGGTTGTTCCAGGGACACAGTCTCTCACACCACTGAAAGCATGAGACTTTCTACTGTCGGTTCTTCTCACAAAACATAGTTTGGCCTTTAAAGTCAGTTCAAAACAAGGTTGTAGGATCAGCAGAGGAGATGTGAAAGTCTAGGTTTACATTCAGACTGGTGCTACGAACTATCCTTCATTTATCCTGGTACACAACTAGAAAATTAAGCTGGAGCTACAGGTCATGTTTGCTGGTCCTTTTCAGGAAGTCAATCAACCTTTTATTTTTTCTTGCAAAGCAGAATTAGTTTCATGCATTTTTGTCAATGTATGGATTAAAATAATGTTTATACATATACCAGAACATTATCCACATTATTTAAAAAAATTAGCATCCTAATACATGAATATTTAGTCTAATTCAAATTCATTTAAATACCACAACAAAAATGAGGAAAAAGAACTCACAAAGAGAATACATTGTCTGTGGGAGGAAACTTGACACAAACTAGAGTGTGAGTTATTCTTGAACAGTTTGGCTGAAAGGAGAACAGATGAACGCTAACAAACACTGAACAGGTTGGTGAGAACAGTAAAACATACATGCTGAGATAAGAGAGGGCTGCTTAAAGCTACGGGGAGGAAGGAACAGATTGGGGGAACAAAATTTGAAAGAATATTTACCCATTCATTTTAGGAGGGTGTGTTTCTCTTTTTTTGACAAATACCTTTATTCCTTAAATGTACAGAAACAGTTCTTAAGTTCTGCTAAACTAACAATGGACTGATTTTAAAACTGCAGTTCAATGTTAAGATTGTATTTATAAAGAAAGACGTTTAAAAATGATAAAAATAGGACTTTTTCTAGAAAAAACTAACCTTATTAGTACTGTCAGTACTAATATTGAAGTTAATTGAATATTGCATTAATATTGATGTTAGAGGTTTTCAGAAAGATGGGGAAATCTCTCAGATAAACAAACTGTAACTCATTGAGGACTAACACTTAAAAATAAATTTGAACATTGTTTTTTCCAAAATGTGTCTGCAGTAACTCTAAATGACTTGGTGGGGTCCTTCCACGCAACCCCCTCCCTGATTCTGACCAAATATTAAGCATACCTGAGATCCGGTTTGATACATATAGGGGAAGCATGAACTGGTTCAAAAACAGTAGTTGCTCAAATTGCAGCTTGACTTATAATTTTGAAAGTGGTGTGTACCATGTGACCAATTTGGCACATGTTTGAGTGTAACACCTTAAACATAAGAATACTCGGGCATAACAACAGCATGCCTCGGGGTCTACTTGTGGTCACAACTTCAAGTAACACTAAAGTAGTACACATGCCCACAAATCATTCAACCTTTCCCAGAGAAACACTCAATTCAACCACAGTCCTCATTTTAAAGTGACACCATGCTATTTCTTTCAAATAGCTAGTTCTCCAGGGGGGAAATATTTGACCGGTAACACAGCTCCCAAACCTCTACTAAAGCTCCTCTCTGCATTTGAGTTAAATTTAGACAGGAGAAAGGGAGACAAGTGGTACGGTGGCTGTGGAGGTGGATCTGGGGTCGAGGGGACTGTCAAGAGGCAAAGAGGCACATGAAAGAGGAAGAGGAGTCTTATCTGTCGAGAGATGGAGCAGGAAATAGCGGTCTGAGGAATAATTTGCAGTGGTGGTGGAGACCAGAGAGAGAAAAGCAATCACAACTTAAAAGGGCTGGTGTGACGAGGGGCTATTTACTAGAGAATGAGACTGAAAGCGCTTTCGTTTTTCTTGTCTCTCATTTTGCTCCCCCACCGCTCCCCTTACCCCGCTATATCAGGCCGTAAGGAGGGAGAAAGTTTGTGTCGAGGGCTGTCACCGCTTTACTTATGTGTTCAACCATTAAAGACAAAAAAAATACAGGATGTCAACAATTTTCTCAAATGACGTTTTTTATTTTTTATTTTGACTATTTTGTCTAAAGCTTAAGTGGCTTCTTAAACTGCTGGCTTCAATAATACGTCTCAGAAAAATTTTAAAAGGCCGATAACATTTACAACAGACACACTATAATTTGGCTGTCTGTAAATTGAAAACAGAGCAGTTTTCTTTTTAATTTGACCATTTTTACCTGCAAAACCTTCTGACAAGATCTAGAAATGGACCTAAAATGACCGCTATCCTAATACAATTTGTTTTAGGGGAAGATCGTTTCCAGGATCCACTGAGCTGGGAGATGGTGGGGAAAAATCTCCTTGCCATGTCCATTCAAGGAGCTGTGATGTTCATCACTACCATTCTCATCCAGTACAAGTTCTTCTGCAAACCGAGGTGACTCTCAGAAACTTTTTAATGGCATTTCTCTTTCCCTAGGCACAGCAATATCAGACAACAATTAAGATGTGAAAATTTAATAAAGCCAAGAGAAATTTCTTATTTAACCAGCATTTTGATTATGTTACATTACACAATGGCTTAAAGCAACTCGGTTCTTGCTTGGCTTTCCATTTTTCAGAGACACTAGCATTTTAAAAACAGACTTGGTTACAATTATCCAGCTTTTAACAATCAGTTGACTAATCATAGCAGTGATCCCTCCCAGATGAATGCCTTGAAGGAAATTAACTTAAAAATGCGGTATTTCAGACAGGACACACAGACTACTCAGCAAATTTGTTTTCAAGTAAACTGCTTTTTACCACTAGCGACCAGTCCAACCCTTTTGTTCAGTGACTGCTGGAGATGGACATTGTGGTAATGCTGAACATTGTTATGGTGTAAGGACAAACGTTTGCTACTTAAAACAAAGGCACAATATTCTGTCATCAAATGTAAGAAATGTCTGCTGTGTTTGTGCTGAACAGTCAGGATATTAACACTTGCATCTTTCTCTGCCTAACTTATTTTTGCTAACTAAAAAGGTTTGCGCTTGAAAAACAGATTTATTTTAAATTTAGTGGATTTTGTCAACTCAAATTAAAATTTTATAATATTGGGAATTTTGATAACTTTTTAAATGTAAATATAAGTCCTAACCGGCTCTTTCGATCTTAACTTGAGATGTTCTTGGTTTGTCAAAAGATGTGCTAAAAATACAAAGCAAAGAAAAATATGACTAATAGCAATTTTATTCAAAACTTTCTGCCTCAGCAGACATCAGTGACTGATGACAAAGCCACTTATGTTGTCACACTGGGATTAATTTTTGCTTTAAAAAAAAGATCTGATCGAACAGTGGAAGAGATTATTGCTTTGTGCAAGTTGTGGAATAAGGAGTTTATCACCGAAGCTAGTCAAGCCTAAAATATTATCTGAATGCAAACATGTTGTGGCAAGTCCAGACGTCTCCAACAATAATCAGTGTCCATTGATTATGGATGTGAACTGATGAGGGGCAGTTCACATTTCTGAAAACGTATTCTTTTCAAAGAAGATACATGAATGATCACGGGTTCCTGAAACACTAGAAAGTCGAATAGGAGAATTGGCACTAAAGGTATTTCAGCACCAATTTGATTACATTAATTTATTGAATAATAAAGTATAAGCAATAATTTATTAATCAATAAATTATTTATCAATAAATTATTGAATCAAAAAGGGTTTTTCAAATTATTTTATGTAATTGTTGATAAATTGTTTAATTAAATTTATTTATTTAATCCTTCCATTGAACTGGACTATGTTTTAGTCCCACGTAAATGTTTTCACGTTTGTTCCACATGCACCTCACAAATAACAAGTCTTTCCTATCCAAATGGCAACATCTGTTTATTCGTTCTGTGACAGCATTTGGGTTTGTGGGTGTGAGTTTTTGTCAAATTAAGGTTTCCATGGAAACTAACCCTCCGCAGCTCATGAAAATTGTAAGAATTGTCTTCACTGGGTATGAACTTTGACTGGGCTAATTTATTAGGTTTATTTTAATATTAATAAGCAGAGATGATCACAGCCCTTGACTTTTTGTCCAATCAGGCTCATATCACCAAAGCAGTCGGCTACAGAGGGGGAGGATGTTGACGTTGCCCGGGAACGCAAGAGAGTGTATGAAGGCAGAGCGCAGGACGACCTGTTGAGGATCAGTGACCTCACAAAGGTATTTGACCTTGATTTCAGATACTTGTTTTAGTCTGTTATGCAGTCTTTCTCTACGATAAATCAACCCCCAGGCTGGTTTGCACAACAAGGCACAATCACACAATTTTATTATGCTTTGGCATAGTCCTTTCTCAATGTGCAAGCCACAGGATTCTAATTAGTGGAAGAACACACTGCCTTCAGATGATCCCCAGCTGCCCATCTTTTCTTGAAATGTGACAGTTTTGTCAATGTGTGTGGTGGCATTTCACCATGAATGCCATAAAAAACATATTTTGTTTGTCCTTTGTTTTCTCTTCCCAATCAAACATCAGAAAGGTACTTTGTGTTTGCCCTTGAGGATACTCATTTAATTAATTTTTAATTTATCTTACATAAAAAACATATGTATTTTACATTTTTGAGATGCATTTCGCTCACAGCAACCTCCTCGTTTATCTTCACCTCTGGTAAAGATGTGTGAAAAGTTTTGAATAAAATTTGTCTTTTATAAAAGTAGCGAAAAAATTACATATATTTTTTCATTTACTGTGTTGAAAAATACAGTCTTAAGAAATAACTGTTGCTAACAACTACAGGCATCCCTAGCAGGTAAAGATGAATAAGTAGCATTTTTTTCATTTGGAATTTACTGTTTTAAGATGATCAAAGTATCTTTAAAAGTCTAGTTAGTAGCCTACGTGTGTTTGATTCCTCAAGGTATAAATATGGAGTAATATTAGGCCTATTTTTCTTTCGTACTTCACATAGTCTCTACAGACTACTGTCCATTTCTACAATAACGGTAGAAGCAGAGCAATGTATTGTGAAGCAGTGAGGTTGTGGTTTTGTCATACCAAAAACTGTTTAAAGGTTAAAGGTTGTGTCTTCAGTCAACACAACTGTGGTTTGTCCTGTTTTAGTTTTTCAACTCTTTATTATGGTGATATGATTCATGTGTAAGAAGTATTACTTAGAGAAGTGTGAGAAACTAGAATGTCAGTGAGCAAAAAAGCTGTCAAAGTCCCTGACAGACTGATTTTGTTTTGGTGTTAGTACTCTGGCCTTTAGTTCATCACAGTGCTTGTGCGTCTCTGAAGCGGCAGGATTAATGTTTGCTCCACTGGCAGATGTTCCCTCCCTGCGGGCCGCGTGGCAGCAGGAAGTGTCACAACGGCAGCCTCCATTGCACTTCTGACGCCGACAGTCGGCTGATCTAAGAGCCTCTTTCTACTTACCACCTTTCCTTACTTCTCTGCTCCCGTGGTCTCCTTGGTCTCGCCGTACTTAATCTTTCGCTTATTGCTCACTCGCACAGTTGGCGCCGCGCTCTCAGGGATAATTACTGAACAAGTGCTGGCTGAAACAGTTGGAGAGGTAATGTATTACAAATCATCTCTCAAGGTGAAAAAAAAATGAGAAGCTCGTATAGTTGTTCCTCTTCAGGCAGGATTTATGTAACTTTTTGGAGAACAATGCCTCATCGGTACAACAGATGACTTCACAAAACTTCTGTTTCTGATGAGGTGCGGATAGCGCTCCCACACCTTCTCCAACGACAGTTTGTGCCTGAAATGACACATTTTCCGTCTCTGTAGAAAAACAGCAGTTCTTTGGCAGAAGGCATCAGGATTTTTCATGCAGTGCCCTCATTGACTCCCACAACAGCTGTGGCCCATCCATTTGAGAGGGGGGGGTTAGATAACAAATTGATCAATGAGCACACGGCTTCGGTGGCCACACACCACAGGCTACACCCTGTCATAAATCCAAGCGTGCCTCTGAAGCGATCGACAGCCCATCAGTCATGTGTCGGATTCCCGAATCACACTCCTTCCTTCCGTCTCCTTTTCCTGCTCCTCCAAACATCAGAGTTTTTCCCCATCCATTAGCTTCCGCTTAGCATTAGCACCTCGACTGTCAGTGAAGACTCTAATGGAAACTTGTCGGTCTGAGAGCCCGTTATTGGGATGCCGCTGTCAATTGAGCGCTCCAGACGCTCATTAAGTTGACAGGGAAGTTTTCAGAAGACCTGTGACAGATGTTTGAGTTCAGAAGATGAGCGGATGAGTGGCACCTTGGCGTGCTACAGCTCAGCTAATGCCATAATGTTTGCCCTTGGACTTTTAGTGGCACAAATCACACACGAGCTGACAAGAGTTCTTTATTGAATAATCACTAAAATGTTACCTCTGTTTCTCCCTGGTGTTTTCAAAGACGGGGACGTAGGTATTTGCTCTCCATTTGAATTTTTTTTTTATTTATTTTACATTTGTCTTTTTAAATAATTTTTCATAGCTGCATATGTATAGGAAAAAAAAGATGAGTATTGAAAAATTATTTTACTTCCAACCATCTGTCTGTATGTTCATCCATCTAAATGAACAAAATGATTTTAGATGAAGTCATTTTTTGTTTTGAAGAAAATAAAACATTTGAAAGAGAAACCCAAGGGCAGCTGTTGACAAGAGTTTCACTCACAATTTGACAGAAGGAAAAATATCATAAAGCCAAGACGTGCCATGTTAGCAGCTCCAGAATTCAGACAAAGACGTCTGAATACTGGATTTTAATTATGTGCACATGTATTTACATTTTTTGTTTGTTTTTTGGTGTAAAATTCACATTCGCTCTGTTTGAGTATCCAAACTCTGCTTACTAATTTACCAAATACTAACAGAGTTTTCTTCTGGATTTTTGGTTCCGTCTCTCCACATTAAATGAAAATAAAAAAAGAACTGGTTCACAAAGCAATCATTCTTCTTAGCTCTGAAAGATACGGTCTTTGTCAATTTCAATTCTTTTTAATATTATATCACTATCAGTAACTGTAACTATGATATTCTCATCTAACCACTTCCAGCAAAACAAAACTTTGGATTGAGCATAAAATAATTTTCTTGGAAAACTGTCATGCACTAATTAATTATACTATTATGTTGAATACAATTCAGCAATTCTAATTCCAAGTAAATGTTACTGCAATTTATTGTCCACACTGTTGTTTTTAGTAGGTAGAAGTAGTCTGATTAGACTCATTGATGTGAAGCAGCTTAATGAGGCTGGTCTCTAGCCGTGGATGTTTTTGTGTGAAGTCTTTCAGATGACCTGAAAAAACTCAGTCACCTTTCATTTTGACTACAAAGATTTAGTTACATTCAAAATGTTTTAAAGGTAGATGAGAGAAAGCAATGGATGCATAATTATATAGGTTTAACAAAGATGTACTCATTAATATTCACACATTCACTCATGACTGTGACTACAATGTACCTTTGGCAACTTAGGTATTCTCCTTCAGATTCTTTGAGAATTCTAACAAAAAAGGGGCACTTCACATGCCCTGCCCTAATTTGACTTTAGAAGAGAAGCATCTTGATAACTGTGATGCAGATGGTGGTGTTTTAATGTTTGAGTAGTCAGTAATTTACTCTGTGGAGGCATTTTGGCCGTCTTTTCTACAGAATTGTTATAATTCAGCCACATAGGAGGATTTCCAGCATGACTGACCTCTTTTTTAAAAGGCTTATCATTTAAATTTGACTCGAGTCTGGGGTTTTGACTAGGCCACTTCAAAATCTTTGCTTGCTACCAGGTGATTTTAGTGAACTATTCTAGTCCTGAAGGGTGAAATGCAACATAGTTGAATATGAAAGCTCGAAATATATTTGAAAATTTGCCTGTAAACTTGTGCTGCCAATTTAAAAAAAAAAAAGCTTTTTAAATCACTTCCTTTATTCATTTTCATACAAGCTGGTTAGAGCATCTCCTCTGTTTTAGGGTATGTTGTTTTGTTTATTTATTTTGCTCAGTTTGGTTTCCAGTCTGTCGCGCTGAGAACACTGGATGTGTTTGAAGAAAGTACCCATTAATAAAATACTTCCAGCTTGTGAGTGTTGAAGGTTATTGAGGCTGATAAAGTGCTCCTCAAAGTCGAGGCAGATTACCTTCACAGGCTCCGTCACTGCAAACACTAATTTAAAAAAAAAAAGTTCTGCTTTTCCGTTCTGCACAAGTTTTTCAGATTTACTTATGAAACTTTTCCCCATCTGGCTTCGTCATAGTTTTCCAAATGATCCTTTGTGTTTAAAATGTTTACTTCACTTTTACAATCTCTCTTTCCTTTTTTCCGCTACCCACTTCCTCCACCTCCCCTTTTTTCTTGCTGCTGCTTTGGTCTACGGCGCTGTACTCTCTTATGCCATCCACTGTTCTGTCTCCCTCGCAGTCTGCTCCCCACCGTCCGCCGCCTTCCGCCTTTTCTCTGGCTGGTTGGTTGATTCATTGTATTGTCTGTTCGCTGCAGGTATATCCTGGGAAGAAAGCCCCTGCTGTGGACCAGCTATGCGTGGGCGTGCCTGCTGCAGAGGTGAGCCAGATGCTGCTGAATTACACAAGCAACTTCTCAACTGTAAAGTTTATGTGAAATTTGTCAACCAGGTGGATGTTTTTTGCACAGTGAATACTAGAAGTTTACATACGTAGAAAGAATGGGCACATGTATCTTTCTATTTTCTTGCTGCCTGCATCTAAATCAGACGAAACATATCTTGTAGATTAGTTAGAATTACCTCCATAATGAAAGAAAAACTATGACAGACATTATTTGACATTATTTTACTTATTAGTCTTCAAAATTGGGAGTTTACATGTCCTCAGTATTTTGGAGTATTGCCTTTAAACTGTTTTATGTTTTCAATCAATCAGGTTTATTTGCGTAGCACATTTTAACACTAAGGAAGGTTAAAACTTTCGATTTTCCTCCACGATCTTCTCACTGGGGCTTTTTTTGAATTAGAACATTTCTAATTCCTCATTTCGATTCCGGTTCTATTTAAACATTGTGTCAAAAAAATTCAGAGTTTAGAAGAGCGAAAGACAGCCTTATTCTTTAAAGCTGATGAGAACACATTTACATCAGGATTCGCATTAACTGAATATTTTCCATTATTTATGCTTCTTTGTTTTTTGTTTGTTTTTTTTTAAACTGTGATGGCTGTCCATCATTTTGACAGATTACAAACACCTGACCATTTGGTGCAAACATCTTGACATTTTCAACTTTACACATAGAGAACATCACGGATGTAACTAAATCAATCAATCAAAAATGTCCCACATGGGTGTCATCTCTGACCAAGACACTGAACTCAATGTATCTTGCTATCCATGCGCTGACAGAGCGTTGAAGACTCATCGAGGCTTTGGTTCGTGTCTGCAGCTGAACTACTGCAGACAAGAATCCCGATTCTTGTCTCGTTGAGGGAGATCAGGAAAAACCCCTCACTCAGAGTGTGGCTGACTTCTGATCACTTTAATTGGAGAAATGTTCCCTGATATCACTGCACAGAAAAAGTTGCAAGTGTCCATCTGCTTGATATCATCACAAGCAACTAATGTGCAGAAAATAAAACAAAAAAAAAGAACAACTTTTTAAACCCAGTCTAGGTCAGGAGCTGGTAAAGTGTAAAATCGTAAATGGCCATCAGAGCCGTGGAAGGAGCATCGGTGCGGCGTGTTGGATACAGAGATTTCTATAACTCCATTAATAAGGGGTTTTAAACATATTGGTCATGTCCCCTTCTTTGCACAACTTTTTCTTGCTGCAAATGTTGCAGTGAGTTGACTAGTCTGTTCTTTTATTAAAGTGTAGCCACACTCTTTATTCCTGCTGCACACTTTCCATATGTGGCTCAGCACAAACTTCCAGCTGATTCTTATTCGTTGAAATGCAGCAGATTCTTTTGTTGGCATACTGGGAATCAAAACTAGAAATTACAATTTTAAAATTAAATAACGTAACTACATATGTACAATGCCAACTACATATTTTTGCTAATTTCCTTATTTCAAAAAACAGTGTGATTGTATAATCAACCCACAGTGGACAAAAACACAGACGATATAAACAGTTTAAAGCCCAAAATCAGTGTGGTATCGGTTGAGTAATTGTAAATGTCTGGGCACAGCTTCTGTTTTTTGAAATCAATACATTTTGTCTCATTCTTTCCTCCAACCGAGTCCATACAATATATCGTCTAAACTCAGCTAAATGAAGGCAGCAAAGCAATCCATCTCCATTACTAATGGCATTATAGTACTGTTTAGTATAAGTGTTCAAAAACTAACAGAAAGACGATACAGCAGCAAGCAGCGAAGGTGTGTGGATCGAATTTAATATCACAACCTTGTAAATTATAACTGGGTAACAAATGTTGTTAAATGCAATCATTTCATAGCATGTGTTACGTTACACACGGCTTAAAAGCTGCTATGCACACACATATAAACACAGTGTTAAAAGCTGACAGTCATTGGGGCTCAGAGGGCTTCCCTGCTGGTACCCATCGTCGCTGCCGGTGTTTACTCGGAGCCCAGTGTAAATGCCAGAGGAATATTGGGATTCGTGGGGCTCTGCTGATCACACGCCACACTTCCATGCATTATTTACATCAAGCTTAGCCCTCCTCAACGCGTTCATTGGGCGCGGGTCACAAACAAGCAGGGATCAATGGAAGACAGGAATCAAATATTTATGCCAAAGCCAGAATACCTAAGACGGGGGGTGGGAGGGGTCACATGACCACAAATAGAGGGGTCTGCAGGAACAACTTCCTTTCATGCGGAAGCCGTAGAATCAGTAGCGTGGCGAGAAAAAAACTAAAGACCAAGGAGCAGTGTGAAGAGGCACGCAGAGACTCGGGGAATAGCCAGACTCTCAGTGTTTGTTGATTTACTGCCTGTTTTGTTTGTGCTCACAATACATCAATTTGTTATTTTGTAAACCACCAAACTACTCGCACAGACACTGCAACATCCAGCTTCAATTATCTGCCTCAGAAAGACGTTCGCACTCTCCGTATATTCGCCTCATTGTATTTGCTAATGAACACAGAGTATTACGAACACAATCAAGAATGTTGCCCTGTCAGCTCTCTGGTGAGACTTACACTGTTTTCCTAACGGACGACCCCTCTGCTCCAGTGTTTCGGCTTGCTGGGGATCAACGGCGCTGGGAAAACCACGACATTCAAGATGCTGACGGGAGATATCCCCGTCTCCAGCGGAGAGGCCTTTCTAAACGGATACAGGTGAGGCTCTGAGTCCCACTAGTGCACAGAGTAACTTATCTCAATTAGCCACCCCAGATAGCTGCTCAGGTGGGGATCGAGCTCTAGTTTTTTTTTTTCTTCCCCTCTCTCAACATCTCTTTTTTGCATCCCAGTAGTCTTCAACTTTTATATTTTGCTTTTTCTACCTTCAGTCTGTTCTGTTGTCAGGGTCCCTGGAAATTTGATTTGACTGAATTTATTTTCTTGTTTGAAAAGCCTGGCAAAATAAAAGCAGAGTAGTAGACAATGTTTGCATCTCCAGACTATAGTAACTGTTTCATCCATCCATTTCTTCTTCCCCTTCTTCCTTCTTTCTTTCCTTCCTTCGTGCCTTTCTGTTTTTCCTGTTTTTTCTGTCCTTCAGTTGTTTTTTCTTTCAGTTTGCCTTTCAAATGCTTCAAGCTTTACTTCCACACATCAGTTATTCCTTTCCTCCTTGTCTCCTGTGCTTGCTATTTCATTCTTCAGTTTTTTTCATCCCTTCCATCTCACCTACCTTTCCTCCTTCCTATCCTCCCTTCATTTTGTTCTTCCTTCTTCTGTCCTTTGTTCCTCCTACTTTCTCTTTCTTTTGTTCTCTCTACCGGCATATTTTTCTTCAACATCCCATTTTAAAGCCTTCCACTGCTGTACTATAAGTTTTCTATGAACTTTTGTGTTCATACATGGTGAGGACAAAAATTTCTGGAAGCTTGAGTACGAGAATGAGTGGGAATTTGAAATATATATTTCTGCTTTGTCTCCTCACCAACATATTCGGAACACTGTGATCTTTCTTGCAAATATATCATTCCTTTTGACCTGCACCTGCTTCAGTTTTTTTTTTTTTTTTTTTTGCGCGTTTCTACAAAATCAACCACAGGGAATGGTTGTACATGTAATATAAAAAAATAAAACGCCTTGATAGTAGCAAAACAAGAACCCAACATGCTTTGTGAGGAAGTAGGCTTGCCATCTCTTATTTTTAGGAACAAACAGTTCTGTTCCTTCACCTCCTTCACCAAGCGTCTCCAGGCCCGGCTGAAGAAGCGCGCCTGCAGTGGAGCGGCGGTTGCTCTAGATGTTCGTTCATACATCTGATAATTGACTTTGTGTTCGACACGGGAGCAGAGTCGTATGCAGCGGGGGCCTTGCACAGCTCCGGTAATGTTGATTAATGTGGGTGATAGTGATCAAAGAAAAATCTCTGGGACCTTTAGGGGAATCAGCTGAAAAGAGGAAAAACAGATGTGAGCAGGCAACACCCACTCTTATGTTTTCATCTCATTATGCTCGCTTTCTGCGCTCCGGCAAGAAAAACGATCAGCAGAGGAGGAAAGGCAACAGTTTCCTAAATGGATGCTTCTGCTCTCGCAACAGTTCTCTCTGTTATCTGTAAATTGAAGAATATCTCTCCCTACCTGCATTGACTTCCTTTTCTGCTTGGCGTCTGTTTAGTGTTAAAAAAGGAAACCATGTGGGTGTTGGCTCATTTGCTATCTTTTGTTCTAATAGACCAAGAGGAAATTAGAAAATTAGTGAGTCATTACCTCATTTGTGGTTGTTGATGTTTACTTCATGGACTTTTTGTGTGATCTCTCAATTGCAAACAAAAGCACATCTCCTCTCCATCCCCCATTTTTCTAAGTTATAGACATATTTAAATTCGGTTCTGTTTATTTTTATAGCCTCAGTTCACAAGAACCATCTTCTCAGGGTACTTTGTAAGACAAAGAGGACATATTCTTTTCAGGTATGTAAAATCCAATTCAGTTCAGATTGACTTCAGATCCATCTAATTCATTCTAGTACAATACAATCACACGGTCACATTCAGATCAAGCTACAATATGTCCAATTCAATCTGAATTATAGTGCAACACAGTCAGATTGAGCTGATAATGTAATGAAAATTACTAAAGAGACATAAATCTACAGAGGCCAATTGGAAGAAGGCTTTGTCTTTGCAGCAATCCCTCATCGTGGGAAAGCATGTGGCAAGAGTGAAGGAAAAATAAGGATACCGCCAGCAGTAGCTCCGTCAATAGATTCGTCCATCAAAAAACGTACCTAAACACAGAAGCACTGAGCTAATTAAACTTTCCATGGGAAAGAAAAACAAATTGAGTGAATTGGCAGGCAGCTCCATTAATGTTTGCATCCAAGAAAGCAGCCAATAAAAACCAAGTAGCAATTTCTAGGGGAGGACAAAACCAAAGGAAATTTAGCAGAATGGCAGCAATGGCTCCATTAATAACTTTGTTGAGGACATAAACACCTAAACATCGAAATATTCGCCCAGCTGTACTTTCTATGAGGGCGTAAACTTTGTCCATGGAAGAAATAAATCTAAGGACAGAAGCATGGGGCTGGAAGTACTTTCTAGGCAAAAGAAAAATGGAGCATCCACTTTGCAGAGAACCTTGAACAATCACTCCATCCAATTAGAGATCCAGAGAAAACAACACTCTGCCAGTGATCCTGGTTCATCTTGAGCGAAAATATCTTGATTGCATAGAATTATTATTGCAAAGCAGAACTTAGTCACACAGTCCTTGATTTAACCTTTAAAATTTAAAATAATCAAAATAACCAAATGTTATTGATATTTGTACATTTCTAACAATGCAGATATACATAATGGATGAAGAATTGAGTAAAGGAATATATAAAACAATACCAGCTAGAGTTACTTTTTAGTTTTGCACAAATAAGCTTGCTGCAAAGAAAAATATAGTGCATAAATATTTTCAATCTTTTGTGGGGTTTTGAGCAGCTGAGGATTGATTTTATAACCTGGTAAAGACCAAGGCAATTTTATACAGCACCATTCATCACAAGGCACTCCAAGGTAAAGTAACAAGGCATGCACATAAAAGCATTGCACAAAAGAAAAAGATGTTCAAATACAGATATTGAAGGGACTTTTAAATCCGACTTCAGTTTGAAGTTTAATTTTGTGTTTGTCTTCTCCAAATCGTTTTCTCACTCTTCAACAGAAAGTCACTATTTCAGACTTTTTATCAAAACCTGCAATGAACAAAAATGTGTTGAGACTTGATTTGAAGTTGACACATCTCAGCTTTCCAGAGAGTTTCCTCCTGAGCTGAAGAGCATATAAACTAAATACATGCTCACCTTGTTCAGTCCTTGTGTTTGGCACACTAAACAGACTTTGGGGGTCTACATGGTTTGTAATTGACAAGTAACTCAGAACAGTTCATTTATAAAGTAAAATTTACAGTAATTGTTCTTTTTCTGTTTTTTTCTTGTCTGCAAGCCTCTCTAGACATCCTGTAAAGACAAAGTAATGACAAAGGTTGTGTTAAGAAGTTGCCAAAGTTTTGCTAAATTCTTTAGTCATAAATATAATTATAGGTTTTTATATGTATTGTGTGTTGCTTTTGTCTAAACTCAATGTCCTGAGTAATGTTTAAAATTGTTTTCCTGAATGATTGCTTTATATTCTTTTAGACTGTTTTTCTTTTTTATATAACCGTCCACAGTTACATGAAAACAACCCCAATGGGTGACTGACAAAAGCCAAGTTTGACTGTAGGAATACTGATGTATTAAGTAACTATGAAACATCCTATTAGGAGGTTTGTTGCTTAATTATTGCAAGCAAATTTAATTTGGCACATTTAAAATACAGCTCACCTGCAGATGGTGATGTCACCTGAGGCATTGCTAAATTTACCCATCATCTAATGGGCAGCTGAAGTATGCTTTTATTCTTCATAAATGTGAAGAAAAAAACTTTGATTGTGGGGATTTGTGTGTACACTGAGGTACAAAAGAACTTCAAGGAATATAAAATGAGCTTTGTTGCTGAACACAGTATATTGGCTTAAATGTTCTATTGATAATGGAGGTTTAAAAAAATTGCAATAAATGCAGAGTAACCAAACATTTTTTATTTATACTCTATGTCAAACAAACAGTCACTAATTAAACGTTTTTAGAAAATCAAATTAACTGTAAACCATGAATAAATTGTGATTTTTGCTGAGAAAAGTCATTGCTTAATGTCTCTTGTTGGACATTAAGCAATGGAAGCTAAATAAATTGAAAGATCTCCTGCACATGTTAACAGAGGTTTTAACAAATGTGGAAAATGCTGTATTTAGCTATCTAAATACCTCTTCAGGCCTTCTATTTTTATAAGGTAACACTGATTTCCATGCTGCAAAATTGATTAGTCTGGTGGGATTCAATAAACAAAGTTAAGTTTTAAACATCATTCATCAAATTCTATCAGGCAGAAGACTGGCAAACTCTCCTCAGCAAAAATCTCAAGAAGGAATATTTTTATTCCTACTCATAATGATTTTTGGTGTAGAGTCCTTTCATGAAACTGATGTATACTTAACCACTTTGTGTTAGAACCAGATGCAGACCATTACCTACACTTACCACAAACCTTCATCATAACAAGACCAAAACACAGAATTAGATCAGTGAAGCTTTAAGTTTATTCAATTCTTTATGGGATATATCCATTTGACCATTTCTTTTGAAAAACACCCATTTAAAAAAACTCTCCCAATGTTATCTTTAAGAAACAAAACAGCTTGGAAGAGATGAAAGAAAATCCACTTCACCGCTTTATGCCTCGGAGTGATAAAGACAGCTTGTGTGTGGAGTTTTTTTTTTTTTTTTTACCCAATTTGCTTCAGACATCGTGACATTTAGTTGGAGGTACGTGCAGAGTATGAAACATTTCATTCTGTGGCTTTTACTGGGCTATCTCTGTTTTCTTGTGTTTCTTATCAAGTCATTGTGAATATTTGACAAGTCTCTCAGAAATGTTTGCTTTTCCAGCTCTTGAACTCTTCTCCTTCTCCAAAGGTTTTGTAATACCTTTTTATGATTGTTATTTAAAAAACTATTGGTAATCATACTAAAAACAAATTTATTTATTTTTTTTCCAGCATACGGACAGAAATGAGACATGTTCACCAGAACATGGGTTACTGTCCCCAGTTTGACGCCATTGATGACCTTTTGACTGGACGAGAGCATCTGGAGTTTTATGCTCGCCTAAGAGGCGTACCAGAAGAAGAGGTTGCCATGGTAATTGACATTTTATTTCTAGCTTCCAATGGATTGAGGCAACATTAGGCTGTAAAGCTCATGCAGACATAATAAAATGCTTTCTTTTTCCAGGTAGCTCAGGGTGTGTTCTCAGCTGCATGTCAGCAGGAATACATGTTTAGAAACAGACATGCAGAAGCTAGCGATAACCTGGATGCAAGAAGCCATGCATAATGAAATATGGCCCATGGAACAAAAGCAGCAGCTGTGGGTTATGGCTCTACATTATTCACAGTGCCCAGTGGTGTGGCATGCCGTAGGCAACCTGGCTGCTCTTCTCTCACACCAACTGCCTGCAGGAGGAAAAAAAAATCAAAAGAGGAAGGGGGGCAGCAGTGACCACAGACTCAGAGCCAGGACTTTGATGTCTTAGCTGCAGTGCAAAGGGACCCCGTCCTGCAAGCAGTACTCTGAATGTTGCAGCAATCAATTGTGATGTTATTTCAAGGGAAAAAAATCCATCCAAACAAATTCCTTCTGATGTTTTACTTGTCCAAAACACTTTTACATTTTTGGGATAATTACAACTTTAGATGAAATACTGCAATATGTTATTCATTTTAGAAAAAGCTTAATATGTTAGTACAAAAAGCCTTATTATTCGATCCTTGTTCCTCCTACACAGGCAGAAGTGGGAAGTGAGTAGCAGCCACTTGTCAAACATCATCAGCAAGCATCAACTCTACATAAGATGAGAGTTGACAGTATGATGCTACTAGATGTTTATATAAACTTATCCTGGGTGTAGATGTGCTTAGTTTTATACTCATGAACATTTATTTAAAGATTGGAATTATACAAAATCCCAAATTTCAGAGTTATGGAAATAAAAATTGATTGAGCAATTTTGAATAAATTGCTTTGTGTACCTTTTGTTGATTGCCAAAATTATACATTCTAGCTCAAATATTATAAACACTCCAAAAAGCATTTGATAAAAGTCCTTCCATGAGTTACACTCGTATAATGACAAATAACATTATACACATCTGTTTGGAAGTTTGACCAATTTTTCAGTAACTTCCACAACAACTTTTAATAGCGATGAAGTTTGGGTCTTTGCCAAAGCATTTTTCATTTAATCTGAAAAAACACTGGCTCTCAGATATTAGCTTTTACCTGCATTTACCTAAGCATTGACAGACTACGATGTTTGTAAAAGCAATGTAATGTTCCTAATTGTTAATGCTTCACAATGTTTGCTTTACTGAAAATTCACTCCACAGCCTGTGATTAACGTCTCACTGTGACTCCTGTCATCATATTTAAACTTGAAAACCACAGAGCTCAATGTTTGCTGGAAAATATCGTCATCCATGATGATATTATGGGTTCATTCCTGGGTTTACAAAAGAACCATTTTGAAACCATAATGGTGGCTTTGTCTTTCTCTCTCTCTTGAAAGGTGGCTGAGTGGGGGATTCAGAAGTTGGGGCTGATCAAATACGCCAACAAGTCGGCAGGAACCTACAGCGGAGGGAACAAACGTAAACTTTCCACAGCGATGGCCTTGATCGGGTGTCCGCCTGTGGTTTTCTTGGTGAGATTGAGCTTCATTATTATGTTCCACACTGTGAAATGAATTATGCTGCTGTTTCATAACCGGGTGGTACTTTCTGTCAATATTTGTTCATTGAAGGTGTTTAGAGTGAAGTAGATCATTTATTTTGTCTCTGTGCGCTCAGAGATTGTATCGAGGAGATGGAAATAGCTTTGGAATATGAAGCAAGGTCTAAGAGGCAGGGAAAAACAAGATATGTATCGAAGCTGCAAATCCTCATTAAATCTCACAAAGGAGCACAAGTGTATAGCTTGGGAGAAGAGTGGTTGCATACACGCTCACGTATGAACCAAGATTTACTGCCTTGGTTCTGAGAGTGAAGAGAGGAGTTGATTTTAAAATCAAGAACAAGTTAAGATAAAGAAATGGCACCTTGGTGTAGATGGTAAATAATTACCTTCAAGTTTAATATTCTTAGGACTACTGCACAACCTTGCTTTTTTGATCTCTGAAAATCTCAGTGAGAAACCAGCAATGAGAGCAATCTATGATACAGGTGCTATTTGTGGCCTTTTCCACACACAATACCTGACCAAGCCAGTATGCAGTCTGCTGAAAATAGCAAAGAGGGTAGGTGGAAAAGAAAAAAAAATCCTGGTGTATCTGAAAGTTATGTCTTCAAGAAACTGAAAAGATATGAAACGAGTTGATCATCAGCTGCTGTTATTCAAAGTTGTACATGTGGTTTTGGACCAAAAGGTAAAAAGCATCACAGTTCCTGGTCTTCCTGCGTTATCAGATCCCCGCAAACCCCTCATCCTTGGCCCAATAAAGAAATGACCTATGACACCTAACCATAACCCTAATCATGAACTGCACTGAACGAAGGTACGGGGTAAAATGAAAAGTACCACCAATATACTGACAATATATATTTTCTCAGGTTGATTTTCTTTTTTCTTTTTTACCCTGGTAGATGTAGAAAGAAAAGAAAAAAGGGGAGAGGTCAAGAATAACTCAAATTTTACACTGGTTCCAGGAAATTGTTCTTGCAGTGGAAACCCACCTCTAGTTTTCTTTTATAGGTATTTTTTTAAATATTTGAGTTATTTATATTTCAGAGCTGAGTGGTTTAGCAAACAACATAATTATCTGAAAATGGTCCAATACTAGTGGTCACCAAATGAGTATGAAAGCAGGGGAAAGCACCGAAAGACCTTCAAAAAGCCTTGATAATCATCAAGACCACTCTAAAAGATTGCAAAATCGCCTGTCTTTGGAAGCAGATTTTAAAGAAAGAAAGTATGAGAGACTGTTCTATATTTGTATTAAGGCTTATACAGGAAACAGTTCTGCTTTTCTTCCATAAAGAAACATTAAAAGCAAGGATTAGATTAGATACTTCTTGTGCTTTTTTTTCTTGGAATAATTTACCTGATTTGATTTACTTGGAAATATATATTTCTTGTATGTGTTATCATATGGCATAAATGGGCCATGACTAAAATAACCAACTGGATCTACATTCAAATCTAAATTGTCATGAAATGACAGCCATCAGTGTTCTGCCGAAGGCCATTTCGCATCACATTTTCATGTAAGCCTTTCCTGCTACCAAACGCACAAAGCAAACTGTAACCATATATAAGTAATAAAGATAAACTCTAAATGTGCCAAATGCGTGATTTCCTGTGAGCTCATGTAGCAATATGACATCTGTTGGTTTGCTGAATTATTCACTATGTCCTCCTCTTGCACTGTAATATATGCATAGCAGATCATAAGTTTATGCTTCCAATAACTTCAGCACAGTAATGAATAATCCATAATAAATTACATGTAATAGGATAATCTTTGCAGCTTTGGCGGGATCAAATTGTGCACACCGTTCCAAACTGCCTTATTTAGTCCCTGCAGCCAAGTTAGCCTTCACTTTAAAGCTGAGGGATAATGTGGCATCTGTGTCTGTGTCAATTTAAGCATTGTGTGGTAGCCCAGGGAGCCCAGTCAGCCTTGAGGCAGCATCACATAGGGTTTTTTATTTTATTTTTTTTTCGCACAGGCTTGCGTTGGGCATCCTGACCAAACCCGTGGGATTTGTAGGATTCGGTTTCTGAGGGAAGTCTGGAATGAAACCAGTCAGTCTGAGGACTGTCACTCTAATCGTGTGTGAACAGACAGGCCCTGAGGAAAAAAAGAAACAGCAGTGGCACTCTGTGTGTCTCCGTGTTGAGTTTGCTGAGCTGAGCCGAACTGAGCCTGCCTGGGCTTCATCCTGCGTCCTCGTCATGTGCACATGGGGGTTATGGTCAGAAAGCAATCCCTGTGCACTGCATGTCTGTGGGCCTCTAAATGTCTCTTTTTGTTTCTTATTTATTGTGTTATGTGCCCGTGGAACAGCTGCAAAGCACCTTGGCAGATACAGGACTTCACTGAACAGATGGCGCTCCAATGTTCCAAAAAATATCCCGTATTACAGATCTAAAAGACATTTGATTGCTCTGCGTTGCATTGCTTTTGTTTTGTTTTCAAAGCCCACCTACAGTGCCTAAAAGGTAAAAAAAGAAAAAGCTATCCATACTCCTTGAGGATTGTTACATATTTTCATATTTACAACCAAGAATGACAAATTATGTTTTTTGGAGATCTTCTGTGAAAAGTTGCATCCAAGCATTTTGCTGTATAGGCCAAATTCCGCAAGTTGAAAATATTGTAAGACACAAAAATTCACTTTTTTTTCCATTTAAGATTATAAAATAGTTTTATTGTGGGGTTTTTTATATTAAATACCAGATAACTGACAAATATAACAAAAATATGATTGAAAGTCAGTTTCCTTAAATATTTACATAAACTTTCCCTTTTTTAATGTATATATTTTGTCTATTGTTAGCTCTGACCACAGACCACATATCTATGTGTCCCCCCTTTCACTGAAAAAAAACACGTTGCATTTAGACATGTTTAATAAATCTGATCCTATTTGCAATACATATTTTAACATATGTATTGCAAATTATTAAGAAAAGACATAAATTGCTTAGCTAATATTTTCTATGTTAAAAAGATTTTTATTTATTAGTTAAAAGTTTCTCCTTGTAGTCTGGGTTGGTCAAATTTGTTACATTTTTTGAATTGATGTAGTAAGCATCAATTCAAACACACTGTGGTCAGAATAAAGGTGTAGATAAATGTGAAGCGAAATGAAAATGGTGCATTGATTAAACTAATGCTTACAAAGTGGGAAATTAATTTTTAGCCCCCTTTATACTAATACCTCTAAATAAAATGCTATTTTGCAAGGAGAAATGGAAAAAATATCAGTCTCTAAATGTGCAAGGCAGATTGAGATGTGACCGTGCTGCAGGTCTTCTCTGATTGATTCTCTCCTTGAACTATTTGCACTGTAGATTTGTTATTTTGGTAAAGTATAATTTAAAAAAAAACACATTTAGATTTGCTGTTGTGATGCAACAACATGTAAGAGGAAGCTCAAGGGTTTTGCTTTGCAAGGCACTGAGTTTCTTTCTCAGGTGGTGATAACCAGCTCCACACTGCAGCTTATTCCTAAACAATGTGATGATTTCAAAAGAAAGAAAAAGCATTTTTTGTTTTTTTGTTTTATTATTTACTGCAGGATGAGCCAACCACCGGGATGGACCCCAAAGCCAGACGCTTCCTTTGGGACTGCATCCTGAGTGTCATCAAAGAGGGACGCTCAGTCATCCTCACGTCGCACAGGTGGGACCCCACTCGTCTCATCGATCCTCCTTTGATGCGCTCACCCAGTCAAAATATTTAGACTCTCCTCTGGGGGAGAAAAGTGCGGAAAACATGTTTTCTATAAGCGAATGGGAGCCATAAATATTGTAATTATAATTGATTGAAGTCGGCGTTTCGTTGAGAGGTATTGTTTCCAGAGTGGCAGTTAATATTGGCTGCCAGAAACATAAAGCTTTCATGAAGCGTGAGGGCATATCGACTCACTGCAGCCTTCCTTTTTTTTTTTGGCCTTCTTTGAAAGGGGAAACTGTCAATATCGGCACTAGAGCCTTTTCATTACCCAAGACTTCCTGAAGCAAACTTACGTTCCCAAACTTTGTTTCCTCCCGTTGAGGAAAAATAAGCAGGAAATGCAATTGTTTGCTTACTTCATCATTCATTTTACCATTCCTCGAATTGAAGCATTTGTTCCCCCTGGCTCAGTTTCGTTTAGAATAGATTCCCCTCATTACACTGGCTCCTTTGATGGAGGAATAAAAGCATTTGTTGTTGTCGCAGGCAATGTGGCAGAGCTGCATCCAATTGTCCATGTCATGACCAGGTGGTTCTGTTTTGTTAGGTGGCAAATTCATCGGTTTTACAAACTCATAATACTAATTGTGGCATACTTCAGAAGGCTGTCACAGGTTTCGCTTCAGCTACATTTGGCTCAAGCTGTGGCTCAACAATAAAAGACCCAAAAAGATAATAAATAATAGGGCTGCAGATGGCACTCTGTACTCATCCTAATTACCATATTTGTCCCAATTTAAGGTGTCAGAACGGATGAGTAAAATGCTCAGACCAAAGCTTTCACTTTGAGAGAAATTAACTCTGAAAGTCCTTACAAAGGTTAAAAAGTTGCAGAAACATTGATGTTTTATTTTGAGATCCCATTATTTTAAAAGAAAAACACACTTGGTAAAAAGTGAACTTTTTCTATTACCTTCTCTCTTGTGTCTCCCAACAGCATGGAGGAGTGTGAAGCACTGTGCACTCGCATGGCTATCATGGTAAACGGTCGCTTCAAATGCCTTGGAAGCATCCAGCATCTGAAAAACAGGTGAGGATTCTTAATTTGTCTCTGAATATGAAATTAGTGTTAAAAGGACGTACCACAGTTTAAAATATGAACTAAAAATAACTATTTTTTCAACTAAAGTGACAGAGAACTCCAAAGCTAAACTCTGTACTTTCTCCGTTGGTGCCCCTGTTGTCAATATCAGCAGACCTCTACAGATGTCTATGTTGCACTTGCTGTTTCATGATTATATGTAACTTTCATTTATGTGACATTTTCAAAAGCCAGCATTTAATACCGCAAAGAGGCCAGTCCATTACCTTGGGTACAGTCGACTGACATTATTGCCATTCCTTTTGTTTGAGCTTGTAAGAGGAATGACGTTCAACCGGCAGACACACACACATGCGGGAACAAAATTCCTGGCAGGATTACGCGGTGGCAATCGCTGGGTGGAGAGTTGGATCAATACACCTGAGATGAGGGGGTGGAGCGGACCATTTGTCAACTTGTGCAGGGGATTAGGGGAAACGTGTGGAGCAGCACGAAGGGAGCGGCAGTGTCAAGGGTATTTCTCATCAAGCGCGTTAATGTCACATGAATAACTGGGGTTTTAGATCACTGCAAAGGGGAAAAACATAGGCTGCTCTGCAGGAAGGGCTATTAAAAGATGGGGAGAGTTGAGGTGAAGGACTAAAGTGGGAGGGTTTGAACTAATCTGTCCCTCCCAGATGTTAGGTAAAAAGGGAATCTCACTTCACAAGACAAGCAAGTGAGGGCGAAACCAGATAAGCGCTGCGTCTACATAGATTTTTGCTGCGCTTATTTTAGATCTCACATGGACAATTTACACGCCGCAGAAATACTATCGCTCAGCTCTCGCTGTGCAGTGAATAATTTCTAATTAAGCTTCCCTATCTCCACAGCGCTCGGTGTAATTAATGTTTCACGAGGTGTGAGACCCCGTTAATGACTGAAAAGGCAATTAAGCAATGTCTTCTCTGTTTTCCTTCCTTGTCACTGTCTTGCCACGTTTGTGCTGCGGCACATCATCCACACTCAGACACTCTCCTACTGTTGAAATTTGCACACACAAAAAAATTGTCACACAAAGAGCCTCTTGAACCTTTCCACATTTGGTCATGTTATACCCACAAATGTCAATGTGTTTTATCGGGATTTGATGATAGACCGACACGAAGTGGAACATAACTGTGAAGTGAATGGAAAAGTATGCACAGTCTTTTTGTGTATTTTACAAATACAAATCAAGTCTTTTGGGGCATGTCTCTACCAGTTTTGCACCTCTGCTAAGATCAGTTTATCCCATCCTAACATGCGGCATGTAGTCCACAAAGCAGAGCAACTTATTTTACATGTTTACTGTTTCCTTACATCACTTGTAGCAATGGGCAAATGGGACTTCTTATGTTTTGTTTTTTTTCCCAAAAACAACTTTCTCTACTATTAGGAACATGAAGCTCAAGATGAGTAGCTCAGCAAGTTCACCCACCAGAAAAATGGATCTCTGTAAATCATTTTGAGTCTTTTGGCGTCTTCTCTTATTGCAAAGTACAACTGTCCTGCAATTGTACTTTGCCCTTTCCATTTTCAGACAATGGATTGTACAGTCATTGTCAGAGGTTCAAAACTTGGAAATTATTTAGAACGCTAAATCTGCTTTAACTTAATCCCCACCTTTATGTCTGACATGTCTACTGTGTTCTTAGGTCTTCACTGATTTTCTCTAATAAATCCTCTGTTGCACATTTGGACTGTATTTAATAGTCAGCTGACTTCTCAAGGCAATAAATTCCGCTTAAATTTTATTTGGAGGTGTCATAGTAAATAGGGACTGGACACACTAGTATTTACTAGTCAATGTTTCTGTAAAAACAAAAGGGAAAGACAGCTAATTTTCCTTCTACTTTATAAGTGCACACCACTTTGCCACTATAAATCCTAAGAAAATACCTTAAAAGTAAGATGACGATTGTAACATCAACAAAAGGTTGAGCAGTTTTGAATATTTTAATGGCTAATAGCTACCTCTTATTATAACAGAAAAAGGTTTGCACAGGTAGCTGCTTGCAGATGGAGAAGCTTCTGTCAGGCAATAAGGGAGGCATTGCATCAGAGATAGGTGATGCATGCCATTGTCACACGGCGAGAGCGTCTTGACCTACAAAGCGGGGGGTTACCACTTCATCCCCTCGCCACTTGCTCCTCCATCGTTTTTCTATCACAAGCCCCAGAAATGAGCGCGACATCTCACCATGGTGGCAGCTCTCCCAGCTTTGACCCCCCATGGCTCATATGTAATACATGCTTACCTTCAAACATTTGCAGCCCTTCACTCCTCGGCTTCCTCCCAGAATCCTTCCCCTTCAAAACCACCTAACTGCATTGTCCTTACTTGTCTCTCTCCGCCATTTTCTGTAGTTACAGTCATCTTTGTTAGTGCTGCCCCCTTTAGTTCATCGTTTCACCTTTTGGTTATCGGTGAAACACCCACATGCTGCTTTAATAAACCTGCCTTTGTGTGAGTCAGGCACAAAATGAGCCAATTTCTGCCGCTGCTGAGGTGGTCATCAGGTGAAAAGAAGCCTGAAGATTAAGTTTGGGCAGTCCCTTCTGAGAAGACGGGCAGCCTCTTCGTTATCCACATCCATCTGTTTATCCCTCCTCATATACGGCCCCCTTAAATCACTCACATTTCAGGAGTTTATGAAAAGCAGACTGAGATGGTGAGAAATAAATAAGCAAAAAAAAAAATGCACAGGAGGCTATAAATTGGTTTTTAGTATGGTGGTGCGCTCATATGAAAGCTCCCAGGTGTTAAGTAAACCCAAATGAAGTGGAGGAACCAATAAAAGCAGCTTCAAAGCTTCCCCATAATCTTGTCAGTTAGGAAGGACACCGTCTAGCCAACTGCAGGATTTTCCACTGATTGATATCATTCATATCGCCTCTTCATAGAGTACCTGCAGTTAAGCACATCCAGCAGCCAGGAGTCTTATACTCTTCATGGTCAAAATGCGTCACCATATTAAAAAAAAAAAAAAAAGAAGAAGTGGGTCAGAGAGTGGCTTTAATGCATTAAGGTAGTGCTGGAGTGCTTTCTTTTACAAGAGCAGTCTCTGAAAGTTTGGATCAGTTCCTGAAGTTGACATGGAGAAGTCCAATAAACTCCTTGCTTCTTGCTGTGCATCAGCTCTGCAGGTATGCCATTAAGTAAATACTTTAGTGCTTTTAAGTGCTTGTCAACTGCAGAGATGGATGGCAAAATAATCCTCTTTACGGTTTACAATGCATCAACATCATAGGTGTAATTAAGACATAGCGCTGTCAGACAGATGGTGCATTGGGTGGACTGTCTATGTAAGGGCTGCTGACTTTTAGAATGCACATCTTCAGCTTTGATAGCTGTAGGACAACTTTAATTGGTTTGAAATTGATGCTTGAAATGTATTGTTGTTGTTTGCTGTCACATCTGCAAGCAGTCTTAAAATTTACAGACAACAGACTCCATCTAAAATCTGTATAAATCAGATTTGCTGTACAAATGAAAATCTTCAACTTAAATTTTCTTTAAAGCAGCAAATTACATTTCACATTTCAATACCCCTGAAGAGAAACCTCTACTAGTATCAGTACATATTGTTTAATTCTGTAATACAGAATTCTGAGAATATCTCATCCCAGTGTTTGTCTTCTGGTACCAGTCATATTTTTATTTCAAGATTGTTTTTTGTTAAAGTTCTTATGCAAGCCACACTCTCATTAAAAGACAATTTTCTTTTCCTTTTTTATTAATTTTTTTTATTTTACAATATTCTTTCAACTATTTTCAAGATTGTAGTTCACAATAGTTGCATTCATTTTAAAACTTGTAAAAAGAAAGATTGGAGCCTGGAATGCAGCCAAGATTGTAGAGAAACTACGATGTGTTCAGAGCCACAAACCCGGCCACTGATGCATGACCAATGCCCGTGCAGCTCAGGCCTCCGGCTTGAATTGAAATTCATAAACTGGAGATTTAGTGCCGATTTATTTGATGATGAGGAGAATGTCAGGAGCACTTCAGCGATGGCGACTAACCCAGGGATTTAAAAACACATTTGTCATATTGTTAATGTTTTTGTGAAGAATTTCTTTTCATGGTAGAAATTTTTATTTATTGTGGCAGCAATAATTATGTTGCAAAACTTGAAAAACTAGTTGGATTGTCAGTTTGACTTTCACTATTTTCTCTATTGTTACCTAAATGAGAGCATCAATTGAGGCTTTAATCGTTGCAATGAAATAGCAGCCATATAATTACCTTAAAAAGACTGCAAAGAGACTTAGAATAGTTTCTTTTATCAATTATTGCAATGGTATCACAACATTTTTAAAATGTCCATATTTTTAAAAAACAAAAGGTCCGTATTGTGATTACAGTAAGATATTTTGATCAATAGTCATAGCATAATAATTTCAAACAATCAACCTTCTTTGATATAGCAATAATTGCTGAATATTTCTTTTTTTTTCTTCTTACCGTGTTTTACTTCTCCTCCATCCAGTGTTGAATGTATTCCAATTTCTTTATGAAAAATAAGTTTTTACATAAAATATTTTAGCAGGTGTTTATCAAAAAAGCTATAATCTAAAAATTTACTAGCGTGCAGTAGACAATTTCCATTCACTCCTTCTCTTCACCTGACTCTTAAATTAGGGAAAAATTTTGCACTTCTTTCTCCTCCTGGATCAGAGCATCTTTCCTCTAGAGCACCAACTAGAGGTCTGAAGAAGCTCCCTGTATGGCTTCATGCTTGATCCAAGTGTCAGACCACCCAGGCCCCACTCTGACCTCTCGCCCTGCAGTTGCCCCCCCCCCCGTGCACACAAACGTTGTGACTTGGCAGCAGCACCGATGACCTTTCTAGGCTCCCACAGACAAAGAAAGGCAGCCGAATTATTTTCAGCCCGTCATGCTCTTATCTGTGTCTGGCTGTTGTTTGTTTTAAATTACATGGAAGAATGACTACCAGGCGTACCACGGTGGAGGAGAAGATTGAGGCAGAATAATGAAAATGAAGAAAGGGGAAAAGAGTGGAGGGAGGGGTAGAGGGGACCATGCTGTTGAAATTACAGCTGCTCTGCCACGCTGTGTTGAGCTGCTGTATCATATCTGAAATGTAAAATATTCTGAAAGGATTAGCTGTGACATTGTGTGCAGTCATGACTGTAAATATAACCCATTCATTATTTCCTCCCAGGCTGAATTTAGCCCCAAGTTGCTAAGATCTTGCTTTTATGTGGTTTTCAAATCACCAGTTAAAACCTAATTTATTGTTTCAAACACCGGCCCACGTGTGGCAGTGCAGGCTCCATTTACTGATATCTGCGTTTTCCGTTCCACACACTTGCATAAGTTCTTTTAGAGGAGCCAAGACAGTGTGTCCAGGATGAAAGAACGTGGATTCTGGTGGATTTAGAGGGAAAGTAAAATATGAGCATATAAAAAGACTTATTTCCCTCAAAGTGGTGCCTGAAATCTCTGCCTTGGTGCAACAAGAGAGGAAATAAAAGGCAAGCAGAGGGACAGACTGAGGGAGAGCTAATTGATAAGGGCTTTTTACTGTCACGAAAAGCCTGCTTTCCACTGAAGAAGGTATTTCACTACAATGTTTTCAGAAAGATGGACTTGTGCAGCTTGGTGGAGTTTTAGAGTTGTTAGACTGAGCTTATCTAAGATATAGCAGAAAGTAAATACTGAAAGGCAATGGCCTCAACCTTGATGGGGGACTGTTATCTTTTAGAAAAGAGTTGAATATTATTGTTTTTTTTACATGACATAGGATTCTGGCTAGAGTTTGTGACAAATACCTGATTTATAAATTATGGTTAAGAACCTTTACAAGGAAACATAGAGGTTCCAAGACAGTATGGAAAAATTCACCCATCCATCCAAATATTTTACAGTAAGCTGATTATGAATGTTTGGATTTATCTTTATAGTATCTGCGGCTGAATTTTCTGAGAAAATTTTGAATTTAGCCATAAAAATAGAAGATAGGCATCTGTTGATTTTACATTTCGAGGTTTCTCCCAAATAAAAGTTTCTAATAAAACCTAGTGCTCAATAATTGTAGCAACTTACAATATTGCCACTTTTTGAGTCTTTATGTCTAATTTCTCATGTTCTAACTCGAGGATCCACCTATAAGGTTTAGTTGTGCCTTTCAGTAGCAGCACTGCTTCACTTCCTCCTCCCTCCCTTTGGGATCACGCAGGCTTGGTTTATCCACCACATCTCTAATTGTCACTGAGGGGGCTCCAACACTCGTTACACGAAGCTCAGTACAAGCCACAATGGATATTTCTGAGAGTAAATCCAACATCAGGGAATTAATTAGGCAGAAAACAAGGGGTCATAGGAGTACTAATGACAGAATAACAAGGCACAGAGTTTTTATTTGCTGCTCAGCAGACATAACACATATTCAAAGATGTGGAATGCTAATTAGGTTTAGAGTTTAGCCTCATTTATGACAATATTTATGTCTGTGATGACGTTTTATGCATAGCTTTTGCAAAAAAATAAAAAATAATTACATGGGCCTTGTTAATGTTTTTGAGAATTATTTTATTTTCAATTGAGCATTTTTAGCTTGAGTTCATAATATAGTGGTATTTTCACCATGCAATGATGACACTACCACTTTTTTAGACTTCCTCTTTATGAGCAGTGCTGTTAATGCCACTATGTGTGAAAATACACTAATAGAATTAGACGCAATTACAGTCCTAAAGCATTACTGTAGCTTTAGTGCAATGAACCACATTTTTTGTTATTTTTATAGCAGTTTATTGCAGATCATAAAAAATATAAACACATTGAAACAATGCCCTTATTCTCAGCCAAACTTAAAAGGAACCTATTATGTAAAATTTACTTTTGCACTGTTTTTGTACTTTCTTTTGCGACTCAGTTGCTGCTAAAAACAGTCTTAAGCGCTTAAAAAAACATCCAACCATTTCCTGACAGTAAGTTTATGTTGTTTGGTGTCTGGAAAACGAGCAGTTTCAAAATAACCTACAGAATATAAGGTCACAATATTGAATTTCTTACAGTATTGCATGCTTCCATCTTTTTATACAGTCACCCTTCAAATGCCGAATGTCGACTAACTCTGTTCCAGATTTGGTGATGGCTACACTGTGATCGTGCGTGTCGGCGGCTCCCGTCCTGCCCTCAAGCCAGTCGAGGACTTTGTCCGGCTGACTTTCCCAGGCAGCGTTCTCAAGGAGAAACACCACAACACACTCCAGTACCAGCTCCCATACACACAGGGAGCTTTGGCCAACATCTTCAGCCAGTTCACCAGAAATCAGCGCAGGCTGGGCGTAGAGGACTACTCTGTGTCCCAGACAACTCTCGATCAGGTGAGAGTCTCACTTTGATTAAAAACTTTTCATCTTGTTTGAAATCATGGATTATGCGTGAAAATTGTGTATGAAGGCACAATTTAATGATAGGACATTTAACACATGTTCGTGTTAAATTTCCTTACAGACTTAAGTTTTGAAAAGCTTCTGCAAATGTTACCAAAACTTATCCATAATACTGTGTTTGATTTGGTATTATGCATTTTTGACATCATTGTTCTAAGCTATCAACATTTTTCAGCTCATCTTTTAATATTTCATTAGTTTTCTAGTTTTCCTCATTCAATTTACTGACGTTGTAAAATGAGTCTCATCTTTCACACAAGAGACTTAAAAACATTTTTATTGCAGGAGAGCATGAAAAAGAACAAGTCTTTACTTTAGAAAGTTACTTTGGTGGTGAATGATTTTCTATTACCCAGATTTATTAGTACAAACTTCAGAGCTTCACTTTTAAGGGGAAGTTCGTCGGCAGCTCATTTTGACAAATAAATGATGATGCTGAGAATGATAAATATTTTCTGTGTTTATTCTTGAAAGCAAACTATTGATTTTTAGATAGTTTTACTGTCTGTATAAGGGAGACATTTTGACCCTGAAATTCTTTTTCCTGAAACAGACTGATATTTATCAATAATTCTATAGTAGCTCAGCTTATTGGATTACTACTCCAACGATCCATCAGTGGTGCACTCTAGGAATTTTCAAATAACCAATAGGACTTGATAGCCAAGACAGTTTTACTGTATGGATCTCGTATTTTGACGTCTGCAGACGCATACGATGTCCTTCGTATTTTCAGTGTTTTCCTGTCTCCACACAACTGACTTAAAGTATTGATTAACATGCTTCTGCAGCGTTTTGTGGCATCATGCCTGAAACATGGCAGACAGAGAGCTGGGAGGTTTGAGAACCATTCTTCTAGATCATCTTGAGTTTTCTCTTATGTTCTCTTTTCTTCAGCTCCCCTCACAGGTTTCCTATAGGATTCACCTCTGTTCCTTGCAGAACGATGATTCTAATTATTTTTCTCGTCAGGCCAAAGTACGCAGTTTTGGTTTATCGGACAATATTTTGTACATCTCCTTAAGATAACACTTTGTCTTTGCACAATCTCTCTGGATCCTCCTGAGTCCTGAGTCCACTCCATTACACTCATCTCATTTCTGCGTTAATGTGTTTTTGGATCCTGATCCAGTTATACTGTATTTCCTTGCTGATAGCATAAACTATTTGTTAGAGAAATCTGATTCAGTGTGGCCACTTCATCAGACTATCTGAATTAATGTATGTAAAGTAATGTTGGATTTCTCAATTTTATTTTAATGCTGCATTAAAAGATTCATTTATTTCTTTTCGTTTTCACCTGAGATGCCCAAAAAATGCATGGAGTGCTTTATATATCTTCTCTTTATTCCATCCCGAGCGCTGCACCTTTTTGTGGAAAATAAGCAGAATACTGGATGCCTCAGACTGTCTTCACCTTGTGTTTTTCCTCGCGCCCCCAGAGGTCTGATACAATCAGGCAGTGAGTGGAGAGTGTGGGTGTGATTGGTCTTACAAACCCTCTATTAGCTCCACAGCAGATGACCAGACGGGGAGGTGGGGATGACTTCTCGTAGGTCTGCAAAGGTCATGAGTCCACCTCGCTGGGAGAGGAGCAAAAACAGACACAGATGGGAGGCATCTTTACAACCTCTCTTCTGTATTTTAATCAAATTATCTGCACCATATAAAGGATACTGCAGCAATATTAAGAATTTTACTGTCAGATTTTTATGAACACGATCCCCACGTGGATGGCTTGTAATGTGGGATGAATGCCATCTTTGCGGGTCTTATTTGTGTAAAATACGTCTTTCAGGAGTCATTTAGTCATCCAATTAAATATTTAAAACATACATCAGAAAGTAAATGCTTTAATTAATATTTATGGTGAGCGTTTAACTCGAGCCATGTTTCAACTTCAGCCCTACTGCAGCTGCTAACCTTGAATACGTCTCTGAACATTTGTGTCAGCTGCTGCAGTTTGTGCTCTGGTCAATATTTACCAGATAAAAGCAGTAAATAAATCATACCTAAACCAGCAGGTCAGGGTATTATAACACAGAGGGGATTGGGGGACAGAGCCTGGAGAGACTCAGACAGTCACCTTTCAGCTGCTGATTTATACAGCACAGCCTTGACCTATAGTATAACACCCAACTTGAACTGCAATTAATATTGATCGACTCGGCCTACAGCTGAGGCGGTGATGGTGATTGTGAGGACGGTGCGAGTCTGAAAGCAGGATGTGACAGCATCACTTGTCTTTCAGAGGACAGTTTGGGTACAGAAGATGAAATATTATCATGATAATATTTGGGAAATTGTTCAAATTTGTCACCAAAGCGGGACGAAGTAGGAAGGCAACAAATAGTTTTTTTCATTATGTGTCATGTGGTGTTGGTAAATGCTAACGGTGCTATGTTCAGTTTGTGTTGACATTATTGGACCATGAAGCAGTTCTAACTATAAACACATGGATAGATAAGAATGTGGGGCCATTAACATAAAAACAGAGACCAAGAACATGCAGCCTGTTGAAGGTGGGACTGATTCTCTTTTATTCCTTCATGCCAACATTCTCTGCTTTTTTGCCAAATTAATATTTGTTTATAAGGATCCGTGCAACAAGCAGTGGAGTCTTGGCACTCCACTGCTAATGCTTTACTTTTTTTTTAAATACACATAATGTGATATACTTCTGGCCAGTATGAACAAGCAGATGGAAACATATATTATCTGACAACGGAAAGGTGTGAAATTACTTTCCTGGATTAACTTCTAATCATTGCTTGTGTTAAAGGCCACATTTCTGGAATAGTTTATTTTCAAGCTTTCTCTATGAATTGTCTAAAACAGATTACTTAGATTACAATCCTGATAAACAACAATACTAATTTTACCAAACATTGTTTCCTGATTCAAGAGTTTCAAGAGTTTATTGTCATTGTCAATAAAAAAAAGACAACGGAATTGTGTTTGAAGTACAACACTAAATAGTAGTAACAGATTCCAAGTGAAGTGCAGAAAAAGGTAGAAATGACAGCAGTGCTTGCATACACCCATCTTCAAAAATGTGAATAAATAAATAGACAGCTCCCCAACCCCACTATGAAAAATAAATAAGTAAGTAAGTAGTGCACATGTAAACATTAGGCAATGGTATTTCTCAACAGCCCTGTAAATTCAAAAGTCCCCGACACAAAGTTTAGGACCAATCAGGAAAGAAAAGGGAATCCTCAGGCCCTCAAAGGAACACATGACAAACAGCCATGATGCATCCTCAGGTCCGTCCTTTGATGCCTGAGGATGCCCTTTTCTTGGGTCATAATATTCTCACAATATGGCTTCCTGAGACAAGTGGCACATTCTGGGTTCATTTTGACATTTAATTTCGGGTGAAATAAACATCTCCAGCTGGGTACCTTATGCTTATAGATAAATGAGAAGATCCAAATCAAACTTATTCTACTGATTGGACTCTGTATATTTACAGAGTCCAATCAGTAACTTCAGACATGTCTAGTCAGGGTATAGAAAAATCTGTTTCCTCTTAAATAACTTGCAGCATCTCTGCTCTTCATCCAGCATCTCTGCTCTTCATCTGATTTCATTCTAAGGGCCTCACAGATACTAAAATAAACCTCCTTCCACCAATAACAGTATCCAGAACAATGATATGGATGGAGGTAGACATGGTGCATTCATTCACGGGGCAGATAAAGATCTTTAAAACATTTTTTGACTGACCCGTGAACCAAGCTAAAAAAATGACTGATTCCAGTCATCAAAAAATTTCTCAAATTTCTAGGCTGAAGCTGACATAGAGCTAGCTGAAACCCTGGCCATTAACTGCAATGTTATCACAAAGGTTTTTCTCTATTTTTCCTTTGTGAAGTGAACGCTCAACCCAGAACTTTGCATCAATACTTTAGTGTGTCGGCAGATTGTGTGTGTGATCCCTTTGCACTCTCCAACATGTCCTTTGTTACATAACAGAGGTTAATTGTGTAGATGACGTCCTTCCCCTCCTGTGATACACCTCAGTGGTCTCCAAATCAACTCCTGAATTTACCCTCCATAATGTAATTAATGCCTGGATCCATCTGTTATTACAGAAATGCCACCGAGTTGCACTGGTGCATGATGTTCAAATCGTTCTTGGATACATAAATAAAAGGGAATATTAGGGGAAACAAAAATTTAGGACTCATCATAACACAAAATGGATCCACTTTATTTTTTGTGCGTGTTCAGTCAAAAGTGCTTCACTATGCAAGACCTTTCCAACTATTGGTCTTATGTAAAGTAAAACACAAACACTACTTGGATATTCTGCTGGATAACTGCGCAGCCTTGAGTGTGAATATGAAATTCTGCGCGTGCCTCGGCATATCAAACCGATATCAGCCAGCAGCGGGGTCAGAGATGCCCGCAGAGATGGGCAGAGAGGGTATTTGTTGCTACTGTCATTCTTATCCTCTTACTCACTGTCATCTGACAAAATGCTTTGACAAGCCTGACCTTGAAGCACACTGCTGATGAGTTGACGTCAGCCGTGCATACTTGAGCTTCAGCGGTTCAGCTGCTTGTTTCTCAGTTATGAGGTTTCCCAGCATGCAGCAGCCACATGATGTACGCAGATTTATTGTTTGAGCTAATTTTGTGAATTTGTTTTAGAAACGCAACAAGATTTAAAATCCTGATGATGAATAAGTTCATATCAGATGTGGACCTCACGTCTAAGCAACTCAGTTTGTTGAAGAGGTTCACACAAAGTAACCCCAAAGCAGCTTTTCCTCCTCAATTATTATGTGTTTAACTACATCCATTTCACCATCAAGCCTCCTAACCAGTTTATCTGACGTAAAGCAACCCCACAACATGATACTGCCACCCCCATATTTTAAGTGCAATAGGTGACCCTAATTGCATTCCTGTTGTTGCTCTTTCTTGAAAGTGTCATCTTTGAATGTTCATTTCATTACTTTTTGTGTCAGTTTATAAAATATTCCTGATATAAACTTTCTCTAAACTTTATCTCAAACCCATCTACGTTGAATTAACAAGAGGATGATTTATTTATTTTTTACTATTAGGCTACTTCTAAAATTATTTAGTTGGACTGGATATTTTCGAGTAGAGAGGCTGAATAAACCTGCACTGCCCCACCTTCCAGGAAAACATTTTGAAATCCATAAATCATCATACAATCATGAAGTAGTTTGTGTTGGTAAAATCCATCTAAAGATGCATTGAACTCAAGAGGAGTGAAAACCACAAATTGATCATTTGACTTATTAATGTTGCAACAGGTTTTCTTTCCACTTTTCCATTGATGGGAGTTTTGAGAAGTTTCTCCTTAAACATAAATCTGAACATGAGCTCTTAAAACTTTGTGCACAACTGATACTTGTGGCTAAATATTTATCTTGGCTCAAAAATGCAGTCTCATGTCTGACATTTAGATGCTTTATTTATTTATATTTACGTTTCTCGGAAAATAAATCTTATTACATTGATGTATTCCTCCTTCTTTAAAATAAAAAGCACACAGATCTTCCTTCTCTGCCTTAGTCAGTTTTTCCTCCTGTTTTTTTTAGCACTAAGCTGCAACCTGTGCGCTCTGCACTTCAGAAAGGCAAATACCATTTACCAAGGAAGACACTGGTTCTGTTAATGCTCTGCGTCGGCCGTCTGGACTTGTGTCCAGGGGATGTTTCAGGTTCCCAACGTATAACTGCTAATAAACAGAGAGTAATTAAAACATACACAGCTGAGCTAATCACCACATTTCACACTGTTCCCTGAACCAATTTGCTGCAGCTCTCCCTCAGCAGCCGAGCTCATACAACACACCTCGACCACATGGTCCAAAAGTGAGAGTTGGCATCTCTGAACAGAGCCGCGTTGCACTTAGCACGTGGGCCTGCCGGGTTTTCTTTGTGGATACCTGAGCAGAAATAAGCAGATTTTCTAATAATGTAAGAATGTGAAAATTAAGAAGCATTTTTACAAGAAGGAATTAACTCTCCAAACACAACTTTTCTTTTTTGTATTGGTTTAACTCAGCTTTGTCCATTTTTTTTCATCTTTAGTTTTGCATTTCTTTATTTTTTCTACAGTTTCACAAAAAAAAATCTGTACATATTTCTGAAACAAACTTTCCTTTCTCATGTCTTACAGTTTTTTTGCAGCTTTTTTTCTATCCACCGTCATGACAACAGTAAGTTGTCTGAGCACGTTTTCCAAAGTGAATTCATAAAATGTTCTCATTGACAAATTAAATATGTCAGCATAATTAACATTTTTAATAATGCTGTTGCAGATGTAAAAAAAAATGAAGTAAACAATAGGCTGCAGATTATATTCATTAGTTAATTAAAACAGGATAATGCTGACAGATTCCCAGTTATCAGGGTTTCATGAAACAAAAGAATACATTTCAGCTCAGTGCAGCACTGATGTGTTCATCTGGTAATTCAAGCCCTTTGCTTGGGTTTACCAGAGCATATTTTGTGACCATAAAGAGCATTTTAATTGATAGAAACTCTGAGTAGTCTCTGATAGGATTGGCCTGGATGACTGTTTTTTTTTTCTTATCCCCATGATTTTAAAAGCAGCCTCATAAATCACATGCTTTTACTTTCACACGCCCATTGAAATCCATTTAATGAAAAAGCAATGCTCTTATCATTTTATACGATCCTCTTTGCTGCTTTTGCTCCGCAGAGTAAAAGTTTTTTCTTTTCGCGTGCCATCACCGCTGGAGCTGCCGCGGCGAGCCTGGTGTTTATACGGCACAATGAAATCCACACAGCTTTTCTTTTTTCTTTTATGAAAGCTGTTGGATTGATTTTGTCTTATAATATATTGGCATCACAGAGAGGAGAATGATTGTTTTATTCTCTTTCTCAGCTGGTCAAAGATGTCAAGCTGACATTCACTGTGTGAGTCCAGACGTCTGCTTGACGCCTCGTGGCCTTTGTACAGCAACTCATTCACACCAACGCTGCCAGCTGAATCACTGTTTCTGCCTTTTTTTCCCTCAAAACCAGGAGAAAAGAGGAGAGAAACATTATATTGAGAAATGGACTTTGTCTTGACTTTTGCCGATGTGTTGTTGTTGTTTCAGGTCTTTGTGAACTTTGCGCGCCACCAGCATGGGGAGGATGACTCTCAGGCCCACAGCAACCCAGTCGACATCACAGATGAGCTGCCGCTGAGGTCGCTGCAGTCCTACCGACAGGCGCAGAACGTCTAACAGAAATCAATGTATTGGACCAGCATGAATCAGCAATAAGTCTCGAAAAAAAGTTTTTATTGGCAGCAATAATTGGATTCTTAACACAGATTGTTCTGTGAAATCAGGGAGACACATTTAGAAAAACACATCATGGTCAGGTTTTTTATTTTACTTATTTATTTCAACATTTTATTGCATTTTGATATTTGAAATCTCCCTGTGCTTCTAAATGTTAACAGTTGCTCAAATACTATCACTTGCAGGGAAGGCGTTGCGTCTTTCTTTATGAAAATTAATTTCATTTTTAGTGCGTTTACAGTAGAATAGTTTTGAAGTATTTTTTAAACTTGTGACCAAATGTGAAAATGCAACTGGTAAAAAAATAAAACTTTATTTTAAAAATGAGAGCGCAACGATAAACATATCAATTTTAACTTGATTGGAGTGACTCTGCTGGTTCTTTAAAACTGTATACATTTAAAATATCCGTGCTGTACTTTTAGATGTTTCTTTTTCAAAGGTTTGCAGACAGAAGAGAAAGCCGTCTGATTTGAGATTTGTTGCTGATCATTACGTACCTCAGGACTGGTCTTTGGGCCAAATCTTCCAGCTTATGCATAGATAATTGCACAGCATCTCGGTCGCCTTATTTTATTTGAAGACGTGTGTCGTTTGTTTACATTTGAGAGAATGTAATTCTATCGGTTGTGTTGCAAACACCATGGGGGAATGTTGAAGCGACACAATCGCCTATATGCGTAGCAGCTTCATTTGCTGACAGGAACTCCAATAATAACTTTCAAACAAATAACATCTGCGGGATTCATTTGCATTGAACGTCTGAACGTTTTCAGTTAATTAGAGGCATGTTGAAGGACTGACTCTGAGGTTACTGCAAAGTCAAGTAGGTGTCAACATGTTGGTTATTTAAAGAGCACGACATTTCCTTTGTGTGCCTCCATGCTTTTACACACAGCACTTTTCAAAGCTCTCGATGTTGCATTCACGTTAGAGGCGATAATGTTTTTTTTATAAAATCATCTGGAGATGTACGTGGCTGTTTAAGCCTTGTTTTCATTTATTCCTTAACAAATTATTTCTGTTATATTGATTCATGTTATTATGTTTTTAAAAGTGTCAGTTTAAGACATTTTCACATTAATGCATCTGAATCAAGAATGAATACATGAATAAACATCAACAATTTAATATCTCTAGAAGACAATGTGTTGATCCAATAAAATAAAAAATGATTCATCCTTAATTGTGTTTATTTTTTATGTTTATTTGATTCCGTTTAACAGAAATGAACAAAAACATTCGTGTTAGCAATATGTTATGATTGTTACTTAATTTTGACCTTTTTGCTGTTGCCATCCTTGTCCTGCCTTCTAGCCTCTAAAATTAAATTCAGTTTAAAGATATTTATTCTATTTATCCCAAAGGGAATATAAAATGTTGCAACTCGTATCGCGTGTTGCCAGGTTGGATGGGTTTCCGCCCAACTGGGCTTCGATTGGTCACATTGGGCTGGGAAAAGAAAACAGCTTTGAACAAGTTGTTAAAATTTCAGCTGTTTTTCACAACATTTGGCAGGTTTTTAGGAGAATTACATCAAAATAATTGTCAGCATGTAGCAGAAAAGCATTACATTTCCATAAAAGGCCTCCTCTTTGCGCTCATTATTTCATTTATTTTGAAGTGTCTAGATGTCAAATATCCTTAGTGATTAATAGTCAATGGTTAATCAAGTGCCACTTTTTAGTAACTTTGTAAAGCAGAAAGAGGATTACAAACACGTCGCTTGTCACATCTACAGCGGAAGTCATGACCCACAGCACGTCTTATTTATAAATGTATAGTGATCTCATGGTTGCTCTTCTAGGGCATTTAAACGTGTGACTTGTGTGAATGTCTGACTAAAGAAATATCCTATGATTAATGTGGCAGATGGCTTCATGAATATATGCAATATTGTTCATCCTAACTGGGCTCAAACGGGTCAAGCTGATTTTTAACCACGTTGAAGAACGTGGTCGGCAGGTAACTGGTAATTGGTAGGTAGTTCGATTTCTTCATACCATGAAAATATTGCAAGTGTTTCTTTGATGCAAGAACTTTGTTTTTATTTTTACAACATTGTTTTTGCACATGGACAAACACTCTGCCCTGCCTGCCTGCAAAAGTATTTTATTGAAGAGGCTTTTAATGATTCTTTAGATGAACTGATAAAGACCCAGCAGCCTTTGGTCGAGGTTTACACTGTGTGCTCCCCTGTGGGTCGGCTTTTCCACTCAATACTATTCGCTCTACTCAAAATGCAAAAAGAAAAGAAAAATGCTTCGCTGCAGAAAGTTTTCCAGTTCAAATATTTTATTAGCCATTAATTTCCTTGTCTCTACCCACTTTCAACATCTTCATGTTTTGCTAAAACTAATCATTTGATTTTCAAGTTCTAAACAACATTCTTGTGCGGTTTACTTGCCACATTAGGAGTCCTAATAAAATGTTGACACCCTGGTCACATACTTGGTGGTTTGCTTGTGGAGCTTATTATGGTTTACATTCTTGGTTAAAGCCTGGAATGCGTGTTGCAAACTGTAATGAATCTTTTTGGATTCTGAATATTTTTCCAAGACAAAGTGAATCAACATTTGCACAAATTGTAATACGACTCTGAATTAATGTTTGCTCACAGCTTTATTTGTCCAAAGAGTCATTTGGGTCCCAGTTTGAAAAGTCCCTTTACTTTAATTTCCTTTATGCTGTTCTATTTACTTGACTTTTTCTAGCTTTTTCTTCTTCTTCTTTCCCTTCAACTGGAGTTCTGCTTATTCTGTATTCGACATTCTTCCTCCTGAATCTCCCGGATGCCAGAACACAGTCGGGGCCTTAGGCATTTTACTTCACTGTTAGTGGAGTGGCTTCATCCGAAAGCCTGGAAGACGTTTTTGTCCGCCAGGTGTCTGATGATGATTTCATTTTCCTGTCAAACTGTTGCTGTGTGGGCTTCCTCTGTATTTTAGTTTTTGGAGCGAGTTCAAGGCTTAAACTTAATTTTTAGAATTTGCACACAGTAAAGCCAGTAGAGTTTGAATATAATATCACAATTAAATCTCCTACTGGAAGCCTTGTGTCTGTTGTCAAATATTCTATAAAAGTGAAGTTTGTCTTGCCACTCATTTCAGTAAGAAGAAAATCTTTGGGAACCACTGGCTTATATAAGTGAAATGATCATTTTGCAGAGATTTGTTCCACAGAGTAAAACATTTCACGCTTTTATTTTTTGCAATTTTATTGATTTTAACTTTTCATTGAAAACCCAAAATTCACTGTCAGAAAATTACAATACCACTTTGGACCAAAACAAGAACTGATGTTTTAAGCACAAAACTTCTGATTCAATGCATTCTCAAGGCAAAGGTCCTTTCCGTAGTACCTTGTCTAAGTCTTTGGGCGTCTGCCAGGTATCACTTGTCTTTGCTTTCTTTTCTCATTTAGCACACACAGTTCTGCGGCAAAGTGCCAGACATGGAGTCGCAATCGCCCAATTGGGAACCCTACTGAGGTGATAAAATCTCAGAAGCTAAGGTAATTTTTACCATCATTTCAGTATATTTTTTTCTGCTGTAACATGTCTGTTTATGGGAAAGTTGAACACAGAAACAAGGAGTAAGTGCTGCTAATGCTTTAAATACTATTTGTTCTTGACTAATTGTTTTATTGTTTGATGAGTAGATTGTTTAGGAAATTTGAAACTCAAATGAAACACAAGGGCTATAAAAGTAAGCACCACTTTAGGTCTTTAAAAGTAAATAACTTTTAGTTATGTAGCACCTACTAGAGAGAAAAATTACTGTGCTTCACAAACACTTGATTGAAAGAGCATAATGTAAATAAATGAATAAACTGAATGGTACAGATCGACTGAAATCAAAATATTAATTGAACAAAAATCATGAGACAGCTTGATCTCGATGGGAGACAACTCTGATACTCTTTATTCATATTTTTAATGCGTCAAACTGTCTTTTTTTGTTTTAGGGTATGATTCATAAATTTGTCTGAAGAGATGGGAACTTCTTTTTATTGAATTGCTGGTGATAAAGAAAGAGCCGAAGAGCCAATTTAATTGAATTCTTTAAGTTCTCAGTTGTCGTTGCTGAAACAAAACTGGTTTATACCTTGAATTTAGGAGAAAATGTGAGAAAATGCCTCTAGTGAAAAATATCTTACTAAATACAAAAACAAAACATAAAACATGATAAATAGGAGCAGCAATATGTGAATAGCTGGCCAAAGTCCAAAGTAAAAAAGTAAATGGTTAATGATGTTGGAAGTCACTGGTTTAGCTGGGAAGAAACTGGAACAAAATGACAACGAATTGAACAAAGGAACTGATGGAAAAAAGCAACTTGACCTGGAGACAGCACAGAGTGGCAGCTGTTGTTTAGGTGATGCTGACTCTTTTTTATAGCAGTGGTTCCCAAAGTGTGGGGTGCGCCCCCTTGAGGGGGCGCAGTGCCATTGCAGGGGGGCACGATGAATGAGGGGGGAAAAAAACTCTCAGGGAGCTGTTCATATTTTAACCCCATTTTGCCCAGAGGTTTTTTTTTAATATATTAATGACAGCAAAGTTGAATATTACAAATAAAAAAAGATACATGTTTGAAATAACACTGACAGCAAAGAAACTCTTCTATAGTATAGAACTAAAAAAAACAACTTACACTAAATGTTTCAATGTAAAGATGATTTGTAGTTTGTTTTGTTGCAATCTGAAGTGTGAAATAAACTTCAGTGGAGTTTGAAAACAAAATATGTGTATAGGTTTATGTCTGGTTGAACCCAGTTGTTGTTTTTTTCTTGGAGGGTATTTTATTGTAATCCACTGGGGGGCCCAGAAGATCTTTGGGAACCACTGGCTTATAGTATTTTCACACTCTGCCCTGTTGTTTCTCCAACACTGATTATTTATGATTACACTAAATAATTTCACTGTAGTTTTCTTTCTGTGAGAAACTTTTTGTGCGGTCTTAAAGCCTTATCATCATCGTAAGAGATTACACAAAAATACCAAACATTTTACTGTTAAATAAAATGCAGTGGGGCTTCAGAGTGTACAGATTAGAGGTCAGAGGAGATTTGATGATCTGCTTGACAGGTGAGCTTTGCAGAAAATCCCCACCTTATTTTAAACTGTGATAATCCTCAGCTCTCAAAGTCTGCAACTTTTGCTTGGGGTTGGACAGGAGAAACTATTCATTCAGTCTGTTGTGTATAACTTTTATTTTGCTTAACTCCCAAAAAACTTTAATATTTGTACTTTTTGCTCGTTAACCAGCTTGAGTTCTCACCTTCTGATCCACTTTGAACAATAACTTGTTGGTTTATCCTTTACAGAGACTTAAATTTGGCAGCTATTTGTGGTTTAGTTTACTAAATAAGAGCCTGTGATTTTATTCCCTTACCATTTTTGAAGTTTGAATTGGGATGGTATTGGTAGTATTCATTTAATAATATTACTAATTCTTGTCAAAGAGCTAGGCAGGAGGCCATCACCAAGACAAGAAGTAAAAAAATAATCGGCCTTCCTCCCATCTCTTCATTATTTTTGACCAGCCAGAGAATTTTCACAACAAATTCAAATAATAATGACTTGTAAGGATTTTCGGAGACAAAACCTCTTTTTCTTCTCGGCTTAATGGATGGTTTCCAGTTTGGAAGCCCATAAATATTGGCGATTGTCCGTAGAAGTAGAGCATTAGGCTGCTGGCTGTGGATTCAGATGCTGAGTAAATTAAAACAATCAGCGCCTGTAATGAATATTCGGAGCCAAGGCGTCATGCTAATTGAGCCTGTTTGAGTGGATTCCAGTAAATATTGAAAAAGTTCAATCTCCACAAACTGATATAGAAAGATTTTTGTGGAACTGTTTCAGCCAATGTGCTTCCCGTCTTCTGAATGTAACATTTTAACCGTTTCCTGCCCAACTAGCTACAAACAGAGACCAAAATGCTACAAAACAGATTTCCCTTTAAATATATAGAAAGTGACGAATCCCTTCTGTTTCTATGCATTAAGAAGAGACGCTGCTTCAAGAAAATAATCTGGCATCAGTTTTCCATGTGTTTTTTAGTGTACCAAACTTTATTTTTTCAAATCTTCTATTCTGTTATGCAGACACTTTGTCTGCACTGATAAAAGATTGACTCAACTCGGCCTGCCAAGTGTTTGGAGAGCCTGGAGTGGTGGAGTGTTGCAACAACTTTTTGATGACTTCAGCTGATTCTTTGACCTGTAGGGTTCAATCGTTGTTACACACTCCTAACGCACCATCCTAACTCCATGAAGTATTGAAGAAGAAACATGCTCTGTTTCTGGTTTTTAGCTCTCAAATCTAGCAGATTTTCTATAACTGAAGGAAGGATGAATGAAGAGAAAGACATTTTTGAGAAATATCTTGTGCGAATGCGGAACATAAAAAAAGGATGGACTGTATTTTTATAAAAACAATGACTCCAGAAATATACTCTTTTGTAGATCCTATAAGTGAGAAAATGTTGATGTGTTGCTGCAGAAGTTTCACCTCATTTCTGCATGTTTAAAGTCGGGCACTTTAAAGTATGTGACCAGATCAGAAATGGCAGGTTGGACAGCAGCGAACCTCTTTCCCATCCTGTCATTCGCAAACACACTTCAGTGCATTAACAGTTTCCGATTTTGACGTTTGAGAAGAAACTTTCTTCTCACGTTGTCGACTCTTGAACTTACTGATTTTGCCATAAGTGATAACATCTCTCCTTTTTAAATGCCTGTGTCAGCAGCAGGATGTTAATGTTTCGACGGGCCTCATCCCATCAAATATTTAGGATTTAAACAGGCAGGGATTTTAATATTAACCTCGTGGTTTTTGACAGACGCGCTGCCCAACTCGTCAGCGTTGACTTGTAGGATCCTTTTGACGCTGCATATGGAAACTCTTGGCAGGCTGAATTTTTTATGTTTTATCAAATTAAAGTATGAAAACACATATGCAATTCCCACGGGTTGTTTGACAACAATGTGCAGCCCGAAGCGGCTCTGCGGATAAAAGGAAGAGGCTAACATTTGAGGATTGCTATCACAAATGCCCCAGATCTAAATGATCTGGGATTGAGAAGCTGCTTTTTCTTAATTCTAGATAGGATTTTGAAAGGCTTTGATATTATTAATATTTTTTTTTAGCTTTCTATCCCACATCAAGTGTTTCTGTGTTTAATATTTAAAAACGGCACTGAATGATTTATTTAGCCCTTTGTGTCCGTAGAGCTACACGCAGCGTCCGTCCTTCAAAGGGAGAGATAAGCAGAAGGATTTATTCTTCGACGAGGAGTAAAGATTCCTGCCATCTCCTTAAACATGAAAAGGGAAATGATCAAATGCTAACTTATAATATAAGCTAAACTTTAGGCATTTCAGATTTCAATCATATTTTGTGTGTGATTTTTAATCCTTCAAAGATGCAGCGGTAAACATACCAGTAGGTTGCAGTGACAGAATCACTATGAAGGTTTTCTGTATGTTTACATTGGAGATTCACCAGGAAGCCCCAAGTAGGGATTCAAATATATATTTAACTACCAGGGTTGGCTTAGGAATGTTAGAGGATCATTTCTGTTGCCCTGTTCAAATTTAAACACAATCTCACTCATACCTGAAGTGGAGAATAGAATTTTCTCTCTATCAGAGAAAAGTCATGATAACAAGGAAACAAAGTTAGGAGCTGAAGTGAAGAACAGTAAAAAAAAAAGTGCTTGTGTTTTCAGCAGAAATCCCTACAGTCATCTCAAGAGAAGACAGTTTGACAGGAGGAGAACTGGTGTTCCACGATAAATGATGCATGAATTCCATTTAGCTGCCTCCGTCTCAGCATCCAGGTTTCCTATAAAGTCAGGACTGACAAGTTGCCCTGGTTGGCTCAGGCTGTCGAGCAGATCTGTGTCTCTGTCAGTGTTATTAGCAGCGCATGAGCCACATGGCATGTCTGAAATTTAAAAAATACAAATCCAGGTACAGGTGTAGCTAGTTGAAAGATTTTAATAAGCACAGATAAAATAACTGTAAGCTACATGGTGGTTTTTCTACTTCCTGTCCACTGTCAATGCTGGACCCTGGATGCTGAGTGCTTAAAGGCTTTTACCTTTCTCCACAGTATAACTTCTTTTCAATTCCAGATGACAAACTGGCCCTTACATTTATTACACTCACGACTCTTTGTTTCCTTTTCCTAGGAATGTCGGTGTGGAAGTAACCAAGTGCTTTAGCGAGAGCATCCTCTTCATCTTCTGTGCTTCAATCTACTTTAGCAAAGATTATCCATCATTTATGATCTTGTGTGTCATCCAGTAACCTCCATCATCTCAAGATGGTGGTATTTCTCTATAACCTGCAGGTAAGAAAAAAAACCTGAAAAATATTTCAGAGCACCACTTGTCTTGTTTTCTTCAACTATCACCGGGCAGCTAACCGAGAGCCCAGGATTTGCTGCTTCACCAGAACATAATCAAGATATTGGGGAAAAAAAGATTTAGCTTCACCTTACCTCTTTATTTTATGATATATTTATACATGAGGCTTCATCCATTATTATCCACTTTTGACAATCTGGGGCAACAAATCCAGGGAGTAAATCCAGATTTCCCTCCATCGAGCTTCACTGTTCAGCTCATTCTGGGCATCTGGATCCACTCTGTGTCGTCTGCCTGAAAATCCCCGAAAGAGATGCATTCATGATCCTGATCAGATGCCTGAAGCCTAACTCCGTCCGATGTAAAAAAAATATCCCCTTTGCTCCAAGCTGCCCTCTGGATGATTCATCTCTTCATCATATTTTAAGAGCAGAGTCCAGCCACCGTATAAAGGATGCATCCATGTACATTTATTTTCCAGTCCATCCTACCATTACTTGTGAAGTATACATAACATGTACACTTAAGGCAGCTCTTAAACCCCTGCCTGAGGACAGCATTTCACCTTTTTCTGATTGAGAACCAAGACCAGAGATACAGAGGAGCTGAATCTTATTTTCTCTGCTTTGCATCCATCTTTGAGCCACTCCTCTGCATGCTGATGTCATCGTTATGACTTGAAGTACCAACCAGGACCGAATCACCTGCAAACCAACCGAAAACCCTCCTCTTCAGAAATATGCCTTGAGTTTCTCTCAAGGCATATTGAGAGTGGAGACATCTTTGTTGTTGCGACACAAACATATAATCTCAATCACTACTGCCACCTTCAGGTGACTTTTTCTTTCCACCAAGACATGGTGTGAGAACTAAACGTGGCTCGCTTCTGCAAGTTGCCCTTCCTCATTGAGACTGTTGAACAGCGTTGAGCCATTGTTGATGTTTTCAGCAGCGCATGAACCTCATCAGAACATGCCGAGCATCTGAATGAATGGAAAAGTCAAGCCTGGGGTGGAGGTGATGTTTTTCACTGTGAAAATGAATTTCAAAAGCTTTTAATGGACAAAAGCAAATATAAAAGAAAGCTTGAAAGCAGCTCTGACTTTATGTTTTGAAATATGTGTTTCATCCTTTTGTCCATAGATGTTTCATAGAGTTGCTCATACGAGGGACTTCTGTTGACCCAGTCGACAGCTGAGTCCAACAACACTGCAAGGAAAAATTCTTTTCTCCTCGATGTTCAAGAATTGCTTTTGTTGTCGCTTCTGTACAAACTACTTTGTGTTTTTTTTATGCTGAACATATCTCTGTTGAAAAGGCTGGGAATTTATTTTATTCTCGTAACACAGCAGGATTGCTTACTGCCACGCCGCCCCAGCTAAAGAAAAGTAGGCATAAAAAAAAGTCAGACCCTAATATGCAATTTTTTTCCATCTAAATGTTTCACCAAGCACTTGCATTGATGATAGGAGAGTCTGACCCACTTTGCAAAGCTTTCTCTTGCACATCCAAAGGATTCTCAGGTCCAGGCTCTGGAGGCCAAACCATGCATGAAGATAATGTCACATGCTTCCTCAGCAACTCTTTCTTGAGTCCAATGAATCCTGGTTTTGTCATGAAGGAATATGTCTCTGTCATCAGGGAAGATAAAAACCCCTGATGGAATAACCTGGTCATTCAGTATCTTCAGACTGCCACGGGACACAAGGATTTCTGCAATGAGACTGAAGTCATTGCATCAGCTGAGGTTGAACAACATGCTCCGAGCTGAGATCATTTCTCATGTGGTAAGAGGCTTGTACATATTTACTTTGTTAAATCCAGGCAACTTTATTTTTGCCCTTTTGCTTTTACTTAAATGTTTATGAGCTTATTCTGATCTGGTATGCAGAACTGTTTCAAGCTCTGACTTCACTCGGCTGAGTGACCTGCGCTGCAGCGATTGTTGAGACCTACAAGGGCGTGTGATGGAGCAATCTGTAACGCGGTTCCGTTTAAACGAATCGCTTTATCTTTAACAAGGCAGGAATGCTCCAAGAAATGCCCATGATAGCCATGTATTGTCACACTTGTCTTGAGCAATTTAGGTTTCTTCTTTTATTTTGTTCCTAAAGATGGTCCCACGTCTCTGCAGGGCTTCCAGCTGGGAGATGATAAGGGTTCGAACTCAATGTGTGGGCCTCTATTCTCTTTTGATTGCTGATCATTTGGGATCTCCTGCTGCGATGAATGCAGCAACATCTCTGTCAGAGATGCTTCTCATCCCTTTTTGGGCAATTTTCTTTCCGTCTGTTGACCGAACCCAAAGCATTGCCACCTTTTTATTGCAGAAGATGAGAGGGAGCAAAAATGACTTTGGCGTTGGCTGATTAACACCATTTATATATCTCTTTGCTTTCTTCAAGTCACTTTGCAATCAGCACTGAAAAAACTTTCTTATAATTCTTTACATTGTGTGTCCTTGAACTTGAACTACAAGTTGTAGTTATCTGTTCTGGGGAAGAGAGACTGATTGGTTTAGTTCGTGACTGTGAATGTTTGCAATGGAAAACTAATAATTCACGCACACTTTGATGTAATGAAGACAAGTTCAAACTTTCTGCTACATTCAGCAGGAGTTCTTTTATGTCTAGTAAACATTAATTCCCCCACGCCAAGGATTTATATGAAGCTGTCAGCTGTTGCTCTTTACAACAGAAAATCTTAAATAAGCAGGGTGCCTGAGACACTCGGAGGTCTTAAAAGGCTGACTTCCACTTTTCTGCATCAATAAAAGGTGTGTGTGTGTGTGTGCATGTTTGTGTGTCCTGTCTGTCTCTGTGTTGCCCTGTGACAGACTGGTGACCGGTCCAGGGTGACCCCGCGTCTTGCCTGAAAAGTTAGCTGGGGATAGGCACCTGCACCTCCCAACCCCACTGAGGAACAAGGGTGTTAGAAAATGGATGGATGAATGGATTTTCTTGTACCGGTAGGTGGAAATGTAACACACTAAAATACGTTGAAAAACAAGGTAAGGAGCATCTGTTGCCAAGGACTAGTTTTCAAATTTCTCCCATCACAATTTCATGTCTTTATAGTTTTAAATGTTTTTGCTTTTAAAACCTTATTTTAGGATACATTTTTTGTATTCTAAAATCTTTTTTGCCAAACATTTTAGGATCCAAAACAAAGTCAGGGGAAATGTTTCATAGACGCTTTTATGATTGAAAGGAAACTTTTGAATATGCTGACTTATTCTATTTGGAAATTAGGTTTTATGAGACTAATAAATAATATCTGCAATTATTGCTGCCGTTAACTTTATGTTCGCTCTTTGGGGGGTTTTTTTCTACTTTATTTTGTCTCTCTCTTATTTTTTCTGATTAAGGGAAGCTGGGAAAATCTGTTTTTCATCTGCTCTTCCTACACATGCTGTCATTAAGGTGATGTTTAAGTCAATTATTGATCATGCAGGACTGGTCTTAGTTAAGCTTTGGGATTATGAACTCACATTTCCTCAAAGAAATTAGGCAAATCACAATGAATCTTCACCTGAAACGGAGACTGATTACTGTTTTTCCTGCAAGGTAATGCTCTTTTGTTTATCTTTTTCCCTTTAACAATGAAATCATCATTTAAAATTTGCATTTTGTAATTCTTCAAATGATAATTTTCTAATATGAAATTTGCTTGACTATTTGAAAGATTGAAGTGAGTCAAAAAAACCAAACTTTTTTGGCCAAACTTTTTGGGAACAACTATTTGTCAACAGTACTTCAGTTCTGTGTAAACTGCCGTTGTCCTCTGGCGGCCATGTTTTCCTCATTTCCTCCTCCCACCTTCATCTGGCATGTTGCTGAGTTTGTGTCATTGTCTTGACCATTACAGGGAGCCTTGAAGTCTCAACAGCGGTCATAACGTTTTATACAACCTCGTCTGTAAAGTGATGCACTCGCTTGAAAGAAACGGCAGGATTCTCATTGGCAATAGAGGCAAAATAACAAGCAGGCTCTCCCTGCCTCTTGCCACTTTAAAACCTTGCTGTCTAATGGCATCTAGAAAAGGCTTGGTTTTCTATAACAAGCAGCCGGAGGAAGAGGAAAGGGAGTAAAACTGATGGGGAACAAAACTGGATAAGAGTTCACAACTCAGCCTGGCTCGCGCTCTCGTGTTGCTCATCGCTCTCTTTCTCCCTGATGCCTCCCAGTGCTTTTCAGTCTGTTTTGGTAACAGGGCGTGCCACTCTGCTCCGAGTGTTTATCTGCCATCATGAGGAGGGGGATGTCATCTCCCTGACAGCTCAAACCCATCAGTGTGTGCACAAACCAGCTTTAGCAGATGACAAAGTGCCGCTCAGCCTGCCGACAGAACCGCACGGCTCCCAGCATGCTTCGCCCTCGGTACGTCACCTACCTGGTTCTGCACTGGCTCGGCCTCGTAAACCAGCTCATTACTCACTTAGACTGGGTTTTATGACCCAGCATCTACAATAAGACGGTTGTTTTTTTGTTGAGTGCATGTGAAGCTACAGCTACAGCTACCATTATCAATCAGAAGCAGGAACCTCTGCATACGAAAAGTTAAGCCGAGGTTGTGATGTGCTGGTCAGGTCTCCGTCTGATGGGTTTATTGCGTAGCCGAGCACTGAATCCGAAACAGTGATGTAAATGAGCAGAAAAATTAAACGGATTGGTTTAAAAGGATTGTTATTCAGCCCGGGTTTAAGACTTAAGAAGAAAGCCTTTTCAGAACTTATTGATGCATCACACTCATCTGTCTGCAGGTGCATACCGATCAGCAAAGCTTGATTGAGCACAGGATGGTTCCCCAGGATAGTGATTTCCGAGCCGCTCGTGAGGACCCATGTCTTCATTTGTTGAGTTTTTCTCCAGACATAGACAGCCCCAGCTATTATTAATGCACACAATGTCTGCTTAAAGGCAGTCTAATAACCTCTGTGCGGTAAGTTTATCAATGGTGAGTGAAAGTGTGATGTGTTCTTATGATAATAAATGGTTTACTCCTTCTCAACAAGTCTGATAATCAGTTATATGGGGATGCTGTGGCATATGCTGCCATTTCCCCATTTTATAACCAGAATCTTTAATCAATCAAACTTTACTTATTTAGCACCTTCCAGCAAAGCCTCACATTGACCAAAGTGCTTTGCAAAGTAGAAACAAACAGAAAAGGCAACTAACCAGAAATAGCGCAAAGTAAGAAACTAAAAAACACAACGAGTGCGAAGCCAGGGAGCAGCAGGGGGTAAAGAAGGGCGACCGGGGAGTGAGAGACATCTATTGTAGATCCAGAGTCAGGGGAGGAATGAAAGGTTTGGAACTGCAGCCTGGAAGTGCAGAGCTCAAGGAAAAGTCTAGGACTTTGCAAGAAGGAGTATGAAACTGCTTGACCGTACCAAAGACAGTTAAGCATCAGGTGTCAAATGGTCATATAACATGACCATGACCAGCACTCACAAATCCTAACACAGAAAGCTTGTGGAAAATGTTTTCTGGTCAAATTACCCCAACATGGAACTTTCTGGCATAAAAAGCAGAATACTGCATGTAAAAGAAAATCAACACTCCACTTCGCTCTGAACGTATCATGAAGCATGATGGTGGCTGCATCACACAGCGGGGAGGGTTTTTGTTTTTCAGGGACAGTAAAAATGATGGGAAGATGTGTGACTGGCAAGTAGATGTGAAATAAAAAATATTAGAGCCTTCAAAATGAGTGTGGTTGAGGTTCACCTTCCATAAAACTGTCTTTTAGGTTGCTGTCAAAGTATATTATGTTACAAATTTTGAATCTGTGTCAAAGGTGACATGTCTCATTCATAGACTCTCCACCCAATCGAACCATACTTTACCTATTTTGTAATATGCAAAGTCTAGTGGGGAGAAGAGTGGGCAGAAATGTCAGTCTCACTGTTTTGTGAAATGCTATAATGCACTTACAGTGACAGTCAATTGAAATAATTTTATGAAATGGGATTCAGCTTGTTTCTTTTTTCTTAAGTCAAAGAAAGTTTGACCTTGATGTATGCACAGTATGCATAGTAAGAAGTGAGGCGAAGAGCCAGTATGTAGCATAAGATCAGAATTGGCTATCGGAGTAGAAACTAACAGTATCACATCCCTGCAGCCTTGCAGATAACTCCACTCACCCCCAAAAACAGAAATATTCACCATGAGTGTGCTTCACTGCGTCAGGGAAAAACTGATGAGGACATGCAATATGGCTGACCTTTAAAGTACTGCAGCAGCTGGATGAGCCCCTCAAATAATGCTTATTTTCATTCTAAATCAAAACAAAGACACACGCTGATGCAAACGTGCAACGATTATTTCTGAAAAACACATGAGTTGCAGGAGGTTAGTGTTTCGCCGCAGTGTGCCTGTTAGATAATTAACACTCCTTGTTTATGGTCTTAGAATCATGAACAATGAAGTAATCACTTGTCCCAAAATGATGATTAATGAGTGCTATTATGGTGGTTGCTGTTTTGAAAGTCAACTGGAAACTGTCAATTGAGCAGGTATGCTGTAGGAAGGAATATATTATTCATTACGGCCTATTCACATTGAATTACTTAGTTATGCTGCCATATGACTTGCAAACCGCTTGTCTTTACTCTGTCACTTTGTCCTGCTACTTATGTGTTGATGTGTATTTTTGCTACAATTAACTTTCCCTTCTCTGTTTTTTATTCCACTGAAAGCATACTTGCCACCTCAGTGCTTTTTTAAAAAGAATTTTTACAGATATGTTGCTGACAACAACCTTTTGCAGAGTTTATAGTCTTTTGTCAGCTAAGGCATCTGTGCAGGCCTAGCTATATCAGTGTCTATCATGATAGACGCTTGATCAATATCAATAGTAAATGCACCTGATAGAATATTAATAATTTCACTCAATATCAACCCAAAATTCAAAGCATTCAGGGAGCAATAAGAAGAGGCTTTAGCTGCTCAACCTCTGATGGCCAGCTAGTCAAGGTTGGTGGGATCATCTAAGCACAACCTTATAACTAACGTGCAGAAGCAGTTTCATACTCGTACTTCGTTCCTGGGAAGTGCATACGTACTTGAGGATATCGATGTGGATGTCCGCTGGACTGATCCCCACAAAGGTACATTTGTATGATCGGGTATCAGCACTCAGTGGCGCACTGACTCACGTGATTGAAACGTGAAACGTGATTGAGTTAATGCTGAACTGGACCAATTTAAAATGATTTGTACTTTGCAAATGCAAGTCTCTACATGTTAGTTAAGTTTACCATGGTTTGATGGTGGTTATACAGTTCCAGTTGATGCTCATTTCAGCTTACCGGCCTGGATACTCCTGGGTTCCCTGTGGTTTTATTGCTAGACTTAAATGTTGAAAACTCAATAATGGTCACTGTCAGAGTATGTAGATGATCTGGCAACCAAGACCTTTAAAGGGATTTGTTGTTTACTTTCAGGGCTTCAAAAATAACCCGGTCATTTTATCCTGGTGTGCTTACACAGAGCCATCAACATTAATTAAATTACAAGCTGCTTGAAGAAAAATAGATTGTCATATAGACAGCCCAACAACAGCCGGATGTGATCAGCTCCTCCTCTACTGTCAACAGTAAAGGAAGACCTTGTCCTAGACCCCATTCTACAGAACAGAGCTGGCTCTTATCACCTGATGTCCTTTATGGCCATATCAGCAGTGAACTGTGAGAAATCACACTGACAGACTACAGGCGACAAGAGAAACTATCAGCACGAGTGGCTGTAGAGTCCATTCATTTTTGCCACGTCCTTCCCAAACTTGTCTGAAAAACATGCAAGTAAAAACAAGAGGCCTGATGCAGCTTGAGCACAACTTGAAGCTCCATGTCGGCTTCAGACTGCATGGAAAGCAAGTGACACGCTTCATGTTTTGTTCTTGTCATTTTGATCGACAGAGTTATTTATGGAGGATACGTGTCTGCCTTTAGGTAACAGAAAGACCAACTGATGTGCACTTTGAGTTTTTGGTTTGAACTTTCTAGGGTTACATTTTGAAAAACAAAGAAATGCTCGCTTTCTGTTGCTGCATAAAACTTTTGCTTTAATTGTCTTTTCTTGTTACGTGTTCTTGTCATGACGATGTTCCACATTTCCGGTTCAACAGGAACGTGGAACCAGACTTCACATCAACGTTTTCCACCCTGCAAACGAAGTGGTAGCCATAAAGTCCTTCACTTTCAACAACTGGGGGACTGGAAATTCAACATCAACGGTAACAAATTGCTTCGGTAGATTGCAGGCAATAATTAAGTTCCAAAGCCTGTTCATTATCAAATCAAACCGCCCTTTTGAAGTGAATGGTCTTATCTTCACCTTTCTTGTTGAACACTTAATGAAACCACTTTACTTGTCAAATTGATCACCTTACAACATGCACAGCAGCTCTTGGCTAGAAGAGAGTTAATCTCGAGCAGCTCAGATTGCTGGGCTCGCTGCCCCTACTGCACCCTTATATAGCTAAAATACACTGACTGTATACAGTTGTGTCAAAGGAAAGAGCTGACTGAGGTTAGATTGACAGACAGATGCGGAGTGTTTGCTGTGTCATCTTAAAACAAACAGGATGAAAGCATCATTAGAAGTGGAGGCAACTGTGTGCAGGTAATAGAGTTTAGACAAATCCGGCCTTTAATTATCAGACAGAGATAATCTGAATAATACAAAAGGAAGAATGATTTTATGCCATTGCAGTTGAGGCATCACATCTTTTTTTTTTCTTAACTGAACTTGTTCAAACAGAAAATGTTAAATAAAGATGTTAAAGTAGGAACCATTATGAAAGTTATCCAGTTTCTTCTCCATGCAAACGAGCATTTTAGTTTGTTTAAGAGGGATTTTATGCCACAAAACACAGCACACAGCAGTTTTTAATTTCAAGTGGAAGGAACGTAATGCGAGGTTTTAGCTCTGCACAGTAAGAGAGTGAGATTTTTATCTATTCTTCTTTACTAAACAGTAAAGTAATGACAAATGACAAATGAGAGTAAAACAGTAATGACATTTGTGATTATACTTCATGCATTTATTTTATTTTTTTGTTTACATTTTACTGCAAAGATAAGCAACAGTTTGCAGAAACCTGTATGAAAAAGCAGCAATATTTGTTAAACAAAAAACCAAAAAACCAGGAGGTGTGGAGGAGTGGAACACAACAATATATTTAGAGGAAGAAAGTATAATTATTTGTCAAAGCCATATTTCTGGATGATGATAATGATGATGCTCCCCGCTGACTCTGTTAGCCTCTTTGTTTCGTCTCGCAAAGCCACTACACTCTGTGTGACACGGTGAAAAAAACAGCAAATGAGATGCATCCTCTTAATTACTGGACCTAAAGGGTGCCATTGGGCCAGTTTTTAAACGTTTAATATTGCCTCAACGCTTCCTGCTTCCAGTTAATCACCCTTCATTTATTGCTTATTCCTAATCTGCTCATCAAACTCTTGTCCAATATAAAACGACTTCTCTAATAAAGAGGTTTTTGTGTGTGTGTGGGTGTGTGTGTGTGTGTGTGTGTGCAGCTGCAGTTTGCTTATCAAAAGCGTATTGGATTTATTTCTCAAGCAAAAACTTCTTTTCCGTGTGATTTGTGTAAATGGAGTTTGGGGATGAATTGCAGCTTCATAGCAGCGTTAGCAATTTGCATGTGTTTGCAAAAGATAGGTGGGCCTCTGTTATTCTGACACATCTCCAAATTATTTCCAGCTTTCCAATCTTATCTCTTGACACAGAGGTTAAACTCTGAGCTGTTTTGATTTACTTACTCTCTTTAACTGCATTTCAGAAAGAAGTGACAGCCATGAAGATGGACACTTTTAATATTTGAGACGTAAGAAGTTTGGCTCTTCCTGTGCCGTTGTGTTGCTCCCGGTTAACCCTCTGCTGCTAGCTCTCTGAATGGAGAAGAACTGAACATCTGGAATGACGTTTCCAAGCAGATGCAGAGTCCATTAAACAACCCCACCGACATACACACGCGCACACACACACACCTCACTTCTTGGACACATTCCCTCTGTCATTTACCTCAATGAGATTCTAAGGGAGGTGACCAAGAGCACGCCCTCCTCCCCCGTTCAATCTGCTTTCAGGACGGTGAGCAGACGTAGCGACACGGTGTTGAGCCATATGGCTGCGGCACGTAATGAGGGTCATTAATGTGCTGTTAAGATGACTGATTGACAGGTGAGGAGCCCTGCTGAGTGGCAGCTCCTTCCACAATCGAAGAGCATCTGTGTTGTTTTTAATAAGATGCACCGGTGGCGATGTCGAGGCTTGAATGATCTGCCTCGATAAGATAGCTGATGAAATTGTCATGAGCTTTATTTAGGAGTTCAAAATGCCCCGTCTGTTGCCCCTCATCGGGTAATAGTTTTAAAGCCCGATTTGATCCGATTGATTTATTTTTGGTTTGAAGCGCTGGATGGATAAACAGGATTATTTTAGCTCTATTTTTTATTTATTTTTGCAAACGACAGAGAGCGCTTTGTGAAATATGAAGATGGATACCTGGGAATATGGAATACTTTCCCCCAAATCCGGTTTTCTGAAGAAACATTTTAATGCCTCAACAAATTCAAGATTATTCGTTGTAGGTGCAACTTTCCACTAAAGAAAAAATCATTCAACTGGTGTTTCTAGTCGCATCTCATTGAAAATAAAAGAACCTTAAAATAGACAGAACACACCAGGTGTACATGATGTCATGTCTTTGTTTACAGATGTTCCTTTATGAGCGGTAAAAGATCGTTCAAGCTCTCCAGCTGATGCGGACAAGGGTTCTCTGTGTTTGCCACTACGATTGCCCTTTCTGTTTGCAGTTTGACCCGCCAACAACGCGTGGCTGATAAACCAGGTATTGCACTGAAACCAGATTTGATGCTCAGGAACCTGGATTCTGGGTGAAAACACACAACACTGGCTCAAAATCCCATTTAGGAACCAGAATGAGCTCCAGACTGCATAATAAAGTCTTGTCTGAATGGTTGTTCATATATAAAGTCAGTCAGACAAAAGTATTTTACTATTGGCTGATCATATTTCAAAAACTACAATTCACAACTGAGTCCTACCAAGTTGGATGTAACTCAAATGGATAATTGGTCCATCAAAACCGGAATGAATAAAACAAGTTTAGAAAAAATTACAAAATGGCATTGACCTTAATCCTATTGAAAACGTGGGGACTGTTTAATAAAAAAGCTGTGTCAGCAGAACACCAACCTGTTCAAATTAACTCTACAAAGCCTGCCAAAAATAGTAGCTGCAAGCATTTACTGAGAGAACTTTGTAGTACTGAGAGCATTTGGACAATTGCTACAGAGCATTTGGTATGTTTATCTTAAAGCCAGTAAACTGAGCAAGCAACTTCATTGTTACATAATCTATCCGTCCTAAAAAAAAGAGAGAATCAAAACAATTACTAATAGCCCAAAATTAATGAGATTCATGGCAACAAAAAGTGAATGCAGATTTATTACCGGAATTGGAATGGGCTGACTAAGCAGTTTGTTCCAAAGGTGCTCAGGTCCTAAGGGGAGACAGTATTGTAAGCCATCAGTGTGATGACTGCATATGATGAAAAAAACAAATTATGCTTGAGTGACTGGATGAAGCTAAATGAATGGTTTGGCACGTCAACTTACAGGAAAATGAGAGAGCTCATAAAAGGTAAAAGCAAAGACAGAGAATCAATTTCCCAGTAAAAAAGAAAAAAAAACTGGTCTGCGTTTGGATTTGGATTATTAGTCCATTTAAACATGGAGACCACTTTTCTCTGATCTACCAGAGAGTTTATGACAAAGGACAATGCTTTAAGAGCACTCACAGCTGGCTTAGATAGAGGCAGGGCTGTTCTGGTCAAAACAGTGAAGGTAGTTTTATATTACATCTTTGTGATCATATGACAAATGACTGAACTTGTTTATTTAAAGATGGAGCAAAAACCTGAGATTGAGGTTTATTATGAAGAAGCAGAGGCATATGAATATACTTTAATATATTCATATTGACATATGAAAAATATATTCATTCATTAATTCATAACAGTGTTTAGGTTGTTGAGGGGAAGATTTATTTAGATTACGCAACAACTGCATAGCAACATCTTGGTAAACATACTATTCACTAAATAGTCCCTGCTTTAGGGAATGAGGGACACAAAGGTCTGATAAGCACTGTGACTTTTCTGTGAGTGAAATTGAACTGGAAAGGTTTACTACCTTTCCAGTTCAATATAATTCATTATCATTTTATGATTTTCCCATGGAGTTTGGATTTTCTTCAAATTAAACCTGATGCAGAACCGTGAGCTTTTTATGCCAGATGTCATGTCGATTTACAAGGGAACTTAATTTCTTCTCCCTTTCTTTCACTACAATTTGCAACTCTCCCCACAGAGAAACCAATCATCATAGACAGATGAGAAAATATTGACCTATGTGGCCACAATGACAGGAAGACTGCCAAAGTATTGTGCTGGTAGTGGTGGTGTGGTGCATTGGACAACGTTAATGCATTACACAACACATTATTTTAAGGATTAAAAATCATCGCAGATGTGTTTTCCCAATATTTTCATGCAGCAAAAGCAATAAAACGCACCATCAAGCTCAAAATTTAAAATGACAAGCATGCCGTTTATGGTAACTTTTAACCAAAAGTCTAAGTTTTGTTAGATTTCCTCCCCATTGTGTTTGTTTGTTTACTTGTTTGTTTTTTCAAGATGACTGTAACTTATAGTGAGAGTGTGAAGAGCATATTTTGTGTCTGTAGTAGAATAGTTAAGTAAAGCCAAGGCAGCAGCATGTGGGTGCGAGGGCACATGATTGACATTTCCAAAGACCTCCAGGGCCACAGCCAGAGCCTAAAAGCTGCCGGATTTCCAGCCGTGTCAGTGGCCCCCTTGCATGCTCATCAATGCTGAGACGGTGTGAGTCCCACCCACACCAGGCACCCCCTGCAGTCAGGGAGGCATTAACAAGGCAGGTTGTGCCCTATCCACTGCTCTCCAACACCTGGTTGTTCCTGTTGACTGTTTGCTGCATCTTCTCTGTGAACCTGCAGGGAAGAAGTGATGGATGCAGCACTGTTGCCTTAAAAAGCCCCACCATGCATCATATATTCATGCAGGGACAAGACTTTAAATCTCATTCTTTATTGACCCTGCTTTGTAGGTCTAGTCCTGGCATTAAAACCAGTTTCTGGTTTTAATGCCTAAGAGTGAGTTTTTTTAGACCACTTTGGGATCTAAGGAAGTTCAGCTTACCATCCCAGATGTAGCGACTGATGAAAGTTAATTTATGTGTAAATATGTTTTTCAGGCTCCAGAGTAAAATGAATTGATCTTTTGTAAACTACAAATCATTCTGAAGGAAAAACTCTTCAGCATATATTAAACGATGTCAATGACTGTACCAAAGGTTGCACTAGACTTTTCAATGTCTATAATTTTGACTGAAAGGTTTTTTAAAAATATCCAGGCATAATCTATTTTTACCTACTTCTCAGTTTTTAAATGATAACATAAATTTTTATTTGATTTTGTTTAAGTCTCTAAACAAAAGGTTTCCTGATCCACTCACTTCCCCGGGAGGAAAGCCTCCATAACTTTGACCCCACACTGCATGACCAAAACTGTCCTACCTAAGGTTTTCTATCATCATGTGTGGAGTCTCTCAGATTTTGAAAATTGGACAACAATTTTGAAATCTTTCCGTGTGAACTGGGTATTAGTGAGTTTGTCCTATCATTAATATATACAGGATCAACTCCACATTGTTGTGAATCTTTTCAATGGCCCTCTGAAGAAACCTTAGATGTTTCTGAGCTATGGTCCCTTGTTGTGTGTCTTCGTCTGCACACACGCATTCCCTCATAACACTTGGAAGAAGTCACAGTTTGAGCAAATCCATTCTGGTTTCTGGCCAATAGTTGAAGCTCTAATAACACTCCAATCTGTGGAATAAAAGCAGGCCTATTACACCTGCTTTGACTACTTCATCCACTCCTTTACAGACATATCCACAGGGTTAGAAGTGTTTTTAATGGCTGCATGTACGATAGAATGAGATGATCAGAAAGCTCCAAAGCTGGCCTTGGTGTTAGCGCGATATGCATACAAAGCTGTATAGCAGTGTGACTTTATCCAGGTTGGGACACTTTACATGCTGTCTGTATTTTGGGGAGGGAGATTTGCATTGTTGCAATCTCCAAGAGCAATGATGAGGAGAACTCCCTAGGTGAATAAAAAGGTGCGCCAGATAAACTATGCTAGTGGCAGATGTGACTTCAAGAAGTCTGAATGATAAAACTGAATCAGAAGGGAAGTATTAGATGCTACACAAATCACTGCACCATTTTTAAACTTCCATATTTCCTTCCTGATTGATCTGCTAGTTGTTCAACTGAAATGCATGTGTTTTGAGAGTCGCCGTGTTGCTGCACGAAAGCTTCAGTTTCTCTGCCACCTCCCACAGTGAGCTCACTGTTAGAGAACTGCAGCAAAGATTGCCATCTTGGGTCGCCAAGCTGCCATAGCAACCATTTATTATTTATTTTAAGGCTTTTTATACATCAATACCATGGATGCCAAAAATTGTGAGGGCATCGAGATTTTCTTATGACTTCTGTTTATGTAAAAGGAACAGATGAACTGATGACATGAATTTTTTTAAATTGAGTTTTCCACTTTAGTTGCAACCATTATTCCTTGTGACTACAAAGAAGGCAAAGGACTCAGCCATCTTGTTCTAAATTTTAGACAATTAGGTTAATAAATAACAGGCTGCCCTGCATTCTGATCTGTTCTACCTGGAAACGATTCAGCAGCGGCAGTCATTTAGCAGATTAAACACCATAAGTAGAAGTGGAGCTCAGGAAAAAAAAAAAAAAAAACAGGCTTCACCCCCGCAAAGTCAAACCCGGTGCCCAAAGTCTTTTTTGTTTTTCTCACTTTGTCAGGCGGTCTGTGGGGAAATTAACTGATGAAATCATGCTGGCAACAGGGTTGCTATAGAAACTTCTCATATAAGACTTGGGCTGGAGTTTGTCACCAGAGAGAAAACAGGAGAGGCAGAGATGGAGAGACAAAGAGGTGGCAGCACCGAATGCTCGCTGGAGAGGCATCAAAGGTTGTGTGTCGTTTGCAGCACAACATTAACGCCACGGCTTATTTCCTCTCTCCTATAAAGTGCCCGGCCTGCAGGATTCCTACTTCAGGCTGGTCTGGAATATCAGATAACAGGAAGGGTTTTTTCTTCTTCTTTTCTTACTTCCCACCAATGTGCATCATAAATATCACTGCAGACGACATCATTTCTTTTGTTACGAGATTATGAATCGAATTGGACTATAAATTAGAATAAATTACCCATCAGCGGAACACTCCACGCTGTCAGTGTTTGTTTGTGTTTCAGGAAAATCACTTAGGAAATAGCATGGCTCTGGAGGAGTCATACAAGCGCTGTATTGACGAGCAGCTCTGAATGTCTTCAACAAATGTGCTGCTACTGTCTCCCTGTGGTTCAAGCTCGAAATGACAGTGCAGTATCACAAGTTGAAGTCACATATAAGCAGCCCTGTATGGCAGTTGTTAAGCATAGTTTATCTAACTTTGAATGGAAGCTAAGGATGCCACTTCCGTCCTGCTTTCTATTCTGTTTATCAAGAAACCTTGACAAATATGAGTTTTTATGAGTCTTAATGAGGATTACAGAGCTTTTAAAAAGTATTCACACACATTTTCAAATGGATTCATACGATAACCACACATATCGCTGTGTTTATTTATCTGCTAGCTCAGAACAAAGTCATGCAGAACTGAAATGTGGAAAAAAAAGACGTACAATCTAATAAGTGTGGTGTACATTTGTGTTTAGCCCCCTTGAGTCGTCCCTTTATTTAAACACCTTTTGTGACAATTACAGCTGTTATTTTGTTTTTTAACCAGGTTGCCATATTTTCAGACTGATTAAAGATTCATTCAGATTAAAGATTAAATACGTTTTTTAATCTCGCCACGGCTTCTCACTCGTATTTAATTTGGGACTTTGGATTATTCCATCACACAGAACCCCTCTTTGCAGTCTCTAAAAGGTTTTCTGTCAGGAATGTCTGGTATTTGTCTACTAACTTTAAAACTTTAACTACCTTTCCTGCAATCGGTGAAGAAACGTATCTCTTCAGCATGATGCTGCCATGTCCAAGTTTCACAGTGATGGATGGCGTTTTCATTCATGCCCACCAAATAAGGTTTCTGTTTTGATACTGTTCTCTGATTGGGTGAGGAAGCTGAATACAAATGCAAGTTACACAAATGCGTCTGTGCTACTTTGTGTTGATTTGTCACATAAAATCACCCAAAATTATGTTTGTGGGTGTAACATAAATAAATTCTGAAAAAGTTCAAGTAATATATATACATTGCAAGGCACATTATTATGTAAATGCAGGCTAACATTATGTAGAGCAGAAAAGCAACTCCCTCTTTCCACAAGATCAGGTTCTTCTCTTTATTTTGCTACACCAACAGCTTCCTCCAAATCTTTCATTACAGTAATTAAAAACAAATTGAAATCCTCATTGCGTTTAATGGACTGAACAGAACACATTACTTCATTCTTTGGAGACATTACTTATACTTCTCATAAAGTGTCATCAGGTAAGAAAGATGCACCTGCAGAGAAGCGAAGATTAAAAGTGATTAGACGATGAGATTCGTTTACAGCTGTGGCAGCTCTGCGGCTGATTTACGACTGTCAGAGTCATCCCGATTTGAGCCGCGATGAAAAACGAAGCGAGCAGCTTTACCAGAAAACACTTGGGGTTCCGACAAGAGAGTTGCTGCTCTGTCATCCCGTCTCTCATCCCTTTTTTCCCCCTCATCACTCTTGATTCTCCTCTCCTTGTGCCTGAGTGACTTTCGGAGGAGGTGAGTGAACATTGTCATGCTGAGCGAGGCGTGCATGTCTCTATCAAGTATCGGTGCTTCACCCCCCAAACCTCCCTGGAAATAGAGTTAAAATGAAAAGATTGGAAAAATTACTGCTTGTTGTTCTTCTCCCCCTTAACCCCAGCTTTCCTCCGTACACAAACTGCCAGTGGATATTAGCAAACGTTTGCATGAAGCGTTCAAAGCCAGATGCTGTCGATTCAAGATTCCCATGCTGACACCCGCTTCCCTGCTCCAGCCTCACGTCATAACAGAGTAAACAAACACATCCTTCTCTCCTCACCTTGCGCTCTTGGTATCCTTGGATCAAACCTTTTGTTGGAATGAACCCAACCCGGAATTGAGAGGAGCTTGAGTTGAAAGAGAGAGACAGAAAGCTGGAATGTCACCTTCTGCTCTTCCTCTCGGCTGGGAGGGGCCACAGGGAGCGCAGTGGGCCATGGAGGGACGGGGGCAGAGTTGGTGAACTTTAACTCTGGGACAGATGGTAGGTTCAGACCCACGGACCTGTTAATGAGCAGGTCGAGCCAAGCGGTGTAGGATAGGGCCAAAGGTCAGGATGCTCCATCAAAGTCATGATCTGCTGTGCTACGCGGGTAAAAACGGACCCGGCTGCATAAAGCTGGTTGGTGACTTGCTGTATGAAGCTGCATTCATCTTAACCGAAACTAGTGATAACTGGTGTAGAAACACAAGCTACTACTCTTTTACTGGCTAATTTAGCTAAATAAATGTGTCGTTCACTCAGACTAACATATATATTACATTTATTGAAACCCGATTTCCCGATAAAAACACATCTGCCTTCCTCGAATGGCAATGTTTTCTCATCTTTCCCATTTGGAACAATGACGACAAAAATTTTTACGGAATTTGTTTCATAGCTAAACCAAATATTTCCATTTACTGTACAAACAATTAACACACCCATAATGTCTGTTTGACATTATTCAGACTCCAGTTGTCCTGTTTTAGGTTCCTCAATGTTGCCCAAGTTACTTCGCTTGCTAACCCTCAGTGTTTAAGCAGATATGTTCCAGATGATTTATTTAATTGGATGTAATTGTGAAGTTTACATGCAGAATGTCATGGGTAGGAGATTCTTATGTGTTAACTCATGACATTTGAGTTAAGTGAAGGTACACCTTTGCATGTACAGTATTTTAAGGAAACATCTCAAACACGCGTTACCAATCTTTACCCAACCTTCTTTGGCTTAAGGTTGGTTGGACAACCAGCCTTCATTTTGGTTGATCCAACTCATAAAATTTAAGACAATTCTCCTGAAGGCAGACTTCAGAACTTGAATAAATTCTGTAATTTTGGAGTAATTTTGGTGATATCAACCAACCTAACACTGGAAAACTTTGGTCGTCGGAGATGCCAGAGAAAGAGAAAATAAAGGAAGTTGTTTAATACATGGTCTCACCTATAAGAGTTATTTAAGCATCACCTGCATCCAACAACTTACCTCCCACAAAGTCTTTTGTCTGAGCAGTGAGGTGTTTTAAAAAACAGATCTCCATGCAGGTCTCTCCCAGTTATCGATCCAAGCACTGGACTAAGACATGGAGGTATTTTGTTTGAAGTAACACTTGTGGAACAGAGTGAAGCGGATGATGTTGGACGAACAGACGCACTCCATCCTGGGAGCTCATTTGTGAGGAGAGCAGGTGTAAGGAGCAAGAGAAGAGACAGGTAGAAGCTAGTGATGGATGATGAGTGTACACAGTGGACCACTGACAGAGGAACATCAGTGGTTAAAGCATCAATGATGTATTCCATTTTGTAGTTTGTCAGCACTAAGAGTTGAAAGAGGTGTGGGAGTTGCAGAAGTTCACACCCAGTGCTTTGTATTGTCATATTTAGAGGGAGCTTTGCTTTTGAAACAGCATTATCATGCAGCATCAGTCATCAGCTGCACAGCGGAGGCCTTTTTCTACCCCCAGTCAAAGCGCTTAAGGACGGTTGTTTGACAGAACATGACTTTCCTGCGCAGTGAGTCGAAGTTAAATTCATAACTCCTGCTTATGCTGCCTGATCAAGTGAGTTGATGGAGAGTTTTGTGTGAGTTCTCAAAGCTCTCTGTACCTTGGAAGAAGAGGCTGCGCGTTTGTCTGGAGAGTCAGAAACTACGACAATGAAACATACGATGTTCTGATTGTAATTGCATATCTGAAATATGACAAAATCTTATTCCAAAAGTATTTCTTTGTTCAAGGTTTTGTAAATCTGGGCCCGATTTATGAAATCACTACAGAAATTTTGAAAGTTTGTAAATCTATAAAATATATAATTTAAGATGTCCAATGTAAAAACTAACGCAAAATTTCGAATTTCAAACATCCTCCTGATTCTAAAAGAGGGAAAGGAAGATGGGATAAAGGAGACAGTAATGGTGAAATGTATGGACTAGAAAGGAACATTAGCAAATGGTCACATGAAGAATTACACTGTACAGTTTTAAATTGTCTCTGGTTCCGATAGACCAAAACCTAAATGTACAACGACAGATGGATGGACAGAAATGATGATTACTTCCAGAACAACTCATCTGACAGCCATAAGTAGCCAGAACCCTGAAGTAAAATCTCAAATTTATTTACAGCAGCACTCAAAAATAGATAGAGAACAGCAACAAATAAATGTATTCCATCAGGATTTCTTTCACATCGATCAATGCCACCAGAGTTAAAGTGAATAATATTCAATGTCATCCAAATTCAGATGAAGTAAAAATACATTTTGGTAAAGGGCTGTTTTATCCTCTTCAGACCTGAGAATAAGGATACAGATTACTTTAATTTTTTTTAACAAAGGAGAACAAGTTATTTAAAAAAAAAACACATTTCATTCAATAGAAAGCAAGATATCTACAAAATCACAATTTGGTCATTGTCAATCTAATAAAAACTGTTTCTTCTGTTAACTTAGCTCAAATCCTTTATTTTATTTATAAGGGCCACTTCTCAATAAATAAATCCTTGAACGTGTTGCTGAAATTTGGGGTAAATTGTCATCGCATGCCAGTCAGTTTAATCCTAAACCGAGTTCTGCTTCTGAAACCTTTTTATCTCTTCTCTTCTGCAATGAAACAGTGCCATCTACAGAAATGCTGAGTCCCAAACCTGAACTCATTAAAGACAAACAAGTTGCATTTTTCTTTAAGTTTTATCCAATAATATTAGAAACTTACACAACAGGAGTTTTCTGTGTCTACAAATGTTTGAAAATACCATGTGTATGTTTACCTGACCTTATTTCTTCTCCACGCGAGCATATGGAAGAAAAACAGCTCTGAAATTTCTCACGGATTAATCCAGAGCTTAAGTGACAGTAAATATCCCTTTGACAGTCGGAAAATGACAGTCGGAAAATTACATTACAGCTTTGAGTTTGGCAACTGTCAGTCAGACTTGTAGGATGGGAGACCTTCAAAGCAACTCTGAGAATTTCTTTCCTTCCTTTAGCTTCAGACGTTTCTTCCTTTAAATATGGCACATTTGTTAGTATGACATATGTAGTACATGCATATAGTACCGAAATCATTGATCATTGTACCAAAAAACTCCGAAAAGACACAAATCATTCATGACTGTATGTAAACTGCAGAAAACTTATTGTGATATTGTCTGCAGCTGCACATATCTTATTTAAAAGATGTTGAAGTACTAAAGATTTTATGATGTTAGAGAATATTGCGTCATGATTTGAAGACTCTTGCTTCCATATGTTCCTCTGTGTAGAAGTTGATGGTTCCCTGACGTATCTGTGGATCTTCTGCAACCCTGAGAAGCCGGGAGCCGGGCGGATGAATAACCTACCAATACATCCAGTTGTGGTGGGTTTTTCTTTTTGGTCTTTTTTGCACCGCATGATTATTTTACTGTAGGACGGGAGGTGAGCTGGATTTTTTTCATGGATCCTTGCCAGCTTGGTTTTATTGGTACAACTTCTGTATGTTTGTTCATCAGTCTCTGCTCTTTACGCAGCGGGCCGCTGAAGCCTTGGAGGCATGCTTGGATACCAGCCATGTAAGCAAAGTACAGGACGTCGGCCTGGGTCCTCATTGCACATTTATATAGTCAAGTGTTTGTTTAGACATTGGTGGCACTCATAAGGAACATATTTACCAAAGAACAAGGAGTTTTTTAGGCAACGATTGCATTTAACTTACAAAATTTTCATTAAATTGATGTGAATCTGATCTGTTGATCACCGATTGGCAGCATCATTCACCAGCAATTTATTTGCCGCTGCGGCGCAATGAGTCGCAATCACAACTCATTGCGAAGAATAAGATGTTTTTAATTGTTTCTATGAATCATAAAATTTCCACAAAAACCCATAGAAAGTCAATATTTCTAGTTAGTCACTTTTTGAAAACAAGGTACTAGTGAAGCAGGTGTTTACTTTAGACAAGAGGGATCGAAAGCTTAGATTTTGTCAGTATTTATAATTTGAATAATCCAAGTAAAATGTGCCCATATCACCTCTCTTTTAAAGGATTCCATGTTGCATGTTTAGTAGAAGTTGTGCATTTTAGAAAATACAATTATCTACAAATTTCTGGAGGTTCCATTATTCACAGAAGAGGGTTTCTAATTGTGCATTGCTCTCTATCTCACCTTTCCTCGCTGCTTCTTGCTCAGACTGTTTTGTTCCAGGAAGGTTGCCCTAAATTTAACTTCAAGGAAACAGGTGCTATGCACAGTCTGAGACAATCCCCACGCAAGCAGATAACAATGAATTCCCCTATCTGCTGCTTGTGTTCATTTTAAATGAAAAATGTCTGGAACCAACCTAGCCTGAGTGAACCAGTGCCTCAGGATTCCTCAGGATCAGGGGTTGCACCTCAGGGGGGAAGGATCCTGTCAGTTTTCCTTCCAGTCTTAGCCCTCAATTACTGAATGAAAGGCGAGAGGAAGGCCAAATCCTATCCGGCGCCTGGTTCTCATCTCACCCTGCAAGACCCGACAGGCTATATCTGCCTGCTTGTTCGCTCACTCTAACTCAAACGCACACAGAGCAGAGCTCCTGGGAACATTGCAAGCGAGCTGCTGGGTCTGTTCCAGAGAAACTTCAAAGTTCATTGCTCTTTCTCTCTTTCTCAGCAGGAGTGCAGATGGATCCAGCTATCTCCTTACCCACTTTTTTTTTTTTTAACCCCAACGCGCTCTCTCGCATTTCACTTTGGCCTAAATTGGTCCCTAAATGGATGAGTCCAGACAGGACAAGGCAGTGACATCTGTTTGATCTCCCTCTCTACCACATAAATAAATTAGTACTGCAATAAAGCTGTTTACGAAACAATTAAGAGTTACAGCATGAATATTTCGGTGTTTACTGTGGTGGTATACCTGCAAGCTTTTCAGACAATTTGTTTTTAGAGAAAATCAAATAGACTGAATATATCACAATTTCACAAAAAAATTGAAAATTCTGAGTTGACTGACAGGATGTACTGTTGTGTTACAATATCTTGCAAGCCAAGTTGTGAGAATAAATCATGAAGAAGATGGAAATCCATGTTTATATTGACAAATTTATCTTTACAAAACTGTTATGGAATTGTGGAAGTGAACATTGATAATGTCATTAATAAAGTGACGTAACGTACAAACTAAAAAAAAAACTCAACTTGTCATGATAAAAGCTAAAATATGAAAGATCAGTTTTAAATATGCAGCTTTAACAAACCCGGCTGTTGTGAGAGATTTTCCTTCCTTGTTTTGTTGGAGGGCTGAGCTCATATTGGGATTCAGGGAGACTTCTCTCAAACACCATCCTCTGCAGCCTTAGCAGATGTCTGAGCATTAAAAGTTTATTTTATTGGATTCAACACATTTTAGTTCTTAAAACTATTTTACAGGAGAAGAAAATAAATCCAGCCCACACAGAAAGACGACAAATGTTTTAGCCAAGTGCCTTCATATTTACAGCTTTTGTCGAGGAAGAATTACACTCAGTTGTGTAATGAAGAAATGCAACATCTACTATGAGACACAGCTATTAACTCTACGAGAGATGCACTGTGCAGAGTGTTAAAATAAATAGTCATACAACTAAAGAAGTACTAGACTATCTTTTTAAGGCCTCTGCTCAAAAGTTGCACACAGGACATCAGTAAACACAATTTTTTGTTTAATATCAGTCAGAAAAGAGATCTTCTAAGTTGAAGGCAGATTAGAAATTAAACCACGAATTAGCCTTTGTCTTACTGCCACTTCCGACGCTTCGAAGGAAGTAAGACTAATAATCGTTTCCTCCTAGGATGAATATAATAATGAAATTAGTTTCTATCTATTTGTCTAGTTGAATACTTTTGATATCATAGTCAAGAAAACCCCGGATGTGTTAAGATATGTGGATATCAGTAATTGCGAGTTTAAAAAAAATCAGGTTTTCCTAAAAGCATGTCCAAGATGACGAAGCTAATGCTCTGACTAGTGAAGTAGAGCATTTAGAAATTCAGGTGAGAGTTCAGAAAAGGCTAGTTTGGTACAATCTTTTTACAAGGTTCCCATGTAAAAAGCTATTATTTTAATTCATAAATCACTGTTCAAAATAGCAAGCACTTTTTTATTATCAAACGTCAACCAGATTTAGCCAACTCCAAAATCCTGTACTGTTGTGTAATAAATATGTAAGCAAGAAGTCATACTACTGTCATCAAATAAAGTCTGCATGTTCCAGATGGAGTTTGGGAGCCAAAAAATTAACTAGAATCTTAGGTGTGAGGCATGTACACAGCTGGACTTCCTCATCTGGAAGAGAACTTGCTACTTTCACCATCAATGTAAGCGTTGCTTTGTCAAGAACAGGCGTTGATTGGAAAGTTTACTGTTCACAACTTATGGCTTTGTGTGAGGCGTGTAACTAACTGAGGTGATGAATTGAGGAAGTATCAAATGAAAGAGTTGGGCTGGCTGAGAAACAGATGACTTGAGAATAGGTTTGGAAATGTGTTCCAGGATAAAATATGTTTCTTTTCAAAAGGAAAGGAGTTCTTGAAAAATGACTGAGATACTGCAGCTGTCAAATGTGAAGTACAGTTGAAGAGAAAGTTTGTGCGATGCAAAAAAAAAAAAGTGGGAGGGAAACATTGGTGTTGATACATTAGTCCTCTTTTGAAGTAATCCACAACAATCACCCCATATCTTGGCACTTTTTGCCCACTCTATAGAAACTCTACGGGTTTCCAAACCAGCCAGATTGCGAGGACATGTCTTGTCCACGTCCCTCCTCTGAAGACCCAACGCCCTTTAGGTAATATAAATGAAATGATATGAAGTTCTGGACTCAGAACTTGGTGTTTTGAGTCTTCAAAACTTAATTTCTCCTCTCATTAAGCCAGTTTTTGTTGATGTATGCCATCTCTGACAGCAATGCTAAAAAATCTAATCTTTCTTCATTTGCATCAAATGGAGCTTAATTATGACTTAATTCCATTTAAATGCCACTTTTTATTCCATTGGCTTTACTGAGGTGAACTGCACTGACTGTGTGTGTCCTCCACAGAGTCAGTAATGCGAGACAGAAACTGAGGCATGAAGTGTTCTGTTTATGTGACCATCAGGTAATGCGACTGTAGGTAATGTGTGATTTCAGTCACAGCAGAGAGAATAGGTTTGGCAGTAGTTATCAGGATTTAGTCAGACACAGAGATTTGGATGTAGCTCAGCCTCTTTTCCCAGGCCCACCTCAACCCGCCCTGGTCCACAGAGCCAGCTCCATTATTGCCCCTTTAATGAGGTGATATCCAGACACATGGGAGCAGATGTTGCAAAGAAAATTTGCTGAGGCACGACCGTGATCGATGCACACCTCGCTCCACATCCATGGCGTAATTTGGCGGATGGCATCAGGATAACAACCTGCATTATGGGGAGACAGCTGTCACCATGGCGCCCAGGCAGCCATAGCATTGGCTCCTGCTTTATTTCAGGCAGAGGCGGGGATGCCAATTAGGCTGATTTACAGCTTTGCTTGTGTCGTCACCACCTCAAAATCTGCATCTCAGTTCAGTTAGATAAAAAAAAAAAAAAAAGAAACCTTAGGTATAATGAGAAAAAGAAGCTTGAAAAAGCTCTGGGAGAAAGCTTAAATGAGGTGGCCCTTTAATAAATTATTTTTATATGTTACAGCATTGTATGAAGATTTATATGCATAAACATTTTAATATTTGTGACGCTAAAATCAAAATCATAAATTTGTTTTAAATGAATTTTATGTCATAGACCAACACATAATAGTGTTTAGTTGGGAAGTGGGAGGAAAAGTATATTTAATTTGTATTATATAAAGCCTGAAAAGCTGTGTGCATTTATATTCAGCACCTTTGGCACTCATACTCAGGTACAAAATCAACTATTAACTATGCATTGCTTTATGCATTTTCCGGGCACATAGTGCTGTCTTACACCACAATCCATTAACTATGCTACCTTCAATTGTTATAAAAATGCTGTATGTAACAAATATATGTTAAAAGAAATTCAATTTTGCAACTTGACGCCTTGAAATTGGGCCTCTGTCTCTTTATGAAGATCCTGCTCTTTCTGACACTCCATCTTCAACACATCATCACAACATCCTCGCAAACACTCTAACCAATAATTAGGGTTCCAAACAATTTTGCAAATAAATATGTGCAGAAACTTTAGTCCCTAATTTGCAAAAGAAGTACAGACATACCCCAGAACATTTGAAGCTGTAATTGCAATGAAAGGTCATTCTACAAATTACAGACTTCAGGGATTTTTTTTGCAAATAATGTTTTAAATTCTGTATCCAACTTCTGTTTCACAATTAGGTCATATTTCTATAATTTTATTTTCTGAGACATATGCCTTTCGATATAATGTAATATCAAAATTGGACAGAATGTCTGTGAAAAGTCTCATCCTAGTTTTATGTTTCACATGGTGTTTTACAAATTTCAAGTCCATACATTTACCATCTAAATATTATGTTTTCGTTTTGGATCAATGTACTTTACATGAACATTAGCATAGTTATTTCACCATGAAATGCTTTCTATGAAGTTTGACTCGCGAGGTATAAATAAGTAGTGAGAACAGAGTTGAATTATTTTACACTTATAAATCTGACATGCTGCAGTTCATGAAATGCTAAAGAAGAGCGAGTCTGAGGAGCTGGTAAGACCATGTAAAATTGAGGAAGAGGATTTTTGATTAGTAACGCTGATTAAAAGCCGACTGCTACAAAAATAACGTGCATATACTAAAAATACTTGAATGTATGATTCCCTATTAAATATATGAAGCTTAAATAGGATTTTTGTTGTGGCAAATTCTGTCATTCTTGCTTCTTCTCTAAAACCAGCTCTATTTTTATAATTTAAAATGGGAGTTTGCATTTGCTGCTTTTACTTTAAAGTTGCAGTGCTGTAAAAAGGTACAACCTTTCATTTGAAGTTTTCAGATCATCAAATTTCCCTTTAATTACAATTTGTACTGACTAAATACATGTTAACATTTTTCAGTGAAATGAGACATCAAAATTAGGATGTCTTAGGCTAGAGACATTCTTAAACTTGAAATTAGGGCAGGTTTTACGACTGTGCTTTATGGTTTATTTATACTCTACTGACTCTTGTAATCCTCAATTTCTGGAGGGCCTAATCTGATTTCATTAATTCCCTTTTCATCTCTTTATGCATTTGTATGTCAATATTGAATATAACAAACTTATAGCTTGAGTCACTCTGACTCAAGAGCTGCTTTAAATCTGGATGTTGTGTTGTTGCAGGGGGAAACAGCACAATTTGATAAAAACTAAATTTATACCTTAATGATTACATAATTGATTACCAAAGTTAAGTAAAGAACTACTTTTTACTTGTGCAATAAGTATATATCTACAAAGCTTTTTTACGCTTAGTGACAAGACTTAACAGAGGGGATTTATGTATAAACAAGAAGTCTCAATTAAACATAAATGTAGGTGTGTATTTGGTGCATTTTTTGGCTAAAGTGTGTAGGTTCTTCACTTAGTGATGTTGCTGTGGGTAGAGCAGTCAGAAATTTTACTCAAGAGCATTGATAGTTCTATTTTTTTTTTTTCTTTTACTCGAGTAAATAAAACTAGTTTTAAACGCCTCTGTTTTCAACTCGTCTTTGTTTTTCACTCATCAATGCTCCTCTCCAGAAGGGGGCAGTAAAGAGTCACTACTCTGTCTTCCAGGAAGAAGAAGACTCTACTTCTGTGACGTCAGTTATTCATAACAACATAGCTAGTGGGTTTTCTGTTACGGTGTCCGGTTTGTTTGTTTGTTTGTTTGCTTTAAATATGCTGAAAAAGAAACCAAGTGGTTCGGAAAAGAAAAGGAAACACTCGCACTCCGAAGAACGACAGAACAGCAACAAACGCCGCAGCTCAGAGAAACAATTGGAGGTAAAATATTCAGGTTAGCTCCTTTAACTGGCGCTCAGTCCAAGCAAAGCAGCAATGAATGACTTACAGATATTTTGCCTTAATTTCGCTGTGCATAAGGAATGGAGCAGACCTCTTCCCTATTTTTAGAGACGATTTTCTCCACGTTCGGAGTGAATCCTTTCTTGCTTAAGTTTACTTAAATGTGTAGCAGTTTTCCATCTTCGTGTTTTGCAAAAAAGCGTCAGACATCTAGAAAGTGACATGTCTGTCCACTATTTTTGTAACAACAAAAAAAAGTCTCTGAAGATCACTTTTCAATTCTTCCCACACATTCTCCACTTATTTCTGGACTTTGACTGGGTCATTCTAACACATGAATATGCTTATATCTAAATACCATTCCTTTGTAGCTCTGGGTGTATGTTAAATTATGTTTTCCTTGCTGGATGGTGAACCTTCACCCCAATCTTTTGTAGCCTCTAAATGCAGCTTTCTTCCAGGGTTGATGCACAGTAAGCATCCTCCACCTTCCAGTCAACTCTGACCAAAACACCATTCCCATATTAAAGCATGGAGATGGCAGCTTCATGGGGTGGCAATGCTTTTATTCAGAATGGAGAGGGAATCTCCATGTTTTTAGGCCAACAGGACTTCTCCTTGCAACTCCATGAACACTGGTCCCAATACATTTTTCTGGGCGATAAATTGTCCCAGAAATTATTGTGATTAATAATAATAGTAATATAATTTTGAGACCAAATATAAGCTCACCATCTCTAGTTTTTTTTTTTTTTACTAATTTAACAAATGAATGAATCATTTAGGTAATTTTAACTGACCTAAAATAAGAGAGGTTTGTTCTAATTCAACTTAAATCTGAAAAGTGCCTTTTTATTCGCTGTGTGCAAGCTTCTGGTTTCAACTGTATCTTTTGCCATCGTTGTTATACATTTTATTTGCATGTGTTTTTAAGCTAGAAAGGGTCAAATATTAGTGTCTGCTCTTTTTTGTTCCTCATTTTTGTGTTTGCATGCATGTGGCTCACCAATGTTTTCGTGATCACAGCGTCCTCACACTTCCACCTTCACCCTGTGAATCCTGCGGCTTCTCGCTGCCCTCACACATTCACTGTCCTTTTTCCTCTGTCAGCTCTCTATTGCAGGTTTCTGTAAAGAATGCTGCTTTATTTCTATATTTCAGCCACCCAGTGTCCTAGTGCTTTAGTAATATCAAAATGTATGGCTGCCATGATTCTAAGTTTCACATTATGACATCCCTGCTTTGAATATGCAACTTGCACAGGTTGCATATCCAAATTATAACAGAATCATTTAAAATTATTTGGAAAAATATGTAGGAATCTTGAATCTAATTTCTTTGGAAAAAGCTGTTTGGCTGAAGGGTCGCCTTCTCCTTGCTGCAGGACTCCAAAGATGAGCTCGCTGACCCCGAGCTGGACCGGGTTGGCAGTGACATCGAGGAAGGCGGACTCGACCTCAGCGTGCCCTTCCAGCCAATCAAAGCTTACATCAGCAACAAGCAGGAGATGCTGCAGCAGTGCTTCCACGTGTTGGGGGAGAAGAAGATCCGGAAGATGCTGCCCGATGAGTTCAAGGTAGCTTTTCGTGTACGAAAAACTCTTAAAACTCCGAATCCTGTAGTCAGACACTTTTGTTTTCAACAGGACTGCAGTTTAGAAGAAATCAAAACTCTCTGTTGGGAGCAGCTGGAACCGATCTCAGAGAAAAATCTCACTCAAATTTTAGCAGGTAGGACTTAAAACCAGCTTCACAAATATTGGTGGAAATTCACTTTGCTTTGTGATAGAAAACAAATCTGTAGCGTTCCTCCAGGAGAAGAGATAACAGCCGGAAACAGTGATGGAGGGACTTTAGAGAGCCAGTGAGCAATCCTTTATCTGATTTAGAGTGAAATTTCAAAATGAAAGCACTTTTTACAAGTTGCTTATGTATCTATCCTATTTAATTTTTTTCTTCCAGACAGGATAACAATGTTGACTCCACTTCCTGCTTGAAGGAAAGCGCTAAAACCAATGATGCAAAACAAGGTAATAGTTTTAAACCACCAGAGAAAGGTGCCCCTCAAGTATTCAATTCTAAAAACTGTAATTAAAAATTCCTTCGAGCAGAGGGAGGTGGCTCTGGTGAGGAGAGCGACGTCCTGAGCATAAACGCAGACGCTTACGACAGCGACATCGAGGGGCCGAAGGAGGAGCCGGCAGTCAAAGCCGACGAGGTGGTCGTGAAACCAGACAACGGCGGCGACGGTGAGAAAAATGACCAGGCCTCCGTAAACCCCAAGCCGGCAGCTCCAGAGGCAAAGAAGGACATTCAGAGTGACATAGACAAAAGCGTCAGTGAAATCTTAGCTCTCTCTTCAACATCGAGTCAAGCGGAAGCTGTGGAAGCGAGCAGCGGGACGCTGCAGCCTGCGGGCGTCGAAGCAGCCGTTCCAGGCGGCGCTTCACTTTGTTCGCCGTCGATTCAACAGCTGGAGCTGCTGGAGCTGGAGATGAGGGCGAGGGCCATAAAGGCTCTGATGAAAGCTGGAGACAAGAAAAAACTTTGTATGATGAACAACATTTAGCCTGTTTTTCTGAAAGTTGTATTTAATTCTTCCTATGTAGAGCTTTTCACATTTGGCTTGAACTGAACTCTTATCTGATTTGAGTTATGGAATGGCCCCATCATTAAAATGTTGTTGTTTTAGCATATAATAGTTTTTCTGCTTATTTGAATAATTTTGTCCTTTCCTTCATTTTTGCCTTTCTTCCTCACTGCCTCACTTTATTTTTCCTTACTCGAAAAACAAAGTAGACTTGACTTCTTGCATAAATCCTACTTTATGCCTTTCTCTCTGTTCTTTTCATTGTCTTTCCTTCCCTCATACATTATTGTGTCTTACTATTTTCTTCTTTCCTTATTTCTTCCCTTCTCCTATTTCTGACCTGTTTTCCTTACTTCTTTTGTCAAGTCATGGTGAACTATTTTATTTATACTTGAAATGAAGTGTAAAAAATTTTAATTTGACCAATTTCAGCCTGGAAAATTCTTGGTTTTAAAGATGACAAGTGGTCATTTCCTTTTACGGTCACTAGATGGCAGTGGCAATCTGTCTCAGTACAGTACAGGGACGCTTGACTGCAGTAATCTGTGCAGAGGACTGCCACTGTATAGATTTTAGTGGCTCATGTTACAGTGATACTGCGGCTCCCATTTTGCCAGTATTAGAGCTGAGCATCAGTAGGAGCAGCTATTTGGAACAAGCAGTGTCCAGTCTGTTGGAGTATTTAATCCCAGGTCAAAGTTGTCACACTAAAACGACAGAGTATATTACAAGCTCTGCCTCTTTAAGTCTAATTCTGATTTCCAAAGTTGTTTGAATTCACGCCATCCTTTCATTCAAAAGGTTTTCTGTCAGTTTGATAAAGAGTTGCTTTGTCGGAATATCAATCATTCAGTGTTTGTATGAGGCTACACCTTCAGAGTGAAATATGTCTGCACCCTGCCGCCGCCCCTACAGCACTCAATGAAATGTGCAGTAAGAACCCAGTTGCCTCTTCAAGCTATTTGCATTTAAAAGGTTTATTTCATGGTAGAGGTGAGGGTGGGAGGGTTAAATGTGTCATTTTCTGTGTATTTATCCAAAGGTGTCTTAGCGTTCCCCAAGGACAGAAAAGAGAGAGAAAAGAAAGTCTACTTTGGTAAAAAATGTTGAGATGCTTGTTACGTCTGCGTCTGGTGTCCTTATACCACCATTAGAAGGCCAATTATGATCTGGTTGGTATGAATAAAACATCACCTCAAAACAAGCTTATAGGCTGAAAAACAGCTGATACTTTCTGAATTCAGACGAACCCTATGATCCATGTTAAAATATTGAGCCGCAGCATTTTCAAAGTGAAAAGAAGGTCATACTTAAACAACGACAACAGTTCATCTGTTTTGACGACACCTTTCATTCAAATTGGCATTCGGACCAAGGTCCTCTGACGGTGAGGATTTTTTCAATTACCCTGTCGTTGTTAAGGTCAATATTTTACAGATGCTTTATTCTCCACGTATTAAAATGATTAATATCACAAATATGAAATATGAAACGGACTAAGGCTCTGCTAGGTTTGTTTAGCTAATGCGTATTTGAGATAATCAACATTAATATATCTTCATTAAGGGAAACAAAGGTGGAGTTAATGCATAAGACACATTGTTCCTGCTGAATGTTTTATTCAGTTTATGCAATCTGACAGGTTTTGAAAAGCACATGTTCACAGTCAGGAGTATCTGCTGCCTTGTCACATAACTGGAAAATTCAGAGATCCTGTACTTTTTTTAGTGATTATATACAAATGTTTGACACAATTTCAATCTTTTGAGTAGGACAAGCTGAAACAGAAATGCTGCTATCTTATAATCTCAGTGTTTGTTGCATATTAAAGGCCAGGTTATGTCAGAGCTTCAGCACAGCTGCTTATGTCTCATATTTCTACTTTGTCTTACATTACAGCCAGATGAAACAGTTGGGTCCATTTGCAAAACTTTGAGCTTCCTAATTAATCACGTCATCATTTTTGTTTCATGCAGTGAATAACACAATAATACAATAATCTATCTAAAAACCACAGCTAGTGTTTGCAAATCAGAAAATATATTAATGTTAATGCCTCTACTGTTTCCACATGAACCAGGATGAATGTTTATGTTTTGGAAGAAAAAACATCATCAGCAAGTGTCTTAACTTTTCTTTCTGCTCAATCGCTGTTTTCTTCTGCAGTGGGAAATTAAATTGAACTAAAAGCAGAGTCTGACAGGCAATAAATAACTTAGCACCTCTGTATGACTAAATGAATTGACTTCCATAAGTGATGACTCATCGGACACATTTCATTTTCCTCAAGCTGCCAACAAAACAGATTTCTTGCCAAGTTGGAAGTTGTGTTTTATGTTGAAATTACTTTGTTTTGATTAAATGTTTCATTCAGTGACAATTCCTTTCGCTGTTTTAATTCTTTTTAGACCTCGTTCCTGAATTTCATAAATAGGTAAATGTAAGTGTGTTGCAAGAGATGTGAGAAGGTTTCCATTTGTAGTTCTCACATGTTTGATCCTAGGCGTGCTGCTCATCTCTTCGCCATTCCTAACATTATGTCAATAGTAGAGGAGAGAGTCTGGCAGAACTCTCCTTGAAAAAATATGAAGTGGATTGCAAGCTTGGTACAATTTGGCAGAGAAGCGTTCCTTTCTTTTCGTCACACTCTAAAACTCCCCTGAAAGAGATTTGAGCATTTGATATTCCACTCCAGTGTAGCATCAGCGTTTGGAGCAAATTCCTCCTCTTCAGTGACTCCCCTCGCATCTGACTTTCAGATTCCAGGCATGCTCTCTCCACATGGGTCACAGCTCCACCACCAAAACGGTCCCTCACAATTTCGGAGTGCATTCAAATGGTGCATAAATACCTCTGAATTTCTGCCAGTTGGAGCAGTGAGCCAAAAATTCAAAATGCTACACATACACATCAGGATGGATGACCTTCCACAATCAAACCAATACAATCAAATGAAATATTACAACGCTACATCAAAGGTAACTCCCATGACATGAGGCAGCTGCAGTATAATCAAAAAGCTCAGTTATCTCTGGGGTTTGTTGTGGTTGATGGCCTCAGTAAATATATTTAAACCAAATGCAGAAAGTGTCAAATGACAATAGCAGGGGATCTTTCTCTACATTTTTGTAGTTATTACTGGTACTATTAGTAAATGTTTCAAGTTTTAGAAACACATGAAGCACAATTATTGAATCCCTAGGGAAATGGTTTAAAATTCATTAAATAAATTATGGTGACTCAAGATGTCTGACAAATTGAAGAATAAAAGTCTTTTCTAAAAAAAGAAATTCAAGAGCAGATGACAAACAAAGTAAGTGAAATACACCAGTCTGAAAATTGTTTTAAAGACTTTTTGAACACCAGCAAAATAAATGGAGAAAATACTTAACTAATCTTGAACCTTTCCAGCCAAAATTACTCCAAGAGCACATCGATATCTCATCCAGGAGGACACAAATGAGCCCAGAACATTTAGAGCACTGTAGAAGTAGTACTAGGTACTTCCAACTGTTTTTTTTTCTTTTTAAAAATTTGGATTACCGGTCAGTAAATCATAATTTGATATTTTGTTGTTTGGCAGCTAATTTTGGCTAAGCTAACTCGCTCCCGCTAATGAGAGGTCGGTTATGTTTTTCACGTGCTCAAAACAATAGAGGTCGGGTTCACTTCTCAGTCCTTCGTCAAGGACTTCAGTCATGTCAGTCAACAATACAGCGCAATACTTGGCCTCGATTTCCTTAATTTTGGGGGATTTTGTGAAGCCAATCTTATCTATCGCCTCAAAGTTTTGAAAATCAGCTACTGTCCCCTTTTTGTTGTGCTGTAAGGGAGAGGTATAGGACTTCCAGATCCAACCAACTATGTCATGTCTGCTGGTGCATAGTTAACAATAATCACCCCACTGTTGCCAGTTTAGCAACTTTTGGATTATATTTAACAACGTTTTTGGAATTGGCAGGTCAGGCTCCAGTAAAAATAGGCCAGAAAATGACTAACTCTAGTTAGCCATTGTCCACTCATAATATAAACAAATGATGCATATGTTAATGTGGCACAGTGGTTATCAGTATAAAATTCGACTTCTTTGACAACTCTGATAGTATCAGGATCAGTTTCTGACATTAAACTCAGTGATGTCCTGTTTCAGGAAGGAAACCTCCACTTCTGCTGGCGCTGGAAGACTATAAACTGGGTGCCATCTTTATGTTATCTGGTGTTTTATTTGGATGATTTATTTCCTGTAGCAGTACAAAGAGGACTTTGCCAAGTAAATTACTTTTGTCCATAGTGTGATAAAACTGTCAAATTGCTTCCCGCTACCAGTTGGCAAGCGATTGTATTACATAAGTAATTGTCAAAGGGAATGTCAGGAGAGGACTGTATTGCTTTATGAGTTTCTGTCCATCAGGACATGCATCAAGTTACTTACCTTAGCATGACTGCCCTGAAGAGTGTCTTAACTATAACGCAGCGTATTGCTCTCCTGGGAAAATCTGCAATTTAGATACAAGTGTCAAAATCGACTTGATTTCAGGCCTCTATATTCTAGATTAAATTTTGTGAAAAAATTGAATCCTTCCTTTAAGGTTTTGTGTTCATTGACTTTGGCATCAGTTGTAGGGGTGTAGTGATACAATAATCTCACGATACAATACACAATATTCGGTTCACAATATGATATATATCACGATATTCGGCAATCGCTGCGCTTTGATACACTCTTATGATTTTCTGAAAGATGTTACAGGGACAGAGTGATTTTGTTGACATTTGGTGACTTTGCATTAATTTCGCGATCTCACTGCTTTTGCCGCTACTCCATTACCGCTTCTCTTTCACGGCTACTAGCGCAACTTTACTTAGTTTCTTAGCAACAAAATACAGCCCATCGTTATTTGTTGACGATTTGAGATTTCTAAAAACAAAGGAGTCTAATATTGCGTTTAATTTTTTCAGTTTGGAATTTCCTGTCACATTCCCAGGAAAGCCGGTTTTGACATTTCTCTGACATTCGGAAAAATGTTGTTTACTTATTTTAGCATAACTCCGGTTTTACTTGGCCTTTTAGCACAATTTTAAAACTGGTGTGTAGTTTATAATGTGCTCTTTAAGCACAAGTTGGAAGTGAGACTAGGGGAGGCGGAGTCCTGCTGCTATGCTGTCACAAATCAGACATGTAAAAAAGACGCATGTGGTTTAATGGATCGATACCCGTGGATGAAAAATCAATACCTTCCAAGGGGGGAATAGATACATATCGTAGAATTGCTTTAATTATACAGACCTAATCAAAATTGTTTGGGAGCTGCTTTGACAACTGAATGCTTAGATTTCCTATAATGTGGCCCATAAGCTTGTGTAAGGAAATGTATCTTTATATGTTTGATCAGTCTATCAACTCTGTTGCTTGTGCACCTGCTTCTACTTCACTTTTTCCCTCCACTGAATTTTCTGTTAGTATGATACACCACTCGTCTTCTTAAGCAATGACTGGGGATTGATAGCTGCTTGCTAACATTTCTCCGCTGAAAATGCATAAGTGCAGTGCAGTGTTTACTTAGTAGTTTTTATTGGTCTTGCATAATTTTTAATCTATTGGGGAAAATAAATGTTGGGTTTGTTATTAGCGGTAGACCAGATTTAGCAGCAACATACTCCTGGAAGATATCACTCTGTTTGTAGTAACTCTAAATAATATATGAGCCTCAGTTTTATTGAATTATTAAAAAAAATCTTACAAGTACTCAGACTAATTTAGATGTATATATTTATTGCAAATAAGAGCACAACTGAGAGGATGAGCGAATACGACACTGTCAAAACACATTTGATGTGTGTGTGTGGATCTGTTTGGGAGAAGGCTTTGAAAGCAAACTATTTGTTTTTCGGAGGCTAAATAGTTCTGCGCTCTTGATGATTTCTCAAGCCTTAATCAAGGTAAGTTTGAAGTGATTTGAGCGGTAATCAACCTTTGCCAATCAGTTTAATCTGGTCCCACCCAAACTAATCAGCAGCAGGCGAATGAAGAACTCCTCGACGCCTCACAACTGAGCTTTTCCTCCAAAGATGAATCAACTACTATTTTGTGCAATTAAAGGTCACAAGGAAGTGATGAGTCACTTCAAAATCAACATCTGAAAACCGAAAGATCCATCATTAGTCATCCCGTATTCACAGCAAAGGTCCACCAATTATAGAGCTCCAGAGTATCGATAGCCTCACCTCAACCTGTTTCTCTGTGACTCATTAGTCACAGAGGTAATGATATGTCATAAAAGTGCAATCAGTGCTTTGGATATGAATGATGACTATGCTTGAAGACCTGCTGACTTTATTGAAGCACACACCTGATTGGAGCAGGTTTGCTTTTTTGCAGAAGTGGGGTAAAAGGATGCCCAACCTATCTCCAAGAGTTGACGCTCAGCATTCACTGCTGGCATGTTTATTTATTACAGCTATCTGAGAAGTCATAACAACCATGTTGCAAGTTTCATCAAAGCTTTATCAGCCTCAAACCAGACTCATTACATGGGTGCAGAGACGACGTAATAAAATGTGACTTAATCGGAGCTGAGCAGGACTCTGGAAAATTGGCTCCCCCCACAGATGAACACAGGGCAGTCTTTGGGCAGCGGCCACTGCTGCACTCTACCTCATGGAGGCTTTTTGTCCAGGTGATAAGAGGGCACATGCACTGAGGTAATGAACTAAATCTTTAATTAACGAGTCAGTCGTTCATTTCATCATGTGGTGTGTTCTCACCTGATCGTTTTAGAATGTCTTGTGTTGTTTTTCTTCTAAAAGGCTAGACGCCCCTACTTTAAAAAAAAAAAAAAAAAAGATGCATTTTAGTGGAAAAAAAATCACCAAAGTGTCCCACATATCCTCGCAATGAAAATCCCCTTTTTGAAGTTTGGAACAAAAGACGTTTGCAGCGATTTTATTTTTGTAGGGTTTTTTTTAATGACAGTCCTAAAGTCGTCCCCGAAAGCTTTTCCAAAGTGATGTGTAAGTGTCTGTTTCCATAATGGGGTATGCCATGGAAATGTTTCCATGGGAACATGGCAAAAGGCATTAGAAGAGCTCAGTGCTGCTCTCTGGGGAGTATCCACACAGCTTCTGCTTACTGGGAAATGATGATAATAGTGCAGAATGTTGGATAAAACTCAACTGGGGAAACTAATCCCTTCGTTTTGCAAAGAAAGAAGACGGAGCACATCTTCTGCTGCTGCTTTAGCTTCGTAGCTCCAGTACTACACTATGCATAATCATGTTTACATGTAAATACTCAGAGATGAAGTAACTCTTTCAGATTAATTGGGTTCAAGGCACAAGAGCGCTGCCCAGATCTCTGAATTATTATAAATATTATTCTTGTTAAACTTGTAGTGCTGAAAATGTATGCCTTTAAAGCTGTACATCTTAAACACATTTAAATGCTGTAATTATGGCAGGAGTTGGTTTTATGGATGTTTTTAGGGCTAAACCCTATTTTTTCTCATACTAACAACAAGTAGTGGCTGAACCAATCCTCTGAGAGAGGATATACTTCAAAGAAGTTGTCCTCTTTTACAAAAATGATCTATCAGGTAAAAAGCTTCAATCGCCTGCAAGCATCTTCCTTGTTTTACAAAGCATTTCTTGTGCTTGTTGAGGAATATCAAATTTCTGTCGTTTTTCCTTTTTTATTGTTTGTTTCTGATCAGTAAACCCATTCAGATGCAGTTTATAAGTTATTATTTTGTGTGAGGGAATAAAGTTATCTATACTCGGCTGGCCACTGTCAAAAAGCAGCCCCCAGACCTTGGTTAAATCAAGTTAATTGTGAAAAAAGAACATATTTTATGGAGTTAAATGTTACTAATCACACCAAGCAAGCTTCATTACGTCCAGACCTGTAGAATAATGAATAAAAAAGATCAAGGGGATTAAAAAATCTCAAAACTTGAAACATTTTGCTTTAACCTACAGAAACCCAAGACCAGTAGACAATGATATATGCTACTAACCCCCATACATTATCATCACATTTCAACACAACATACCAGTCACATCCTTCTTGTAATGGCTGACCAGCTTATGGCGTCTTTCCACTGGTATTTTTACTATTTGTAATGGGATCCAAGTCTTTGATCTTGAAAGGCTTTTGTGCTGTTAACCTTAATCTGTCTCCATATGTAGAGCATTTTGCAGTGGCCGGGCCAATTCTGAATTGTTGACTTAAAAATGTTGATACAGTTCAGCCTCTTTAACATACGACTATATCTCACTAGGAATAGAGGAACCATGACTGTAGAGACATGGCTTCAGAGCTGAGTTGCAAAAAATTAAAACCTTCCATCAAAATTGAAATCTCTATGAATGATTATGTAACCAGAAAAAATCCAGCCTAGAGTACAAGACGATTGAGCCGCCTTGACTCCTCTTACCAGGAGAACTCTATGTTCAAACAAGAATCCACTTTATGCCCTGCTGGAACTCCACTGCTCTTTTCTCGGTGTTGATGTATCCACACACATGTTGCTCAGCTTCAGATCCTCACATTCCAGCAGCTTAGATAACGCATCTTTGAATTAGATCACCACTGTGCATAAATTACCTCCGCAGTGAGGAACAGAGCAGGAGAAGTAACTGAAAACCGAAACTCTTTGGAGTTGAAAATGTCACATTAATTTCAAACACATTACCCCCTGCCGGAAGACTTAATGAGGAAACCCATTAGAATGTCATACCTGCTTACTTGTGAATTCTGAAGAAAGTTGATTTGATATGTCTGAGCCAATTACACAAAGTCTTTGTGATAAGAAACTGCTCAGTGGACCTGAACCCACAGTTCTGCTCAGGAAGCGCTTGAAAATTTTGGACAAGGCTGTGCTTTGAATATCTTTGAAGCGGAAATTTGTCTTCAGTTTGGCTCCACTTTTGTTTTTCCACAGGGTAAATAAAAGTGGACCGAGTGACCGAGCATCACTCGGTCAAAAGCAGAGTGATGCTTTTGACAACACTCTGTTTGAAGACAATATTTGGCTACTTTGCCAGTCTTCAAAAATATCTATGAGGGCTATACTTGCATAAAGTTTTGTGTCTCAGCACATCTAAAAGAAGTGTTCAGGGACAGTTTTTGTTCCTGAACTGAAGGTGAGGGTGTACTGCTTTATATTTTGGAATTGAGATCATGACTGGATATGACTTTGGTAGCAGAAAACTAACTAAATTAGTGGGATTTTTTTAGTCTTCTCTGCGTTTAAAACAAAAAATAAACATATATTCAACATTTATAAATTGGTTTGTACCCCGTGCCATGAAAACACTTTCCATTACCACTAAGCAACTACACAGTACTGTTATCACTCACAGGTAAATGCAGTTGGATGGAAAAATGTCAGTCACAAATGATCCCCACTCTTAATTAGAAAAGATTGTCCCAATGTTTCTATCAGTAGACAATTAGTCAATTAAGCACCTATTTAAAGCACTCCACACCAAACTCATGCAAGAATGTCTGCTAACTAACAAGCTGGTTCCAGGTTTCTGGAGCTATAGCAGCAAAGGAACAGGAGTTGCTGGTTTCTTAAAATCTTTATATGGCACGCTCAATATATTGCGAATAAATATATTTTTCCAAATACATGTTAAAAGTATTTGAAAGAAGAATATGACTAGCATCTTAGCTGCACTTCCAGACAGTGCCACACAGAGCTTGACATTTTGCAGCCCAATTATATTGACTGTTTATTGTTGCCTCTTTTACAGAATTATTCAAGTGGTTCATACATTCAAGAACTACATACCAAGGCTAAACATCTAATGTAAACTGAACACAAACATTTTTCTTGTCGCAGAATATTTATTTACTAATTTTTGACAAGCACCACATACAAATTGATTAGTTATTTTCTGTGGGAAAGGAAATAGCTTTGCAACGAGTAAAGGATTTAGCCACAACCGTAAATGCAATCTTTTTTTTTTTCTAAATCTGTTCAACAAATTTTGTATTTCATCTCTCCTTTTCTGATCAGTAAAAGTCTATTTTACACTCACTTCAGCCCATTCTCTGAAGCTGTGACCTACAGCACAAAATGTTAAAGTTCAAAGTCAGAGGGCCATCAAACAATCCCACCATACTTAAGTATTTAAAAAATAATCAAATAAAGCACCTGTTTGACTAAGTATTGTCTTTCATTAAACCTATCGTGTTTATTTGGCCTCATTTATGTTTTTCCTTGAATATTTATTTTAAAAAATAGGTCAAAATCAACATTTTGTTTACCTGCTCAGAAGCCCTCAAACTGATGGAGGAAAATATGCTTGATCATATTCTAAAACAGATCCATATTCTTCAAACAGTTGACTTCTGTAATTTAATAGTGCTATTATTTTTACTTTAAATGGTTTGATAATGTTATGATACTATGTCACTAATGTTGATTAAGATTTTTTTGGTCAGCCTTGAAATTTGTTGCCATTTCATTTCTATGAATCCTTTTCCTAGATTGCATAAATTTTGCTGGCTGCTGTTAGTCCAGTATTGTTCCATGTAGGAAATGGTCTCTTGCAGTGGCATAGCAGAAATTGGGGAAAAAACTTGCGGGAACATCAATGTTTAGATTTCAAATGACTATGATTATGTGTAATGTCATACTTGATACTGTATCAGCTGTACTTCTACCAACAAGAAGAGTGAAATAACGTGCACCATAATGCATCAGAAAGGCACGCAGGCCTATAAAAAATTTAATAAAATCACAGTAAGACAAGCGGTACGAAACCAATAACGTTTTATCTTTGTAGATAAATGATGCATTGTAGAGAAAACAGATGTTTAATCCTTTCATTCTGTTTTGACATTATAATATGTTAGTATGAGCAAAGCTTAACATCATGAATAACATGAATGAATAAACTAAAAACCAAAGCTGAAAGCCAGAAAACTAAAAAAAAAAATAGACCTCATCATTGATTTTGCAAATATGAAGAGCCGCCAATAAGCATTTACAGAAAATGCATTCCAACACCGTTTGTTTGAACACATTTCCAAATATATTTTCCGCAAATGAAGAAGACAACTTAAATTGGTCATTTATTTTTATTATACTGGCAATTATGCTATGAACATAGGTGACCTCTCAAGGTGGTTTAAACAAAGGGCCCAGAATTTCATGTTGCATTTCATTACGAGAAAGAAGGGGAAGGAGAAATGCGTTAATAAACACAATATTTATTTTCAATTGAAATGGCATTGCCTGCATACACAGTCATGCCCTTTGATTCGACCAACAAATTGGTGGAAAGAATTGGATCAAAAATGATGTGCACTGGAATACAATATTTGAATCATGTTTAATTTGAGCTACAACAGAGTTAGTTTGATGAGTCTGTACCCAACATTTTGAAGCATGCTGCAGCTGGAGGAGGATCATAAATAAAATCTTTATATTTATCAGCAGTTTACAGAGGGGGCAGCGATGGGCAGTGTGAATCACACCCTGTGTCATATGACTGGGAAGGAAGCACATTTTTGCACAATATTCGTATCGACTTGTAGTGACAACTGGCCTAGTTGTGTTTAAGCTCTACAGCAGTCTTTTTCTTTTATTTATTATTATTATTTGTCAGCATTCCCACAGTGGACCGTGTCTGTCTGTGGACGTGGAGTATTTTATTTCCTCCTCCAACACATTGCAGGATTGCTGGGACAAACACAGGATGAGTGACTAAGAAAACAATTCCCCTGGATATGCCTGTTGTCTCGCTCTTCCTCTCCGCCGTGCTCTCTCTGCGTCTCTTTGGGGACTGAATCACATTTCTGCTTTTTCTTCCCTTCTCTACCTCTCTGTCATACATACAGGAGCTGCATGGGCACATCCACGTCGACATCCACGCACACGGCTGACAACACCTCCCCCAATCCCTCCGCCTCTCGCTCTCTCCCCCAACACACACACACACAGCCTCGTTCTGCCAAAAAGTCGATAAATAAATGCATTGTCTCTTGACTTTCTGCTGTTGGCATCAGCCTGTCTAAATTGTCTGAGAAGGCAGTGGAGTGTGAAATTGAGTTCAGAACTGTACGCTGTGTGAGGTGGCACAAAGATGAGTGCATGTTTTCTTATTTATTCATATTGCGGCAGCACTCAGTCGCAGTTTTTGCAAGAGGGGGGTCAGTTAAACACATCGAGATGTTGCTGGAAATATGACAAGCTTAAAGGAAGGGCTCAGGCGACGGAGCAATAGGTTATTCATCTAAGGGCTAAATGAAGCTTTAAAGTGAAAATGTGGAGTCACAGTGAGTCCAAAAGTTTTTTGCTTTTTGTTTCCCCCTTTCTTTTTCTTTGTCTCCAGTTGCCGGGTGCTCTGAACCAGGGCGACTTCTTTTTGACAGTCACTATCATTGTTCTAAATGTCACCGAAGCCCGGTGGTTGCGTGTAAAGCAAAGAAAGGTAATTTAACTTGAAGCAGTAGGCACAGATTGAATAACTTCACAGTGATTTGCTCTCTCCTAGTTTTGAAAAGATGAATTTCTTTCCCAAAGCCGAAGGGTTCATGCAAGAATAATAGTACCTGCCCGTGCTAATTTGCCAAGAACAAATGATTTTGGTGGAGGGTGTTACTTTTGTGCCGCCTTCCGGAGATTTAATCAGAGGTATTACGCAAACCATCGCTTCCTCAGCTCTTTTTTGTCCCTTCTTGACATTTTGTGATGAATGTGTTGTTACCGGATGATGTATGTTTATAGATTGCCAGGGATAACTGCTGTTTTCAAGAGTTATGGCTTCCACCCGCACATCATTGCAGCTGCCCATGTGAAAATCATTCAAGAGATTTCAAGTTTGTCTCTCACTTTCACCGAGTTCAATGCTTGATAAATTGACATTTATTTAAGCGAAAAAGAAAAGAACAAATAAACACTTAGAAAACTTTGTTTGCAGACGAAGCACTTTTAGTGTCCTTCTCCTCTATGGCACACGTTTACAGTTTCTCTTTTCAAGATTAGTGTCACCGCAGAGGTAGAAGTGTCCTTGACTGTCACCAGAATCAAAAGCGTGGAGGTCATCCTCCTGGTCATATTTTATTTGGGAGTGACAGGAAAAGGAATGGCAGCATAAATTCGATCAAAGTTTCTGCCTTATCAGCATTACCTTTTAGAAAAGAGAGATCAAGCAATTTGTGCAGCGCATTTCAAAAGTATTCACACCTCTGCAGATGTTTTTGCCTTTTGCTACATCACAGTTGTAAACTTTGGTGTGTTATATTGTGTTTTTGTTTGCTAGATGATTATAACATAGTGCATCATTTTAAATTGGAGGAAAAATGATACAGAGTTTCAAACTTTCTAGTAAACAAACATCTGAAAGTCCAGCATAGTATGTCATGTATTTAGATCCCTTTACACTTATACTGCAAAATAAATCAAAAACCTTAACCTTCAGAAATCCCACAATTCGTATGTAGAATCCACCTGCGGGTAACTTAATCTGAGTATTAAGGAATTTGTTCTGTGAAGGTGTCAGAAGTTTGTTAGAGAATGTGAATGTAATTTCCTTTTGCGATCATTAAAGTATTTTTGAATTGATTTGTTGCACAAACAGCTTCTTGAAGACCAAGGAACACGGCAAGCAGCTCAGAGATCAAGTTACGCATAAGTTACAAAACAATATCTCAATCTTAGAATATCTTGAACATCTCTATTCAAGCTATTATCTGAAAATGGCAAGAGTGTGGTTTATCTGCAAACCTGCCAAGGCCTTTACATCCTCCTAAACTGACAGGTTGAGATAGAAAAGGGTGGGTTGGTGTCTATCTCCAGTGTACACCCTGTGCAGTTTGCCAGTTCATCAGAGTTCAACTAAGAGGGCAAACAACCAAACAAGCACACACTTATACGTAAGGGCAGTTTAGAGAGGCAAGGAGTTATTTGAAAGTTTACTCAGCAAGCTGTAAGGCAAGAGTGCTGTATACCACGACACTGTGCAGCCTTGAGATAACCTGTTGACTGCCAGGCTTTAATTGTGTGATGGGGAAGAAGATTCTCTAGTTAGATACGACTAAAATTGTTTTTAATGTTCTACAAACAAAATGGTGTATGTGGGGAGGAAACCCAATATTGCACATCAACCTGAAGATACCAACCCAATGGGAAACATGGTGGTGGCTCTCTTATGTTGAATTGTTGCATACAAGGAAACCACTTCCACCTTTCATTTGGGCAAACTATTCCTAAAAATACGGAGGTACAAATAGATTCAAGTATACTTTGTATTAGAACACTTCAGGCCAAGAAAAGAAATCAATGACAATCTGTACTTACACTTAAGAATGCAATGCTCTACATCCCATTTAACTGAGTTTATTCTCTTTTGCAAGGAACAGTGAACAAAAACGTCAGTATCTGTAGAGACAGTCTGGTAGAGACAGGAGCAAAATATTTTTGAGTAAAAGTGGTGCAAACATTACGCAAAAAATGTGCTCTAAAAAGTAAGGGATCGAGTTAATATTAGTCAAGTTCCAACATTTTTTGCACCAGATGCTTTTTCCAATACCCAGTCAGCTCTGCTTCTGCTACCTCTTCCTAACATTAACTAAACACATTCTACAAAAGGTTATCACTTTTATTTTTCCTTAATAAGCCTTAAAAGGAAATGTTTAAACCCTTGTCTTTTTCTGAATTTGCCTATAACTACCACACAACAGAAGGTGGTGTCTATATACCACTGATGCGTGTTGATGCATATTCATTGCATAGTAAGAATCATATTATAAGCACTCTGCCTGTTAATACAGAAATATGCTAATTGCTATGCTAAATAAAAAGCATGTTTTGTTTGTACTGTATTCAAATTAAACATTTCCTTGACAGCAAAAACATATTTAATGGTGTTTATGCTTATTTGCTCAGTGATTTATCATTTCACATAATAATATGCAAATATATTCTGATGTTGTTAATGGTGTGAGTGAATTAGGATGTTTATGTCACGTAGAATACCTAATTTAGAAACGTAGCTAACACACACCCACACACAAATAATCCAAATGTTTGAAGGTCATGCAAACACAACTTGCCATTACATAAATGTAGACTGCCTACTTTGGTGCTGAATGCAGTCTTGATTTAATAAAGTCAATTATGCAATTGACCTTTTCATAAAGAAAAAGTAATTATTTATATGGTAAGCCTGGCATGCCATGACAGGACATATTAGAAAACAACAACAAAATCTATCTAAATTGTTTTAATTTTTTTAGCAGCTTGAAAAAATATTCACACATAAAAAAAAAAAAAAAAAAACACGTAATGTTCAATGTCACAAAAGTGAGCATGACAACATCTGAATGGAGAGAAAAAAAAAACTAATTTATGTAAATCGTACTACCTTGAGGACATATTGGCCTTTTAACTCTTTCAAGCATCTGCACCCATTAAGTGAGTAAATTCACAATTACCGTCATACTAATTAACATACCATTTGGCCCTGTCTTTAATTTTCAAAGAGCCACTAACTTGTATTCCACCACTGCGATGACACATAAAGTAACAGATTGTGTTTTGCACAGTACAAGTTGTTTGCCCTTTTCTAAAATGCAAAGCCATTCTAATGCGCTTGGTAACGTAATTAGTTTTTTTTTTTTTAAAACACAGGGCTTTGGTGCCTGTATATGCTAGATTGCAACCAATGGTCACAGTTAATGGAGAATATATTCATCTAGCTTTGCTTGAGGCTTTGCTTTTGAGGCGTGAACTTGAAAAGTGCAAAGTAGATAATGAAGACAGGCTTGAATAGTCGTGGATAGAGATTCTGTTTAAGCATATGGTTCTGTAGAATACATTACAGTTTGATTAATCGGGTTTGTTCAGGAAATGTGTTAAAAAAAAAACCAAACATGCAAGCTCAGCCTTTCCTGTTAAAGGAACCCGTCATCTCTGCTGAATTAAGCATCTCTTTAGTGAAACAACATCATGCCAACTGAACTCTACAGAGTCGTGACTAAAGAGTGTTGTTGGTAATTACCACTGCATTCTTTCCAGCTACTTCCAGTGTGTCTTCTAGGACAACTCCAAACCCTCTAAATTTAAAAATCTATTCCGGCATACTTCCTCTTTGTCTTTGACTCTCTGAAAGCCGTAAGCCCCACAGACGCTCGGCCATTAAGAGAACGCCAGCCAGCAACTCCCTTGAAGTTTACCTGAATCAATATTTCAGCGCTCAATGGCAAGTTGGTCCTTAAACAAAAATAATTTTCCTAGACAACCTGAACAAGCTTTAAACTAGTTAGAAGCAGTTAGAGAAGGTGAACCCTCCTCAGAGCCCATTAAAAGTCTTTTAATGAGTGAAGAGTGGAAAGCAGCAGCGGACCCCCCACTGGGTTTTGATACAATGCACTGTCACCTCATTAAAATCCTGATGATGTTCAGCAGTATTCCCAGACTGCGCTCAGAACCATGTTTCTTGGTGGACAGTATGGAGGGCCATGAGATGGGGTACGAGCTGGACCTGGCATCACAGCTCGGTCCTGGACTGTGATGATGACATCATTGCTTGTTGTCCACATCACTAACAGGTGCTTTGTAATTGTTTTCATGGACTTTCATGAGAAACTTGTGTGGAAATACAAAACACAAAGTCGGGATGCTCAACAGTCCAAGCTGTCAATTGAAGGTTTTTGAATTGAGGTTTCCATTTTTTTGTCATCCATCCTAGAAACAAAATTACTCGGAGTTATGTGTAATAAAAATGACTCATGCTGCATAAGTACTGAACTTATTGGGATATGTTAAATAATTTATAGATTTTGATGACAGCTTATAATTGTTTTGTTTTTTTGCACTGAATCTAAAATAGTTGTTTCACAGTTCTAGAAACAGGTAACAGGCTCATTTGTTTTGACGCATTCCTCCTCACTTACCAATTGAGAGGTTCTCTGCTCTAAGCAAAAGATTCATGGTAAAAAAAAAATAAGCCTGAACAAATTCTGTCTCTTTTGTAAGCCTGTATTGCTTTTCAATTTGAATTAATCCCAAAATGAGGCATTATATGAAACAAAGACGCACTCTTGGTAAATTATTCCCAGCTTTACTGTGGTTTATGTCATTTTAATCTCATTAAACCATGGTTAAACCTTAATAAAAACAAATAAGGAATCTGAATAAGGTCTTATTCTTAATTTCTTCAAACTTGGAGGTATATGTCTATGTGCTGTTTGTTTCTCATTTATGTGTGTCTAGGTGTGTGTATATGTCTGCATCCTGAATGTGCTGGTATTGAATTTTTTAAGACTTGAGACAAAAAAAAAAATCTGCTTTCCAATACAGCAATCACCTCTGTGTGCATCACATAGTTCAATATGAAATGCATTACAATTTCAACAGAAGATACAGAAGTACAGCAGATTGACAAATGTAATGGAAGCACAAGACAACATGCTGTATGAATACATTTACACTTGGGATGGCATTTGGCCCCAGAGCATGCCTTTTTACCGTGTAATGTCATACAATTGTTATATTGTGTGCAGCTGAAGCATCACTCAGGAAAGCAAGAAGAGACTCCTTTAAATGATGAAGGATGTGGAAATCTGCTCGCTACTCCACACTTCAGAAATTCTTATGAAGGATTATTTCGGCGTGCTTGGGTTGGTGCCGACTTATTTCCTGTTTCTATTACTAGTTTACATCACTTTTTTGTTGTTGAATTCTTGTCATGCCATGTTTGCACAGATCTTTTACCAGATTCATTTAAAAGTCAAATGAATGAGTGCAGCTGTTGTGCATTAAAGTTCAAGCAAAAGTTTAGAAAATCTGGACGTCCTTGCAGACATACCTGTTGTAATATCTTCAAAATCTAAATGTTGCTACTTAGGCAGTTAAATCAACCATGCTGATAGTAGTAGGATACACATATTTCACCAGACAAAGTTGTGCTGGCAGCAGTCAGCATTTATAATTTGACAAGAAACATTCTCCTTCAGCATCAACATCGCCATCAAAGATTGCGTAAGATTTTGGCAGTGAGAAAACTGCTGTGGAAAAAAACAATTCAGATGACCTCTCTTTATTGTCTTTTGCGAATCCTTACCTTTAACTTCTTCATACTGGTTCAGTTGTTCAAACAGGAACTACTTTGTGTCATTAGGCAATTATAAAACTGAATGTTTAATGAAGGCCATTTTTATTCAGTGTCTGCAGACCAAGACTAGTTCAGGCTACATTGCAACATCTCTTTCATGTATGTTAATGCCAATTTTATATGTCTGTGTCCCCACATGACCGTGTCTAAAACATGACAAATATGTGTTGTAATGAACCTGTGAGTATGAAATAACTTGTTCACAGATGATCTGCATGAAATTTAAAGTCCTAAGTTATTCTAGCCAATCTTATCCTATAGGGATGAATGTCTTTAATGCTGTAATTTTACTTTGCTTGCTAAGGTAAAATATAAAGAATAAACTTTTTTTATAACATTCTACAATCTTTTTTTCTCAAACGTTAATCAGCTGCAGACATTTTCAGAATATGATGAGATCAGCTGTCTGAAACAGAAACTTTGATAACTTTTTGCTTGATTTACCTTTTCCACAGATGTATTTGTAACGAGCTGCCTTAAAGATTTCCTGAAAACTGACGTCAAAGAGGTTATTTTGGAGCTCTATAAAAGCCAATGGTATTCATTTGTACTGGAGCTTTCTAAACCCATTATGAGCTTAATTGTTATCCCTTCTCCGTCTGTTCTTGTGGTTTCAAGCTGTAAACAGTACAAGTTAATTTCAGTTTAGTTTGCAACATTCCCTTTCTTTCTAAGAAAACTTTCTAATTAATGCATTCAGCTTTCAGACACCCTTTCATTCCATGTTTAGTCCGTTAGCTGTCTACTGCCCAGTTCCCTTTTTTCTGCATGCATAGAGCTGTCTCAATTTGACAACAACTATTTCCCACTTTGGCATTTATTGCAGCAATTACATATGAGTCACTTTTATCCCTTGTGCTTTTCAGTAATGTGGACAAAGACAGAGGGAGTCATTTTTCATACTTTTCTGTATGAAAAAGTGAGTCCACTTGCTGACTGTCACATGCACTGTTTGTAATTAGACCACTTTTACTGTCTGCCAAATTGCTGGTTGTTTTTTCCTATCAGAAACATCCAAAATCATCATATGCCTATATTTGCCAGCGAGCAAAAACCGAGACCACTTTCTCCAAACCGGGAGGGATTCCCAATTGATACTGTGGATTTTCTTTTTTATCTGTAACTTGGACTGAGAATCTTTTCTGCAGGAGGTCTGATAAGCCTCCTGCTCTTTTGTCAAGTCGAACAGACAGCAAGATGCACTCCAGGGAGCAATGAACAGCTAAACAGATGACATGAATCTGACCAAGACTTGCAATGAACTTTCCTTGAACTAGAGAGGTCCAATGATCCATAGCTCGTACACGTGGCTCTCTCTCTCGCTCTCCTCCTCATTTCAAGCTATCCTCTCTGCTCCCTGATTCTAAATCTCGCTTGATTCATTTTCCCCCAGCTCGCTTCCTTCTCAGGAGGAGCCAGATGCGGCAGTACTGTAGTTCTTAAACTAAAGTCACTAACAAGGCCTTGTCACAGTGTGGTGCCACATCACTGCTTTCCCATTATGTGGGATTTTTGTATGACAGTAGTGTGTTTTTACAAATGCATGGGGCTTTTCGCTCCCAGCACTTCAGCTGGTCAGTAGTGTCCTCAGCTTGCTATGATGTAGATGGTTGAAGTAAATGCCTTCTATGGCCTGAAAATACACGACTCCCTCTAGCTTCCTTTAGCCATTTGTTTTAAAACAGAAACCATTTCTCCTTAGTGGAGAAACGAAACAGAACATGTTTGCACATCTCAATGAAACCGATTAAAAATTGATTTTTATTTGTACCCCCTGATAAGCCATCCAGTCCATGGATTTTGTAGAACAATATCTCATTCAAGAGAGGATAAAATTTTCTTGGTAGACGGCTGCACTGTTGAATTCTTGTCTGGACTTGGTTTCCAGTCCTCTAAAGGCTGTGGTTATCTCTGCTCCTTGTGCATCATTTCTTCCTTCCACTAATATGCATGAACAGACAACTTCTGTAGCAATGACCTTTTGTGTCTTAACCCCTTTGGGGATGGTGTCAGTTACATTTCTGCTGGACAATTGTCAATTGTCTTTCTGATGACTATGATAAAATAATATCGTTAGCAAGCGTTTTCTTTTAATTGATCTTATGTAATATACAAATTTTATGTCAAACTGACATAAAATAGGTTTCCATTACCTGCATAGATATAAAAGTGAACAAAAATCAATGCTTAAAATATATTACTGTATGTAATAAGTCTGTAATGACTCTATGGTATATAGAGTCTGACCTTCTGGAGTGAATTACTGAAATTCTTATATTTTAATACATCTACCTTGCAAAAATACCATTTTAGTTCATTGTGATAGTAGTACAAAGAAGGTAAACTCAAAGTAATTCAGTTTAACTCAAATGAATTAAGTATTCAAATTTAAATATCCTGTTAAAGTTATATGAACAATCATTTCCATGTTTGATGTGAAGATCTTAAAAACCAGTACCTTAAATAAAGGTGAAACACAGATATTATAAATGCCCAAATAAACACAAATTAATTGCAAAGGTAGAATATTTACTATAAGACTTTTCCTTTTTCACACAGCCTAATCCCCATCCATTTTGCCATATTTTCCCATAAATTCCCCTTCATCTCAAGGTCACTGTGACATTCTGCTCTTAAAATGTGTCATGCAAAAATTACTGCCTCTTTTTTAGGAATGCCTTGTACCTTGCATGTCTGTGTGTCAACAACAGGGGGCAGTGTAGGAGTTCATTACCAGCTTGAACTCGCAAGTCATCACAGTTTCAGAAAGAAGAGGCAGTAAAACAGCCATAAGAAACAATTTGCAAGCCTCAAAGTTTCTGTGTTCTACGTTTTATTTGTCATCGCTACAAATGGGGAGTTCACTTTTGAAATCAAAAGACAAACCTTTTTTTTGGCAAAGTGTTTGCAAGAAAATAGTGACTAAATTGTCAACACACCTTGCCATGCAACTTGGGATTCATAGATAATTTTCTTTATGACATTTATTGAATTTAGACTTTACTTCGGTGGAAGGTGATCTTGTTAAAAAGAGTAAATGTGAAAAAAATAATTTTTTTTTTAGTAAATACTTCTTGATGAGTTTACATAAATTTTCACCGATGTAAAGAAATAAAGTACAATTTAAAGACGCACTAAAAGAGAAGTCTATGTTGTTGGACAAATTCATTGGTACTTCAGGGAAAGATGTCTTCAAATAAAAAACTTCTAATAAATTACTTTTATTGGAATAGCATAATTTAGTGCTGAAAAATGCATGTAATTTATCTATAATGCATGTGAATGTGTTACAGGGACCAGCATGCTCAGATTCTATTGTGAAGTAATGAAGAGCTTGTTAAGAGCCACTCATGGCAGGGGAGAGCCTTTAATATTGACACGTCTCTGGCACAGATTGGTGCCACTCATAAAAGTGCCAGTTAAATGACTGAACAAAAGGCACTGGACAGTTAAAAGCAGAGATCCGACACCCAGACCCGAAAGACGCTTTTAGCAGACAAATCTGTCCAATTTCGTCACTGTAAAGGTGCACCACGAAACTTTTGTTGATGCTAACCAATAGCTCCAAACTTCAGATTTCCTCAAATCTGTAAAAACAAATGGCATAAAGGATTCTAAAAGGTATCGCTTCACACCCGCTGACTTTGGACCCTCAAGTTTGTGACACTCAATGAACAATCACCGCTGTGAAACATTGACCTGGAGTAGCATTTTATCATTTCACTATCCAGCAGGCACAAGCAGTGTATTAGGAGAGGAGTGCATGCTTAATGGTGAGAAACCAGAATCTTTTCATGTGGTTTGATAATGGACTCACACAGAAATTCAAACGCGTAAACTCACTCAGGGTAAAGGTTTGCATTACCTTTACCCAGAGGTAATGGTGATGCCTCAGGTTCTCAGGGTATTACCATTAACCTGAGTGATGCAGCATACCCATCACTCAGGGTATATCTTGTCAGGCTCCAAAGTACTGGACGATAAGTCTGCAGCTCAGCTGCCAATTATCACTTTTTTATTTATTTTTTTTAGTAAACTCATCAAAACACTTCTGACAGCATTCAAATGCAACCAATTAAGTTTTTTCTGTGAACATTTCAACAAGGGCCACCTGTGCCTCGATGCACCAAGCATGAAAAGGATTGGAAATATTTTGTGGCGTAAATGTCCAAATGTTTTCTGTCTGACACACAGATGGAAACGCTGCTAAAGAACTGGAGTTATTAAGGGTTATATTAGTGAGTAACTTCTTATTTAATACAAATTACAAGGAACAAAAAGAAATATTGGGCTGGTGGATTTTTACAACTTTGTCTTATTAGGAAATAACACAGGAATAAACATTGCTAATTTAGCTAGCCAAATGTATTGATAATTGAAACTGTTAAAAATTACAAAATTCCTTCATATCCTGAGCTAAAAATATGATATTGCTATATAGGGATTTCTACCATAGTTCAGCACTAGGTGGCGCTGTAAAGGTGAGAAGTTTATCCCGCAAAAATGACCAACTGGATTTTCATTTATTTATTCATTTGTTTTGGCATTTAACCAACAGTAATTTGACAGAAAGGGTGGAAGACATACAACAAAGGAAACAAAGATGGGATTTTAACTCGAAACGGCCACATCAAAGTCTGTCACCTCTGTATTCGGAGTGCCCATTTTAAATAAGGCGTCACGCGATGCCCCAACCAAACGAATTTTGACAAAAATTTGCATGTACCTCCGAGGAATGGCTCCTACATGACATTTAATAAGGCAATGGTTGACAGAAGTGGGTGGGGTTTATGAAAATGATCTGACCTCCAAATCTAAAAAACAAAACAATAAAATTATCTTTATCCTAATGAGCTCAAATTTTTATGATACATTTATTACATTGTTCTTAACAATTGATCTACACTATTGCTTTAGCTTGAAGTCTGTAACTATTTTTTCAGGCATTTGTGTTTAACAAAAACGCATGTACTAAAGGTGCAACGTGCAAAACACTGAGGTTCAAAACAATGCTCACATACTCAGTTCTGTACAAAACAGTATTAATACAAGCATCCGAACTCTATGGGGAAACATAATAATTAGATATTCTGCCTTCTCAAATATTTGTAAAGAAAATCAATGTTGTTTGTACAACTTTACATAAAAAGTAGCTTTTGCTGTGTTCACTTTGCATGTGCAATAAAAACAGTCTCCAGACCATTAAGCTAAATCAGAAGAAATAAAAAATTAAATTAGAAATGAAACACTCCCCAGGGGGTATTCAGGAGGGTAAATAAGAAATTTGCACTACAGACATATGGAATATAGTTTCCAAACAGAGGAGGCAACACTGGTTATTATAAGAAGAAGAAAATATATATCTACACCGAATTCCACTTCTACTATGCATGGCTGACTTTCTCACCTGTTCTGAGATGTAGCCTTTGTGAATAATCGTAAGCTTCGATGCCAGAATGTCTGTGACTCCCTGATGTATGAACAGGTGGTGAATGTACATGCTGTTTTCCTCGAGCCATCCTCAATGGGATGGTTACTGGCTTTTCCAATTCACTGCTCCAAGACTTAGATGCTGAGTTTACGCTTCAGTTGGTTGTATGGCGTTTCTTGCAGCAGCTCTGCCTATTTCATGTGTTTCCTTGAACATTCTTGTGATTTTCTAATGAAGCTTTTTGCTTTTACAACAGAACAACAGATGGTGCAATCCCAAACACCTCACCGTGAAACTGCATCACTCTACCTGTGCGTTGAACTGTTCAATACAAGTTTTGATCCACATTATCAAATAAGTGAAGATTGCTGTTATTTTAAGAAGTACAGATGCTTTATGTTACATCATTAGCTCTTTTGTTTCCAAGCTACAGTACCGATAGGGTGCTATCTCTTTCAGTACAATTACTTAGATCGACTGTTAACTATACTTTCATTACTCCATAGCTTTCAATTTAATAAAAACGATTATCTTTAATATTAACTTATTTTGTAATTTTGCTTTGTGGTTTTGTTTTCCAAGCAAAACCACTACTGGCCAACACTAGTTTGCCTCTCGCCATAAAATAAAACACGCGCTGACACTCTATTCATGTCAGGTTTGTTCAGTAATATTTTATTAATGATAGACATAAATCAGTATTAACTATCATGAGTCGAAATAAAACAAAACCTAGATAAATTGTATAGGAAATTTTTTTTCACCTTTAATATGACACATATTTTGTATTATTCAACTGAAACGTGTAGGGACACGTAAAACATAAATAAAATAAAAACTGAATGCTCTGCTTGTATGAATGTCCATACCCTTAAATTAGGCTGCACTTTGAGAGAAGAAGCATTTCAGCACCCCCAGATGGCTGTCACAGGAATAGTATTCCTCAAAAATGCATGAAAGAATCAAAGCCATACTCCAGATATATTTTTGATTAGGGAATAAAATTATAAAATAATTTAAAGCTAAATAAAATTTATTTTTTAAGCCCAGAGTAATTCAAAGCAATCTTCTTTTTCTGCCAGGAAGTAATGTTATAGTTTTGGAGTGACCCAATCAGAGTCCCACATTGAATAGGATAGTGCCTGTGGAGGAAGCTGCATATTAGGGTGACAGCAAAGAGGCCCTCCAGCATCAAAACCAAATAAATAATCTATATGGAAGTTTTTAAAATTGGCAGATTCCTGTCTTGGCTCGCAGAAACAAAGTTCTTTGTTGAATAAAAACCATTCTTAATCTGAATATCCAAATCATGTGTATATGTTGAAAATGTAACCAGTTCAACTTTGAAAGGCCTTTTTGTTTAGCCCATTTTACCATGCCCTAAAATATTTTAATTTCATCTAGAAGTAACATGTTCATGTTTTTCTTTTTGGCAATGGAATGCAAAGTTGTCCTTGTCTTTCGAAAGATCTTGACTGTTGTTCCAAAGGGAACCTTTTGAGGCGATTTTAATAACCTCAATCCATTGCCTGGAAAAGTGTTGAACTCTGAGTTTTAGCAATCGATGTGATGGTTGTTACCACACATCTCCTTTGTGGTTTGTATATTTAAATCTCTAGACAAGTTCGTAAATCACCCACTTATCTAATGTGGATATTCATTTTCAGAGAAAATAACTATGGATTTGAAGCTGATGTAATTAGAGCATGGAAATAAGCACATTTGTCTTTGTTATCATTCAGAGTGTTGTCCAAGAGTTTAAAAAAATGATGAGCCCTGCTCCTCCAGCGGCTGTTCACTGAGCTTAATGAACTGGGGCTCTAAATAGTGGCTGGATGAGCTGGAGTAAATAGAAAATCCACCTAAATTTCACCGTCACCACGTCTTTTAGCTCCTATTTTCAGCTCCTATTTAAAGCTCAGCCTGACAACTGGGAAATGTAATGAGATGCAAAAAAAAGGTCAGAAAAGTATTTTGAGCAATCTGTGTCCAAAGGAGGTGAGACGAAAGATATCAACAACCCCTCTGCAAATTTCAAAGAATGTTCACTTCAGTCATAGCTCCATACATATTATGGACTTAATTTAAAACACTTTAAAGTTTCCCACCAAAAAGAGGCTCCTTAGACTTTTAAAGTATTTCATGGTTACATCATTAGAAAACTAAAAGAAATTGGAGGGCTGTAAGCATTTAGTGGTTGCTTGGCTGGCTTGGCTGTACAGTCTTTACTGTGGCTAGTTACATTTGACAGTGTCATAATGTTTTGTGATTAACAGAGAAACAACATTGATATGGGAAGATGTTTCTCAGTATTTGAATGACACAAGCTTTGGGGGGAATAAATTATTTGACATATCAAAAATGTTTTCCTTGGTTTTGGCACAGTCAAGGCTTTGTGTTTACTTGAATGCTTCTGGGAAGCAATAATTCCATGGACAAACCTTGAGGTCCAAACCTTTTTATCAAAAGTGGCAGAAAAGCACATATTGTCTACTGGATGGGGCAAAAAATGTAGATAGCAAGTCTTACGGGTTCACGCGCAAAATGACATCTGAGCATTGCTCGCAATCTCTGCGTGCTCACGGCCCGCCCAAGTTCATGTCCAAATTGACATGCACATAGTGAGGAACACACTAACTGTTCCAACTTGGCTAGAAACAAACCAGCTAGAGTGTGACGTGACAGTGGAAAAGAGGCTTTAGGATTACCACACCAGAATACCAAATCACATGTGAGGGTATTTTATTGATATTTCATCTCATCACTACACTTATTTTCTTTCCAGAAAGAAAACATTTTACACCGCTCTTTACAATTGACGTTTTGGATCACTTGAAAATAAACCGTGTCATATTTATATTTTGATGTAAATCTGGTATAAAGGTAGAGTTTTAAAAACCAATTTGAGTTAGTTTTCCAAGGAGAAAATGAGCAAAAATAATTATGAAAACAAAAAGTTACAGTAGCTTAGTATATAGCCTCAAAATAAGCTTCAACAACATACAAAAAACTCATTTTGTATTAATTCATGACATGACTAATGATTATATAATACTTTGGGAGGCAAATGGATTATATTTTTTCAATGATTAATTCCATGACTCCGTGTAGCTATTTGCTATTAATCATGTTTTTAGTTTATTTTCTAATCAGTTGAAACAAACAATACCTATTTAAATGGCAATTATCCCCATAGAAATGTGTTATTAGCAGTCAAACCTCTCCGTCTTAGTGGGCTGCATTGTTTGCTGTGCTCAATAAGGCTTAGGAAACGAAGAAACAGCTGAGGGACACAGCGGATACACCCCCACAAATGTAATTTACTCAGAAGACACTGGGAAAAGAGCTGAAGTTGCAAAGCAGGCATTGCATTGCTTTGCATGCTCAGTGTCTCAGAAGTGTTTTCAAGACAAATATTGATCTTAAGGTTTTGGTTATGTGGTGTTTACATCCCTCCCCAAGGCACCAGGGGATGGAAACAGAAAAGAAGGTTCATAAGGATGAACAGGGCTCATTGCTGTACATTTAGTTAATCACAAAAGGCGATTGCTAATAACAGGTTAATTCCATGTACTAATTCCATGTTTGTACTCGTTTCATTGTGTACCTTTACATAAAGCACACTATATTTATTCACTTATCTATTTCATAGCAGCATAGTTGTTATAGCAAAAATATTTTCAGATGTCAAAATGATTAATCCTAAAAATGTTAAAATCTCATAATTTGACAGTATATTTGGGGGTTTTATTACACCCTCGTGGTGCAATCATCCATTCAAATGAACAGGTCATTTGAGTGAACCAAATTATTTTATGAACTGATTCATTCATTTATCAGTTCAGGTCAGCGCCTGCTCAGTTGGAACTTCTACGTTCTGCGACTCATAAAATGTATGATGAAGACTTTTGTGGCAACTTTAAAAGATGGTGGCGGGATACGGGAATTAAGCTTTATTTGACACACATCTTGGCGAATCTGTGATTCTCCTCCTCACTATCTTGACCACAGGAAAACAGTATTGTCTACATTGCCCCCTCTTGGTGTAGTGCATGATTGACAATTAGCAACAAGGTTCAAAATCTTATACCAATGGTTCCCAAAGTGTGGAGCGCGCCCCCTAGAGGAGGCGCAGTGACATTTAGGGGGGGTGCGATGAATGAAAAAACAAAAAAATTCTGGGAGCTGTTCATGTTTTAACCCCATTTTGCACAGAGGCTTTTTGTTAAATGTATTGATGATAGCAAAGTTGAATATTGTTAAAAATAAAAAAGAGACATGTTTGAAATAACACCAACAGTTCTTTTAGTTCTTTTTTAACATAGAACTAAAAAAAAAACAGAAGGCCTCTGTGTTCATATTTTTCTTTATTGCAGCCATATTTCCTGGTTTAAGTATTTTGAAAAGGTTCTTCCTCTGGTTCATGGCAAAATAAAACTGAAAAGCGATTTATTAGGAGGCTGTTTGTGTCCATGTCCAGACATATTTGGACATTTCTCTATTGCTGTTAGTTATGAGATTCCAGGGACACATTGTTATTATTTATCATTATATTTAAACAAACTTTAAGTTAATTCTTTTTAAAGCCATTTTAAGAAGCCACAGGGGAAAGGAGAAAAACTTTTTGATAAAATCAAATTCGGTACAAACTGCATTTGTGCTCAAGGAGACGCGGAAACCTTTTTGTAGGAATAAGCTGACAGTGATTGCATTTGTCTAAGTAGATAAATCATATATATATTGAACTTGTCTCTCAGTGTCACTGTTGCAACATGATTCAATTTGCCATTTTGTCATGGACCCAAAAGAAACCATTCTTACACATGGAATCTCTGAAGGTTACACAACTTCAGCAATTTAACCATTTGCAAAGTATTTTTTTATTTGAAGCCTTCCTCCAAATAAATTAGACTACAGAAACGTATTGGTTTTTTTTCCCCATCTACCATTTCTGATGAGTTGCACTTCATGTTTTTGGAAGCCTGACTGTGCAAATGTTTTGAGAAAGTTTCTGGCCATTACTGGCCAAATTTATTGGCACCTCTGTCAAAGAAGTGCAAAAAGCTTCATAATAAATCCCATCTGTTATTGATTTGACATGTTCACAGAGAAAAACCTTTGAAAAAATCTTAATTTTAATTGAGGTATTTGTGTTCAGTAGCCAAGTTGCTAGTCGGCACTCTACAGAGATAAAAAGATGAGTAACAGTCAGAGGTGGGGACTCGAGTCACATGACTTGTACTCGAGTCACTAAAATCACCACTTGAGACTTGACTTGAAAACATGCTCAAAGACTCGTACTTCACTTTGACTTTCACGCCATTGACTTGGGACTTGACTCGACTTGAAGCTGTTTACTTGAAAAGACTTGATATTTTACTCAAAGCCTTAAAATAAAGACATTATTTATAAAGTGGCTCCATTGATTCATTTCACTCATTACTATTGACATGCGCAGACCGTCCCTCTGTTTCTCCACTCCGGATGTTTGTGTGCGTAGCTGCAGCGCAACCAATCAGATCAACAGGATTTAAAAATAACGGGGGTAAAAAACGAACAACGAAAAAAACTCTCGTAGCAGATCTGCTGCTGTGAGTCATTTCTTTGGTTCATCAATCATGAAATATCCAACTAAAAACGGAGCAACATGCAAAACCTGCCAGACCAAGATCTCAGATTCAGCTTCCAGCTGTTCGGCATTTAAAGTTTCACAAAGAAGGTAAGCGGAACTTTTACTGTGAGCTAGCAGCTAACTTTAGCTAACGTGGTGTTAGCAGCTCTGGGTTACGGTGGTGACGCCGCTTATCTTCCACTTGTGTGCTATATTTAGCCATGCTGTATAAATCCGGTGATTCAAACGTGTCCGTAAATAATGCGCACCGTGTTGCTCAGGAAGCCGGTGGATCGTGAGCCGGTCCGGTTCTGACTATCTGTGCTACCTGGTCAGATTTTATTAGCGCGGATCGATAGCTCAGTATATTTGTCGGTGCTACTCGTCCAAAACTCCTACCGTCATGTTTCCAAACAGAAAACTAGAGCGGGTTGTTATTGTTAAATATCATCTGATAACATTATTTTAGTGACGGGACAGTAGTGGAAGCTAGGAGTTCTGCTTAGCTTAGCATTGGAACAATTTATAGAGGAAACCACAAGGAGATCCTTCATCTGAATATCCTACCAGTTTAAATGAAAAGCTGTAGATTTGCAGCACTAATCCTCTTATTAGAATATCCTACCTGTTATAAATATTTTAAATACAGAGGCGTTTATAAGAATAAAACAGTATCAGACAAGGAAAACAGGTTTTTATTGGAATTAAATTAAACAAATCCAGATCACCGCAACTCTTTTTTGCGCATTAATATGTTGTATGACAGAGTTTATTAAATGCAGCGCAGCCGCAATGTGTCGCTGAACTGCGCAGGTCACTGAAATGATATATGATTAATATTAGACCGCGATTACACAGCTTCAATCCCACGTAGTATCGCTACCAGCATCTATTTAGCAATGTTTAATAATAATAAAGAGTTATTAAACTAAAATATTTTAACGGATAGGGACAAAAAATCCACAAAACAACGTATTTTGTCTTGATTTAACTGCCAAACAATAACTTGTAAAGACATTGCAGACGGAAAAGACATATATATATATATATATATATATATATGTCTTTTCAAGAAAGACATATATATATATATATGTATATATATGTATATATACATATAGCATTACTTACATACTTACATAGAGCATTACTTACATATATATATATATATATATATATATATATATATATATATATATAGAGGAGAACAGTATCTTCTTTCTCTGTGCACCTACAACTCATTTTGAAGAAAGACATTCCTAATTTCTATGAGGGAACTCAGCTGGGTGTGTATTGGGTGGAGTTGTTGGGTTGAAGTGTACCTGACAGAAGATCAATTGTATTTGAGTGCAGCAGTAACACTTATGATGCTCTCTGCATCAGGGTGGGGGTGGCGGCCGGGGCTTCCGGTGGGGGTTGGTGGGTGCCATGTCTGACAAGAGGACAGAAGCAGCCAAAAAAAAAAAAAAAGGCATTGATGAAAGACAAACCATTTGCGTGCCCATGACTGAAAGCTATATTTTATGGTTGCTATTCTCTCAAATTGCTTTTGTGTGTTGGGGTTGGCTTTTTAAATAATGCAATCTGTTAAAAGCTCTCTATAAATGCTGTGTGTGTGCAGTGTGGGAAGCTGGAATAGAACTGAGGGTATTTTTTTTGTTTTTTTGAGAAAAGAGGGTGATAATTTATGTTCCTCTAAAATGTGGCCTCTTTTTTGCCACTTTTACTCAAAAGGGTTCAACATGGACACAATCTGTTTGAAGATGAGTGCAGACTGAGGCACCCTTGAGTCTCACATATTTAATAAAAGTCATTGAGATGAGTCTGTGCTGTTAAAGAGCATTAAATGACGGCATTTAGCCTTTGTAACATTTGACATCTTTAAAACTTGCTCTGCTGCTGGAGGAGCATTACTTACATCAGCAGTTTGGATGGTGGTAACAATGCAGCTCCCTCACCTCCGCTAATCTGTCGTAATTAAAAAGCTGGAAGTGGCAGTTGTTAGCATGCTTACGTATTCTTCGGGGAGGTGTAAGCTCCTTGACCCCTCCTCACCATTGCGTTGCTGCCTCCCATCAGAAAATCCTGCCGTTTACCCTATGGACCTTGGACATTGGTCAGACAGAATGATGAATGGGTTTTTCCCGTATTGGCTTGTTGATCCACAGCCGCCCCGGCCTTTTGCCCCCACCTGCACGGTGAATATTGGCATTTGCCACTCAAGTGACAGCATCCCCGTATCCCCCTACTGCTGATTAATCAGATCGAGTCCTAGCCTGTGGAATAATTAATGTTTAATATCGGGTCTTCTTTCTGTGGCCCATCAGCCTGGACTGGCACACCTGAGGAGGGAGTCTTCACTCGGATCAATATTAATGTGATCTCAGCCTTAGTGCACTCGGGGGAGGTGGTGAGATCATACAGAGTTACCTAGTTGTTTATTATCTCTTTATTCATTAGTTGCTGCTTATTAAATCTAACGGGTCATTTATAGCAGCGGGATTGAGAAAGGCTGCATGTGTTTGCCTTTAATAATGACTCTGAAATATCACTGGGGCCTTTTTGCTGTCGGGTGTGTAATGTGACAGCTGCACGGCAGTGTTTAATTTAAGTCTCTACTTATGTAAGTAACATGACTCAAGGGGTTGCATTATTGGCTCATTAATTAACAGACTGATCAGTTTACCCTTTGGTTCATCTTTACTTTGCAGGCCAGAAGTTTACATAGCCTCATGATTTTAAATGGAGATTTTAAATTGAGTCCGCCAGCTTTCTCTCTTGACTTAAGGAGGAAGAGTTATGATCTTGTCCTCCTCCCTCCAGGATGTTGCTGCCCCCACCATGCTTGACCGCTGGCATAGTGTTATAGGTTTGAAATCCTCCACTCGGCATTTCCAGACATACTCATTGATATCACGGCCAAATAGCTCTATCTTTTCTACAGATTTAAATTTTTCAGGTTGAGAACTGTCCAATGGGTTATTAAAAACTGGAAACTGTCTTTGAGGAAGAAATGTGGTTTGAAAAAAATCACTCAATCTTTTTGTGAAATCAAATGAAGGAAAAGAAAACCAACAATAGAATTCACGGCTTCGTTTAATAATGGAAGTAAGAACATATTCAGACTAAACGTGACGAGGGACTGAACAGCTATTGGTCAAGGTTCAGAAAAAGCTTATTGAAACAATGTCAATGGGAATGTGTGTCAAGATCAAAATTAAAGGCGGTCCGATGAGACATTAGGATGCATGTATTTTGCCGCACATCCTAAGGTCTAAGAAGAACATTGACAAGCTGAAAATGCAGGATGCCGGCCCAAGAGGTCCGACTCCACTGGTCTAGGATTTTTCTAGAAAGTCCATTGGATCTTTTGGTCTAGTGCAAGGGTATTTTTGGGTGTCTACCAATTGACTTCTTGTTTCAAGAACCTCAGGATCTCGTTTTTGCCATTGGGTGTCAATGCCTAATAGAAAGAATATGCAGATTCTGTTGTTTTGATCAATCAGTTGATGAACACACTTTGTTTCGGTTTAAACCCATATTTTAAATAATTTGCCTACTCTATGTTTTGTCTCTTGCTTCTGTGATTCACCAGCACAAAATTGCAAATATTTGAGACTTCTATCCTTATCTCCTTATCTCAAGAATTTAATAATGAGTTATGATCCCATTAAGTTAAAACAGGAATTCAATCCCATGTCCATGTTATCTTTAAGGTCCTGTCATCAATTTCAGTCATTCATGTGGATGAATTTTGTTTCTTTTTCAGGATCGGCACTGAACACAAACAAATGGTGATTGCGCCATGATGGAAGACAAATACTTACTGAACCCTGTTTATTGTAAACACTGGAGCTAAGGCTTTCCAAATGGCTTGCAGGTAGGTTTGAATTGTGGATCCTATTTTTCATTTTGAAGCAATAAAATATTTAAGAGGCCGTGCTACGAGGTTGACCTTCAAAGCTAAAACTTTGCCTGGCTTTTACAGTATTTATATGGCTGTCCCCTCTTGCACGAGCAAGGATATAAAAATATTTAATTACTCAATTAACTGAGGTGCAATGTGACCCTGTAGAAAACAGGTGAGGGAATAGGGCAGACGTGAGCAGATTCAGCAAAACACAGCGCCTTAGAGACGGAAGTGAACATGTATTATATTTGTAAGTGCCTTGATGTAATGACATTTGAGTTGAGGGAGATTTAGGTAAATTTCCGTCATTATCCTGACACATTTCCACAAGGAGATAACGCCTCCGAATGACACTGATGGAGGAAAAAGTGGATGGATGCTAATGGATTCCTAAATGGTTGAGAGTGCTGTATTGTTTTTGGTTCTTTTTGTGCACCAGAAGGAAGGTAGTCGCTGAGGGGGACCCTCCTTTAGCTCTGTCACAATTTTTAACCTTGATGTTATGGATTTATGGGGGAAGAGAATATTCAAATCCCAGATGGAGGCTCTAATGTGGCCAGATTCACTTCATTATCGATTGTTCCTCTTTCAACCGCACCAAAAAAGGTTCAAAGGAGCAAGCGATGAGAAGAGGATTACCGTCAGCGGGCTGAAATGAAACTTTGATTTTAGCGTTTTGCAATTCCTTAAAGCTCGAAGCTACTTTGAAAGGGAAATGTTGAATTTACATTTCACATCGCTTCGCTAACACGCTAAAACTGGCCTCTCTATTGGGTATGAGTTTCGCTGAAAAGGATTTTCTTTGGAAACTGCACGACCGGTGTTATCTCATGGCCACTTCAGCAGTGAAGTGGGAAATAGGAGCGCTAAATATATGTGTCCGATGTAAAATGTGTTTTTCTCTAAAAACATTTCAAACAGTTGAAACTATTTTATTTTCCAGTGAAAATAGGTCCAAATAAGTTGATCTAGTTGTAATAAATCATCAATGACAAAGCAGCAGGAAAAAAATAGCACAAGAAACAAGTGATGAACCATGTGATCACCAATGCTTATTGAAAATATTGTGCTAAATTAATTCTACCCTAGTATTTCTCTGCTTTGCCAGGTGCTGTGGATATTTTGTTCCAGAAATGCTTAATATTTTACTGTAGCAGTTATGAAATTGTGCAATTCTACAAACTCTCGGTCTCAAAGCTGACAAGAGTTGATATTTTTCCTTTTGGGGGAAACAGTAACTCTCCAGCAGACATTGATTAATTATCTTATGAGGGATTTGAAGGTCCATATATAAAAATGTGAGCCTATTTTTCCAATTTTTATAAATGTGAAATATAGGCTTCAAAAGTCTTGCAGTCATCAATTGCACTTTATCTTTTCTTTTTATTTTTTTTTTTACCAATAGACACAAGTGCTGACTGTGAACTTTACAATGATGATTAGCTGTATTATTATTGTCTCATTTAAAATCAGATGGTATGTTTTAAAGATTAAAATAACTACCAAAGAGCAGCCCATTTGTAATTCCACCAAACTTGGAAAGCCCTTTCTCCATTACCAGTTCTCACACGAGCTGCTTAATGTTTGATTCGTTCCAGCAAAATTGGGTGTGTCTCATTAAGACACAAAGTGAGGAATCCTTAAGGAGATCCCATGACAGATGCATAAACAGGAATAGATTAAAACTTAAACGGCTGCATCTCGATGGAAACTTGCATAAAAAGACAGAACATTCAATAAAAATGTCATTCTGTTGACACATTCTGACCTTTTCTCGAAAGATCACACAATGTTGCACTTTTCACAGGTGCCAATATGCAACATTGATGATGATAAATAAATGTAAGTTCGTGCAAAAGAAGTAATTGTCAAATTCTAGAAGCAAACCATATGGAGACTCAGTATGCAGCCTCCTCACTGTTAGATTTGGAAGGCTCTCTTGCCTAAACCAATTTGTTAGGGGGGAATAATGCCAGACAGCTGCGCAATTACACCTCAGCACAAAGCTAAGCCAATCTACTAAAGACAGTAATGGCTCGCCTTGATACGTCTGCATCTGCCTGAACTGAATCCACATACTGAATTGTCAACATAATGCCACACTCACATCTCAGGCTGCGCGTCAAAGCAAGGATTTATTTATTTATTGGGGTTTTTTCCCCCACCCTTCTCCGGTGCTTGTTACTCGATAATGAAAGCGAGATGATGGCAGCGAAATGCGCCCATATTAATCTCAGCATTTTCTACCATGACAGCACAATTTTCAGTGCCTCCTCGAACAATCAGCCGCCTCAGTGTATGTGTCCCTCAGAGCAGATGCAGACTGCGCTCAAATCTCCCAGATCCAATTTGGATATAATGTTTAACGTCTGTCATTGTGAAAAGGCAAGAGAGGGAAAGAGAACATGGGTGACATGAAGCAAACTTTGGAAAACATTTATTATTTCTGGTATTTTTATATAGTTTGCAGGAGAGCCTACTTTTGCTGTAGAGTACTAAACTACTAATGTTCTGCTTAATTCTGCAGTCTTTCATGCAGTAAAAAAAAGACAGAATTTGGTTTCTGCATTTCTGTACAAAGCTATTAGACGAGGATTTAAGACCTCACTGATTATTTTCTGCCTTATCATTTGGATACACAGCAGATCATTGTATGCTGAAGAATTTATCTCTTCTCTCCTTGGAAGGCTTATTTTCTAAAAATTTTATGGTTTTTTAGCAGTATATTTGTAATGTTGTCTTAAGATAAAACCAGAACCTGTTGTTTTCTGTAGAAGAGAAGGTTCCAAACAGGAGACTTTTTTTCTGTACAGGCCCAGGTCACATTTGGAAAAATCCAATACATATTGGATCTAGGAACACATAACCAAGTGGTTTGGGTCACATTTGTAAAAAATGAATCTGTGTTGTTCAGACTGTCATGGAAAGATCAGATACAGGTCGTATAAGGGCAAAAGAAAATGGCATTTGGATAAATTTATGTTGCTGTATAGCCTTAAAGTGTCTCCAAAATGTCTTTGTCAATAAACATAACAGAAATAATAATACACATTGTTAGGGTTTTGTCATTAATCTGCTACATATTACTATAGTTAAAGGTGATAGTTGGCAAATTGTTCTAAAACTGGTTGGTTCTTCATGCTGATGGATGGGACTCAAAAATAACTTCTTAAGATAAAGTTCTGCTAGGCCAAGTCGGATCTGGCTAAGTAAACCTTGTAAAGTTCTTACTTTACTGGGTCTTTGATGTCCTTTTAAGATGCCTCAACAATTATGCCACACATTTCAAAAATGTAAACATTTTTGAATAAACGTTTTTATTCTTTTGAATAAAGAATAAACGTGTTGCTTAAAACATTGCGTGAGGTTCGACTCGGCCATGAATTGTTGGAAATTGCAAATAAACAAGGCCTTTTTTTTTTCAAAACTGACCTTTTTCTTTAGCAATGAAACGTGCAACAAGCAAAGGAGGGAGTTTATGACTGTACCGGCATAAAGTGACAGTGATGCCTTGTACTAAGTAATAGTTGGGTCACAATGTCTCTTTTAAAGACATCACCTTTGCAAGGGCAGTGGAATTATAATCTAGTTTTGTCTCCTCCTCTCTACCTAAAGTTTCAGAAAAATGAAGGCGACCAAAAAGGGGAAGAGAAGTTCTGACACACTTCATGTCTTACTCAAAGGCTTACAATTTAGAAGTTTAAACGAGATTGGAAATATCAGGGGTTGTTATCGATAAAAACCGGTCTCATAAACAAAACGTTTAGTTTTTTTCCCCCTAATAGGCTCATACTTCCTCTTCTTTTTTCCGTTTAGCTTTGTCTCTGTCTCCTACACCCCATTCCTGGGGACCGTTTTCTGACAGGAAACATTACCGCCATTACAGATCGCTGGATAGCGCTCGCTGGATGTCAAAAGAATCAGACCGATCGCATGGCACGACAGAAGAGTTGCACCGTGGCAGACAGGACAGTCAAATGGCAGAAAATAATAGGGTGCTTGCCGGGCCTGACAGATAACTTGGAGGAAGCCACACAATAGGCGAGCAACATGGCTGAGCTTTACAATAGAACAAGCAGGAAATGGCTTTGCATTTCAGCCGTCTCCTCATTTCAGCTGACATCCCAGATAGCACATGTCACATTGCTAAAAAAAAAAAATCTATGTAAAGCCAGTGTGAATCACAGCAGTCGGCAAGCAAAAGCTCTTCGTTTCAACACAGCCCGCAAAATACGCGGACTTGCAGCAAACCTGCCGGTTATTTTTGGTTGCCTTCATTAAAAGGCAATTCCCTGATTTATGCTCAGTTAGCTTTTAATTAGAAATCAATCTAATTTGAATAAAAACATTGATCCTCCTTCAAAATAAGCCTTTTGTCTGCTATTACAAAACCCATTAAAGCATAATTAGACTTTCACACAGAGACATAAAAAATGTTTCAAGATAAAACTGAGAATCCCAGTCTTATTGTGGAGTTTATTTCCACTTCATTGTACTTTAGTCATCCTCCTCTGTGTAGGAAGCCTAATGGTGAAATGCAATTGAAGCTAAAGTATATTGATTAGTGGGCCGACAGATATTTTTTTTTATATTACTGTGAACCGAGACCCAGTAAAAGATACTCGCTTCAGGCGGATGATGTGTGGTTTTCAAAAGTGTGAAAAATTCTCAGCATTAAATGGATGCAAAAGACCGATTTGAATGTGGCACACTTTCATTGGCAGGCAAACAACCAGTTTCATTTCACATCCTGTGGACAACAGGATGTTTGTCGACCCAGCTGTAACAAAACACACGATTTCTCTCTAATCCAAAGAGATGACCAAACAGGACCAGGAAGTCTCTCACAATCACAGGTCACTTAGTGTCCTTGTCATCATAATGGTCACACAATTTCTCTCCTTCGTTTGCAATACTTTGGAGAAAAAAACACTTTATAAAATTGAAATAACGTTTCGTTCTTCAATATGCTTTTCTTTAATTCAAGTGTCTAATGTTTTACAGTGACTTGCAGAAGTATTAATACCGAATTCAGTTGTTCACATTTTGTCAAGTCGCAACCAAATTTCATTGTATTTCATTGTCAATGTATTTCATATACTGTAAAATAATTCAATTTCCACAGTAATTTAGATTTAACTGCCAAACATGCAAACCAGCATATGTAAACAAACTAATCAACAAATGAAAACACAAATAATTGAAATGGTGGAACAATACTAACATTGCAAGTCTTTGGATGGAACACAAAATCAACCTTGCGCTTCACACAGCTAGAGAAAATGCTTGTAATAGTAATTTTAATTAATAATTTAAATCGTTCTTTTGTAATCTGATTGTTGCAAAAAGCTTGATTTTTGCCATTAATCCTAATTTTCTGTGGAACTTTAGTAATAATTTCACCTGAGAGACATTCTGTTGTTAAAGCTGGTACATTTAAGAATGAAAAATAATGTCTGATAATTACAGTAAAGTCTACTAAGAAGTGACTTTTCATATAATCACATTTGTGGCAAAATATACCAATGAACTATTATCATTTTAGTGCAAATTTTTGTCTTTCTTCCAAACATTTAGTCCAAAAAATACTTAACATTAAGTATTAAGTATTGTGCTGATTAATAAAGGCAATTGTTTAAAGCTGTAATAGTCAAACTGTTTTCATCTGGTGACACCCGTCACTTGTTTGCAGAGTGTAAATTGATCACACTGTACTGTGCCTTACATCTATAAAGCTTCTTTGCAGTGCAAGAGCTGCACACAGGATTCTCCTGAGTGTGTGGGCGTTGGCGTTCCCCTTTCCGCTTTTTATTAGAAAAAGAATCGCCCGGCTAGCACCATTTAACCTTGAGCTGCTGCTCTGCAGGGATGCATCACCTTTGCAGCCTTTTTGGTCACTTAAATCAATCGAAGCGTCCTTCACTGTTTGAGGGTGAATCAGCAGTTTTGGGAACTTGATTGATTTTTATCTCGATTTCATAAAACATTTAGACAAACCAATTAAAGAGGCGGCCGACTGCAGCCAACAGCACTTAATCCATCATTCTGTCAGGCGGATAAAGTCAGATTGACATTAATGCAGTCGATATGTTGATGTGTTTGCAGTCTGCTAAAATAAAGTGTAAGTTAATTAGAGCAACCTGAAAGAATGAGCCACGGTTGACGTGAAGCTGCTTTGTTTGTTTGACAAAACGCTCTGAATATTTGCGAGCTGGAGGTGTAAATTTTTAACGACATTGGTTTATGATGCTCACCCACCTCATCCCTCACGAATGCGTTTCAGTCCACCTCACAGCGCTGATGATCCCTGGTGTGCAGTCCCAGTATTAGAATAATACAGATGTGTACCTCATGTTTCCCTGAAGGACCAGCCTTCCCAGGCTGTTACCAACCAACTGCATGTGAAATACAACGCGGCCGTTATCGTGAAGCGGCTCTCCCCCAGAGTTAACGGTGAACTCCCACAGAACTCTTTCTCTTTTTGTTTTAAGGCAGCCTTCTTAATTACTTGCTGTCCCATTCGGGTTGTAAATGGCTCTTTATTGCGAGTCCGTAATCAGAATAAATCCTCGAGCCTGTTCACTGGCCCACTGTCGCCCCCTCCATTGATTTACAAATGACCCATGTATTATTAATCCAATGTTTTCCCCATTTTTACATCATTATAAGCCCTATCTGCAAGCAAAGGGCACCTCACTGCAGTGTTATCTCACAGAGCAGAGTTTCTGCAGGATCCTCGCTAAGGTTGGCTTTTTTCCAATACGATATGGTCTTGGTGTTGATAACAAGAAAAATAGTGGACAAAGGGGCAGCGATAGCTGTGCATTTCTCTGCAGCTAATATAGAGCCTACCGTTTTTATCTGTTTGTTCCATTATGCATTTCCTCCTTTGTCCTTTCATAAAGGCAAAAGTACACAACAAAATGGCTTTCAAGTCGGAAATTATAACTGTGTTTTGGTGGAAAGATTTTTCTTTCTAAAGAAGTCTTACCATAAATAAAAACCACAAAGACCTCAGCTGATTTGAATAAAGGTATATATGACTGAGCCTGAAAGTTTGGCAATATTTTATGAGACTTTTGGAATATTATATCTAGATCTCTTGATATTTTATTTTTTATTGTTCTTTGTATCCGCACTGTTCTGGTCAGTTCTGAAACTCAGTGGGAAAGAGAAAAGAGAGGGGATACATCCTAGAACAGGGTTCATAAAATTCATTATAACCCATCATTACTGAACAGCAAAAAAAAAAAAAAAAACTAAAAACTTTCCAGTTACTTTTGAACAGTGAAAAAAGCCACAGGAAGAATGAGGCAATGCTATGATGCTAACCACCTCTCACCTTGTGCGCGTGTAAAATGCACAGTCTATAAATTTTCTAACTATTTTTAAAAACTTGAATAACTATCACGCTGTTGATGTCGGTGTCAATAAACATTTTTTTGTTATGGACGGTTGACATTTCATAGCCCAACTCACCGATGTATATGTGGTCAGTACCTTTGCGGTCGCCCACTTTTGTTTCCAAACCTGCAGCAACCGGGACCAAAACCTCAGAGGAAGGTTTTCATCAGCCTGTTGAATCCGTAGCACCAAAATTTTGGCTTTCCAGCTTGATGTAGTGTATTTTAATCATCACGTGACTGTTGATTTAGTAGTTTTTAAAAGAAGACGAGGGCTTGTGCTTTGCCTCAGTCGAAACAGCTCATCAAATTTCAAATTTCCCCTGAGTTTATTTTGGAGCCGTGTGAGTGGTATGCTCTTAAAATCTTTCCTGTTGAGTCAGTTCCAGGCAGCTGAGCCCGTTTTGTTCCCCTGCATGGTTTTAATTTGCATTTGTGGATGCAGCAACATCTTGAGATTACTGACAGTGCTTAATCTTTTAATGGGTGTCTACCATAAATCCAGGTATGGCTGATTGCACCACTTCTGTTTACTTGCGCTTTACTAAATCCTATCTTTCAGTCTAATTTGCACTGGCCAAAGTGAATTGTATTTTTAAACCAGTTATACATCTCAGTGCCACTCAGCCTGGCAGCACCTATATTATTACTAAATGAAACCAAAGTAGACTCTCATGGAGTCACAAATATTCACTTCTTTTTGCCAGGGGACGAGTCAAAAATGAGAACTGAGTAAGATGTCGGTATTGACCGTTTAGTTTCATGTTGCAGCTTGAAATGAGATCATTGGAAAAACAGAAGTTCTGATCAATGCCTCTGTGGAGTATGGAAATTAATAAAAGTCTTGCCTGTATTGACTAAAGCCTTTGGCAGATAGAGGCTGTCTGCAAAAGATTTGCTTCTCACAAAAGCCTGAATCTCATTCCATCCTTTCACCCCTTATTGTAACCCTTCGCTTCATTTATTCATAGGGGTGCGTACGGTCCTCAGTAGTCACTGTGGTGAAAGCAAAGAGATTGCATTTTGGGATTCTTCTTTTAGGGGCACACGTGGAAACAAAAAATGAGATGTGCTGCTTGGAAATACTTTCACAATTCAAAGTATTTTCTGAGTTGCAGGTCCTACGTAGCATACTACATTAAGGTGATCAAATCCATAATAATTTATATCCCTGTAAAATATCCTTAATAGTAGCAAAATTTGTATATTTTATATCTGAGCTTAGAATTCTCATTCACAAAACATTTGAATTTGAAAATTAAGGCAAGTGTGATGGGAATTTTGGGAGTCTTACAAATCAAATTTAATGCAACATGCTTGCTAATCTGCAATTAGTTGAGGATACTACTTATGCCTTTGACTAATTCAAGACTTCTAGATTTTTAAATAAAGATGATCAAAGTTGTTTCAGATCCTAAAAAGCAGATAAATTCGGATTGCATAATTATCTGTAGTGGGAGCTGCATATGAGATCCAGCTACTATTCAAAAAAGTATACACAAGATTTCATTCTTAAACTCCCTGAAAATGTTATAACAATGTTGAAATTTTAATGGAAATATGTAGAAATCCACATATTGTTTAGTATTATTGTCATACTTTGCTAAAATATAAAAAGTGCATCAAAATGCAGATACGAAACAAACTCTGCCTTCTTCTGGAATATGTGGCTCAAGTTCATGCCAAACTATTTTAGCTACAATTTCAAAAGAAGTCTTGGGGATTCTGTTTTGACGGCTAACACTTGGAAATGAGATTTGGCCAACATTTCACCACCACCTTGCAAAAATGAAATAACAAAAAGACTGCACTTACTTTATTATAGTTGAAAACCGTCATTAGTTTAAGTGGTAGATAACTGTAAAGAGGCAGTGTTGAACAAGTTCACCCTGAAGCAGCGCTAAGCTGAAAGGAGTCTTTTGAAAACTTTTTTTTTTTAAATAGTTCATAAAAGGCAGATTCCTAGACCAGGAGAAAAATATATTCCAATATATAGGATAAAAAGTGAGCAGCCTGTGATGCTCTGCAGGTGTTTCATCATGCAAAAACAACAAAAAAAGCACAGACTGAATGCAGTCATCAGTTCTAATCAACAGAATGCCTCGAGTCTGTTGTGCTCACAGTTTCATCTCCTTCAATTACCAAAGCAAATTGGCTCAGAAGCCTAAGTGTCAGCTGAAGCAGTTAATTCTTAATCAGCATTGTGAAAGTGGGTGTGATATTCATTGGTCACATTAGCTCATTTATTATCTTCCACCATATCGTATTAGAAAGGCAAATGTATTAAATATTACTGCCGGCGGATGCATGTCGGAGGTGGGGGAAATGTTTGTTAATATTGCACAAAACGTTGTGGTGTTGCTCAAACAATGAATAACAAAAAGGTCTCAAGGATTTTTTTTTCTTCTCTTTCCTACACAGAGAGCAACGAGAGCCCAATCTGTCAGAGAAATAAATAAATTACCCGCAAGCTTCTTCAAAAACAAACAGCTGTCAAAAAGTCACTCAGGGGCGCCTCACACACATGCACACTCCTTGTTCCCCCTGGAAATCAAATCCCAGCTAAGAGGTTGTTTTATATATATGTATATATGTATTTATTTTTTTATTTTACTCTTTCCTTTATTGCTCCGATACTTTGTGCGTTTCCATCTTCGAAGCAAATCAAGCAAATAAACATCCTTGGAGCTGTCGGAGCTTTAATGTGATGCCTGCTACCACAGAGTAATCCTGCTGCAGCCCCAGGATGTGCCTGTGATCTCCGCTTTGAGAGAGCCAAAGGAGACCGGGCAATAAAAATGTCATTATTACCACGCAGCACCTCGCGTTAAATGCAAGAAAGCATAAATTAAGAGGGGAGGGCAGTGGTTTGCAAACAAACCGCAACAGCCAAAGATGAAAGTAGACGAGGTGGGGGGCTTTCTTCCTCTCTGTTGTTCTGCGAGGGGTGAAGTGAGGTGATTTGCATGTCCCTCTGCTTCTGAATGTAACCCAAGGAGCTGCAGCTTGCTGCTGCAGGCTGTGGATTGTCGGCACCGTGTTGATTCAACAATAAGCTTAACGTCCTGCTTTCCAGTTCACCAAAGCAGAGCCATGGTCTCTGTTAATTGAAGGCATTTAGCTTTTATCTGCTTTGTAAATTGAACCGCAGGGATAAACATGACTAAGCATATTAAACTTCACAGGTGTTGTTTTTGTTAAGCTGCGTGGAACAGCGCCTTGCGAAAAATGTATTAAAATCCTTAGTTTTTCACATTTTGTCTCACTGAAATCCCAAAACTTCAGTGTATTTTTTATTTATTGGGGGGGAATTTTACAACCAAAGTGGAAGGACAATTAGACTTTTTAAAAATGATTTAACAGTGTGAGGTGCATTTCTGTTTAGAGCTGTTAAATAAAGTAAAACAAAGTGGAACTGATTGTGAAGTCCCAAAGGTTCCTCAGAGAACATTAGTGAACAAACGACACCATGAAGGCAGAGAAACTACAAATAGTGCATATGTCCTCATTTTTTTGTCTTACATCAGCGTTTCAAAACATAAAACCCCTTTAAATTTGTGTCAGATGCAATGGAAATAAAAACATAAAATCAGTTTATAAATTAAAACTTTTATTTATTTTTTTAACCTGTCCTGTCTGGCATCGTGGTGCTCAAAATGTTTTTTGAGTGTTAAAGTGAGGCCCAAACACCAGGCTCTCAGGAATGTTCCAGTCTAAATCTTGGTGTATCATGTGATCTGAACTACAGACATATTCAGTAAATTAGAATATGCATTCTAAAAAAGACTAAAAGCATTTTTTGTAACTAAAACCTTTTAAGCAGGTATTATTCATTAAACCCAGATTTTTGTGTGGAAAGGTTTATATGTTTTAAGTGGCTTGCTGTAATTTTCTAATCTTAAATGTTGTGTTTTCATCAGATAGATGTAAGTGGGAAATCATCATAATTAACAGAAAGAGAGGCTCAAAAACAGTCTGAGTGTAATTAGTCTAGATGTTATAATATAATGTTCATCTTAATTGAAAAAGGTCCATTACTGATAATGGACCTTTTACATGATATTCTTAGTTATTGAATACAACTGTGTAATAATCTTCCTCTCAGTGAAAACCCACTCCTATCTTCATTGTCACAGAGTTACCAGGCAGTTTTTTTATTGAGGATGCTTTAAGTGCTCCTTCTTGCCATCATAATGTTTCAAAATTTAGATATTTCTCCAACCTGCTGTGTTAAGCTCTCTTGTTCTGTCTAACTACCCTTACTTCACACTTACACTGCGCCTTTTTCAGCTATAATGTGCCTCATTATCCCTTTTTTTTTTAGAATAAATTACTTTGGTCACTGAAGTGTTTTTCAAAACAATATTTTGAGTTGTTGGAGAACATTTGTGATGTTGCCAAACAAGCAGCCCATTTATGTTCAATAGGTGTTTTTATAAGATTCTTTCCTTAGATTTGCTGCTTGTTGTTTGCATACAGCTTCCACATAGCAAAAACTAAACACTCCATTTATGGGACAGTAAAGCGCAGGAAAAACAGATTTTTTTTTTAAAATAAAAAACATAAAAATATTATTCTTGCTTTTAAATAAGTTATGAAGCATCAATTTTCCTTGAGCGCTTCTGTTTTCCCTGAACAAAACGTTCCCTCTCAGAAGTGGCAATTTTGCAAAATTGTGTGACTCAGTTTACCAAATATGAGAAAAAGGAGAATGTTTTAAAATAGAAAGAAAAGAGCATGTCTCTCTGCTGCTTATGTTTGCTTTTTGGCTACCAAATTGTGCTGCCTTATGCTTTTTTTTAACATCTGAATAAAAAATCTGAATATTTTCTCTTTTAAAAGTCCCCGCTGTGTTGTTCAAAAGCACTTCGAGCTAGTCCAGTCTAACGACATTATTTTTATCTGACACGGTGATGATAACAACCTATTAGCTCCCTGACAACCACTTATCAAAAACTTTGTTTTGAGCAAAAAATCAAAATTTTACTAATTTACTTTGTGGATGTTTTTCTGGACCCATTACCAGATAAGATACAGAGTTTGCAAAGCCTTTGACAAAAAGGCTTTAGTTTAGGATAAAGTCAAACTTAAAAGATAAAAAAAGCAATTTTTTGAATTAAGATTTAATCCGACTGTACTCTGTTTATGAATGTTTATGTTAGCATAAAAAGAACAGATGCAGTTACTTTGTGGCCACTTTCTAAACACCATTTGAAGGAAGTTGTAACTTGACTCATCTTTTTAAATGACTACCTGTTCCAGTCTAGTTTTAGTACTTAAAGAGCATATCTGTTTCCATCCAATAATTATCTAAACCTTTTTTTTTTTTTTTTTTTTTCAAAAACAGAAGCCACTTTCTGTATTAGCTGAAGCTCAGCATGTTGGTCTCCTTTTTGGCTAAGAGAATAGCTCATGTAATAGACTTCTACAATAGTTTGTCCACATTTCTGCTAACTGTTAGAATGGTTTAGGAGCGAGGGAGGCTTCCCCCACGTTTTGCACCTGCTTTGCTACTTTGGTGACCTAAACTCAAAAGAAAATTAGCGTTTGATTTCTAGATGCTGCTGAGTTGCTTGCAGTAGCACTGGCCAACCTCCCTTGTGTTCTGCACTGTGTGCAGCACGTTTGATTACTAAACGCACACCCAAAGCTTAAATAACAAGCAGTAATCAGCCACACTGTGGTTTTCAGAAAAATCTCATGCATTTTGGTCATTATAACATGAAATTATGTGGGCTATGAAGCAAAAATGCTGCGTGCAAAGATAGAAACCATGCCAAAATTTGAACCAGGGGATTGTAAATACGGATTCCTTCTGAATATGCTAAATAAAATCGGAAACAAAAACTGATTCATTTTTATCCGACAGGTTGGAGAATCAATTCTTTCAGAATAGGATTATTATCCCTTCTTCTTTGTGCTTTCAAAAACACTTAACTGAACAGTTTTGCTTTTGTAATGTGGGAGGAACTCATGAAAGCATAGAGGGAGCATGACTGCATATAAATAAAGCTCATTCCTGGATTCAGACCCAGGGCATTTGCTGCAAGGCAGCAGAGCTATCAGCTGCTCCACTGTGCAGCCTTACTGTTATCATATGTTCATTAACCAATTTTGTTTTTATTACATGTTAAAACGTGCAATGATATTGAGAAATCAGCACCTTACCTGCCTTAGAGAGCAGAGTGCGCTCAGTTTGGAGATTTGGGTGAGTTGAGCTAACATCCATTCAGAGCAGGCTCTCATTTCAAACTAGTAAACAACTTAATTTAAAAATTAAAGTTTGAGTAATTGCGTATTTACAACATACTTCTTACTACTTCAAACAATTGTTCAAATTGTTGACAATTTTCATTGTGTTAATTTGCATCATCGCCTGTGCTGAGGTTCCAGATTATATTTCGTCTGTAATTTTCTGTGATCCAGTTCTTCCTGGGTATAATCAAAACAATGGTGACCAAACTACAAAAAGCAATGATGAAGTGAAAGACACTTTATGAAAAAATTCAGATACCTGCATTTGCCAGATAATTCAGGAGAAAATTTCCTCCCAGGAAATGTTAGCCAAAAAGGCTAATTTAGCTTGTAGACACAGTTGTCTTAGCAGCACAAACATTTTTTGAATGAGCATCAACAGAATAGAGATTCTGGGGAAAAAGATACATTTAACTTTAACGATTTGAAAAGTGAGTTTGTTGTGTACAATCTTTATTTTTCTGTTCAACCTGTTTTCTTGAAACCACAGCCTGTGCAGTTTAAATAACCGATGTGCATGTTCTGCGCTTATGTCACTAATCATGGTTTTCTTTCATTTGAGGCTTATGAAATTTGTAATTCCTTGTATGTGCATTCCTTAGAGTCTGCAATTACCTGGCCATAAAAATGTTTTCATAACAGAGGACTCATTGTACTATCATGATGTCCAAGATGTTTCAGTTTGAATATCCTGACTTTTTGCCTATAACTTTGCACAGGATTAAGATGATATATTTTTTGTGCTACAAATAGAAAAGGGTCAAAATGTGTGATGTGAGGAATCAGTTCCAGGATAGAAAAGTCAATGCAGAAGGTGCACAAAAAGTAAAGGGAAGAAAACCTGAAATAAAGTAAAAAAAAAAAAAAAGTTCTGGCACATCAGTTGTCTAAGGCAGCTGTCAGAGGTGACATTTCATTAGTACATTTTGTCAATAATGAAATCGTCTGCAGTGAAAGTGGCTGGGTGCAAGTAGCCAGTGAGAACAGAGACATGCAGGGAATGAGAAACCCTGCAACGATGTGTGAAAAAAACGCAGTCCTTTTTCATTAAACCCACCCAGAATTGGGAAATTACAGCCACTGTGGCTATTGGCGTGATGAGAGAGAAGGTGGGTGTCCCTCTTTCCATTTTAAGTCCCTATCAATCATCCACCCTTCACTTGTTCACCCCCTGCTGACGTGGCATCACCAGCCCACGTTTCTCTCAGCTGTCCGGGGTCCAGGAAAGTTGTCGTTCATCCTTTCTTCCAGCAGCTAAGTAGCAGGAACATTTAAAAGAAAATCACCACCATAACGACTCCTGCCATTTCCTGTAACGTCCTCATCCATCAATTAACAGGTTTCCTGTACGAGGCAGATGGATATGGCAGAATAAGGCCACACTTTTTAATGGCAATTCCACATGGGGAATAAAAGGCCTCAACGTTAGCCCTGTTCATGCCTCTAATAATGCCATTAGCTGCAGGCGGATTGTGGCAGGAGGGGTGGCATTGATCACAAGACTTATGGATTGCACACAACAGTGGCTTGTTATCACTAAATGATTTTGAGGGGTGAGTTGAAAAGATTTTCACTTTTATGTCAAATTTCAGATTCAGAGTGTCTCAGAAAAGCAAATCTACTTTCATACTGAACCGTCCTGCTCTTTCGCTGACAACCACTGACAAATCATTACTGAAACTGAGAACGTTACATCAACAAAGCCAAAAGCCGACTAATAAGTTACACAGAGTGTACAGAAGTCCTTAATAGTTCAAGCAAAAGTGGCAAATTAATGAGTCAAATGGATTAAACTAATAAATTCATTTATAATTAAAAAATATACATTCCTATAGCACAAATGTGTACATTGTGGCAAAATATGAAGCTTTTTAAGATCTTTTTGAGCACTTTGTTTTCAGCCGCGTTCTATTTAAGTTATTTCTTTGTCCCACTGGTTTAACGATGATAAAATCAACCTCAGCATTTTAAATAAAATTGTGGCTACTCATAGTTAATTCATAATTTAACAAGTGAGGGAAATTACTTTTTCACATAATCAACTACTGCAGCATAACAACCTGACAAGATTTCATAAGTGAGATTTTAGCGATTGCAGGATTTCTCTCTTGTCTTTGGCAGTTATGTCTCCTGCTAGCACGAGACACATGGGTTTCTTTTTTGTTGTATTTACCCAGAACTCGCTGTGCTGTAATGTGCTTCTTGCTTTTGGAGCAGCCTTCGGCCTGTTTGGCATTCATGTTATTGATTTGAATCCCACCCGAGTTCACCTCAACCAGACTGAGACCTTGGTGTCTAGAGTTTGGTTTTTGGTCCCTGTGAGAGTTGGATTGTGTATTCACATCTCTCCAAACAAACCGGACTTTCAGGCAAATGAACTAGAGTTTGATTAAAGCTGATTAAGCGGGGCTGCTGTGAATGCATCCTGAGATGGTATAAATACTGCCAGAATTTAACTTGAGGTTCAGTTTTTGTTATGTGGTCAAAAACCTGTAATCCAGATGGATTACAGAATATTTTCAAATGCTCTGGGTCTCCAAGCTGCTGGTCTCAGACATATCTATGGTGTCATAAGCAGAAAAACAGCCACTACAATTCAAAAATGGGGAGAAAACGACTTGAGTGTTGATATTTTTGAATCCAACTGTGTTGGGAGGGAACGGCTTTAGAAGCCAAAAAACAATGAGCAGTGAAAAATGCGTTCTGTTAGGAAATACATGTGGAGTCCCTCAGGGGTTTTTATTTTGTTTATCTCCACATTCCCCAGTTGTTTCGTGGTTAGATATGTTTTTCCTATAGTTGTTTCACTCTGTGAACATACTGTAGGTCAAAGGATGTTTAGTAACGTTACATTGAATGCCAGAAAGTATAACTTCCATTTTAATGCTGTAATTTGCACAAAAACAGTCACTATGTTTACCGAAAACACGTGTCTCTGCTCCGGTCCAAAGATTGAAATGTCTGAATCAAACTCTCTGAATAAGCACATGTGAAGCATGTGGCTGTTCTCTAGTGTGTGGACTGCCATGTTGACCAGCTGCATCTTTCCAAAAAGCATCTGTGTGCCAGATTCCATCTCTAAGTTTTCAATCACTTCACAGCCCACTTAGCCTATATTCCCCTACTGCAGCACTTCAGCTCATCCTCTGCTTTTACTAGTTCAACAGCCATCCATCGGGCCTGCTGCTCCTAAACTGCCTGCTCACAAGATGCACATCACAGGCAGCAAAAAAAAAGAGGAGAAGCTGGCAGTTTTCAGTCTTTTTCAAGTACTAGGCGGAATACCTCAAGGCTCTCGCTCTGCAAGAGACGAAGCTGCCGTTTTCAGTTTCGAGGCGTTCCACCCTCACTCCTTGGCTTTCATGTTGAAGGAAAATGTTTTTTCTTTTTTTCTTATTTGCTCCATCATGCTCCACAGAGTCTTCGTCATGCTGGGAAACGCAGCATAGCAGATAGTGGGAAGTCAGAATGAAACCAACCAGCTGGGTCAAAAGCTTTAATTGTTTAAGGTCTGCAGCCTGGGAAAAAGGGGGCAGAAACTGTGGATAATTAGATTTATTTTTTTTAAAGTAAACAAACATCAGGTGTTTTGGATCATTTGGGTTTTATTTAAATGCAAATGGTTTGATAAATAAAGGATAGATGTTAATAATGTGGATTGATGAGACTTGTATCATCCCTGATTGATTGCCACTGCAACTACAAGAACAGTCATCAGTCACATAACCTGTTGCTTCTCTACGAATGTGATTGTAGGGAAAGAAAACGCATGAGGCATCTGGCATTAATGGATTTTAGCCTGTCAACATTTTTCTTCTGTTATTAATTCAACAGTGTTGGTTCTTCTGAAGGAATTAATTTGACTGTCAAAAAGGGAAATGCATGAAAAAAGGCAGCGTTATTTTAAGTTGTTACACAGATAAAGAGTCTGCTAATTATTTAATGGCAGCATTAATAAGAAACTGGTCATGGCTTTTCCTTTTCATGGCATTGCTTGTGTACCCTTGTGGTTAAAAAAACAAAAAATGTCTTGAACTCAAATAAGAAGACGGCTGAAGCTGAAGCAAAAGTAAAATCTAAGGATATTCTGATCAGCGTTTTGTTTCCTCTCCGAGCCATTCCTGTTCTTTTGCAGTTACGTAATCTGTTACTATATTCAGATTAATCAAATCAATAACATTGAAAAAGGCCTAAAAGTGTACACACCCCTGTTATAACCTTCATTTTCTATACTTAAATAATTGGGATTTTGATAAATTACTTTTCAAATCTGATAGAAGGAAAATACAAAACAGTCAATAACAATTTGGTCCCACTAATATGTACAGCCTGAAATTAATACTCGATTATAATACTTTTTAATATGCAGTCAGTTCATATCTGCTGTAAATGATTGTGGATCTAAATAATTCAAGTTCAGCTATTTTGTTGAATTTTTTCTTTCATTTGATTGGATGTTTCAACCACATTGTTGCAGAAGAAAGTGCCCAAAGCACAGGTGACTGAAGAGTGGCTTTAAAATAACTTAATTAAAATACATATTTATAAAGTACATAGAGAATGATTCATTTTTAAGGGTATACAATATTTTATTTTACTAATAAATTGTTTACCCCAGTTTACTGTTACTTAAATGGCTTTGGAACAAGAAATCTTTACAAAAAAAGGTTCCATTAAAAATAATTCTTTACATTTAGTTCAGTTTTCTTATCTGATTAACATTCTGCCACCTCGACCTCTTTGTTATTGCTGAAATATTTAACAAAATGCTGAACTACTACGACATCATTTGGAATGGCTTTGTATTTCACTTTTACTAGGTGTAAAGCTATGGGAAAATAGCAGATACTAGATTGTGTTTTACTGTAACTGCTTTCACTTCTGTAGTTTATGTCACAACATGGCCATAATAAGCAGTTTCAGATTAACTCTCCCTTTAAAAGTCACCTTATTTATGCCCCTGCTAGCCTGCAGAGCACTCCCTTTTCTCAATGAATAGGCTTTGTCTTTGAAACAAATGTGCAACTAGATAATAGGGTAAGTGTGAAAAATGTTTCCAGAGCTTGCACATTGTGTTAAGCCACCATTTAAAGCCCTGTCAATACCTGCAGAGAAGTATTGATCTCCTGGGTCGTCTTGAAGGCACAAAGCTTTACGGCTTATTGATAGATTATGTAGATTCACTCGGCCGGGTTTGGATGGGCTGTCCGTGCCTTGATATAAGACTATCAACATTTATATGACTCGAGCTTCTGTTATGAATTTCAATACAGGTTCTTTGGCTGCAAATGGCGAACTGCAGGATGGCGATGGACAAATAGCCGACAGGACAGACGATGTGTACAGTCCACACAATGCTGTTAGTCTGATAATATATTAAAAGCATCGGATTTAGCTGCTCAGGATGTGTTTTCATTACCCATTAATGCAGGAGATGATAATTCTTTGAGGGCTTAAAACTGGATTAGACCGTCAGCCAAATTGTTTTGGCACTTTGTGTGGGGTTGTACTTCCTTGCGACGTGCTGATTTTTTTATAAAAGAGATGACAAGGAGTTGCCATGGAGACCTTAGACGAGCATCTGCAGAAACATGTCCAATAATGGTTCATCCAAATGTGGTGATGGTGGATATGTGATGCTGTCAAAAACACTGAATGTTGGGAATCCATACAGCCATAACTCTTTAATAATTTGGAATATCTAGTTTTGATCCCTATTAGATTAATATCCAAGCCTATTAAAAATATTTGAATACAGTATGAGAATGACTTTATGGGCAAATATTGTGTGTACAAATTATGGTTTTAGCATTCACATTGACATTAACATAAGTATAAATTTATTTTAAAAAATGTTGGCTTAATAAGAGTTTGTTTACTAAATATGATATAAATATGATTAAATATAATGAATATGATGGTAAATAGCAAAAAACATTGTTGGCCGAAACAGAAGTTTGACATAATCTGGTTTCTTATGAGCACTGAATCTGTTTGAAAGGTACGAGCCCAACTAATCTAAAACCCCCAAAAGATGCATTCTCTTAATTTAGATATTTTAATTGGTGTTATAAAAGATTGTTAAAATGCCTAATAAGACCAAAGCAATGACATCTTACTGTCTGTGAACATTATGATATCACTGAACATTTTAAGAGAAACTAATTCTGTTGAATACAATTTTTGGTATTCATCTAAATGTTTGTGTTGATGCTGAAAAGAAAACCAGCTGGTCAGACACAACTTGAATTTCAAATAAACCTGTAATTATTTTTCTCCAAGAGGTGTTCAAGCAGAGTTTCTAAAAAACATAGGTTCAACAACAACAGATTTAAAAGGTGCTGGAAATAGACACAACTGAATGAGGGGAGGAAATAATAATAATAATAATATCCATTGTGCAGAAACATTCAGAAATAAAGATTGTGAGAATGGCGTTTTGTCTTGAAGATGGTATAAGGGTTTTTTTTCATATCCTGGACGACCAAGATTTGGAAAGACAAAATAAACATGGAAAAGTTTCAGATTGTTTTTCAGAAAAATCACTAAATCCAGATCTTGAACAAGAAAAGTTTCATTCCAAAGAGACATTCTCCTTAGTGTTTTTATAAAAAGAAAATGTTTATGTGCCTTCCTATCTGCTGCAAGTGTAACCTTATGACTGCTGAGCCCAAACAGCATTAAAAGAAAAAAAAAAAGAATGTTGCTGGTGAAATGACCTAAAAATTGAATAATTCTGGAAACTATACAAATATGGCAAGAAATGGTTATTTTGATTATGCATTATTAAAATTCAGATGAAGAAGATGAACCCCCTATTTTGTAACATCCATCAATATGGTAATTTTAACATTTACTCCCCCTGTCCTCCATCTTTTGCTTCTGTACTTTCTTCCCTCTGAAGCTTGAAAAGCACTGCGGCTGCACCGGGTCTACGCAAACACACACTGCGGCGGAGGTGGAATGAATTCATTTTCTGATATTAACACTCAAAGATGATCAAATTACCTCCAAGTTTAATACAATTTGTCTCAGATCTTTGCAGTAATTAAGACTTTTAAAGGGAAACACATACCTCATTAATTGTTAATCTTTCTATAAGCTTTATGCCATTTGAAATAAAATGAAGAGCAAACCAATGAGGAGAAAATAAATCTGATGTTTTCTCCCACTTTCTGAGAAAGGGAAATTTGTTATTTTTTGCACCAGATCGGTATCTGCCTGAAGATTTATGTTTCCACGGTTGAAGAATAGAGTCAAATATCAGATTATGTGGATGTGTAATCAGTAGGGAATTGTCTGTGACAAAGACGGATGGATCTATTACTTACAACTGGAATTGTTTAAAGGGCATATATCATTAAATTTACAACTTTTCCCTTTCGATTGACTTCAGGCCGAAAACGATAGTAGTGCATTTATGAGAAAGAAAAAAAACAGCTAAAGCCAGAACTGAAAGTTGCTGAAGAATTGTGACTTTATGTTTTAAATATTGAACTTGGGCATAAATGCACACACAAATTATGGATGCAGAAAGCCAAAGCGGTGATTGCAAAGTCCATAGTTTCAACTCATAAAGTGAAGATTTATATGGTGATTTATTCAATCAGGATGAGATAGTTGAAAAAAAAATGTTGTCTGAGACCAGAAGATCGATGACCTAGCAAACAAGAATCCTACAAAGACATGTAAAGCACCTTTTCGTCACCCGCGTCTGTAATTCAACATCATGGCAAGTGACTCTAGTGCGAAAAACAAAATTTCCGGCTACATTCTCATTGATTGGGAAATTTTGATTTTGGTCTTAACAAGCATTGTGGTATATGTCCATCAAATACTATTTTACTTGTGACAGGTTAACGACACAACAGGAATGCGTTTGTCAAAATATATATATATTTTTACTGAGGCCACTCAAATTCCTTAAGCCCACAACTTGTTGTTTGTTTAAGGTAACCACCTTCCTGTGTTGAACGAAGGGTAATTAGAGTATCTAACATGCAGTCAGACTGCTGCTACCTTCAATCTCTTGTTCATTTGTCCCAAACGCGGGACAAAACTCTTAAAGATAAACATGCAGGAGGTCTGTTTGAAGGAAGCAGGTATTGATTTAACTCACTCTGCGGACATCAACAGGCAATTTGTACTGACAGAGGATATAAAAGTTAAAAACTACTGCAGTACAATAGGCATGTTGTTTCCTGCTAAACATCACGTTCACAAACAGCAGCTGTGGCCACCTCAGAGGTCTAGATGTTGATTATCATTTAGAACTCTCTATATGCTATATTTTACATCTTTGATATGACCCTTGCAATTTAAGTGGTATGCTGGGTAATTTGAGTCACAGCACTTCAAATCAATCCTTTCTCGCCATTGATCAAAAATAAAAACAGTGATAAGGTGGAGCCCCGCTGGGAAAATTGTTGCAGAGCTTTCTGCATCACCAGTGTGAGGTAAGGTTTGTCCTCTTCAAGCCTGACTAAAAATAAGTCTGAATTGCAGCCAAGGAAGGTCAGCATGGATTATGGAGCCCTGCACTCCCAGCGGAAAAAAAAAAGAAAAAAAGAGTTGTTTGTTGTCCGTCCCAATGTCAGATAGAGAATCAGGAGGGAAAGTGCCTCTCTCAGCAGGTCCAGACTTCCCGTCGATGATAATCCGATGGAATGGCTGATCTTAGCCGGATGGACTAAAGCCAGCGTGGAGGAAACAGTGGCTATTTGCATAGATTGTTCCTCGGATATGGCTGCTTGTACGGCTTTTTAGTTGAGCAACAGAAGTGCCATTAGGCAATCTGTGTGCAGAGTTGTAATTAGGCCCCTAAGCTCTAAACATTTTATTTTTTCTTTTTCCACTTAATAGGGTAAAGAAGCTGTTAAGCTTTTCAAGTTATGAGGCAAATATGAGCAATTTACTGAGATGTAAAATCATGTGAATTACAATCAAATATATTGTCGACCAAAATAAAACCTGAATTATACAAGAGAAACATTGGGACAGAGAACTTTTAAAAAAAAATTTTTTTATCAAACATAAACGCCTACAGTTGCTGCCGTAAATGCCTGTCAGAACCGAAGGTCACACCTGTGTTTACTGACTCCGGTAGCATGTTCCACACTCAGTCATCATATCCAGATGGTAGCATCTCATAGAGTTGAGGCACTGCTGCATGAACTGCAGAGTAATCCTCTTTGCCAACATGCTGCAGTGGCTAGGATTTCTGTGTGCTTTGGGCAATGAGCGCAAACAGCACCTGGCAGTTCAAACCTATTTGCATCCAGGTAAATCTGTGTTCACTTGCACTGCTGACTAGTGGTAGCTAACTGTAAATGCTTGAGGGCTGGACACACTTTATGAAAATGCACAGAAAGACTTTTGCTTTCAATGCAATGGATCGTTGTTTTGTACGTCATACCATTTCTGGTTTATAGATCTTGGTATGACCGACACTGTGAGTTGTTAGATGAATAGTCAAAAGCCCAAACATGTTACTTCTAACAATACTTTATCTAAATCTAAAAGCTTTATTTGGTGCATTGGTACAATAATTGGAGCTACTGTTTCAGGCCTTAAGCTGATCATTTTTCTCAAACAAAGTCTTGATTAAAGGTAATCTTTAAAGACAGCCAGAGGTCTCTGCAAAACTGAAAGCTTTCACAATGGCTAGGATCACTGCCCTGCAGGCGATTAGTGGTCAAACTGTTCTGAAGTACGTCCCAACTGTATGTTCAAACCTTGCCCCATTCTGTGATGACAACTCATGCTATGACTGAAGTGTAGAAAAACGTTAAAGTTGAACTTAAATAGTAGAGCAGCTAATGACAAGCTGTTCTCCCAGCAGAAACACGTAGGTGTTGCACCTGTTGTGAAAAGAGCTTTCAGCTTGTAATAAGGTGAATTGTGCTTTCAGTGCACTTCTTGGAAACTAGGTTTCTATTCCGAGACTTTGACAAAATCAAGCACATATAAAACACACAGTGTTGATGCAGAGGCTCATGTAATTCTGCCGAATCTGGGGAGTACAAGTGAGTCATTGAATAAATTACATGCCGAACCAATTGCTCAACCACATAAATACACCTCTTGAACTTGCCTCATTTTCCGGATCGTTGCTCGTTGTCGTCCTTATCGCTCATGTCGACTTATCTGATTTTTCAGCACAGCTGAGAATTAATGTCTAAAGTTATCAAACCAAGGATGAGTATTCACGTATACATGTTCACCTACTTTTTTAGGTACTTGAGCAGCTGCAACCGTCCTGGACACAAAGCGAGTGTGGGCGTGATCGCATCGTTAGCTACTGTTAATGTATGCCTGAGTTATGGCAGAAATCAATAAATTAGTGCTGAATTGAAACAGAATGATGCAGGTTATGGTTTTCCTCACTGTAATGATAAGAAGACAAAATGCTAATGTTTGATGAAACAGCAGAAAGAGTCGCCTCCATTGCCAAGTACTGCAGCGACTCTCTGTATCTGCTCTGTTCTCCCTGCTCTGTATACACACCGTCAGCAGGGTGATTCATGATCATGCACAAGTGTGCTTCATCATGTCACAGGAGAGATGAGCTCTGTCCCTTTTTTTTAATTTTCTCATTTCCCACTCCTCTTGCAATATGTGGTGCTGGGAGTTCTGATGTGATCAATCAATTTACCATTCTTACTTATGTAAGTATGTTTTGTTTGAATGAAATTCAATGTTTTTAGCTTCATTTCTGGGTTTTTAACGCGAATAAAGGCCAGTGTGATATCTTGAATACTAGACCAATAAATTTTATTGGCTTAGGCAGTAATCTTACCCTCAACCTTTTTGCTATGACAACAAAATTACTAAGCCAACCTTTATTTATTAGGACTTTTATGGTTGTGGAGTTAAAAAAATAAAATAAAAAATGAAATGAGTGAGTGCTCCTGCCCTTTTCCAAAGACATCTTCAACTTTAACTATCTGGCAGTTATTCAGTTTTACTGTGTGCTTTTGAGCCTGCAGCAATAGTTTTAAAGTGCAAAAGAAAAAAAGAACATATTAAATAAATAAGTGAGGGTAGTTTACAAGACTTTTGCTTTGTGGAGTTATGTGGAGCAGCTATAAGCAAGCAGCATGTAAGCTGCAGCAAACAGCAGCCAAAGTTATCTCAGTTTGGGGAAAACGGGAAAAATATATTTTAGCAAAATCAAACTTGCACCCTGATCAGATTCAAGGCTTTTATTTAGAAACACAACAATTCTCTGCATACAGATTTGTTACAAATTTGGCTAAGTAACGCAAATACTAAATGAATGACTCAATAACAACCTCATATTTTAGCATAAAATGTCTTTCAATGTTTCATAAAACAAAGATTTGAAAATATCAGTCTCTATTATATAGTTGTATTTATGTAATAAACAGTATTTTGACTTTCATAATATTTTTAAGGCGCTTTAACAAAAATCACAAAGCAATTTACTGCTAACATTGATAAACAATCTGAACCTGATGCACTGTCTGCTTTTCTGTAAAAAAAAATAAATAAAATTACTTTTTTAAAACTCTGACCACTCCAAAAGCTGATTCTACTTAATTACATGTTTTTAAACATATGAGCAATATGTTTCCATTACTCAGTATGTGATAAGCTCAACCTGGGAATCTGGTGTTCTGTTAATGTTGCAGTCACCCACAATGGCAAAGAGGTTCAACGTTATGACAGCCAGTTTAACTCCACCGGACATATGACCCCTTACCTGTGATGAGTATTGAAATTACACTAACCGATGACCAATCCTTTACGTCGTAAAGGATTACGTTGTAATTGTACGTTCACATTTCCTCAAGTGGCAGGCTTAATTGCAGACCAAGGAAAGAAAAAAAAAAGACCTGCAAGAGGACAAAAGTTGAATCATTTCTGGAAAGCAAGGTTTTAATTATGACGTACTGTAATTGCGGATCTTTGGGGCCATCCAATTATGAGATTGAATTGAATGCTGGCAGCCACGGTCCCCAGTGTTTTGGAAATAACTGACAATATTAACTACTATGTCACTGCTGCTGTGCCTGGGCCATATTAGATCATCTTTGCTCTAAATTAGTGTGTAGTTTTGAGTTGTATTCTTGGCTGTCGCGCAATGTTTTTAATTATTTTAATAGTTTGTTGGGGCAATTAAAGGTTGTGAATTATCTTATTATGTTGTGATAATACCTGTAGATTGGTTTGTTTTTACCAATGTCAGCAGCAAAACTCTTTAAGTGAATCCCCCAAAATGGGTTGGTGATTAGAGAAAATGTTTTACATTTAGTTGTGTAATAATTCTGCACAGTAGTTGTCCAGTAACTGTGCACATATAGATTTGTTATGAAGAAAACCTAACTTTTACTTTTTGAAACGGTTTATTAACAGATTTGATTACCTGAGAGAACCATTAGTGATTGATAAACATAATCCTCAAAAATAAGACTTGCCTAATAATTGTACACACAGTGTAAAGATGCAGGGTAACGTAAATGATGAGTTGGCTCAGTTCAAGGCTGGCAGAATGCTTCAAAGATAATCCAAGCCATTTTCTCATAACTGGATCCACTCATGCAGTGCTAAATTCCATCCATCCATTCATTTTCTATACACCCTTGTCGCTTTGTGGGGTCGGGAGGTGCTAGTGCCTATCCCCAGCTAACGTTCTGGGTGAGAGGCGGGGGGTACACCCTGGACAGGTCGCCAGTCTGTCGCAGGGCAACACAGGACAAACAACCATGCACCCACACACCTAGGGGCAATTTAGAGAGAGCAATTAACCTGACAGTCATGTTTTTGGATTGTGGGAGGAAGCCGGAGGACCTGGAGAGAACCCACACAGGCACAGGGAGAACATGCAAACTCCATGCAGAAAGACCGGGGCCGGGAATCGAACCCAGAACCTTCTTGCTGCAAGGCAACAGCTCTACCAGCTGCGCCACTGTGCAGCCCGCAGTGCTAAATTGTAATGCCTAACATATCGTTTGATGTCAGAAACATTTATCAGCCTGAATGCATATCCATTAATTGTGTTATTTAAAAATAAGTAAATTATTTGTAGTGGGGAAAACATCTCTGGTAGGGTCCACAGTTTTTATTTATAAAATTCTATTCACTTTTTCTTATGTGATGTACAAACTGGTGTTTGTACATTCAGAAGAGTGTGTTCACTGTCAATAAATCAAAGCTTGTTGCTTGAGGATGACCCGTTACTTTTTTTTCCCACTAATCTCAGTATGATTCAATTATATCCAAAAGAAAAACACAAACAACTCGTCTGTGGAAAACACAGAGACCTTGGACTCATTCTCGATATTTTCTGTAACCTTCAAACTGCCAATGTTTCTTTCCCTTCGCTGGAACTCCCAATTATTATTCCTCAGTGGATCTCTGTTGTTTCTTTTAGCTATTCATAAGTCGCCTCTCTCCCCCCACAGGATCTGACCCGGGGGTCTTGCTCACACCATCGAAGCAATCAATTGTGCTGAGTGACATTGCAGTTACTGTCATGTGTTTAAAAGTTAGTTTGTTTGCGTGTAAAAACAAGGTTACTTTAGTTAGCTGAATTATTCGTCATGGATTTCCAATTGAGTTCATCAGTCATCCACACCTCATGTAGGCTGATGCATAATGAAACACAACCTGTTCCTGCTGTTCCACCCTAACGTGAACGCATCAGTGACAGAGTGATGCATGAAGGGCCCTTTGCCTCTGCATCTCCGTGACTAAGCATTTAAAACTTTCTAGTTATGAAAGGTGTGAAGTAAGAGGATCAAATAGTTCATTTTAGTTGTGTTTAGGCTTGTAACTCAGAATGGTTGTTTATTTCTGTAAATTAAATGGAGAAATATGTGAAAAGATATAAAAGGAAACCCACAGTTTCCTTTTTGAGAACACAGTTGGTGTTTGGCAAAGTGTGATGAATATCAAATTCAGGTAATTACACAATGTATTGGAAACCCACAATAAAAGTAGCAATGGCTTGTGTTTTTTGATAGATTGTGGTAATCAGAGTAAAAAGTCATATGATGTCACAAAGTCATGTAATGCAAACTGTGTTTATATAAACCACAAATGTCACTGAGAAGTTAAAACTGTTCCATGCATTTGGGAAATTTCTGCTACCGAAACTTATTTTGAAGATTGAATCATCTGGTTGTGTGTTGTTTGCTCAAAGCCTGTGGCTATTTGTTTATGTGCAACGTTTTTACTACTGCAATTTGTCCTGCTTTCTTAATGCTTTTGTTAGTTTCCCAAGCCATAGATCCATTATTGGTGACAGCAACTGACTGCAACTTAAAACCAAATCCTTTAAACTCGGCCCTTAATGATTTGACACACATTATTGATTGACAAGCATGTGTCTGACTAACTGACGTTGTGTCTACAAAGCCAGAGTCCAGCAAATTGATTTCACAGGCTACCGTATTCATTTTTGCTGCGTATCTCAGGATTGGCTGCTGCCAGCTTGGAAACAGCTTAAAGGCACTGCAGTAGTAGTCAGCAGTACATGTCACTGGAGACGACATGCGAACAAAAACAGATGCTCAAAGCAAGACGTGTTTATAATAACATGATTATAACAAGAACAGAATCGTCCATTTATTTAATATTGTCTGAAATGAGAGCAATAATAATAGTAAAAACATTGCCCTTTTTCTAAAGGGCTTGTCCTGCTAAAAATTAAAGTCGGAATTTAAACTATGAAAACTAAAGTTCCATGGGAAAAAAATCCTAAACAAAGGATCTACAGAGACCATTTTATTGGTGTATGAATAAGTGGTCACATAAGGACAAGAAGGAGGTGCTATGTCTCTGCTGGTCTGGAAACACCTTGGGATTCCTCCAGTGGAGCTTCTCCAAGTACGTATTTGGCGAGAGGGACGTTCGGGTTTCTCTGCTATCCGGGCCCTGGATGGATGGATGAAAGGAATTTGGTGGTTCTCAATTATTGGTCCATCTCAAATAAGTTCCACTTCTTCCAAGTACAACCACCTTTTAGGCTTTATACGACAGAAGTTCAGCAGTTTGAATTTTTCAGTCTGTTTTGTCATAATGTCATAAAAAAATAAGAAATACAAACATTCTTATTTACTGCATCACAGTTCAGTTTGATTTAATGGAAGTTCCTGAACAAAGTTCTGATTTCAGCACCATGAGCAATAATCAGCACCTGTTTCTGGTTCACTGTTGTCCTCCATATATTTAATACATTTTAAATTTTACTTGATAATAACAACATGTAAATCAAAGTAACTTGTACCACAGTTTACGATCTAGTGGACTAACTCAAAGATAAACCTCTCAATCTCCACATCTAAAGTGACTCTCGTGTACACCTGGTTTTAATTAAATGCATCTGCATATTCTTTGTTGTATAAGTGTTAAGATGTACAATAGCTTCCCATTCAACTTGGTTGTTTCCACAAAAGCACGCCATCACCAGCTACTGTCAATGCTGATGTTCTTATTGCAACAGAAACCATGCCTTCCCTGGTGGCTCATTTAAACACAGTTGGCCTTTCAGCCCCACTTACCTAATAGCTGTTGCCACATTGATCAGCCCCCATGCTGTCTGTCACCTCCTGTGCTCCAGCCCTAAGCGCTGATGGGCTCGGACAGACACCATCTCATGTGAGCCTTTTCTTGTAAGGTGCCATGATACGTGACCTTTACACGAAAGGGCCACATTTGGTCCAACATGTAAATTAATTGGATGAAAGGGCAGGGAGCGCTCTTGGTCTTTAGAGTATATTTCCGTATTTTCCAAATGCTGTGGAGTTAAATTGACAAAAAAAAATGTCCACATTTAGTTCACTTCTATAGCATGTTTTGCATTAAGCAGCTGAACGGTGAAACTTTTAAGGACAAACTGGCAAAACGATTTGCAGTTTCTTTAGAACTTATACTTTGCTGGGTATTCTCAATGGTTTTGCACATTTGGATTCCTGTGCAGACTTTGATTTCATTGATGTAAGCTGAAATGCATTTCGTTCCATTTAAATAAATTTAATACAAAACATCCATTTTAAAAATGCTAACCTAGCTGAGGTCCTACACTGATTTCATTGGGGCTTACTCTTTAAATCCTCTGGTTGTGCATGTCATGCAATTGTCTTTATGCCAGTTGCATGGCTGTGCCTCCCAGCCCATCACCATAAACAAGCAATTAATGTAATTTCTATTGCCAAATGACTGGAATCCCCCCCCCCCCACTGCTGCGCATCGCGGCATTGCTCTCCTTTGGAAAGTCACATTACCACACATGTATCTCCAAAGATTAGAGTCAGCAAGGTTTACCACTTTAATTACCACTCTGTAATAATGCCCTCAGTAAAACACATGACTGCTCTGATGCACAATGGTTCACCAGTGGTGCTTTTCAAGGACACTCACCAGTTTGCTTTAGTCTTCCAGCATCAGAGAGCACTACGACCCTTCATTACAGAAATGCAGTGATTCAGTTTTATTGGCTTATCAACCCTTCTGTTGTGGGAAATAATTTTTCTTTAAGCTATTCCACCCCAACGCCATGCTCCAGTAATATGTTAGAACTTTTGGTGCTCATATTGGATGTTTATTTTGACCTCTGATTATCCTAAGATGAGACAAAATTTGTTAAATGGTCCATCTCAAGGTCCAAGTATTGTGACCGGAAGTGATGTTGAATTGTGTTACTATTCTGGATTAATGAGACATTACAGTTTTACTCCACTTTTTTAAATGGATTATTTAAATTGCAGGATAACCCGTCAGTGCAAAGTAAGAAATGTCACAAGTAATGCAATAGGAAAGTGACTTACACAGTTTCTAAATTTTATTGAATATAGCAGTCTCCAGGAGACATTAAATGCATTTCATTTATCTGACATAACCATTCATTTTAAGACTCAACTCATTTTGTGCAAAACTTGTACCATTTTGTCCCTTCCTCCTTCCTACTTTTGCATCTATAAACAAAATTAATGCTCATGGAAACAATTTTAATAAGAGAAAAATATAGCCTGAGCAAATCCCAACATTTATTATTTTCAAATAATGAGGTCAGTAATTAAGAGAACAAGCTACTCAAACTAACCTAGCCTTGAGTGAATAAGTACCCCCACCCACTATTAATTCATGAATTAACTGTGATTAATCACATCCAGAAGATGTGATTAATCACAGTTGGATGTGAGGTCTGTACTGATAACTGCCAAACTGGTTCCATGGACATTAATTTTGCATTGATTGAGTGTTTGGGTCACGTGGAAACTGTTGATTTATTTATTTTTTTGGCGGGACAAAGGATGATAAAACCACTTTAAGGACAGAATCCAGCATAAAACACCACACAATATCCAATCTTATTTGCTTTTTTTTTTTAGTTATAGTAAAAAAAACACACAAAAAACATTATGGTTCAGGATAATGTGGTAGACCTGATCCTTATGAGTCAGTGTATTGAATGTTTTTCCTAACTAAATAAAATAAATTCTGAGAGACAAAAACAAAAGTGGGACTGGGACCTTGGGTTACATTCTATCAAAAAAAAAAAAAGATCCCCAGCCAAAACTCTAATAAATTAGTGCAGATGGAAGCATATTCATGTGTTAGAATTGTTTTGACACAAATTGATAATTGAGTCTTAAAAATAGACCCTCTTTCTGTTTACATCCAGCCTGATGCAACTTAAGCTTTGGGACAAAAATAAATGAACAGCTTTTAGTCTCTAGATGTGAAAATCTGGAAGAGTATACCCCCTGCGGTTTTAACTCTATGCTAACTCTGGGAACAAAATACACATGCATATTATTTTTTTTCCTTTGTAACCATCTGTAATAAAAAAACATCCAAATAAGCAACATTGAAGTTTGGTGCAATGTTGCTAAAACTTTAATATTTAAAGACACTTTAATTGTCAAAAATACCGGGATTCAAACATGTCTTTAAAGATTCACTCCTGGCCTTTTGAGATCTACCAGCAAATCACCTCCTCAGACTCAAGCCACCGCATGAATAGATGTCAGGAGATGTTATCACAAAGATTTCAACCTTTCTGAAGCATCAAAAGCTTGCTGGAACATGTCTGAACACATGGTTGGTGAGGCGATACTTAGGCTAGCCGAGGGCTCGCTGACACCTTTGATCGAATATCTGTGTAATCAATCCGGAGGGGGCTGGCTCGCACTCTGAACATGCCTTGAATTAGAATTCCTACAGATAAAGAATTAGTGACATGGACAAGTGGGATATCAGGAGAGATCAATGCTGTGCATATGAAATTTTTCGTGCTTGGTCCCTTTCTAACATCGTCTTTGAAAGTAAAAGTCTGTCATATCGGATGATGCTGCTGAGATAGCTGCCTGCTTTGTTAGATCAGTTTAATGGAGGAACACTGTGAGTGAAGATCTTAGGGCTTAAATAGGCAGGAAGAGCTTTATTACTCTGTCTGAAAGTGATTCTTAAGTGTGGACTCAAAAAGAAAGAGAGGAAAAAACAAAGGCTGAACAAATCAAAGGATGAATTAAGGATTAGTCAACTTTGAAATGTCAAAGCTTCCCTGTTTTCTGTCTCCAGGATGATAAGAATGCTGCAGCGTAACATGAAAATCCACATGACACAAACACTTATTTGTTATGACAAAGACAACCAACAGCCATATATGTTTTTAGTCATAATTACCAAGAAAAGACCCCTGCTTTAAGCACTGGTCAGGGCATGTTGTTCGATCAAAAACACTCATTTCAAAACAGCAGGAGAGTCGTGTATCAGACTTCCAGCAGCAGCAGCTTCCACACTCTCAGGGCTCTTCAATCGAGTCTATCCAGTCACGTAAGGTGCGTGGGCGAGCGGAGGCTCTGCTTTCTACGTCTCCACCGGCCTGTCGGTTTCATCAGCGGGTGCACTGCTCTGTTACTCGACATCCTCCTCCAGAGAAGACACCTGCTGTTTTCATCTTGAAATCTCATGTCGGCCTGTGATCAATCTCTCCCTGTCAAGCGAAAGCAATATTGATCCATAGATGTAGTATTTGGCAGTTTTGAGTGTGCTGGCTGCAATGCAGCTCAGGGTCCTTCTGTTGCTCAACGTTTGCAACAGAAACATTTGTCTTTTATTACCGGAAGCAGCATAATATCAACAATGGACTACCCATATTGAGGAGCAGGTTCCACCCCTGCACAGGCACCACTTGTTTAAAATCAGAGAAAATGTTTGACTTTGGCTAAAGGTGAGCTTCCTTAGATGTGCCACAACAAAGTAAAACTGATTCGATGAGAAGGAACCTAAAAGTGGGTGACTTTCCTGGCTAATGGCGCTGTCAGTGCCTAATCACACTGTCAGCTTCCATTACCATGAAGGTAATTAGGTGCCTTATCTCTATTCTGCTTCTACCAGAACTCAGAATATGCCAAATTATTAGACTGGTACAATTAAACAAAGCTTGTAAAGAAAGGCTTGAGTGGTTTGGAACAATTTGCTACCAAGTGAGGAGGAACTAACTTATAATGGTTTGTGAATTTATTAAAAGCCATAATTATTATTGTTATTCTAATTGTGGCCATTAATGGAACATCACATTGACTGCACAAATGATTGTCCAACTGTGGCACTTGTTTCATTGGTTGGCTATCGCATCAGTCAAGAAATTTCATGAAGAGTAAAACTAAGTCGCAGTGGACCATAACTCACATTTATTTAGATATTGTCTAATATGAGGGGGACTTTATCCATGTTGATGACATGACGTGTCGGTGCAGGTCTGGCCATCTTGCGTTCTAATAAAGCTCAGAGTTCGGTTTGTGATGAGAATGATTTACTAATTAGTGTGTTTCTGGTAACAAAATGGGTGAAATTATGGACAGAAAGTACCAATTTCCATCAGTCAATCCATTCATCTTTACCTGCTAAAGTTTGGCCTATCAACGTAACCCAGACATCCCACTTCCCAGGAACATTCTTCATCTCATTCTGGGAAAACCCCAAACCTTTCCCAGGTCAGAACCAATATATAGCCTCCCCTATGAATTCCAGCATTCAGGAAGCATACTAATCAAATACCTAAACTACTTCAACTGACTCTTTTGGATTCTGGGACCTGATAAAGCCAAACCATGGGAAAACAGGATAACTCTACCAGAATTGAAAATCTGGGACGCCATCCTGGAAACTACACTTGAATGGAGCAACAACAAAAAAACCTGTAAACAGTGACATGCCTATTTAGGTTGTGTTTTTCTGTAAAAACTAAAAAAACAAAACACATTGAGAAAAGTGTTGGATTGATTTCTGCTGAAAAGTACTTGTCTTACTGAATCAGTAGTTTGCGCTTGTCTTTCTTAATGTCAAATGTAGGCTTCAAAATGTCTTACTGCTAGTGCCTCAGAGAAAAATTGTACTGTGTGTTTGACCCTTCATTTACTACAGTATGTAGGAGCAGCATGCAACCACATGGCAGCTTAATGCGAGTTGTCCTTTGCCCTGTCAAGGGCAAAAAAACCTAATATGCATATCCTAAGGGTATAAAGAGAATCCTGCAGATGTGCAGGGAGCATGCGATCCACATATAGAAACGTCCTTATGCAAGTTTAAAAGATCAGGACATCTTTACTGCAAGACAAAACCTCCTAATACACACTGTCACACGTATGCCTTAATAGAGCCATTCAAAAGTACTTTTAGTCCTTGAAATATTTCATGTTTTGTCACTATATAGCTACAGCCTGGCAGGGAAAGAATACATCATTTTCACAAAAATGTTAGAAATATCTGGAAAATACAGCATGCATTCATACGCAACCCTTTTGTTTTGCTAATGTCTAAGAGTCCAGACGTGTGTAAATTAATCTCAGTATAAATGCAGCTGTTGGCTTCAGAGGTTTATTGGAAAACTTTAGTGAACAGCATCATAAAGACCAAGGAATACATGGCAGGCTTAGACTATAAAACAATACCTAAAGCTTTCTCACTGAGAAATGTGTCACAACTGCACACCATCCATCTAACCTACTATGCCAGGCAAGGAGAGACTTATTCCCAAAGTGGAAGCTCTGGAGGAGCAACAAACATCCAAATCCCAGAAGGGAAACTCTAACCACTGGTAATACAATGAAAGAGTCCTATTTGCAGTTTGCCACAAGCCACATAGGAGAGAGAAAATGGAGGTGATCTGGTCAGATGAGACTAACATTGAACAGCATACATAGCTCAATGTTTGCCAAAAAAACAAACACCCTGAACACACTGTGGTCACTGCTGAAAAATTGCAAAGGTAGTGGCATGCTGTGTGCATGTTTCCCTCTAGTAGGGACCTGGATGGCGGTCAGAGCTCATGGGATGATGGATGGAGTTAAAGACATTCTGGAAGAAAACCTGTTAGAAGTTGCAAAAAGTGTGGGCCTTGGGGCAGAGTGTTGCCTTACAGATGGCCAATTTGTCTAAATGTGCTTTTCTATATGCTGCTCTGTCTAAACATTTGAAGTACATAGCAAATCTTACTCCCAGCAACAACATAGATTATTAGAAACCTTTATATCTTTGAGCTTTTAGCCAGACAATAACTACTCTGTCAATTTCTAACTTTATTATATTGATACAATTATATCTTAATCTGTTTGTACACAGATTTTTATCAGTGCTGATCAAAATGCCGTGTCTGCTACTTTTTGCATCTATTGGTGCTCTTTAGTTTTCATAAGGAAATTCCTCTTCCAAATCCCTAGAAAACAAATAATGCTGCTACTTTTTGTAAACGCTCCACCACTTGTGTGCTCTTATTAATCTCTGTAATTCCAACAGACATAAGAAGGGAAGCTGTCATTTTTGTTTCAGGCGCTGAACGCTGGAGCAGTGGCTTATTGGTTCTGGTTGAATTATTCATTTGAAACACAGGATTGCTGTTTGGCTATGCAGTCCGTGTCAATGACTGTCTCATAGCTAACTTGTCGGGTACTGGGAGCTTTTCAGTCATCAGAAAGTGAGAATGATCCATATTCTCCCGGTCCTAACTTTTCTTCATCAGCAGAAATGCTGCACTTTTCTTTTTTTTCTTTGCCAGTGGAATTGATCCTGGCCTTGATCCAGCTTTGCTGTTTTCATCACCCACCATATTGCACAATAAAACATTTTCTCTATGGTCTTATATGTGCTGATGAATTGATCCCTTCTGCGGCAGCAACATAGCAGTACGTCACTATGATACATGTTTTGGTAGGACTGATTCTCTCAAATCACCAAGGCCGAGGCAATTTATGGCTGCTGCCTGACAGTAACATGTATCTAAAGGTTGTCTCGACAGAGGAAAGGTTCTGGACAAGGTGAATCTGTCATTGTCTTTGAAAGGGAACTTTGATTTCCTCTCAATGACTCCCATTTTCTAAAATCATATCGGCCCATAAGGAGTCTTGGTATAAAAAAATAGGGCTTTTATTGTTGCTCTTAGACTTTTCTTTTGTATTTATGGCAATCAATTTAGCTTTAATTAAGAAGAGAACATAATTGAAGGCTTTAGTTTAACTATGTTGGATGAACAGTGCAGGAAGTGTTTGTTAATGCTTGTTATTACTGATCCTAACAGAGTTTGCAGAGGGCATATTTGATTATGAGGTCTTCATATTTACAGTGATGTCAGGCATTCTTGCCCCTCACAGATTTCTTCTGTTTCTGCTTTTTAATCACTTTTAAACCATTGCAGAATCAGTCAATAATTGCCTAAGTAAATGAAAAAAAAAAATGTTTTTTTTTACGCTTGATTTTGAGGGTTGCCAACTTGTTTTTGTTTACAAACAAAAAAACATATTTCTCGAGAAATGGCTATGAAGAGTTTTATCAAACTTAGCTTATTCACATTACTGTCAAATAGAAAGCTTAGTCTCTCTTCAGCTGGTTCTGGAAGTGTTTTATGGACATATTTCCACTAATTTTTGATACACCAATTTATGATCTGGTTAATGAATTGTATGTCGGTGAATAATTTTAGCCACAAATATCAATGATGTAACTGAACATTCAACTATTAGAAGATGTATTTTATTCTATGGCAAATTGATTTGGTCATTTAGACAATTAGAAACACTTGTCCAGCCAATTATTTTTTATTTAAATCCCTTTTTAGCATGGATGACACCAAAATCCATCCAATTTCTTGTCCAAACTGGCGGCAAATATTTTTGGCACCTTTTTGTCGACAGAAACGTCTAATTCCATATCTTGACTAAACTGAGGAATGGCTAGGCCCTTAAGCCCGTCAATGATAATGCCAAATAAAATGTAATAGCCCTGGAGCTCATGATTCATGGTTTGATCCCTGCAGCTACATTAAACAAGCATTGATCGTCCTGAACGCCCACCCTAATCCTAATGCAAAAAATAAATACCGTGTAAATTCCCCCAGCAGATATCCCTCTGCTCTCTCAGAGACCGTGCTGAACGCGCGCAATCAATACAAGCTTTTTGGGTGTAAAATAACCTTTTGATGACCATCGAGGAAATGCAAGCTGCTCGGACCATTTCTCACACACCCTTATTGATTTCCCCATCTGTGCATTTCTTCTTTTTTTTTTGCTTTTTTCATCCCTCTCTTTTTTTCTCGCTCCAACACACCGCCCAGCCTCCTCTTTCTTCAGTCTTTCAGTGGAAAACCAACTCTCTCAGCAGCACATGAGGAGCTTTGAGTTTAAGAGCAACGTGGCTGTAAGTTCAGGCCTGGGGGTGGTGAATCCTGCCCCACCTCATTCTTATTTCCCCAGCAGCTTTAGAGGTTTGTTTGGCTGTTCCGCTCAAAAGAAGCCGTCCTGCTGTGCTTACTCAGCAGAGTCCACTTAGTCATTTCTAGAGGTGTTGCTTTGTTCAGTCCTATAGGGAAGATGAAACAGAAAAGACTCCTTGTATTGTTTACCTTACATACATTTAGGGGATCTAAACGATTCTTAACCTCATAATAAATGTCATTTGTCATACTCTTAAGTTTCAGTAGACATCCTGTATCTTTTATGTCCAAGCATCGTACAACACCTACAGTTCCAATCAAAAGTTACATGAAATAATCATAAGGGATAATACATTTGAACCATTTGGTTTTTAGACATCAACAATGATTCTAGTATATGTTTGATAATTTTTTCTGAAAAAACTGAAAGCCAATGAAATTGGCTCGTCTTCAGGCTCGTCTACCCTACCCATTCCAAAACCAGTTTTGATATACATTTAGGACCATTATCATACTGAGACACTCCATCAGATCCAAGCTCTAAGCATCTGACCTAATCTGTCATCCTCGGACTAAAGGACACAAGTCGGGATGTTCAAGAACAACCCAAGAAACAGCCAGGCTAAAATCTTCTTGAACAGTGGTGTCTCTATTCACAGTTTGCCAAGTTATACTCCATCGTAGACGGAGGGCCTTAACAATGCTCCAAAATTGACACCTTTCAGCTTAACAGACTTTTGTAGCAGCCCACACGAAAAAAGAAAAACACTTCCCTCCGGGTTTTGTTCAGACAAGGAATAGTTTTAAGCCTAAACATATGTCAAGCAAGTCGAACAATTATTTCATCCTCATAAACTTTGTATTCATTAAATTCAAGGTAAGAAAAAAAAGGTCATGAATAAATCTAAAAGTTGGATGAGCTGGAGAACACATGCCTGGGCTCCACTGTCCATGTCATGGTCAATATCCACCACTGATTCTACATGCACAGAGTCCATGAACTTTTGTTTGAGATGAGCCAGTGAAACCCTTAAGTGCTTTGTTTCGAGTGGTCAGATCATCAGTTTCTACGTCTATTTATGGCGCAGAATGTTGTTGCTCGTGTTCCTGCACCTTACGCGATGGTATTCATGAGTTTCCTTGGCAGAGCTGCTCTCCTAGCAGCTGCTCGTAGACATCGCCATCGCTCTCCCCGTAACGAGCTCTCTGAGTGAGATGGGAAGGTTCGGCCGGCAGGTAGTGGGTGGGGAGGCCTCACGTGACGCTGAGGGAAAAACCCCTGCAGTGACACAAGCTGTCTGTGTGGACACTTCAACTGACCTCATAAATAGAGTTTTATGAAATCCCAACCTTAGGTTTTTTTTTGTTTGTTTTTCCACCATTAAACCAGTGTTGTAAGCTTCAATGCCAGGTTATATTTAAGATATCAGAGTGAACTTTAAATAGCGTGTCACTTTCCTTCCCACATTGCACTTCCATGCCCTCTTGCCTCGGATCTCGTTGCATCATGCAGCGGCAAGTAATCGGTCTCAATTGTTGCTAATCAGCAAAAACATCCCTACAATTTCTTAAGCGCAGCTGCACCTCTTCTTTTCCCCCCCTGTCTTCTTCCTGCGTTTTCTCACAGCCCAGAAACTTGGGCAGAGAAAAAGGCAATTAAGCTAATGCAGCATGGGTGTCATAAGGTTGTAGATATTTCAGGAGCGGAGCAATTTACCACTCAGAGAAAGAGGAGAGGGCTTGCATAAAACATCCCGCTCTCGCACAGATTTATTATGCTTTTAGTTGTGTTATATGTGATACAATTAGCAGTAGGTGCCAGGAAGGCTCGCAGCTCAAGGACGTGGTCATCGCCCGGCCATCTGTCATTAATTGCATTCCTCTGTTATGCAGGCAGGCAAGTGGGCAAGCCCAAAGGGGGAAGAGAGTTGAGCCGGGTGTCACATGGCACATCACACCACAGGTGTGGGCTGACCAGTCACGTCACTGTGCTTTAGTGCATGAAGAAAATGGGACACTGGACATGTCCTAGAAACAGCTTTTAGAGGTCTCTGGATGCTCGCCCTGCTGCAACATGTTGCATAATTTTGTAGGGATTTTATTAAGGGAGATTAAGTTTTAATATGAAACTTTCAGAGGTGATACTTTATTTTGATGAATGTCTACAACAATTACTAAGTAACACCTTCGACCAAAATTCCATCATGGGACAATAAAAGCCGGTATGATTATAAATTAGTGTCTGGTTCGGCTGAGCTTTTTTCATTAAAGGGGGTGTAGAACTGCAGAGAGCAGCAATGATATGTACAAGGACAACCCCCTATTGCCATATTATCTATCCAAAGGGAGTGGGGGAAAGGCCAACTGCAGAATCTCCCGTTGTGCTTGTTGCTGGTACACGGCAACAGCAAGTATGACTTATGTCTGCGGAGCAGCCAAACAGACTCTTAATCTACTCTTTTTAATCAAGAGTCCTGCTCATTTTATGGCCTCCAGTTTACGGGCTTTCTCCTAAATGCTGTCTAGTTGGTGGATAAACTAAGGAGAGAGAGCATGTGGTCTTATATGCACTGCTGCAGCAATGAGCGTGCTTTTTAGACAATGTCACTGATGCAACGCAGGTCAAAAGTTTGCATACACTCATCATGGGTATAAGTATCAGTTTGGACTTTCGGTCATTTATTTTAACCATTTTATTCCAGGGAGATATGATAAGACAAATACCTGTAAACAATAAATAAAAAAAAATCAACCTGGCACACATGTTTCTATAATGTAAACAGGGTAAAAAATTCTACATAAAATACATGCATGTCAAATTATTATGACCCAATAATATTTGGTAAAATCACCTTTAGCATCTTCCTAACAAAATACATGCTTTTTAAAGCACTCAGTGAGGTCCTGACATGATTCTGGCATGGACAGCGTGGGGTAATGTGTTCTGGTGGGATTTGAGCCAGTAGGTTTCCTCAGACAGATGTGGCGCTTAAGCCTGTCGGGTTTAAGCTTCGGCTTCTCTGTTAGCTTCCCAATTCTGAGTTGGCTTGAACAGAGTCGAAGCTCTACCACAAAACTGGCGTAAAAACAAAGTTAAAACAAAATTGATCAGAATATCAAATCCCCAATAAAGTAGAAGTTAAAGGAACACCAGTGTCCTTGCCCAATGTGAAGTAAGTTTATGTTAATTAATGAAAAGATGGTTAGGATGAAAAAGCCCCTGCTAAAGAAAGACTCCTTTAAGATTAGCAACTGCCTACGTGGACAAATCGAATGTTTTCTGGAAAAACGTTTTATGTTTGGATGAGTTGAAGATTGAGTTGGTTGGCCACGATGACCTAAGCAGACTCTACTCATCTGTAATAGTGGTGTGAGCATCATAATGTAATGCTGGTTCACTGTCAGTTTCACTGTCTATCAACGAAGAAGGATTCATTCAAATTTTTATTTTAGCTTCAAATCAAACAAAGTTAGATGGTTATGATTGTGTGAACAAATACGCCAATATATCCAAACACATCAGACAGTCGTGGAATGGATACAGCAGGCCAATAATAATCTGCGACCTCAACCCTATTTGAAAATGTCAGGACTATGCTTTTAGTCAGTGGTGTGGCAGCAAATCAACCACAAGCCCATAAAATACTTTAGAGTAAAATGTAAAATCTCATATAAATGTCATCAAAAAGCTGCATAATAAACATAACCATTCTTCTGGATTTAAAGAAAGAATAGATGCATCAAAAACTTACAGCAAAGTATTATGACATTCATGCTGAGTATAACGGTATGTTCTGGAACTCTGTTTTACTCTGTGCTTTTTTAACGGCCTGTTTCTAAGCTCCTGTGGCATGCTTTATCCAGAGCTGTGATAATGCGCTGTGAAGATTTAGAAGCAAGTGGGAAAATCTTGTGAAAAAAAACTGTCTACACCAAGAAGTCTGTTTAGCCTCACATCCACTGTCATTTTCATAAAGAATTGGTCCTAGCAGACTTTTGGTCGCAAAATTAAAATCTTCTCAAAAATAGGTGATGTATCTGTGACACTACTTGTATTCAAGCTGGAATATCCACAGTATCGGAAGTGTGAAAGTAATGACAACCTTAGAATATACCGGTTAAACACTGCATTGCATTGCATGAAAAATCTTGCATCCACACCCTCCAACTGTGTGTCACTTGGGTTTGCAAGCTTTAATAGGATTTGATCTAAATTTAGAAGGAGCATGTCTGACTTCCGTTTAGAAATCTGGATACCTGGGCAAATTGCTACTTTGCGTTGCTCTCTGACAGCGTGTCATGACAAGAAAGACTCACTGCTGCCAAGAGGGACAACAAGACTATGAGGTCTATTTTTGGGGTTAAGCAGGAGGGGAAATTGCACCCCGTCAAATGAACCCCCAGCCATCCTCCACACGCACACACACATCGACTCATCAGTGGAAGTGAGTAAAAAGCAAGATGGCACCCTGCTGCGTGTTTGAAGGACAGGTGGGGAGATGAGTTCCTGACATACTTTGGCACGTGTGCGTAACATCGCTCATCTTGTCAGCATTTGACAGCGTTCATTTTAGGAGAAGAGGGCTTTGACTTGACAGAGGAGCAGAGATGCAAATGATCATTTCCTGCTTGTTGGTTCCAAAAGTTGCCAGTGGATGACTGACTTCTTTTGGAGGCAGGCCAGAAGGAACACTGAATGGTCCAACACTGGTCGCATAGCAAATCTAAAATCCCATTTCAACTCACTCCTCATCAACCAGAGGCCTTTTAATACATTGTTGACTCTCACAGCATTCTTGCCACGATTTACATTACATTAAAGTACAAACACGACATGTTTGTATGTCCTTTTTTTTTTTTAGAAGAAGAGCACAGGAAGCAAAAGTGTGAGCATAGATCAATAGACACAGGGAGGATTTATTGATTGGCCAAGGCATGGCAGCCTGTGAAGGACCATCTGGCCTGTTCTGCATGGGCTTTCCATTTGAATTGCAGATTGCGAGGTAGACAGAGATTTTGCAATGTGAGGTGGCAGACTTAGCAGAGGAACAAGCTAAGCAGAAACAACAAAACAATGATAAACATGACCAAATTAGAACCAGCAATCTTGTTGCCCAGCCATATTTATTTATGTTTTGATTGTCAATGATAATCCATGTGAAATATTAAGACTTTTTAAAAGGTCTACAAAATGTTCCACAACCTTGAACGGAGAGGCAACAGAGGATCAAATATTTATGTGATGTGCTACTATAAAGACTGGAAAAATAGCAAAATCATATTGAAACAGGTGTTATGCAAAGTTTATAAATGCTATTTGCCAACTCAAAAAAGGTTTTGAACCACAAAACCGACATCTGTTTCTGTCGCCTCTGTGCCATTTTGGCCTTTTTTTTTACAAGTCCCTAATCCCCAGAACCTCAGACAGACTCAAGTCCCAGAATTTCACTCCAGTTGCACTTAAGTCACACAATCACTGCTGGATGCCTCACACTTCTGATTAGGTAATACTTATTTAACTTGGAGGCATTCAAATTCATAGATATTCATCTGATTATTAAATATGGACTCCACATATTTAACACAGTTTTTGGGTCCTGGATGCTGTATGGAATACTTTTCTCTGTAGCAATAAGTCCTGGGTCAGAGGGAAATTGCAGTGTTTGTAGGAGTAGAGCTCTCCCTAAATAAAATGTCCTCTAATTTGAAATTTCACTGGAAATCTGATGTCATTTCAACACGACCTTGGATTATTTAGAGACCTTGGAAAGTTGTAATGATACATTAGAATTAAAGTGTTTATTCTGATGCTTTACGTCCTATAAATACATAAATCTAGTTTCTTCTAGTAAAGCAGTTACTGCGTTATTTCAAAGCAGAAAATGTTAGAAATGTTTTGCTTTCAGTTTGTATTGCTAAATTTCCTTAGACACCAAGGACAATGATGAGCAAAAAACCACAGCTTTTGTGACCTCCAACTATAAAATAGTACAGATGAGTATTAACTCGTATTGTGCTAAAGACTTCAAGGGTAAATGAAAACTTAAGCTAGGTTGGTTTTACACAATTCGAATTTCATCTTTTTAACCCAGAAATCATTAAATAATTTCTACTCAGGATTTACATTGACCTCTTAACTTCATCATTCCCCTTTGTATGTAAAGATTTGTCTTCTAACTTTTATCATAAACACGTTATTTTTGACAGGAATGTATGTCACTGTATATAATTTTTTTCTTGCAAACTTTGATCTGTGATGTTGAGGAGAAACAGAAACTGAATCAAGGAGCAAATGGTATCTTGCATTTTATTCTCCTTCATCTCTCATCCTCAGCTTGTTTGAGAGAATCCTCCTTTGTTGGAAGATGAAGTAAAGCTTTACTTTTAAGGTCATTACTTGTAAAATAATATGAGAGTTTAACGCTAATTATGTTTTCACAGTACTTATATCCTTAGATCTACAGATCCTTTGAAAGCAAAAATAACCTCGAGATCCTCACTGACTTCTGGATTAGAGCTGAATTAGTAGTTCAGAAGAGATAATCTGCCAATAAAAATCCCCATGTTCTATTTGGGTTTTTTAATTTTAAACTTGTCCAAATAACTATTCCGCTAATTGTCAAGAAAAGGGCCATATTTCATCACGCAGACGAGCTTGATGATATAATGACAGTTTAAAAAATTATGCAAAGAATTTATTCATGTGTTTTATAAATGTTACCTACTGCAATACGTTCATAGTAGGTTGTTTTTTTCTTTTTATTTTCTCAAACTCTTTAATCATATATGGTTCCGTCATTATAATGACTTGGCCAGTGTATACATGTTTTTTTTTCTGTCATTTCTATTCATATGACTGCTATGAGTTGAACTTATTTAAGAAAGTGCTGAACTATTCGGATGGACTTAAATCTGGTCACCCAAATCCTATTAAACTTAAAGTCTGACCTTTGTGTAAAACTATCAAGAAAAAAGTCACTGTATGGAGAAAAAACCCCACATTTTCTCCAAGTCATTTAGGGAATATGGCAAATATATTTAAAAATGTGCTCTGGTCAAATCAGAGAAAATGGAATTTTGTGGTTGAACATTTGGGATCTCAATTTGATATAATGGGGATTATAAATATGCTTTTCTCAGCATATATAAGAAAAAAACACAGTTAAAGTCTGCAAAAGGCTTGATGGTCATAAACATGCAGCCAGAACTATAATAAAATTGTTTAGCTCAAACTATATTTATGTGTTAGAACGGTCCAGTAAAACTCCAGACTTAGGTCTAATTGAGAATCTTTGACGCGTCTTGAAACTTCTCTTCACAGACGCTTTAGGTCCAGTCTGACTGAGCTTGAGCTGTATTACAAACAAGAATGAACAAAAGAGTCCAAGGAGATGCTAACTTTTGCAAGGGACTGTAATTACAAAGCTTAAACTCTCCAGTCATTCATATCCTACAAAAAAAACTCCACGGGTCTTGTTTTACTATACGCTTTTAAAATGCCAGCCATAACGTGATCAATGTTTATGCACAAACATAAAGGAAAACTTAGTGTACTGTCACAACCAGGCTATTATGCAGTAAAAGTTAATGTCCATGAAGGAAGAGGGGCAAAAATGGGAACAATGCTTTCATTAGAGAGGAAGGTACAGCTGTGTCACTCAGTTGTGTTCACTGGATAATACCAGCGTCTAAGTTTCTGGGATAATTGTGACTATAGCGTAGCAAGTTTAAGTGAATCAAACAGCAGAAAGTGCTGTTATTTACCACACCGACGTCTGAGGAACAGATCTGTAGATTCACTTTGAGAGGAAGCCTGAAGGTATGAATCGCTCCAAACCTGGACACTGACTCAGAACATACACAGGGAAAAAAAATCAATAGAAACAGATGCCCTGGATTTCTCTTTGTTTTGGAAAATAAACACACATGCATTTACAAGCCTTATCCTCACAGGTAGATCTCTTGCTCTCTTCCCGTGTTGCAGAACTCCAGTCTGGGGACAGGAGAATTAGGAACAAGGAGCCGTGCACACGGCCTGGAACATCTCAGCAATTTCATCCTCGTGTGGAAGAGTTGCAACATTCCCCCTCACATTGCTCAGAGCTGGGAAGATAAATTTCATGCTCACAACTAAGCCATGATAAACTGTTTTTTTTTTTTTTTTTTTTTAAGCATTCTAAAAAGGCCACTGTTATTATAGTATAACATTAGATCTAGATTAAACGCAGGGATTTATCATTTACTGATTAAAAATATATCTATATAACATCACAACACTAAGTAAACCTAAATGCTGTAACTCAGGTTGAAATCATGTTTTCCCCTTTTGTGATTAAATGCTTTATTTATGAGTCATTCAGGGCATCATTTAGCACTAAAAGCAATGCACCGAGATAATGGGAAAGTCCTGGTGGTTGGTCAGGGAACATAAATCTTGTTTTGACCTAAAAGCTTCTCTGTAATTCCTATATTTTTACTTTTGGTTTGTCTCTTTTTGGTTTGTCTGAATGAGAATATGCCCATCTATTGGGTTGCTGTTATGCAGTTACGGGCACAGCTGCATGCAGTACTATTAACACTTTCTCTTGTTTCTCAGAGATGGTATGTCTTTGCATCAGCAAAACTTGATAAGAGTTACTTTGCGTAACATATTTTTATTTTTTTGCAAATTACATATGCAAGTAGGTGGCTCCAGACCACCTACTTGTTACCACATGAAATGCTTCTTGAAAAAAAGAGCAATTATTGAACACCTTCGGTGTGCAAGGTGTTGCAGTATTTAGCATTTCAGCTTTGTGTCTTTCGAACTTTTTTTCGGTCAAACTGGATATCTTTCCTTATGCAAAGGAAGAGGAGCCGGCTGACCTCGGAAAAGGACAAACAGCGAGCTGCCGCCTGCCACAGACAGCAGATTACGCTTTATCGCATTTAAAGGACTGGGACCTTGAAATAATGCACATTTAATAAAATTACCTGCCAGTAGCGCAGGAAGGCGCACATCTTTTGAGTGTCACCTCATATCTGTCCTGACCCTTGCTAAGCCACTTAGACTTTCTGCTGGTGGAAAGTATTTTATCTTCCTAAACTTAATTTTCGTTTCATTTAGAGACTAAAGGTGAGGCAAAGCTTTCAGTCAAATTCAAAACAGTTCAATTTTGCTCCCATCTTGTATCGTTTGGTGACTTTTAAATGGTTCAAAGGGTATTACAATAACACTACAAAAGATGTACATTTAACTATTTGTAACTCCCAAGATATTTTAAAGCTGCGTACTAACTTAAAAAAAACACAATTTAACACTTTCGTCTTGTTTATCTGATATGTTTTACTGACACACAATTTATTCATTTAGCAGCAACTTGCAACAAATGCCATCCGATGCAATTTGGGATAATTTATTCAATTGCACATTAAATTAGCCAATCATGAATTTACTTCTGGATTGTATTTTATACAGCAGAAGAAAGTATAAATTACATTAAGTCCTTCATTTATTGTACACTGGAGAAACATTTGTCAAAGACTTTTCAGCCAATTTTAGTTGTTATACTGCAGCAATGAAATTCTTGCATTAGTCTGGATTGTTTTACCTCGATCAGCTCATATTCTATTCTGCCTCTTAACAGAAAGCAAAACTCTCTTTTAGTGAGTTCATCCTCTGTGTCTGATCAAAATAGCTTGTAACTTTTAAATTGTGAAAAGGGGAAATTCTAACACTAACGAAGAATGTTTGTTGCAGCGATCATATTTGATTTATTTTTAGTGGCTGAACCTAAAATATTTGAATCTAATCAAAGTTAAAGTAATTTGAGTAAAACTTGACTAAAACTGTTGACTAAAACTTTTGTCATCATGTTAAGAAATGCAGAATAAAATTTCACCCCAGTGGAAAACTAGCTTAAACGATTAAGCTAGTTGTATGACTTCTCAGTTACAATAATACCCAGGAAAGGGACTTCCTGCATCTGCCATCTGTTCAATGTGTCAAAAGAAAATCTGGGTTATACAAGATCACAGTAGGTAAAAGCAGAAATACAAAAACTCACCCAGGAATTTGGGATTTGCGTTGCATGTAACTGTTATTAAACTCTCTGTTCTCATTTTATTCTTAATAACTAGCTTATTATTGGCGATCTCGGACAGCAGCAAAACCAGAATACGTAACACTGGACTCGCATAACGACTAGCTTTAAGCAAGCCACAAACAGCATATTCTGATGGTGTGTTTCTGTCAGCAAATCTCCAAGATAAGTAAGGTGTGTTAATTCGGTATAATTCCTTTCCTATCCTTTTTAAATGTAAAGCGGTACTGTCTCAACCTCATTTCCTGCTTCATGCCAGCTCTCTGTTGCTATTTTCAGTGAATTTCACCGAGTAGCTCGTGGCTGTGTATAAAAGATAACATCCTCACTCTTAATCCTGTCTGCAGAGCTCTGGTTTATTTCCTCATCCTGTTAAAACACCCCCCTCCTCAATAAACAGGACAGAAAAAGATAAATACCGTCCATGCCACTCCCTTTATTGTCAGTAGGAATGACGTCCGCAGCTTTGTTGAACCAGTTGTCTTGCCAATCAGTGAAGTCGTGCTGTTCTGACTCATGGCAGAGGACACTTTAGCATCGCAGCAGCATTAACGGTGGCAAAACATACCAGCAATTCTTTTATATATCTCTTTTTAGACGCTTCTGTGACTCATTGGTGAATTGTCCAATGTTAATTTCTTTTCTAATGTCCTTGAAGGCTCCCACTCTGTGCTGTCAATATTTTTGTCCAAGCTGTTTGCTGGGGCCCAGTTCCTAATCATTTTAACCGTCTCTGTTGGTAATAATCTCTATTAGCTCCATTATTGCACACTATAAAGCTAAGCAAAGACGACTCGTCCTTTTTAATATCAATATCTTTAAACCGTAAAGGCTCTGGAGTGGAAATTGAAACGGAGATGCAGGAGACAGACTCGCAGAGGGAAAGAGATGTTCTGAAGCACTGCAGCAGAGTGACCGTGTATCCAATCTGACACCTAGAACTCCAGGCTAATGTCTTGATAGGCCATAAGTGGATCATTGCTGCCCCTTAGAAAATCTTCCCTCGGTGCGAGATAGAAGAAAAAGAGCTGAACAATCCTTATGCCTTTTAGCTGAATTTGTGCGCCTTCTTCTCTTACCGTTCCTGGAAATGTTTTTTTTTCTGCTGTCTGCAGCCTTATTGATTTCAGATCAGGGTTGTTTTATGTTTTTCCTGCATCTCGTGCACCTTACCATGAGATATACCTCTCAATGCGGCGCATGAATCCAGCTCACCGAGCCCCAGGGCTGTTTATAGCTCACTGCTGCATGGGTTCAAATGTCATCTTGGATTTCTCAATGCTGAGCTGCACAACGGTGTGACCTGGTGACTTTTGCTTTGTCATAGCTGAAACGAGGGTCCATACATGCAAATTGTCCTATGTGATATGCTAGTAATACATTTGACCCTCTTCCCCTTTCATTCTATTGGACACAGCTTTCTTTTCGTTTCTTTGTTGAGATTTCAGCCATATTCTTTGTTCACACAACTGCAGTAATTCTCTCAAACATCACAAAAACTGTTTTAATAAATCTTTACGTTGCAGCTTTTACTCATGTCTATTTGAATTGTGATCCTAATGGCAGAAAGTGCTGCCTATTTTTCCAAATAAAATGTCTTTAAGAATCTAATCTCACTGCAGAGATATACAGTTCTGAACATAAGTCTAAAAAGTAGTTTAGCAAAGTTTTTGTACCACTGTGCACATGTAAGTAAAGTACTTTTCTCTCACCCACAAGTAAACAAAAAAGTTTTGCTTAAGCACTTGATGATGAAACAGTATTTCAAAGCTAAAGAACATAAACCAACTGTTGCTTTAAATCAAAGTTTTTACATAAAACACTCTCAGAAACTCTGCAAAAAAAATACTTGTTTGGTTTGTTTGTTTGCTTTGGAGTTGGTTTTCAGTTCGTCTTCATATGAAATGTACATTGAGAGGACTGGAGTATTATTGGCTACCCGCCTGCAGTGTCGCAATCAGCGTTGGCACTGATAGGCCACGGCTGTAGGTGGGACTTATATCACGGAGGGAAGTCTGATGCAATTATTTGAAATAGGTCAGTCAAGAGAAGAGAAGCTGGTGCCTGTTTTGCCTCGATGGTATTCAGAAATCTTTCTGTTAGTGGTGATGTTCTGAAAGCAGGCTCCTGTTTGTGAGTTGTAAGGGGCAGCTGACATTTATAAGGGGAAGCTGCACCATCACTGATAAGGTGATGGTGCAGCTAAACATGAGGCAGCAAATGCCTCATGTTTAGTCTCAAAGAGTTTACAAATCATTTGTAAGTTATCTGTCATTCTTTCAGATAAATGGTTTTGAAGTGGTGATAGATTTTTCATTCTGTGATGAAGTTAAACAAAAAAAAATAATTGTATTTAATTTCCAAAATAAATTTACTTTTTGAAAATATTTAGTTTTTTTTTTTAAATGAACTTCTGTAATGCAAGAAGATATGTTGATGTACTGTCATGTGATGTCATGTTGGGTTAAGATAACTGAACAAACTCAGGACGGCACAACACAAAATAAGAGAACTGCAAAGAAAGACAGCTGTATATCAAGCATTTATGTATGTTAATATTATTAACTGAGTGACGATAATTGTTTGTCCTTTCACTTAACTTTCAGTCAATGAAATTTAATGCATCTGAATAACATTTCTGCATCTACTTTTAGAAATAAAATTACTTTTTGAGTATATTCCAACTTAATGAAATGTATCTGTAATAATAATCATCTTTTTGTCTCATGGAGTTAAAACTGAAAAAATTCTTGGCTTTCTTTGCTGCTTATAGAGTTTAATAACACAGAAAAAAAAGAAAAGTTAAAGATCAGAAAATTCTCTTCTTTCTCTTCATGAAACTGAACAGGGTGATGTGAAGTGGATTGCAAATGGCTTCCTTAATGTATGCTTTCACATAGAAAATGTTTACCAATAGATCATTTAGGAAATGGTAACCTTCCCTTTTGGCAATCGCAACAATAATCACATGCAGGAGGCCGGAGTGGGCAATGCATTCAGCATTGCAAGTCAACAATTACCGGGCGGCTGGTGGAAATGACAGGGTAGACGTTAGCTGATCCCGTGTTCCCACTCAGTGCGATTGATGAGTTCATTTATCTCTCCCCTGCTTGTCTTCTGGCTTTTCGCCCCTCTGTTGCTATGAAAATGAATAGCCTTCGTAAAATGCAGAAATCATATGCAGAAAAGAAGAAAGGGAAAAACGTGCCTTTACAATACCACTGAGGCATATTTATTTCATCTTAAAGGGGGACGTTTGAGGTCACCCTCCAGTCCTTCCCCGGTGACATTTTCCGACTTGACATTCTGTGACATTTCCAGTTAAATATTGCTGATATTCCTGCAGAGGAATTAAAAGCATGTCTAAAAAGGAGACCGACATTAAAGCTGTTTCTATCTTCCTCCCTCTCTCCACCGCTCAGTCTCTTTATCCCAAACATTCAGTTTCCCTCCTCTCCATGCAGCAACACAGGCTTACACACACTACCTTCTAAGGGTGGTTGACTCGCATCTCCAGGTATTAGAGGAAGTCTTTCTAATCCAGAGGGATTACTAAAAATTCTATCATGTGGAAAATATAGGAGACAGACACAAAGTGTCTGACTGAGGAAACTTTTAGTGTTTTTTCGGCAAACATTCAAAGATTTAGACGCAGCAACATGACAGGAAGCAGCCATGCAAGAGAGGAAATAGCTTTACCTTCTACGTATGTCCTACATATCGGTGGATTGGATTTTGAAAATTCTCTCACTTCTGCTAAAGAGTGTCTGTGCCTTCATGTTGACAAGAATTACAAAATTCTGAACAAAAGCCAATGAACACAGTTTTATAGACTAGATCTGTTTTTGTTTGCAATATTTTCTACTTGTTTACGATCTCCTGCTCTCCAGAAGAAATACTTGTCCATAAAGCTGTTAATTGATGTATTATAAATATTCAAGTTATTTATTTTACCTTTGTTTACACAAGTAATTTTATTGAGATGGAAATCTATCTTTTACAAGGCAGACATGGCCAAGGGAGCAGTATTACAGTATATTAATAGGCAAGATGTATAGCATAAAGCCAAGATGAAATATGAGACGGTGAGACGGTTGGACCTCAGCAGCTATTAAAACACAATGACCTCTAAAAAAAAATCACTACATCCTTAACTTCTGTCTTTATGAGCTTTATGCACCGTGAGTTTAAGCTTACTAAATGATATTTTGGCTTGTATATTTAATTAAACATTAACACAACTTTTATGGTCATAGATAAATCTTTCATGAGGATTTTCCATCAGAAGTATTTATGATAAATATGCAACCTGCAGCGCTGCAAATGGCCCTTTGAACAACGCCTTATATTAACTTTGACTAACAATGTTAAATAGCTAATTAATGCTTTTAAATATCAATGGAGCTTTTAGCCATTTTTCAGTTTTCCCATTGAATAATTTCGTTGAATTTCCACAGCAGGATGACACTCAAAGTACCAATAATATTCTTATATCCCCAAAATAGAAATAAAAGGTGGTTCTTTAAAAATGACAACAAATTTCCTGTATTATATATTTATCAAAAATATAAGCTGCCTGTTTGGAGGTTCCTTAACTCTTGAGGTTCTTTATTTATCTGGACTGGATGGAAAAATGACTTTATGGATGGTAAAAGTTGCAGGCCTCTTCCCTAATCCATATGAGTAATAATTATAAAGATCTAAGCAACTGAAACTGAGACCAATTATGCAGGACAAGGACCCAAGATTATTTTACCCCACCCACATGTGGATGAGCTAAAGAGTTTTAAAAAGATTTCCAAATATCCCTGTCAGAGAGAAGGAAGGAAGTGGCATATTGCAGTTACTTAGTCTAATTTCTGTGCTCGTAAAATGCACGAGAAACAAAGTCTGTACCCACCTGTAGAGATGACCATTTTGTGCCGTGGCTGCTCCCCAATTATTAATCATTCATCGTGGGCTGGGCTTCCACTTTGTACGCTGGATGTCGGCGCGCACTGAGGCAAGCCTTTTAACATTTGGACAGAACCGCAGAATCAGATTTGCAGCAAGGGATGGTGATTGATTGTAATCAAAATGTAAAGTAAGGCTAAGCTGTCTCACTAATGGATTTAATAGTTTATTCGACTGGAGGGGTGAATCACTCTTAAGGTATTGACCGCAGGATCCTGAAGGATTACAGATGGGCCCAGGGGTCGCGGGGGCAGGTGGGTGCGCTTTGCTCCAACAAAACCGCTGTGCAGATAAAGTGGTGGTTTCTAAGCAGTTTAGCAAATTAATTGGGAATTAATCTTTCTCTAAATGAGAGCCTCAGACAAGCAAATCCTCTTGTTTTAATTCCTTTATTTGCAGAAGACTACTATCAATGGTGAAACGTTCAGTTCTTAGAAACTAAAACTTAGAAATGTGTTTTGGTTGAAGGATGAAGTTATGAAGCACAAGCATGTAACTGATGGCGTTCACAGCTTAATTGGTACTGAATAATGCCTTGCCATCAAGCTGATGCGTGCATTCTCCATTCAGGTTCCACTGTGAGCATTTTTGTGGGGGATAGTGCAGGATCAGGTGCTCGGGATATTGACATAATAAGCACAGTGGTAATAGAGGGCCTCAATGGAGCACAAGTGACACCTTCTGCTGTTTGTGTCAAAGCCAATCAACTGAAAAGGTAAAACATACCAAAAGAAACATATGTTCAATAGAATTAAGAATAAGAGGGCTTTGTTTATCACACCTGAGATTCCTGTTCACTCTGTTGGCTCTTTGCGTCTTCTTTTTATTGTGGCAATAAACGGGCCGATCCGTTTGTCCTTAATTCCTACACAGTTTGAAAGATGTGAACCTTGTACCGCTTTCTCTAAGAAGAACATGTGCAATTAAAGGTTGTTCATTTGATTTCATGTGCTTTCCATAATATTCTAAATCAAGCTTTTTAGAATATTATGTAAGTTCAGTTTCCCATCTTAGGTCTCAGATGAGATATTCATTGGTTTTTGTTTTGCTTTGTTTTTTTTTTTTCAAATCCAGGTCTTTAGGCAAGTCTGCGTCAAAACTAAAGGCTTTAAGTGAAAAGTGAAGGCTAAATGAGTCTCTCAAATTTTACAATAAATAAAAATATAACAATATACAGTAAATACTGTTTTAAATGAAGAATGTACAATTGATTTGATTTCTCTGTGAAACATTTTAAATATTTGTGTTTAAAAATCTTAGCTAGTGAAAAACTGTGGTACTTTATACTTTTTTAAACAAAGGTGCTCAAACTTTCTTTAGGCTTACCAAAGCACAGGGAGGCTCTTTTTCTCTTTTGTGTATCATAACATCATGCAAGGGGTGCAAGATGAAAAGAGCCCCAATGCATTATTCATGAAAACGGCAGGTTTGAAAACAAAAAGTTTAATTACTTACTAACAAAGAGAAAAACTGAGTGCTGAAGATAATTAAAAAAGTAAAGTTCACACAAGTTCAAAAGGGACAAAAGAAGGAACAAAAACTAATGCTGACAAAAACAAAACACACATAGAGCCGGCAGAAAGTAAAGGAAACCAGAGAGAACAAGCCGTGTATCTGGTGGCATCTCAGTAACCATAGGTTGAGGGTCAGTGGCTGACAACCAGCAGCAGAACTCATCAGGAAGATCAGGAAACAAGAGAACAACACAAAGAATGATAGAAAACTGCAAAACATTGTGACAAAACGGCAGGAACAAGAAACTAGGACAATACACGCCTTTTGTTTTGGTTGCTAAGAGTAAGCTGAAATGTAAGTGTTAAAATTAACTCATTAAACCCTAAAAAAATATGAGTAAAGTACAATAGAAGTTAAAAAAACTTTTAACACCATGCATTAGTGTTAAGCAGATATATGTACCAACAGCTCTTCGGTGTAACAGTTAAAATTCAACCACATGAAACTGACCCAAATTATAAGATTAGATACACTGATAACAGAACCTGCATGCATTTTTCTACCTTGCCTGTATCCGAAACTATTATTTGTAGATTACTTGCAAGAAAAGATTTCAAAATAGCCAGTCACCTTTGAACTCCCCAGATACGTTTTGGTAGTTGCCGCCACTTCTTGGTGCGGCACCAGCAGTGGCAAGATAAATTTGAGAGATTTCCTCAGTCATGGAGATTGATACACATTTACCTTACCTGAATGGCAAGTTCTCTTACTTTTCCCATTCTGAAGAGTGGCTAACAGAAATGGGACACATCGTGTTTATTGGTAAATAAGAAGCAAAGAATTGCTATCTAAATGTTCCTGAATACTCTGACCAATTAAAAGTGAAATATAAATTAGGAAAATGCTTTAGGACAATGTGATTACCAGAGGTTTTTTTTGTTTGTTTGTTTAAAAGAAATAAAAAAGAATTAAAATTATATATATATATATATATATATATATATATATATCTCAATAAAGGACTGTTTTCCATTAATTTATTCAAAGACTATATTTTCCAGCAGCATTATATATGAAATAAGCTAAAAAGTTTATTTCTAAGCTTTTTAGTCATTTTTACCACTGTGTCTGACAGCATTCAATATCTATATTACCAAAGCAATTGATTTTTTTACAGGTGAAGTTCTAATGTCTCTTCCGCTTGAAAAATGAAGAACACCATTAGGCATAGAGGCAACAGTGAGACTCCTGGTCTGGGAAAGTTTCTGCTCACTGCACTCTGCTAGCCATTAGTTCTGATAGCCCTTCTATATGTGCTCAAATTCACTGTTGGAAAGGCCTGGATGGCTGTGGAACCTCAGCAAAAGGGGTTTAAACGTGTAGATTATGAAGCTGCTTTGGGAGACAAAAAAAAAGAAGAGCGGTAAAAAAAGAGTGGCATTGTTGATCACCACACTTCTGATTATGTGTTCAAACTATAACTGAAGAGAAAAGAAGATTCCCTTCTCCTCTTTCTAATACAGCTCTGACAGTTGGAAATATTTCCATCGATTCTTAGTTGAATTTAGGCTTGGACATTAAAGGGGCTGTATTTTTAGGCATGTTCTCAATCTGGTTGCAGACTTCTGACTTTTGCTTTAAAATAGCTTTCCCTGCTACTTGAGAATTATCCATTATTTTATGATTTTCCATTACAAAATTGTAACGAATTACTCGTAGATTTGTGGTTCTCACATGACAAAACGTTCAAGCATTCAAGAGTTTTGAAAAAGTTTTGCCGGCTGCAGTAACACTGTTACTAGTCAGACCTCACACTGCATTAAAACTCTAGATTGCTTCTTCAAAATGCAATTTCCTCCATATGTTTGAGAAGTTATTCCCGCCTACACATCCTGTCCTTACCATCAGAGGCAAATTCAACCGAGCCGCTTAAAGCTTTCAGCATTGACAGTAATGTATGGTGCCTATGCTTGTCAAAGTATTTGCTCTCTAATCACACTTTCATTCTCCTGTTCATCTAAAAGAACTAGAGAACATGTCGTCTTTCCCGTTTGGGATAATGCACATTTTATCTCTTCGTCAAGTAAAAGTGATGAATTCATTCAAATGGTTGAAGGAACTTGCATTTCTGGGTGGAAAGCACCTCAGTAATCAATGCCAAATTAACCTTTCTCATCTGAAATATATTTGCTGCTCAGATTTGCAGCCCCACCTTCCTCCACCCTCCTCATCCTTTGTGTATTAAACCACAAATACCGCCATTTGCACTCATCTACAGAGTTCTTCTTGTTGACAGAGCTATTAGTCTGAGAGATACCACAAAATTCATCATAGTCACCCTGCGGTTATTTCACAAATTCATCATTTCATTACTTTCCCCTCTGAGGGTGGCAGCAGGGAGGGTGTCAGTGGAGAAGAAGTGTTTGTGATAACATCAAGATCCCTGAAGGCAAAACAAGACATCGTGGTGCAGATAGGGCGATGGGGAGAAGAATCTAAACTCTGGTGAGTGCGAAAGTAAGAAGAGCAGAAATTAATATGTAAATTGACGAGTGGTTGGTTGGAGGACATAAAAAGGATTTCATTATGTCTCGATCAGAAAGCCATTTATCTCAAGGCTCTCAATAATTCGGGGCTCCTAATCTGCTGGACAGATAATTAATATCTGCTTATTGAGTAAATGAAAGTCATTACCTTGATTTCCTTTAGATAATTTATCTGTCTCATTCTCACACTAAGGACGTTTTCCACTTTACCGCAACTGGCATTAATCAAACGCTCAACAAAAAGCGTATGGGCTTGATTTTACTTTGACAAAGCAGAGCAGAGCAGCTTTCAAACAATACATTAAATGAATTAATATTCTTCTGAGCAAGCGTCAAAATAATCATCTTCTTCTGTTCTTAAGCCATCCTCAACTCACCAGATCAAACAATAAACACAATTCACAAAGATAAACCATAACAGCTGATGGGCTCTCTCATTATCATATGAATGGATGAATATGAGTTTCCATTCTAGAATCTTTTTCCAGAATCTTAGATTTTTTTTAGACTAATCGGTTTCCTCTGAGTTTCCAGCTCATCTGCCAGGCTAAAAATAGAATATCAGGGTAGAAATTTATTAATTTAGAAAATATTCTGAACCTGGTGGGGGCTTTCATGAGCCTTATCCGTGATTTCTTAAGATGAGTTTCCGGTGCAGTAGACGTTTTATGGGTCCGTTTTATATTTCTACCATCTTTACTACACAAACCAATGACCAAGCAAAAGTGTAATAAAAAGTTTTTTGGTGGCAGGGTGCTAAACGTTTCTTACTGGTTGAAAACAGCTTTTGTTAACTTCCCTTTTTATCTTCACTTTAATCTTCAAAAACTGGAGCATAGGCACCTAATTATATTTATAGAAAATGTTTGCCAGACATTAGAAAAGTTTGCTAAGATGTAGAGCAGATAACTGACTTTGGCAAATAGCTCCTGATGTTTCTTTCAGTCACATTTTTTTCATACAGTGAAATAAATACAATATAAGCGATTAGAGCAGCTACGTATGGAGGGAGCCCCTAAGGGGACATGGAGAAAAAAAAAAAGGAAAGAAATCCCGACTTACTTTCTCGAGATCCCGAGAAACTAAGTTGAGATCTCGAGATCCCGACTTAGTTTCTCGAGATCTCGCGAAAAGAAATAAAAAAGTCGGGATCTCGAGAAAGTAAGTCGGGATTTCTTTCCTTTTTCTTTTCTCCATGTCCCCTTAGGGGCTCCGTAAGCAGCAGCCGGTTTTCATAAGTTAAAAAATGTTTGGATTTCAAGAATTCCCACACACCAGGCAGTGCAAAGATGTTTAAATATGCAATAAAGTTTAGCTAGTCCCTCATTTCAGATTTGGCTCGAGACAGCACTTTGACTGTCCCTAGCTAGTCTGCTGTGAAACCAGACAGGTGGACATTCAGCTCCTGAAACCCTCCTAAGACTTCATCCAGGTGCTTTGGCTCATCTTCCCCTCGTCGTCTGGCTCAGCAGGTGGACTGCAGTCGGTGCTCTCTAACAGAGGTTGTCCATCTGCCCGGCGGAGCTTTGAGTGGAAACAAAAGCAATGGGGCTTCTCCCGTAATGGGCTGAGACATTACCACAAGATTGTGCTATTGACGCTGCTGTTCACACTCGCGCAAGCCAAGCAAACTTACAGCTGACGGCTGTCAGAGTTGCGTGGGATGCATCATGCCTCAGGCTAAAACTCAAACTGCTCATACAGTTGATACGTGTCGTAGCTGCTGCTTGTGGCCTGTTTTAAATGGAACATGGTGACAACGACTCGTTGACTCGGTTATGCTGCCAAGAAAACCTCCAGTGGCGCCTGCTTTCGTTGTTACTAGACCTTTCAATCAATCGAAGTTTATCTGTGTAGCATATTTTAGCAACACGGGAGTTCAAGATGTTTTCCATCCAGTCGGACCACTTTTTTCAGTAACGAGTAATCTAACGCGTTACTCTTTCAAATCCAGCAGTCAGACTACAGTTACTTAACCAAATCACTTTGCGTTACTGTGCATTACTATTTTCATTTGTAGTAAAATTTTATTTACTCTAAACGTCTTGGGGAGCAACTGCCGTTTCTGTGCGGCAGTCAGCAGCGACAGAAAATGGAGGGAAAAGAGAGATGCGCATTTTGTTGCTGGAAAAACAGGAAGTATTTTGAGCTTCTGTCGCCAAGTCCGATTATTATAAGCAGCTTTGGGCTTGTTTTGTTTCTAAGGTCGCTTGCAAATTTGATGAGTCGTGGGTTGCGCTTTTTGGGGCTCATTTTTGAAAGTGAAGTTATTCATTTGGGCTTGGAAATAAGCAGAGACGCATGATAAATCCCAGAATTTGTCTGTCATCCAGGTCGTTTATGTGAGACTCTCCCGGTCCATCATTTCCCGGATGATCCGTCCCGCTGTTAATATATTACCTGTGAATGACGTCGAGCTTCGCGTTGTGCTCCAGAAAACGGCAAACATCGAGACTAATCTGAACAGCGCAATAAACGTGAAAACAGCCTCGAATGGACGTGTTTGTAAAATTGTGCAACTAAACGCTATTAAGATAAGTGTCACAAATCTGTGCAGAAGGACATCTGAGTCATGGGCTGGGGGCTTTGAAATCCTGCTTAGATTTTTCCAGATAATAGTGGAACACACAAATGTTCCAGTACAAACTTTTTTTTTGTACTGTTCTAACCATTAAAAAGAGGGAGGAAGGATGATGGCATGACGAGATCAGAGGAAGAGTAACACAGTCAGGGAACAAGTAAAACATAAATCTAACTACAAACGGTAACAAAGACGAAACTAAATACAAAAGAATGAACTACCACAAATAGCTAAAAACAGGACTGTAAAGCAATGATTACAGATAATAGAGAATAACTCATATCTCCGAACAGAGTCCATTCATGCTGTGTTTGATTCCGGCTACTCTGGGTCAGTTTCCATTTGGCCAATTCACGCCACGACTTTGTACCCCCTCATTTTCCATTTTGCCCCTTCCAACTTCCATTTAACCAGGACATAAAGCTGGCTTATTTGTCTTTTTAGTGTGATATTTTAAGAAAATCTGAAGATTGCCAAAATGACATGATCAAACAAGTTTGACTTTTCTCACTGACAGCTGAGACAGTTCCTCATCTGATCACACATAACTGATGAAAATGTATTTTTGTTTTGTTTCTTTTGTTTGTTTTTTGTTTAGCTACACTTAAGGAAGAGAAACGGGGAACAAAATTGATAGATTGAATGATGGATAATTTGAATGCATATTTTAAAAACTAAAAGAAAAAAAAAACACAGCATGACAGATCAAACCAACGTAACCAAACAAAAAGAGCAAATAAATCAACAAATATGTAATAATAATGGGTTGGAGCCCAAGGGGAGACGCCTAGTCAGGCCAGAGCACAATCAACAAAGCCTACAGGTTCATTTATTGTTTTTGGTAAATAATCCATTCTCCCACTCCTTTGTCTTTGCACAGTGGCATTTTGCTTCAGGCTGCCCACAGGCCTGTGGATGCTGGCTGACATGTCGCATGTCAACTGTCCTTTAGAAGAGATCTGTCCCCAATAGCACAAGACTATAAATTTGTCTCCTAAAGTTGCTGCTTGAATGTAAGTAAATAGCTCTCACAGCCCAACGTGAGCTTCTAGTATCAAAACTGATCTGTTCTGACTGATAACTGTATAATCTTTGTGTAATTCAGCAGAATCAATTGATAAAGTCAACATAAATCTTAATGCAGAGTTTATTTGTGTTAAATGTCAAGTCACTGATGGTTGACAACAGACTCACATGTGCAGTCAGGTCAATCAGAATGACATAATCAGAACAAGTGTTTACATCGGATGATCAGTCGGAATAACCCAACCCTCTGATTCTACAATTTCATTCTGATCGAACTGATTGATTGGGGCGTTTATGTGGCGCATTTTGACTCTGATCAGCCATTTATCAAGTGGAGAGCTGCTCAACAATGAGTTGAGCCCCACAAAAGTCTGGAAGGAGCGACAAGAACTATTGTGAAACACGGTGGTGGCTGCATTGTGCTGTGGGTTTTACCTTCATACTTAGTAAGGACATGGAACCTGCATAGAAGATGGATGGAGGCTAATTTGATTTTCAAACAATGGACTTGATATGTGGTCACGGGCATCAATCCGTTTTTTATTTTATTTTATTTAAATTTCCATATAAAATTAATAAAAACATTAAAATATGTCCTCCATCCTTCACCATGTGCATTTGATCATTTTTTCCTCTTTTGCTTTTTTCACACAAAGACCTTTTAATAAAGGCAATAAGTCTCATGCATGAAGTTAAATTACTCTATTTTGTATATTATATAACAAGGTTAACTTTCCGATTCTCTCTTTTTTTCTTTCTTTTGGCAAAACTGAGGTTCCTGCCTTCTTGCATTATCCAGAGGATTCTGGTTTTGATCTTCTCAGCTACCTCTGAGATGAATAAATATTCATCTTGCACCTCTTCAAACCACAGAGAATGTCTACAAAAGAGAACTAAGAACAGTAAAATTGGCATTTGTGACAAAAATGCCCTGAGTTAAAAGTTAAGAGTCAAACCTGTCCTGGGGCAAATTGTCAATTTTTACATGTCTGTTCTGTCAGCAAAATCAAAGCATTGCATAAATCTAAGTTCTATTATTTCTCTTTAATATTTAAATGAAATTTCTCTAAAGTAGGGGAGGAAAAAAAAAAGATTTACTGAGAATTAAGAAAGAGGAGCTGTATGTGTCTTTGCTAACTAGACTTTTGGTTTTTCTGATGTTGACAAGTCGCATCATATTTAAGATCTTCTCTGTCCTGTCTGTGAGTCGCCTCAGGGGTAAATACGTGGCGGGGGCTGGCAGTGACGGTGGGCAACACTTGCTGGGGACCGACAGGAAGCTTTATCTCGACATATCTGTCACTCACCCGTGTTAGACCTTCCCTCTGCTTTCAGAGAGCTGTCAAGTCACGGTCTGCCGCTCAACTCGTCTGCAACCCACCGCCGTCCCCCCATCGTTATATAACCTGCCACCCCTATCACAAAGCCCCATCACAAACCCGAGGCCTCACACACTCGCACGCACACACACACCGCATGGTCGATGAAATCCGACTGCCGTGGATGCGCGCTGTAAAGGGTGCTCTAAGATATAAGACTGAATGAGGTCTTTTGCCTTGATATCACTGATCATACAGTGCTGGAGTCCAAAATAATTTCCTCTTCTCTTCCCAGCAGCCCCGTCCAGGTATCGGACATAACATCCTGAGACAGCGGAGATTGGTGGCCAGGATACTGAATATTTCATGAGGCAGGAAAGGTTAGATAAGATCCTCCCACGTTCTGGAGATAGTGCACTTACAGATCTGTCTTTGCAGCCTGACGTTTGGGAAAAAAAATACATTTGCATCACGGCTCAAAGAGTGTGAATGTGTCCTTTTTTGTTGCTTAAAACTAGGTGCATAGAATAAACCTTAAAAATCGACATTCTCTTTATTCTGTTGCTGATGATTGTGAAGGACAATGCTTTTTTCTGCTGCTTCCGCGCTTTTTTTACCTCACACTTTTCCCGCCACTAAACTTTACATTAAAATGGTTGGGTGTCATTATCTTTTGTGCTTTACCCTTCTTGTAGGACATGAACAGCAGCAAAATAGTGTTCAAAATAAAAAAATTGATTTAATTGCTTTTAAGTAGTCATTTACAGGCAAAGAGACGCCTCCTGAAGCCATGCAAGGAGGAATCCTACACCAAAATGTGAGCTGGGTTGTCGGGAAAGCCTTGAAGGCGTGCCTGGTAAATACTCGCTAGGGTCCTTCCCCCCCAGGCAGAGGCATTCACAAATATTTCCATAATCGCTGAAAAGACCAGTGCTTGCCAGGCCCAAAGCCCAGATGTAGCGCACAACATGTTTCGGCTTTCAGTCGTAAAGGTCAGCGGCTGCTTTTCAAACATGGATAAGAACGCCGCGCTGCCATTTCCAGTCATATTCTCAACCACAGGTTCCAGTCTTTTGCAGGCAGCAAAAAGCTTCCTCAGCCGAAACAAGACAGCATCAGAAGTGGAGTGGGGGGGTGGAGAGGCGTGAATCGTTGTATTTGCTGGAACTTTCCAGCAGTTTATTCTGAGAGTTGATTTACACCCACGTCATTTAAGGACTTTGTGTGAATGCATGCGTCCAACCTAATTAACTGGTAAATATGTCATATTCCGACAGTTCTTTTTCCTGCAGCAGCCCACCAAATCAGTCCATTCTCTGTTCAACTTCCCCGGGTGGTCTTCAGTGGAGGACATGTTTTGACACGCAGGTCGCCACTAAATTAAGCTTATGCGACACCAGCAATAATCAAGAAATGGCGTTCCATTTGTGTAGAGCTCAAGCTCGTTGAGCTGACCATTAACCAATGATGACTCACCACTTGTTTGGCAGCTACAATAGCACGAGAAGGCTCTTTTTTTTTCTGCAAATAATGATTAAGGAACTTTTATTGGAGTTAGGCAGCTTTTTTTCATATCGCGGGTTAAAAATGACCTTTAAGTGCTTTTCATAGCTGAAAACTTGTCAAAGCATGATGTGGGAGGGTGAGCTGATGGGGGTGTAATTTGCGGGAACATTGTGAATTTCGAGGATGCAAATAAAAGGCAAATTCCAGCCTCTATGAAAGCTTTTTTTTAACCAAATGACACAATTTATTTTGTCAGTAAGCAAAAAAAAAAGTTACATTTTTAATCATTCTGATGAACAATTCAGGATGACCTGGAAAACAATTCTGTTCTTGTCATCTCAGCGCGCAGAGCTTGTAACTTAAGCTCATTTTACCACATTAGGGATTCCTTTGATAATGGTTCACGCTGCCAAATGAGGGACTGGTAAATATTCCACAAGTGCAGGTATACTCGCCTCTTCTGACACTCAAGGACGTACTTTGTTTAAAGGGAAGGGAAGCTGGACGAGAACTGCGCTGCTCATTTGATGACCCCTACTGATGTGCTTTGATAAATATGTATGTGCTAGTGGTGTTTCTGTGCAGTCAGGCAAGGTTATTTTACAAAAGTAGGCATTTGTAAATTCAGAGCAGACATGGGTAATTCTGTTAGGAGCAGGAAAAAAAAAGGCAGTTTTTACCCTGTTGAATAAAGTGTCTTCTGAGAAACCAAACCTCTTTGTTACAACCAAGACAGCCTGAGGGGTAAGGGTGAGTTTTCCATTAAATGAAACATGATAAATCATACATCAATGTCAGCACCACTGATTTGTGGCGTCCGTGTGAGAAGCTTTTAGTCAGGCGTAAAACATTATTGATTGATGGTATGATCTTGCAAATGTTGAATGTCTTTTCTTTTTAGACATTGTGCTAGAATGTCTGATTTAAAAAAAACATGGAAAGTATGTAGTAATGCATAAACATACTCACAAAAACAAACGTTACTCTGCCTTTTAATTACAACTTTTACCGGTTTTAGAAATGATTTGAGATAAGTTATTGGTCCCTTTGAAATATGGTTTGGTTGTTTGGATTGTGCAGATTGTACTGCCCAACTGGAATTTCACACAACTAACAAGGGTAAATGCAAACTACCCATATATAACTTCAAAACTAGTATAAGTGCTTTTTTTCATTTAGAACAAGTCTTTAAATTGAGTTTTATTGAGGGGCAGCGCTGAGCATTTCAGATTGTTATAACTCAGTTTCCGCAGCTTTAATCTCATAAATAGCTCATATTTACAGCAGATTGCTTCTTGTTTAAAGTAACAACCAAGATAAAGCTACATAAAAACACAGAATTCGTTTGACTCAAAAGGACAACGTGAAATGTAACGACACTGAATATTTTATTACATATGGCTGATTCCACCGATACGGACATTTTAGTTTGAGATAAAACAGATGACATAGGAATATACAGACCCATAATAAATCAGATTATTGTTGAAAAGTTAATCTATGTCAATTAACATCAGCTAAACACATTATAAGGGCTTATTAACACCCAGGTTGATGTTTTCCAGCCTTTAGTTATGTTAATTATGATGATTTGAGTTAATAAAACAGGATATTTAAGATTACAGTATCACATCAAACCAGTTAGGACATCTTTAATTCAGAAATGTAGGTTAATGACCTTCCCATGAAGGTGAAGTAAAAACAGTCTCTAAAGAAAAATGGGCCAAAATTCCCCCACAGCAGTTGTGAAAGAATCGTAGCAACGATTGATGAGTAGCAGAACCAGTAATTAGGTTAAAGGGGCAATCGCTTCTTAAAACAGGCCATCTTGATTTGGATTCCTCAGATTTAAATTGTCCTTTAAAAACTGCTGTTTGTTTTTATGCCCATTTTTTTCTTCGTCTTTTGAAATGTGTTTGATGATTTGAGAGATTTTCCTGAAAAAGCAAAAACAGAAGAAATTTGTAGAAGGATAAATTCCTTGTAACAATTTTTAACTTTGGTAGAGAACGAAAAAAAAACAAGGTTTTTGCACCAAATAATTGCTCTTAATTATCATTGCTGTTATATTATCAGTCTCCCCTGAAGAAATAAGTTGAAATAATATATTTTTTTATTAAATTAAATTAATATAACTTTCATTCTCTTGAGGACCATAAATTTCTTACAAAGCAAGTAAGTTTAGAATTTAGCTAAAGTTCTAAAACAAATAATACTAGGATTAAATAAAACTTAGCTTTGGTAAAAAAAATTATCCTGAAGCTACCAACGATCCATCATGGTGACCCCACTGTAGGCGTCAAAGTCTATGCCATCACCTTAATGTCCTTTGCATGATTCCTACCTGCATTACTAAAACAACAGTTTGAGATCAATGGCGCCACTTCAATAATAAATGGTGTTTCATCGCTTGTGACATTACTGCCAGGCTTTATTTCTTGTGAACTCGACTCCATTTGTGGTTGACATCATTTATTGTGACGCTGACACGACTTTGTCAGGAAGATTATCGATGTTTTTGTTATGCATTGATGAAATGTGTTTATGTGCTCCGTCCTTTAGCAGCTTTACATTATTAAAGAGAAAATGCCAAAAATAATTTATTTCTCCCAGCGGAAGCCTTGAAATGCCACCCTGTTTTGTATTTTCTTTTTTCTTCCAAAATAAATCACAGTTATTCTTTAAATATTGAACGAAGACTCTTCCTTCCAATCATTTTGGCAACGCGTGGCCTTCTCAAGTTCCCAAAGGGGTAATCACTACATTTCCCAGTGATGCCTGCTTGGCTAAGCAGTTTTAATACACAAATCAATTTTGCATTACCCCCCCTTTGGCTGTGAGTGCTCATAGTGTGAGAGCCATGAAAAATTGATGGGCCTTAGCATGCAGATTGCAACTCCAGTGAATCTGAAATTTGTCCAGGCCCTCTTTTTAAGAAGACAATGTCAAAAGAGTGCTTGTTTTGACAAGTAAACTGTTGATATACGTCTTCTGGTTATTTATTTATTTTATACGTTTTACTTTTTAAAAAACAACAGGAGCTGCACTGGTTAAAAGCAGAGCATGCAAGAACACGAAGGGGGATAGAAACATTTTAGTATCCTCAAATGGGATTCACATGCAAAGAAACAGACAATATAAACAAGCCTCCCACTCCTCCAGACAAAAAAAAGTCATCATCAATATAATGACCAATATCTTAAAAGTCATTTGTTTTTGCCATACTAATTATACCGTGTCATTTTGTGAGGTGCTCTGTATTTTTGCCGGCTGATGACTTGAGTGCTCGAAGAAATTACAGCTCCCATAATTAGCTCTTGCTATGAAATGTAGCTATCACGGGAGAGAATGAGGAGATTTCACACCTCGGAAATTAGATTTTGCAAGGTGCTGTGCTGATGTCCTTGAGTACGGGCACATCAAAAGCCCTTTTGTTCCGCTCGCACTCGGCCCGTTCTGTGACAGATGTAGACAGAAATATGCGGGCAGCAGCAAAATGATCAGCAGGGACGTATTTTGAGGATGTAACTGCCAAATTTCATCTTAAATGTCAATTATCATTCCTACCGTGGCGTTTTAAATCGTGCTGTTTATTCTTTGTCGTTCAAATTAGTTAGATTTGAACCTGCAAATTTGAATTTATTTTGATTTTCTCTAATCCGTCTACCCTGACTGCAAACTGTCTAATTGCATGTTATCAAATATGCATATATGTTCTGCTATGCATTTTGCTAAATGTATCATCATGCCTTCTTCTATTTTACGTCACCCTGAATGCATAATTCCCACTGTGAAACATGGTGGTGGAAGCATCATGCTGTGGGGATGCAGGGCCACAGAAAATGGTGAGAGTTGGAAAGGTGATTAGAGCTAAATAAGTAGAGCTAGCGCCGGGTAGAAGCTGCAAAAGCCTCGAGACTGAAGCAGAGTTTCACCTTCATAGAAAAACACACAAGTTGGAAGTTGATTGAATGGAATAGTTAAAGTCTCTATAGATCCTCTCCATGCAGTCTCTAGACTGTTAGACATAGACCGACTTTCAACTGTGATTGCAGAAAAATGTTATTCTCCAATCTACTGGCCCATAGAAGCTGAATTTAATGCAGACAACCCCTATTTAGATTTTATTTTATATTTTGTAATAAATATATAATTGTACCAATTTTCTCCTATGTCACAATCAGGCACTAAGTTCTGTTGCTCTATTGACTAAAGTCTAAGCAAAATGCATTGATGTCTGTGATTGTAAAGAGACAAAAATGTGGAAAGTCAGACGGTATGAACACCTTTGCAAGTCGCTGCATCAGAAGATGATTTACACTTTTGAATAACAGATGATTGAACAACTGAAGTGCTTCAGCTTTCAGTTCTTTTTCATCAGAAACTGAGATGTTCATTTATTCCCAATGTAGGTAATCTCATGATAATTATTCCTAAACTGTTTGTGTCAACTTTCATATCGTCCTTCTTCTTTTTTTCTTCCTTTTAAGCCCCTCTGCCTATTGTCTTTTGTGTCTTTTCACCAGCCCATTTTCCTGCCTAAGGTAGAGCTCTCAGTATTGCCTGGTGTATGGAAGGTGATTTAGAAATGAACCTGCCTCGCTTTCTAGTTTCTCTGCCGAGATGGGAGTTTGTTGCCATGACAATAGTAATGTCACTTCAATGGCAGAGATGTTAAGATGGCGGGTGCGTAGCGTTTCATATGCAGGTGCTGCGCGCAGAGGAAAAGTGATACAGATAATGGAATCAATTTCCTGTGATTTCTGAAGCAGAGAGCTCACTGAAGGGAAAAAAATAAAGGAATTAAATGAGGTTGTGCTAAACATCAGCCGCTGGTTACCGACGGCTATTTGACTTCAGATTGCTGCTTTGCAAGTAAAATGGGGACAAAAACACACAAATGTCTGCTTCCTTTTTATTATCTTCTGTGTGCCAAGCACAAGGGGCTTCATATTATTTCCGGCTGCTGTTTAAAAATGGAAGGAAAACAGGCGCCCATGACAACTTTATATTCCAGCGGAATCTGGTTAGAAGTAAAAGAAGTAGGGCCTTTACCCCTAAGAGTGAAAACCAGAGCTAAAATAAAGATCTGAAAAGCAGCTATAATGTTTCCTATTTAATGCATGGTGGCTAAGTTGCAAGCCCTGTTACTGCATACTCAATAGTCTGCAATACGATATGCTTGCTGATGTATAAAGACCAAGGTTTTTTCAGCTGCCCATGTGTCTGGTCAGCACTTACACGTTTGTCTTCTACTTCTTACCTGATCAACCTTGTAAAAGACGGAGTCTGTAATGGAAAACAAGACACGTTTTTGAATAACTCGGTGCATTTATTTAACATAGCACAGCAAGAACTAATCCAAGTACAATGCCGAAACACTTTCAATCCTCATCTATCTTACTCTTTTTACCGTTTTCATCTATTCTTGTCAGGGGCTCCACCTACTGGCGTGGAGTGGTATTACACAACACAACAGAGTCCCTCTACAACAAAAGAAGAATCAGTCACAGTTAAAGGGATAGCTTAGGATTTCTGAACTGATATTGTGTTAAAAGTGTGAAGGCATTTATTAACCAAACTCCAGAAGATACCCAACTTGGTATATTCTATAGGTTAGGTGCTCCAAAGTGAAATTCAACCACCTTGAAACATTTGCATTTCGCAAAATGCCATGTTTGTTATGTTTGCACTGGATTATTTACACAGAAACTGATGATTATTACACAGTAAATATCAGATTAAGCAGCAGCCACCTTCTTTTGTGATAAAAGCAAAGAAGTGAAAACACAGTGTTTCAGAGTAAAGTGTATGTATATATAAACTAAAGAGTGACAACCAAGGTAGAAGGGTTAGCCTTGTTAACAATGGCATTCCTGCTAAGCCCAAAACATAAACTTTTGAACTTTTAGCCTTGAATTCTACTGGACAAATCCACTTCAATGTGTGAAAGCCGAGACAGAGCAGTGAAGAGAGGTGAGATTCAAATTGTGTATGGATGGGAAGGCAATGACGAGGCCACTGAGATGTGAAAGTCAGTTAAAATCAAAACGGTTGTACTTCATGTTGTAGTATGCCAACAAAAAAAAAAAAAAATGGGGTGTTGATTTTGACTGTGCAGCTTTACTTTTTTTTTTTTTTTGCCTGCCTTTTCACATTTATTTTATAAAGCAGCTGAGCTTCAGCAGCCACCAGTTGTTGGGATTGTATCCAAATGTACTTTTCAGGCTGCTTGCTTGTTTTTGTGAGCAGATGTCCCAGATGGTTTCATTCGTGTTTGCCAAAACCCAGAGAGCCAACAAAACTGAATGCATTATTCTCTTGGCAAGTTGTTTTTATTTTTATTTTTGTTGTGCTATAAAAAAAAACTTCCCGATAAATCAACTATTTGTTTTTACATTTACAGCTTTTGCATTATTTGTATTTATTTATTAATTTTGTGTACCGTATATGTATCAATAATATTGGCTAGAGTTATTTTGAAAATCTTTCTTCGCTCAAGTTGCATCAGCCTTGGAAGAAACCACGTATTGCATCAGACCAAACTGCCTACAGGGCCTCACACGGCAAGTTCACAACTGGTCACCTATAATGTCTGGCTTGTTTATCTTTCTTCTTTTTTTTGCATAACTTACCGCTGACTGACTAGGCATCTGGTTGTCCTCTGAGACATATGAGTATGACTGACAACTCAGTGTAGTTCCTTCCTGTTTAAAAAAGACTTATAAAAATATAGAAAGTAAACGCTATAAATCCACACCTCGCTCAGGTTCTTATTTTTGATTTTCCAAACAAACATCTTGCACAAAAATTTAAATGTAATTTGGATGAACAATAAGCAGTTCAGCAGAGACATTGTTTGCACACAGTTGTCATTAGAAACATCAAGCTCAGCGCGCAGCAAATATTTCAGCAGCAAAATGTTAACAGGATGATTTGTGTTATAGTGCAACTGTAACGAGTCTAAGTCTGGCACTTGATTTATATCCCGAGGTTTTTGTTTACGAAGTCAAAAGAAAAAGTAAGAAAAATACCTTTAAAAAACTTGTCTGACAACATGAAGTAGGCAAACAGATTCTAAAATGCACACAATTCCCCATTATTATTTGTCTTTATGTAAACATCTGTTTGCTTTCACGTACAGATGAAACACAAAGCATTTGTTTTATGTTTTCTACACAAATGCAATGTTACTGGGGAAACAGGAACGCAGGAAAATGGCTTTAAGATTGCAGCGTTTGCATCAAACTATTGCTTACAAGAAAAAGCTAAGGCAATGCAGCAAAAATAAGGATTTGTGTCAATATTTATAGATCAGACTCAGAGTGCCTTTGTGGCTGCTACTTGGACTGGAAATCATTTGCAAACATGTTTTAGAACATTAGAATCAGGTTTTCTTCTCAGATGGGATACTTATCTTTTGGTGTATGTCTTAAAGCCTCAGTATGTAACTTTTACAAAAATATGTTTGTTATATAATTGTTAAAAATGTCACCATCTTGTGAAAATATCAAGCTCCTGCACCACTTCCCAATGCTAATATTGCCATCTGAAAATGCAGTCAAAAACAACCTATCAGAGCCAGGAGGAGAATTTTAGTGCTGTCAATCAATGTTGTGTGTGTGCTGCTAAATGTGCTAAAGACAGAGAAACAACAGTTTTCTGAAACGTTTTACCGTTCCAGGAAAACTGTTCATCCGCCGTCATTGCTGACCTTGCTAACGAGCCTGAGCATTCATGGCACGTTATGTTGTGGTCAACCAGCTGTAAACCAGTGGTGCATACACATGAGTGATTGATAGCGCTAAGACCCTGCTCCTGGCTCTGATTGGTTGTTTCTGACAGCGTAATTTTTCAGATGACAGGAGGTAGAGAAGCTCAGTTTCTTCACATACTGTCACTACACAGTGATAGTTTTAACAAATAGGTAAAAAAAAACACATATATTTTTAAATTAAAGTTACATCCTTCTGATTTAAATTATTAGTTTATTATTTAGCTGATCATTTTGTAGAGCAACTTGGTGAATATTTCTTCTCCTCAATAAGCTTGGTGTACTCAGCATGTTCACATTTTTGTATGATCTTATAAAATCTTAAATATAGCCATATGTTGAAGTACTATGGGTCAAATTCTAGGCTTCTTGTCCGAAATGACATTTCAGAGTCTCTTTTATGGTGTTGTGCAAATTGCAAAAGGAGGAAATGCTTCTTGACATTTTTGTTCTCAGCAGAATATAAGCTTATTGAAAGGAGCATAAAAAAGGTGTCAAGTACCCAGACTATATTTAACCTAGTTTTCAGTTAAATAAAACTGAAATAAAACTTTAAAAGCCAGTTCTTCCTCACTAATTAGTTTCTCTGGGAGTTTTTTTATATTGTTTCATAAGACATGAAAGCTCTTTCAATTTTTCTACAAAATGCTTGTGAGCAGTTGCTGCAACTGAAGATGCGGATCTTTTGGTTTTTCTGCCATCTTTGCATATATAACTTATGTTGACGTTTTTACGCATTCTTTTTTGCAAAGCTTCTGTAGCTCAATCAGATTGGATGAAGAGTACTGGTGAATAGCAGTGTTCATGTCTTGTCTCAGATTATCAATTAGATTTAGATCTGGACTTTCACTGGACCATTATCACCTTAACTACTTCAGTGCATCTCTAGTTGAATGTTTCCAGTTAGCTTGATGATGTTAGCTCCCCATCTCATCCTTTGGATGGTTTATTCAAGTTGTTTTCCGCCAAAGAAAGTATCTCTATTGATGCCAAAAAGTTTTATTTTGGTCTTATTTAACCAGAGATTCTTTCTTTCACATGTTTGCTGGACCGCCTATATAGAAAACTGTTAAGGGGATTTCTTATTACTTTTTTGCCAGTCTTCCATCTAGGCTTTTTGTGTGGAGTACACAGCTGTCCTGTCAACAAATTCTCTCACATAAGCCTTGAGTGTCTACAGCTACAAATAACTTCCATCCCTCTCCCTCAAACAAGATTGAAGTTTTTGGTTGTAACATGTGAAAAACGCTAAATAAAAAAAGGAACACTTTACCCTGTCCCTGCTTTGTCTGCGTTCGAACTTACCACGGAAAGGTCAGCTGTTTGCATTCAAAGCATGCTCTCTTTTAGAGCGAGCATCTTAGAACCGTTTAGCATAAAGTCAGCAAGAGTCTGCCTTGTGCATTTGCCATATACCTAAAAGCATGTGTTAGCAAGTAAGAGGAAGAGGGGGAAAAATGTTGAAGGAGAATGGGAGAGATGTGAGTGGCCCATCTATGAAAGCACCATTAAATTGTCAGTTATGATGGATGTTCCGCCTTCTCTGCATTAACTGGTACATTAGAAGTCATTAATTCTTCAGGATGTGCACTGGAGATCAGAGCCTCCCAGGGGGTCTCACTGCCTTGATAAAAGTAAGGGGGTGACAGAGAGAGGAGGACAGAGAGATACTGGGATGCAGGAAGAGATAAAGAGTCCACCAGCTGAGATGAGAGAGACGGGACAACTGGGAGTCTGAGGTTTGATTTTGACACATGTGCTGTCTTGTTTCAAGAGGGCTGGGTGGGTGTGGAGGGATTGTCCACAGTCATTAATAGGCACTGAAGAAGAAGCAGAAGCATTTTGTTTTGACAAAATAATAATGAAGAAGAAAACATACTTGGTACTATTTAAGGAATTGCTGTCTCAATCACAGATACATTTGGTCCCTGTGGAACCGAAGTGTTCAAAGCAAATGGTATCCTTGTTTAACCTTTTTATCTAGTTGTTCCTAAAAGCAAAGGTAGAAAACCAAAATATGTGGTAATTTCTCAAATAAATCCCCAACCATAGTTTGTCAAATATTCCCATAAAACAGATGATTAAACTTATCAAGTTATAAAAGCAATCAAATCTGGTTTCTTAAAGAAAAAAACTAGCATCTCCCCCTGGTTGTTCTTTGCAACTTGTCAAGCCAGAAAACAACATTTCAGCACCAATTAAACAACAATTACCAGAGAGCCGCATTTTGATGGGTGACTAGAAATTGCTCACAATGTTGCTAATGCATTCCTCTCCCACATTCAGGCCACAAGCAAGTACAGCAGAAGCTCAAACATCACAAAAAGCACTGAAAGGACACATTTGAAGACTGGGCATTCATCTCGCCTGCCCAATGACACCCCAAGGATTTGAGACGGTTCTTGTGGCTCCTTGAGATTTGGTTTTAATGACCTGCTTTGCACATGAGTGACCCACACCATCTGCCGTGTTTAAATGGAGTAAGTATGTTGAATAGACAGGTCAACAGGGACAAATAGTGGAAGTCGGCGCCTTGCAGCAGGCTGAAGCAAAGCTCTCAACAGTGTCCCAAAGTAGCTGTTATGTTTGGGCCGACCACAACCACCGGCAGGTATTTATCATGTGATGACAGCAGGTCACAGCCAGGTGACACCAGTTTTGTTACAGCTGCTTCCTCTGAAATGAGTGTTGATGTAACACACTCTATTTTGGAGTAATATATGTTTATCTTATTTTTATTTTTTGGTTTTCTTGGTTGTACCTAAGACGTAAATGTGAGTAAAATTTGTTTCTTTGTCAGTATATCCAAATATTCTAGAAATATCTCATTTATCAATTTTTGATGCATTTTAACTGCTTCGGTACTTTCCTGTAGCATCTGTAGAATTCCCGTCTTTACATGATTCAGGGGTACAAATACCCCATGTTCCTAGTGTCTGTGTGGTCTTCAATTGGGTCAAATATGGTGTCTCCAAAGGAAAATGGACCTTTGGGGACAGGTCAAACTGGAAGCAAACTTTAGGGGAAAAAAGTTCCAGGTTGATGTGGGGAGCCTGGCAATACTCCGGCAAGGTTTATATGTTCTGAGTTTGCTTATGCACTGACCAGCAGCATCAGATTCTTTCATCTGATGATTCCCTCATTGCTTATAGGGGCTTTGGTGCCCCTCCCAAGCAATGATGAGGTTTATCCCAAGAGACTAACCTTGATGAGTTCAGAGTTTGAATGTTGTTTTTTATTGGAATTCTTTTGCATGGAAGACCAAGATGACGTCTGTGGAGTGGCTGATGGTTCCGATTTTTTTTTGTTTTTTTTAAGGTGGACTAGAGACAGCTGTCAAGGAGTCCACTTTTTAGTCTTTCTTCAAATTTTACTCTACAGTGTTGAAAATGAAGCTCTAACTGATTGTTGAACTATATAGTAGAAAGATGATTTTCTATTTTGTTTTATTGGATATGGAAAGTATTCAACACCACAATGAAAGCTCTGAAAATGGTTTGAAAATCAAATTTTTATTTCCTGTGAAGAAACACATTAAATTGTTTTCTTTGAGCTTCTTAAACCCTTGACCAAAAGATCTAGAAAGATTGTTTGAAAATCTAATCAAGATAAGATTTATAAAAACTCATTAGAATGACTCATAAAAACTGTCCAATAAAACAAAAGCTCAATAAAAAGACTTTACAAGCTGTTGCTCTGAATGGTGTTCTCCTTTCCCTGTTTACTATGATAGGTATCCATCCATCCATCCATTTCCTAACACCCTTGTCCCTTCGTGGGGTCAGCTGGTGCTGGTGTCTATCTCCAGCTAACATTCCGGGTGAGAGGCGGGGTCACCCTGGACAGGTCGCCAGTCTGTCACAGGGCAACACAGAGACACACAGGACAAACAACCATGCACACACACACTCACACCTAGGGACAATTTAGAGAGACCAATTAACCTGATAGTCATGTTTTTGGACTGTGGGAGGAAGCCGGAGTACCCGGAGAGAACCCATGCATGCACAGGGAGAACATGCAAAGTCCATGCAGAAAGACCGGAGCCGGGAATCGAACCCAGAACCTTCTTGCTGCAAGGCAACAGCTCTACCAGCTGCGCCACTGTGCAGACATGATAGGTATCCTTTTTTTTTTGCGCTTTGGGTGGGATTGTGTTTTGTACAGGCAGATGTTGAATCCCCAAATTCTGTATTCTACATTGTTAACCACCCCATCAACTCATGTTCTGGTCTTATAAATTGCTTCACATAATAATTATCTCCAAAACATATATATTCAACATCAGGTCATTATTCCACAATTATCACATTTGCAGCAACTGCAGTTATCAGGAGAGTGAACCGTATTTTAATGCCAAGGTAGATCATTTTCTACTACCCCTCTGACATATCTAAGTCGTCATCTCTGTGATGTAGACCGCAGCTAATAATCGGGATAAAAAGCCCTCATGGTGATCGGGCGTGTTTGTTTTTATCCTTTATGGTTCTTGTCTGATGATGATCATGGCTGACCTCGAGGGCGTTGAGCGTGCTGCACCTTCACTCTATTACTCCACTTCAGTGCAGCCCACACATTTCCAAGTGAGGAGCTGAATGGAGTGGGGCTCTCAAAGCACTGAACCCTCTACTGAGCTGACTGACCTGTAGCACATTTCTCTCATCTCCCAAGACCTTCCTGGAAAACGGGCAGGCCCTGACTAATTACTCTTAACAACAAGTGGGATGTGGGCGGTTTGTAATTGGCAAGAGTCAGCATTCAGTGAAAGATCACTCATCCTAAGGGCATTCGTGTCCGAGCCTTCCTGTTTTAGTTCTCTCCTCAGCTGGACGATTTCTGTTACTGTTCCCCACTGTGTTTTTATGAATACACACATTTTGTCTCTGAACGGGTCAAGCATTTATCATTTGATTCAGAGTGCAAATCCAGAGGAGGATGGTTTGATGGGGACATTAAAACAAGGTCATAAATACTGCAGAGACAAAGGAAATTCATGGGCAGGTTTCTTAACTAATGGCTTTAGAATGGCCAGCCAAAGAAGGCAGAATACGTCGAGCTCCAACATGAGCTTGGTGTGCGTGGGTGGGATGCCATAGATTACAGTGGCATACCCACTGACAGGAGGCCAGCAAGAACAAAGCCTCTCTGTTTGCAGTCTGAGTCGCAGCAACAACTGTCATATAGATGGTGATTACAGGAATGTACTGTAAAGAATTATGTAATGTAAAAAAAAAAAAGTCATATGTTTTTCTCCAACTGTTCTAAGCCTAAAACCATCATTCTCAATTGAAAAAGGTAGATTGATCCTTTTGTGTTGGAAGTCTGTCTCAAGAGAACCAGTTCAAGTATCGTGTGGTCTTGATGATTGTGATGGTTGGATGGATTGGAGAATGAGCTGAGTTTTTCTACTCTTCTAGGTTCTGGCCTATAAGGGTCATCATGAGATATGTATCATGACAAAAACAATAAGATGCTATCTCACAGGGTGAGACGTACCATCAACCATGGAGTCAGCTAAGGAGTCAGGTATCTGGTCTAGATGCCTTGCAGGAGGGTTTCTTGGAATATCCCAACGGGATAAGACTCAGACAGATCTAGCAACGAAGGAAAGACTTAATATAAACCCCAAATAATCTTTCCTATGATCACATATTTCTTCTCACCTGAAAAAAAAAAAACAACTTAGGGTCACCCAGAATGCCCTGGAGAGTGTCACTGGGGAGTGGGATATCTTGGTTTTGCTCCTGGACCCATTTCCCCTGAGACCCAATCTCGAACAAAAGGAAGACAAAGGATGGATGTTTCTATTGTTGCAGAGGAAGGAGATGACGCTTAAGGTGAAGCTGGAGTTTTCTGCTTTGTATTTTACCAGTGCAGCACCTTTGGGAGTTTCTTTGTTTGCTCTGGTTTGAATTGAAGTTGTTTTACTTGGTGTAACAAGGACTGGTATTGACTTTCACTGAAACCTGCAGCCTGAGAGTAGGGATACCATCCATAGATAATTCAAAATCCATTTTTCCCCCAAAGCAGGTCGAGCCAGGAGCCGAGGCCCCGCTGTTTAAGTCGACGCTCATCGGTTCATCATTCTCAATAAAGCTGCAAGTCCGATACCCTTTTCAGGGGGAGCTGTAATTATGGTGCATTCAGAGTGATTATGCAGGGGTGTAAGAGCGGCTGGCAAATAATAAAGGAGACTTCACTTCAGCTGTCAGCTGCCATAATGCTGAATGACAAAGGAAAATGTAGAGAAGGAGAACTTCATTTCAAAAGACATATATGAGATATGCCAAGTACATCAAGAGCGACCTTAAACTTTTAAAGGGAAAGATATTGGAAGTGGAATTATGAACTGTCATGGACAAAGTCATTTCCTTTTTCCCCATGGCCATGCTTGGCCTTTGCAATGCCTCTAATATTAGAAAATATTACTGCAAGAATTATTTTCTGACATTCAAATGTTATTGCTTCCAATAGTATGTGGGTGTTGCTACTCCCTTGTTCATTTAGGTATTTAACAAGACTCAGTGTGATAAACAGTAGTGGAGGAAAATATGCCTCTTACAGGCTTGCAGCTTTGTGGACAGATCATACATGCACCAATAATTGAGTTTGGCAGTAAAAAAGTAGGGTGTGGAAGGATTAAAAATTTCATGGGTTGTCAAGAGCCCCCACCCCACCCATCTCCTCTTGAACACCACTATCACTATATCACTGCTCCCACTTTTGCCTTTATTTCCCCTAGGCGGTGTGTCTCCTGCTCTAGCAGTATGTACAGTGAAACTGAGACGTCTCACATGGTGGGCACACTCCTGCTATTCCTCAGTTTAAGCCATCAGCTCCATATGAGCTTTGAATACATCTCACGTAGCCGAACTGCAACGATTGGCACTGAAAAGTATTTTGCAGGTCAGATTTTAGTAAAAGAAGTTGGGGGAGAAAAGTTCTTTTGCACCATGCATTTACATGAAGCTTCTGTAGGATGATTTAATACAAGCTGGAAAAATAGAGAAATGTAGAGTTAGTTTGACAGGATCCACACGACCGGATTAGAGCACCTCCAGAACTTTGGTCTATAGTGGTCAGAGTGGGACAATCTTTTTATTAAATCTAACAGGTCAAAGTTATTTTAATGTCACACAGATATTTCTGGAAGAAGTAAGAGAAAAGAAGCTCCAGTTTGAATGTGAGGAAAAGTAATCCGCCTCTTAAATTGTTAACTAACTGTGATTAGGAGGTTAGTTGAACTTTAGTTCAGTTTCAGTCATCTGATTTGTGCTTGAATCAAGAAATAATTAAGATAGAACCTATTTAAGAAAATTAGATGCTATTGCAGACTTTAAAAAGCAATACAGCTTGGCCTGGCAAAAAAAAATTCAGAAGCCTTTTCTTGGATTTTGGACTCCAAAGGACGTTAAGAACCTTTATTCAAAAATGAAGAAAACATGGAACACGGGTTAACCATCCCAGGCATGGCCAATCTACCAAAATTACTCCAAGCATTGACAAAAAGACCTGGCACAACATCAAACTTAATAGAGGACTCGCTTCCGTCAGCTAAGGTCAGTTTTCATGGTTTGACAATAAGAAAGAGACTTGGCAAAAATGGCACAGAGAGAGTTTCAAGTAGAAAATCACTGCTGACTAAAAGGAACACATAGTTCTGTCTCACATTTTTTGAAAAACACCCAGATAGTCCCCAGGAGGTTTTGGAGAAAAAAAACTTCTGTACTGGAGAAAATAAAAAAGTTGAACTTTTTGGAGTTGTCTGCATCCCAATGCGTCAAAGGGGTCAAAGGGAAGGAAAGGTTATGTAAAATTGACTTTTTCGATTTTACATCTCGTTGCAACGTTATTCTCTCATTAAAAACGTATTTGGAATGTTGTTTTTGTTATTTCACGTGTATTTGAAAAATCCTTGAATCTCCGGTGGCAGTTAAATACTTGCTGTGATAAAGCAAGTATTTCCACAAAGCTTCTCCTTTAAGTCGCAGCCTCCATCTGAGCGTCCCTCCCCGATGCCTTTCCCCACTCTGCTCCTGCAGACTAGTGGCAGCAGGAATTGGCAAACACCTGTTGGAACTGCACATCTGCAGACCTTACCATACAAACTACATCTCAGTGCAGTTCTTTTAAGAATGGTTGAAAACGGCTTGACGGCAAAACACTGTTGTGATGGCGGACTGTAGGTGGCGGGTCAGAAAGAGCAGGAGCTTCTTAAAGAGACAAAAGCCCAATTTTAAGATATCAAATTTCTTGTTAGTTTCAGGCCACAGCAGGACAGCTTCACATATTCAACTGCTTGATGTGTGACGTGACAATGTAGCTCAGCTTTTTTTGGACTGAATATTAGCTAAAATGAAAAATAATGAAATATTATTATTTTGAAAATTGATGGGTAAAATTTCCCCTTGATGGAAATGTTTCTACCCCGTCGGTCTAAATGAGAGAGAATGAAAACATGTAGCCCAGCCTCTGGTGTTCATGCAGAAACCGCTACAGCTCACTCACTTACAGCTGTGATGCCCACCCTGCTGTAATCTGACTATGAATGGGTTTCTTTGTCAGAACTGCAAGATCCTGACTGGGTTTTGAACCCAGCACCTTCTCCTCCATCGTCAAACAGAATGTCATACCACAGAGTTTTCTGCTTGAATTTTTGTGGTGCAACAAAAAGGCTGCGGTCACATCCTGCTGAACCGCCTTGACAGGAGGCCATTTTGTTTTTTTCTGGGTGTGTGTCAAGTTTTTCTATTTTTGCACTTCCTGGAGCTCCTCTGTGTGCACACTGTGACATTGTGGTCCTTGGATGCTCGCTGGAGCATAAAAACTGTGTTCAAGACGGCAGGGACTTTGATACATTACCTGGTGTTTGACAGCTTCTCGGACCGTCTCTGCTCCTGATGATAGCGTTTCATGACAGCTGGTGGGCTTTTGGCCCTTCAACACACGGTGTGTGACTGTGTTCCTCTTGGCGGGACACCCCCGCACCCCTAACCCTGCGGAAAAATGACTTCTGTGAGGTGAGACTTGCAAACTCCCACTTTCGCTGTAATTCCGTGATATTAGTGGAGGTGGTGGATTTCTTTTTACTCCTTCTGCTCATGGATTTCATTTTTTATTTTTTTGAATGTGGGGGCGATGCTTCCCCAAGCTTGCACTTCACTTAACATTTTTTCCAGAAACGGTCCTGCTGTGGTAAATCAGCGGGTCAGGGGAATTCACCCTGCAGCCTGTCATGCCACAGCTTCCATTTACAACCCGCTCTGAAGCTTTGTTTTAGCAGCCCCAGATACATATCTGAGCCACATCAAACGCTGTCAAAGAAAGGGCTTTTTGGAACCCACTTTGCCCTTCTTCTTCTTCTTCTTCTTCTTATTCCTCCTCTCTCATAACTTTCCTCTCCCACTTTCCCATTCCCAGAATCCTCCCTCTTCTACCCAAAATGCTTGTGTGTCATCCTTCTTTTCTAATGAGAGGCAGGGATCAGCGAGGTAGACCCCTGGAGTTTGACAGAAATACCTGTTGTGCCTCCACATTTCTTCCTCCACGCTCTCCTCCTCTCACCCTCTTTCTGTCTCTCTTCCTCTCCCTAAACGCCGGAGCTGTCGACTTCTGCCAGTTTGATTTTAAACTGTTCCCCCATGTTGGCAGTAGCTGCCATGACATAGAATAAAACGAGTGAAATGTAAAGTTTTAAGCGAACAATGTGAGGACTGGCTTCCTGCTTTACATGGCGTGTGGAAAAGTGGAGTAGTCTATTTTTTATTTTTGTGTATTTGTCTGATATCTGGAAAGGAAATAACTCTAGAAACTTAATTTTGCTGGGGAACTTCAATCACATATACAAACACCTCCGAAGTTTACTGTCAGTGTAAAGATAAACATTCAAGGCCTGAGAAATGCATCGCTTCGTAGGTTTATTAAGCAGTCGTACTCAGGGGAAATTCAAAGCGAAGCTCCTAATAAGCAACAATGAAAATTTACCACTATTGACTCTGCCGTTCTTCAACTGCAAAACTAAAGGTGGAGTGAACCATAGCATCTAATTTCAGTCTGCAGGAGCTATTTTGTTGTCAATCATTAAATCAAGATTTTTGAAAAATAAAATAAAATGGTTTTGGTTTCAGTTTTGAAAAAGTGGGACTGTAAGTATGTTCCAATACCAGGAGAAAGTACGTTGCTTTTATTCTGGTTATTATGCACAATCTCAAAAATATTTCTCTCCAATGAATCCAGCAATTAAATAAAGAAACCAGAAATCAACATGTGATTTGGAGAACAAGTGAGTACAATTAGCAGAAGCAGTGGCAGCTTATAGGCAGCTTAACCCAAGTTGACTTAATATAAATATATTAATATGTTTGTATTTGTGAGTACAAATAATGGAATAATCTTTGTGTATTAGTTTAGTACATTAATAGAAATTCCTACACCTGAGATGTGAATCTTTGTTACTCTCCCAGAGTCGCCTCTTTACCACATCTCTACTTAATACTCTTCATGGTCAGAAAACTGGACAAAGTCCAACACTGCTGCATTTTAACGGTCCGTATTGTTTATTGCTCTGGCTGATATTGTCTAAAGTTTATCCTACAAATTTATATTTCTAATTTAATTTCCTAATGACCAAAATAAGAGCATTTCTGCAGCACTATCTTTGTCCGAACGCCGTAGCAACAATTGGTTCAAAATACTTGATGGATTGAAGCAAAGGGAGGCAAGAAGAGAAAGACTTTGACTGCTGAAGCTTTCACCGTTCAGCTCTGCACTGTCAAGTAGGTCAATGCGACAGGCTTGACTGATTTCTCCCCCTCCTCTGTGTTTTTCTCTTCAGACCCTTGCTCAGCAGGTGCTACTCTGGATCCACCTGTCTGATAAAAGCTTGCGCAGATGCAGAGTGAATCGCAATAGATTATTTATCGACTTAAGCAGGCGAAAGAATCATTAAATGCATACAAAAAGGGGATAATATTTAAAAGACTGTACTGAAGTTCATCTGGAGTTCATGAAATGCCATTGGACATGTGATGGCCTTTAAGCTTGGGTGCCTGTTTTTTTCTTCTTCTTCTTCTTTTTTTTTTTGGCAGGAACAGATTATCTCCATCGGTACCAGTTCTCATTGAAGTCATATTCCCTCTTACAATTGTGCGTTTTGCAAAATACAGAGCATAATGACTTGCACCCTCCACTTCACAGGCCCTCTTCCTGCACACTCAGCTGCTTCAAAAAGGACCAGATCTGACTCATAATAGACCTCATTAGACCTGTATTGAATAAGCTCATCGCCGGCGTAACCCACTCCCACTGTTTGCCGGGGTGCGTGTGTGTGTGTGTGTGTGTTCTCCATTAGAGAATTAAAGATTAATTGCCAAATTTCTAAGCTTTAAAGCATTGATTAATGACAATGAGAGTCACCGGTGAATCCAGGAGATTAATGTTGTGAGATTCGCCTCCTTTAGATAGCTATCGATTTTGATTTGCTGAAAAACGGCTGCCTTCTCCTGCCAGGAGGGCAGAAGGCTGCACCAAGCACCAGCAACGTGCTCTAAATTACATTTCAGCAGGCACGGCTTAAAATATGAGCATTAGGAATTAACATTCACTTAATTGGGCTGCAAGTGGTTGTGCTAAAAGAGGTTACCAATAGCAACAAAGACTCAGCTGCTGTATTACAGGGAAATGGTTCTTATTCAAATCAGGAATTAGCTCAGCACAGAAGAATTAAACATAACCTTTAGCTGCTTTTCTGCTTTTTAAATCAAGGTGCTGACTAACTTAAGACAAAAGGTGGGATTTGGTTTTATTAAAACTAGGCAGCATTCAGTTGCTTTGTCTCCTTTTCAGTGACTGGTTTTCACTATTCAGTCTCAGGTTCAGACCCAACAAATCAAAGCAACCAGAGCATTTTGTCTGCCTCTTTAGTATAAGCATGCCATTGGGAGGTAAATCTTCCCACGGCGGCATTGGGCCCATTCGGATCAGCCTAAGCGCCGCATTAGCCGTATTATCAGAAAATCATATTAGAGCCACTTTGAAATGTGGGATGCTTCTGATATCTCTGTGCCGCGGGATCTTGCATTAAAAATCTCATATTCAATTATGCTTCCATTTTAAATGAGGTGTCTTTAATGTGATATTTTCAGATAGTAAAACTTGTGTGGTTGAATTCACAAGACCTGTATTTTTTTCCCCCTTGTACTTTTTACTGTGAAAACACAAGTATGTTTAACATTGCATGAGAATGGGGGATACATATGAGAGCATAGATGAGCGTTACAGGACAACACACAGCTGCTTGAGGTGTACAAATCAGAAAAACTGTAGAGTTTTTACACGCACACACACACCCCCACATTCTCATATATGTATATACAAAATCTCAGCATCTTACCCATTAAAATTCTGAATTAAAATGCAATAAAAATGTACTTTTTAATAACTTTTTAAAGTTATTAAAAAGGTTAATAACTTTTTACTTTTTGTCAGACCTAAAACATTCAGGTCAGTTAATTGGACTTTTATGTCAAACAATATGATTACACAAATACAAAAATTCTGTTTTAAAATAATAATTTTACTACTTAAGGGACAAAAGCCGTTAAAACTGTTCTTGTTCTATGTAAGCATTAATTCCCTGTTTCATGAATGTCGGCATCACAATTCACCACTCTTCCAACAGCTCAAAGCCCCGTGGATTGGCTTTGTAGGCTGATAGATAATGGCTTTACCTCTCATCTGCTCTTTCATTTTATAAGATGAATGCATGATTTGTTGCTTTTTGAGATTTTTTACTCTACTTGCCATTGTCAGACAGGTACTGAATGAGTTACATTTTTCTCTAGACCAACCCTTGCTGTGGCTTGTGAATCTGTATAAAAATATATGGTAGATCAGAGTTGGGTCATGATTTAATAAGTGGTCAAACAAATACCTTTTCACCTTGGACTGGGTTGATTCGGATAGTTTCCCATTAATTAATAAACTCATCATCATCTGAATGCTTTTGCAGATACTCAGGATACTGTTGTCTGAAATTAAAATGCATTCAGCGAAACAGGTAAGTGTGATAAAAGAGCTAAAACAAGAAAACCGTTAGGAAGCAAAAACTTTTTATATTGTTGCAGCTATAAGTGATTTAAAGCAGGTATGTTTGAGGTCCACTATTCCAAACCTGTTGAACTTAATCAGTGGAACTAAGATGGACCAATGATTGCAGGTCACGTAGGCAGTGACAGGGAAATGTTTGTCTCTGTGATTGAACTGTCCCCTGAGCCAACATTAATTGAGCTCCCTGTAATCACACACAGGCACATATGATTGGTGTCTGTGTCTCTTGGAAAGACTGAGATTACCTTTTCTACTGGATGTGCCATTCCGAGACGGTAATGGATATAGATTTTTGTTTGCGTCTTCTCCATTCTGATTGTCAGCCAAACATATTTCTGCAGCATCAATTTGTGTACTACATCACGAATTCATGAGAACTTTTTACGCCTTCGAAGCAGGCCATGTTGATGTGATGTTTCTGTTGTTGATTTAACAGTTTAGCATTTAGCAGATGGTTGAATGACATGGAAAAATTAATCTAAAAATGAATCCTTAGATTAATAAAATACTGTGAAGGTTTCTTAAAAAAAAACAGACTCCATAACAAGTTTTCTCATCTCATTTCTACCAAGTACTGTACAAATTACTGGAACAATCAGCTATTAGGAACATGTCTTTCAACAAAACAACAAACAAAATGGCATGCAAAAAATAAAATATAATTTTTATTATTATTATTTTCCCCCAAAATAAGGCATTTTTCATTTGTAACCAGTATTAAAAAGGTTTTGTGATGCATAACTTCCATAATTCATGGCAGCTTTCCCGTCTCCTCCTAAAAGCAAAACAATTTCGTATTCTAAAACTTCTCTTTGCAATTAAATGCTTTAAATATTTTCTTGTAGCTAAAATATAAATAAAAACTTACGTCCGATTTCACCTTGATTCAAGAAAATCAGCTGGACGCAGCAAAGGCAGAGTTTTATAACCTTCAAAAAGTTTCCAAAGTTTCTTACATTTATTGATTTTAACCCAATTTGCATCAATTTCAGCAAGCGTGCTTGAACTAGCATGCTAACACAGGGTACAAATAGTGAACAGGTCCCGTCTGATCTGTTCTGACTCATAAAAATACAGAAATAATAGATGAGGCAGGTGATTAATTCATCTTGTAAAGCCTCACTGTGCAATTTGTACAAATATTTCTTTGGCTGGAAGCAATTAAATGCGGAGATGCACCGAGGTAACACTTCCCAGCCAAATCGGATGGAGAATCAAAACAGGAGCCATCACATTTCTCTTTAGTTAAATTCATTAGGTCTGAGAAGCCATTATCTCAGCAAACTGCCATGGCTGAATAATTAAACATCCTATCAACTGTTTGTTTGACCTGAGTTTATAACATTATTATTCCTCACTCTGTGCCTCCTTATAAAATCATCCCTTTAATTTGAGAATAAATGTTGGCTCCTTATGTGGAGAGCTGCAATGTCCTGGCTGACTCTTGATTTGACTAATGCATAATAAATTGCAATTATGTGCCACTTTTGAGGGCAAAGCTCAAGAACACCTTGAATTACAGCAAGCGGCCTTTGGTAATTTAAAAGATATATACAAAGAAAGTAATTAGAGTGAAAATCAGTGTCAACATTTTTACATTTTTTTACATTTACATTTCAACTGATAAAGCCCTTTAGTCTTGTCATTATATCTTTTATAAATTGTTTTGCTGTAAAACCATCTCTTTGACATTTTCAATGGGAGATTTAAAAAGATGTAAGAAAAAAAGTGCAAATAAAATTATAAGATGTCAGTGGGTTTCAGTCCTTTTCTCCACATGACAAAATGCCATTGAATCATATATTTTTGTAATTTTGTGAGCCCAACCAGGTCAGTTTAGCCCAAATTGCTCCACTTTGTGTGGGCTGAGAAGTCCTTGCTTTTTTGTGCATAGCAAAGCTGTCAAGTCAAACCCTTCAGTCTTCAAAAGAAAGGGCATTACTCATGCTTGCAAATGCTCTCACAAATAAAAATATGCTGTTTTTTTGAAAATTGTTTTACCCCCACATCCCCCAATTGTAATTTCTAACTTGACAAAGTTTTATGTGTTATCGCATTAGGCGATCTGGTAGTGTATTCTGCTCACTACTTGTGTGTAGCAGCCTTTATTACTTATGAACCAAATGCACAGTGAGAGAGAGGAATCAAATAAACATTTTTTAGACTAACTAGCTTTCCAGGACAAACAGATAAGCATGACATCAAATGAAACCATATTAGAAGTGTAAAATAATAATAATTTACATGAAAAAATTAATGTTTAATGATGTTATAAATGCTTTAATTTGTAAAAAGGCAAAAAAAACCAAAAAAACAACTGAAATTCAAGACTCTGAACAGATAAAGCCAAAGTAAGATATTGTTTGATGCTATGAAATGAGAAATTTACAAGAAAAATACATTCTTTTGGATTCCTATTTATGATCAACATAAGATGTATTAAAACTGTTTTAAAACTTGCAAGTGGTTGTGTCATGGTATCTGAGATATTTTTCCTCAACACATTCTGCACTTCTAGTTTATAATTGAGCATTGTTCCATAACCCTACTTGAGTATTGTCACTGATCACCTCCATCTCTTAATAACTGCAGTAATAGCTGCAGTATACCCATGTTACAAGGCACAGATCCCCCTACATGTTTTTTTTGCAAGGTGCCCCAGCATCCACCTGAGCACATAAAAAAATAAAATATGCAGGAAAAAAAAAGAGGAACTTCTCAAAGCACGTTCCTCTCCAAATATTTGGATTCATTTGTTTAAACCAGACAACATGAAGACATTTTCAGCTTGTGAAAAGCTGACATTTTGGTGCTGCACTTCTTTGCTTTCTCACATGGAAACCGTCAAAACATCACAACAAAGAGAGCTGAAGGTTAAAACAGATTTTACCTGACGACAGGAGCAGTTAATCATGCCTGTTTGCCTTCAGTGCGTGTGGAGTTTTCATGCTTTTAAGCCTTAATAAAGGTAGCGGAACGCTCTCCCTGCGCTGCTTTATGTCCCTCATTTTCCTGAACTGATTGGAGGGCAAAAATGATCCGCGGGCAGGCTGAGCGGCTTGGGGCCCGTTTTAAAACAAAGAGTGCAAATTGACCCTGTGGTTTGTTATTGTTCTATTTATTAGAGTTATTGAGAAGACCTCGTTTAAGAACTTCAATGAATCAGTAGTAAATTATCTCATGATTAACTTTACACTGGTTGGCTTGACCCCCTTTGCACTAAAAATCTGTTGGTGAGGGAATAAAAAGCCAGCGCCTTTTAAAGCACAATAAAATGCTGCCTTTGTTGAAAATGCTCCAGAAAGCTTTGGCTGGCGATACAAAGAAATAACTACCTTAAATTGGACTATTTTCTGTGAAAAGTTAGGGCAGTTTTTGTTAAAGCTCACGCCAGAGACTGAAAGAAAGGACAATTGGCTTTCCATCAAACGAGATCTTAAAGGCAACCTCTTCTTCTGGATTTAAAAGGCAGGCGAAAGAGCAAATTCCACTTAGGAGAGAAAGTGTGCGCAGTCGCTGCTTTAATGATGCCTTTTGTTTGTTTTCTGGGAAATTCCCTCTCAGATCTGTTGGAGGCTCTTAAGGCCTGTCAGGGAGCGCTGTCACAACTACCCCCTCTGCATCCTCACAACCCCTTGATTTCTTATTTTATCTGCAGACAACCAAATCGATCGCTGCCTTACCTGCACCAGCTCGTCAGAGTCGGGCTCTTTTTCCTGCTCTCCGATCAGACTGTTTAGACCGGGTTATTCCAGAGGCAGAATGGGGCGCTTCATGGTCAGGGATTCCTCAGCACAGCATTCGTCCACAAGACATTAACAAGTGTTAAAAATAGGAGAGGGTTTGGGGGGGAAAAGGAGAGAGCATACAAATTACTTAGGATCTCAATATGTCTAATTGAAATTTCATGCCCTATTTTCTTCAAGATCCAGAATTTCCCTCCGCTTCACAGTGAGATGTTTTTTCTCAGAGGATCAAGATGAAAGATGAATGTTTTCAGGTTTTATTTATTTTTGGTTGCTTCAGGGCTTTTTTTTATTTTTTAATGAAATACACCAAAGATGATTTATTAGTGAAACTGTACTCTTTGTGTTAAATACATAAAAAATAAACTAAACTGATTTGGTTTGTCTGGATAAAAAATAAAGAATGAAAATATCTTCATTCTGCACATGCATGGCTTATTAAAATCCCTGATAAAGAGATCACAACTCACTGTCATTCTTTTTGACTCATTTAAGCATCCCACAACGCCTTCAGCTGCTGATGGCTTGCTACCAAAATGCTTCATAAAAAAAATCCAGTGCCTTCGCTAAGGCGTTCATACTGCTTTAGCTTTTTTCCATTTTATCACATTACAACTATTACATTTCATCAGTTTTTTTAGCAGATGCACTGTTATTTTTTAAACTTTTTCACAGAAAAATAGGCATTTCATTGTATTCCCGCTCTAGTCTGATGTTTACTGTTTTTTCCGGTCCAACTGAACGGAGAACCTTTTGTCCCAGTCTCAAGTAGTAGGAAGAAACCCTGCATTTGCTTTCTCTTTCCGTCATCTGCAGTATCTCCCATCAGCGTTTGTTTTTTTGGGGTCTTATGTTTTATATGACTTTTTTTTTCTTGGCTATAAGTGAGAATCATCCAAACTAACAGAAATAATCAGAAATATATGTCTTTCTGTGGAATGAATATGTAGCATAATAGCTTGATTTTCTTTTTTCTTTTTCAATAACTAAAATAAATTGCATTCTAATTTGCTGAGACTCAGTAGCTAGTGTTAGAACTGCAGCATAACCAGCTGCTACTGGAATTTAAAAAAACTTTATAGTTTGAACATAGTACATGGTGGTCATCTCATTGAGAAGATTCCCAGACAATGCTCTGTAGAGAAAATCATGATGGGATCTGTAGAGAAAATCATGAGAAAATCATGATGGATTAAAACAATGGATGCAAATGCATGTTAATAATGGTAAAGAAAGTGGTAGATTTTTCTGTCTGTCGACAAAATAACAGTGTTGGAGAATTGGATTTCCAGCTGTCTGTCATCGCACAGATTTTTACACACCCATTTCCTCCATCAGCTATATAAAGTCTGGGTCTTTTCGTGTCAATGCTTTGTGGGTAAACAGGTAGGGTCACAAACTGCAGCTTGCAGATTGAATGAACAGTGAAGTCTGGAGTCGTGTCGCCCACTGCTGATTGGTCGGGTTCCTCAGGGTGACTTCCTGTGACATCTCAATTGTTGAAAATTGTCTCGATATTTCATTGTGATGTGTGAAGTGATATAAAGTTCTTTTTTTTTGTCCATTAATATTACAAAATACACTTTGCCAAAAGCAGACTTGAAAAGCCCTTTTCCAGATTTCCGAATGTACATCATTTGCTGACAAATCTAGAAATAAATGAATATTTCCTGCAGAACTGAGTGATCCCATTTTATTTCTCCATCTTAGAATGATTTAACACACCAAAAGAAACACTTTCTGTGTTGCTTGCAGAGTTAAACGACCTGCACTAAAGTCAGAAAACGAAGATCTTCTTACCAACCTCACACTTATCTAAGATTCTTCCTCTGTTTCTCTAATCACTGCAATCTTTGGGACGAAAGACAAAAAATGACTGACTCTAAGGGATATTTCAGAGCAGTTTTACTTATTATCCTCTTTTTGCAACATCTTTCTGAGCTCATCTCGGGATGCTTTTATCCTTCCAACAGCAGGGAGTCTTAATAATCACCTCCATGCCACACTGGGACCATCGTTGCACAAAAGGCTCCAGCACGGCGTCCGATAATGTCTCGAAGGAAGTACTATTGACATCTCACTCCTCTGCAGACACTGTGGGAAAAGAATGCCCATGTGTGATGAAATGCCCAGCCTCTCATCATCACAGGATGCCACCGAATTCACAGAGAGGGAGTCAAGGTCAAGAGAGAACCTACCTTTGACATTTAGAGGGAATACAAGGGACTGAGGAGCTCTTTTGATTATCAATGGGCAAAGAAAAGATAAGAATTGAAGGATCGATTGAGACTTTTGCATTTTGTATGCTCATAGGAGAAATATTTCAAGTTATTTTGCTACAATGAAAAAAGGTATGATTGGAAGCGTAAAGGTGAGACTCCCAAAGCTAAGGGCACTTTACGCAGTCTAAAGCATGGTGGTGGCGGTATCGTGCTATAGCTCTATTTCACTGCGATTAGTTCTGATGGTTTTCAGGTTTATGCCAATAATAAATGTGCAAACTTCTGACCTGCATTGTATTTTAGCGAATACAGTACAGGTATTTAAAATATAAGGTTTCTGGGACAGACGAAATATAATAGAAAAACGTAAAAACTGTCTTAAGTGGCTGATTTTTAGTTTAGAAGATAATTGTTTTAGACTCCACATAATGTCTCCACATATTCAAGAGAGGAGGTAGGTTTTACTCTCTAAAGATAAAGAAACAAAGTTCAAGGAAATGTCTGCGCTGTAGAAAAAAAATCAGCTTGTTAGAAAATATTTCCAATAATCCACCAGATTAGCTGAAAATCCTAAAATAGTTTTTGTTACAACCTGTGCAGAAAATAGCGCCCTCTTCTTTCAGTAATCACAGCCTAATTGAAGATAAGCGGTCAAAAACCTTTTCAATTCAAAGAGATGTTTTCATTCTTCTGGCTGCAAAATAAAGTTGGGAGGGGCTAGAGGAGAATAGGTGGAAGAGAATATATATATATATATATATATATATATATATATATATATATATATATATATATATATATATATATATATAATGTAATATTTACAGAGTAAAATTCTGCTTCGTTGTGGAAGTGAAAGTTCAAATTTATTATTTAAAGATGGGCTGGAGCCCACTGATGAAGTGCCTGTTTTTATACTGTGAACTTTAGGTAGGTTAAACTGTGTTTTGTCATCTGTGACTGTGAGTCCTTTTCATATCTATGCAAAAGGGGGAAACTGTAACTCATTAAAAGTTACAGTTTTAATGAGTTACTTTTAATAACTCATTAAAAGTAACTCATTTTAATGTGTTACTTTTAACTCATTAAAAAAAGTAATTTTTTTAATTTAATGAATTTTTTAAAAATTCATAAAAAAAAATGATTTTTTAAAAATTCATAAAAAAAAATGATTTTTTAAAAATTCATTTAAAAAAAATGATTTAAAAATAAATTATATATAATTATTATTTATTATTAAATAATAAGTATTTATTATTAATAATAAATACTTATTATTAATAAATAATAAGTATTTATTTATTATTGGGGAATAAATAAATACTTTATTTATTCCCCAATAAAGTATTCCCCAAAATACTTTATTGGGGAAGTATTTTCCCCAATACTTCGAGGAAAATAATGAATATCACTAGTTTCATTCTATGCACATGCAGCACAAAAAACATAGAAAAAAATTCCATAAGCTACCATTTCCATCTGTCTTTTTAATTAAGAGAATAATAAATTATAATTTTTTTAATATAGCTTATTTCAATATCATTTTTCTTCAAGGAGTTTATTCAGATATTTGGTGGCCCTAATTTGGAAATGTCTTAAAAAATATGCATCCTTTGCATTTTTTTTCCCATTATAGTTCCTGTGCTAACTATTTTATGCTTATAGTTTTCTCAGTCACCCTGTTTATGGGTTGCTTGGACTTAATGTATTCACTTAAAAAAAAAAAAAAAAAGAATTTTTTTCTGGTCTTATACTCAGTGTCTGGAGGGATTATTCGAGTAATGTCCCTTTAAGGCCACACCCTCTTGGACACGCTTGCTACCAGGAAATGGCGCGCTAATGTTGCGCTCCAGTTGTACACGGAACTGGGAAATCCCGTCTTTCCAGTTGGAAAAATGAACTGCAACTCCCTACGAAGCTGGACCAACTCCAACAACCCCCATTCTGGACTTGTAAGGCGGACTTCGCGCTTCATAATGGCCGCTCCTCGCATTAACAATAGCAAGAAGCGGTGAAAAAATTATTACTTTACAAGACACACTTGCGAAAGTGCGTCCAAAATCAGTGTAACATGTTGCACCTGGAACTCTAAAAGAAAGTGGTGTTAGCTTATGAAACGTTAAGTTAAAAAAGTATGCTTGCAAGAACTATTGTAAACGATGTTTATGGGCGTCGCCGTGTTGAAATTCCGACTTTTTCAGTAGAACGCTGTTACATTGGGTCTTACGTCAAACCCAGGTCCGCGTTCCCACTTCCCAGGTAACCCGAGCAAAGCATGATTTTACTTTTTGAGAACCTCTGAGAATAGTAGTAGTTCATACAAGCAGCAACACTGGGTGTCAAACTGATAACAGCTGCTGCCTGTGTGCATATGTAAAAAAAAATCAAATAAAAAGGTGAACAAATGCATTAGATTTGCATGCTCTTGAGCCAAACACTCCTGGTTGAATACTTTTTTCACAAGAGGGGAAGCAGTAGTAGAGTGCTAACCATAATTCAACAGGACTTGGAGGAATACTTCAGGCCTCTTGGAGCCACTGAATCACTTTCATTTGCTTCATGTGAGCCATCTTTGTGTGATGTATTGGGCTTGTTTCCAATAGTATGCGATTTGTCAGCTCTAATTAATCTTTCACCCAGAGGGTGCTCTGCAGCTCGCAGCCTAATATGTCTGGTCTCCTTGGTGGAACGGAGACGGCTGATTTCCTACTGCTCCCTGGGTATGGTGTGGTTGGCCAGGAGCGTGCTGCGAGGCCCTGACAGCAAGACAGTGTTGGACCAAAGCTGCAGGAAGCTGGTAAGATTTGCTAATGATTGTTGCCTTGGCTGCCACGCAGGGAATTCTCCTGAGCAGCATAGCATTTAATACACCATTGCTCTAGGAGTACTTGCCGGCTGTTTGTTCAGTCCCAAGCCTGAACGACTGAGACTGACACTGTGATGCTGTGTCTGGGTATTTAATGTAGGTTTTAAGGGGTAACTCAGGAATACTTGGACTGAAAGGGTTTGCTTTAAAAATTAAACAAGGAACGATAAGGCACATAACTGAATGTATGAACAGAGATGCAAGTTTGTATTTTATTTTGACTTTACGTGATGAACTAAAACAGTTTTCAGAAAATAAAAACCTGAGAAGTATGGATTCCCTGAGCCAATATGTTCTCCAGCCATCTTCAGCTGCAGTTCCAGGTTTTTTTGGATGGCGACCATCTTTGAACATGAATCTTCAAGTCTTGCAACAGTCCCTCAATTGAGGACCTCAATTGACTTGGGGTCTGTACTTTGACAAATGCAAATGCACCCCATGCTTTTCAGTTTTTATTTGTTGGTGTTGGTCCGTCACATAAAATCCCCCCAAAAATACATAAAGGTCTGTGCTTTCAGTGAGATATTTTTTAAGTGTCTTGATCAGTAGTTTTTTTTTTGGGCTTCCAGAAAATCTTTTGATATTTCTCTTTCGACTTGGTCTGCCTTTTCATGTTTTTCATCCAAACCTTCCTTATGTTTTTGAAAAATATGTAATCATCCAACATTGTTCTGCCACATATAATAGTGTTCTTGATATAGTATGTCTGCAAAGTTTTCAACTGACAGCTGTTTTGAGAATCTACTTGTTTATGCCAATATACACTTCCTGTCCTTCAAACTTGGTTATTGTTGTTGTTTTCTATTGATTAAGTCCAATAAGTCGACATGCTGCAGGTAGAAAAATGTCTAATGTTTTAAATAAGCTGATAGTTTGTAACAACAGCAACATCAAGAAGTGTGACAACATGAAGAAATAAGAGAAGACTTTTGCACCATGCTGTACATTTACAAATTACCATAAAATGTGACGATAGGCTTAGGTCCTTCTTTCATCTTAAGAGGTCTAAATGTTAATGAGCTTATATTTGTGAAAGACAATAACTTCAAGGAGATTCAGAAACTAGACTGGACGTAAACGTCTTGATTCTGATTGCTTTTGTCTTTACCTTTCTTTAATGTTGGCGGTAAGAAAAAAAAGAATTTTTAAAAGCAGAGATCTGAAAAGGATTTCCAGGTTTTACATCATGATCACATGCTAATACCAACTACTGTGAGCCCGAAAGCTGGACATACATCAAACTACGGAGAGTGATGCTCAGGATGCTCAGAGCAACAAAATTACTCTGAAACACCCCATTAGTGCACTATTTACACCGCCTTATTTAAAACAAACAGAAGTTTTGTTAGGTTGCGCTAGATGCTAGCTGAATGTGAGGTGCGTCATAGTTTGGATATTTATGTTTTCTGCTAACACCTGCTTACAATCTGTGCATTTTTAAAACATCTTTGTTTTTCCCTGTCTTCAGTTCAGACCTGAAAGCAAAGCTGCCAAGACGAGCACAAGCTGTGAGAAGATCTGCAGGCAAATTCTCTTCTCAACACTTTCAGACACTGTATCGCAACTTCTCTGCTTTCTTTATGGAATACTAGAATCCATGCTAACACTTATGCAGAATCATGTCGATTTGCATGAAATGATTTGCCATTTACCTCCCTTGAATGGGCTTCAAGTTTAGCACACATAGCATAGCATTCAAAGATGGCACAGATCTTAGTTCTTTGTTCTCTAGCAGCTGCAATTGGAATAGTGTTTAGCAAAATTCTTGGTAAAAGGGAATTTGCATGTCTGCATTTTTCAAATTTAATTAAAAATGGCTCAAGACAAACAATTTTGCACTTAAGGTCTTGTGTCTTTTGTGTTTTTTGATTACTTGTATAATCAAGTATACAGTCTTACAAAAAGCACTGAATCAGGAGCACAGAATTACTTATAAATGAGAATTGATTTATGGTTGCTGTGCTGCTTGCTGTTTTTAAATTGGCTGTGATTTGGTCAGTCTGGATTTGGGCTCGCTGCCTTTGGTTAGTTTTGGCATTAGGTCAAGGAGCAAATATAATGCCTTGCAGAAGTATCCATACACCTTGAACTTTTTCCCATTTAGTCACTGCACAGCCGCCCTCTCCAAGGTAATTTGTTGGAATTGAATATTCTGTGAAGACCTCAGAGATTTGTTAGAGAACATTAGTGAAAAACAGCATTGTTAAGCCACAGCAGACAGGCCGAGAGGAAGTTGAGACGTTTAAAACAGAGTGAGGGTATGAATGATCACTTCAAGCTTTGAAAGTCTCAGAGATCACTGTTCTGTTCACCATCTAACACTGGAAAACATATGGCAGAACTTCTAACCAATAAAGGTCATTGATCTAAACTGAACAGCAGGGCAAGGATAGCATTAATTAGAGTAGCAGCCAAGGGTTTCATTATTTGAAAACCATGCATTCTGTTTATTCTATACTCAATTTCCATGCATAGGTTTGTTGTGAACACTACAGGGTCCTCCTACTTAGGTACGGACTTGACTGGAGCCATTTCAAAATATGATCTAAACCATTTCATTGCTGCTCTGATGGTTATGTTTAGTCACCCAGCTGGAAGGTGAAAACTACAGCACTTATTGTGAAGTTTTTAATAACGTCCAACAGGTTTAAAGCCTGGATTGTTACGACCCTGTCCATCTTTCCATCGACTCTTGCCAGCTGAAGAAAAGCATACCCACAGCATGATGCTGCTATCTGCTCATTTCACTGTGCAGATGCTGTAGTCAGGTTGATGTTTAGTGTTAAGTTTCCCCCGCCCAGAGAGATCTACATGTGGGCCAAAAAGTTCATCTTTGATCTCACCTGATTGCAGCATCTTCTTGTGTTTGTACCTGAGGCGAATTTTAATGCAACTTGTCATGATTTTGTGTAACAACAGTTTTCGTCTTGCCTTTCTTCTGTGTTCCTTGGACGTAATGATGCTGCTTGTTAGTAATGTTCTCTAAACAAACTATTGGGCTATCAAAGAACAGCTGGTTTTATACTAAGCTAAATTTCACACGGGTGGACTCATAATTCAGTAACTTAGCAAGAATGTGGATTGCACAGAGTTTTATATTGGTGTGTCAGTTGTATGAACATGTTTGCATGGCATTTGTTTTGCCATTTTTTTAGTTTTAGGAGGCCTTGGAATGAATAAATTGTCAAAGCTATTTTCTATGTAAGGAGTTTTGCGGGTTCCTGCCCAGAAACACTTTTTTTTTTCTCCCAGTCAAACTGTTGCTCCACTCAGGCTGTGCAGTGATTTAAACTGGAGCTTTTAGCAGCCTGTTCCTAACGTAAACGCCCATCTTTGTTTCTGATCTGCTGGACGCTGAACTGTACTGTACTCAGTTCTGACTGAAGAGCCCTGCAGGCGGTCTATATGGGAACACGGCGCTGTCTGTGGTACTGAAATCAGCAGCTTTCGATTAGCGTATAGACCGGTTTGCAGCAGAATTGCACGCTGATGTCGGCTGTTATTTACTCTGATAAGTTATGCGAATGAGCCAGATAAAGACGGGCAGTTAGCGCAGAGAGAGGGGGAAAGGGCGATGGAGATAGGTTTTTGTTTTAAATAGTGTTTAATCTGATGATACAATAAAAGCCAACATGAGTGAATAGCGCTCCCTAAATGGCCATCGGGTCATTTCAATGCAGAATGTGGGGAGAAAGTGAAACGAATGACGCTGGTCCGTCCTTCAGTGGAGCGGTGTTTGACTACAGATGCCATATAAAGGGAGAAGAAAGAAAAGAGGATGAGGAATAAACGCGCTGTCTCTTTGAGTGACTGTCTCGGGGACGAATTGCAGCTTGTGATCCAGGAGAGACGCGTGACGCTAAGAGCCAATGGGGTTTAAGAGCCGCCGCACGCAACGAGCAGCGGACGGGGAGCCACTGCGGGTATACCTCCGCGTCCGACGCATGCTCGTGAGTAGGTTGAATGGGATGAAACGGCGAGTGCGGAGAGGTATATAGGCGCGCTGTGATGCGGCCCTCATATATTCCCCGGCAGGACTAGCTTCTTTTAAAGACAGCCTCCTCTTCCGCGTCGCTTTCCACTCCAGTGATGTGGCGTATTTGTGTGGCGCACCTGTAAAGAGCGAGACACGGGGCAGAAAGCCGGGCTCTTTTTTTGTTTCGTTATTTGATTCCTTTTTCTTTCTTCTGTTGGCTTTTGGGTTTTTTTTATCCTCCCCCTCTCCCTTCCTCCTCTTCCCTTTTACCTTTTTGTTTGTTTCGTGCATTTGCTGAAACGATATCATTCCTGTTTTTTGATTTAATAAAACATTTTATTTTCCTCATTTTATCTTGTTTGTGTTGGCTTTTTTTATGTTTCCAAGTTTGAACTAAAAAAGAGAGAGAGAGAAAAAGAGAGCGCGGAATCCACATCATTTGACCAGGTGTTTCATTCAGAGATTGTTTGCCCCAAGGACGCCCCTAACTTTCGTTAATAGAAACGGTAAGATCTTTTTCTGCACGTTTGCTCATTCGCTTCAAGCATTTTGAAATCAAACCATTGGAATAGTCTGTCTCGGTTGGTCCTTTTGGTGTGCAGAGCAGATCATCTTATTGCATGCAGACGTGACGGGGATGGGATGGGGGGGAGGAAAGTCACTGTGGTGCATTCATGTGACGGCTGATTTTCAACTATGAACTGGAGAGCTTTCCCGTAGTCAATGAGGGATTTAGGGCAAGGCTTTTTTTCTATTATGTGCAGTGATGAAACATGGGGAAGAGTGATTTTGGAAAACGGCTAATTAAAACAGTTTATCTTCTAGAGGCCTTATTAGGTGCAAAACAACCATCTAGAAATAAACTCTGTTTTTATGCTCTATTTTCAAACACTAACTTATTAAAAATAGATATATCCTGTGTCACTCTTGACAGGAAGAAAGCTATGTAGGTTACTCTGCAGGCTGCATGTTGTCACTTGGAGTTGCTGGATGAAGTTCTTGCTTTGCACGTTGTGTATACTCTTTCTGAAATTCTGTGCAGGTGTGACTGCACAAGTCAAGTCTATTTGTGGAAGGGGGGAAAAAGTTACTGCAGACAGGCTACTTTCAAGAATGTATTATATGAACAACATCTGCATTACCTAGAGTTTAGTTGTAGTTGTACAATTGTACAACTACAACTACAATTGTACAATTGTACAACTACAACTACCTGGATTAAGGTAATTCATAGTGATGCACATTAGGCAGCTAAAAATTATTAGTGGGTGTTCCGCTGTTGGCCATAAAACTTGAAGTAAATGGCACAATACAAAAAAAAAAACATTTCTTCTTTATGTGACAAATGTTTACACATTATCTTATTAGTCTGTTGTATTTATAATGATGTTTAATTTTTTTAAACTAAATTTTACATTACGTTCAAGGTTTAATAGCAGACTGTGCTCTAAAACTACAAAAACAAGACCATTAATACAATAATGTATAAACTGACACCAAAAAATATAAAAAAGCATGATTTAAAATGTGTAGACGTGTAAAATGAAAAGCCTTGCAAGCATGGACAAATACCTGGAACACTTTTTATTATTTGTAAATGCCATGATAAAACTACTTCCAACACATGCAGATGTTTACCTTCACAACAAACATCGAACAGACACTCTACCCTCTGACAGATTTTCCATGGCACCACTGTGCAACTTCTGCTCCTAGTTGGTAGTTTTTACAGGATGTCCACAGATGGGCAGTATAGAGCGATCTGCAATTTCAGAGTTAAACCATCTGTGCAACTGTGTTTGTATAATCTGAGATTGTTTAAGTTACATTTTCTTACTCAATGTGTTAAAAATAAATATCTCACTCGAATTGATCTCTAGTTTTGTGTGTGTATATATTCTACACATGCTAAAAACAATATGGAAAACTAATTCAGCTGTAATTTTTTTCTTTAATTTTGCTATGTTGAATTGTTAGCCGACAAAATGGTCCTTTTTTTATTTTATTTATTTACTTCTGTTTGTTGTTCACTTTGCCAAACGAAGCGGCTTCTGAAAAAGAGACGCATTCTCTACAGAGATTGCAGCTGCAGCTCATCAGCTAGTTATGAATAAACTAGCGATGGATCCTCTGCATGGCTGCTGATTGGCTAACGCCCTGATCAGTTTATTTAGGACGTGCGCGTTCCCGCCACCGCCCCCATATGCTTCGAGAAGACTGCGACCAAACATTTGTCTACAGGGATTTCATTAAATACCCGCGGCGCCGCTTCAACAACTCGAGGTAAGACACGTAGTAACAGTGGAGTTGAAACGGTCACTGTTGTGTTAGGACTGTTCGTCTTAAGGCTGTTTAAATGGAAGGGGGTTAGCTAGCTAGCAGGGCAGCTAGCAGTTTGGGTCTGTCTATCATAAGGTGTTGCATTGGCCTTATTGGGATACTCGGAAAAACGAGTTGCTCCTAAAAAAATGTTGGATAACTTAAAACTCGCGTATGAGCAAATGAACCCAGTTTGAACTTAAACCATAAAACATGGGAGTTGTTACTTTCGATAACGGTCCTGCTAATGCTCGCCATATTTTAGTAATAACGCCACTTATAAATAGAACCCGCTCCTGGAGCGTTGAGTAGTCTTTTTTTATGTTTTGTTTTTAAACAAATGGAATACTAAAATGTTTTATTTCCTTTGCGTTATTAGCTCTTTTTCGAGTTAACGGTAACTACTAGCTTAGTCGCAGTAGCACAGCTGCAACGCATTAATTAAACATGGCGCCTCTCCGCTCTCGGTTTTTCAGACGCCAGCCTCATAATTGTATTTAATTTTTTTTAAATACAGCTCAGAAGTGGAGCCCGCTCTATTCATAATTCAAGTACGTTTTGTCGCGGTACTGCAGTCTCCTCCACAATTTCGCTTCCTGTTTGCTTGGTTGGTTTGCTAACATTTCAAGTTTAATCTATAAACAACTCATGTCGTTGAGTGGCTTAGAAAAATATTTATTCTAAATTTGATTCAAGCTCTAATCTCTGAAAGCAGTTGTCCATTCTTCACAAGGAACGACTTTCTCACTTAAGTGGCTCCATAATTATAGAACATTTAATTGTGATATTGAGTCATTTCTAGTTTTGGACGCTCCAAACGGGTAGCTTTAGCTTTATGGCAAAGAAACTGTTCAAGAGGGCTAAAAATCACAATCAACAAGTACTGCTTTCCAAACTGTCTTGTGCAATATTATCAATGTACACACTGTAAAGCCCCTATGTGCCATGAACTCTACACCCTTTCTTAACCTTGCTTTAGTTTGAGCAAAGCAGAAATGCTAATGTAGCCACTTGGAGAAACAGCTAAAGCCTTTTAAAGTACAAGGGTTTTTTTTTTCCAAACATTTGAGCTTTGTATCCAGATTTGCTTTTAGTGTAAAACATTTGTCAATATATATTTTTTTAAAGCTCATGTGCCAGCTCACCTTAACAGTTGTATATGACCCAAGATAACATTTAAAGTATTAAGATCATATGTCTAATTTTGAGAAACTGCTGAGTTGCATAATTTTTTGAAATGGTGTAAATTTTGCTGCAGGTAATGGTGCTAATGGGAGGGGAAAAGAAACACGAGGCAGTAAATATACAAGCAGATGCTTGATGGACTGAAACATTCAAGGAATTGCTTGATATAGTAACTTTATACCCATGAAAGTCACAATATTCCTTTTGGAGTGGGTGCCTATCGCCGCTGATTCCGATGAGCAATTGCAGAGGAACAGCCGATAACTAAACGCATCCAAAACAGATCAGGTGGCAATGCAGTAAATTTTGACTCAAATGACGGGGACCTCAGATCTTGCAGACCTATCATGTAAAAAGTTTTTATTTAGAATGTAAATGAAATGTGATTCTCACCAGCAAGGACTTAAATTAAGGAAAAATGACCAGTTTGGGGAATACAAAGATGCTTTCCTTATTCTGAATTCACATCTTTTTATAGCCTAAATATTTTTGAGTGGGTTCTCCATGTCAGATCAGGGGTCAATAAAATTATATTCTGCCCTCAAACAATTGCAAATCTGGGAATTATGGTTAGAAATCAATGGAAAAACCTGTGTTGTGTAGTTTTCAACAATGGAAGTATTTCCTTTGTTGGTGAGACCAGAAGGAAAAAATGTCAGCCATGTGCTTGGTATTGCAGCTCTGAGTTATATTGGCAGCGAGTTGTAATTTATATAATTAATTTTGGCTATTGTAGATGTCCCTAATCACTGAACCTTTTAGTGTTTCATGTGTTTTTCTTAGCATTTTATACACTGCACTTGATCTCAAAACACTAATTTTGGCAGCAGTGGTTTTACCCCTCTTGTCTTTGAGTCTAACATGATAGTAATTTCAGTAAATTAGTTTTTTGCATATTGCACTGAAAATTTACTAGTAGGTTACTAAAATATGTAAACTCTTTGTAAGGATTTGGTTAGGCTTTTTTATGGTCTAAAGATTTTTTTAGTTTCTTCACTAAAACTTTACCTTTTTAAGACGATGTAATTTTGACTGGGAAAAAATGCTGACCTGGAAGTGCTAAGATGCACTTTTTTGAGCACATTTTAAAGCCAGGCATATAAAATATAATCTCTTAATATTAAAATAATTTAATATTACACAACTGCATGGTTGTGAATTGTTATATTGTCTGTTATATATGGTTTTAAAGTAGCATTTGTGAGAGTGCAAGAGCTCTTCATTTTAATTAAGTTGCTGCAGATGAAGTCTCAACGTGTGATGAATATCTGCTGTTTTTAGCCGTTTTCTCCCCCTCTATTCCTGCAACCATTCCAGCTTCAGCAACCCCTATACTGCTGAGAACATGAGATAAGAGTCGCTCTCTGTGTATTGCGACTACGTTTGCCTTTCTAAATAAAGGCTGCTGACAGGGACTAAAATGCAGGACTCGGAGGCCACACATCACTTTTCTCTGTATGGCATTGTGTGTCCCTGTCAGAACCAGGTTAGTATGCAGGGACTGGCTGAAAAGAGAAGCAATTGTACGTCTTTTGTCCTCCCTAAATGGTCATCTGTCCCCTTTTCTTTTCATAACATGGCCTCCTCCTCTAGTGTAGTGTGGCTTGTCTGGATGTTGCACAAGATTTAGTCTGTTGGCCACAGGGTGGCCCTCCCTCTGCATGGGCAGATCGTCACTGCAGGCCGGTAATGCATTGCCCTTGAAAACACTCAGTGAATTACAACAGCTTCCACAGACACAACATCTCATGCTCATAGGTTTTTGTGCCTTGCAGGTTCCGTCGCATGAAAAAGAAATGGATTTCAAACATGACTTATCTCCTCCCCCAAACACAGTCAAAATGATTATTTTTTTGGGAGTTTGGACATGTATATGTTCTTTATCTTAAACAAAATTCTCTAAATTCAGTTGGTCTATGGAATAATATGCTGTAAAAGGTGTTAAAGGATTGTGGATTTGTTTTTGACATTTTGTTGATAGACCTGTTGAGTCTACAGTTTCCTTCTAACAAGGTTTTTTTTTTTTAAAGAAAAAAAAAATCATTTAGTCTTAAGCCAAGCTGCACAGAATTTGACTTGTTGAGAAACCATTTACCTAGAGATGTTACATTGTGGGGGGTAGGGCCAAGTCTGACCTTTTGGGTATGTTGATGGCCCACAAAATGGCTCCACATGATACTGGTATAGCTGCAATGATTCCTCAAGAAATTAAAGTACCTCGATTATTAAAATTCCTCGAGGAAAATTTACCTGCCTCGAAGCTTCGTTAATTTATGTTTTATTATTTAGTGCACCGTGTTCCGGCAGGGACTTTATTTACGTTGCGTGGAGCTCTCACTTCTGCCTCTGAGTTGTTGACGAAAGCTAAGTGTTGGCGGCATAATGTCCAATTTTCACGTTCGGCCCATGGGGATTTTATTGATTGATGATAATGCCCAGGTTTTAATCATTTTGGGGGAGACCAATAAGCATCCTTAAAATGACTGGCGCAATGCCTGGAGTACGGCAGCCTTTCTCCTCCCGGAGCTGCTGGTTCACAGCGAACTGCGGGAAGAGCGCTGCGGGAGTATTTATACAGGTAAGCAGATAGACCGAGTACTTTGAGCGGCTGAGTAGTTTGATGCTTACAGTGTAGTTTCACGGATGAACCGCACAATAAATTTCATATCCCGGTCTGAACAAACGGGTGGGGCGCATCGTACATGGCTTGTAGATGAGTTTCTGAGTGTGATGAATGAAGGTGCCGTAAATATCCTGTATTGCTCCCCCTGTTCTTATGTTCGACCCCTGGTCATACCCCTCCTCCCCCACATTAGGTTTGTTCGTTTGTCTCCTCTCCGCCCCCACATACGTTCGTCTTTCCCCTGGTCTATTTCCTCCCCTCCACCCTCCTTCTTGCAATCGTTCGTTCGCCTCTAATCTACCACCACCACCACTCCAAGCCCCCCATCTCCGGGCGACATTTCCCGTATTATCAAACCCAAAGCTAGGCAGGTATGGGGCAAAGTGAGAATTCATCTATTAAAGTCACTGAAGATGAATACATAAACTAAAAGGTGACATTTTTTAATAAGCGTATTTGTGAGCCTGCCTCTTCATTATTAAATTGAATATAATTTGAGATGTTTGTATAACTTTTCAGGTTAACTTAGAAGGTGAACTATTATTGTTACAAATTAATTTTCTAAACTACAAAAACGTAATTGTTAGGGATGCTCAAATATGAAAAATTGGACTGATATTGACATCAACACTGGTGTTACGACAGATATACCAATATTTTATTTTAGCAATTTCTTTATCTGATTACTTGATTAATTGTACGAATAATCAGTAGATTACTAGATTACTAAAATATTCGTTTACAACAGCCCTATATTGAAGAAATATTAATGTTTTTGTTCCTAATATAGGAGGGATTTTTTATTTAGAATTGGATCTCAAAGATTATGTTGGGGCTTTAGCTGTGTTAGCTTTCTGTGTTTCTCTGTTTTCAGCACATAATGAGCTACAAAAAAACGACCTACTTGGATAGTTTGAGTCTATGGTTGATTTGCTTAAAATGGCAAGGTTTAAGATCAGTTAAGTACATTCTGTGTTGATTACCTTTAGATAGAACAAGGTAATAAGACACTAGCTACCAAGTAAATGTAATTAAAGTTGCAGACATAAAATTATAAAATTCATGCTGCTTGAAAATAAAATGTAATTTACATGAAAATACAAATGGATGTTTATGGGCTGTACAAATAATGTGGCTTTAATTTAAAGCCCTTTGCTCCTGCTGTCAAACACCATCAATGCTTTAATTTCCTTGTCACAGAATTTAGGCCTTTTTTAATGCAGGATTGTAAACTGCAGCATTTGCCTCTGTACACTTAGTGTGTGGGTAAGCAAGTCACATCTGTGGTGTTAACAGATATTTTGAACTGTTACTTGTGGGCTTTTAGTTTTCAAGGACGGGTTGTGCATGTCAGTGTATGCACTCTGAAAGATTTTTTTTTTTTTACTCTTCAGCTTTTGATGCATACTTGGTCAATTTAAGCAAGTAGCTGGGATTCGTAACCCCTCACTTTGAGTGCTCTGTGTCGCATCGGTACATCTGATCTTACAGTTATCTTCATACTCAGCATAAGGTTGTATAGGTAGTCTTGTGTGAATTAACTTTTTTCTTAAAAAAATAGGCTTGGGGTGCTGTGGTGGCGCAGGGGCAAAGCACAACCCACATACGGAGGCCTTAGTCCTCATGCCGGCGGTCACAGGTTTGATTCCCGGCCCAGTGACATTTGCCGCATATCTTCCCCATCTCTCGTTTCCCCATTTCCTGTCTAGCTGCTTTCAGATAAAGGCCACTAGAGCCAAAAAGTAATAAAAAAATAAATAAAAAATAGGCTTAATTTCACTTCCCTGCCTTGTGTTAATCTGGAAATAACCTTTTTGGCAAATATTTCATCTTGTTTTCTGATGTGATGCAGAATCTTTACTTTTGTACAGCGACGTTTTCACAGACTCTGGCACCAGGTGTAACATTTTTACTGTATGCATTTTCACTTTTTAGGTGAAAGAGCTTAGTAAATCCTGGCTGTGGAATAAATCTGAGAACCTGTGAAACATTGAGAATCTGGATTATAGCTATTTTTGACTGACGCATCAGTCAAAAATAGTGCTTTAGAGTTATACATTAAATGACTCCTTTAACATAGATTGGATATCATGCTGAAGTCTGCTGAAACTGAACAACTTGATGTTTGTGAATTTTAGCCAAATGCTTTTATTTATGCCAGCAAGTGGCATAGTCTACCAAAAGAAACTTGTTTTAATAGAAAAAAATCAATTATACCGTAAAATGCATCTCTTTTGGGATTGTCCTTATAATGGTGACATTGTGGGTATAGGCACTCTTTAATTACAGAAATTAATCTTGTGGATATTGAAAGCTTTTTTTTTTCTTTTTTTTACTGTAAATGGTTCTAGAATATGACCATAGAAGAACTAACAATTCAGCATAGAAGAACAGCTGCCAGAGATGAAATATTGTGGTATCTGGGTTTATGTTTCTTTCAGGACCTTCAGCACTCCTGAAACTCTCCTGGTTGGAAAAGGATCGCTGGTCAAACATATGCTCCAAGGTGGGAAGTAATGGAGGCATTTTTTTATTTATTTTTTAAATCTTTGGTGTGTGTTATCCTTAAAGTGAAAATATTAAAATTTTGCAACGCAATTGGGTGTATAGTCTGGAACCATAGGTATACTGTGCTCAGAGGTGGTTGGTGGGCCTTCCTGTCATTCAGTTGTCTACATGGTGTCAGCCTCTTGGACTTCACTGTGCGTAGTACGGAGACACAACTATAGCCCTTTCCTCTTGAACATCTCTGTTAACAGGCCTTCACTTTTGACTAGTTGAGTTATAGAGCTGCAGATGTGAAATATTTTCAACCTCTGCATGAATTGTCCTCCATGAACTCCCAGCATAGATTTCATAGTATAAGAAAAGATTGAGGCAGAGATCTCAATTTTTAACTTGTCTGTCCTTCTTCCAATTTTGTTTCCATCAAGATATACGTTTTTAAATCCTTCAAGTGATGCAGTATTCCACATTTTCAGCTTTTTTCTTTTTTGTAGGGTGAGGGGAGTGGATTTTTTTAATATATATTTTTATTCCCTTTACAAAGTGGCTACATAAAAAGAAATCATGTATAAGATACAAAATCACACATGGTTTAATGTGTCAAAGAAAATACTAAATAGATAAATAGAAATGGAAACTAATTTAGCCAACAAAAAACTGTCTTAATCGGCTATCAAATGGAAATAAAAATACTAATCAGTAATAAAATGTGAATCAAACCACAGCAGTTTATGGTTTGATTATCAGTTTCACAAAATGTTAAAATGTTTTTTTCCCCTCATATTTTCTTTTTAAATACAAACATTATGTGCAAAACTAAGAATCTTTAATATTTTTAAAAGTAAATCTTTATTTTAAAAATGCTTGCCACCAAAATATGTTTCATAAAACCCCCAGTGAATTCTGTAAAATTCAGTCCAGACTGTAAACCAGTTTCTTTATTTTTATGGCGGTCATGTTTGCCTTCACCTTAACGTCTTGAATATTGCTGCATGGGTAAAGTATTTGTCATGAAATTAGCATATCATAATAAAATTTATTTTCCTGGGCAAGTTTCATTTTTTCTTAACTGTATTATGGTGAATGACATATGGCCCAGTCCTACTTTCAGTGAATGTCATGTCGCATTACTTGCAGAATGTGATATTCTTATTGGTTAATTCAACCATTTGAATCATTGGCTGCATCTAAAATATGCAGATTGTAGGACTCTATACCATATTCTGAGTAGTCTTTTTTTATTTTATTAAGATGCTACAATCATCATTCATTAAGACCTTGCATGGATAATTTAAAATATTAACGGTTTCAGTGTCCTCCTGGATGTGGTGTTGTGACACCAAAACATGTTTAAAGTACATCAGGTCTAGCGTTCTACATCTTTTGCTTGAAATCCATATCAATATATGCATGTTTTATCATTTTGGTAGCATAGTACCATGTGAACATCTCCATGTTTCAGAAGTAAAATGACTTACCTTGGAATATTTATGAACATGCACTGTGGTTTTCTTCAGATTAACACCATGCCCATCAAAGGTCGACAGTTACATGCCGCATTCCAAAAGAGTTGAGTAGGTTGTAATGTTTGTCAGTATATTTTCCTCAAATCACCCATGACTTTGCAAAAATCTTTTGCTGCATCTTCCAGTAAGATGGAAGATGCAGTAAGATGGAAGATGAGATTTGAACTAATCTCTAATTAAACATGTTGCATTTGAATGCCTCCACTCATTGGGGTGAAAATGTGGAGGTGGAAAGAATGATTATAACTAAAGAACCTTATGTTTTTTTCTCTAACCTGGTTTCTGAGGTATGTATGAGCGTGCGTCTGTGGAACAAGATGCTCTTCATTCAGATGCCTGCATTAAGACGATGCTGTCAGCTGGCTCCAGTGAAAGCCTTAACTGAGTTATTTTTTTAAATATTTTTTTTGGAAAGGGGCGTCTTGCCAAGCTTGCTGTTCCAAGTGTTTATCTAATGAAATATTGCTGCCTTGTGGCAGTATCTCAATTGGAACAATAGCCTGTGTTTGTACTTAGAATAAAAGGAAAACCATAATGAAGACTGAAGTTAATAATATGTTCTTGTTGCCTGATTAACCAGATACCATGAACATGAAAGAAGCTGCTTGAGTAAATAACTGCTTAGAATAGTAAAACTTTGGCTTAAAAACATTTTCATCTGTCCTTCATTGTTTAATATGAAATAGAGAAGTTGGAAGACTTTTGCTTTTAAATCCTCCACTTTGATTCAAAATCTTGGTGAATATTCTTGAACAAGACAATATTTACTTCAACATATTGAGTAAATATTTACTTGAAATGCTATTGTTGAAAATTGCATTAGACATTTTCACTTTTCTGTTATTACAAGACATCTGTTGCACTCTGATTTTTAACATCCCTTGCATGCATCATAGGTGGGTCTTAAGGGCACTTGGATGTCCAACTGGTCAAAGATGTTACCCATATTAGCAGCAGGGGTGCATGGCTCTTGAAATGGAATATCCTACCAAAAATTGCATGCAAGCAATTTTTTTTGCAATTGCTGCATTGCACACAAGGGTACTGCAATTTGATATGTTGTGCTGATTTATTAGTTTATAATAAATGCAAAACCAAGACTTGTTAAATTTTGTTGCATAGAGTGATTGTGATAATTTATATGCTATGTGTGAGGTGTGTGCAAATGGTTTGCTTTTTATTTTGGCATTGGAAAAATATCATTTGACTTGGCATTTTCAAATGTACAAGAATGTTCTAGTTTTCTGTTGTCCCTCAACTGATGTATAAATCAGTCCCTTACAATACAGAACCAATGTGCTATGGGATCTCGTTCTTAAAGTTTTATGGACATTGCAGAAAGAGGAGACAACTTTCAAAGCATTCTCCTGACTGGTAAAGGCTGAGGCTTTTAGTGCAACACATTTGGCAGTAGATACATTTGGCCATCACTTACCTGGAAAAGCAGGAGTTGGCTATGAAATGGTGGTGAAATTACAAACACCTGCACCAACAGCAGCCCTGGTGTTTGGCAATCAACAAGGTTGGAGTTGAAGATAAAAAGCACATGACTGTATCTGCGTCACTGTCCAACACAACTCTGCAACCTCTTGAAATTTGGCTACATGTTTATAATGTTTTTTACAAGAAATGGTAAAACTCTGAAGCATTTATTATTACAATGTTAATGTTCTGAAAATATTGCTAAATATATAGAAAGTAATTGGAGCACACAAGCTTTATGTAAACAAAGCAGGAATATTTAGCTGCATTCAAACTTCATCTTCACTGCTTTATGGGGCCCATTCAAAAATTATAAATTTTGACTTTATTCAAATGATGAAAATAGACACTGTTTACTTCACTTTGTATAACAGAGGAAGGGGCAGCTATTTAAAGTTAAAAGAAGTGGATTAGGCAAGTGAAATATCATTTTACAAGTTATGTGCCGAGCAGCAAACAATCCAGAGCACAGTATTCAACTTTAATACTTTTAGTGGAATTAGCATTGCACTTCTGAGTCTAAAGTTTTCTGTGGGCCCCTGCAAAAATCAAGCCGCCAAAATAATGACCAGTTAGTGCCAATGAGCCTAATCTGCTTTGTATCATTTAAAATAAAACCCAGTTGAAATTTTGAGACCCAGGCCTACAATAATTGGATTCACAATGTTGAGGTAGAATTTTTGCGCTTTAGCCTGATGTCCAACTCAGACCTTGCATAATGTGGATAAGTTCTCTGATAGATTATAATCTTTCACTATACTTTCTTACAGCTCTTAGTGCTACACCTGTGAGAAGGGAGTGTCTGAGTACCAGTAATTCAGAATTAAACTAAACTTGGAGACAATAAAGACAGAGCATTGTTCTACTATCCAACTTCAACATTTACTTTTTGTAATTGATCTCTTTTATCAAATGTGTTGGCGTTATATTGTGGGTAGATTGTTGTAATATCTGAGATTAGTGGTGGATAATGTGGTAAATGTATTCCTCTTCCTACAGAAAAATAAATCGCACTGAATAATGGATGGCCTCCATGTTATCAGACTAAATGATTCTCGGTGCTTTTCTGAGGTTCATCTTCTCCATAAGTAAATATTGTGTGGTTAAAGCCATTAGGGTTAAAGCGGTCTGCATTATTGCTCTTTCTGTTTGTGCCGTAGTTGTTCTCTGGGTTCTGACCTTGGTTTAAGGACATGCGTGTAAATTATGACTCATGCTGTTGTGTAATGCATTGTCGGTTGTGCAGTCTATGAAGCCTACATTCAGAACAGTGAATACTACAATGTGGACATCAGATTTTTCTGTAAATTGTCATGATTCTTTGTAATGATGATCAATCTGTGTCTCTTAATTGCCAACATGTCCAGCTTTCTCTATATCAAATAAACATTTATACTTCTGCACCTTCACCAAGATAGTCCTGCTATTATCAACAGTCAGTGAAGTCACCAGAAAGTTTGCATGTTGAGATGCTGAGTTAAAATGCTTATGAAGAAGTAAAAGACTTCAGCAAGAACAGACAATGTTTGGTTGATGATACTAATGCATATAAATTGCACTGACTGTTATTGCTTTGTCCCTTCTCTTTGAAGGTGCATTTGGGAGCCTGATGAGCTCATATTAACTCATCTGAGTTATGTCACTGCAGCAGTCTGCTTCAAGAAACTCTTTGTAAACTACAGAGGATTTAGAGGACATTAAGTCTCATAAAATGACCATGTATGATTGTTTTCCAGATGCCTGTTTGTGGCAGTAACCTCTAAAATGTAGAACTTGGGGTTGGATGGCATGGCTGGAAAAACTTAGCACAAGATCAGCCAATAGCAATAATTAATATATTGTTTTAAAATACTGAAATTCTGCCAAACTAGCATGACCTTTCCTCTTTTGTCCAGTTTTCATGCCATGGCCTTTTTTTCTCTCTTTCATAAGCAATTATGAGGCTAGATGTTGAAGAAACCTTAAATTGCTGCTGTGCAAGTTACCGAATGGGTTATTGTTGGATAACCAAAGAGTGAGTGAGTGAGTTAGTTGATGCCACCCACTTTGCTTAGCTGACTGAGAGAGGTTGAGTGGATAAAGCCTTTCCTCTGCCTGTCTCCCAGGGTGCTGTGTAGTTTTATATCAAAGTTTTTCTTTTAATGGCAAATGAGATTTTTTAGCCATATAATACAGCTTTGGTTTTATGCAATCCATTTGCAAGACTAGAGGGGGAGACTGATTCAAACTTTCCACATTACTGCATTTTAACTGGAAACCTGTTTACGTGATTATAAAACATGAGTCGCATTTTTATTCAAAGATTCGTAGTCAATGAATAGCAGACCTTTAGGTTTGTCTGCATACAGAACTGATCTGAGATTGCCTAGCTGTAGAAATTGCCATCTACATGGTTTATGTTTGCAAAAGAAACATGTAAATGGAAATTTCTGCTGTTGGTGGCAAATAAATTAGATGATGCAACTTGGAATGATGGCTTAAAAGCTGATGTGCAAAATACCTAATACTGCAAAAGTTTGTAATTGGTGAATTTTCATCTTTTAATGGAAACTTGGGGAACTACTCTCAATGAGAAGACGTCAGGATGTTGTATATTTCCTTGCTGAGGAGTGGAAAAATATGTTTTAGGTTTTTTATTATTATTTTGGCTTCTAATCAATCAGGCTGTGATCTGAGCTGTTGGCCAGATTTCTGATTTAAATCCTAAAAAACTTAAAGGCTGTTGGCTCTGTATGAAGGGTTGGCACTAGGAAGTACACCAATGATCCAATTGAAAATAACATCATTTTTATTTTCAGTACTTACTGTAGAAGTAACAAGTGCTTTTCCCTTTGGTCCTTTTGTAAGAGAATTCTTAAAAAAGGACCAAGGACCTGTTTATGTTGAAAATGCTTATTTGTTAGTACCTTAATTGTATTTGAGCAATGCGAGATCCTGGGGCTGCAAGATATGCAAAACATACTTAAATAATATTTTAGCTTGCTGAAACAGATAGTGTTGCTGAAAGTTAAGTTAGTGATTCACCACATTTCCTGACTGCCTTCTTGATGTTCTACCTTGATTTGAGCTTTTCCGCTCTACCACTAAGAGAAGTCTGTCCAACCTGCTATAAATATTTGCATACAAACTCTACATGTATGGTTTTTAGAACATATTCTACCAAATATTTTGTATTACAATATTGCATGCAATGGCATTGTGGTGTCTCTTACAAGTTGAGCCACTCATTTCCTTACTGTGTGAAAGACTGATAATGAATAAAAAAAATCCTGGAAAGTGGTATTCCGACGGTTTATGGCCTGATTTTGTAAATGTGTGATGAAGACCCTCATCATTTATCACACCCCTAAAATTACTGCCTTGGTAACACATGTTTGCAAATGCCCACAAATTTTATTAAAATGATAAGTTCCCTCTGTATTAAGATGAGTACAGATGTACTTGAGGAAATGTTTTCAGCTTTCTGCCTCCTACACTCGAGGCTTCACACTTTCAGCTGAGCTTTAATATTTTAACATTTCGAATCTAGAGCAATGGTACATTTGTTCGAATAATATTTCATATAACATATAAGAGGTTTGTTGTAAATGCTAAGAATAAACATTAAAATGGTATAATCCTAAATGCTAGTCACCTAAAAATATATTTCCCCAGGTGGAATTCATTGTGAAGCCAACTTTCAATGCAGAGCTATGTTCAGAATACTTTTTGTATTTTGTTTTTAAAAATGAAGCAAATGTGGGTTGGTATGTGAAGACTTGAGTAATAAAAATGTTTTTCATTCTCTTAGCACTGTCAGTCACCCTTGTGTACACACTGCTCAATATGCTAATAGCAGACAAACAACTCGCCATTAAAACTGTATCTGCCGTCATTGGCGGTCATTCTTACTAGACTGCACATTCATGGTATTCTCTGTTGTGGGAAAGGAGCTGTAGCATATGAGCAGTGTGTACACAAGGATGATTGACATCACGAAGACTCTCCTCTTGCCACTGATTGTTTTCTGACAGTTCTGTATTTCTGTAGAGCACAGGGAGTAGGTGGAATTTTTTTTTTTTTAACTTATCTGTCATGTTGTACTGCTATGACATGGTGACAGATATAACAATTTTTAAAAGTTACATACTGCAGCTCTAACTCAAAATTAGTTGGTATTTAAGCGGCAGGATCTGAGTCTTAAAGATTGCAAGCAAAAATATTGGTTTAGATGTTGACTGTATCAAAACAGAAGTGTTGAAATGATAAAAACAAACTTAACTCTTTTTTTTTTTTTTTTTTGCACTTTTCAGGGTATCTTTTAAGAAGTTTTGATTAGGATCATTGGTTTTTGCCTGTTCACTTGGCAAAAGCTGTTTTCTCTGCTTGAGTAAAGAAAATCAATTGGAGTTTGAGTTATGACAGGCTGACATTTTCATCACTTCTAACCTCGAAGCTGTAAGGACTGGAACTTTGAGGATAAATTTAAAGCAACTACGATAAAAGCTTTAGATCTGCTCTATACACATAAAACATTCCACTGAATGCATTTTACTTTTAAATTGTCACAAATCTCTTTTTGATGTTGATTTTGTGCAAGAGGCACACACATGTTGCTGCTTTTGTGTTTCTTTAAGATATAATCAGTGTTTCTGACATTTTTATAAATTTACTTTTATATTCTGGCCTCTTTTAATTTATACAGAGATCTCTGCAAATTGCTTCCCCTGAGATGAAGTTGTGCTTGTTTGTAGCTGGATGCTGTTCAGTCACAGGCAAAAATGTTCTAGACATACTTTGAAGACAGAGCTCATAATACTGTCTTGACTCCAAAATGGGTCATATTTTACTCAGTTTTAGAAGTTTATTTTTATAGCCCGTTGGTTAATTCTTTCTGTAGTAAATGTGGTGGTGGGGGGGGGGATTCTACATCCGCATGTTGCATGGTAGTTAAATTACAATTGCATTATTTTGAGGCTCACAAAGGTTATTTCATGGCTGGTATTCTAGCAACAGACATTTTTGACAAATCACTGAAATGATGTTACATTGGCACATCATTTTACCTTACAAGAGCTTGGAATACACCTACTGTTGCATACAATTTAAAATTCAAATGTACGTATGAAAAACTTTGGGCAGCCCTATTAATCTTATTTTTATTTCTAAATATTTGGGTGTTCGCAACAGCTATTTCAGTTTTATATATCTAATAACTGATGGACACAGTAATATTTCAATATTGAATTCAGGTTTATTGTACTTACAGAAAATGTGCAATATGCATTAAATCAAAATTTGACAGGTGCAAAAATTTGGGTACCCTCATCATTTTATTGATTTGAATACCCTTAACTACTTTTCACTGACTTACTGAAACATAAAATTGGTTTGGTAACTCCATTAAGCTTTGAACTACATAGCCAGGTGTATCCAATCATGAGAAAATGTATTTAAGATGCCCAATTGCAAGTTGTTCTCCTAAGTAGAGTGGCATCATGGGCACCTCAAAACAGGGACAGGTCTTGTTAAGCCCAGAAGTGGCAGGTCAAGAAAAATATCAGAGAGGCAGAGAAGAAGAATAGTGAGAACAGTCCAGGACAAACCACAGTTCACCTCCAAAGACCTGCAGCATCATCTTGCTGCAGATGCTGTCACTGTGCATTGTTCAACAATTGAGCGCTCTTTGCACAAGGAGAAGCTGTATGGGAGAGTGATGCGACAGAATCCTTTTCTGCAAGCACGCCATAAACGGAGTCACTTGAGGTATGCAAAAGCACATTTGGACAAGCCAGCTTCATTTTGGAATAAGGTCCTGTGGGCTGATGAATCAAAGATTGAGTTGTTTGGACTTAAAAAAGACTATGTGCATGGTGGCAAAAAAACACAGCGTTCCAAGAAAAACACTTGCTACCCACTGTAAAATTTGGTGGAAGTTCCATCATGCTTTGGGGCTGTGTGGCTAATGCTGGCACTGGGAATCTTGTTAAAGTTGAGGGTCGCATGGATTCCACTCAATATCAACAGATTCTTGAGAATAATGTCCAAGAATCAGTTATGAAGTTTAAGTTTCGCTAGGAATGGATATTTTAGCAAGACAATGATCCAAAACACCGCTCCAAATCTACTCAGGCATTCATGCAATGGCCATCCCAGACCCCAGACCTGAATATCATTGAACATCTGTGGGATGATTTGAAGCAGGTTGTCCATGCTTGGCGACCATCAAACTTAACTGAACTGGAATTGTTTTGCAAAGAGGAATGGTCAAAAATACCTTCATCCAGGATCAAGGAACTCATTAAAAGTTACAGGAAGCGACTAGAGGCTGTTATTTTTGCAAAAGGAGGATCTACTAAATATTGATGTCAGTTTTTTGTTGAGGTGACCACAATTTTGCACCCGTCCAATTTTGTGTTAATGCATACTGCATATTTTCTTTTAGTCCAGTAAACCTCATTTCAATACTGAAATATTACTGTGTCCATAAGTTATTGGTTGTATCAAACTGAAATAGCTATTGCAAACATCCAAATAATTAAGATTAATAGGGGTGCCCCAACTTTATCATATGACAGTACATCATAAAGTTGAAGGGTTTCCCCCAGAAAACTTAAGTGCAGTGGCAAGGGAGGCAGTCCACCAGCAGCCCACTGCATTTTTTAAAAAGTGGAAAAAAAAATTGACAGACTTGAAACTAAGACTAGGTAATTATGCGGTATTGGAAGATGTTATTGACAACTAATTAACCACCAGCTATTTAAGGCAAACACACAAAATTGCTGGTAAAATAAATACCAGTTAAATAATCAGATTGTGACCACTTATTAGACAAACATGGCAGAAATATAACACCACACATTATTCTTTCTTTACAAACATGTATGCGCTTGCATCAGTCTCAGGGTTTGCTCAACAGAAACCTCTAAGAGCATTTAGCCTTCATAGATGCGCTTTGAGGCTTGTGTTGTTCGTGAGCTGAGCAAGCGTTTAGCCTGTTAGACTTGCTGTGTACATGGGTACAGTACTCTGAAAAGGCAGTAGTCACAGAGGGATCATATAAATGCTGCTACAGGCGAACCTTCTCTGCAAGAGCACCGCAAGTAAAGCCTGGCAGTCCGGCATGCTTCTAATACACTGGGGGAAACCTTTACTTGTTTTTATTTAAAACGGAAAAGCAACCGTTATGCCTACTGCTTAGAAAATGCAAGATTATACATTACACTTTCTGATGCATAAACTTAAGGCAGACTAAAAGCTCACCAAGCTTATTGGTTTCCACTAAAGCAGCTTTTTGTACCTTTTGTCATTTATCTGTTGGAGTAAAATAAGAATTAGGAGGTTATTCAGGTTATCTACTTCAGTAGAGTATGCAGTCATTTGTACGACATGTTCTTGGCCTTCAAACCATAAATTTTAAATGGCATTACTTAATTAGTGACTGGTACTCCGGTTTCCTCACGACTGTTGCTGTTTTACCAGTGGTTATTCAGTTGTGTTCTGAATGTCTGCAAATTAAAGGTATATAAATATGCAGATGTTGAAATGTTTGTCAAATCACTATTGGACTAGTGTCTTTTAATCTGCTTCAGTGGGCTTTTTGTAGAAAGCCCAAAGCATGCCTTTTGTCCATGCTGTTGAGATCAGATTTGTCTTTGCTCAAAGCTTTTAACGTCTTGAGGCAGGTCTTGCATAACTTCTGACTGATTTAAACATTGTTTTTTTTCTTATTGAATTGAATGTGCACGGACTGCCTGCAATAAAAATGGCCTTCTCAATCAACCTCCCTATAATAATAATCTGTTTATATTTACCCTTGTTTGTCTAACGTTACATACTTTTTGTGTCCACATTTCCAGACGACAACTCCAAACTAACATGGCAGTCAGACTGTGCGATGTGGCTTCTCTGCTTAGAAGTGGTTCGTGGGCGCCTGAGCCTTGGACTGGGGTCTGTGGCAATTTTTCACATCTTGAAATCATTTGCCAGAAGGTCATTTTTACTCTCTGCTCAGGCCATACCAATGATATTGGCATTGTTGTATTCCGATACTCAAACCAAAGTATTTCTGCTTAAATTTGGGGGGAAATTGCTCATTGTTGGGGTTGAATCTTCCTTAATGGTCAATGTTTTGAATTGGTATGGTCTCAACCTGTATTCCACTCTTTTCAAATTATATTTGTATGTTTGATGTCTAAAGAGAAATAGATTTTTTTTTGGCGCTTCTATGCAGATCAACTTTCTGCACAAGATGAATTTGTTAATAAAGGATGACTCTTCATACATAAACATGTTGCTGCCTGTCTCGCTGATCACGCGAGGGCTTTTCGTCCCCGAGTAGTAATTCAATTCTGCTTGTGGCTATATTTATTTAATTGTGCTGAATAGGGATTTTTTTTTTGTGACATTTAATTTTTATACAAGACAAAGTGTCATACGGGCCTTGAAAAGTGTTTTTTTTTTTTTTAAACCAGTAACAACAAATCTCTTGTTCTTAAAAAACTGTCAAGATCCTTTTTTAAAAAAAAAACTATGCAATTATTCTGTAGTGAAGGTCCCACCTCCTTTTTAAAATAAAATGCACGAAAGTCATTCTGACATGTAAATTTGGTCAATATCAATCAGTCAATATTTGTATATAGCCAATATATCTTTACGTGTGAAGAGCTTCCTTTCTTAACTGCAGTTTTGTTCTTTTATTACCAATATCAATGATAGTATTATTTACATAATTTTCCTTCTCTCTTTAGCAGGTAATTGCGACCATGGAAACACAGCTATCCAATGGGCCAACATGCAACAACACGAGCAATGGTCCCTCAACAATCTCAAACAACTGCTCCTCGCCAGTAGAGTCGGGGAGCATAGAGGACAGTAAAACTAACTTGATAGTCAACTATCTGCCTCAGAACATGACCCAGGAGGAGCTGAAGAGTTTGTTTGGAAGTATCGGAGAAATTGAATCCTGCAAACTGGTTCGAGACAAAATAACAGGTAATGACTGCTTTCTAATGCTGGTTTGTTTTAGTTATTTATTTTTGCTGAGGAGCTTTACTGTATGTTTTTATGCATTTGGGACATTTAAAGATTTCTATTTAGATGTCTGTATTAAAACAGCTGAAGTACAAAAAAATGTTTAGTGTCTGGAAAAGGAATTATTTCAAAAATCTCTCGATTAAGTCACAATTGACTGCCACTATGCCATTGCCTAGCAACTCCAGCTGAAACCAGCCATTCACCTTGCAACCCAAGCACAGCTTGAGCATGTTTGGTCAGCCAGTTTTACTACTGTATGCATTGCAGAATGACTGCTGGAAAAGACAAGTGTTTAGTCATGGACTTTTCATCCAGGAACTGCTGCTGCATTCTTGTTAGTTGTGAAGAAGACTTAACTAATTCTGTTTGTAGTTAAGATGTACATTTGCGTAATGGGACATCAGTTTGCGGCCGTTTTCATGTGAGTGTAAATGTTGAGTTGGGTTGTGTGGCCAGCTGCAGCTTATTTGGATTTAAAGTGACAAGAAGCCCTTAAACGGCTTGTTTTGAAAAGAGCTCAAAATAGGCAGAACTAACCAAATAGAACTCTTATTATCGAGTAATGATTTTGTGCAAGAATTGTAATAAACATGTTTTATACAGCTCATAAACTTATCCTAACCTGTTCATGGAAGCATAATGGGTCCCCTTTAATCTTACTGGATCTTACATTTTGCTTGCAGCAGGAATATTTTGTACTTAAGCTACAGACTATTGCATTTATTTTTCATCAAGTTTGTTTTAATATGGTTTTCAAATTTTACAAAAATTGCAAGTGAAATCAGTTTTGAATTGATTCAATTTGCTTTTAAGGCCTGACAAAACTCAGGGTGACATTGATATGAGCAGGCTGATCGCTGAGGCTGCTGTGTTTTACCTGCTGGTTGTTTTTGGTCAAGGTTACCCCGACCTTCCTCTCAGAATTATGTCAAATATTCAGGCAGACCTGCCTCTTGGAAGTGTCTGCTGTTTTTCATTTTGTGTTAACAATCAGGCTGTAAGAATATATTTCCTTTATTACAAAGCTGAAGTACAGATGGCCCTCTGCTCAGAGATGACAGATTATCTTTATTCTGACCTCCATAATAGAAATGTACATCAAATTAGTAAGGAAGATGTATGTCCAGCTGGAGCTTGCTTTTTGGAAGTAAAAAGCAGGCTTTTTACTTGCTTTTAAAATGTTTTTCTTGTTTAATATGGACTGCTGATGTTGTTTTCAGGGCTGCATGAAGGTTGCTACTGTCCTCAAGACTGGTTACTGATGCGTCTTAGCAAAAATTGTGTTTTGTAAAGCTGATTGTAAATACAATAAAAGTGTGGTAATTTTTTTTATAGGTTAAACAGAATTTCTAAGTGTGTAGTGATTAATGCACTGTTTAAAAGAAAAAAGCAGCATCCATTTTCTCTGCTTTTGAAATATTGATCAGTTTACTCTTACATTTTCATACATATTTTTCATACATGGAGTGAAAACAACTTCTGGAGTATACTGTTTGCTATTGTGTTCTCTATAGAGCTGAAGTTTAGTCCGTCTGGCTGCTTGTGCAGAGCCAAAAGTTTATGCTTAAGAGGTTCTGACCAAAACATTTTCTAAATGGCCAAATGCGTCTCTTAAGGTTCACTAGTTGTCTTTCTTTTCTTGTGGTAAATCATCACCTAGATTGTTGGGGTACCTGCAATAATTTATACCTGGCATGTCTTGTGCTTTTCAAAAAAAATTTTGGAAGATAAGTTGATGCATTTAATCTTTTCTGTACTGTATGTTTCTTTGTACATTTAACTTGGCTTGACTTCTGTAAACTCTTAAATTATACTTACATTTGTAAGTTGCTTACACATGGTTTTACCTTACTGGTATCACAGTAATTTTTTTTCACCCTAGGAAACGCTTAATTTGCTTTGATATTTTAAATTTAAGAGGTATAAACGAGTGCTGTCATGCAACACAAACAATCCCCAATGGCCTTTGCTGGATCTTTGCTGCTAGGCCGCCCTCAAAGATTTTGAGGGTGGAATTTCTTGTTAAATGCAAGTTGAATGTGTTGTAATATTGAATTTATGGCTAGTCTCTAACCCAACTCTGTTTACCAACACGTACCGTTTTTTAAAAATTCCCTTTTTTACTTCAAGACTTGAATTGACTTGGGAATAATTAGTAGCTTCATATTATTCAAAGCCTCAAAGTGAAATTTCTCTGGATTGGTGCTCTGATTTTAGCTCTACTTAAAAACCTTCTATCCCCTCCAGACTGTTGCTTTTGTCTTTCCCTTGCCCCTGTGGCGACGGCTTTAAGCCAGCCTACATCTGTGTACGGGGTGCTACATCAGATGTTTAGTAATCACCAGAGATGTGTGCTTCCTCTTTTCTTTAAATGTTCATGCTTTGGCTGCTGCTGCAGAAACGGCTCAGTCATTTTGTACATTTTTTCCTCCCACTGTGGGTAATGGTAACATTTTACTCAAATCTGGGTGTTTGAAAGATTATCTTAGCAAGTCTCCTCTTCACTTTAACGACAGCTAGAAATTGGTAAATGGCTTGTTTTAATGCCTCTTGGTTATAAAAAGATGCTATGGGTGTTTATTTCCCGAAACAAATCGGTTCAGTAAAGGCTTAACGTGTACATTACAACATGCCCTGGAGGTTTAAGTGAAAGTGTCATTTTACTTGCTCATTTGAAAGGCTTGGTGCATTTCTCTTGGCTATATTGAATCCAGCCTTGCAAGGTGAAATTAAGTTCATGAACTTGATAACAGGAATGAAATAAAGTATGAATGAGATACTTAAAGCAACTTGATACATTAACATTAATTTCATGTTTAAGAGTGTCTGAGGTAAGCTTTTTAATTGAAACAGGGGTTGAATGTCTTCTTTTTCATGCTTAATGAGAAGCCAAAACTTAGATTTTTGGCAATTTCAGCACAGCTTCACACAAAGTAAAATAAAAACCAAAGTTAAAGCTCTTATGGATTAAGTGTCCATTTTGTTCCAAT